>CM059973.1:41944932-43282727 GCA_030490835.1 Annona cherimola
AATCTCAACAAGGGGAACAATCGGTCCAATTATACCTTTGAGGTGGACCCCATGCTTTATGCACATGACTTGTCATAAACATGATTCTTAACATGCTAGCATGATTTTTCATTCATAAACTCTTAAAGCATTATTTTTCATCAACATTTGATAAAACATGACATAAATCATTTATCACAATTGAAATAGCATTTCAACACATACTGAACTAAAGGAATGGCCATCCTTAAATAACTTGGAAATAATTTCAACAATCAATTGCAAAATGGTTCAAAACATTTAGAATATCATTGGCAATCATTTTTTCATAATTTTGAGAAAGCAAAAATCATTTAGAAAGCTGCTTGCTTACCTACTTCACCTTAGCTTTCCGAGTCTACCTTTTTCTTTACCTTTGCCTATACACATAAGAATGACATCGAATTCATAGAATTCTCATTTTCTTGCATACAACTTAGTTTTTCAACCCATAAATCATTAACATACATAACTCACTTGAATTCTAAGTCGGGTACACATACATAGTGTGTACTTGTGCATCATACCATCCATTCCATAACATGTTCTATACCCATATGTAGGGTAAATTTTCTTACACATAATAATCTTTCATTAATCATCATATGGAGGTTCATTACCTTCCATTTATCATTTTTTACCTATTTCTCACATTTTATCCGTCGGTGCTCATTTTAAGCACACATTTGACGTCTTAGGCTTCATATATAAATCTTAACATTTGAGATTAATCATCAAAACAGCAACATAATCATGAATTTTATAATAATTTCATGCATTTTTGCATTTTAGCAAATCATATAAGTCGTTTAAGATTTATTCATGCATATCCTTCCGTACATTCCCATCTTACAACACAAATGTTATGTGTTTCTTAAAAATTTTCAAAACAGCAACTTGCATCATAATTCAGAATGATTAACCCCTTAATTAACACATAATTTAGGGTTTACTTATGGAATTTTAATCCTTTTATCATAGGGTTCCAAAACAGCAACTTTGGGACCCGTTTTACATACTTTTAACGCCTCTTTTGATACTTAAATCAAAACAGATTTTTAATCCATAAATTTCAGAAATTAATCATGTTGATATTAACCCAAATTTAGGGTAATATCGCATATTTAAAATCTATAAATTGGTTGCTTCCAAAACAGCAACTTTCGTACATGTTTTGGGTACCCTTTGCACCCCTCTTTGGACGTCCCTATGCATACCCTTAAAAATTAGACTTAGGGCAAACCTTCCCAACCCATTTTGGATGTCCAAAGTACCCTTAATTTAGGATATTTTACCCTCTAAATCATCCATAAACTCATTAGCATAATTCAAGCTTCATACATATTATAAAAAGATGCAAATCGGTTTATATATGTAACCCTAAGTTCCATCCTTTCTAAAATTCTTAGCTTAGTCCAAATCAACATATATAATTCATAAAAGCAAGAATCATAATCTAATCATGTTAACTAATCAAATCAACAACATTAAAAGAGGAATTAGGAAAATTCCAACTAGGTTATTCACCCACAATCAACCCTAGCATTCAATTTAACTCTCTTGAACCCTTGAATTCATTCATACCATTCAATCCTCATTCAATACCCTAATTAAGGTATGGCACCCCTAACCTGAGGGTCACATCCTGAGCCTTACCTCGGGATCGTATTGATTGGTAAACGTGATCAGGATTGTTGCCCTGTCGCACAACGGGTTTTATCGGATATTTATCCCATTAATTATGATCATATAGAAGTCCACATAACGGTTCAAGTTCACATATTTTCAACTCAAACATATCTAAGTCATTTCAATCCATTCATCACATACAAGTATGATGTTCAAGCAACCTTTTAACTCTTGCCTAAATCAGATGTTACGGCATATATACATCATCAACATCTATATAAAACACTTCATATAATTTATAATTATTTCACATGAGTTTTCATAACATAAAAATTCTAAAATTTCTCCATTGATTCCTTAAGCTTGTATTTTCTCCTTCGCCTTGTCCTGTCCTTCACCTGTCTTTGGGTTTGGAAAACAAAATCATAAGTCGAAACTCAATAAGCAAGCTATTTGCATTGTACAAGCAAATCATTTCAGGCATCATTTAGCATTTAAAATCATCTTAGAAAGCAACTTATACCTTGTCTAAAGGTATGCCTTAAAAATATGAAATCTTGTACCCATCACGAGTACTATATGCATAATGCCATGTGAAAACATGAACATATATACCATTTTTCCCTTAGGATGGAAGCTAGCCAGGCGACCATCCGTCACGTTAACTCCCATTTCAGAGAGGGCGCCGCCGGCCTTGGGCCTGCTTTAAGCGACTTGGCCACACCAAGGGGGGACAATCGGTCCGCTTCTACCCTTCAAGTGGAACTAGTACCCTGTGCACATGAACTTTTGCATAAATTCATCTTTAACATGCTAGCATGATTTTTCAATCAGAAACATAGAACCACATCATTTGTCTATAGCATTTATCAAAGAAAATTTCATAATATCGCATTTGAAGTAAAAACATCATTTCAACATTATTTTGCTAAGGGATGGCCATCCTTAAACATAATAGAAATAATTTTCACAATTTCATCAACAAGTTAAAGCAAAAATTGCATTTATGGAAACAATTTAGAAAAGCAAAAATTCTTTAGAAAATTTGCTTGCTTACCTGTGTCTCTTAGCTTTCCAACTCCACTTTTTCTTTGCCTTTGCCTACATGAGAATAATATTTTTTTTCATATATTTCTTTTTCTCATATTTGATTTAGTTTTCCATCCCATTCCATACACATATATCATTCATTTGACTTCACAAGTCATTATACATATATATAACACATTTTTACATATTTCGTCAGCTATCACATATCATAACTTATATAGCCCCATACTTAGGGTATTCATTTCAATCTCATAAAATTTATTCAATAATCATCATACATAGGTTCATTAACCTCAATTTGCCATTTATCCATTTTTTCCAAAATACATGCATGGGTGTTTCTTCTATACACATATCGTTACCTTAGCTTCATAAATCAAATCTAAAATTTTGGAATTAATATCATAATATCTTAAAAAGATATATAAACATGTAATTCATCTTATTTTCATGCATTTTTGCACAAAATCACTTTTCACAAGTCATTCATCACTTATACACATTTATCCATTCACACATGCCCATTCGGCAACATGTACATGAAATATTTCTTAAAATTTCTAAGGCAGAAACTTAGTCCATATTTCAGCGGGTTAATTACCCTTAATTAACACTGCATTTAGGGTATTTTCATGGGATTTAAATCCATTCAACATAGGTTTTCAAAACAACAAGTTTGGAACCCGTTTTTCACCCATTTAACGTGTCTTTTAACACATAACCCTAAGCAGTCATAAAATTCCAAAATTTCATCATATAAATCCATTTTTCCTAATCCATTTTTAGGAATTTAACACATATATAACATTCATGAATTATCATTTCTCAAAACAGCAAGTTGCCTACACGTTTTGAGTCCCGTTTCACATCGGTTTGACACACTTTCATAAAATCCATAAAAAATCCGTTTTAGGGCTCATTTTCCCAAATATTTTTGGGCATACATAAAACCTTAAACCTAGGGTATTTTAACCTACATAACATTCACAAAGCATGTAAACTTATTTCCATAACATTTTTAGCATTGAAACATGGAAATTAGGTCAAAATCATCATTTTGCATTTCATAACTTCAAAAATTCATCATTTAAGCATAAACCAATATATGTTTTGCATAAATACATGATTAATAACCTAATCACATCATCAAACCAAAACAGCAACTTGTCTTGGAGATTTAGGGTTTACCACCTTGGATTTTCCACTTAATACACATGCAAAACTTCACTTTCATCAATTTAAATATGAAAATTCATACATGAAACCTAATACCCATTCCATATTCAATCAAAAGCATGATAAATCATCATTTTACAGATTCTTTAAACATCCCTTCCATATTCCCATTTTGGAGTTTAAAAACTCAAAATAACCAACTCAAACAACACATCTACTTGAATTTGTGCTAAATCAAACCCTAGCACTTGGAGATGGTTTCCTCCTCAATTCTCCTCCCTTTTTTCTTGTTTTTCCTTCTTCTTCTTGCTAGCCAAGAGGGAACGTGAGCTGCTGCTATGGTTTTGGGGTGAAAATCCCACACTTAGCAATTTTCCCAAGGCCCTCTCACATGGACGTGCATGCATATGTATAAGTTGGAATTTTTTTTCCAGCTGTGGGCCCATCATCTTGGGCAATTTTCACACTCTTAAATGACAACTTATCCCCTTTGAAGTGCTGGAAAAATTACAGCCTAGTAAATTAAGTTTTTACCAATTTACAAAAATCCAAAAACTGCATTAATCCAGGCCATCCAAGCAGTCCAGCCAAGCACGTCCCTTGCTGCCCAATTTCTAGCAGTTTTTCTTCATTTTTAAAATTCCCAAATGTGGGTAATTTATATACCTAATTACCCCTTAGTTCATATATTAATTTTATGTTAAAAAAATTTAAAAAAAATGGCAGCAATAAACCACATTTCTACACATCCCAATGCCCCATAAGCTGTCCACGGTTTCGACTTCATGCATCTGCATTTTCCAATTTTTTTTATTGCTGAAAATCTTCATCATTGGATGCATATCTTATGTACCTGCATCTCAACTGCATATATGCATATTTTAAAAATTAAAAATTCAAAAATAATTAGCTTGGCAGCCCCCTTGGACGTCTCTTGTTGCTACATAGCCTATGCTCTCTTTTGAGCATTTTGTAGCTCCATCATAGGGTGTATCCATTGCTGAATTTTCTGTGGATATTTGCATTTTATATTAATGCATAAAATGCCTTAAAAATAGGCTGCACTTGACACCTCAAATCCCATTAAATTCATGCAATTATGCATTGTACTCTAGCATTAAATGTAAAGTACTCTTGAGGTGCATTAGTCAACCAAGCTCACCTTTTTCAATGCAAGTATTTTTCCAAAATTTCAAGATTAATATAAGCCATCCAAAATAAACATCTCATAATTTCATTTAACCGTTTCAAATTTCGTCTCAATCCGATTTTCCTAGCTCCTGTTATAGCCGTTTAAAGTTAACGGTTGAAATTGAAATATGATCAATAAATCATAATTCTCATTTCATCAAGAATATTAATAACCCATTAATTTCATAATACCAAGCCTAACATCATTAATTTACACTTCAAATTTCACTTGAATCCGCCTTACAAGCGTTGAGTTATGAATTTTCTAGCGTTTTTCCATTACACTTCGTCAATTATCATATAAACACTTATAATTCATTTCAAATAATGGTAAATGATTTTCCATAATGCATTTGCACATTTAAATCAACAATAATGTTCTCTAATCCCATTGTCTCATTTTAGCTCAAAATGATCATTCACATCATTATTGCTAATCCATAACCCTAATTACAATAATTAACAAAATCACATAAAACCTTCATAATTCAATAATTCGCATTTAAATATCATGTACATGATTAATGCATACATACGAGTTCTACATGGGTTAGGGTTTCACATATGGGCATCATAAATCATCCTTTAAGGGTTCTTTATGAATCATATTCATGACCCATAATTAGAGGAAAGAAACTTAGGTTTCAAGAAACCAAAACTTGAAATATACTTACTTGATTCTAGGAAACTATGAATCCAAACTTTTCTAAATTGGTTCTCCTCTTTTCTTCCTTCTTTTCCTCCTTTTTCTTCTCCTTTTTGGAACCACTTAGGTTTCAAGAATCCAAAACTTGAAATATACTTACTTGATTCTAGGAAACTTTGAATCCAAGCTTTCCTAAATTGGTTTCTCCTCTATCCTTCCTTCTTTTCCTCCTTTTTTCTTCTTCTTTTTCTTCCTTCTTCCTCCCCCCTTGGATGACCTTGCTGCTGCCCCCTTTGTAGATCTTTTTCTCCTTTGAATTTTCTCTCTCTAGCCTCTCCAAAAATGGGACGTCCAAGGCATGATCCCCTTTTTTATCAATTTTGATTTTTTCCATCTTGTGGGGCCCACTTTGACACATCATAGATAAGGTAATTTAAATCATACTTATCCCTTGATGACATGGCGCATTCATGTCCAAGCAAATTTGATATTTATCTTAGGTAAAAATTAATCAAAATCAACTCATTAAAACACCACATTGTTCTCCATGCAAGGAACGTCCCATGCAGCCCCTTTTTTTGGCATTTTAAGTGAAAACTTTCCACACAATTAAATGTTCATTACTCACCCTAGGTGCATAGGTAACATAGATGCTCATTTGGCATCTTAAAAAATAAAAAAAATCAAGAAGATCTCACTTGGGCGTCACTTGTAAGAGCCACCTCTCCATGCCTCTTGAGCTACTCCTCTTAGCCCCTTATCCATTCATTTATCACCATGATTTTATCATGGATTTTGTGATTTAAATTAATTCACAAAATCAAGCCAAAAATTCCACCATTTGACACCTCATATGGGGCCATAACTCATGCATTTGATCTCTTTACTTTTACATAAATGCATGTTACTTTATAGAGCATAAAGTGAAAGCTATTTTTCCTTTTCTGATTATGCATATTCTTATAATAATTAGCTTAATCAAATCCTTTCATAATTTTTACCATATCGTTTTATCCGTCCATTTCAAATTTCATCTCAAAACGACTTTTCTATCTTTAATTATAACCATCTAAATTTAACTTTTGGATTTGAGATGAAAATAAATAATTAACTCCCTAATCCAATCAAAAATTCCATAATCCAATCCATCCATAAGATTTGGCTCAAATTTATGTGCTTACCCTTCAAATTTTATCTTAATTCGCCTTATAGGCATCAAGTTATGAATTTGCTAACATTTTTCACTATAATTCCATAATTATCATCATAACCTCTATTAATTAAATCTTAATAAATAAATAAATTATTCATTACCTATTGACATTTTCTAATTCTTATTAAGCCACCTTGGTCATATTAACCCACATTGGGCCTTTGTGATTAATTTAATCACCATCTTTAATCATTAACCCTAATTGCAATAATTCATCACATTATTAAAATCATTCATAAATCAATCAATAAATACATAATCTATGTTTACATACCAAATGCTCATATATGAGTTCTACTTGGGTCTGGGTATCACAGTACTCCTTGTTAAACTCATTGACAAATGTTTGTCATGTCACTTCCTCCGGGTGCGGCATGGTAATTAGCATTGTTTCCCACCACTCATGGGCATCCTTTCCTAGTAAATGGGTGGCGCACAACACTTTTTGTCTGTCGTTACATGGAGATATCCTAAACAATTTCTTAATCTCCGCGTTCACTGTTCTGTCTGTATGGGGTCAGGTTCTCCTAAAAACTTGGGAGGTCATTGAGCTAGGAATGCTTTAATACTATCAATTGATTCTGATCTCTTGTAGGTGCCGTTGTGGGGGTCAGGTTAGCCGTTGGAGCGGGTCCTTCTCTTTTAGCACTACCCAATTGTGCTTGCTAGGTCCTTTCCTACAAGCCTTGGATAATATCTGCAGCTTGGGCTGCCCAATCTCTAGCAGCTTTCTGCATAGCTTTTTTTACTACCGTAACTACCCTTTCCTCTATTAACCTAGCCTGTCAGGATTCAGGTTCTTCTTCTACATTTTGTTCTGGGCTTAAATTTTCTCGTCTTTGATGATTCCTTGGGTTTTGCCCTCTAGGTTTTAGTTCAGGCCTTTTGGATCTACCACTTGTCTCTCCAACCTCATGTTGGCTGGGGACTTCCTCATTGGCAATCCGTTTTCCTTTATTCGGTCTTACTCTCAACCTTGTGTCCACCATGGTGCTTGTTCTGAGTATATCAAAAGCACATCACATAACTTTCACTCATGGTTAGGGTTAGATCACATTATACTTATATCATCATCATATGGTAAATTTCAACATAACCATGTCATTTCATGCAACACAATCACAATTACGTCACATTCCATCACTTTTAACATAAACATTCATAAACATTCATCATCATTCATATTTATAATCATTCATATTCATTCATGATTACTTATCATATTCATACCTATTCATAACCATTCTTTTCAGATACAATCCTCATTGTTTGAACAAATTAAGATCGCACAGCAGAATGATGCGGATGTGCAAAAGTATGTGGAGAAAATGAGGCGAAAAGGCCTAGAATATGCCATTGATGAACAGGGTATATATCGGTACAAAGGTTGCCTTTGCATACTCGACTTAGCTGAATTGAAGGAGCAGATATTTAAGGAAGCACATTTTCTCCATTTTCTATACACCCAGGAGGCCAGGAAGCACCAAGATGTATTAGGATCTCGAGAAGGGATATTGGTGGAACAATATGAAAAGGAAAATCGCTAAATATGTAGCCAAGTGTTTGACATGTCGAAAGGTGAAAGCAGATCATCAGGGAACACCTGAAAAGCTACAGTCACTTGAAGTTCCTAAGTGGAAATGGGATGACATTACTATGGATTTTATTGAGGGATTACCTAAAACTCAGACTGAAAATGACTCCATAGGGGTAATAGTGGATCGATTATCTAAGGTTGCACATGTTTTACCCATTAAGAGAAATTTTTCTGTAGAAAGGCTAGCCAAGATGTACTATAAGGAGATTGTAAGTCTCCATGGAGTGCCAAATTTAATAGCGTCCGATTGAGATACAACCTTCACACCTCAATTTTGGAAATATTTACATCAAAACCTAAGCATACTGCTAAAGTTTAGCACTGTATTTCATCCCCAAACTGATGGGCAAATGGAGCGAGTATATCAAATTATTGAGGATATGCTCCGGATGTACACATTGAAATTTGGAGGAGCATGGGATGAATATGTATCCATAGCCAAGTTTGCCTACAACAATGGCTATCAAGCAAGTATTCAAATGGCCCCTTTTGAAGCGTTATATGGGCGAAGATGTCGACCCCATTGAATTGGGATGAAGTTAAAGAAAGAAAATTAGCCCCAAACTTGTCCAAAAGAACGGTAGACAAAGTGCAAGTGATACACCAGTGTATACTTACAGCCCAAAGTTGGCAAAAAAGTTACACGGATTGCAAAAGAAGGGATTTGAATATCCAAGTTGGCGAGTACGTGTTTACAAAGGTAACACTATTCAAAGGAGTTACAAGGTTTGGGAAAAGGAGTAAACTGAATCCCATATATATTTGGCCACTTGAAGTACTGGGGAAAATTGAAAAGTAGGCATATAGGATAGCCTTACCCCTAGCACTAGCCCTAGTACATAATGTGATTCATATTTCCATGCTCAAGAAATATATCTCAGACCCCACCCATATCCTGATAGCGGAAAGTTTGTCAATCAAGATCATTTGAATCATGAAGAAAGACTGGTCAAGATCTTGGATCATAAAGTGCGAAAGATTCGGAATCAAGAAATTGAGTATGTAGGTTTAATGGAATCGATATACTGAAAATGAAGTCACCTAGGAATTAAGATAGGAGGTTAAAAGTAAATAACCCCAATTGTTTGATAAGTAAACGGTTTCGGGACGAAACCTTTTATAAGGGGGGAGGATTGTGATACCAAGAACAATTTGATACCCATATATGTAATCTAGGCATTTAATTATATGATTCAATTGGATGAATGATATTAAGGCAATTGATTAAGTAAGGTGATTAAGCTAATCACCTTAGCTCAATGTGGGTTAAAGTACACATAAAGACAAAACAAGGTGTAGGGAATGATAATGTGGAATGGTTAATTATTCCAATTATTATGTTAAATTGATAATAATTAATGAGATTAATTAGGTCATTACTTGAAAAATTCATAACTTGAAGCACATAAGGCAGATTAACATAAAATTTGGAGGGTAGGCACATGTTGACGTGCTCTACCTCATGAATGGAATGGATTATGATAGTCATAATTTAATTATAATGATAATGATTAAATTTCATCAAACTCCATAAAGATATTTTCAAATGCTCATATCTTACCCTAGAAAGGTCATTTTATGATGAAATTTTTTATGAATGGCTAAAACAAGGTGACCTATCAAATGAATAGATTTGATTAAACTAAATCTCAAGGGAAATTTCTAAACCACTTATGGTTAAAACCTTTCGACTTTTTGCTTCAAAAAGTGGATTTTCATTAATGAAAAGTCAATGTGATTTAATGGTGCAATGGAGGCGTCTTAAGGAGGAATTTTTGAGGCAATTTTTGCAATTTTTAAAACTCAAAAATTGCATGGAAAGTTGCTGTATTGCAAGGACGTTAAATGGGCAGCAAGTTGGCAGCCTTTGATGCTCACAAAATGCCAAAAAAAGGGGGCAATGGGTGGACGTGATTGTGGATAGCATGTTGGACAGTTTTGAGCAGAATTTTGTTAAAAAGAATGTAAAAACAGGAAATTACATGGGGATAAACATGACATCACAATTTTTAGATACATATTAAATTTATTAAGTCAAAAATGAGGTGGAAATGCACCATTATAAAAGGAATGAGAAGGGACAGCTTCGGCGTCCATTTTGGGCAAAAAAGACAGAAAAAAAAACTAAGCGTTCAGCAGGGGTGGACATCCTAAGCACGGGGAGAAAGGAAGAAAAGGAGAAGAAAAAGAAGAGGAAAAGAAGGGAAGAAAGGGAGAAACCAAGTGGGCAATGAGCTAGTAAACCTAACATCACAAGTAGGTGTTCAAACCTAGTTTTGGTTTTGTTAATCTCCAAGTTTTCTATGTCAAGTAATGGTTCATAAATTTGAATCATTATGAATATGAATTGAAGCTTATGCAGCCCATGGTAGGGTTATGAAATGATAAATGAGTTAAGAGATTAAATTCAAGCATGCAAGAATGGATATGTATGAATCAGGGTTATTTTGCACATGATAACCATGCTGAAATTTTAATTAATTTCAAATTAATGTTGTTGTTTTGAGCATGTATTATGATTGGATTATGTGAATTGTTTCAATGGTTAATTTATGATAAACCAAGCATGTTTAATGGACCATTGTTGGATAGAACTTTGGATTGATAACTAGGTGAAATTTCTATTCATTTTGGGTGGAAATGATTCATGACTTAAACAACTAGATTTATGGATGATTATATGGGTAAAATACCCCATATATGAAGTAAGATGGGACATCCAAATGGTGGAAATGAAAACTCAAAAATTTATTTTATACGGCATATTGATGAGGACGTCCAAGGTGGAGAAATGAGAAGGAAAATTTACTGTTTTGATTAATTGAAGGGTTTTAGTTTCATGATTATACCCTAATTAATGTGCAAATAAGTGTCTAAGATAAGCTATAATGGAAGGGAAAATTTTGTTTCATATAAACTTGCTTATCACATGATTTAATGTGATTAAAAGAGTGCACATGAAGGGTATGGATGGCAAGGAGGGGGAATGATCATGTACAATTAGTTTAAATGCAAAAATGAAGGGAAAATGTGGCAAAATGAGAAAAATAGGGCTATTTTGAGAAAATTATAAAATCTCAAAATTTTGAGATTGAAATTAGTACCCTAACTTATAAATAGATGCCTTGAATAAGCACCAATGTGAAAATGCAAAGAATGAGTGTTAAATGATAAATGGAAGGTGTTAAACTTCCATATATTGAGCTAAACCTAAAAGTTATAATGAGTTTGAAAACCCACCCTAAATCATCATCATCATCATCATCATAAGCCATTTCCCACCTATGTAGGGTCGGCTGCATGGATTCTGTTACGCCATTCTTGGCGATTTAAGACTAAATTTTCAGTAATTTGTAATTTTTTTAAATCTTGTTTAATTACTTCCATCCATATTTTTTTGGGTCTTCCTCTCATTCTCCTACCACCTTCTACTTGGATAAACTCTGTTTTCCTAACCGGTGCGACTTCAGGCCTCCTTTTTACATGACCAAACTATCTTAATCTATTTTCTCTCATTTTATCATAAATTGGTCTCACTTTTAAGTTTTCTCGAATTATTTCATTCCTAATTTTATCTTTTCGTGTTTTACCACTCATCCACCTTAACATTCTCATTTCTGCTATGCTCATTTTTTGTATATGTTGCTCTTTAACTGCCCAACATTCTGCCCCATAAAGCATAGCAGGTCTAATCGCAGTCTTATAAAATTTTCCTTTTAATTTGACTGGGACTCGACAGTCACATAAAATTCCTGATGCACTTCTCCATTTCTTCCATCCTGCTTGAATTCTATGTATTATATCTTTCTCGATTTCCCCATTCTCTTGAACTATTGATCCTAAGTACCGAAAGTGATAAGTTCTTGTTACTGCTTGATCTAAAATCTTAATTGGTTCCTCATCCGGGTTCTCACTATTATTAAAATTGCATTTCATATATTCAGTTTTTGTGCGACTAATTCTAAAACCATTAGATTCTAAAGCATCTACCCACCTATTAGATTTTAAATTTAGTCCTTCTTTAGTTTCATCTATTAGAACAATGTCATCTGCAAATAACATACACCAAGGTACTTCTTCTTAGAGATGTCTAGTAATTTCATCTATTACTAAGGTAAAAAGGTAAGGACTCAAGGTTGAGCCTTGATGTAAACCTATTTTAACTGGGAAGACATTAGTATCTCCACTAATGGTTCTCACATTTGTAACAGCCCCCTCATACATATCTTTAATAATATCAATGTATCTGTCATTAATTCTTTTTTTTCTCATCACTTGCCATATTAACTTCCTTGGTACTCGATCATAAGCTTTTTCTAAATCAATAAAAATCATGTATAAGTTCTTTTTCTTCTCCTATACTTTTCAAATAGTTGTCTAAGTAAGAAAATAGCTTCAATAGTTGATCTTCCTGGCATAAAACCAAATTGATTTTCAGATATATTAGTTTCCCGTCTTAGTCTATGTTCAATTACTCTTTCCCATAATTTCATAGTATGACTCATTAATTTTATTCCACGATAATTTGCACAATTTTGAATATCTCCCTTATTTTTATAAATTGGAACTATAATGCTTTTCCTCCATTCACTTGGCATTAACTTCGTTTTTATAATCTTATTAAAAAAATTTGTTAACCATGTTGCACCTACATCTCCCATGCACTTCCATGCCTCAATTGGTATATTATCTGGGCCTAAAGCTTTTCCTGTTTTCATTTTCCTTAAAGCTTCCTTTACTTCAGATATTCGAATTTTTGTGAAATAACTGATATTCCTATTTTCTTCCCTATTTAGACTAACATCTAATGTTAATTGTTCGTGTGGCGTATCATTTAGTAAACTATAAAAATAAGTTTTCCATCTTTCCTTAATATTATCATCTTTGACGAGAACTCTTTGGTCCTCACTTTTAATACATCTAATATGTGTTAAATCTTTGCCCTTATTTTCTCTTAATTTAGCCAACTTAAAAATATCCTTTTCACCTTGTCTAGTTCCTAATCTGTTATATAGGTTCTCATAAGCTTTGTATTTAGCATCACTAATAATTTTTTAGTAGCTTTTTTTGATAGTTTGTATTGTTGTAAGTTTGTATCATTTTTATTTCCCCGCCATGTTTTAAACTTTTCTTGTTTATCATTTATAGCTTTTTGAACATCTTCATTCCACCACCAAGTTTCTCTATGTGAGGATCTACGATTTTTATATACACCTACAATACTTTGTCCTACTTCTTTTATGTTAGTTGCCATTTTATCCCACATCGATTCTACTCCATCTTCTTGTGTGTCCCATTACTTCTTCTATCATTCTTTTTCTAAAAAGTTCTATGTTGTTTCCTTTTAAATTCCACCATTTAATTTTTGGAATTACATTGCCTTTAGTTTTTGTTGACTCTTTTTGTGTATATATATCCATCACTAATAATCTATGTTGCATAGCTAAACTCTCACCTGGGATAACTTTACAATTTATACAAAGGGATCTATCAAATTTTTTATAAGAAAGAAATCTATTTGGCTAGAATTGGTCCCACTCTTAAAAGTTATTAAGTGTTCATCTCGTTTTTGAAATAAGGTATTTGCTATAACCAAATCATATGCTATAGCAAAGTCCAAAATGGCATTCCCCATTTCGTTCCTTATTCCAAAGCCGAAGCCTCCATGACTTCTCTCATATCCTACCTTCTCTTTTCCTACATGTCCATTTAAATCTCCACCTATCACAACTTTTTCTTGGTTAGATGTTCTTTGCATAATACTATCTAAGTCATCCCAAAATTGTTTCTTGATTCTATCATCTAATCCTACTTGTGGTGCATAAGCACTAATCACATTTAAAACCTCTGCACCTAGTACAAGTTTTATTTGAATAATTCTATCATTTACTCTATTGACATCTACAACTTTATTTATGAAATTATTATCTACTATTATCCCTACACCATTTCTATTATCATCCTTTCCTATATACCATAATTTGAATCCATTAATCTCTTTAGCCTTCTCTCCTTTTCCACCTAGTCTCTTGAAGGCATGCTATATTAATTTTTCTCCTTCTCATAACATCTACTACTTCCATACTTTTCCCTGAAAGAGTACCAACATTCCACGAAGCAAACGGACCTTACGTTTTGATATCACCTTCTTCCCTAAACCACGTCCATAAAGGCATGGGAACCTTTGTTGACTTTTCGTCACAACCGGACGTTGTTGTGGCGCGTCGCTTCCGGGGGGACGCCCTAGCAACCCTTGCCTATTTCTCACTACATCCGGGGCTCCGATATAGCGCGTCGCTTCTGGGGAAAAATTATAAATAAGGGTACTAAAATGGAAAGAATAGTCGAAATGGAATCATAATCACACCAATGTGTGAATTGAAAAATTGACACCAAACTTGAAAGAAAAGTGGGTTAAGTTGATGTAAATTTATATGGGTTGGAAAACTATAAGATGTGCAAACATATGAAATTTTATGTATATGAATGAAATATCATTTTCATGTATCTAGGCAAAAGCAAAGAAAAAGTAGAGAAAAGAGACTAAAGTGATTACAGGTAAGCAAGTAACCCTTTGAAAACTTACATTCTCAAAATGTTGATATTATGATGCAAAATGATGTTTAAATGCTTTTGAGATATATATTGCAAATCGATGTTTAACTACTCTTGAAATTTTTTAAAGATGGTCATTCCTATAACTCTTGCAAATTAACTTGAATACTGTTTCATTTAAAATAATGTTGAGAAATTATGGTTCAAATGTCTATTCACGAAAATCATGTTAGCATGTCTATGTTCATGGTGCACAAGGAATTAAGTCCAGTTTAAAGGTGTAAACGGACCAATTGTCCTCCTCTAGTGCAACCAAGTCGCTAAATTTGGCTAAAGGCTGGTGGCGCCCTCCCTGAGATGGGAGCAGGATGATGCGATAGTTGCCTAGCTAGCATACCATCATTATGATTTTCATATTATGTTGATAATAATGCATTTGCATTATTCATGAAATACCTATGTTAGGTATGATGTTGGTTATGAAAAAGTTATTACAAAGGAAAACTTTGCCTGAAAAACTATGCTGCTTGCTTACTGAACTAATACTCACGATTTGTTTTCCAAACCCCCTAAGACAGACATAAGAAGGCTACAGAGTAGAAGCACAAGTTTTAATGAAGAGCAGGACTCTTGTATTCCTTTGTATGCATCTATATGAAGGGTGATATTTTATGGAATGGATGTTGCAAATTTATTTGCATCTCTATGGAATTATACATTTTGGATGGGATATGTCATTATCTTGAAAAAGAAAATTGATGGATTATTGTATGTATGTTTTTAAATATGATATGGATGATATAAAGTTTTATGGTATATGATGGAAATGACGTGTTAAGATTTAATGTTGAATGTGTCTATATCTGAGCTTGTTGATGGCTAAAATGAAAAAATTGAGTGAAGATAAATATGTACTAGGGGTAACCTCCTGTGAAATGAATTATTCATCTATGTTCATGATGTAAATCCATTGTGTGACAGGGCAACAATCTTGCTCACGTTTACCAATCAATAAACGATCTCAGAGTAAGGCTAATGTTGTGACGCTCGGGTTGGGGCGCCACATCATAGCTCTTGGTTGACATGAGGAGAGGTCTTTTTTTCGTCTTTGGTTTATATGTAATTATAGGTAAATGATCTTGGGAGTGAGTGTTGGACTCATATGTCTTGTATTGATTATGACATGTGCATCCCGAATTTGCTTATTTTTTGCTTTGTGTTAACTACTATCTGTTGGAAATATGTGGAAAACTAGCTAAATCCATATTTTGATGATTAACAAATCAATTTGAGTATGTCTTGGCTACTAACAAGTTTGTGAAATGTTTAAGGAATATACATTTGAAGAAAATCAAGTTAGGAAGGCCAAGTCGTTCCCCAAGTCGACTCCAAGATCGACTTCAAAATGCAGAACTGTCCAGAGTTGAAAACGGAAGAAGGGAAGGTGAGTCGCAGGCCAAGTCGACTCCACCTGCGACTTGGGTAGCCAAGTCGCAAACGAAGTCGACCTCACCATCGACTTCAGTCGAGCAAATCCTTCCAGAGTTGAATTTCGGAGCAGCAGAATATCGAAGTCGCAAGTGAAGTCGACTCCAGTTGCGACTTGGGTGAAGTCGCGAACGAAGTCGACCCCGAAGTGCGACTTGAGGTTTTGGAGATTCAAAGATACTGATTCAAGCTGCTTTCAAAGATCAAAGCTGCAGTTTCAAATCATTCAAAGGACTTCTTCACTCTAGGCTCAAAAGCTTCAAGCATGATCAAGATCAAGTCAAGCCTATCAAGTCCAAGGACTCAAAATGAAGAACAAATCTATCAAATCAAAGGCAAAAGACGTAAGCTTGCTTCAAACATTCAAGTCTCCAAAGCAAGCAAGTTCTCCAATGATTCAAAGTATCAAGCAAAACCAAGAAGAAGCAAAGTCAAGCTTCTAAGGATTGCAAATCATGGAGCTAATGAAAGCAAGGCACAAGGATCCAGAAAGTAATACAAAAAGTGCAAAAGAACTAAAGGCATAGAGAAGACCAAGCAAAAGAAAACGATTTCCAAGTTCCAAGTTCGTGAAGCCATCTGACGAGATGAAGTCGAAGCCGAAGTCGACTCCACCTGCGACTTGGGTCAAGTCGAGAACCCAAGTCGACCCTGACTGGAACTTGAAGTTGCGACGGAGAAGCGAAGTCGCACCCGAAGTCGACTCCATCTGCGACTTGGGCCAAGTCGCATCCGAAGTCGACTCCACATGCGACTTGGGTCGCAACGGTCGGATTTTATTCGAACGTTGGCGCATTAAATGCGCGCCACCTACTCACTAACGTTCGGATTCCCTCCAAAATTATAAATAGCATTCATGGTGGACGAGGGAAGTAGTTGGAAAACATTAAGTGAGCATAACTCCTATCTACAAGAGCATTAAAGTGATCAAGCCAATCAAGAGAGGAAGAATTGTGCTTCAAGTTGCAAGAGCTACATTCAGAAACTTCAAAGCCATCATCTACAAGTTCTTCCCTGCGCTAAATCGTTTCTACACACCTGTAAAGTGTAGTTTACTTTTATTGTTTACTTGTTTGTGTTGAACTTGATTTAGCTTGCGTAGCTAAGATCAAGAGGTAGCAAAGTAGTGTGTGATTGGAGTGTGACTCATCACCTACTTGTGCTAAGTGTTTGATGCCCCCTAGAGCTAGAATCTAGAAGAGAGCAAGAGGCTCTGGTTGTATATGCCCCCTAGAGCTAGAATCTAGAAGAGAGCAAGAGGCTCTAGTTGTATTCGCGGAATACAATAGTGGAACCCAAGTCACAAGGAGTGTGAGCTTGGAAGAGTGGAGTAGGGAGGTTGCCCGAACCACTATAAAATCCTTGTCTACTTGCTTTTATTTCTGCTCTCTTTATTACTTTGCTTTCCATTCAGTTTCTTCATTCAAGGGGATTAATTCTACAAGGGGTTAAGTTTTTAAGTTACCAAAGAAATTTTTAAGAACCCAATTCACCCCTCCCCTCTTGGGTTTTGCCATCTATTCGGGACCCAACACTATCTACTTACTGAATCTATTTAGACTCACATGATTTGTTATTTTATCTTTAGATCACACGCTAGGTGAGGAACCTCAAGGTGGGACAAGTGGAGGACCTAACCCTGGAGACCTTTAGATTATTGTCTTTGATCACAATTATTTTGGAATTTATGCTCTCTTTTGATATTAGTATATGTAGATAAGTACTCAGTCATATATATATTTATGATTCTTTGATTTGCTTGTTGTGTAAGGATAAATTTTAATTATTTTCCTACTATGTGGATGTCTTTGTAATATGAAGATACAAGGGTATGAAAGTAGAGTTGAATGTTACATTTTGGAATAAAATTGAAATGTTTATGAATTGCATGTCTTGTATTTCATACCACCCCTTGTATATTATGGGGAGATGCTGTCGAATTTTTCTTAAGTTGTATGGTACTTATTGACTAGCCATTGAGAATATCTAGGAAATAGGGCGTTACAATAGTTGACAGTTTGAACAATCACTCTATACACCAACTTGATGGCTGGTTGGATTTTGAATCTTTTGATAACATAGCATTTTACATGTGCGGCTTCTAATAATAGCTTTGCCAATATTCATTTGGGTCATTTGGTTATTACTAAAACTTTTGTCTCTCCAAATTACCTAGTTTTGTAATCATTTTTTTATATTTTCTTTCACAATTATCCTACTTTTCAATTATTTTTATACAACTACCCATATAACTGACATATCTATTTTAACTTTATTTTATGTACTCATCATCATTACACTTATCATATCAGATTATTTCTCCTTTTTAAAATTTTTTACACAAAGAAATTTTTATTTAAAAGTTATATCACTTCCCAAATATACTCTTTAAAAACATTTAAAACTTTATTTTTTCCTCATAATTCGTAATCTTAATTATGTTTAGGTTGGGGTTATGACCATGCACCAACCTGCCCATAACCTTATCTTTTAGAATTTCCGTCAAGTGATTCGAGTTAAGTTTTAGAATTTAATATCATTTGCAAATACTACGACATAAAATTACACTCATATTAACTTATAAATAACTATCATAGCATATAATCAAGTCAAACTAAAGTATCATTAACTACAAATAGCCTACTAGGCTAAGTAGACATGAAATAGCATATAAAAGTTTCCCACATTTGTGCTTAAATGGCATACTGATGAAAATTATAACCGATTTGGATTTAAAGAAAAAAAACCCATTTGAATGAATCATGATCCAATCTTAATTTTTGGTATCATCATCCCACTCCTAGTACACAATACGAGTGTATATCTAGAACTTCAAAGCCCCATAAATAAAGGGCCTCCTTGATTTTACAAAGAGGCCTAACCCATGGGAAGCCTTCCCCATGAGAAAAAAAAGAAGTAGGGGCATTGTGGTAATTTTACAGCGTGAGTATATTTGTTTACAAACGTGAGTATGTTTGGTTTTTTGATAAAATTTGTATTACATATATACAAAATCTCAATCTATTCCATTCATTTGCTGGATCAACTACTAAAATGTATGTAGACATAATTTTTCATTATTTGACAATTTCTAAAAATATTTGTGTACAAAAATTTATTTTTTAATAAGATTTCATTATAATTGGTAAAGTTGGAAAATATAATTTTTATTAGGAGTTATGTTATATTCCATTAACTTTTTTTTGTCTTGATTTTTTGAAAATTTATTAATATTTTTTTTATTTTCCGAATATAATAGAATCTAACCGCATCTAACCACATCTAACAGCATCTAACCGCATCTAATTTTTAAAATTAATAAGTTAATCACAATTTAACACCTGTAATATAATCCTAGGCCCCTTATAACGTCATTTATACTTTAAATACGGAATTTGAAACCCAGATAATACGATTTAATGAAATCACCTTAATCTAACAGCGTCTAACCGCATCTAACCGCATCTAACTGCATCTAACCGAATCTAACCACATCTAATTTTTGAAATTAATAAGTTAATCCTAATTTGACACCTGTAATATGATTCTAAGCCCCTTATAAGGTCATTTACACCTTAATTACAGAATTTGAAACCCAGATAATATGATTTAATGAAATCACCTTAATTTAATCGCGTCGAACCGCATCTAACTACATCTAATTTTTGAAATTAATAAGTTAATCCTAATTTAACACCTGTAATATGATCCTAGGCCTCTTATAAGGTCATTTACACCTTAATTACGGAATTTGAAACCCAAATAATACGATTTAATGAAATCCACCTTAATCTAACCGCGTCTAACCGCATCTAACCGCATCTAATTTTTGAAATTAATAAGTTAATCCTAATTTAACACTTGTAATATGATCCTAAGCCCCTTATAAGGTCATTTGCACCTTAATTATGGAATTTGAAACCCAGATAATACGATTTAATGAAATCCACCTTAATCTAACAGCGTCTAACCGCGTCTAACCGCATCTAACAACATCTAACCGAATCTAACCGCATTTAATTTTTGAAATTAATAAGTTAATCCTAATTTAACACAGGTAATATGATCTTAGGCCCCTTATAAGGTCATTTACACCTTAATTACGGAATTTAAAACCCAGATAATACGATTTAATGAAATCCACCTTAATCTAACAGCGTCTAACCGCATCTAACAGCATCTAACCGCATCTAATTTTTTAAATTAATAAGTTAATCATAATTTAACACCTGTAATATGATCCTAGGCCCCTTATAAGGTCATTTACACCTTAATTACGGAATTTGAAATCCAAATAATACGATTTAATGAAATCACCTTAATCTAACCGCGTCTAATCGCATCTAATTTTTTATATTTTATAAATATTTTACCTAATTTGTGTATTTTGCAAAAGATATATAATTAATAATTCATTTCGTAACTATGCAAACCTTTAAATAATTTTAAAACTAAATAAATATATAAATTTATAATTAAAAATATTAACTAATTTAAATTAAATAAAATCAAAATTTACGTAAATATATAAAACTGTAAAAATTATTATATATATGACGCTGTAAAACTAAAATTGTAATAAATTATATATAACTGTATTTTAGATTTAATATATAAATATATATTACTTTTTGGGATTGGTTAAATAATCAATTTAGAAAATAACTACATTTAATAGAAATTTTATGGTAAAATTTATTAAAATTATATAATAATATTATTACAGTTTATATTACAAATTTAACATATTAATATACTAATTATGATTTATTGTTACTAGAATTAATAAATTTAAAATAAAAATAAAAATTTATTTACTTCAAGTGAAATCAATGTAAAATTATCAGTTTAATAAATATTTACATTGAATTAAAAATTTATAGAAAATCTTCATGTTATAGAACACCTCTAAATAAAGTCCTATCAAATTTAAAGTCCAATGAAAATTTTTGATATAAAACTATAATTTAGATTTAAATAAAGTAAATATATATAATTTTTGGGATTGATTTAAACTTATGTATTTTGTATCTTTGACATTCATGTAGTTTATACAAAAAATAGAAACTATCAATGATTGAATTTTATCTTAAAAATTAATTATAAATTATTATTTTCATTTTAATTGAAATAAATATACAAATATAAATACCTTATGCGAAGTTGATTAAAATAATTATTTTGATTAATTTAGTTCTTTAAATTTACAAAGATCCATACCGTTCACACATTTCTCTTGTAGAATAAAAAATAATTTTTTGAATATTTTAATTTGAAAAGAAATAATTTTTGATGCCCTCTACACTCATGCCTAAAATTTTTTATCTATAATCCTGACCGTCCAAGAGATTTAAACTATAGTTTAGATTTAAATAAACTAAATGAATACATGACTTTTTTGGACTAATTTAATCATCAAATATTTTTGGATGTTTATTAATTATATGTCCCAAAATCATAATTTAAACTATCCCAAAACTTGGATTGGTACAAAATATTTAATTTAATTAATTATTTACTTATATGTACCAAAATTAATAATTAAGTATAATAATAAAAATAAATGTTATTTAGAATTAAAATAAAAATTCAAGAAATTAATTATATATGTAATAAATTTATTATGTTGATTTAAAACATATCAACCATTGAATTTTATTTTACAAATTAATAATAAATTATTATTTCAATTAAATGTGTAATTAATTTAAATTGAATAAAATATAATTTAAATAAATATATATAACTATAATTATTATATTGACTTTTAAAAATAAAATTGTATAAATTATATTTATTTAAATTATATATAACTATAATTAATATTTAAAGTTTTTTAAAAAAAATTAAAAAATACCTTTCTAGCGGGGCCTGCAAAATTACAAAAGAATTCAAAAAACATATATAGAAATCATTCATACTATAATTGATCAGCCAGATTAAATTACATTCTTCTTTTAAAATATTAGTCCTATATAAATTAATGCAACTATAGAATTAACTAAAATGCATCTAAATATTCTACATAATAAATTTTAAATAAAAATAAATTCAAAATCAAATTACTCAAATATTAACTATTAAATTGAAATTTATTTTCTAGATTGATTTAGTTATTAAATATTTTTAGGTTGTTGATCAATTATTTATTTCCAGTAAATAAAAATAATTATTTTGAGAGTCAACTATTATTGATTTCCTTAATAAAATTAAGATTTATTATTTTCCACTATAATTTAAGGCAATTAAATTTTAATGACATTTCATTGGTACACATTTACAAAATCTAAAAGGCTCCTTATATGTTTATTTAATATGCTAAATATATGCTTCAAAAAAATATGCTAAATATATTTATCAATGAGATTGTCTAATTATTGGAATTCTTATATATTCATATATTAAATTCATTTAATCAACAACTTAAATTAGTGTATGAGTATATTCATGCATCAAATTTATTTCATCAACTGATTTCGATTATTATTTAGCTGCGAAACTGCACATTTTAAATAAAATTTGGGTCAAAAGTTCATGCTAGAATATTGCCTTCACTTAATTCTTATCCATCTGAACTAATTGGAATAAAGGTAAATTTGGAATAAATAATTAAAACTCAAATCAATAATTTTTTAATGTTACTATGCTTTCAATCCAAATATATGCATTAATTTTATTCATTCAATGTAATCGATTCCATTTACATACACATGGAATTTTCGTGCACCATCAAAGCACCAAGAATTTGAAATCATGCACATGGAATTTTCGTGCACCGTCAGAGCACCAAGAATTGCTGCTCCATCTTCCCTGTTCGACTCCTCTCCACGAAACGAAGCATTGTTCGTCCATGGTTGCAGCAAGCAACATCTTAGACCCAACCATCTGAGCTGTGTATTTGCAGATCAAATTCGGCCAATCAATCACTGTATAAAACCCCTGAAAACCGGTTGCCATTGTTTTTTCTTCTAACAGCAAACTTGCAGCGGCCGCAAGCCCTCGATTGAATGTTGACGAGATAGTGAAGAATCTTGGAGGGAAGATTAAAAAGATCAACCCGCACATCTAATTCCTGATTTTTTGTTGTTTCCAACTGCAAAATATGATCCAAAAATTTAGGTTCGAATAGAGAGAGATTCCTAGAGAATTCGAAGAAAAAACTTCAAGCTCCCATGGATTCCGCAAAAACCTTCATGGTGAATAAATAAACATGGAAAAGGAGCGGCGCTAGGGCAACAACAAGAGGGAGAAAGGCAGGGCAACATAATGGGGGAGAAATGGGTGATAAGTGAAGGGGACATGGATGCGTATGAGAGCTTTCCAAAATCATCACACCCCTCAAAACCTTTTAGATACCGAAAATACCCACAGCAATCCAAGCCATTCGTTGAAAATGAGCGGTGGATGATTAAGTTCTCACGAGAGAATTGTGGGAACGCGTTCCCATGGGTTGGAGCTCTTTTACAAAATCTTTTAAAATCCTCATGAGTGAGGAAATTTTTATCTGAACATTAGATGCGACCACATCGTAAGTTCTCGCCACAAAAGTCGACGATTTTTGCTTTTTACTAAGGTTTTTGATTAAATGCACCCGAGTGCTCTTATCTTTTGTGCACCCTGGATACATTTAACTTATTTTTTATTTTTTAAAATTTTTTTTATAAAATTGGTAATCGAAATGTATTTAAGATATAAGACAAGTTTTATCATTTTTTGGATATTTGCATAAATTTAAAAAAAAAAAAAAGGATATTTTTTTAAATGACTAAAATGCTCTTGTTTTTAAAGAATTCTAAAAAATATTTATAAATTTTCAAAAATGATAAAACTTAATACGTATGTTAAATATGCTTTGATTAACAGTTGTATAAAAACAACTTTTTGAAAATTAAAAAAAACGGGTGCACCAGAGCTAAGTTGTAAAACCCTGACCTACATAGGATTCATGTATATGCATTTGAATGATTCATGTATGATTTGATTTAATTATGAATGATTATTTGCGATTTTAATGATTCGTTGCAATTAGGTCAGTGGTTATGAATGATGATTAAATTAATCATTATAAGTCAATGTGGGTTAATATGATTAAAGTGGCCTAATGAGGGTTGAAAAGTATTAGTGTGCCATGAAAAATTAATTTAATTTCCATGATATGATTAATGGAAATTCAGAGGCTCATTATAGAGTTAAGTTGGAAAATGTTAGGAAATTCACAACTTGACGCCTATAAGGCGGATTAAGATGAAAATTGAAAGGAAAGCACATAATTTCGTGCTTAACCTTATGAAAAGGTGGATTATGAAAATTTTGATGAAATTAGGGTGAGAATTGATCATTACGGTCCAAAATCCAAAGATGACTTCAAATGGTCATAACTTGAGCTAGAAAAATTGGATTGAGATGAAATTTAAATGGACGGTTAAAATTATGATATTAATCAAGGAAAGGTTTGAATTAAGCTAAGTGATTTGGGGATTATGCATGCATGAAAAAGGTGGAGCACCTTTGACTTTTGCACCTTAAAGCAACTAGCATTTATGTTAAAATTAAAGTAATTAGTTAAATAATTAAATGCAAAAATGAGGTGTCAAAAGGAGGTAATTGCAAGTGGATTTTATGAATTTCCTAAAATGAAAAAATCCATGAAAAAATCCCCTGCATTAATATGGGAATTAAGAAGCTAATGGCTAGCTTAAGGGAGATGCATAGAGGAGGCATAGAGTGGACAGCTATGAGCTCCAAAAAGTTGATTTTTTGGATTTTTTTTAATTATAAAATCCACACCTAAGTCAGCTAAAGAATCAAGGTAAATAAATGAGCATTTAAAATGGGTAGAAAATTAGGACCAAAAATGTCAAAATCAAGGCATAAGGACATGATCATGAAGTGGACAGCAATGGAGCAAGGGAGAGAGGTGGACGACCAAGGCAGTTTTTTGGATTTTTTGTGATTTTTTAATATTTCTAAATGGACGGCTAAGAAAGCTAATTACTAGGGTAATTAAATTTCCATTAAATAAAACTACATTTTTGTGGAAAAATTTGCAAAAGCATATGGACGTTTTATGTGGATAGCTAGGTGGGCTAAAAATTAGCCATGATTTGATAATTTTTACAAAAGATAATTACGTAATTTACTTAGAGCATATTTTGTCATGTCATCAAGGGGGATAAGCATGCTTTAATTATCTACTAATTGATGTGGCAAGTGGGGACCACAAAGCTGGAAAAATCCAGCCCTACATAAGGAGTCCCGTCCACATGTGTATAAGGGTTTGAGAAAAAATTTTCTAACGAGCAAAGCCCCTAACTCCAGAAGCTGCACGTCCCATTTTTCCAGCAAGAAAAAAAGCGAGAAAAAAGAGAGAAAAAAAGAGAAAGAAAAAGAGAAAGGAAGCAAGGGAAACAAGATAGAGAATTTAAGATCAACGTTGATTCAATTCAAGTAAGTATATCCTTAAGTTTTGAATCATTTAAACCTAGTTTTCTACCTCAATTTATGAGTCATGAATATGATTCATAATGAACCCTTAAGGGATGATATATGATGCCCTTGATTAGGGTATTGAATGAGGATTAAATGTCAAGTATGCAATCAAAGGTTCAAGAGGAAGAAAATGGTGATTAGGGTTGAATACGAATATTAAACCTAGATGAAATTTGTTTAAATTCATATAGGATGTTGTTGTTTTGATGTGTTATCATGATTACATGATGATTCATGATTAGATGAATTGCATATGTTGATTTAAACATAAGTTATGAATTTTAGAAAGAATGAGGATTAGAGTTCCATATATGACCTGATTTCCATGTTTCTATGTTAAAAATGATATATGACTTAGCCTAAATGAATTATGGATGATTAAGAGGGTATAATACTCTAAACCTAGGGTATTTTGGACTTTCAAAATGGGTTAGAAAAGATTGTCCTAAATCTGATTTTTAAGGGCCTATATGTGGACGTCCAAAGTGGTGCAAGAAGGGTACTCTACATGCATGAGAAGTTGTTGTATTGTAAGCAACTAATATATGGACTTTAAACATGTGATAATATCCTAAATTTGGGTTAAGAAAATTGTAATTAGTTGCTGGAATTTAGAGATTAAAAATCTGTTTTGATATAAGTATCAAAAGGGACATTGAAATGTATAAAACGGGTCCCAAAGTTTCTGTTTTGGAACCCTATGATTAGTGGATTAAAATTCGATAAAAATACACTAAATAAAGTGTTAATTAAGGAGTATAATCATGCTGAATTAGAAGGTAAGTTGCTGATTTGAAAAATTTTAAGAAACACTTGATTTATATGTTGTGAAATGGACATGTATGGAGAGATAGGCATGAGAAAATGATAAATGGTTTATGTGAATTGTTAAAATGCAAAAATGCATAAAAATATGATTGAAATACGTGCATTATGTTTCTTTTTGGATAATCCCAAAATTTGAAATTAATATATGAGGTTTAGGATATCAACTAAGTGCTTAAGAATGAGCACAATGTGTGAATTGTGAAAAATATGTGAAAAATGATAAGTGGGAGTAATAAACCTCAATATGATGTCTAATGAATGACTAATGAATGTGTTATGATATATGTGAATACTACCCCAAATATGGGTATTGAACATGTGGTGTAATGAATAGTATGATGCATAAGTATGCCGTATATGTATACCCGACTTGGAATTCAAGTGGGTTGTGAATGTTAATGAAAATGAGTTGGAAAACTAAATTGAATGCAAGCAAATGGAAAAATATATGAATGCTATGTCATTCTTACATGTATAGGCAAAGGCAAAGAAAAGGTAAACCCGGAAAGCTCATGTGACCAAGGTAAATAAGCAAAATTTTCTAAATGATTTTGTTTATTCTAAAATACTTGCAAATGATATTCCAACTGCTTCTATTGGTTTAGCAAATGATTGAGTTTATTTCTAAGGTATTTAATGATGGTCATTCCTTAGTTCAATACGTGTTTACTAACTGAGTTACATAACTGCTTTGTTAAATGTTTATGAAAAATATTGTCCTATGAATTTATGCAAGAAAAATCATGCTAGCATGTCAAGAATGGTTCATGTGCACAAAGCATGAGATCCACTTAAAAGGTGTAAGCGGACCGATTGTCCCCCTTTGGTATGACCAAGTCGCTAAGATAGGCCAAAGGCCGGCGGCGCCTCCCTGAGATGGGAGAAAATGGAGACGGATGGTCGCCTAGCTAGCCTCCATCCTATGATGTCATGCATTGCATTGCATTGTCATGATATACTCTCGATGCAGTATAATGTTGCTTTCCAAGATGTTTTAAGTGAAAAAGTTTCTGCTCCGCAGGTAATTGATCACTTGTTAAGTGTCTCCTACCAAATGGAGAGAAATTCATTTAAACAATATGCCTTCAAAATGAATTGGCTGAAAAATATACGGCTTGCTTATTGAGTTTTCAACTCATGTTTTATTTTTCAAACCCATAGACAGGTGAAGGAATGAAGATAGCAAAGGAGCAGGAATTGGACATGGAAGAATGTAAAAACTTGATGAATTTTAATATGTGCCACTTATGGAAAATGGTTGTAAAATAACATGGTATTTAATGATCTTATGTGATCTATTATATGAGTTATGTTTTATGAACAAGTATTAATGGATATTGAGCATGTTATGAATTTTTATGATTATAACTTATATAAAATGTGTATAACAGGGCAAAGATGGCTAAAGTGAACACTTGATAGAAAATAGCATAAAAATTAATGCTTAAGGAATAATGGTTAAATGGATAAATATCCAATAAATCTCGTCGTGTGACAGAGCAACAATCCTAATCACATTTACCAGTCAATAACGATCCCGAGGTAAGGCTCGAGATGTGATGCTCAGGTTGGGGGCACCACATAACTGCCCCTAGGTGCATGGTATCAAGATCCTTTTTCTAATGTAATGGTAAGAATGTTATTGTCGGTAAAAGCATGGGTATAAGGTAAGTACCTACTTTCTAATAATCTTTCATGAGTTCTCGTACACTTAAACACGGATGACGTCAATAGACTTCAACAAATCTTTAACGAACTCTTGGGATATGTTCATAAATTTCAACTTAAAATCATTATCATTAGACCTTAAGATTAATAAACTTCAAAAAATTTCTTATTAAAGCCTGTAAAAGGTTAGCGGAATTTAATAAGCTTTATGCGACGGTAATGTTTTTTTTTTTTTTTGGATAACAAGTCGACACTAATGTTAATTTGATGGTTTAAAAGGATTTCAACAGACAAGGATTGATTCTGAGGGCGAATTAAATGCCACTTAAACGTAATTACTGTTAAATACAGTGACGATGTCCGAAGTTTCGCCTCCCTGCACTACAATCCTCACTTTTTGCCATTTTCCAGATGAATTTAGACAGAAAATTTGCATTTAGTGAAACAAGATAAACAAATAAGAGTGTACATACCTGTGCTTTTCAAAGGAATGGCGGTTATCTCTAATTTCCCACGATAGAAGAATCATTATGTATTTATGTAGCACCTATGCTTTTCAAAGAGATTGAGCTTGGCAAAGGTGGAACAGAAAATCAACGGATGCACCTGCCGTTTGGAACAGCATCAATTCTATTTGGATCTGGCTCTATTTTTACGACGCTTTGTGAGTTTGGTCAAAAATACCTAATGGCCTACTACAATCCACCATACCGATTCACAGTTTTGATCAATGGCACGGAGAATTCCACAGAGGCACTTTTTTAAGTTCCAACGTAGTGAAAGGGGCACATGCCACATATACCCACCAAATTTGCCCATTATTCCACTAGTATCTACGAATTTTTTAAAATTTCTAATATACTTAAGTATTTTACTTAAAATTCTACTCACACCCATATTATTATGAATTCGTTAGAAAAGTCATTAACACCTCTATAGAATGACGCATATGCCTAAGCCCTGATCTAATGTAAGGTAAGTTTGCTCAAATCTAAAAATTTACATTTAAATAATATATGATTTTATAGTTGTAGAAGTACCGAAGATTCATTTGGATGAATTTTTAGCTCTAAAATCATAATTAGGGATAAGCATTTTTGTCATTTAACAGGAGTGCTAACAATCTATTAAACAGATTCCTTACAACTTGAGTATATTAAGAATTTCTGAAAATTCACGAGTATAAATAAAATTAGGGGTAAATTTCATGGGTAAACGTGGAATTTGCCCTAACAAAAGATAGTCTATTCAATAACCAGAAGAGAGCAAAAAAATGGAGCTATAAAAGTTGGAAGAAAAATAAGCCAAGCAACGTTCCTGCGAGTCGCAAAAAATACAGTGATGCCTAAAATGCAAGTCTGCAAGAAATACAACAATACATATCATTTACTTTCCAATACCAACTCTTTTTGTGAAGCTGATCTCAACCTAAGCTCTCACTCCAATTTCAAATAGAGGCAAACCGCATAGTTTGTGAACAAAGAATAATCACATCATATATACATGGGAATATTTCCTTCAGAAGGATTAAAAAAAGAAAAAAGAAAAAGAAACAAAAATCAAGGGGAATAAAGTAGGAACAAAAAACGTGATGTTGCATTGAAAATTACATCTAGGTTACATGAGGTTAGGTTACAACAAGGATTTTAGCATGGAGGAGGCTGCTGCAGACTAAAAACGTGTGAAAAAGCAACCCTGTGGCTCCATTAGGAGCCCGAAAATCACTGCAAATCCCATTCCTCCCAGTTAAATGGGCCAATTTGTTGTTATTGAAACCAGAGTGCAGTGTAACTTGTGTGAATGAATCACAAATGTATGATCTCGTCCAGCAGGAATGGATTCAAGATGAGATGGGTTCATATGGGTATGAGAGCCATGGGTGTTCGAGAGCCTCCCTTGCAGTCGGACGCTTCTTTGGATTCATTTCAAGAAGATGTGAAACAAAATCAATGAAGCCTTGATCCCCCATTGGTAGCCGATGGCGCAAGGATGTTTTCTTAGGTATCAAGTATTCCAACCTGTTAGTTTCCTGAAATGATCAACAATCTGGCATCCTAAGTTGTTTTGTGCATGTTTGCTCACATGCTGTAGCATCCTAAGTTGTTTATACAATGGTTTACTGCAGCAAGAACAGTGTGTGCTGTGTGCTCTTTTTGTACCTGATTCCGTTCATAAAGCATGTGGTTCTTTGTAAAATATTTGTATGTATCCCTCCCTTTAGCAAGCATATCCTGGTCAATGTGACCAATAATTCCAATGACACGAGTAAGTAACGTGGCAGGCGAATCATTTTGGAAGAGAACCTGCAGCATGGATGAACAATTTTAGACATCTTTAAGTGCACAACAAATGATGGATGGGTACTATGTTTCACATGAAATTAGGGAAACAAGAAAAACGTGTATTATGTTAAGACTAGAATGGATATGCATCAATCTTCGATACAAAAAAAGTATTTTGTTCTTTATAACAAATGATAGATGGATACTCCACATGAAATTAGGGAAAAGGGAAAAACATGATGTTACTCTATTATGAATCTACAAATCTTGAGCCCCAAAAAGTTTTAGCTTCCCAGCACTAGGGGGGATGGCATCTGTTGTTGACAATCCATGTTAACTATTTAGACAAAATAAGTCTTCCAAATTACCAATAATTACAATTAAACCGGGATTATGCCGAGTGCTCTAATAATTCAGCAGCAGACTCTGGAGTCGGTAAAAGCAGTTGATGCATATTAGAAGGGGCCCAATCTTATATAACCAGTCTCACAAATGACGTTGTACAAATGGTTTTTTTTATTTTTAAAAAAATCTAAACCATTTATGACATTCATGTGTATATTTATGACATTGAGAGTACATATGAAGCGATTACATTTTGGAACAGAATACATAGGAAAATAAAAATTTTCAAAATATTTGAAGTTTGACATCATAAATAAATTCATGTGGATGAAGGTACATGCTAGCGTGCATTGTTGATGAGATGGAGACCACATTGATAATAAAATCAGAATCCAACAGGTCATATGGTTTTACATCATTTTATTTTTTCATAGTACCAAAAATCAAATCAATCAGAATCTTTAGTGAGCCGCATTTTCTTAAAATTACATATATCCCTCTTGAAACTATTTGCAAGCATATCCATGAAATTAAATTTTAACAAAAATGTTTTTAAAATAAGAGAATTCTGAAATTGCTCCTGTTCAAAAAGATAAAAAGGTTTCAATGTAGTTATCATGAACATTTCTAACCTCATATAATATATTAACTCGAAAATTTATTAAAAAATCAAGTGCATTCAGACATGTACTATGGGGCCTATTTGATCATGAATAGGAAATCTACTCCACCCATCCTATTTAAAATTATTCACTTTATTAACATATCAATTTTTATCCAAATCCAACATTTGCATGTGCCTCATCTTAAAATGATACAAAATCAACGTAATAAAATTGTTTAATGTAAATATCAAGTTCAAAATGATGTTTTCAACATCTAAACTGTCCAAAGTATGATTTTTACATGGATAAATGATTGTATAAAATATTATTACATTTTAATGTGTGGGGTCCATTTTGCAGCGGACTGCACTAGATGAGTTCTCATACATTATAATCTACTGCGCCCATTGTATTTAGAATGATATATTCTACTAGCATACTAATTTTCATCCTAATTAGATGTGTATAGACCCCATCTGAAAATGATAAAAACTCAACGTAATAAAATAGTTTGATGTAAATAACAATTTTAAAGTGATTTTTTCAACATGTAAACCATTTGCTATAAATTTATATATAGATAAATAATTGAATAAAATATCAATACATTTAAATACATATGTAACCCACTTTTCGCCGACTATGCCGTTAATATGGTGCAGGTGTGCTGCACCTGATAGCTTCTCTCTCTATCTATATATAAAAAATTATTAATCTTGATGTATTTAATTTACAATTAAGTTTTACCATTTTTGGGTTTGCAAATGTAATTTTTTGAACTTCTAAACATAGGTATTTTAGTCATTTTCAAAGGGTTGAAAATGCCTTAAATTTTCCTATGTTTAAAAATCCAAAAAAATATATAATTACCAAAATGATAAAATTTTGCATATAGACTAAATACACCCTACTTAATAGTTATAAAATTTAAAATATTTTTTCCCATTACTAGACAAATGGAAAATTCTTGACAAATTTTTTTGAGTCGTGAAAAGAAAAGAAAAACCATATAAAGTCTTATAATGGTGGTTGGAGAAGCAATAACCAAACAATCCATTCTACAACAGATTTTTGCAAGTCCAAGGCCCGGAACAATCAACAGCTATTGCAATTCTAATAGTTGGCTTATGAGGAGGGCCAATTGTTATTTATTACTTTACGAACAACTTGCAAATGACCTTCTATGTTTATTCTATTTGCAAATTATATGTCATAACTATTGATCTTGCAATTTCAAGCATAATGAAAGCAACAACAGAGTGCTTCATGAATTTTGTGTGACCACTGAATTCCAATTAAATTTAAAGAAAATTTTATAAGACAACAAGAAGATCAATTATGCCTTATGGGGCAGAATACTGGACAGTTAAAAAATAACATATAATGAGAACAGTAAAATTGAAAGTGTTAAAGTGAATGAGTAATAAAAAATAAAATTAGATAAAATTAGAAATAAAGTAATCCAAGACAATCTAAAGTTGAAACCAAAAGGTAATAGAATGAAGGAAATTAACATGCTAAATGGAGGCCTAAAACAACACGCGTTAGGAAAATTGAGTTTATGCAAACAAAAAGTTGTTAAAGAATGAGATAAAGATCCACAAAATAGAGAGGTGGTTTTCAAAATCTATGGGTTATAAATTGTGAAAAGAAATTTGTGGAAGGGGGTAGGTAAGGGTGTGTTTGGCAAAAGGTAAAAATAAAAAAAAAATGAAAGTTTAATGTGATATAATAAGGATAATGATTAGAAGTAATGAGAATAAAGATAAAATAAATAAGGTAATTATATGAAAAATAATTAGAATATAGAGATAATGATAGAAAAAGTGAGATAATAAGGTAGTTAAAATATCAAATCATATCAACAGGTGTGTAAGATGAAGTGGGGAAAAAATTTTCCCTTTTATCGTATTCCAAATGACTAAATATACTAAAATTGTTTTTCAACCTTAAGAAGTAAAGTAACTTTCAAATTTTGAGCCCAGGAAAAGAACTCTTATGTATATCCACCCATGGTCAAGTGTTCACAATAAATCAAGCATGACATTAACCTTTTCGCAGTCAACATTCTCCAAGTAACATGATTTTAGGCCAACTCAAGGTTGCTCCTCTGATATATGAATCCTAACTATTAAACTCTCCACTACAAGATTTCAGTAAAATAGTAGGTAACCACCATCGTAAAAATGATATATGCTTACTTTGAAGGAGAACTAAAACGAGCAATGCCTTGATTAATCCTCTATAGCTTGTTGAAGAGTTGGAGAAAACAATACGACTTGAATTGAATCTCTAGTCAAATGTTCAAATCAAGCTAAATAATTGCCTTTGAGCAAATGCAAATATCTTTGCCCAAAAGCTTGATAATGTGTCAAGCATTAACAACGTTGTAGTTACACATTCAAGTAAATATCAAAGAACATGTCAAACTAATGAAGCAAAAGAAGGGTAATTTTGGTCCACAAAGAAATGAAGAACTGCAGTTACATCTAGTTGGCTTCATTCTCTCATTGTCTTACTAGTTACTTCTACTTGATTTAGGAGACAAACAAAGCCCAAGCATAGAAATCGATGAGGGTTGCTCCATTATTTGCACTTCTTCCCTTTCTTCTTTTTTTTCATGCTCTTTGTCAAAATCTATACCCTCCTGCAAAGTATGTATTTCTACTTTGAATCCTAGCTTGCATTTATCAAACAATTGGAACGCAACCCTCTATTTCTTTCATCCTTCAATTAGTCCAAGTCATCTTTCTAAAGAGATGATTAATAAAAGCCCAACCTCCAATCCATTATCCTTACCTATCGTACTGCGTATCAACACATTTTCTAATTTTGGCAACATACTCTACCACATAACAAGGTGAAAAATACTATAGTTTTTTTTTTTAAGTTTTTGAAACCTTATCCTCACCAACAATACAATATATGTAGCTGCCGCTCAAGTGCTAAGTCACATCAACTCCACGCTTCTTTTAATCATCACAAAAAACACCCATGCAAAGTGTTCTTTGATCATGGACGCACTCAATATAACAACTTTTAAACTTTGCCAGTAATCAAATCAAACTGCGCACATGCATCATTACTAAAGATGTTGCCTTATAATTCTTAAATACTGCATCACCAAATCTGAGTAACCCATTTAGCCAACAATTTCCAATCCATCTCTCCGAGCATCCTTCTAAATCACCAAATTCCAAACATTAAATTGCTATATCTATCATCATGCATCTAAGTTCTTTATCCCCGCATATTCCACAAGCTTTGAATATCTAGTGCCATGGTTCTTCGTGCAAGAACGCTAGACGCTAGCCATTTTCCATATTTTCCTGCTATAGGATGAATCATTGGCATTGTCTCCTTACAATTCGGCCCCTGCATTGGCTCCCATATGTCAAACCAACTCTGCCCAGTAAAGTGACATTTGGAACAAATCCAGTGCTCCGCAACCTCTCTAACTCATTTGGCCTTGGAGTTCAATGTTCGGTTGGAGTTAACTCTCTTGTCAATGCAACCATCTTCAATAACTGTCATCTTTACAATTGTCTTCGCTAGCTAAGAAGTTCTCACTAACAACCTTTCTTGAGGTATTTCTTCAATTAGGACACATTCAAGCAAAATTCAGTCGAATTTCCTTAGCCACTATGAACTCTTCTTAAATCTTAATCACAGATTGAGGCAAACAATGGTCTAATTAACTGAACAAAATCGTTTTGAGTAGGATTTTACCTTCTCCCATATGGATCTTTGCATTGACTTCAGATCTATCTTGCATTCCTCAAATTTTAGCAAATTCACTTGAGCTTTGCCATTTGCCAAACCAAATGGATTCTAAAACAGAATTTCCTTTTCCAACCAGCTGTCTTGAATCTAAGCTCATTGCAATAGCTCATCCACACAGCTCTTCTGCTACCTCTTTCTGCAGTAAGGAATCTCCAGCAGTGGAATCAACTGCTCTAATATTGGATTGTTCCACATGCTTAAATCAATCAAGATTGAAACTCAACACCAGGGTCAATCTGGAGTTGGAATCATTCAATCCCTGAGTAATTCTCGATGTATAAGCAATGTCCCAGAAAAGAAAAATCCCTCGTCAAAACTGAGAAATAGTGTTTGGAGATGGAAAATCCTTTCCCGGAAAGCAGGCTACTGTTGCAACTAAGAAAAGGCCAATTTTTTTTTCTTTTCTCAGTCCATTCCCTAGCTCACAACACAATGGGTTATTCATAGAACACGAGCGAGTTAATTTTTTGTTTTTAAAGATATGGAGCGACATTAAAATTTAAATTCAAATTCTATGGAAAATTGTGCTGCGCATATCTCATCAATATGCTCATCAACTAGTCATTACCAAAAAGGATTGGTGGAAGCACCTACATTAGCCAAGCACTGTCATATGATGGAAATGCCAGATACTCGAGTTCCTGGTCAAACATCAAAACAAATGGTCCAACCCTTACAGAGTTACAGAGTGCTTTTCCTTATTTGCCACCTTTTTGGTGCATCAAAGTTTCACCTTCCACCCTCCTGTGATTATGCCTTCTTTCTTATTAGAAGCCCACTTTATTCACAATGTTTCTTTTTTTTTTTTTTATCAACTTCCTCTTATCAAAGCTAAAATTGTGTTGAGGAACCAAATATTGGTACCCTAAATCTTGTAATTTGCACAGCTTACGCATAAAGATGATCATATTTTAAGTTAAGCTTATTAGAGAATGTGAAGCTTGAGACCAGCCTTCAAACTTTATTTCATACAGACACTATCAACCACGGGCATAATGGTTTACAAATCAAAGTTAAGCAGAATATCCATGGGGCTCAACAGGAATACCACGCTCCTGTATAAGTTTGATTCTTTCCTTGCTCCAGAAATAAGAGGCACAAGAAAAGAAAATGTAGACAATTCAGCTCTAGTAACTTTAGAAAAGGTGAAAATTGGATGTAATATATTTGAAAGGAATAGAAAGCACAAGGAAAATGAAATTTCAAAAAGAGGAGACTGAATCAGAAGTTCTGGAGCCACTCGAAGCTCAAAAAGTAGGAGGATGCAAACAACAGCCTAAATCACAACTTTTTCGCCCAGCCATTATGCATGGTTTTGTGATTACAATCAGAAAAAAGTGAAAATTTGGGGTGTATTTGGGAAGTGATTAAACTTTTGGAAGAAAAGTATTTGGTGTAAAGGTTCTCAACATGGGAGAAAATGATGTGATATGAAAGGGGTAATGATGAGGAGTAAAGAGAATATAGTTAAAATAAATAAGTTAACTGTATGGATAGTTATGTAAAAATAATTGAAAAGTAATATAGTTGTATGGGAAGATGTGAAGAAATAATCAAAAAATAAGACAGTTGTGACGAGTGAAAAGTTTTATATTAAAATGTTTTGGTTTGAAAAGGTTTACATGTAGCCAAACATGTCCTTAATGATGCAGAAAATTATCAATTGCAGACAACCGACAATTGGTTATATAATCAGAAGACACCAGAATCTAATGATAATGGCAGAAAATTATTCCTTGCTGACAAAACCTATCACCAAATTTTGATAACAGAAATGTAAATAGTGCAAATTAGCATAATCACGAGGCTTTGGTATTTTTCACTGAGTGTGAATACTCAAGGCAGATTTTTTAATATAGGTACCTAGAGTTCGAAAAATTAGCACTTTTTTAACCTTATGCTCTGTCTATTAATAGGGAAAAATGGTTCCACCCCTTTTTCACATTTTTTGATGTGATTTGACATCTTAACTACCTAACTATCTTAAATTCTTTTCATTAATACCCATATTTCCAATCATTCTCTCACCTCTTTTTTGATAAAACTACCCTAACTATTTTTTCCTCTTCCTTCACTCCTAATCATCTCCCTCATCACATCAAATTGCTCTCTTTTTCTTTTTCAAAACTTTTGCCTACTTTTTTCCCAATTTTTTTCCTATCACCAAATGAATCCTAAAGTTTCATATTTGCAGTAGATGGCTTCAAGTTTCGAAACTTTACAGGCTATCTCTAGTTAACTAAAGACCTAAAAGTGTTAACTTTACCCTTTAATAATCTAATCCAGACACTAAATGGATAACACTACTTGGTTGGATTCTTTGTAGGCCACATTTTCTGTTTGATTTTTGCAAGAAAGGAATATTTTAAACTCTTGGTGGATGATTCAAGATATTAGGATATTTGAACAGCATATTAGTCATTTCATGTCATAAGCTAATGGCAGTAGGCTTCACTTAACCGGAGGGACTGGCTACAAATTTCTGGGACTTGAAGTAATCTGCTACAAATATGAAACCAAATGGTCCATAGCAATGTTTGCAGAGTTGAGGCACAAAAAACCCCCTCCTAAGGCTTTGCTTTTATCTTTTGAATTTGGACTGTCCTATGCTCTTAACACTGCCTTTATTGGAGTGGCGTAGCTGCAGAGAACAATGAAAACTCATAAGATAGCCCAAAAAGTATGTTTCATGTTTAGGTCAATTCGAGTTTGACCCTTTTGAGTGATATTAGTTAACTGAAATTTGAATATTGAGTGTTAAAGGAATGAAGTTTTAAGGCAGCCTTTCATGTATATTTATAAATTAAGGCTATATTTAGCATTTAGGAGTCTTTGGATACTTAGAAAGAGAAAGGGAGAACGGTGGAAAAAGTGAAATCCGAATAAGGAAAATAGAAAGGAAATGATATCTACCAGAAAGTAAATAAAGAGAGAAGGGTGGATTGATGACAGTGAGGACAGTGGGTATGCAGCTCCTACTACGTTAGGTTTAGTTGAGGTCAACCAACCTAACATATTAACCCTAGTTGTAACTCTAACAAAACCCTGTATTTAGTAAATCAACCCTAGCACTGACAAAACCTTATTTCTAAAACCTCGACCCTGACCTGAACCTTATTTCTAAAAGGCAGGATGGATATAGGCCTGACAAATCAGGTCTAATTCAGGTTGAAAATAGTTGATAATTTCATGATTCTTTTATAATAAAATAGCTCTGCTAAAATTTCTTAAAATCTTTTTAGTTGCAAAAAAAAGGGCAAGGAAAAATTCTTCTATAAGTCAAAAAATTATGCAACATGTTTGAATCAAGTTTCACCACATGCTGCGCCAAACATCACCAGAATCTACCCAAATCCACCACAACCGACACAATCCATCACAATGCATTCAAATCCATTGAAATGACTACCCATCTGAAACAACCAGAATCCATCAAAAATCAGTTGCCATCGGTGATATGCATTAACATGATGTCTAAATCAAGAAGTTTAAACAATGAATTTGCATTGGCATTGAAGGGTTTCACAAGAAGTTTATTTGGGAGCTCTAAAGGAGGAAAAGAAGGATTGACTTCTCACCAATGGACTGATCATTGACTGTTGTGAGACCACAGGGCAATTCAGCTGTGCTGCCTGCCACAACGCCTCCAAACAGTAGAAGAAAAATGACCTTTGAAGCAAAAAAGAAACGCCTGCTAGATTATGCCTACCTGGGCCAGATTGGGATAGTCAATGATTGGTTGGTGCCACATTGGCTCTATTGGAGCAAGGAAGAACCAAGAGAGAAAGGTTTAGGCCTCCAAAGTCCAAATACAACTCTCAATGGTCATTTTGGGGTATCATGAGGAATAAAGACAGTGCATCTATTTGGGATCCAGGTAAGAGCAATTCAGGATTTTTTAATTTACATGTATAGTGAATTCAGTCAAGCATGGTATTGAAAATCAGGCATATCGGATATGATATGCCCGTATCGTATCCGTATTGGGTGTCGCACATACACTAGATGTCCTGAAACAGGTTAGGATTAGGGTTTGATGCAGTATCAGCCGATAATGGTTCGTATTGGACCCGTATCGGCGTGTATCAGGTGTATCGGGTATCAGATCCTGTATCAGGTCATCCTTTAATAAGACGAACGTGCGTTGTCTTCCTCATCTCCACCCCAAACACGATCTGTCCAGCTGTTTTCCACCCCTACGAGCTAGCTTCATCATTTTTGGCAACACCATGCAATGAAATCACATTAAAAACCAGATTTGAGATGGTTTTTGTCCGATTTGGGGGATAAGGGGGGGTTTCCAAACAGTTATCAAAATAGGGATTAAATCCCATAAAATCATCAATTCTTTACAAAATCAACACTGTCAAAGGAAGAGGAGTAATTTTGACCAATTCTGACCATAATGAAGCTGCCAATTTGAAGAAAAATTGGTTATTTCAAGAGTAATTGCAGATCTAGCGGGAAGAACCTGTTTTTGGAGGAAAACGACAGAAGGTAAGATTTTTTTTTCATTCATTTGCTTTAAGACTTCAGATCTGCATGTAATTTGTTAATATCATTCTCTTATTGTGCTAGATCTGCTATTTCTTTATTTTTAAATTATTTGTAAAATTTTTAAAAATCAATAATTCCGAAAATTACAAAATATTATTTTTCTTGCTGATTCATTTTTCCATCTTGATATAAAAATAAAATCTGCATTGTACCTTAGTTTTCACAAGGTATTTTGATTATAAATATATTTTTTTCAATTATCAGATTTAAAAAATCGAAATATATAAATATTTAATATGTATTTTTGTTGCATGTAATACTTTATTAATGATCTATGCATGTTATTTCTAGATCTGCAATTTCTATATTTTAAATTATTTTTTTCTTTTGGAAAATAAATAATTTCGAAAATGCAAAAATATATTTTTTTTGCTGCTTTAATTTTCCAGTCTTCATGTAAAAATAAAATTACTTTTTTACCTCTGTTTTCACAAAATATTTCAAAGCATATTTTTTATTTATCATGAAAAAAAAGTTGAATACATAAATATTTAATTAGTATTTTTGATTGCTTATAATACTTTATTAATTTTCAGATTTATAAATATAATATTTTTAATTTTCAAATTCAAAAACCACATTTTCTTTAATATCGCTAATTTGCTACTTCAATTTTAGATGTCATTTATATATAATTTTATTAAATTCTCTATATACTACGTTTATGTGCAGATTAAATTGAAAAATTTTCTATGGCCAAAGGGCAAGTAGATGATAGTATTGATATTAGATGGCAATTTGGGAAAAAAGTTAAAACAGGAAGGCAACAAATTAGGTGCAAATTTTGTAGAAGAGAATTAATTGGAAGTATTACAAGATTGAAGCAGCACTTAGCACATAAAAAGGGTAAAGTCATTTCATGTGCCCAAGTGCTAAAAGAGATTATAGCATTAATGCAGGCCAACTTAGAGGATATAAAAATGAAGATAGCAACGCGAGAAAAGGATAAAGAAACAACCTAATATGCATATAGAGAAGAAGTGTTTGGTACACGATACAGTGGTGGTGGTGGTGAGGATGAGGACATGGAGATAGAACAGCTAGAAAAGAAAATTTGCAAACAGCAATGGAAGATGAGCAATGTAGACAAACTTTCTCAAGAAACCAGTTAGTTCGAGGAATAAGCAGAAGCAGTACTGCAGGAAAATGTAGAAGTGATGGGGGTTTATTTAAAAGTTTTCGACAAGAGTTCTTCTAGAAAGCAACCCCAAAGTATCAACCTTAATGATTAGGATACTTAATTTACTGAACCACGTGCACCCATGGATGATGAGCAAGTATTTAGAAGTAGTGCAAAGTAGAAAACATCGAAGTAAATGTGGAGTAAATTCATAATAGATAATCTGGGTAAACTAGCTGCAAAGTTATTTCTACATACTATTATTCCATCTCATATTGCAGATTTTCCATATTTTAAATTTTTGTTGTTGATGCAGCAGCTAAAGCAGGATCTTGTGCAAAAGCACCAAGTTCATATGAAATAGATAGGAAATACTCACAAAAATTTATGAGGAAGTTTCGCAATATGTGCAAGGTTTCAGAAAGATATGGGCACCACGAAGTTGCACCAGTATGTATGGTAGTTAGACTAGCCTAACTAGGTTAAGATTATCAATTTTATAGTTTATTATCTTTTGGGTACAGTATTTATTATAGGAGCTGATGCTACTGGAACTGTGAAGAATGCTAATTACATTTTTAGTCTGATGTATAAAAAGATTAATAAAGTTGAAGAAAGTAATGTAGATCAAATTGTGACATATAATAGAGCATCTCATAAGGCAGCCGAGAGGATGCTCATGCAAAAGAGACCTAATTTATTTTGGCCTCCACATGCAGCTCATTACATAGATCTTATGCTTAAAGATACTGACAAAGAAAAAATGTGTATAATATGCTAAATAAGGCAAGACGAGTGACTTCTTTTATTTACAATTACAACTAAGTTATTACCTTGATGAAGAAATTTACAAATATGTGAGTCGTTGAGACTTGGAGCTACCCGTTTGGCTACAAATTATATTGCTTTGAGAGTTTGTACACCCATAGGGGAGCTCTCAGTAAAATAATATCTAGTAGAGCATGGGTGGAATCCAAATATTGAAAATTGACAAGAAAGCTGGCCATTGAGATGTGTTCAATTATAAAAGACAATAGATATTAGGAAAAAGTTCTTGAAATAATAAAAACAATGAGTCCTTTGATTAAGGTGCTAAGACTTGCTGAAAATTTGGACTCAAGAATACGCAAGCAACAGTAGCAATGATGGCGATAATATTCAAGAACCTCCTAGACACTCATTTTGGTGGTGATTAATTTCACTCCTATGATAAGTAGAGGTGTTAATGGTCACGGTCAACCCGTCAACCCGCTCGTCCAACCCGTTTATAAATGGGTTTGGGTTGGGATTTTTGAATAAATGGATTATGATCCGCCAACACGTTTGACCATTTAATTAAATAAATGTATTAGGGTTGAGATTTTATAACTCGTCAACCCGTTTAGTAACCCATTTAACCCATATAACCTGTTTAACTCGTTTAATTCGTTCAACCCATTTAACTCGCTTAACTCATTAAAGTTATATATATATATATATGTAAACCCCTTGGTTATTTTCCCTCTCTAATTCTTCCTCCGTTCACCTAATTTTTATTTTCCTGTTACTGCCCTATTTCAATTTCCCTTACACCGAAAACACCTTCTCATCTCTCCCTACGAGATCATTATCTACTAGAGTCTATGCTTTTAGGTTATTTACTATACACCCGTTAACAACTCACCAACCTGTTTATTAAATGGGTTGTAAATGGGTTAAGGTTGAGGTTTTTTAAATGAGTTAATAAACGGATTAGGGTTTAGATATTTTAAATGGGTTAGGATTAGGATTAGGCTCCAACCCATCCAACCCGATCCGTTAACACCCCTAATAATAAGGTATCATTTTAAGGCTCAAGTTATTTATTTTTTCATTTTGTGTGTTCTATACTTCTATCTTTATGTTATTAATAACTTATGAGTTGTGACTTTTCTATTTGAGGTTTCGAACTATGTATTTATGTAAATGTTGTCTTTTATCTATTTTTAATGCTTGCATACAAAAATCATATCACTTGTATTCCGTAAACAGCTACTTATAAGAGAAAATAGGCTGATACCCCATTTTGTACATGAGCAGATTGTGAACTAATTACATATTCTTTCATTTCTCATTTTTCTAAATTTATCACATATTTTTTCAGATTTTTTTGGGTTTAAAAAAATTTTATCCAATACGATACGGTTGTACTGTATAATTTTTAGAGGGGGAGTTACGCCTCCTGATACTGATATTTCGAACCATGCATCAAGGTTATACAGCATTCTGAAACTAACCCACATTGCAAACTCTGTTGAACCCAATTCAAACCAAATTTTTACAAAAATTCCAAACCTAACGTGTTCAAATTTGAGTTGGGTTTGTTGGGTACTTGGGTTTGGTTGAAACTGACCTAAATTGCACCCTAAAAAATAGGTTCAATAATTGGAAATCTAAATAATAGTGGAAAACAGAATAGACTAGTAATTTGTGCTAGGTTTGCTGGGTTTGGTTAAACCTGACCCATTTTATGAAAAGGTTGTTTCCCATAACTCAAATCCATTATCTATGTTAAAAAAAAGTAGCAATTTTTACTGTTGTACTAAGTCCCACCCTCATTCAAAGTACCAACTTTTACTTCAACATTCTAGATTGAAAGCATTATTAAACTTGTTTCTGAATTTCATATGACATATCTTGCCTTGCTTATGGATACGCCTCACTCTTGTATGTTGTGCCCAAACACATGATCCCTTTGCAACTTAAAAACTATCCACAAAACACAACAAGATGGTCAGTAAACGCCGCAAGCCCAATTTGGTCCTGTCTTATTTGCATGCTAATAAGCCTATTAGATTGAGTTCATTTGTTGACCTTTTTTTAAAAAAAAAAAAAAATTGTTGACTTATGAAAGAATAGCTTATACACACATGCTAAAGTGTCATATGTTTGAGAAATGGAAGTTTTATGCTGAACAATGGCATATGAGAAGATTCTAGGATACCAAACATGCCAAATCAGTGGTGGCTTAACTTACATTTCCAGTACAAAGCTCTGCCAGGATGCAGCCAAGTGACCAGATATCTATCTTTTTATCATAAGGAAGACCCAAAATAACCTCAGGTGCACGATAAGACCGTGACTGCACATATGAGCAGAGATGATCTGTCTGGAAACAACTGCTTCCAAGATCGATGACTTTCACTTCACACCTGCTATAGCTCTTTATCAAAATATTCTCAGGCTTCAAATCGCAATGAATAAGGCCAAGGCCATGGAGAAATTGAAGCGCCTCCAAGCATTGAATGGTAATAGACTGCAAAAGAAAGCTTTCGCACACATGTTATAAACCATAACCTCAAATTAAATTACTCAATGGCAATAAATACACAAACACAAATACAGCCCAGAAAAACCAAAAAGATGAGAAAAGACGGATTCAGGTAAAATTTAACCAAACAGTGGTTTCCCTTGGCAAAACAGAGTTTCTAGAAGCATAAGTCATTAAATTATGTTTACCCTTTATCTGACAAACCCCAATGACCATTGGACTTCAAAAAACATCACAAAACCCATAAATATTTGGTCAAGAACTGTTGGATGTGAACGAATGTCACAATTGACGCTTGTCAGTATGCTAACCGCTAATTGAAGGGTTGGGACCTTCAAAAATGATTTGTAACTGTACTAACCCATACCTGAAAATATTGACCGATCACTTTCTGATTTAGATCGTTCATTTTTGCTGAGATGGCATGCTTGACAATTTGACCATTGGCTTGTTGACCATCCGACATGTCAAATTGACTATCTGATGTGTCAGTTGAACTATCTGACATGGACTATTGACTTATTGACTGATTTATTTTAAAGATTAGTTATTTATAATTTAACCTAGAAGTGTATTTTAATCTAAATGAATAAATTTGGATTTAAATAAATAAGACATTGATAACGTAAGATGGTTAAAACCTTTGATTGTGATTGAGAGGTTGTAGGTTCAAGCTATGGCTTGGGAGAAAATGTATATTTTTTTTATTTTGCCATTTGAATACAAGTGGGACCCACAATGAGATAAGCAAAAAGTTGAATTTTGAATTGGAACAAACTCAAATAACAAATGGAAGAAGTTACATAAGCCACCAAATAAGAAGTTACATCAGAAAAATTATGGTAACTTAATAAATAAGAAAATGGAGTGTGAAGGCGTCAGATACAGACCCTGCGGATGGACAAAAGTGTGAACAGAGAGATCGTCATCATCATAAGCCATTTCTCACCTAGGAGGGGTCGGCTGCATGGATTCTGTTACGCCATTCTTGGCGATTTAAGACTAAATTTTTTATAATTTGTAATATTTTTAAATTTTGTTTAATTACTTCCATCCATGTTTTTTTGGGTCTTCCTCTCATTCTTCTGTCACCTTCTACTAAGATAGACTCTATTCTCTTAACCGGTGCTGCTTCAAGCCTCCTTTTTAACATGACCAAACCATCTTAATCTATTTTCTCTCATTTTATCACAAATTGGTCTTACTTTTAAGTTTTTTCGAATTATTTCATTCATCATTTTATCTTTTCTTGTTTTACCACTCATCCACCTTAACATTCTCATTTCCGCTACGCTCATTTTTTGTATATGTTGTTTTTAACTATCCAACATTTTGCCCCATAAGCATAGCACGTCTAATCGCAGTCTTATATAATTTTCGTTTTAGTTTGATTGGAACTCGACGGTCACATAAAATTCCTGACGCACTTCTCTATTTCTTCTATCCTGTTTGAATTCTATGTATTATATCTTTCTCAATTTCCCCGTTCTCTTGAACTATTGATCCTAGGTGCCGAAAGTGATTAGTTCTCATTACTACTTGATCTAAAATCTTAATTGGTTGCTCATCCGAGTTCTCACTATTATTAAAATTGCATTTCATATATTCAGTTTTTATGCGACTAATTCTAAAACCATTAGATTCTAAAGCATTTACCCACCTATTCAATATTAAATTTAATCTTTTTTTAGTTTCATCTATTAAAACAATGTCATATGCAAATAACATACACCAAGGTACTTCTTGGAGATGTCTAGTAATTTCATTTATTACTAAAGTAAAAAGTTAAGGACTCAAGGCTGAGCCTTGATGTAAACCTATTTTAACTGGGAAGATATTAGTATCTCCATTAATGGTCCTCACATTCGTAACAGCTCCCTCGTACATATCTTTAATAATATCAATATATCGGTTATTAATTGTTTTCTTTTTCATCACTTGTCATATTAACTTTCTTGGTACGCTGTGAAGAGAGAGATGACGATGGAAAAGTGAAGCACACTATAATTATGAGACAAGTAGAGTTTTGTTGTTTATTTTGTGGGGCTTATATTCTATTTATCTAATAGAATTTATGTAGTCCAAATTATTTTGTAGGATGTTTATTTATTTGGTGGATTACCCATCGCGTGATTTGTTTATATTTGGAAAGAAGAGTTAGAATGAAATGCATAATTTAATTATGCAAGTATTTTTTATGCAAATTAGAATGTTTGACAAATAATTTATTTAAATTATTTATCATAAAATTCATTAGATAAAACTATTAACAAGTAGAATATTTTTGTGTGATTTAATATGCTGGATAAATTATTTATCATAAAATTAATTAGATGAAACTCGCAAATAGAGTTATTTTTGTTATGTTGTTTAACTTGCTGGACAAATAATTTGATAAATTATTTACCATGAAATTTATTACAAGGGATTATTCGCAAGGAGAGTTATTTTATTGTCTGGAAAAATTCATTTGGTGGAATATTTATTTTTGCAAATTATGGGCGTATTTGGCAATAAACAAAAAATGTCAAGCTAAAGTTTTCATTTTCCATAGTTAACTTTTTTTTAATTATTTCTTTACATCTTCCAATACCACTACCCTACTTTTCAATCATTTTTACACTACTCACGCAGCTAACTTATCTATTTTAATTTTATTCTTTTTACTCATCATTTTTTCCCCTATTATATCGCATTATTTTCTTCCAATTCAAAAACTTATATAAAGAAAACTTTTCATATAAAAATTTTATTACTTCCCAAACACACCCTATATTATAGAGTTTATTCGATGGATTATCTACTATGAGATTAACATTTAAATTCTAATAAAATGTTTGAGCTATATGTTTAAATCGTAGAAGTGGAGTGATAATTTTATTTGATGTGATTTATATGTAATGAGATCATGAAAATAAATGATCCAGCGGAATCAAAAAAGAAATGAATTTATATAATTAAATGAATAACCAATGCATACATTTATTCAGCAAATTGTATTTTGATTAATTTTTGTCTGGATCAATGTATATTGCGTAGACATACATTTTTATAATACTTGGTATGTGATGCTAAATGTGAGGATATTATTTATATGTATATACGAAGTTATATTCCACCACTAGAAGCAAATTTTAGATGTGCAATACAAATTATGGGAAGTGGTGCCATCTCTGGATTTCAATGTAATAAATAAAACCTAATAGCATGAGTAATTGGCCTCTGGATTTCACCATTGGCATTGCAATATTTTAATAGTAAATGAAACATAAATAAAAGAAAGAATTCAAATGGATTTCCACAGATATTCAAGAGGTAGTGCACGAGCTATATATTTAGCGTTCAAAATATCTAATTTAGTACTTCTAAGGTTGGTGTGCATATAATTATAATTTATATAAATATATGGAGGAAAATATTTATTTGTTGTTCATATTAGAATTCCTTAGTCTATCTCTAGAGATTATATAAATAATACTTATTTGATATACATTACTATGATGTATATAATTTTGTAAAACTTATATGATCAAATGAATATGTAATACTTGTGTTAATGTTGGATCCATGTCCCAATGGAAATATAAAAATTGTGGACATAATTTAGATAAAATGTAACCTACACCTAGATGTATAAAAATGTATGATATAATTATATTTGTAGGAATAGTTGTATAATTAATTTATATGGCATAAATTAATTATTTGACGTCATATAATATTCCAATGCATGAAGTTAAAAATAATAATTGATGTTTTGGGTCCAGTGGCCGTGGTATGAATATTAAAATTAATAAATAATTTATTAACAAAAGGTTGAATTTATGAATGTGATTTAATGTTGGATAAATATTTGTGGATATATAAATATTAAAATTTATATACTCATGTTAGCAGCTGTATAATTAATAAAAATTAATTATTTGATGTAAGACTACTAGTTATGAAATTGATATATTAATTATATATTTATGTTAGTGGTTGTACAATCAAGTTATATAAAATATAAATTAATAATTTTGTATTGTAAGATTTTCCTATGATGGAAGTTAATATAAATTATATATTTATATTAGTAGACATTTCGGTCCAGTGGGCATGACACTAGATTTTAAGATTAATAAATAATTTTTAACAGAAAGTTGGATGTATGAGTAAGATCTAGTGCGAAGTTGAATATTTGTGGATATATGCAAATACTAAAATTTTTATATTTTTGAAAGTTGTCATGTAATTAATTTATTTTATATTAAATTAATTATTTGACGTTATATCATACCCTGTGTTGGAATTAATATAAAATAATTCCGGTGATTTATAAGTGTGCATTTTTTATCCAGTAGTCATGGTATAGAATACCAAGGAAGATAAATTAATTTATAATTTATTGATGGAGGATGCACGTGTGCTTAATTAGATCTTAATATTTTATTTCCTTGGTATGTTCAGTATTCAAATAAGATTAATTATGTGAGATTTTCCATTAAATTATTATCAGAGCAATGAAGCATAATTTTGATTGGATTTAGAGTTATTTTGCGTTAGTATGAGGGACTGGTTCAAGCTAGATGTGTTGCTTAAATTATTACATAGCTTAACCAATTATATTAATTATAGAAAATATTTGAATTATCATCATGCGCAGCACGGATTATTATTCTAAATATTGTTTAACCACTCAAATAATATTTGTGGATATTTAATGATTTAGATGGAAATGTTTTATTTATGATACATGTGAGCTATAATGTATTCAGCAGGAAGTATAAGTGGAAATTATTTGCACGTGGCTTAACAATTTAAATTACATTATATATGGATTTATAGTGAGAGTGATGCAATTATATTAATTATGGATATCTAGTGAGTGTAATACAATATATATTATTTGTGAATATCTAGTGGACATTATGCATTTACTTATGAATATCTATTGAGGCATGATGAAAGTATTTTATTTATGAAGTTATTAATTAAATTCAGTAAGACGACTGAATAACCCAATTAAGCGCGTGATACATGGTTATTTGATTATCAGATCCAATGAGATCGTTTATTGGGTTATCCTAGATAGTTTATGATGCTTGATTGCATGTTTTGTGTGGCGCATCATAATATATTGTCACATGGATAGAACTTGCACTTGTTAGTTTTCATTTAATTCCTCAGTAGGTCTTATGTATACTGGAAGGCTACTTTGGAATGTTCGTTCGTGGACGGCGTGTTATTTCCCTGAAGGGCCGTGAGTTCGCTTCATTGTGGCTGTGGAGAACCATACACATTGGTTCATTTGTGCATTTCTTTTGACGAAGTCATTTATGGATGCGGTTGCTTTCTACTTGCTAAATTCTGTAGAACTTAATTCAATCTTAATTTTCAAGTGTTAAAGGTAGGCTGGAATTATATTTCATCCGACATGGCAGATCTTGGGTAAACGCTTCAAACTAGGGCGGCGTGTAACAGTAACCCTAGGTCGGGATCGTTACAGTAACACCTGTTCTGTTGGATGTGAACTAACTTAACATTTCATGTTTCCTGCTAATCATTAATTGAAGCGTTGGGATCTTCAAATGTGAAATAATTTGAAGTGATAATCATGTAAAATGGCAACACATGTCACTGATCCTCTGAATTCAGGATCACCAGATGCTATACATTTTCCCACGAGATGAAATATACTTCTGCCAAATACAAAATGGTAGAACGCAAACCTGAACTCTTGGCATTGTAAAGTAAACCTCTCCTCCAGATTCTCTATTGAATTTGTGAAATTCATACAGATTTGCCTTAAGAAGTTCACATACAATCAATAGATGCTCCTGCATAACAGAAACAGCTCAGCTATCCACCAGCATTAAGCAAAACTCGTGAAAATGCTTACAATTTATCCTTTACTTCTTCCATGAAACTACAATTTCACAAGCGAACAAAAAATAAAGAGTTGAAACATCCTTTTGATCATAAATATCATAAATACAACTCCATTCAAGAGTTGACACAAATAAAGATAAACCAGCTACAGGTCACAGCATTCGTTGGGACCATATAATGCAGCAATAAGCTTAAAATGCAGTTTTATAGTTGATGCTACCAGTCTCTATAACGATATTATAAATAAATTATCACGAATAAACAACCTTTTGAACATGCAGTGGAAAATATCAAACAGAGAAACAAAATAAATGTTTCTTGAGTTATATCATTGATATTTATCAATAAATCACCACCACTATTTATCATCACTATTATTTAAATTGTTTAATCCCCCATTCTTACTGGTCTCGTCCTGATAAGTTTTCTTGCAAACATGTTAGGAACAATAGTTTAGTTTTTTTTTTTTTTTTTCAAATTTAGGACTTGAAAAATTAGAGATCCTACAACCATGGTTTAAAGATCTAGACCTAACTGCTTAATTTGGCTTAATCTTCGTTTGAGTTCACTATGAAATGAGCATTACAGATCTCCAAATAATATCAATCACAAAAGTAGGCTGATTCTATTAATTTATCTAAATTTTAATTTTGAAGAACATAAGGTCAGGTTACATTTTTTCAAATTCTCAATCTTGATTGAGCCCAAACTTCCCTGATTAGAAACGAAAATCTATGGATCTCTACCAACCTTGGTATGCACAACGCCACAATCAACATATTGGTATCTGATCAATTTGTCGCAATTTTAAATTTTGTGTCAAATTTTCTATTATGCAATACAAAAGTTGATGACTAGAGTGCTCCAGTTGAATTTTCTGTTATGCAATATAAATATTGAAGATTAGAGTATTGAGTACCAAGAAGAATAGATCTATGTTATCAAATTAATAATTTGTGAAATTTTCAGTAGAAACTAACAAAAAGATAACTGCTATTAAAAATTCAACCTACCCCTAGTAGAAAATTAATGTTGGTTTATTTTAATTTGGAAAAAAAATTAAGGCCTTTTAGAATACCCCTCACCAACGAACATTAAATTTTCAAAGGTTCTTTTGGCAAAATTTATAAATAAATAAATAAATAAAAACTTTAACTACTAGTCACGCACCTTTTGATACAATTTGAAATCTTAACTATCTTACTTTTTCTATTACTACCTCCACATTTCAATCAACTTTCACATCTTTCTATACAATCTGTTTTTTTATCTTTATTCTCTTCACTCCTAATATTACCCTTATCATATAATATACTCTCTCACTTTTTAAAAAATTTTCATTTTTTCACTTTCCCACTTTTTGAACCTCTTCAAAAATGGACCATAATTAAAAATATGCCCCAACAGTCAAGTGCTACACAAAACAAGACTCATCCTCTAAACTCAATACAAGAACTGGATCATTAATTAAACTGGTCTACTGTCTATTTTGGTTCAAGCCAGTGCAACAGGTGGATTGAACTATTATGTCGTTGCCATATAAATCAATTTTTATTTTAACTATATAACAATTGCAAAATTCATTTAAATATCAGTAATTTTTAGAAATATAGGTAAATCAGATATATTCAATCACTCTTCTAGTTCAAATCAAGTTATTGACTACATAAACAGAATAGTATAGTCAACCAATAATGAGAAACAAAGAGTTTTAACAAAAACAAGTACGCATATGCAATTACTACTAGAGAAACTTCATTTTAAAAAGGAAACCACAACTACGCAAATCCCTAATCCCTTGAGTCATCTCACTTCCTTAAGCTGTTGGTAGGACATCCAATCGCTTCAAATATGAATTACACATCAAAAATCCAAGCGGAAAAACAATAGTGGAAAATGTGATAGTTAGTCAAGGGAGACATAAATGTCCACTTACACGGTAGTAGAAGTAATCATATAGACGTAGAATGTGATACTTGTCAGCAGGATCATTCCTGTTAACAAACTTGAGCAGCTTTATCTCATCGAGGCTTTGATCAAAGAAATCCTTGTTATTTTTTATTATTTTCACACAAACATCAATGCCCGTGTGAAGGTCATGAGCTTGAATAGCCTTGCTAAATGCAGCTGATCCAAGATATTCAGTAACATGATAACGCCCAGCAATAACTGAATTAAGGATGACATGGAAGTTCTTATCCTCCTCAAAACCAGTTCTGTGAGGCAACACAAAAACAGATGAGAATATAGGCAAACTGATAACAAGCATGAAAAAAAATGTCAATGGCAATGACACTCCATGCAGCCACTTTTTTTCTGACTTTTTTTTTTACTAATCTAAACTATTTATTTGTTTAAATACCATTTGTTTTATAATGTTACTAAAAATCACTTTCATTGGAAATCTTTATTTTGTAGAAAAATTTAGCATCTTTTGAAAGCGAATATATAACTATTCATTTTTACCAAAAATGTAAATTCATGTGGATAAAAATGATAAATGGTTTAATATTTGGAAAAACGGAGCTGATCTAATGCTACATGTCCACACACCCCTTTGCTTTTTTGTTTAAAAAAAAAATAATCTAAACCATTTATTACCTTTAATAATAAGTATTTGTTTATGATGTCAAAAATCAATTTGATTGGGAACTTATATGCTTCAAAAACTTGACATCTTTTGAGAATGAATAAACTATTAAAATTCTTGACATCTTTTGAGAATGAATAAACTATTAAAATTTAAAAATAAATAAACAATAAAAACAATTTTTAATAGATGTGAATTTTAGCACCATAAATAAACACATAAATGAATGTCATCAATAGGATAATTATGGAGGGTGAAAAGTTTTTGATTGAAAAGTTGGTTTGAAAATTTTTATCCATTACCAAACATACCCAAAAAGCAAAAGGGTGCATGGACACATGGGTTGCATTAGATCATAACACTTGAGGAAAAAACATCTTACAATAAAAAATAAAAAATAAAAATAAAAATGGGCGGCATAGGCACTCCATGCAGCCAACTGTATTGGTTCATTACCCTAACAAATAACCATGCACAAGAAAGAACTACAGAATGTGCAATTATTGGGAACTTTAAGACAAGTACAAGCATAGCAAACAGAGGTACCAATGAAACCTTTCTAAGCCCTTATCAGGTCAACAACCTCATACAGATGCTTGGCTAAAAATCATCCTGTCACCTCGCTAGGCAACCACACTGTTAAGAAACAGTTCCAGGCCCCACTGGCTTACAGGTAGAGGCAAATGTTGGCTTCATAACTACAGTGGAAGCAGGGGCAATTTAGAACAGTCGAATATTGGAAGTTGCAAAACAGAAAAGAAAACCTGCCTGTTTTTCCGATGCACAATCTTGAGAGTAAAGGTTTCAAATTCTTCTTCCTGGGCCTTTATCTGTCTCACTTGCTCTTGCACAGCTACTGCTTCTTCATCCTCTAATGCTGCTCCTCGGTCTTCTTCTCTTGCATCACAGATCTTATCATCTTGACCTGTCCTGAAATAATTCTTTCCATTATCACCATTGTCAGAGAGTGTAGAGATTGAATTTGATCGTACAGCATTGCCAATATTCTCATCTCTAGAAGAACTTTTAACAGGTGACGAATCACAACTCTTTTGTCTCCACGTGGCAAGCATGCAATCAGACCTAATCACACCACTACCTTTTTCATCTGGCTTCTCACTTATCATTTTATTACAATTGCCTGACCATGAAGTCTTGCCAGACTCACTCTGAATTCCATTCACAGTCCTTAGAAGAGGCGGGAAAGAAAACCCCCCATCATTGTAGCTCAGACCTAATGTACTCTTTTCAGGCCCACTACTGTATCTATGTACATTCTGCTCAGTTGTCCCTACCTTCTCCAGGTTTGGCCTTTCTGAACTCCTGCTCGTCTCACATTGAGGATGTTTGGAACTGCTAATGCCAACATCATTATCACAAAAATATTCCACATCGCCTTCACTACTTCCTCCAATCAAGCTCTCACGAACTTCACTGCCAATATCAGCAGCATCGCTGTTAATCCCAACACATGTGGATCTCACTGAACCATGTTGATCATCATCCATGCATGGGTCATCCGACTGAGGTTGTTCACACTCATTAACAACTTGGCCATTGCCTAAAAGAACTAGTTCATTATTTTGGGTAACAAATCCCTGCCAAACTGGTTCTGCATGCATCAAATTTAACTCTTCCACATCCATCAAATGCCCATCATATTGAGCAATCATATCATTCTCACCTGTTCTGACACACATTGACAACATTGAAGGACCCATAGGATCATCAGAAGCAGCAGCTTGCTCAATGTTCTTTGATTGAAAAAGCTGCTCTCCAGAGAAGTAAGAGTCTTCGTCAGCAAAAGATTGGTCATCATCCTCATCCTTTGTAGTGCCCCTTTCATGTGGATCTGGAACACTCCCATGGGCTGTCCCCTTCTCATTGTCACTCGGGTAGTCAATCTCATGAGCCAGAAACCAGGCTTCATCTTCAATAGGCTGTCGCATGTAACCTACGTCCTCATCATCATCGTATTCATCGGAATCCCAATATTCATTGGGATAGTCAATTGATTCACTCAATCCATCGCCAACTGTTGCAAAACCAGAGACCAGATCAGAAGCATCCTCTGCTATTCCCTGACTAACAGAAAACCAACTACCTCCAACAGCTCTCTTTCCATCTGCTTGTACAATTTGCAGGAGCAATCAGCTTAGGAACAGTTACAAATATAACAAAAGTGCATGGAAGTAACAATCATAAGGAATAACTCTTGGATCTTCAATCAAAAGATTATAAAATACAAAAATTGAGTGGCTGGAAATGCTTATGTTACCATACTGTCTAAGCATGATGTATGCATCATCTGCATAGCTCTATGTGATAACTAATTGAATGCCTAGTATGGTATAGATGCATACTCTAGTCGTTTCTAGAAGTATCTTATTTGGACACATTAAGCTATTTTGAAGTATTCAACATCAAAAAAAAAAAAAAAAAATACACAGTAAATAGATCAAGAATATTGAATTAAATCAAGTCAGAAACAAAAACCTTCTTCTCAACAGATCAACTGTGAAACATGATGCCGTATCAACAACTTCCAAATAAGGGAATAACCATCAAATCAAGTTACTGTCATGCACTTTCATTTTCCGTTTGAACCTGAGAATACTGCAATGTAAAGTGTTGTCCATCAACACCGTAGTTGTCGCCAGTCAAGACATAGATCATTTGCCCTTTAGAGAAGCTTTTGTTCAAGCCCAAGTTGCATGCTTTGTGCCTTCTGATATAATGGTTATAATACCTTGCTGTGATAATTTAGTATTATTCTAAGTTCATTATGTAGTTTTAGGATACCTTGTATTTTTCGAATGCTTAAAATTTAGCCAATTGACTTTTTTAAGGCTTATAATGGGATCAATGCAGAGCGTTAAAAATGCTTTTTTATTCTTGAAATACAAAAAAAAATAATCTTAAAATATCAAACAATGTAAAAATTTGGACAGTGAATAGATCTTGCCTGGCCCACATATCCATGAAGAAAATTTTTTAAAAAATTTAATGCATACAGCTTGTGCAAGCATTGAATCACAGCTCATGTATAATTATATATGTGTGTATGCATGCATGTACATTTGTATTCATCGGATTTGTGCATTAACATTATAGTCTAAAATTTAGAGTGGAATGTTAAATGAGCAAAATTCAAAAGTCTTTTCTGATAAATTTAAAGTAGTAATACATTCACAAAATGGTTAAACTCATTCCTAATTATTTTATGCATTTTATGTAGCATGCACCTTGCGTCACTTGAGTGCACGCATCACCTATGCACCTTGCTCCTTAGATGATTATGCTCTCAACACCAATAAATGACAATTAGAGTTTCCTCATATTAAGTCTCTAAAGTTTAATCTCACTATCTACAGCTTCTCAATGGAAACCAGTGCAATCCAATTGCATAGCACCCAGCAGCAGATTTTGGTTACAAGAATTTGAGCGACAGAAGGAGCTAAAAGAAGAACTCAAAAACGAACCTGAAGAATTGATTTCTTGCCCAACTGGAACATCTAGGAATGATCCTATCAAAAACATGTTGTCAGCAGCCACCATCTTCATCCCAGACCCGCAGTGTTCAACTTTTTCCTCCCAATGAATGTTTGCCAACTTGTCCTCTGACTTTAGTTTTACAGGAGGCAGCCTTGGCAGCTCTTCCTTGTGGTTCCCATTGTCAAGGACCATATCCAAACAACCAACATTCTTTTGTTCTGAAGATCCTTGAGACTTGCCTAAAAACAATGACCTGCCAACTTCATCAACCTGCTCTTTCAGCTCTGTCCTGATATCATTACAGGTTGATTTATGATCTCCTTCTTTTCTATTGTAACTTGGACCTGCGGTAGTATCAAAATCAACATGTTCCATAGGGAATGGGAATAGAGTCTTAACCACAGAGCACTCTTTCCATGTGTCTGAAGAAGGCTTCTTGGATCCCCACTGACTACCCAATGGTTGGTCTATGTTAAAATTGCCATTAGATTTGTCTGATTGAGTAGAATGTGCAGCCTTACTTCTGCTACCAATCCATGATAGTTTCCTTTCACTAGAAAATTCCAGCTCGGTTCCAAAACTGGTCTTTGTAGATCCTGCACTAAATGACCAGGGATTTTCAACTAGTTGATCTTTAGAACAGCCAGTATTGGTTTTACTTGATTGATCAGCAGCCTCTAGATTATTTATGCCTCCAATCCATTGGATTTTCTTCTCCCTTGACAAATCTGACTTGGTTCCATCTCCAGAGATCACCGCCCCAGCTGACTCCTTTGCATCCAAACCTGTTAGAGAATGAGGGTTCAACAGAGGCCTAGTAGATATTTTCAATTCTGAGAAATTATTCACAATTGCAGCATCATCCTTCCTCACAGAATTGCGCTCATTAAGATCAAAATTCAACAAGTAAAGATCTCTCAAAGTGTTCTCTGTACTTGACCCAACTTTCCAGCTGCAGTCAGACCCATTTCTTGAAGTCCTGCATTCTACCTCCTTGATAATCAGTTCTCCAGATGTTTCAACAGATTGAGCCCCTCCATCAGCATGTTTTGCAGCAACTTCATTGCGTTTTTCACCTTGAAGTGGAAGTTTAATGTCGTTTGGTTCCAGAAAAGGGATTGGGGTTAAAGCATTTCCATCCAACCGAGAACCAAGCTCTCCTCGTAAGGCAGACTCAGCTTTGATGAACTGATTCCGCTTCAAGAAAGCCAAAATGAAATCGATGGACTCTGCCATTAATCAGCTTCTGATGAACAAGCAATTGCTAAAGTGAAGAGCTTGTGACGCCTGTCAGTAGAAACACAAGGGGTAAGCAGAAATGGACTTAGGACACCATTTCAAGCAGAAAGACATGCTGGAGGCAACGCAGAGAAAAGAAAACCTACTTCAGCAAATACCGATAAGTGGCTCGCCATTCAGCGATCTAAGCTGTTCAACCAGTATCCCAATTGAATCAAGCAATATCAAACACCCAAAATGGGGACACCACGCCAAGAATTTTCAACGGGCGAGACATTCAAGCATTATCAGCGCACTTCATTCCCCTCTCGATGAATGGGGAGATCGTGGCTGAAAGGAACATGAATCCGAACCTTGGTTCCACGATCAACGGCTAACAGATCCCCAAAACCTCACAAACAGAGAATGGAGAAAGTTTTCGCGCTGAAACAGAACCCTACTTCGCGAGAACGGGAATCGATTCCCAAGAGAAACAGAAATAGGATTTGAGAAGAGGGGGTATAGGAAAATAAAAGGCAAGGACTGGTGTGTTTTTGGAAGCTTACCACCGGAAAGAAGACGTGAGAAGCTTCCATTGAAGAAGAAGGGGCGGAAAGGGAAACAGGGGGAGGGCGTGGAGTGCATCGCAGCAGCAGCAGCAGCAGCAGCAGGCAACAACGCCAAAAAGATGAAGAACGGGCAATTTTTCTGTTTGTCTTTCGCATTTAAGGCCCGATTACACTGGTGCTCCGCATCCGTATTTGATTTGCTGGTGACTCAACCTGCCTGGATGAACAGGACGAGACGAAGAAATGCTGCCCTCCAATAGCGGGTGACGGCTCGTGGGTGGGGCCTCGTGGCAAGCAATGGATGAAATGATCATGAATCACTACTTGAGAATGGAGCACTTCTGCTGTGGGCACCTGATAAACTGCACTCTATCGATACAAAGTTGTGATGAGAGCGGGGAACCAAAGCCGCCTCCACTAATTGAGCAGCAAATAATGTACCGACATATTAGTCGACCAATATCACAAATTTAGACTTACTAAAGGATGAGGTTGGTCTACTTTTCTTAGACTTCATTGTACAACAAGATTTCAAAATTTTGAGCTAGTTCAAAAAACCAACAATTCCGCCCAATAACAAGACAATTTCAAGAATCAACACTCCCATTGCAAAGGGTAGACCATACTAGGAAGCATATTAACAGCCCATAGATGTATCATGTAGCAACATTATTAAAAAGAAGCACATTCCACCCAAATAAATGGCCTGGACAAGCCTTAGTGGTAGGCCGCTTTTCCCCATTGCACTGGGACGTGTTTCGGCCTGGACAAGCCTTAGTGGTAGGCCGCTTTTCCCCATTGCACTGGGACATGTTTCGAACTTTCGTTACTGTAGTTTTCAAGAGTTTTAATAGTGGCGATTTTCTCCCTAAAAAATATTATGGAAGTGTTGACTATTGGGTTTTTAGAAATATTTCTAGGAAAAATTAGAATATTGGTAATATATTTGCAAAAAAAGTGGTTAAATATTGTAAGAATTTCTCAATGAGTTATTATGATATCAATTAAAATGATGTAATATATATGAATATACATTAAAAAAAATGGCCCAAACAAATAAGATGAGCCAAGAAACTTTTTTTTATCCAATGAACCAAGTAACTTTAATGCAATAGACCAAGCTTTATCACCCCAAACAACATAATCATGTCAAGAGGTCACACCAAAAACAACTAAATACCACCACAATAATTAATACACACCCTTCAACCACTAGCTCTTCAAGCAAATAATTCTATATAGCATTAATTACTCCACTGGCTTATATCTTGTGCTCCCAAGCAACCAAAAAGGCAACAATTCAACTCATTGTGACCCCTTAGCAAACTCAAGACACAAGATGATTATCAAAATGCAGCAACAGCGTCAATATTCCCCCAAAACAGTGAACAATGACCCGCAAAATGCAATAGCAACATGTAAAGGGGTTTTTAATCAATGATTATTACTTTATATGATTATTGATTAAAAATTATTAATCACCTCAGGATCCTTCACACTAAATCACTAAGAAATATAAACCACAAGTGGAAGTATACCTGAATTCATAAGAGCAATTGTTCTCGAATCTTGTGGTTTCTGGGTCTTCCAAATTAATGTCATGGGTTTTCTGGAGAAGGTGACTCCTCTTTTCTAATGACGGGATGTTAAAAAAGAAACCCTGATAGATGCATAACCCGGAGGCCATAACCATTTATATAGTGCATCCATCTTTCTAATTCTAATTTAGCTCATCATAAAAATACAAATTAGAAAATAGGTAATCGAGTTTTTAAGCATAGGAGACTCATACTTTATTAGATGATTTGGGCCTATAAACCTTATAAGATCACTTTATAATTTGGGCCGCTATTTATGATAGCATATATATTATATATGTAAGTCTAAAAAATCCAAGATTCTCCCTCTTTAACTATATAATTTTATAATTATATATAACTTTATGAGCTAAATACATTTTGCTATCATAACTAAAATCATCTCTAAACAATCTTATCCATTAGTTATGCCAACATAGAATCAAAGCGGCCTTTGTCATATTCATCGTAACTAGACTCATCCATGGTCACATATATCAAACATAACTAAATAATATAGATCAAGTATGGATACATAGCATGAAAATTACATGTAATGTGATCTAACATGTATATTTCCAACTGGTCCAACTTAGTTAGTGAGATCAACTCAAAACCCAAATATTTAATAACCAAAATCCTGAAAACTTTATTTTTGCAGAAAATATCCATAACCGTAAAAAACAAAATGTATGTAAACCAGAAAAGCACAAAATGCAAACTCCACTAAACTAGAATATCATCAAGTGATACGACACCCATGTAAGAAGTATGTTCATGAAAGACCTTGAGTGGTAGTCCCTTAGTCAGCGGATTCGCAATCATAAAGTTTATTCCTATGTGCTCTATGGACACCTGACCTTCACAAATTCTTTCCTTAACAACTAGGAACTTGAAATCAATAAATTTTAACTTCATTGAGCTCCTGTTATTGTTAGAATATATGACTACCGAATTATTATCACAAAATAACTTAAGTGGTCTTTCAATTCCATCTACAATTTGTAGACCCGTGATAAAAAAAATTTTAGCCTATAGCCTGATCGGATGCCTCAAAACATACTATAAATTCAGCTGTCATGGTGGAAGGAGCGACAAGTGTCAGCTTAGCACTTCTCCAAGAGACAGCTGCTCCAGCAAGTAGATAAATATGGCCTAAAGTGGATATAAGACTGTCTTGGCATTCAGCACGGTCGAAATCCGAATATCCAATAATCTGTATGTTATCTGACCTCCTGTATGTGAGCATGTAGTGTTTTATTCTCTAAAGGTATCTCAAAACCCTTTTGGCTGTTTTTCAATGATTCATTCCTGAATTACTCAAGAATCAGAGAAATGCAAAATCTAGAGTCGGTTGACACAAGGGGTTCAAACTGATGGGTTGATGACGTTAAACCAAACACTTTTTGAGAGGCAACCTGAATTTTTCTCTTTCTTTTAGGGCAGCTTTAGTGTTTTTCACTTTTTCTTGTAGTTTTTTTTGTTTTAGAATATTGATAATTTTTAATTTGGAGCTTTATTGATTACTTCACAAAGCCAACCAGGATAAGAAGCAACATGGAATGAAATTTGGTTTAACTCACCAAAACAGAAAAGTTAATATCTCACACTTTTTACAACTACTCCCTTATTATTTTTTGTTATATCTTATTGATGACATGATTTATATTAAGGACAATGTCAATTTCTAGTATATGGATGAATACATTGCATTATTTTCTCTGACTATGTCTTATTTCTTTCACTACCTCGATATTTTTCAAAAATAATTTTGCAAAATTTTGGGAATTCTTACACAATTCTGAACATTGGACTGATTGAGACCCCACTTTGAATTATTGTAAGTCCTCTAAAATATTAAATACAATTTCAAACTCGTTGAATCAGGCAAAACCGATTATGTCTTATTTCTTTCACTACCCCAATGTTTTTGAAAAAAAATAGTAAAATTTTGGTAATTCTTGCACAATTCTTATGATACCAAGAACAATGGAGATCCATGCATATAAATTAGGCATTTAATTATGGTTAATTGTATGATTCAATTGAATGATTGAGATTAAATCAATTAATTAAGGTGATTAAATTAATCACCATAGCTCAACGTGGTATTATGTGTTCAAAGAGACCAAACGAGGTATAGGAAATAATGATATGCCATGATTAATTATTTTATATATTATGATTTAATTGATGATAATTATGATGAGATTAATGTGACTATTGTTAGAAAATTCATAACTTGACGCCTATAAGGCGAATTGACTTGGAATTTGAAAGGTAAATACATGTCAATGTGTTCTACCTTATGAATGGAATAGATTATATTAATCATGATTTAATTAGGGTGATAATTATTTAATTTTATCCAAATTCAAGAGGTATTTTCAAAAGACTATAACTTACACAAGAAAGGTCATTTTGAGATGAAATTTTTCATGGATGGTTAAAATGACATGGATTATCATATGTATGACTTTGATTAAGCTAATTATCATGGAAAAATACTTAAACACATAAGGACAAAATCCTTTAACTTTTGTCTTCAAAAAGTGACATCTCATTTAATGGAAAGTCAATGGGTTTAATGCTTGGTTTGAGGTGACATAAGATGTGATTTTTGAGGCATTTTTCAATTTCGAAAAAATCAAAAATTGCATGCTAAAGGGGCTGCACATCAAGGGATGTTTAATGGCAGGATTTTGGGCAGATTTTGTGCCCACAAAAAGACAAAAAAGAGATAAGGGTTGCATGTTCTCTAGTGGACAGCATGTGAGCAGATTTTTTGTGTTAAAAATTCTATAAAAAATGGAAATTACTAAGATAAATATTCCAGCACCTTTTGGAGGATAATTATGGAATTTATAAACTTCAAAATGAGGTAGAAATTAGAAGGAAAAAGGGCAGCAATATATAAAGAGAAGAGAGGGCAGTTGACGTCCTCTAGTGGACAAATTTGAGAAAAGGAAAAAAAAAGTCCATCAAGGGACGTTCCCAAGCAAGAGAAAAATGAAGGACAAAGGGAAGAAAAAAAGGAGAGAAGAAAGAGAAGGAACAAGATAGACAAGTGGGAGCAAAACCACTCAAGTTCAAGTAGGTATTAAACTAAGTTTGGTTTATTAACTTCCAAGTTTTCTAGCTCAATTCATGAATCATAAATTGATTCATTTATGAACCCTAAATAATGATTTATGAAGCCCTTAATAGATTTACTAAATGCTAAATGAATTAGAGGATGCAATTCAAACATTCGAGGAAGTTAAGTTGGTTTTAAGGTTGATTATCCGAAGTGCACCATGCTAGAATTTTTGTTTAATTCCATATAATATTGCTGTTTTGAGCATATGATATGTGTGGATTATGTTAAATATTTTCATGTTTAATATATATTAAACTAAGCATGTTTGATGAACCTTAGAAGGGTGAAATATGAAGTTAATAGCTTGATGCAAATTCTACTCATATTAGGGTAAAATTGGTACAAGACTTAAGCAATTTGATAAATGGGTAATTATGAGGGTAAAATACCTTACAAATAGGATATTTAAGGGATGTCCAAGGGCTGAAAATAAAAGCCAAAAATCTATTTATAGGGACATGTTGATGTGGACGTCCAAAGGGGAGAACATGGGAAGGAAAGTTGCTATTTTGAGCAACTTGATTGATGGATTTTAATTCTATGATTAAATCCTAAATTATGTGCAAAACAAGTGTTTAAACTAAGCAAAAATGGAAGGAAAATTGTTGTTTCATATATATTTGTTTAACACATAATGTATTTGTAACAAAAAGAGTGCATATGAAGGATATGGATGACAAGAATGAGAAATGACTAAATATGATTTGCTAAAATGCAAAAATATAAGGAAAATGTGGCAAAATGAGAAAAGAGAGGGTTGTTTTGAGAAAATTATAAAATCTCAAAATTTTGAGATTAAAATGTGTAGCCCTAATTCATAACTAAGTGTCTTGAATGAGCACTAATATGGAAAATGTAAAGAATGAGTGTCAAATGATAAATGGGAAGTGATGAATTTCCATATGATAGGTTAACCTAAATGGTTATAATAAGTTTGAAAATTTACCCTAAATAAGTGTATTAAAATGAATATAATGGTTGCTATGAAAGCACAAGTTATACCAATGTGCGAATTGGTAAAACCGACACTCAACTTGAAAGACAAGTGAGTTAAGTAAGTTGAAAAAAAACATATGGGTCGGAAAACTATATGATGTACAAGCATATAAAATTATGTTTATAAATACAATGTCATTCTTATGTATATAGGCAAAGGCAAAGAAAATGTTAACGAAGGAAACTGAAGTGAATTCAGGTAAGCAAAACTTTTGAAAACTTGCTTTCTCAAAATATTGACGATATGTTGCAAATTGATATTTAAATATTTTGAATTATATCTTGCAAATGGATGTTTAAATGCTTTTAGAATTAATTAAGAATGGTCATCCTTATAACTCTTGCAAATGGACTTGTACAATGTTTTATTAAATGATGTTGAGAAATGACGAGCTGCGTATATGTCAATTAGAATGCTCGCTGTTTACGCAAGTATACGTGCTGTGTCAAGTAATTAAGAGTGAGTAGAGTATCGTTCGCACGAGGAATTATTAACCAAAATTATTAATTAGTTAAACTGCTTTCGATGGGTGCAAAATTCTGAGTTTACGATTTAACTAAACTAACAATCGCAATGAGAAATTAGAGTGAAGGTTACGAGACTACTGGATACTTTAAACGGGTTTTCTGATTAGGGATGATAGATGGATAGCTCGGAATCCTTGAATCTAAACTATATTGCTTTGGTTCTTTTTAATTAGATTGCATATGGATTTACTAGCCCAAGTTCATATATCTTTATATATGTCTTCCAACATTATATAAAGCTACTTACACCCTATTTAATTGCTATGTTCTCATGCCATTAAATAAAGTGAAATTGATAAGTTCATAACTTGTATAATGACTACACAGGGTTCAACGGTATATTCATATCCATTAAACAACTCTCCTTACACAAAGGTAGAAATCTATGCTTTGCACATGGATCCGGCAGAGATCTTCCTCTTCCAAGGATAAATCAAGCAATTAAATCATCTTACAAGGTAGCTAATTTTGTAAAAAGCATTCAATCCACCATGCAAAGATAAATCATACACAATCATATATAAAATCAAATATTCATTCCTGAATATTCTAAGAACCAAGAAACAATATAGTTTAGAATTCAAATCATCCTAACTATCCATCTAATGGAGGTTTAGTGCAAAGTCATGATCTTAGCATCCAATATATTCATATGAAAAGTATCCATGAAATCAGAGAAAGAAAATTGAAAAGAATAAGAGAAAACTGCTTTCCGGCAATTTCCACCAACGGGGTTGATTCCTCTCTTCAATCCGGGCTTTGATTTTGTTTTCCTCTCTCCTACTCTTTGGTTCGTCTCTGGGCTTCCTCCTCTTCTCTTCTCACGCGCGAACCTTGGAACTATTTATAAAGTCTCTTTGCGCAGCTTGCGCACTGAAGTTTGCGCATACGGATGCGTATTGGCGCCTAGGTGCCCCTAGCTGGTGCCTAGGCGCTAACTCTCTGTGTGCTGGGCAACTTGGACACGTGATAATGCTTTGGCGCCTAGGCGCTAACTCCCTGGACTTTTCTGGCTTGGAGCTTCTCCTTGACATGTTGTGATTTATCATACATGCGCCTAGGCGCCAACTCTTTGGAAGCCATGCTGCAAGCTGTGTGCGCTGAAAATGGACAAGGCACGTAGGGTGGCACTTAGGCACCATCCATCTGCCTCTGGTTGCCTTAGCTTGCATTCAACTCGCTCGCTTTGCCTTCGTATGTCTCATCCTTCCTGCAAAAGATGGAAAAACTAACTAAATGAACTAAAAATGCCTAAATAATGCTAAGAATGCCTAAAACCTAAATAATGCTCTTAAAATGCAAAGCGGATGAAAATTAAACTAAATGAATGCAAACTAAGCCTAATCTCTCGAACTAACGCACAAATCAAGTCCGAAATGGGTCATGATAACTCGCAAAAATACGAGTTATCACACCCCCAAATTTAAATGTTGTTAGTCCTCGAGCAACACATGCAACCCTAATGAATAAATGAATGAATCAATCAATCAATGAATTCATGCAGACTCTATCAACTCCGTTTGCTTCCTGTTATGTTTTGATCAATCCACTTATCCATTTCACAAGGTTGAGATTAATTCAACTTCAAAAATCCTTCATTATAAAAACAAGGCATGCATTTTCTTTCTCAAACCAAGTTACCTGTGAATGCTAAGATTCCATAATGCACATTCATAATTCAACACATTAATCTTCCATTCGATCAGAAAATTAGTTAGAAAATTAATGAACACAAGCGAACCAAGGATTAAGCTGAATACACTAGTCATAACAAATGATATCAAGTCACTGGATTCCATTTCTAACAACTACACATTTTTCCCCCCAAAAATTATTGCAAAATTCTCCTCACCGTATTTCAGGATATCTGGAGATCTCTTTTTAGTTTTTTTTTGGCTCCCCTCACCATATTTCAGGGTATCTAGGGAGAATTTTCATTTTTAAGCTTATTACTGTGATTTTCCTTTGTTTTTTTACGCGAACCTTGCCATTTGTCGATGCCAAGTCCCAGTTACTCAGTTTAGGTCAACCACCCCCTTTTTTTAATGTCTTATTAGGGGTACTGAACATGTTTGAGTAATTCTTGTGAAATAATACCATTTCTGAACCCGTTAAAGTACTTGGTTAGCATTTATTTAGTTCAGTTTTCATCATCTCGGTCTGAAAGATATGCCTGTGATTGAATTAGAATAATGCATTATGAAATTCCTTTTAATTCTTTCACATGTTACTTTCAACCTGTTTTTATACTTGATTTTTAATCTGAATAGCTCATTCTTTCATGAATTCAATTTCAAGTCAGAATTAATCACAACCTTGCACATTTTCACAATAAGATAGATTGAAACAAAGACAACTATCATTAGCTAGAATTGACAAACATGTAACATAAAATAAAGCATGAAAAATTAAAATGAAAAACTAACCTATAGTTGAGAATTATACACCCCCCAAACTTGAGAGATGCATTGTCTTCAATGCATGATCCTAAGATGAACTAAAAATGAAAATACAATGAAAGCAAAAATAAAAGAAAAGAAAAAACAAAAAGAAAGGACTGGGACTCCCCTCATGAATCGGACTCCGTCGCGTCCTCATCATCGGGCTGGGGCTGGAACTGCTACTCGAAGCAGGCTCGGACCTCGGGTGGCGTCGGTGGGAAGCTCCAATTATTTTTCCTACAAAAGCAAAAAAAATAACCAAAAATCAAACGAAAAATTATTGATGGGTTGCCTCCCATCCAGCACTGAGTTTATTGTCCTCCGCTCGACGTTCTCACTGTGCAATTCTCTTTCAGTTCCACCAACTCCTTGCAACGCTGAAAATCATCTCCCATATAATGCTTAAGACGTTGCCCATTCACGACAAAACTATTGCCGGATGCCTTGTTAAATATTTCCACTGCTCCATGCTCAGTTGCCTTTATCACCACGAACGGACCTGACCATCTAGATTTGAATTTCCCTGGAAATAGCTGTTGGTCCCGAGTTGATGGCTAAACCCAAGAGGGGAGGGGTGAATTGGGTTCTTTAAAAAATTCTTTGATAAATTAAAAATCTTAACCCCTTGAAAGATTAATCCCCTTTTGAAAGCAAATAGAGAGCAATTAAGATAAAACAGTAAAAGGAAGCAGAAGACAAGATTTATAGTGGTTCGGGCAAACCTTCCCTACTCCACTCTTCCAAGCTCACACTCCGTTGTGACTTGGGTTCCACTATGTATTCCTCGAATACACTTAGAGTCTCCGCTCTCTTCTAGATTCCAGCTCTAGGGGGCATACACAACACACAGCACAAGTAGGTGATGAGTTCCACTCCAATCACACACTACTTTGCATATACTTGATCTTAGCTACCCAAGCTAAATCAAGTTTAATACAACAAGACTTGAAATAAGAAAAACTACACTTTACAGAGATGTGTAGGCAAGTTTAGCTCGAGGAAGAGATTGTAGAAGCAGCTTGGATGAGTATCGATGAAGCAGCTTGCAACTTGAGGCTCTTTCTTCCTTTGAATGTATATGGACCACTCAAATATGGAGAAAATGAAATAGAAACTCCTTCTTGCACTTCTTTTCTCTCTTTGGACTTTGTAGTGTGTATAGTAGTGTATATGAGTGTCTTGTATCTTCTTTCACGTTCATTTGAGTGTCCTTTTATAGAGTGAGGAAGATTTGAACGTTGTAGAGGTGGTTGGCGCGCAATAAATGATCTCCAACGTTCAAAAATTCGAACGTTATTTTCCAAGTCGAAGGTGGAGTCGACTTGGCATGCGACTTGGCTTCCCAAGTCGCATCTGGAGTCGACTTCGTCTGCGACTCCAGTTCTTCAGATTCCCAGGTTTGAGTCTTCGTCGACTTGGCTTCAGACTTCGACTCAAGTCGATCCTGGAGTCGACTTGACTTGCAACTTGGCTCGGTTTTTGCTGAAAATGCTTTGATCTTCATTTGATCTGCTTCTATCATGCTTGGCTTTCTTCCTTTGAATCGTTTTCATTCTGGATGATTCTTCATACTTGTAGATCTTGTTAATCTTAAAGTCCTTGTATTTGGTTTATCTTGGATAGGCTTAAACCTCATGAATCTTTGGAGAGTTTGATTCTTGTAGGACAGATTCATGTACCTTGCTTTGCTTTGGAGTCATTTGATCTTTAGGACTTGATAGACTTGATTTGATCTTGAACATGTATTCTTACTTTGAACTTGAGTGAAACTCAAGTTATCTTTGAGAATAGTCTTTGCTCCTTGATTTGGATCTTGATAAAGTTCAAGTAGGTTCTTGGAATGGGCTTGGAACTGCATTTTGAAGTCTGAACTTCTCAAGTCGAGGATGGAGTTGACCTTGTCTGCGACTTCACCCAAGTCGCACCTGGAGTCGACTTGGCCTGCGACTTGGGCAGCTTTGTGCCCCAAAATCAGGTCTGGACAGTTTTTCTCGACTGAAGTCGATAGTGAGGTCGACTTCGTGTGCGACTTGGATTCCCAAGTCGCAAGTGGAGTCGACTTAGCCTGCGACTTCACCTGCTACTCTTTCATTTCTGATTTTGCCTTTGAGGTTCAAAGTCAAGTCGATAGTGGAGTCGACTTTGGGATTGACTTCACCCTAAGTCGAAGTCCAATTCGACTTGGGGATCGACTTGGCTATTTCAGTTCCTTAAATCATTGAGCAAACTCATTAGTACTCTTTAATATACTCAAATTAGCCTTTGTTAATCATCAAAACTTAAGCTTTGGTCAATTTTGTTTTGTTTTAAACATTGTTTCTAACAATAGCTTCAATCTTGAATTGAAGAGCAAAATTCTCTAACCTGGCTCGAAATTTCGTGTTAGAATCTTTTTATCATGCCATTTCTTCACCTTCTCTTTATAGATCTTGGAATTTTCATAGGCTTGCATCCGAAACTCGTCTAACTCATTGAGTTGTAGTAATCGACGTTCCCCCGCTTGTTGCATGTCCAGGTTTAGTTTTTTAATTGCCCAATATGCATTATGCTCCAGCTCCAACGGTAGATGGCAGACTTTTCCATAAACCAGTTGGTATGGAGACATTCCAAACTGAGTTTTATAGGCAGTTCGATACACCCATAGTGCATCGTCCAGTTTGATGGACCAGTCTTTGCGAGAAGACCCGATGATTTTCTCTAAAATTTGCTTCAATTCCCTGTTGGCCAACTCGACCTGTCCGTTAGCTTGTGGATGATACGCTGTCGTCACTCTGTGGCGTACACCGTATTTGTGTAAAATTGCTATGAACTGCCGATTACAGAAATGAGATCCTTCATCACTAATGATCACCCTCGACATGCCAAAACGAGTAAAGATGTTCTTCTTGATGAATTTGAGAACTATTTTAGTATCACCTGCTTGAGTTGGAATCGCTTCTACCCATTTGGAAACATAATTAACAGCAACGAGGATGTATTGGTTTCCAAAGGAGGGAATAAATGGGCCTATGAAGTCGATACCCCAAACATCAAATATTTCTACTTCAATGATATTAGTGAGAGGCATCTCATGTCTTTTAGAAATGTTACCTGTCTGTTGGCATTGATCGCATCTTTTGACATAAAAATGAGCGTCTTTAAATAAAGATGGCCAGTAGAATCCCGATTGAAGTATTTTTGCTGCAGTTTTGTCTCCTTAGAAGTGGCCCGCATACAGAGATGAATGGCAGCTCTGCAGTAGTGCTTCTTGTTCACACTCTGGAATACATCTCCGACATAACTAATTTGGGCATTTCTTAAACAGATATGAATCATCCCAGAAATAGAATTTAACGTCGTGGAGAAATTTCTTCTTTTGGTGCGAATTTAACCCCGGAGGCAACATTCCACTGACGATGTAATTGACAAAGTCTGCAACCATGGTGGGCTATCTGGGGAGATAGAGAATAGCTGCTCATCCGGAAACACTTCCCGAATTTGCTCTGTATCATGAGCTAACTGGGGTCCTTCAAGGCGGGATAGATGGTCAGCGACCTGATTTTCAGCTCCCTTACGACCTTTGATTTTGAGGTCGAATTCCTGTAGCAGTAAGACCCATCGAATCAAGCGTGGTTTTGCATCATTTTTCTCGATTGGATATTTGATGGCTGAATGGTCTGTGTAAACGATCACCTTAGTGCCCACCAGATAGGCTCTGAATTTGTTAAATGCAAATACCACTACTAGCAGTTCCTTTTCGGTTGTGGTGTAATTCATTTGTGCCTCGTTCAAGGTTTTGCTAGCATAGTAGATGGAGTGGAAAATCTTATTTTTTGCTGTCCCAATACTGCTCCCACTGCATAGTCACTTGCATCGCACATTAATTCAAATGGGAGATTCCATTATGGAGAAATAATAATTGGCGCAGATACCAATTTCTTTTTCAGCTCCTGGAATGCTTCCATACATTCGCTGGTGAATTCGAATGACGTATCTTTTTCGAGTAGTGAACATAACGGCTTAGCTATCTTTGAAAAGTCTTTTATGAACCGTCTATAGAATCCTGCATGTCTCAGAAAACTATGAATGCCTTTGACTAAGGTGGGTGGAGGCAATTTCTCGATCGTCTCGATTTTAGCTTTGTCTACTTCGATTCCCTGTTTAGAGACCCTGTGTAACACCCCACCCTTGAGGTGTTGGGAATGGGGTCTACTATGTCAAAGCTAAAATAAGATCTCCCAAGATGGAAATAGATACCAAGGTGCAAAATCATAAACATTTTAACTATTACATCTCAAGTTTGCTCCTTAAGGAGTTAATATACAATTTTCAATGTCTAAAATCAAAATAACCATGCATTATAAGGAAATTTCAATAAAATTCTAAACTTCTTTGTCTTTTCCTCTACTAGGTTCGCCTTTTCCCCATGTTGATAAAGGCTCTAGTATAGCATTGTATCCCTGTTTTTCCACTGAAAACAAAACTATGTGAGCTGAAAGCTCAGTAAGTAAACATGTATATTTTTTTTAAAAAAATTCATTTTCAATCATATATATATATTTTTTTACAAATACAATATCTATACTGTCTTTTATGCACAATAAACTGTAAATAAAAAAAACATCTTGATAAATGTGCACAGATATGTCAATTTTAAATCATGCATTCGTACTGAGGGTATTGCCATCTACTTGTGCTCGCGTGCAGCCGTGCTACACATTCGTGAGCTAAATCATCTCCTTTGGTAGTCCTGAGGTCGCTACCCAGGTACTACCATACTACTTTACTCCTTAGCAAACCCAAATATGCAATTATGCATCATACTCATGAATTTTAATTGATGCACCACTTAGATTCACTACTAAACATGAGTTTGAAATAATAATGCTCATTTTTGAATAAACAAATTTGAAAGAAATAAATAATCACATTTCATAGCAAATCATAATATTCACATAATATTTTCAAAGACATGCTTTGGTAAAAGTTTACTTACCTCTGAGTAGACTTTAAAAATCCTCTTTTTCCAATTTTTTTGTAGTAGCCTCAAGTCTCTTTTCCTAATTTTCATCACAATATGTTTATTATTTCACTTTGATTTTCACAAATATTATTTAAAATTCCATTTATAACTTTCTCAAATTTTCTCATAATTTTAATCGGTCAAAATCCTATTTTCTTCTATTTATTCTTATATTAATTCACTTTAAACAACTTTATTTTTATATGTAAATATAATTCTGAACTTATACTTCTTTAGATATTTTCCTTTAATTTTTCTCATATTTTTATAATTTATATATATTTATTTATCTATTTTCTATTTATCATACCTTCATAAACTTTCATTTTTTTCATAAATCTATAATTTTAAACTCATTTAAGCTTATAAATATTGAATTTAATTTTCTTGGTATTTTTCATAATTTTCTGTAAACTTTTTCTTTTTTTTGTGTTTTTTCTCTTAAAATACATATTTACCACTCTATATCATGTCTAAAATCGCTATATCTAAAAATCTATAAGTCTGATCAATCTAAAATTTTGCGGGCAAGCTAATGATATAATTATCTTATTATTGTACGGTCACAATTATCTAATTATGCTCAGAAGTGTGTTTATTTCATCATATATCATTTCGTACCCTTTATTTGGTACTTCTCATTTAAATAAGTAAAATTTCAACATTAATCATTTCAATAATACTCCTGTGACTAATTAGTCATGCTAGAATTGTCGTGAATGGTTTAGATCTATGAAATAACTTGCGTATAACATAGAATGAATGAGATTAACAGAGAAAATGGTTCGACGCAGCTTACCTTCAAAATCCTTTCCTTCCTTCGTCTCTCTGTCTCTCTGTCTCTCTGTCTCTGCGTGATTTCTCTTCCGCGAAAACCCATCTCTCGTCTACGCGTCTTTTATACTAATCCAGCTGGGGTTAATTGAACGCGCGTGACCCATAATTCCACCGTTTCCATAACGGTGCCTAATAAAACAATTTCCATAACGGTGCCTAATAAAACAAAATAAATAAAACGGCGCCGAAACGGACCGAATACTGCGCCGAATGACGACGGCTATTACACCCTGTGACCAAGTACGATGCCCTCTTGCACCATAAAAATAACACTTTTTCCAGTTAATAACTAGGTTCGTATCCTCACACCGCTGGAGCATCTTTGATAAGTTGGTTAAGCACTCATCGTAGGAATTCCCGAATACCGAGAAATCGTCCATGAATACCTCAGGAAATCCTCTACCATGTTAGTGAAAATGGCCATCATACATCGCTGAAATGTGCCTGGCGCATTGCATAGGCTAAATGACATTCGCCTGAACACAAACGTGCCATACGGACGTGTGAACGTGGTTTTTTCTTGGTCTTCCGGTGCTATCATAATCTGATGATAACCTGAATAGCCATCCAGAAAGCAGTAGAATTCACGTCCTGCTAACCTATCCAGCATCTGATCAATGAATGGAAGTAGGAAATGATCCTTTCGGGGGGCTTTATTTAGCTTGCGGTAGTCCATGCAAACTCGCCAACCAGTAACTGTTCTGGTCGGAATTAGCTCGTTGTTTTCGTTGGAAACGACCGTCATACTACCTTTCTTCGGGACACTGCACCGGGCTGACCCAAGAACTATCAAAGATAGGGTATATCACGCCTGCATCTAGCCATTTGATGATCTCCTTTTTGACCACTGCTTTCATGATTGAGTTTAGTCTTCTCTGCGCTTCGATAGATGGCCTGAAATTCTCTTCTACTTGAATCTTATGCATGCAAAAGGATGGGTTGATGCCTCTGATGTCTGCTATGGTCCATCCTATGGCCTTTTTGTGATCTCTGAGCAATCTGAGCAGTTTTTCTTCTTACACGGGATTAAGTGAAGAAGAAATAATCATCGGGAGTGAAGATTCTGCTTCCAAGAAGGCATATCTAAGGTGTTTTGGCAAAAGGTTTCAGCTCCAGGATAGGCGGATCTTCAATTGATGGCTTCGACTGTTTAAAAGACTCCAGCTTGAGTTTCAGCAATTCAAATTTCTGCGGGTATCGTGGGAATGTCAGAGGTTGCTGCAGATAGTGTATCATTTCTGCTAAATTTTCATCAGATTCATTGCCTTTCCCAATGAGCGATGCTTCTAGGATGTCCTTGAAAGCTGAAATTTGGAATTCAGCTCGCACTGCCGAGTCCACCATGTTGATCATTAGACATTCCTCTGGGTCATTTGGTAACTGCATTGCCTTGAACACGCTAAAAGTAACGTGTTCGCTCTGAACTCGCATGGTCAGCTCTCCAGCCTGTACATCGATGATAGCTTTTCTCGTTGTGAGGAAGGGTCGACCCAGAATGATTGGCACATCTCGATCTTCTTCATAATCTAAGATAATAAAATCAGCAGGAAAGATGAACTTGTTTACTTTGACAAGGACATCTTTGATGATACCGTCTGGATACGTGATGGATCGATCCGCCAGTTGCGGCGTCACTGTGGTAGGTCGGGCTTCCCCTAAGCCCAATTTTCTAAAAATGGACTTAGGTATGAGATTAATACTGGCTCCCAAGTCGCATAGTTCTCTCCCGAAGTACTGGTCTCCAATCTTGCATGGAATGGTGAAACTCCTGGGTCCTTGAGTTTAGGAGGCAGCTTCCTCTGCACTCTTGCACTGGTTTCCTCTGTTAGCGCCACTGTCTCGAATTTCGTCAATTGCCTTTTCTTTGATAGCATATTTTTCATGAATTTGGCGTAGCTAGGCATCTGTTCCAAGGCTTCGACAAGAGGTATATTGATGTGTAGCTACTTCAATACCTCAAGAAATTTCTTGAACTGACCGTCCTTTTTAGACTTTTCAAATCGCTGAGGAAATGGAGGAGGCGGCCTTGGATTCATGGTGATTTCAGCGTCTAGTTGCTTCTAGGTTGCAACCGGTTCTCTTGGCTCCTGCGACTGCTGAATTAGAGCATTCGTGGATTCAGTCACCGATTTTGGTGGAGTTGCATCGAGTAACTGCTTTCCACTATGCAATGTGACTGCTTGGATCTGTTCCTTGCCTTTTCCCTTTGGGTTTTGCTCGATGTTGCTCGGCAACGATCCTTGAGGTCGGTTGTTCAGGGCTGAGGCCAGTTGGCCAATCTGAGTTTCCAGGTTCCTGTTCGTCGTGATCTGGGATTGCATGAATTGCATAAAAAGATTTTTCAGATCCGATTTCTTCTCTTCTCGTGGTGGATTGAACTGTATTGGTCTTGCAGGTTGTTGCTGTGGTGGCTGCTACGAGAATCCCAGTGGTTGATTCGGCCTCGTCTGGTTATTCGATGAGAAATTAGGATGATTTTTCCAGCCTAGGTTATAGTTGTTTCCATACTGATTTGCTGGGTTTCTCTGGAAATTTCTCACATAATTAATGGACTCCGGGTTGGAGGCACGTTCATCACTGGGATGGCCGAATTCGCCACACTACGTACAAATGTCTGCTGTTGTCGACTGCTGTGGTGTAGAAGCCCCTAATGCACTGACGTTGGCTGGCCTGGACAAGTTCTGGATTTACCGAGATAAAGCGTCGATGTGGGCCTTTATCGATGAAACCGCGTCCAGTTGGAGTAGACCCCCACCTCGGCTCCTGTCAGATGACAATTGATAAGTATTGGCTGCCATATTTTCGAGTAGGGCGTATGATTCCCGATAGCTTTTCCGTAGCAGAGAACCGTTCGATGAAGAATCCACCATGTGACGGGTGGAATCCTAGAGACCGTTATAAAAATTTGAATTTGGACCCAAGGCTGAATTTCATGATGCGAGCATTTGCGGAGCAGGTCTTTGAAGCAGTCCCACGCCTCTGATAGGGTCTACTTTCCGTGCTGCTTGAACGAGACTATATCCATCCTCAGCTTGGCTAGCTTAGCAGGCAGAAAGTATTTCTCCAAGAATTTCTGAGCCAAGTCATTCCATGTGTTGACGGAGTTCAGTGGCAAAGAGTCTAGCCACTCAGAGGCTCGATCACGCAGAGAAAATGGAAAAATTCAAAGCTGCATTGCCTTGTCGGAGACTCCGTTCTGCTTGAATGTGTTCATAATTTGCAGAAAATTCCGCAGACGGCGGTGCGGGTCTTCAGATGCTAGACCTCCGAACTGCCCAATAGACTAGAGCATCTGGAAAATCACCAGTTTGATTTCAAAATTGTTGGTGTTGATCAGAGGAGGTGCAATGCTAGTCTGAACAGCATTTTGGCCAAGCGCAATCAGATCCCAAATGGGTTGATCCAAATCATCTTGTGGTGGATGATTTGGGATCTCAATCCTTTGGTTTCCCTGCTGATTTGCTTGAACGTTCTCGTCCTGGTTCTCGATGCGCTCCATCGTATGCAGTCGGTTTCTAGCCTCCCCGCTCTTGCGACGCCTTCTCAAATAATTTCGTTCGGGTTCCGGATCAAAAGGAATAACAATCTACTTTCCAGCTTTGCCTCGACGCATGCAATTTGTGATGACTCTACAAAAACCAATGAAATTGAACTACCAGAAAAAGAAATTCTAAACTAAAAGAAATTATGAAAATAAACTATTCTACAGAATTATACAAGAAAGCAATAAAACTAAAAATAATTAGCTAAACAATTTCCCCGGCAACGGTGCTAAAAACTTGACGAGCTGTGTATATGTCAATTAGAATGCTCGCTGTTTACGCAAGTATACGTGTCGTGTCAAGTAATAAAGTGTGAGTAGAGTATCGTTCCCACGAGGAATTGTTAACCGAAATTATTAATTAGTTAAACTGCTTTCGATGGGTGCAAAATTCTGAGCTTACGATTTAACTAAACTAATAATTGCAATGAGAAATTAGAGTGAAGGTTACGAGACTACTGGATACTTTAAACGGGTTTTCTGATTAGGGATGATAGATGGATAGCTCGGAATCCTTGAATCTAAACTATATTGCTTTGGTTCTTTTTAATTAGATTGCATATGGATTTACTAGCCCAAGTTCATATATCTTTATATATGTCTTCCAACATTATATAAAGCTACTTACACCCTATTTAATTGCTATGTTCTCATGCCATTAAATAAAGTGAAATTGATAAGTTCATAACTTGTATAATGACTACACAGGGTTCAACGGTATATTCCTATCCATTAAACAACTCTCCTTACACAAAGGTAGAAATCTATGCTTTGCACATGGATCCGGCAGAGATCTTCCTCTTCCAAGGATAAATCAAGCAATTAAATCATCTTACAAGGTAGCTAATTTTGTAAAAAGCATTCAATCCACCATGCAAAGATAAATCATACACAATCATATATAAAATCAAATATTCATTCCTGAATATTCTAAGAACCAAGAAACAATATAGTTTAGAATTCAAATCATCCTAACTATCCATCTAATGGAGGTTTAGTGCAAAGTCATTTCCCTCCATTCAGTAGAGACATTTATCAAGTGATCAACTACCTACGGAGGAGAAACCTTTTCATTTAAAACATCTTGGAAAACAACATTATACCCCCTCGAGGGTACATCATGACAATGCAATGTAATGCATGACATCATAGGATGGAAGCTAGCTAGGCGACCATCCATCTCTTCTTGCTCCCATCTCAGGGAGGGCGCCGCCGGCCCGAGGCCTATTTTAGAGACTTGGCCACACCAAAGGGGGACAATTGGTCCGCTTATACCTTTAAGGTGGACCTTATGCTGTGTGCACATGAATATATCCTTAACATGCTAGCATGATTTTCTTACATAAATTCATAAGATAGTATTTTCACATTTAATAAAGCAGTTATGAAAATCATGTAACAATAAAGGGATTATCTAACACATGTTGAGCTAATGAATGGCCATCCTTAAATACCTTAGAAATAAATTAAAACATCATTTGCTAAACCAATAAAAATAGTTAGACTATCATTTGCAATCATTTAAGAATATTTTAAGGGATAAAACATTTAGAAAATTTTGCTTGCTTACCTAGATCACGTGAGCTTTTCGGATTAACTTTTTCTTTGCCTTTGCCTATACATGTAAGAATGACATAGCATTCATGTAAATTCCATTTACTTGCATTCACTTAGTTTTACAACCCATTTTCATAAATATTCATAACCCGGTTGAATTCCAAGTGAGGTATATATGCACAACATACTTATGCATCAAATGATTCATTACATCACATGTTCAATTCCCATACTTAGGGTAACATTTGTATATGCCAAAACACATTCATTGATCATTCATTAGACATCATACGAAGTAATAAACTTTCAATCATATTTTGATGCATTTTTTCATTTTTACATTTCACTTAAACCATTTATCATTTTCTCATACTCATCTCTTCAAATATGTTCATTTCATAACACATAATTCATTTGTTTCTTAAAAATTTTCAAATCAGCAACTTAGCTTATAATTAAGTATGATTATACACCTTAATTAACACTTTATTTAGTGTATTTTCACGGATTTTTAATCCACTATTTTTCAAGGTTCCAAAACAGCAACTTTGGGACCTGATTTTTACACTTTTAATGTCCCTTTTGATACTCAAATCTAAATAGATTTTTAATTACTTAATTCTAGTAATTAATCCCACTTTTCTTAACTCAAATTCAGGATATTATCACCTATTTAAAGTCCATATATTGGTTGCTTACAAAACAACAACTTTTCATGCATGTAGGGTACCCTTTCTACACTACTTTGGACGTCCACTTGTTTATCCCTTAAAATCCAATTTTGGGCAGTCCTTGCTAAGCCCTTTTTAACGTCCAAAGTGCCCTAAGTTTAGGGTATTTTACCCTCTAAATCATCCGTAATTCATTTAAGCTAATTCGTGTATCATTTTCAACATCATAACATGAAAATCGGGTCTTAAGAGTAACCCTAATTCATCTTCTTTCTAAAATTCATATCTCATGCTTAAATCAATATATATCATACATTTAAACATGAATTATCATTAATCATAACAACCCAACAAAACAGCAACATCACATGTAAATTAAAGCAAGTTTAAGTTAGGTTATGAACTCAAAATCAATACTAATCATCATCCTCTTCCTCTTGAACCCTTAATTACATACTTGTCATTAAATTCTCATTTAATATCCCAATTAAGGGCATCATAAATCCTCCATTAAGGGTTCATTATGAAACATATTCATGACTCATAAATTGAATTAGAAAAACTAAATTCAAATGATTCAAACTCAAGAGTACACTTACTTGAATTAAGTAACACTTAAGCTCAACTTCTTAAGCTAATTTCCTTGGCTTGTTTTCTCTTTTTATTTTCCTTTTTCTTGGCTTTTCCCTTGCTGAATATGGAGGATGTGCAGCTGCTGGAATGAGAGCTTTTCTCCTTGAATTTTTCTAACTCCAAAAGCATACATGCATATGGACATCCACTTAAAGTAATGGTTGGATTTTCCAGCTTGTGGGCCCCATTTTGCACATGATTTGAGGGTATTTTAATATATATTAATCCCTCTTGCTGACATGGCAAAATGTGGTTCATTTAAATTATATTTTACCTAAGTAAAAATTTATCAATTATCCATATCATTAACTAATCACCAAGATGTCCACTGATCATGTCCCATTTCAGCTGCTGTTTTTTCATTTTTTTCAATGAATTAGTAGCCTTAATTAATGGTTATTTATGTACCCTAACATGTAGACTACTTAGGCATGTATTTAGCATTTTAAAAAAATTTAAAAAAATCAAATGATCAGCCCTTTGGGCGGTCCATTTGGAGCTCATATTGCTATCCATTTTCAATGCCCCTTTTCAGCTGCCCTTTTTGCATTTTTCTACCATTTTGCAGCTTTAATTTAATGGTCATTTAATCACCTAGTAATGTAGCTCAATTAAGGTCGATTTAGCATAAATAAAAAATTACAAAAATATTCAAAAGCTGCCATAACCGTCCACATCTCCCCTGCATTATGTTGCTGTCCATTTAATGATCATATCTCAATGGTCTTGATTTGATGCTTTTAACCGCGAATTTCTACCCTAATTAAATGCACATTTATTCACCTTAACTCAGATCTGAATTAAGTATATATTTTTATGTGAAAAAAATCACAAAAATCCAAATTAGGGGGTTGTTTGGATGTCCATGTATGCCATCCGAGCTACTCTCTCCTAAGCTAGTATATTAGCCCCTTAATTCAACATTTATTCATGGGATAATTGTAGAAATTTTTCCATTTTTAATACCGAGACGTCACTTCCTTACCTCAAGATCTATCGATTGGTAAATGTGAATCAGGATTGTTGCCCTGATCACACGGTAGGTTCTTAATTAGATCTCGTCCAAATTTTTTTTTTTCATTTTCACCTGTCATCATTCATAACTTTATATAGTAATCATCACACATTGTGACATTTCACTTGTAATTAGAATTCATCATTTCATTCATAGCATCCTTTCATGCCTGTCATTATTCACTCAATCATTGTACATATCATACTTGTATACATTCAGTCATTGACTCACATGAAACTTAGAATTCTAACTAAGTTCATATACACATAAACAAGGAACTTAGAATTCTAACTAAGTTCATATACACAATTAGCTTACCTTAGCATATTCATGCTTTTCCATTCCTCACAGCCTTCAAGGTTATCATCACGTACCATCCTCCACGTCTTAGGTTCGCAACCTTCTGAGTTTCCTCGGTACCTATCTAAAGGTTGAGAAAATAAAATGTGAGTGACAACTCAGTAAACAAGCATTTTATCTTTGAGGCAAGGCTTATTGAAAACCTTTTTCATAAACATCGGGAATATATTTTTTCTGAGGACATGTATATGTCCTAAAATATCATTGTGAAATCCTTTATTTATGAGGACAATTCTATGTCCCTGAATGTTTTCATAAAGCATTCATTCTTAAAATTATTTACAAGCCACGTGTGGGCCTGTTAAGGCAAAACATACACGTTTTACCTTTAATGATGAAATCCCTTTAATTCTTATATGAATATTTTTAATGTTCATAGACATTACATGAAATCATCGTTTGCTAGTGGATGTTTTACTTCCCAAAACAACATAAATCCTTAGGCAACGGAGGACATACTCATGTTCTAAAACATCATTCACATAAGCCATCCTAAAATCCTTTAGCCAAGAGACACTTTATGTCTCAAAATATTTTTCATATAACTTCATTTGGCAATGGACATTCATATGTCCTAAAACACTTTTATTTCCAACACATTAACATTGGACATTCTCACGTCCATAAACCCTTATCATTTAGGCTCTTTAGAAATGGACATTCTTATGTCCAATTCAAGTTTCACATAAATCTTTTTCATAATCCCCATCTTGAGGCTTGTTTATAGCAAACAAGGCAAATAAAATACATAAACCATTTTCATAACTGCATTGCATAAAAATATTTCCTTTTATTCCCGTTATTTACACTTTTATGTAAAACACCCTCTCTTTTAATGTAACTTATGCATATTAGCTCATAAAAATCTCTTTTAGGATAACTTTTTGTATAGATGCTTTTATATCCCAATCTTTGGGCATTTGAAAAGAAAAACCTATGCAAATGCATTTCTCCCCATCTAGTAGTGACACTTAGCAAGCGATCATGCTACATTTTAGAAGAGAATCCTTAACAATACACTAGACCAGCGGCTGTTTATTTATCCTACTCCCATCTCAAGGAGGGCGCCGTTGACACTCCTGTCATCCCTTAGCGACTTGGCCTTATGTAGAGTAAGCCCCGGTCATCCCAACCGTGCTCTACAACTTGTCTATTACTTGTACTGGTGCATCGTATGTTATTATGACGGACCGCAGTCCATTTGGTTTGAAGAACTATAGATCACAGCCCCATGTCCTTTTAAACCGGGATCACAGACTGCAGCCTGCATCCATATGCACAAAAATCTTAGACCAAAGTCTATATTTAAGAATAATTTTCAAAAACACATCACAGATCGCAGTCCGTGTTAACTTGTAAGCGAGCGCACCCACTATAACAAGTTGTTATTTGAAATCCAGTTTTAGGATGACCTTCCTTAAATTCCTTTAGAAACATCTTGAGTAAAATATTTTGATAAACATTTGAAATGTTTGAGAATCAACACATCTTAAAACTCTTTTAATAAAAGAATTTCAAAACTTTTGGATTTTCATAAATAAATCATATTTTTCTCTAATATTTTCTTGGTTTCCATTTCAGGACATTTTGTTTACAAAAATTATGCAATTATGCTATCCCCTTGTCCATAACCTAAAAATTTAATAATTGTCAACATATCTATTATTTTTACGTAAAAGAGGGATTTGCACAATCTTTTACATGCCCTTAAGCAACCTGAAATCAAACCATTTTATGAAATCAACATAGAAGGTTGGTCATCCATAAATCTCCTTCAACACATCCGTATAAACATTTTGCCAATATTTTCATCATAGATTTCCTTGTCTAAAGAAAATCAAAACTTTTCGAATGTCATTTCAAAACATATGGACTATGTCCAAATCATCATTTACTATTTAATCATCTTGACCTAGCAAACAAATCTTTTCATAATCATCATTGTATATTACAAGTTACTGTAGAAATAACTCACAACTTATTTACAAACAATATTTTGTGAAGAAGGATAAAATTCCTTTTTTCTTATAAAATGCTATTAAAACAATATCATATAGAACTTGCTTGCTTAAAAGTAAATTTTTAAAATCATCGGTATCTAACATGAAATCCTTAGAAAACATTAGCATGGAGAACTTGCTTACTCATAAGCAAAATTCTCAATTCCATTAACTTGAAGCATTCCCATCCTTGGCAACACTTAGGATAAATTATTTATCTTAAGAAGTGTCGCTTGCTTCCCATGAAGCAAACCTTAAAACTTTTCATTAAAGTCATCATTTTTCCAAAACTTATGGCTTTGCATTAAAGCCGTCATATTCAAAACTTGTGCTTGCCCATTCGTTAAAACATAAACATAGACAATTCAATCATATCAATCACATAGAAAGAAAATGACATTTTAGAAAGTTTGCTTGCTTACTTGAGATCGCCATAATCCCTTTTCCTTCCATTATTTTCCTTGCCTATACGCATAAAATTGACATTGCATTTATACATATAATCTCAAATGCTTGCACATAATTTAGTTTTCCAACTCATATATTTTCATTGACTATATGACCCACTTGTTTTACAAGTCGGAGATTTATACATAACAACGCAACTTGTACATCATATTATCTATTCTTTTCATTCGTAGTATCCTTACTTAGGATAGTTTTCAAGCATATCATGATCTTTCATTTATCTCAATGAAGTTTCATTATCCTTCATTTATCATTTACTTATCCATTTTTCACATTTCTTTCATTAGCGCTTACTTTAAGCACATGTTTAAGAGTTTAAGCTTCATATATCAATCCCAAATTTTGAGATTAACAACTATTATCAAAACAGCACTTTGTTTACACGTTTCAACATATTTCCATTCATTTTTCATTTTAGCAAATCACATTAACTCATTACCCCTTTCCATCATTCATATCCTGCACTTAAACTCTCTTGAAGACACATATAATGTGTTATGAAATTTTTTCCTAAACAGCAATATATTCTCAAAATATATCATATTTTCATGCATTTTTGCACAAAACCAAATTTCACAAGTCATTCATCACCCTTGCATATCTATTCCTTCTTATATGCCCATTTGGCAACATATACATAATGGATTTCATAAAATTTCTAAGTCAGAAATATAATCCATATATCAGCATAATATCAAACCTTAATTATCACTTTATTTAGGGTATTTTCATGTGATTTAAATCCATTAATCATAGGTTTTCAAAACAGCAACTTTGGAACCCATTTTTCACCAGTTTAACGTGTCTTTTGACACATAACCTTAGGCAGTTATATAATTCCGAATTTTCAGCAATTAATCCAAATTTTACTAACCCAAATTTATTTTATTAACATATATATCAATTTTGATCATTTATACATAGGTTTCATATTTTTTTTTGATTTTTTTCTCAAACTATCCACATATGCTGAAATCAGGCGTACTGAAATCTCAAAAACTTAGATTAATATCAAATCAAGTATTTTTGATCTGAAATTTCTACCATACCTTAATCACTACATGAATTAATCAAAATAAATTTTTTCAGCATAATAAATTAAGTATTTATATTTATTTTTATATTTTTACCTTGCTGGACAGCAGCATCCATTTTCAGTCAGCCTTAATCATGTAAATTATTGGGTATATTTATACCTATAAAAACCTAATTTTTAATTTTTTTGTGTGATTATAAATATGTATTATATATTCTGTAAAATTTTTAGCCCAAAATTTCTTGTATAAAAAGTATTAAAAATTATTTTCTACAGCTGATCCTGTCACCCATTTTACCTTGTTTGGGTTAATCTTCTCGGATTTTTAATTTGAAACCTGCTTATCCTTTTAAGCTAAAAATTTGGTCGTTCCTTAATCACATCATCATAATTAGTTTCAAAAAATTTCATTCTAAAATTCATCCAGTTAGTATTCCGTTCATATTTTAGTTTATAACATCATATAACTTTCAGATTTGAAGCATAAAATCAAAATAATCATATACTTACTTGATTAAATGGGTGATCTCCCATTTCCCCCTTTATTTTCCTTCTTTTTTCTTCCTTCTTGGCTGCCTAGGTCTGGGACGTGAGCTGCTGTTGTGCTTGGGATGAAATTCCAGCACTTAGAAATTTTTCTAAAACCCAAGCCATGTGAACGTGCATGCTTTTGTAGTGCTGGATTTTCCAGCTGTGGGCTCCACTTATTGCTGGGTTTTTCACACCATTGAATGCATGCTTATCTCCCCTTATGTGCTGGTGAACTCACAACAATATAAATTTGTTTTTATCATTTTTCAAAAATTTAAAAATCTGCTTTAATCAAGACCGTCCAAACTGCCCATAGATTACGTCCATTTCTGCTTTCATTTATCCAGATTTTTTCCATTTTTTGATAATCCCCATTTAAGGTTAAATCATAAAACTAATTATTCTTTAATTCATGCATTAATTTGGCATGAAAAAATTTAGAAAAAAATTGCAGAAATCAGCACATCATTTGGACATCATTTGCATGCAACAAGTTGTCCATTTTTTCCACATTTCATGGTAGCTGCAATTCACGAATTTTCTTGAATTTTTTTCACATAATTAAATGATTATTTATACATCCCAACATGTCAACTATTCATGTGCATTATTTATAAAATAAAAATTCACAAAAATCCAAACAACAACTGCTTGGAACGTCCATGCATTGCCACCTTGCCTAGCTCCCTTTGAGCTCACCTCTAGCTCATTAATTCCAGCAGCATAAACCACGAATTTTTCCACATTTTTGAGCATAAAATAACCTGTATTTTTCCTACATTTGACACCTATTTGGACCTTTAAATATTGCATTTAATTCATGCACATTTTGCCTTAAATGCATGATACTTTTGAGGTGTAAAAGTCAACTATATACACCTTTTCTAATGCAGGAATTTTCCCAACATAATTATCTTAATTTAAACCTTCCAAAATGTTAATCTCATGATTTCATTCAACTGTTTCAAATTTCATCTCAATCCGATTTTCCTAGCTCAAGTTATAGCCGTTCGAAGTTAACAGTTGAAATTGAGATGTGATCAATAAATCATTAATCTAATTTCATCAAGTATTTTTATAATCCAATAATCCCATAATACCAAGCCCAATATCATCAACTTCCATTTCAAATTTCACTTGAATCCGCCTTACAGGCGTTTAGTTATGAATTTTCTAGTGTTTTCCAACATAATTCCACAATTTCCATTTTAATCTCCATTAATTAAATTATGAAAATTAAACTAAACATTCATGCCACATTAGCAAATTTTAATCCTCATTATTCCTCTTTAGTCACCTTGACTCATATTGGGCTTCGGCGATTAAATTTTTAATCACCCTTCTTAATTAAACCCTAATTGCAACATATCATAAAATTTTAAAATCATCCAAAAATTACATTTAATCATATATAAGTCACATATACATGTTCAATGCATAAATTGAATCTTACTTAGGTTGGGGTTTCACATAATAATTCATAAAATATCCTGCAATTGACCTCCTTTTGACACCTCAATTTCATCTTTATTCATTTGATTATTTTACTTATCTTTAACATAAATGCTAATCACTTTTTGGTGCAAAAAGTTAAAAGAGATAATCATTTTTCTTGCAAGCCTAATCTCATCATCATTAGCTTAATCAAATCCTTTCATAACCTTGATCTCATAATTTTAACCGTCCATTTCAAATTTCATCTTCTAGCTCAAGTTATGATCAATTGAAGTTATCTCTAGATTTTGGATGGTGATGATCAATTATCATCAAAATTTTCATAATCTAACTTTCCCATGTGATTAAGCACAAAATTATGTGTTTCTCTCTCAATTTTCATCTTAATCCGCCTTATAGGCGTCAGGTTATGAATTTTTGAACATTTTTCAACTTGGCTCTATAATTAGCCTCCTAATTTTCATTAATCACATTATGAAATTTAACTAATTTTTCATGGCACACTAATACTTTTTAATCCTTATTAGGCCAATTTAATCATATTGACCCATTTTAACTTAGAGTGATTGATTTTTATCATCATTCATACTCACTGATCTATTTGCAACAAATCATCAAAATTTGCATATAATTCATTCATAATTTAATCAATCATACATAAAGCATTCAAATACATATACATGAATCCTATGCGGGTTAGGGTTTCACAATTCTCCTCCCTTATAACAGGTTTCATCCCGAAATCGTCTATCCTTTAAACAACTGGGGGTATTTCCTTTCTACGTCTTCCCTTAGTTCCCATGTAGCTTCGCTTTTGGAATATCGATTTCATTGAACCTTTACATATTCGATTTCCCTATTCCGAAGCTTATGTGTCTTATGATCCAAGATTCTAATTAGTCTTTCCTTATAGTTCAGATGATCCTGGATAGGTAGATTTTCTGCTACCAGTACATGGGTTAGATTTGCAATATATTTCCTAAGCATGGAAATATGGAAAACATTGTGTACTAAGGTTAGTGCCGGAGGTAAAGCTATTCTATAAGACAACTTTCCAATCTTCTCTAACACTTCAAATGGTCCAATATACCTTGGATTCAGCTTACTCCTTTTTCCAAATCGTGTAACTCCCTTGAATGGCGTGACCTTTATAAACACATGCTTGCCAACTTGGATATTCAAATAATTTCTTTTGCAATCTGTGTAATTCTTTTGCTGACTCTTGGCTGTGAGTATACACTGACGAATAACTTGTACTTTGTCAGCCATTCTTTGAGACAAATCTGGAGCTAGCTTCTTTTCGAAAAATTTGGGGTTAGCTTCTTTTCTCCAATTTCATCCCAGTTCAATGGCGTTCGACATCGCCGTCCATACAACGCTTCAAATGGAGCCATTTGAATACTAGTCTGATAGCCGTTATTGTATGCAAACTCAACTATAGGTACATATTCATCCCACGATCCTCCAAATTTCAACGTACATATACGGAGCATGTCCTCGATGATCTGATTTAATCGCTCCGTCTGTCCATCTGTTTGGGAATGAAAGGTTGTACTAAACTTGAGTTGAGTGCCTAGGGTTTCGTGCAAACTTTTTCAAAATCGAGAAGTGAATGTCACGTCTCGATTGGAGACTATTGACTTAGGCACTCCGTGTAGTCTTACTATTTCCTTATAGTAGACTTTGGTCAGTCTTTCTGCTGTGTAAGTCCTCTTTATGGGTATAAAGTGAGCAACCTTAGATAACCGATCAACTATTACCCATATAGAGTCGTTTCCAGCCTAAGTCTTGGGTAATCCTTCAATGAAATCAATTGTAATATCATCGTACTTCCATTCAGAAACTTCCAAAGATTGTAATTTTCCAGATATCCGTTGGTGATCAGCTTTCACCCTTTGGCAAGCTAGGCACTTAGCTTCATATTCAACGATCTCTCTTTTCATATTATTCCACCAATATGCTTTCTCGAGATCCTGATACATCTTGGTGCTTCCTCGATGAATGAAAAATGCCGAAAAATACGCCTCTTTAAGAATCTACTCCTTCAACTCAACTGTATTAGTTATGCAAAGACGGGCTTTGTATTAATACATACCTTGTTCATCGACAGCAAATTCAGTCAATCCCTTTTTCTTCATCTTTTCCACATGAGCATGTAGGTCTGTATTCTTTTGCTGCGCAGTCCTAATCTGCTCAAATAATGAACATTGTATGTACATTTGTGATAACCTTGTTTGAACTCCAGGTGGACATACAATCAATTCTAACTATCTTATCTCCTGAAGCAACCCTTCCTGCTTTGTGATAAGGTGCGCTATGCTGACATTTCTGCTCAATGCATCAGCTACTACGTTTGCCTTACCTAAATGGTATAGTATTTCCAAATCATAATCCTTTAATAACTTAAGTCATCTCCTTTGCCTCATGTTCAACTCCTTTTGAGTGAAAATATACTTAAGACTCTTGTGATCTGTTTAAATTTCGCACCTAGTACCATACAGGTAATATCTCCATATTTTCAAGGCAAACACCACTGCCGCTAATTTTAAATCATGAGTGGGGTAGCTTACCTCATTGGGCTTCAACTGTCGTGATGCATAAGCTATCACCTTTCCCCTCTACATCAACACACATCCTAAACCCTTTCTTCAAGCGTCACTATAAACTACAAAGCTTTCATTTCCTTCGAGTAGGGTTAGAATAGGTGCTTCTACCAACGGTTGCTTCAACTCCTGAAAACTGCTCTTACAATCTTCAGACCATACATGCCTGACTCCTTTACGAGTCAATCTTGTTAATGAGGCTGATAACTGCGAGAATCCTTCAACAAACCTTTTGTAATAGCCTGCCAATCCAAGAAAACTTCGGATTTCCGTAACGGTCGTTGGTCTTTGCCATTTCAAAATTGCCTCAATCTTTTGAGGATCAACCTGAATACCTTTTTCTGATATTATACGACCCAGAAATCCTACTTGCTTCAACCAAAATTCACACTTCTTTAACTTGGCATACAATTTCTCTTTTCTCAATCTCTGCAGTACCTTTCACAAATGAAGCTCATATTCTTTCTCTGTTTTGGAGTAAATCAAGACATCGTCGATAAATACAACCATAAATTAATCCAGATAGTCCCAAAATACCCTATTCATCATATCCATGAATACAACAGGGGCATTAGTGAGCCCAAAAGGCATCACTAAAAACTCATAATGTCCATACCTAGTGCAAAAAGCTGTCTTGTAAACATCGGCAGGACATATTATCAATTGATGATACCCTGACTGTAAATCAATCTTAGAGAAAGTTGTAGTTCCTTACAATTGATCGAACAAATCATCGATCTTGGGCAGTGGATATTTATTCTTCACTGTGACCTTATTTACTTCTCTGTAATCAATACACAGCCTCAAACTTCCATTCTTTTTCCTTACAAATAATACTCCCCAGGGTGCTACACTGGGTCCGATAAAACCTTTGTCTAATAGCTTTTGTATTTGAGTCCTCAACTCATTCATTTCAGCCTGTTCCATTTTGTAAGGAGTTTTGGATATTAGAGCTATACCTGATATGATGTCTATGGTCATGTCATTTCTCTTTGTGGAGGTAATATGGTTAGTTCCTTTGGAAATACATCAGGAAATTCCTTAACCACAGGAATTTAGTTTATTTCTACCTTCGTGCCTTTCTCCACATTAATTGATACCAGATAAACTTTGCACCTTTGGCGGATCATCTTAATCGCCTTCATGGACGATATCAATATCGTCGAATTTTCAGGCTGTCTTAGCTTTCCAATAGCTATTTCTTTTTCTAGGGCCGCTTCAAATTGTACCTTCTTATTTTTACAGTCAATTGTAGCTCCCCATTGACTCAGCCAGTCCATACCCAATATCACATCAAATTCCGTCATAGGTAATAGGATCAAGTTGACTTCTAAAATCAACGATCCTATCCTAATCAGACATGCATTGCATACTTGGCTAGTGCTAGCTAACCTATATACAGGAGATTCTACGTGGATTATCTTATTAGTTTCCTCTACCGGTAGTGCATGGGTGGCCACATATTGGTATGCTATAAATGAGTGACTAGCACCTGAATCAAACAAAGCAACTGCTCAATTTCTTAAAATATAAACCATACCTGTGACCACCTTTTCTTCTTGCTCTTGAGACTCTATCCTAGTCAAGACATGCACTTGTACCGGATTTGTAGAGGTTCCCTGCTTATTTGTTGCTCCGGGTATCCTGAGTTGTGCAGTCTCCCACTTCCATGTGGCACTTGTGCCTTATTTGGACAATTTGGAGCAATGTGTCCTGTTTGGTCACAAATATAACATTTAATGACCTTTACTTCACCCGCTCTGCATTCCTTGGCTACATGACCTGCTTGTCCACATTTATAGCACCGATTCGAGCCTTTCAAGCACTCACCGGTATTTTGCTTCTGACATTTTCTGCATAGAGGCGAGATTTTCTTTTTTGGGGCTCCTCTTCCTCTCCTCACATTTCCTTTCTTAGCCCTTTCTTTTCCCGGTTCAACTTCCTTTGTTCCAGAACTGAACATCCTTGACCTAAGTCTTAGTTCTTGTGTTCTCATTGCGTCAATTTCTAATGCTCTTGCTCTCTCAAGACTCGAAGCATAATTCTTAATTAGTAGAGAAGCAAGACTTTCCCGGAGGTATGGCCTTAGTCCTTGTCGGAATCTTTGTGCCTTATTTTCTAGCACATTGGCGACCCAAGGCACATACCTGATTAAGGCATTGAATTTTGTGGCATATTCTGTGACAGACATTCTCCCCTGATAAAGTTTTTCAAATTCTATCACCTTCTGACTTTGTAATCCAATAGAGAGGTATTCCTTGTTGAACTCCTCAACAAATGTCTGCCAAGATACCTCTTCTGGTCGCGGCATTGTGACCAGCATTGTTTCCCACCATTCGTGTGTGTCTTTAATCAGCAAATATGTGGCGTATAATACTTTCTGCCGATCATTACACGGAGATATTCTGAATAATTTCTTGATCTCCGTTATCTATTGTTCCGCCTGTACTGGGTCAGGTTCTCCTAAAAATTTTGGGGGTCGCTGAGCTAGGAATGCATTAATTTCTCATCTATCAGCTTCCATTAACTAATTTTTATCTTCTCTTATTGCTGTCATGGGAGTCGGGCCAGCCATCGGAATGGGTCCATCTCTTTCAGTACTACCCAATTGGGCTTGCTAGTTTCTTTCCCATAAATCCTGAATAATATCTACAGTCTGTGCTGCCCATTCGCGAGTAGCTTGCTGCATTACCTCTTTTACCGCCGCAGCTACCCTTTCTTCTATGAGTTGAGCCTGTCTTGACTCATGTCCTTCTTCTACCTTCCTTTCTGGGCTTATGTCCTCTCGTCTTTGACGAGTTATTGGACTTTCTCTATTTAGTTCTGGTCCATGTCTCTTAGGTCTGCCACTAGTCTCTCCAACCTCGTGTTGGCTGGGGATTTCTGTAGCGATTTCTTTTCCTTTATTCGTTCTCATTCCCGATCTTGTTTCCACCATGATGTTTTTTCTAAATATATAGAAGCACATAATCTTTCATTCATAATTAATGTTAGATCTTCATATATATGTTTCATCATCATATAATTTATAGTCAATTCACACCATCACAATCATATAATATCATTCATCATCATAAACATCCACAGTCATTCATTCATTTCATATAATTCACATCAATAAACATCCACTCACAAACCATAGTTTCTAACATGACAAAGCATGTCACGCACGTCACAGTTATATATACATTCCATCAAACAAAGTGTCATCATTTCATATTTATACATATTCATAAAAATAAGAAAAAACCCTGTCCCCTCCTTAAATAGCGATAATGCCTACACCTAGGCGACATCTGGGTAGGTTCCTCAGTGACAGTGCTAGTATTTGACCAGGCCAGATTGTTTTCTTCTCCGCCATCATTATTATCATTGCTACTATCATCACTACTATCACTTTCATTGTTTTCATCTTCTTTGTCCTCGACTGGTTCAAGGTATCTTAAAGGTTCACCGAGTGCAACAAGATCACCCGTATTCTCATCTACATGTATCATAATCTCATCACAGCGAGGAGGAGCAGGTGAGTCTATGAACCCTCGAGCATGACCTTCTGCTATAAAGGGGGCCATCTCTTTCTCCATCTGTCGTATACTTTCTGAACTCATCCCATATTGGAATTGAATGTAGCCATGTTCAAACTTATACCATGGTCCTAGGTTAGGAGGTATAGGTGCTGGAGTATTATCCCAAAAATGCTAAAGATCTTGGGGATGGATATAATCTGTGGGAGTCCGAGGGTCCCTAAAAACCCAGGGCGAGATGTCGAAAGAACTTCAGCTATAGGAGCCCAGCTGCTAGACTCCTCAACATTAGACCTCTGCCGATAGCTGCTCTGCAAATGGGGTGGAGGATACCTAGGGGGAAACCCTGGAGGAACAAGTGGAAAGGGGTATATGTCCTGCTGAGAGGCTAACCACCTATTCACATTTTCCTCCGCCTTTCGTTTCCTTTCTTCATCCATTTCTTTCTTCAATTCCTCAAAACTCATGATTCATTTCCCCTTATCAGCCCTCCGTTCAAATATAACTGAATTAGCTATATAATAAAAATAGCACACTGCAAATTATTTTGCAATACATCATCATATACCATGCATTACATCATGATGATAACCTATGCAATCATCATATAATCATATATATCATATTCAATCATCATACTTAAACTTTTCCACGCCTATTTACTAGTCCATGCTCTGATACCAAGCTCTGTGGCGCCCCTAACCAAGCATCACATCTAAGCCTTACCTCGGGATCGTTATTGACTGGTAAACGCGATCAGGATTGTTGTCCTGTCACACGGGGGATTTAACGGGTATTTATCCAATTATTTACAGTTCTTTACAAATTGATTTCATAATATTTTTCATTAAATGTCCATTCAAGTCATCTTTGACCTAATTCGCACATTTCATATAAGATATAATCATAAAAATTCATAACAGGCTTATCAATCTTAGTCACTTGTTCATAACATACAAAACATAACCTAAATCACATATGATCATAAATTATCAAGTCATATTACATTCCGTTAGTCACAATCAGCACAAATTAAAATTCATAAAATCTTCACATTCTCACATGCTCAATTCATGCTCCTTGTCTCCTCATTTCTTCACCTGTCTATGGGTTTGGAAAATAAAATATGAGTTGTATACTCAATAAGCAAGCTATACATATATTTTCTAGGCATCTTTATTTAAAAGCATTTCCCTCCATTCAGTAGAGACACTTATCAAGTGATCAACTACCTACGGAGCAGAAACCTGTTCATTTAAAACATCTTGGAAAACAACATTATACCCTCTCGATGGTACATCATGATAATGTAATGCAATGCAATGCATGACATCATAGGATGGAAGCTAGCTAGGCGACCATCCATCTCTTCCTGCTCTCATCTCAGGGAAGGCGCCGTCGGCCCAATGCCTATTTTAGCGACTTGGCCACACCAAAGAGGGACAATTGGTCCGCTTATACCTTTAAGGTGGACCTTATGCTGTGTGCACATGAACATATCCTTAACATGCTAATATAATTTTCTTACATAAATTCATAAGATAGTATTTTCACATTTAACAAAGTAGTTATGTAAATCATGTAACAATAAAAGGATTATCTAACACATGTTGAGCTAAGGAATGACCATCATTAAATACCTTAGAAATAAATTAAAACATCATTTGCTAAACCAATAAAAATAGTTAGACTATCATTTGCAATCATTTAAGAATATTTTAAGAGATAAAACATTTAGAAAATTTTATTTGCTTACCTGGATCACGTGAGCTTTCCGGATCAACTTTTTCTTTGCCTTTGCCTATACATGTAAGAATGACATAGCATTCATGTAAATTTCATTTACTTGCATTCACTTAGTTTTCCAATCCATTTTTATAAATATTCATAACCTGCTTGAATTCCAAGTCAGGTATACATACACAACATACTTATGCATCAAATCATTCATTAGATCATATGTTCAATTCCCATATTTAGGGTAACATTTGTAAATGCCATAACACATTCATTAATCATTCATTAGACATCATATGAAGTAATAAACTTCCAACTTGTCATTTTTCACATATTGTGCTTATTTTTAAGCACTTAATTAATGTCATAACCTTCATATATTAATCCCGAATTTTGGGATTATCCAAACAGAAACATAATCCATGTGTTTCAATCATATTTTGATGCATTTTTGCATTTTAACATTTCACTTAAACCATTTATCATTTTCTCATATTGATCTCTTCAAATATGTTCATTTCATAACACATAATTCATGTGTTTCTTAAAATTTTTCAAATCAGAAATTTGACTTCTAATTCAGTGTGATTATACACCTTAATTAACACTTTATTTAGTGCATTTTCATGAATTTTTAATCCACTAATTTCAGGGTTCCAAAACAGCAACTTTGGGACCCGATTTTTACACTTTTAACGTCTCTTTTGATACTCAAATCTAAACAGATTTTTAATCACTTAATTTCAGCAATTAATACCACTTTTATTAACCCAAATTCAGGGTATTATCACCTATTTAAAGTCCATATATTGGTTGCTTACACTTTAACAACTTTTCATGCATGTAGGGTACCCTTTCTATACTACTTTGGATGTCCACTTGTTTATCCCCTAAAATCTGATTTTGGGCAGTCCTTGCTAAGCCCTTTTTTAACGTCCAAATTACCCTAAGTTTAAGGTATTTTACCCTCTAAATCATCCATAATTCATTTAAGCTAATTTGTGTATCATTTTCAACATCATAACATGAAAGTCGGGTCTTAAGAGTAACCCTAATTCATCTTCTTTTTAAAATTCATATCTCATACTTAAATCAACAAATATCATACATTTAAACATGAGTTATCATGTAATCATATCAACCCAAAAAAATAGAAACATCACATGTAATTTAAAGCAAGTTTCAGTTTGGTTACGAACTCAAAATCAACACTAATCATCATCGTCTTCCTCTTAAACCCTTAATTACATACTTGTCATTAAATTCTCATTTAATATCCCAATTAAGAGCATCATAAATCCTCCTTTAAGGGTTCATTATGAATCATATTCATGACTTATAATTGAATTAGAAAAACTAGATTCAAATGATTCAAACTCAAGAGTACACTTACTTGAATTAAGTAACACTTAAGCTCAACTTCTTAAGCTAATTTTCTTGGCTTGTTTTTTCTTTTTCTTTTCCTTTTTATCCCCTTTTTCTTGGCTTTTCCCTTGCTGAATATGGAGGACGTGCAGCTGCTGGAATGAGAGCTTTTCTCCTTGAATTTTTCTAACTCCAAATGCATACATGCATATGGACGTCCACTTAAAGCAATGGCTGGATTTTTCAGCTTGTGGGCCCCATTTTTCACATGATTTGAGGGTATTTTAATATATATATTAATCCCTCTTACTGACTTGGCAAAATTTGGTTCATTTAAATTATATTTTACCTAAGTAAAAATTTATCAATTATCCATATCATTAATTAATCACCAAGCTGTCCACTAATCATGTCCCATTTCAGCTGCTGCTTTTCCATTTTTTTCAAAAAATTAGTATCCTTAATTAATGGGTATTTATGTACCCTAACATGTAGACTACTTAGGCATGTATTTATCATTTTAAAAAAAATTTAAAAAATCAAATGATCAGCCCTTTGGATGGTCCATTTTGGAGCTCATGTTGCTGTCCATTTTCATTGCCCCTTTTCAGCTGCCCTTTTCGCATTTTTTCCACCATTTTGCAGCTTTAATTTAATGGTAATTTAATAACCTAGTAATGTAACTCAAGTAGGGTCAATTTAGCATAAATAAAAAATTACAAAAATATTCAAAAGCTGCCATAACCGTCCACATCTCCCCTGCATTATGTTGCTGTCCATTTAATGATCATATCTCAATGGTCTTGATTTGATGCTTTTAACCACGAATTTCTCCCTAATTAAATGCACATTTATTCACCTTAACTCATAGCTGACTTAAGCATATATTTTATGTGAAAAAAATTACAAAAATTAGGTGGCTGTTTGGACGTCCATGTATGCCATCCGAGCTACTCTCTCCTAAGCTAGTATATTAGCCTCTTAATTCAACATTTATTCATGGGATAATTGCAGGAATTTTTTCATTTTTAATAATTCATAAAATACCCTGCAATTGACCTCCTTTCGACACCTCAATTTCATCTTTATTCATTTGATTATTTTACTTATCTTTTACATAAATGCTAATCACTTTTTGGTGCAAAAAGTCAAAAGAGATAATCCCTTTTTCATGCAAGCCTAATCCTATCATCATTAGCTTATTCAAATCCTTTTATAACCTTGATCTCATAATTTTAACCATCTATTTCAAATTTCATCTCAATCCGATTTTTCTAGCTCAAGTTATGATCAATTGAAGCTATCTTTAGATTTTGGACGGTGATGATCAATTCTCATCAAAATTTTCATAATCTAACTTTCCCATGTGATTAAGAATGAAGTTATGTGCTTCCCTCACAATTTTAATCTTAATCCGCCTTATAGGCGTCAGGTTATGAATTTTTCAATATTTTCCAACTTGGCTCTAAATTAGCCTCCTAATTCCCATTAATCATATTATGGAATTTAACTAATTTTTCATGGCACACTAATACTTTTTAATCCTCATTAGGCTTAATCATATTGACCGATTTCAACTTAGAGTGGTTGATTTTTATCATCATTCATACTCACTAATCTATTTGCAACAAATCATCAAAACTTGCATATAATTTATTCGTAATTCAATTAATCATACATAAAGCATTCAAATGCATATACATGAATCCTATGTGGGTTAGGGTTTCATAAACCCTCCCTACTCCACTCCTCCAAGAAAACTCTTTAGTATCTTGGGGATTTCAATACAGCAGAGCCCTTGCTCTCTTCTAGGTTTTAGCTTTAGGGGGCCTTATACAAACTTAGCGCAAGTAGGTGACGAGTTCCACTCCGATCACACAGTACTTTGCCTTCACTTGGTCTTAGTCTCCAATACTAGACCAAGTGGAATACAAATGATTAAAGAATAAAAGAAGATTCTGCACTTTATAGTTGTGTAGACAGATTCGAGCACTGAGAAGAACTTATAGAAGAAATGGAAGATGAAGCAATTTAGCACTCGGCAATTTGATGCAGTGTTATCCTTGAAAACTCTCTTGTAGATCACTTAAATACTATAGAATGGGAAGTTGAAATCAATCAATGCTTTTTTATCTACCCTTCCTCGTTCATTTAAAGTGCCTTAAATAGAGGAGAGTGAATTCGAACGTTTGGTGGTAGGTGGCGTGTATTTAATGTGCTAACATTCGAATTTTCCGACTATTGCGAACCAAGTCTCACTTTGAGTCAACCTGGGATGTGACTTCGTCCAAGTTACAGGGTGGAGTCAACTTCATGTGCGACTGTACCGAAGTGGCAAAATGGAGTCGACTTCGGATGCAACTTTAGCCTTCAGTCTCCAAGTCAAGTTCCATACTCAGGTTGACTTGGTCTTCAGACTTAACCTAAGTCGCAGGTGGAGTTGACTTTGGATGCAATTTCACCAGCCATATGTCTTCTTGGAACTCTACACTTGTTTGTGATCTACTTGTGTGTTTGGCCTTTCTTTGTTTTTCTCTTTTCAAGTGCATAGATCTTCATTGGTAGTTTTAGTCTTTGACATTTGTTTTGTTCAATGTTCCTTGGTACACTTGATACAATTTTTTTAGTGGTTTGGACTTAAGATTCTCATTGCCTCTTGAATTTAACTTCTACATTCTAATAAGAAGTTTATAAGCAACATAATATTGATTTTTTACTTAAGTTGCAAGCTTGAGTTGACTTGAGGTGAAATTTCACCTAAGTTGCATGCTGAGGTTAACTTGAGGTGCGACTTCAGCTAAGTCGCATAGTGAAGTTGACTTGATATGCGACTTAACCCAGTCAGCTTCAACTTCTGTAATTGAGGTTCACTCAAGTTGCAGTTGGAGTCGACTTGGTGTTGCGACTTCACCTAAGTCGCAAGCGGAGTTGACTCCGTTGCAACCTCATCTGTCTCGGAGTCCAAATTTCAGCGCTGTCGATTTTTGGGGCATTGAAGTCAATATTGGAGTCGACTTGGGTATCGACTTCACCTAAGTGAGTCGATACCTGAGTCAACTTGGCAAACAACTTGGCCTTCCAACCTTTTGACTTTTGAATATGCGAACCTTGACATTACTTAACAAACACATTAGTACCTAAATCATTCTCAAATTGAGTTGTTAATCATCAAAATATGGATTGTGCTTAATTTGCCTCATGTTTCAACAATCTCCCCCCTTTTGATGATTGACAAAACCAATTTGAGATAAATCTTTCATTTTTATCATTTAGGAAGTATTTCATGTTAAAACAAGTTGATTACACAAGATTTCATAAAAATGACATATTTCATTCAAGTGACATATTATTGCAATCACAAAGTAAATATATTCATTCCAAGTCATATAACTTTATAGCAAAAGGAAATTTTCATTAAATGCAAGTCATGAATATATAGAAATGATACAATTTCAATTCGATTCATACATTCTACCCAATCCAAATATTGTCCTAGTTCTCTCTCTCCCCTTTTTTGTCAAGATATCAAAAAGGTATATATAGGAATCGAGATTTGTGGAATTAAAAGGCTGAGATGGGATAGGAAATGGGATGAGATGGAGGGATAGGACCGGTGTAGGCTGAGGAAAACAAGGACGATGGAGCCTGAACGGTGGGTTCAACTCTGATAGATTCATCCCAGTATGGATCAAAGTTGGGTAGGCTGGGAATAGACCGGCCACGGTGACCACTCGAGGTAAGTTGACACTTGATGGCCGCCATTTCCTGATTCAACTTGTCCTGCCGTCCATGCATTTCCATTAAGGCAATATTGATATTTCCCAACTCTTGAGAAATACGGCTCTTTGTCAGTTGTAGATACTCTAGGATGGCCTTGGATGTAGAGGATTGTTTTGGGGAGCGGACAAACTGATCGGTTGCTCACGATCCGTGAGGAGAACAGGAGCCATGTGACACAGGGGAGGCGGGAGCTGGAGGTGCGGGAGCTGGAGATGGAATGAGATCATGATGGGGCAGATCCTCCCCCTCAGGACGAGCTTCCACTTCTTCTAGTGGAGCGGGAATGTCTTGAAACTGATTTCCCATTTGTTCCCTTTCCGTTCAGCCCGAAATGCCTCCAAATCAATTTTCATCTTGGTCAGGAGGGCATGGTTGATGGCGTTGGTTGGTTTGAGTTCCTCATATGGCTTGCCCTCCAAGTCAACATGGTAGTAAGTCAAAATTTTGGTAATCCACGTGCCATATGGTAAAATGCCCCGTGGGTTTTCCTTCTTTAGCTCAAGGGCCTCCAAAAATAGTTTAGAAAGATTAACCTTGACCTGATTTGCCACCTTCCATAGGATTTCGGCCTCTTGTAGGTTGAGTTGATTCCGGCCTCCTTCTTTAAGATTGATGCAATGGGCAATGAGTAGCCATAGGACCCTCAACTCGGGGATAGATCCATGTAATGTAAAAATTTGATACCCAGATGATACTTGTTGCTATTTGTTAGTTGGTTGTACATTTGGGTGAGGGTCAGGCCTTCTGGAAGGGTTTCGTCGTCTCTAGGCACGCCTAGAATGTTTGCGACTTTATTAATTGTATTTCTCTTGCTTATACCATGTCCGAGCCCCAGATTTATATCGACCCCTTTGACATAAGTGTTTAGATACTCCTGCTCCCATAGGTAATAAAATAACCTAGCTAGATCAGGGTATATCCTGTCGTCCTCTTTGAATAGCCCAGTCCAACCTTGGAAATCCAATAACTTCTCAATTCCAAACTCGTACTCTTGTAGGAACTTGAAGTCTATAATTTTAGGCACAAATGTCTTCCTCTCGTAGAAATGCCTGTAGAACCTACTATGCCGACGTTTAGTTCTGAAATAATCGGTAGGCATTTTGAGGACTTGTCCCCGTTGAGTGGGGGCATCCTTCATTTTTCCTCCTAAGTCTGAACTAGCACTTGATTCTAAATTTTCTTGTTCTCTGTGTGCCGAGGTGGAGGGACTACCTTCATGAAACCTAACCTGATCGCCTGTAGAAGTTGTAGCATCTTCTCATGCTCTCTTGGATGGCATCCTTTGCCTACGAGTCACGTCCTCCCCTGTATGTGATCAGGACGGTCTAGATACAGGAAGTTTTTTGGGTTTTGTGAAACCCCGATCTTGGAGGCATGTATGAAACCCTAAGTAATGTATTGATCCTTATATAAAATATATGGATGATATTTTGCAATATATGGAATTGGAAGATTAAATAATGAATTATGAAATGTAAATTCGGATAAATAGTGAAATGTGAATAGTAATTGTGGGATTAAGGAATATGTTAAATTGGATTAATCACTTTGGATTAACTTAATCATAAAAGACGAAAAAGGAAGCTTCCCACTAAAGGACAAAAGTACTTTTTGGATTAAAATAATAATTTTGGATTTTTATGGATTTTTGTGAAGAAAATGAAGAAAAATTCATATCTTGCAATCCGGACGTCGGATTAAGATGAAATTTTTTATGGATGGCCAAAATATGATGATGGACATGATAAATGGTCCAAGATTGATTAAAAATCATGAATCAAGATGAAATGTCATTAGAAGATCAAAAAGCAATTTTGCTTTTTCATTAATTTCAAGTTTGACTTTGTTAATTTTAATTAATTAAAAAAATCAAATAATTAATGAAAAGCTGCAATGGATACTGGAGGCTTGAATTTTGGGCCAAAATCCAATGGTCCAAAATCAATCTTATCAAAAATCAACGATTGAGATGAATTAGGTTAAAAAAATTAATTTTAGTAAATAAAAAATCATAAATAAATAGGGGCTAGCTGGGGGCAGGAGCTGCTGATTAGGGTGGCTTCACAAAGCTCAAAATATTGCATGGGATTTGGAAAAAAATAATTAGAATTTAATACATTGATTTGAGGGGGTAAAATGCAAATACTTGAAAAATGCATGCCTATAGAAGGGCCCAAGGGGTGGACGTCCAAGGCACTCCAAATCCCAGCTCCAAGAAGCAAAAATCAAGCCAAAACCCTGCCCCACATGTTCTAGCCAAGTGAGAAGAGAGAAAGAGAAGGTTGGAGAGAGAAAATGAGAAAGGAGGAAGGGTATCTCCACTTCGGGTAAGTGCATTCTACCCAAATTTCTTTTGAATGTTAAGTAGGGTAAAATCATGCTTAGATAATGCCTAAGCATGAGAAAATAAGTATGGTTATAATGCCAAAGTGAAATTATGCCAAAACATCGAAAATTTGGAGCGAAGATAGAGTATTCGAAAAAATCATGTATGAAATGTACAAATAATGCTCCAAAATTGCTACATGATGATTTGGGATAAATAATAATGATATTTATGATGTTAGAATGATGATATATTAATCTCATGATTTTTAAATTTGAGGATTATGCTTAAGTGAAATTATGATGAATTTTAGTATATGGAGAAAATGATTTAATTGGCCAAGTTAATGATGATAAATTCAAAATTCATGAATTTTTCCATGATATACTAAACATAAGCTATGTCATGATATTTTTTATTTTTAGAAAAAATGTCAATTTTTGGAACCCATGAATAGTAACCCACGTTGCTGTGAACAATAACCTCGGGTGAACAGTAAATGTGAACAGTACCCATGAACAGTGATCATAAACAGTAATTATGAACAGTTAACAGCGTGATTTTGGGAAAAATTGAGATTTATTTTTTATAAGGATATATGGATTTAATTTTTAAGGATTTATGGATAAAAATCCATATAAGGAGGTAATGATCAAGTATTATAAAAGGATAACCACTGTAAAAATGAAGTAATATGCGATCATAAAGCATGCATGAAAAGCAATCTAAGGCATGGAATAGATGGATAAAATATCCAATTTTCTGGTATAGGAAGAGGAAAGGAGAAGGTTGAAGACACGGACTGAGAAGGTAAGCAAGCAAACCCTTTTAAAAATATATTTTATTCTCAAGTATTTAAGAAATGTGTTTAAGGGTGGCCATGCCTATAATGTTTTGAAATAATGAATGTTTATGGGTTTTTATGAAAAGTCATGCCGGCATATTGATATCATGTGATGTTCATGGACATGTGCACATGTATGATGTATAATGAAGAGGCTTTGGTGGAGGTAGAAAGCGGATCAGAGAGTCCCTTTTCACTATTGCCGAGTCGTATGGGCTGTGTGCCAGCGGCGTCCTCCCAAGAGGTAGAGGCAAAGGAATGTTATGTGTGAATGAATGGATTGCATTTTCATACATGGATTGAAAAGGAAAGCGTGGATTTGAAATGATATTTTAAAGGGATGGTGCAAATAATTCTCTACATGAGAATGACAAGTCACCTGGCGTAAGAGGTATATGATGCCGAGGAAATCAAAAGTCATGCATGTAGGAGACCATATAGGCGTCAAGAGGAAGAGAGGTTCCCCTTGATGAGGCCAAGTCGGAGAAAGCTAGCGTATTGAACCATGCTATGTGAGATGTTCCTTGGGCTAGCGTACCCGCACACGAAGGTTTATATCAGGAATGGAAAGGAAATATTTGCACATCCAATATTTATGAAATGATTTTTATGAAAAAGTTTCTGCGCATTTGATAGTTGATCACTTGGTAAGTGTCTTCTATCGAATGGAGATGATGCATTTAAAATGAGAATGCTTGCTTATTGAGTTTCGACTCATGTTTTGTTTTTCCAATCTCAGACAGGTGTAGGAAAAGCCAAGAGATAAAAGGCATGTGTTACTAAAGGAAAAGAGAAATCTACAAAGATTAGTAGATTTTTGTATGAATAGATGCCCTAATGGGATATGATGAAAAAGGACATAGGTTGTATGAAATTATAAAGTTATGAATAATATGAAAAGTTGATGATTTATGATGATATGGATAAGTCCATTATGAATGATGATGAGTATATGTTTATGTTATGAAAGAAAAGAAAAATAAATGAAATTTTTTTGGACGAGATCCAATTAAGAACCCGCCGTGTGATCAGGGAAACAACCCTGACTCACGTTTACCAATTGATAAGATCCTGGAGTAAGGCTTCTAGGCACCCCGGTTCGGGGCGCCACAGGTTTGGAGACAGCTTTGGTGTCAATGTTTCTAGGATTGCTAGATGTAGGAAATTTAGACGGGTGTGAAGACTTTAGAGTGGGTATAGAAGATTTTCTTGAGAGAGAGGAGAGAAATGAGAGAAAATGAGAGCTGTGAGGGAGAGAGAGCTCTCCCGCCTCTTTATAGTCGGGGCAGCCTATGCGTCGGCTCCCAGAGTCGACTTCAGTTAAGTCGACTTGGGATAAGTGGAGTCGACTGACGAGCTACGTATATGTCTAATTAAAATGCTTATTTTAACACAAGTATACGTGCCGCCGATCAAGTAATAAAGAGTGAGTTGAGTATCGTTCCTACGATGAAATGATCTAACTAGGATTACTAATCAGTTTAGTTGCTTTCAGTGAGTAGAAAATTGGGATTTCAAACTTAAAACAAAAACTATCAAATGCAATAAGGAAATAGAAAAGAGTTCACGGAACACTGGAATACTAAAAGAAAATTATCGATTGGGGATGACAGATGGATAATTCGGAATCCTTGAATCTAAACTATATCGCATTGGTTTTTTTTTCATTAGATTGTGCAGAGATTTACTAGTCCAAGTTCAATAGTCCTTATATATGTCTTTCAACTCATATAGAGCTAATTACACCCAATTCAATTGCTATATTCCCATACTATTAAATAAAGTGAAATTGATAAATTCATAACTTGTTCATGACTACATAGAGTTTAACGGTATATTCCTATCCATTAAAAAACTTCCCTTAACCAAGAGAAAACCTATGCCCTCCACATGGATCTAGCAGAGATCTTCCCTTTCCAAGGATTAATTCTGCAATTGAATTATCTTACAAGGTAGCTAATCTTATAAAAAGCATTAAACAACACATGCAAGGGTAAATCCACATCATACAATCATATTGAAGTCAAATATTCATTCCTGAATCTTAAAGAACCAATACAATATAGTTAGATATCAAGTTATCCTAACTATCCATCTAATGGAAGTTTAGCTCAAAGACATGGCATAAAAATCCTTTACATCCATATTGAAAGTATCCAGGAAAATAGAAAAAGAAAAATAAAAAGAGGAAGAAGAAACTGAATCTTGGAAGTTTCCACTAACGGGGTTGAATCTCCTCTTCGATCCACGCTTCAAACGAGTTCTTTTCCTTCTCTGGGTGTCTATTCCGTCGGCTCTCTCTTCTTCGCGCACGACTCCCTAGGTTTCTATTTAAACTGGTTAGCCTGCGCAGCACACATGCAGAGACCCGCGCGTACGGATGCGTAGTGGAGCCTAGGCGCCAACTTCTTGTGTTCTGTGTAACTTAGAAACTTCATTGAGATGCCCTGCTTACTTGTGCCGTGGTGCCAACTCCCTGGAGGTTTTTGCGACTTAGAACTCATCGAAATACTTGTATGCTCATGCCATGGCACCTAGGCGCCCCAAGCCGGCGCCTGGGCGCCAACTCCCTGGAAGTTTTATGACCTGAAAACTCTTCTGGAATTCATCTGGTTGCTAGTGAAGTGGCGCGTGGGGCGCTAATTTATTGGAAGCAACTCTGCCGTGTGAGGTGTTGGAGATTTTGGCTAAGGCATGTAGGGTGGCGCCTGGGCGCCAACCTACTTGCTTCTTCACTTGGCTTTGTTCTGCATTTGGCTTGCTCGCATGCACATAATTGTCCATCCTTCCTGCAAAAAGTGAATGAACTAAATAAAAAAACTAAAAATGCCTAATTTATACTAAAAATGGATAAAAACTATATAATGTTCCTAAAATGCAAACCGAGTGAAAATTCAGCTAAATGGATGCAAACTAAGCCTAATCTCTTGGACTAACACGCAAAAATAGTCTTAAATGGGTCATGATAACTCACATTTTCACGAGTTATCTGATAATTGGAAATTAATAATATATTTTGTGTGCATTTTATACCAATTTGGTGGGTAATTAGTTGAGTTTAATGTGAAATTTGGTTTAAAACACGTTTTTGTAACATTTGGGTATTAAATATTAATTTCAAGTTATTTAAATAATTTTTGCAATCTCTTGGCTTGAAATTACATTTTTTATTTGTTGCCACAAAATCAAATTGTTCGATATTAAAAAAATAACAATTGCAATGATCGGGTGTCAAATAAATCACTTGTTATCAATTTGGTAGATTTATAATTGGAATATATATATTTTTGCAGGTTTGTATTAAACAAAAGTGGGACCCACAAGATCACGTCCAATTGCTCAACACCATTCAAACCAGAATTTCAGCAGCTGCCTATTTAATCAAAACCGTCCAGCAAGTTAAAAAAATTCCAGCCAACCAAAATCTCTGAGCGGTCCAATTAAATCAAAGCATGGCAATTTAATAACAAGCTTCCTAAACCATGCTGAAATATTCAGCACCGAAGAGGAAATCTCCAAGGATGCAAATTAAATCTGAGCCGTTCATGAGAACAAGCTGTCCACCATCAGAAATTCCACCGATCAGCGGCATCCCATTCAATCTTCCAATATTTCATATTTTAAATCCAGGCCATTCATCAGTTCCAAGCAATCTGAGTTATCTAATATTCACTGGTTATAGTCTGGCCGTTCATTAAATTCTAAGTGGACCGTCCAAGCCAATCCAGATATTTTTTGCCGTCCAATCAGTGGGCCAGGCATCACGTCCAAAATTTTCCACCATCCAGATCCTTGCCTTAATTAAATCTGGCCATCCAGATCATCTGCACCAAAAATCTGCCCAAACCAGCTGATCTCACCCGTCCAAAGCAAAGATCCAGCCACCAGATTAATTTAGCTAATTCAGCTAATCCAGAAATAATGCAGCCGTTAATCTATTCACCATTCAGAACGTCCAGAAAATCAAAGACGTCCAATTTTTATTTTCAGCCACCGCCCTTAGCAAAATCGGCACCAATTAGCCGTCCAATTTAATCAAGCAATTAACGTTCAAGCTGTCCACCAGATTAATTTCAGCATCTAGCCATTCACGGTCCAAAATTCCAGCCCATCACCGTCCAGATCCAGCATATCCAAACCGTCCTCTTATGATATTAGAGGTGATGATTAATATGCACATCAGATATGAATGCCCAGAAATTAAACGGTCACCAGCTTACGCACTTTAGCCATCTCCAATGCAAATTCAAATTTGCGTTGAATTATATGAGGCCCACCATGAAGCTGATGTAAGTAGGTTGCAGTGAAATTGGGATTGCGTTGAATTATATGGGGCCCACCTAATGCGCATGGACAGCTATATAATGCAGGAGAGAATTGGACGCGAGGAAGAAAAAATTCCAGCAGGAATTTCAGAGAAAATTCCGGGCAGAAAAATAAGAGTAGAAAATTAGAGAGAGAGAGAGAGCAAGGTGGAGAGCACGGGCAAGAGGCGGACTGACGAGTTGCGTGGAGCGGCCGACACACCATCGGGGCTTCAAACCAATAAGCTTTCAATCTTTTCCCTTTTTAATTTTAATTGTCTTGTTTAAGATGGATTTGGATTTTAATTTTATTTTGGACTTAAACATGCTTGGCTAAACCCTAAATCTAGGGTTTAGGATGTAGCATGCATACAATGTAGCATGGTGTGGGTTTTTAATTTATTTATGGTAGATATTGTTGTTAATTTAATATCTTGTGATTTTAATGCTTGCTTTGTACATTGGCCCGTACTTTAGCATAATTTCATATATTAGGTGATGGAACCGAGATGTGGAAACCTAATATACGATAATCAAAATATTAAACCTGAAAATCTAAGACCATGAGAATAGACATGATGACCTTGAGGAATTCCATGAACAAACCACAGAACTTAATAGATTCTAATTAACTTAATCCCATGAGAATAGGTGGTTAAGAAAATTAGGGTACGTCTTGTAGGTTTCGAGAGAAGGTGCAAGGATAAATTAGGGTTTGTTCTCCTTTAACAAACAATATCCAGATTAAATCATTATACCACTACCCGTTGCAAAAGACGCATGTGAAATCCTAGACCCTAGGTACTCGCACTCTCGTTCTCTACTCGTTCTAGTTTTAAATTTTATTTTCTCTTCCCAATTTTTGATTTCTTTTCCATTTTATTTACTATGTTCTCTTTTCACTTATCCATCTCATTTTGTATCCGACACAAAAGTGTTTAAAAGCAAAGTTTATAGTATCAAATTCCCTGTGGATCGATAAATATACTACAATCTACGACCCGTGCACTTGCGGTGAGATTGCGAACATTATCACACCCCCAAACTTAAATGTTGCTAGTCCTCGAGCAACACATGCAAACATAATGAATGAATGAATGAAATTAGACTCTGTCAACTCAACCTGCTTCCCGTTATACTTTTAACAATCCATCTCTCTATTCAATAAGATCAAGAATAATCTAAGCTTGAAAAATCATCCATTTCACAAAATAGGACATGCATTTTCATTTTTCATTCTCGAACTAAGTTACATATAAATGACAGAATTTCTAGTATAGAGTAGTAATTTCATCATGCTAATCTTTCTCTTGATCAAAATAAACTGGTTAGAAAATCCATACAAAACAGGTGAACCAAGGTTTAAGCCGAACCAACCAGTCAAAGAATATGGTAATCATTCACTGGATTCCATTTTGCCGAACTGCACATTCTTCCCCCCCAAACTTATTGCAAAACTCTCCTCACCATATTTCAGGATATCTAGATATTTGACTTTTTTTTTGGGCTCCCCTCACCATATTTTAGGGTATCTGGGGAGAATTTTGATTTTAAAGCGTTATTACTGTGATTTTTCTTTGTTTTTTTACACGAACCTTGACATTTGTTGATGTCAAGTCCCGGTTACTCAACTTAGGTCAATCACTTCCTTTTATTGTTCTGATAACTTGGTAGGGATACTGAACATGCAAGAAGAATTTTTGTGAAGTATTACCATTTCCGAATCCATTAATTCCCCTAAAGCACTTAGTTAAACATTCATTTAATTCAGTTCTTATCATTTCAGTTGAGAAATTAGCATGTAATTGAATTAGAACAATGTACTATGAAATTCTTTTGATTCATACACATGTCACTTGCAACTTTCTTTTTACACATAGTCCTTAATCTGAGTTGCCAATTTTTTATGAATTCAATTTCAAGTCAAAATTTTTCTCAACTTTGCACATTTTCATCAAAATGGATTGAAACATGATAATTTTCATTAGCAGAAGTTGACATAACATGTAATCTCAACAAAATAAGGAAAACAATCCTACGACCGAGAATTATACACCCCCCCAAACTTGAGAGATGCATTGTCCTCAATGCATGATACTAAAAATGACCTAATAAGGAAATACAAAGTAAAATAAAATAAAAAATAGAAAAGACCGGAACTCCCTCATGAATCAGATTCGGTCGCATCATCATCCTCGCTCTCGCCACCCTGTTGTTGGGACGACTGTCTGAAGCATGCTTGGAACACGGGAGGCTTCGACGGGAATTGAGGTAGAGTCGTCGCGTCAATGTGGCGCTCCTCTATCAACCGGCGAAAGTGAGCCTCCATCACCCTGTTGGACTGTCGTAAAAACCTGACTTGAGCTGCCATCAAGTTCTCCAGGTTTGTTAGCCTCTCGCTGGTAGACGGCGATTGAGAGGAGGGTCCTGCAGGTGGTGATATCGTGGGACGAGTAGTGGCAGTGCGGACTTGGGGTTGAGTGCGGTAAGACAGATTGTCTATGATGGCCTGGCAGTTCAGGACTTCCTTAGTCGCATCCCATCTGACTCCCGCCCTCTTGCATAGCCTTGTGATTAGGGACGGGAACCAATAATTGCCACGAGGAGCTGTCGCATTAGCACAGATCTGGTGGTAGATGAGCCTCCCCACGTCAATTGTCATCCCACTGTAGATGGCATGCAATAGGAGTGCCCTGTCCATCGTGACCTCGCTCACATGTGTTGACGACATCAATCTGGCAGAGATGAAGTGGAAAAACATCCTCCCATCATACATCATGTCGTTGTGCTTGAAGGATGTGAGTTGCCCTCCTGTCGAATTCCACGTCGGTGGCCTTTGTCTCATTGTGGTGTTGACGTCTCTGTCCTCTCCCTCCAGAAAGGCTTCGTACTGATCTGGGCGATCAAAAGTGGGCATCCCATAAAAAGAGTTGATTACCTCGAGGTGAAACGGGACGATCTTGCCTCGAACCTTGACCCTGCCCTGCTCGTGCTCCACCGCATTAGCATAGAATTCTTTTACCACCGGTACGATCGCGGGCATTCAAGGCGTTGATGAAGTTGTCGGAGAATGACTCGATCTTTGTGCCCCTCTCCAAAATTAGGTGGCGCTTTTGCAACGAGTCCATGTACCGCTAGAAAGCTTGAGCGGACATAAAGCAACTGGTATCAAACTCAACCGGATCTTGAGTTTTCTTTCTTTTGGCTAAGGATGAGGAAGCCATGTCTCCAATATATCCAATTAATCACTAGAACAACAATCCACTACCAATCTCAAACAAACAATCCCCCAAGAACTGCACACTGAACTCAAATCCGCCGTCCAACCACAGAATCTCCAATCTAAACACCAACCTTGCAGTTAACCAACACCAAGAAGTTTGCAAAACACTTAGAATACACCAAAGAACAAGAGAATTTACCCCGGGAGCTTTGCAATTTAGAATTATGAAATTTTTGATTTTCTGCACTGGTGACGAGCTGCATATATGTCTATTAAAATGCTCATTTTAACGCAAGTATACACGCTGATCAAGTAATAAAAAGTGAGTAGAGTATCGTTCCTACGAGGATTGTGTTAAACGGATTAGCACATTAAATCTCAATTGTCTAAGTGAATTGGTAAAAAGAATGAGATTTGGTTTCAAAGAATTGAATTAAACTAACTAAGCAAAGCAATAAATGACCAAAGTGGTGTGGAATACTGCTGAGATTGCCTTGAGATGATTAAGACAGGTGGGAATATGAATTTATTGAATCATAGCTATGTCATTTGGTCTGCTTTAAGTTAGTTGTGCAGAGATTACTAATTTAGGTTCATTCATATTCATACATGTCTGCCAATACATACAAACCTAACCAAGTTTTAGTTATTTGCTATGTTCCCATGCACAAGGTTAATAACTATATAACCTAACCAAGATTACACAGGGTTAATAGGTATATTCCTATCCATATTAACATCCAACACAAACAAGAGCTGGAAAACTTGTGCCTCATATATGGATCTTATTCAGATCCCACTTTTTCAAGCATGAATTTGAATATTCAATCAATCCACAAGGTTGCAAAGCTTGTAAATGCATTCAGCATGATATATAAGGGTAATCTCAAGCAACATAAGTCACAACACAACTATATTATCAATTCAAGCATAAGAAAACCAAAGAACATAGGTTATGAGTTCAAATCCTGCATATGTCCTACCGTAGGAAGGTTCAGCCCATAAACATGACTTCAATTCCCATTAAAATCAAGTTACAATCATCCCAAGCAAAGAGAATAACAAATAGGAAGAGATAGATGAGAATAGGAGATGAAACTCAATGGATTTGCAATGATAGCTTCGATCTCCACTTGATTTTCCCTCGTTCCTTGAAGCTTTGGGTTTCCTCCCTTTTCTCCACAGCCACCACGACCTCTCTGTGTGTTCTCTGTGTCTCCCAAATCCCTAGGTTTCTATTTATATTGGATAGCTTGCGCAGGACACATGCAGAAACCTGCACGTACGGATGCGTAGTGGCGCCTAGGCACCAACTCTCTGTGTGCTGTGTAACTTAGAAACCTTTCAGAATGTCCTGAAATCTGATGCCTTGGCCCTAGGCGCCAACTCCCTGGAGTCCTTGTGGTCTGGAAGCTCTTTGGAATGCCTGTATATTATTGAAGTGGTCCCCAGGCGCCGGCATTCGCTAACTCACTGGGAGCTTTTGCAGTGTGAGGTGTTGGATCTTTTGGCTAAGACATGTAGGGTGGCGCCGAGGAGCCATTTGTTTGCGCCTGGGCGCCAGCCTACTTGCTTCTTCACTTTGCTTCGTTCTACCTTCGACTTGCCCGCATGCCTGTGAATTTCTGTCCTTCCTGGAAAAATGATTGAAACTAAATAAATAAACTAAAAATGCCTAATTTATACTAAAAATGCATAAAAACTACATAATGCTCCTAAAATGCAAAGCGAGTGAAAATTTAGGTAAATGGATGCAAACTAAACCTAATCTCTTGGACTAACACGCAAAAATAGTCTGAAATGGATCATGATAACACATCCCTAAACTTAAATGTTGCTAGTCCTCGAGCAACACATGCAAACATAATGAATGACTGAATGAATGAATAAATGAATAAGGACTATGTCAACCCAACCTAATTCCAATTATGCTTCTAACAATCACATTTCTCTACTTAACAAGATCAAGAATAACCCTAACTTGAAAGATTGCATAAAAAATAATCTATTTCTCAACATAGGACATGCGTTTTCATCGAGTTACATGTAAATGACATTATTATTAGTCCACAGTCATAATTCAATCCTGCTAATCTTCCTCTTGATCAAAAGAAACTGGTTAAAAAAAATATCTACACAAAATAAATGAACCAAGGCTTAAGCATAACTTTCTGGTTAAAGAACATGACATTAATTCACTTGATCCCGTTTTGCCTAAATGCACATTCTTCTCCCCCAAACTTATTGCATGACTCTCCTCACCATATTTCAGGATATCTGGAGAGATGTTTTTATCTTTTATTTGATTTTTTTTGGCTTCCCTCACAATATTTCAAGGTATCTGGGGAGAGTTTTCTTTTTAAAGCGTTATTACTGTGACTTTTCTTTGCCTTTTTACGCGAACCTTGACATTTGTTGATGCCAAGTCCTAGTTACTCAGCTTAGGTCGATCATCCTCTTTTTATTATTCCGATAACTTGGTAGGGATACTGAACATGCAAGAAAATTTTATGAAGTATTACCATTTCTGAGACCATTAATTCCCTTAAAGCACATGGTTAACATTTGTTTAACTCAATTCTTATTATTTCAATTGAAAAAATTAGCATGGAATTAAATTATAACAATGTACTATGACATTTAGTACAATTCATTCACATGTTACTTGCAAATTTCCTTAACACATAGTCCTGAGCCTGAATTTTTTATTTTTCATGAAATCGATTTCAAGTTAAAGTTTTTCTCAACCTTGCACATATTTCATCAAAATGGATTGAAACAAGATAATTTTCACCAGCAAAATTTGACATGATACGCAATTTAAACAAAATATGGAAAACAAACCTACAACCGAGAATTATACACCCCCCAAACTTGAGAGATTCATTGTCCTCAATGCATGCAACTACATGAAACCTACATGATCATAGAATAAGAAATATATACAAAAGAAATATAAAATGGAAAAGACAGGTACTCCCCTAGGCATTTGATGCGGAGGAGTCGTTGTCGTTGCGCTCACTTTCACCAGGATGATGTGAAGATTGACCAAAACAGGCTCGAAACTCGGGAGGTGTCGATGGGAATGGTGGTAAAGCCTTCATATCAATCTGTCGGTCCTCCATGAGTCTTTGAAAGTGTGACTCCATAGCCCAATTGGACTGCTGTAGAAATCGGGCTTGGGCTGCCATTAGATTCTCCAAGTTGGTTAGCCTCACATTGGTTGGGAGCGGTTGAGAGCGACGTCACAAATAGGAAGAAGGAAGAAATCGATCAGCATAATATTGAAAAATGCACTGCAAGATCAAATGTCCAAGACTCTACACCCCAAATATATTCCACAAAAGCTGTTCTCAGACAATTCAACTCAAGTTTCAAGCCATATAATTGATACCACAAGTGCAGTTCATAAACTCCTCCCCTACTACTTTAAACCCTTAGCTACAACAAAATAATGGAACAACTTAAGCCAAAAAGTTACCCATAAGCAACACATCCATGTGCCCACAAATATGAGAAATGCAAGCCTCCCTTTTTCACACCTTTTACTTAAAGTAATAAAACAAGTGATTCACTAAAAGCGGTAAAAAAATTATGTAGAACTTCAACGGGCCCCAAAATATGTAAAAATGGAGGATTTTGATATTGAAAATGATATCAAATAATCAAACCATGGTCTTCATGTTGACGGGCTCAAAAAATTCTTTCCGTTGATATGTGGTAGCTCCTGTAACTCCTCCGGGATCAAAAGTTATGACTAGTTGAAGTTGGCATGCTAAAAACTCATGTTTTGCTATTTTTTTATACTGGCTGGGTGGATGGCGCTGGGGCGCCAAAAATTGAGGCCTAGGCGTAGACTTACTGACTTAAAATTTGCAACATGTTGTTTCCTTGAAAATATGGTGCCGGGGCGCCGAATCATGATGTCGGAGCACCATTTCTCTGATCCGAATTTGCTGCAACATGTTCTTCTGAAAAAACTTAGCTCGGGGGTGCCAAAAATTGAGGCAGCGGCCTCACTCCAACTGCATTGTCTTGTCTTGAATGATGAATATAAACTTGAAACTCCTTGATTCCATCATTTATCAACTTGAAAGTGGATTGAAAGTTCATATTTGAGCATGATAATCCTGTCCTTCCTTGCCTTGGGAGATAACTGCTTTATGATGGGTCCCGAATAGATGGCAAAACCCAAGAGGGGAGGGGTGAATTGGGTTCTTAAAAATTTCTTTGGTAACTTAAAAACTTAACCCCTTGTAGAATTAATCCCCTTGAATGAAGAAACTGAATGGAAAGCAACGTAATAAAGAGAGCAGAAATAAAAGCAAGTAGACAAGGATTTTATAGTGGTTCGGGCAACCTCCCTACTCCACTCTTCCAAGCTCACACTCCTTGTGACTTGGGTTCCACTATTGTATTCCGCGAATACAACTAGAGCCTCTTGCTCTCTTCTAGATTCTAGCTCTAGGGGGCATATACAACCAGAGCCTCTTGCTCTCTTCTAGATTCTAGCTCTAGGGGGCATATACAACCAGAGCCTCTTGCTCTCTTCTAGATTCCAGCTCTAGGGGGCATCAAACACTTAGCACAAGTAGGTGATGAGTCACACTCCAATCACACACTACTTTGCTACCATTTGATCTTAGCTACGCAAGCTATATCAAGTTCAACACAAACAAGTAAACAATAAAAGTAAACTACACTTTACAGGTGTGTAGAAACGATTTAGCGCAGGGAAGAACTTGTAGATGATGGCTTTGAGGTTTCTGAATGTAGCTCTTGCAACTTGAAGCACAATTCTTCCTCCTTGAGTGATTTGATCTCTTTGAAGCTCTTATGGATATGAGTTATGCTCACTTAATGGTCCTCTGCTCTTTCCCTCGTTCTCAATGAGTTCTATTTATAATCTTGGAGGGAATCCGAACGTTAGTGAGTAGGTGGCGCACATTTAATGCGCCAACGTTCGAAAATAAATCCGACCGTTGCGACCCAAGTCGCATGTGGAGTCGACTTCGGATGCGACTTCACCCAAGTCGCAGATGGAGTCGACTTCGGGTGCAACTTCGCAGACTCCGGTCTTCAGTTTTCAATGCTGGAAGTTTTTTCTCGATTGAAGTCGATCATGAAGTCGACTTGGCTTTGCGAATTCACCCAAGTCGCAGTCTGGAGTCGACTTGGCTTCGCGACTTCACTTCCTGTAGCGACTTCAAGTTCCAGGTTGGGTCGACTTGGCTTCAGACTTGACCCAAGTCGCAGGTGGAGTCGACTTCGTGTGCGACTTCACCTTGTCAGTTGATTTTCTGAACTTGAATAATTTCGAGATGCTTTGTTACTTCATGCCTTTGCTTCTTTTGTATTTTTCATGTCTTGAATCATTGAGTCTTGCTTTCATTAGTTCCATGATCTCCAAACCTTTGACTTGATAGACTTGATTTGATCTTGAACACCTTGAAACTTTTTGTCTTGGACTTGAGAGGCTTTGAGTTGATTTTTGAAATCATTTAATCTTGAAACTGCATTTTTGATCTTTGAAAGAAGCTTGAATCAGTATCTTTGAATCTCCAAAACCTCAAGTCGCACTTCGGGGTCGACTTTGTTCGCGACTTCACCCAAGTCGCAACTGGAGTCGACTTCACTTGCGACTTCGATATTCTGCTGCTCCGAAATTCAACTCCGGAAGAAATTGCACGACTGAAGTCGATATCGAGGTCGACTTCGTCTGCGACTTGGCTACCCAAGTCGCATGTGGAGTCGACTTGACCTGCGACTTCACTTGGTCTTCTTCTCATTTCAGCTCTGGACGTTTTAGGCACATTGAAGTCGATCTTGGAGTCGACTTGGGGATCGACTTGGCCTTCCTAACTTGATTTTCTTCAAATGTATATTCCTTAAACATTTCACAAACTTGTTAGTAGCCAAGACTTTTCTCAAATGAATTTGTTAATCATCAAAACATAGATTTAGCTAGTTTTCCTCATGTTTCCAACACTTTATTCTTGGATTAAAAATTTAAAAGTGTAATGGGTTGCCTCCCATTTAGCGCTAAATTTATTGTCTTCAGCCTGACGTCTCATGATGATTAACCAATTCCCACTCTATCGAACTTCCTTCCATGCGGATTGAGCACTAGAAGTTCAGATCTCTTCTTAGCCTCTTCAAATAGATCAGTTAGCCTCTTTTCTTGAATTTCATAGAGACTATAGAAAAGGTTTTCAGGGTCTCGAATAAATGATGGATTCAAGATGCTGCTTTCCAAGGCTATGCATTGATCACTTAAGTCATGCTGCACCTGAATTTCAGGAAGACAAATTAGAGGCATGTTGATATGATAATTTTCAACTTTCTCCACTATATCAACCTCTATTTCTTTATCGATTTTCTCTTCTACTTCCTGGCTTTCCATTGGCTTGGCCAATTGTTCAAGCACATGTTGAGGTATAGGTTGCTCCATCACATCGATTGATATATCTTCATTAATGTTCGGAGTGACTTCACAACCCTGTTCCAACTCATCTTCTTCTGAAATTTCTTCTATATGACTGAAAGACTCTTCTTGATGCCGACATTGGATTGCGGTAGCCAATTGCTCCACTTGTTTCTGCATGTTCTCATTAAATTGTATTTGTCTCTTAATTAATTGCATGAACATGTCTTCCAAAGATTGCTTGTTTTCAGGTGACAATGGCTCCTCAATTTCCTATGTTTGACGATCGAAAGACATCATATTCCTCGATTGCAAGTTTCCATGGTAGTCCTGTAAATCATTTGAATGCCCAAAATAGCCCAAGGATGCTGAATAATACACGCATTGGATTGACAGATGTCCTTCGCCTCCACATAAATCGTAGTAACTTGAATAAGAATTATTCATTCCCTGCATTTGATAATCAAAACTTGCGAATTGATCTAAGGGTGCCAGTGCGTCATTAAACCCATGGAAACTAGAAGTGCGTGGTGTTGAAAATTCTGCATTTAGCCAGTGGTAAGCATTTGAAGCCATTGAAAATTTCAAAACAAAGACTCCTGAAATAGAATTTTATCAAAAGAAAAGAAAGAAAAGAAAAACTATGTATAATATATATTCATTCACAGAAGACAACTGAAATTGTCAGGTACTAAGTTTAAAGCACTAATCCCCGGCAATGGCGCCAAAAACTTGACGAGCTGCGTATATGTCTATTAAAATGCTCGTTTTAACGCAAGTATACGTGACAATCAAGTAATAAAGAGTGAGTAGAGTATCGTTCCCATGAGGATTGTGTTAAACAGATTAGCATCTTAAATCTCAATTGTCTAAGTGAATTAGTAAAAGGAATGAGATTTGGTTTCAAAGAATTGAATTAAACTAACTAAACAAAGCAATAAATGACCAAAGTGGTGTGGAATACTGCTGAGATTGCCTTGAGATGATTAAGACAGGTGGGAATATGAATTCATTGAATCATAGCTATGTCATTTGGTTTGCTTTAAGTTAGTTGTGCAGAGATTACTAATCTAGGTTCATTCATATTCATACATGTCTTCCAACACATACAAACTTAACCAAGTTTTAGTTATTTGCTATGTTCCCATGCACACAAGTAAAACAAGGTTAATAACCACATAACCTAATCAAGATTACACAGGGTTAATAGGTATATTCATATCCATATTAACATCCAACACAAACAAGAGCTGAAAAACCTGTGCCTCATATATGGATCTTATTCAGATCCCACTTTTTCAAGCATGAATCTGAATATTCAATCAATCCACAAGGTTTCAAAGCTTGTAAACGCATTCAGCATGATATATAAGGGTAATCTCAAGCAACATAAGTCACAACACAACTATATTATCAATTCAAGCATAAGAAAACCAAAGAACATAGGTTATGAGTTCAAATCCTGCATATGTCCTACCGTAGGAAGGTTCAGCCCATAAACATGACTTCAATTCCCATTAAAATCAAGTTACAATCATCCCAAGCAAAGAGAATAACAAATAGGAAGAGATAGATGAGAATAGGAGATGAAACTCAATGGATTTGCAATGATAGCTTCGATCTCCACTTGATTTTCCCTCGTTCCTTGAAGCTTTGGGTTTCCTCCCTTTTCTCCACAGCCGCCACGACCTCTCTGTGTGTTCTCTGTGTCTCCCAAATCCCTAGGTTTCTATTTATATTGGGTAGCTTGCGCAGGGCACGTGTAGAAACCTGCACGTACGGATGCGTAGTGGCGCCTAGGCGCCAACTCCCTGGAGTCCTTGTGGTCTGGAAGCTCTTTGGAATGCCTATATATTATTGAAGTGGTCCCCGGCGCCCCACGCCGGCGCCTGGGCGCCAACTCACTGGGAGCTTTTGCAGTGTGAGGTGTTGGATCTTTTGGCTAAGACATGTAGGGTGGCGCCGAGGAGCCATTTGTTTGCGACTGGGCGCCATCCTACTTGATTCTTCACTTTGCTTCGTTCTGCCTTCGACTCGCCCGCATGCCTGTGAATTTCTGTCCTTCCTGGAAAAATGATTGAAACTAAATAAATAAACTAAAAATGCCTAATTTATACTAAAAATGCATAAAAACTACATAATGCTCCTAAAATGCAAAGCGAGTTAAAATTTAGCTAAATGGATGCAAACTAAACCTAATCTCTTGGACTAACATGCAAAAATAGTTTGAAATGTCAACTGGTGCCGAGGCTTGGGATGGTGGTGCCTAGGCGCCGCTCTGCTGTCGTCGAAAACCGGCGCCGGCCCGAAGAAAAGGATGAAATGGGGCTTGAAATGGATCCCAAATGGAGGGGAAATGGATAGGAAATGGATGAGGCTTAGGATTTAGTGTGGAAAAACTTGATTTTTTGGGTGGATTTGAGTGGGATCAAAGAAAGGGGAAAAGTTGAAAATGGAATGGAAAATGGAGAGGAATGAATGGTGATGAGATTAATGATGAAATGGGGTTGGAATGAAATTGAAATGGATTGGAATCAAGTTGCCAAGAGTTGGAGTTGAGGAGGGGAGAAGGAAACGGCGCTGGGGCTCGAGGTTAGGGTTTAGAACCCTAACCTGAGCCTGATAAGGTCGTCCGGGTCGCGTTGTCCACGACCCGGAGCCTTGGCGCCTGTTTCGCGCTTTGGGTTTTTTGGGATCATGCTCACGGCGCCGGGGCGCCAGGTTGGGATGCCTAGGTGCCACTGTTCTTTAGTAATTTTTTTTGAAATTTTGCTCCCAGCTACTTCCTAGCATGATCTTTATGACACTGAGCTCCAAATCATCATCTTACAAATAAAAAAAAAATAAAAATGAAAATGAGTAATGGGTTGCCTCCCATTCAGCGCTAAGTTTAACGTCCTTGGCCCGACGTTCCCACTATTCAGGTATCCTTCAATTCCACCACCTCCTTGCAACGCTGTAGATCATCTCCCATATAATGCTTTAAATGCTGCCCATTCACAATGAAACTGTTACCGGACGCCTCGTTCAGTACTTCCACTGCTCTGTGTTAAGTTGCCTTTAGCACAATGAACGGTCCCGACCATTGTGATTTGAACTTCTCTGGAAACAACTTCAATCTTGAATTGAAAAGCAGGGCTCTTTGACCTGGCCTGAACCTCTGCAGTAGAATCTTCTTGTCGTGCCATTTCTTCACTTTTTATTTATAGATCTTGGCATTTTCATACGCCTGCATTCAAAATTCGTCCAACTCATTGAGCTGCAGCAATTGACGCTCCTCCGCTTGTTGCATGTCCAGGTTTAGCTTCTTTATCGCCCAATAAGCATTATGTTCCAACTCCAGCGGCAGATGACAAGCCTTTTCATAAACCAGTTGGTAAGAAGACATTCCAAACTGGGTTGTCTAGGTAGTTTGATACGCCCATACCGCGTCGTCCAGCTTGATAGACCAGTCCTTACGAGATGACCCAATCGTTTTCTCCAGAATCTGCTTCAATTCTCTATTGGCCAACTCGACTTGTCCATTGGCTTGTGGATAATAAGATGTTGTCACTCTGTGGCGTACTCCGTATTTGTGTAAAATTGTCATGAACTGCCGGTTGCAAAAATGAGAGCCGCCATCACTAATAATCACCAGAGGTGTGCTGAAATGCGTAAAAATATTCTTCTTAATGAATTTGAGAATCGTCTTGGCATTGCCCGCTTGAGTAGGAATTTCTTCAACCCATTTGGAAACATAATCCACAACTACTAGAATATATTGGTTTCCAAAGGAAGGGATAAAGGGACCCATACATCGAATATTTTCACTTCGATGACATTAGCGAGAGGCATTTCATGTCTTTTGGATATGTTACCCATCCGCTGTCATTGATCGCATCTTTTGATGTAGAAATGGGCGTCCTTGAATAACAATGGTCAGTGGAATCCCGATTGAAGTACTTTAGCTACAGTTTTGTCTCCTTGGAAGTGACTCCCATACGGTGATGAATGACAGCTTTGCAATATAGATTCCTTTTCACATTCTAGAATACATCTCCGATATAATTGATCTGGGCATTGCTTGAACAAGAATGGATCATCCCAGAAATAAAACTTTGTGTCATGGAGAAACTTCTTCCTTTGATGTGAATTCACTCCGGAGGCAATAATCCACTAACAATGTAGTTTATGAAGTCTGCGTACCATGGTGGACTGCCTGGAGAGATGGAAAATAGCTGCTCATTCAGGAACACTTCTCGAATCTGCTTTGTGTCTTGAACCAGATGGTTTCTCTCGAGACGAGATAAATGGTCAACGACCTAATTTTTAGCTCCTTTCCAGTCTTTAATTTCAAGGTCGAACTCCTGTAGCAATAAGACCCATCGGATCAAGCATGGCTTTGCATCTTTTTTCTCGATCAAATACTTAATGACCGAATGGTCTGTGTATACGATCACTTTGGTCCCCACCAGATAGGCTCTGCATTTATCGAATGCAAAGACCACCACTAGCAATTCCTTTTCTGTTGTGGTATAATTCATTTGCACCTCGTTCAAGGTTTTGCTAGCGTAGTAGATGGAGTGAAAAATTTTATTCTTTCGTTGGCCCAGTACTGCTCCCACTGCATAGTTGCCCGTATCGTACATTAATTCGAACGGGAGGTTCCATTCTGGAGAAATAATAATTGGCACAGATACCAATCTCTTTTTCAGCTCTTGGAATGCCTCCATGCATTCATCTTTGAACTCAAATGGTGCATCTTTCTCGAGCAGCAAACATAACGGCTTGGCTATTTTAGAGAAATCCTTGATGAATATTCTGTAGAACCCCGCATGTCCCAGAAAGCTGCGAATGCCCTTGACTGAGGTGGGTGGAGGCAGTTTCTCGATTGTCTTGATCTTTACTTTGTCAACTTCGGTTCCTTGTTTAGAAACGTGGTGCCCAAGTACGATGCTCTCCTGCATCATAAAGTGACACTTTTCTTAGTTGAGAACCAGGTTCGTGTCCTCACAACGTGTGAAACCCTAACCCACATAGGATTCATGTATATGCATTTGAATGATTCATGTATGATTTGACTTAATTATGAATGAATTATTTGTAATTTTTGATGATTTATGCTAATTGGGTCAATGGTTATGAATGATGATTAAAACAATCATTACAAGTCAATATGGGTCAATGTGATTAAAGTTGCCTAATGAGGATTAAAAAGTATTAGTGTGCCATGAAAAATTATTTAATTTCCATAATGTGATTAATAGAAATTAAGAGGCTAATTATAGAGTTAAGTTGGAAAAAGTTAGAAAATTCACAACTTGATGCTTATAAGGCGGATTAAGATGAAAATTGAAAGGAAAATATATAATTTTATGCTTAATCTTATGGAAAGGTTAGATTATGAAAATTATGATGAAATTAGGGTGAAAATTGATCATTACCGTCCAAAATCCAAAGATGACTTCAAATGATCATAACTTGAGCTAGAAAAGTCGAATTGAGAGAAAATTTGAAATTGACGGTTAAAATTATGAGAATGATATGAAAGGATTTGATCAAGCTAATGATGGTGGGATTATGTTTGCATAAAAATGGGTGTATATCTTTGACTTTTTGCACCCTTAAAGTAGCTTGCATTTATGTTAAAGTTAAAGTAATTAATTATATAATTAATGGCAAAAATGAGGTGTCAAAAGGAGGTAAATTCCAGGGTATTTTATGAATTTTCTAAAATGATAAAATTCATAAAAAATCCCCTGCATTAATGTTGGAATTAAGGAGCTAATGGCTAGCTTAAGGGAGGTGACATAGAATGGATGATCATGAGCTCCAAAAAGTGGATTTTTTTTATTTTTATTTTTATAAAGTCCACACCTAAAATGGCTAGGGAATTAAGGTTAATAAATAAGTAATTAAATGGAGTAGAAAATTGTGGCCAAAGATGTCAAATCAAGGCCATATAGACGTGATCATCAAGTGGACAGCAATGGAGCAAGGAAGAGAGGTGGATGTCCAAGGCTGATATTTTGGATTTTTTTGATTTTTTAATATTGCTAAATGGACCCCTAAGTAAGCTATTATCTAGGGTGATTAAATGTCCATTAATTAAAGCTATATTTTGTGGAAAAAAATACAAAAGGCTGCTGAAAGTGGACGTTAATGTGTGGACAGGTTTGTGAACATCAATGCTATGGATATTTGATGGTTTTACCTAGATAATTTATTATTTACTTGGAGCATATTTTTCCATGTCATTAAAGGGGATAAACATGCTTTAATTACTCTCTAATTGGTATGGCAAGTGGGGCTACAAAGCTGGAAAATCCAGCCTTACATAAGGGTGGACGACCACATGTGTATAAGGTGTTTGAGAAGAAAAATTTCAAGGAGCAAAGCCCCCTACCTCCAGCAGCTGTACACATCTATTTTCCAGCAAGAAAAGGGTGAGAAAAAGGAGAGAAGAAGAAAAAGAAAAAGGGAAAGGAAGCAAGGGAAACAAGCTAGAGAAATTGAGTTCAAGTGTGATTCAATACAAGTAAGTTTCTCTTGAGTTTGAATCATTTAAACTTAGTTTTTCCTGCATAATTAATGGACTCCGGATTGGAGGCACATTGATCACTGGGATGTCCAAATTCTCCGCACCATGTGTAATATTCTGCTGACGACGATTGCTGTGGTGTAGAACCCCTATGCATTAACATTAGCAGGCCTGGATAAATTCTTTATCTGCCTGGATAAAGCGTCAATGTGGGCCTTTATAGATGAGACTGCATTCAATTGGAGTAGACCCCCACATCGGCTTCTATCAAATGACAATCGATAAGTGTTAGCCGCCATATTCTCCAGCAGGGCGTACGATTCTTTGTAGCTTTTCCTTAACAGGGAACCATTTGATGATGAATCCACGATATGATGGGTAGAATCCTAAAGACCATTGTAGGAAATCTGAATTTGAACCCATGGCTGAATTCCATGATGTGGGCATTTTCGGAGCAAGTCTTTGAACCGATCCCACGCCTCTAATAGAGTCTCTTCTCCGTGTTGTTTGAATGAGACTATGTCAATTCTGAGTTTGGCTAACTTGGCGGGCAGAAAATATTTCTCCAGGAACTTCTGAGCTAAGTCATTCCATGTATTGACAGAGTTTGGGGGTAAAGAATCTAGCCACTCTGAAACTCTATCCCTCAGTGAAAACGAGAAAGTCCGTAGCCGCATTTCTTCGTCGGAGACTCCATTCTGCTTGAATGTGTTCATGATTTGCAGAAAATTCCGCAGATGATGGTGTGGATCTTCAGACGACATTCCTCCAAACTGCCCAATTGATTAGAGCATTTGGAATACCACCGGTTTATCTCAAAGTTGTTGGTGTCGATAGGAGGAGGTGCAATGCTAGTCTGAACTGCATTTTGTCCCAGCACAATGAGATCCCAAATAGGTTGGTCCAAATCATCTTGTGGTGGATGAATTGGAACCTCAACCCTTTGGTTTCCGTGTTGGTTTGCATGAATGTTCTCGTCCTGATTCTCATTGCGCTCCATGGTATGCTGTCGATTCCTGGCTTCCTTGCTCTTTCGACGCCTTCTCAAATAAGTTCTCTCTGGCTCCGGATCAAATGGAATAACGATCTCCTTTCCGGCCCTGCCTCGGCGCATGCAAAAATAATTAACCCTGCAAAAAACCAGTTCAATTGAAGCTAGCTAAAAATTTCTAAGCTAAAGAAATTATAAAAATGAACTATAATTACAGAATTATACAAAAAAGCAATAAAACTAATAATAATTAGTTATACCAAATTCCCAGCAATGGCGCCAAAAAACTTGACGAGCTGCGTATGTGTCTAATTAAAATGCTCGTTTTAACGCAAGTATACGTGCCGATCAAGTAATAAAGAGTGAGTTGAGTATCGTTCCCACAAGAAAATAATATAACTAGGATTATTAATCAGTTTAGTTGCTTTCGGTGAGTAGAAAATTAGGATTTCAAACTTAAAACTAAAACTATCAAATGCAATAAGGAAATAGAAAAGAGTTCATGGAACACTGGAATACTAAAAGAAAGTTATCAATTGGGGATGACAGATGGATAGTTCGGAATCCTTGAATCTAAACTATATCGCATTGGTTCTTTTTCATTAGATTGTGTAGGGATTTACTAGTCCAAGTTCAATAGTCCTTATATATGTCTTCCAACTCATATAAAGCTAATTATATCCAATTCAATTGCTATGTTCCCATGACATTAAATAAAGTGGAATTGATAAATTCATAACTTGTTTATGACTACATAGGGTTTAACGGTATATTCTTATCCATTAAACAACTCCCCTTAACCAAGAGGAAACCTATGCCCTCTATATGGATCTAGCAGAGATCTTCCCTTTCCAAGGATTAATCCTGCAATTGAATCATCTTACAAAGTACCTAATCTTGTAAAAAGCATTAAACAACACACGCAAGGGTAAATCCACATCACACAATCATATTGAAGTCAAATATTCATTCATGAATCTTAAAGATCCAATACAATATAGTTAGATATCAATTCATCCTAACTATCCATCTAATAGAAGTTTAGCTCAAAGACATGGCATAAAAATCCTTTACATCCATATTGAAAGTATCCAGGAAAACAGAGAAAGAAAAATAAAAAGAGGAAGAGGAAACTGAATCTCGAAAGTTTCCACCAACGGGGTTGAATCTCCTCTTCGATCCATGCTTCAAACGGGTTCTTTTCGTTCTCTGGGTGTCTATTCCGTCGGCTCTCTTTTCTTCGCACACGACTCCCTAGGTTTCTATTTAAACTGGTTAGCCTACGCAGCACACATGCAGAGACCCGCGTATACGGATGCGTAGTGGCGCCTAAGAGCCAACTCCCTGTGTTCTGTGTAATTTATAAATTTCATTGAGACACCCTGCTTACTTGTGCCGTGGTGCCTAGGCGCCCCAAGTCGGCACTTAGGCGCCAACTCCCTGGAGGTTTTTGTGACTCAAAACTCCTCGAAATGCCTGTATGCTCATGCCATGGCGCCTAGGCGCCCCAAGCAGGTGCCTGAGCGCCAACTCCCTGGAAGTTTTATGACCTGAAAACTCTTCTGGAATTCGTCTAGATGCTAGTGAAGTGGCGCCTAGGCGCCTGGGCGCTAACTTACTGGAAGCAACTCTGCTGTGTGAGGTGTTGGAGATTCTGGGTAAGGCATGTAGGGTGGCACTTGGGCGCCAGCTTACTTGCTTCTTCACTTGGCTCTGTCCTGCATTCGGCTTGCTCGCATGCCTGTAATTGTCCGTCCTTCCTTCAAAAAGTGAATGAATTAAATAAATGAACTAAAAATGCCTAATTTATACTAAAAATGGATTAAAACTATATAATGTTCCTAAAATGCAAAGCGAATGAAAATGCAGCTAAATACGAAAAATAGTCTAAAATGGGCCATGATAACTCGGATTTTCATAAGTTATCATTTACTTGGCTCCTCTGACTTAAGTTCATCATGCTTTCAATTTTCTACCTCCCCCTTTTTAATTGCAAGATTTCTCATAGATATGTCTAATTTATGAATTAATGTCAACCATACCCATATCATTCCTAATTTTGTAAAATGATTCTTTCGCTAATGGTTTGGTGAAAATATCAGCAATTTGATCCTCTGTTTTGACATATTCTAAACAAATATCATGATTCTCAACATGTTCTCTTATGAAATGATGTCTCACATTTATATGTTTGATTCTTGAGTGTAGTATAGGATTTTTGGTTAAACATATTACACTTGTATTATCGCATCTAATTGGTATATCTTTGTATTCAATCCCATAATATTTAAGTTGTTGTTTTATCTAAAGTAGTTGGACACAACAGCTCCCGACGGCAATATATTCGGCTTCCGTAGTAGATAGAGCAACACTTGTTTATTTTCTTGAAAACCATGAGACCATCATGTTTATAAGAAACTGACATGTCCCACTAGTACTTTTTTTTATCTACCTTGTAACCTCCGCATCTGAGTAGCCGATTAGATCAAATGTTGAACCCTTTAGATACTATAGACCTAGATTAGTTGTATTGATCAAATACCTAAAAATTCTTTTTACAGCTATTAAATGTGATTCTTTAGGATATGATTGAAATCTTGAACACATGCAAACACTGAACAAGATATCTGGTCTAGGTGTAGTAAATTAGGTGTATTGATCCTCTGTTTGCATGTGTATTAACTTTTTTCATCCTTATCGATTTTGATGGTTGAACTCATAGTTATATTTGCCCCTTTGCTGTTTTGCATTCCGAAGTTCTTGAGCATCTCTTTGACGTATTTAGACTGACTTATGAAGATACCTTCACTTAGTTGCTTAATTTGCAGCCCAATGAAGAAGTGTAGTTCGCCCATCATGCTCATTTCAAATTCACTCTGCATAATCTCAAAAAATTCTTGATATAAAGTTTCATTAGTAGTATCAAATATGATATCATCCATATAAATTTGAACAATTAATATATTCTTACCCTTATATTTGATAAACAATGTGGTATCAACCTTTCCTCTTTGAAAATCATGATCAACTAAAAATTTACTTAAACTCTCATACCATGCTCTTAGACTTATTTTAGTCCATACAAAGCTTTGATTAATTCAAAGAAAAATTTAGATTGAACTTTCTCTTCAAAACCAGGAGGTTGTTCAACGTATACTTCATCATTTAGATATCCATTCAAAAATACATTTTATACATCCATTTGAAATAGTTTGAAATCCATGTGAGATGCAAAAGCTAGTAGAATACGTATGGCTTTCAATCTCGCTACTGGAGCATATGATTCCTCAAAATCAATTTCTTCTTCTTGGGAATATCCTTTACCCACAAGCCTAGCTTTATTTCTCACCACAAGTCCACTTTTGTCTAGTTTGTTCCTAAAGATCCATTTGGTACAAATAACCGTGCTATCTTTGGGTTTAGGAACTAGGTGTCATACTTGATTTCTTTTGAATTGATTTAGCTCTTCTTGTATTGCCAAAATCTAATTTTCATCATTAAGAGCTTGACCAATTGAATTTGGTTCTATTTTGGATACAAAGGCAAAATCTCCACATATATTATGTCTAGATCTTCTTGTTCTTACTCCTTCATATACGTTGTCAATTACTTGTTCAATTGGATAGTCATTTTTGAATTTCAAATCACATTGGAGGTTTGTAAGAATCATTACCTTCAATTGCAATTAGGGTTATAATTAAGAATGGTGATTAAAATTAATCGCCAAAGCCTAATGTGAGTCAAGATGACAAAGGGGCTTAAAGAGGATTAGTATATGCTAATTTGACATGAATATTTATTTTAATTTCCATGATATAATTAATGGAGATTAAAATGGAAATTATAGAATTATGTTGGAAATCATAGAAAATTCATAACTTGACGCCCATAAGGCGAAATGAGATGAAATTTGAAAGGTAAGCTCATGATTTTGGGCTCAACCTTATGAGTAAATTGGATTAAGAAAAAATTGATGAGATTAAGGGGATAATTATTTGTTATTAATCTCACGCTCTAAGGTTATTTTCAAATGTTCATAACTTGACATAGAAATGTCAGTTTGAGATGAAATTTGAAACGATTGAATAAAATTATGAAATCTATGGTATGAATGGATTGGATTAAGCTAATTGGAAAAAGATGCCTAGCATTGACTTTGTGCACCCTCGAGTACCATAGTATTTATGTTAAAGCAAATGATTTAATGGCTTGGTTTAATGCCCCATATGAGGTGTCAACCAAGGGTATTTTGAGCTTAATTTTGTGAATTATCTTAAATAAAAAAATCCATGATAAATACTATGCATTAATGTTAGATTTAAAGGGCTAATAGCTAGCCTCAAGGAGGCTTGAAAGGTGGCACAAGTGGGGACGTCCAAGGGCCATGTACATGGATATTTTGTGAATTTTTTAACCCAAGTCAAAACCTAGCTAAGCTAAGGAAGCAAGGGCATATAAATGCACATAAATGGGAGTGACTTAGTGGCCAAGAAAGCCACACCATGCAGCCATGTGGATGTCCACTTGAGGGAGCTAAGTAGCTCATTTAAGAGTTTGGATTTGGAATTTTGAAAATTGGATAATTGCAATGAATTACCCTCCAAATGATGTGGCAAGTGGGCCCAAAAATGTGGAAAATGAAGGGCATAAAAGGGGCTTCCATGGGGACGTTCCAAGAGGGTTAGAGAGAGAAAATTTTGAGGAGCAAAATCCTCCAAGCAAGGAAGCAGCAAGAATAACCCAAGTCCAGCAAGAAAAGAGGGGAAAAAGAAGAGAAAAAGAGAAGGAAAAAGGGGAAGAAAGAAAGGGATTCAAGCTAGGAAAGTTTGGATTCAAGTTTGATTTGATTCAAGTAAGTATACTTCATGATTTGGGTTTTTTAATCCTAAGTTTTTCACCTCAAATTTCGGGTTATGAATTTGATTCATAATGAACCCTTAAAGGATAATTCATGATGCTCTTGATTTGGGTATTGAATGAGGATTGAATGGTATGAATGAATTTGAGGGTTTAAAGAGGTTAAGATGGATGTTAGAGATGAATATGGGTTGATAACCTAGCTGGAATTTTCTTAAACCCATATGATATGTTGCTGTTTTGAAGTAATATCATGATTAGATTATGAATCATGATTTTATGAGTTATATATGTTGATTTGGGCATATGCTAAAGATTTTGGAAAGTATGGAACTTAGGGTTAAGTATATGACCCGATTTTCATATTTTTATTATATGTATAAAACATGAATTATGCTAATGAGTTTATGGATACTTTAGAGAGTAAAATACCCTAAGTTAATGATGCATGGGACGTTCAACATAGGGTGGAAATGATTAGCACAAATCTGATTCTTGTGGACCCATAATGTGAATGTATAAAGGGGGACCAAGATGTACATGAAAAGTTTCTGTTTTATGCAACTTAAATTATGAACTTTAAATTCATTAAAATACCCTAAATTTGGGTTAAGAAAATAATGATTATTTTCTGAAATTTATGCATTAAAAATATGTTAAGATTTAAGTATTGAAAAAGGCGTTGAAAGGATGGAAAATGGGTCATAATGTTGCTGTTTTGGAACCCAATGATAAATGGATTAAAATTCCAAAATTAAATCCTAAATTATATGTTAATTAAGGGGTTTAATCATTCTGAATAAGGACACAAGTTGCTAATTTGAAAGATTTTAAGAAACACCAAGTTACGTGTTATAAGATGGGTGTATATGGAAGACTAAGCATGGATAAGTGGTAAATGACTAATATGAATTGTTAAAATGCAAGAATACATGAATTTGTGATGAAATGTATGATTATGTTACTATTTTGATGATTAAGTATAATCTCAAATTTCAAGATTTAATTATGAAGCCTAAGACGTCGAATATGTGCTTAAAATGAGCACCGACGTAGGAACTATGAAAGATAGATGAAAAATAATAAATGGGAGGGATGAACCCCTATGTGATGATAAATGAATGACTATTATTTGTATGAATGCATACCTAATATATGGGTTTAGAACATGATATGGAATGGAAGAAATGATGAATGATGAACCACTAACTAAGATTACATAGTTATGTGGTTATCAAAAGACTTATGAGTAATTCAATATATATATGTGTGTGACCATTGACAAGGGTGAAGATGGATATGCATTCCAAAGAAAAAATAATTTAAAATTAATGTGTTATAGACCATATGGGATTAAACCCATATAACACGTATATGTGAATTAAAAGAGAAACAAGGCATGCAAGCACAACATGTGATGAAAATGTATAAGGTAATTATGTTTCCTAGTCTAGAAAAAGACAAAGAAAGAATAGAAGGTGCAAAAGGATCGCCACAGGTAAGCAAGCAGGACTTTTGAAAATGACCTTTTATTCTAAAAATGCTAAAATGCTTTCAAGTTGTTTTACTTGAATGTTTCTAAAACTATTTAAGGGTGGTCATCCCTGTATCTCTTTATTATGAATTGATTGCTGTTTTCAATGAAATGATTGAATAAATTCTTCTCTATTTGGAAATGGGATGCCAACATGGATTTAAACGATGTTTCATTGAAATGATGTTCAAATGGATGGTGCAAAGAATTCTCTACATGAGAATGACAAGTTTCCATGTGTAAGAGGTATATCATGCCGGGGTGACTAAAAGCCATGCATGGAATGGAAATCAAGTAGGCTAGTCAAGGCAGAAGCAGGACAAGGAGTCCGCCCTTGACGTTGCAAAGTCAGACAAGTCCAGCGCTAAGGATGGAAAGGATCATGTTATGAAAGTATGTTCCCCGAGCTAGCGTACCCCCACATGAAGGATTATGTCATGAATAGAAATGATGCATTTGCACATCCAATGTTTATGAATGCCCAAAAATTGGAATTTACGAATGGTTTATGAATGGTTTATGAAAAGATTTCTGTTCCATTGGTAGTTGATCACTTGCTAAGTGTCTCCTACCGAATGGAGAGAAATGCATTTAAATGAGAATGAAAGATGCTTTCTTATTGAGTTTTGACTCATGTTTTGTTTTCCCCCTTTAGACATGTACAGGAAAAATTCAAGTGATGAAAGGTATGTTTTCGCTAAGAAAGGAAAAACGAATTTTCAAAGGTTTGTAATCTTTTGTATGTGAAGCATGAACGAATGCGCTAAGGGATATGGTACTATTAGTACATATGTTCAGGATACCTTGTATAAGTATTATATGATTGAGAAGGTAAAAGATTTAAAATGCCTTGTATAGATATGATATGACTAAGACAAGTAATGCCTTAAATCATAAGTTCTTGTATACTAAGAGTTGATGGATCCTTGTTATTGACATGGAATGAAAAGGACGTTAGGTCAAGAGGACATTTACTGTAGAAGGACAAGTTGAGATGTTATGAATGAAATGCGCACTTGATCTGTGCAATTGATTACAAGTGTATTGTTTCTTGTAAGATGAATGAAGTGAAATGCAAAGAAATGAAATGATGATGGATAAAAGAAATAAAAAAAATTTGAACGAGATCTAATTAAGAACCCTCCGCGTGTGAGGGCAACAATCCTGATTCACATTTACCAATCGATAAAATCTTGGAGTAAGGCTTAGGATGTGACGTCTCGGGTTGGGGGCGCCATAAATTTTGGTATCAGAGCACGGATTGGTAAACAGGCGTGGAAATAAAAAATGAGAGGAAAATGAAGGCCTTTCTCAAATGTGGAATATCCAAGTCCTCTTTTGTCGTTTTGGCTACTCATGTTTAAGAATATTTTCACACTTTTCCCTGGATTAGAGAACTTTGCTAATGATTCATTTAATGACTCATTTTCCTTCTTCAGTCTTTCCATATTGTTAGTTAAAGCATTGTTTTCATTTGTTAGGTGGTTGACTCTTTCTACTAGTTTTCCATTCACAATAATAACCGAGTCACATCGTCGTTTCTTTAATGTGAATTTACTTCCTAGCTTTTGTTGGTCCCGAGTTGATGGCTAAACCCAAGAGGGGAGGGGTGAATTGGGTTCTTTAAAAAATTCTTTGGTAAATTAAAAATCTTAACCCCTTGAACGATTAATCCCCTTTTGAAAGCAAATAGAGAGCAATTAAGATAAAAGCAGTAAAAGGAAGCAGAAGACAAGATTTATAGTGGTTCGGGCAAACCTTCCCTACTCCACTCTTCCAAGCTCACACTCCGTTGTGACTTGGGTTCCACTATGTATTCCTCGAATACACTTAGAGTCTCTGCTCTCTTCTAGATTCAAGCTCTAGGGGGCATATACAACTTAGAGCCTATGCTCTCTTATAGATTCTAGCTCTAGGGGGCATAAATAACACACTGCACAAGTAGGTGATGAGTCACACTCCAATTACACTACTTTGCATACGCTTGATCTTAGCTACCCAAGCTAAATCAAGGTTAATACAACAAGACTTTGAAATAAGAAAAACTACACTTTACAGAGATGTGTAGGCAGGTTGAGCTCGAGGAAGAAATTAGAAGCAGCTTGGATGAGTATCGATGAAGCAGCTTGCAACTTGAAGCTCTTTCTTCCTTTGAATGTATATGGACCACTCAAAAATGGAGAAAAGGAAATGGAAACACTTTCTTGCACTTCTTTTCTCTCTTTGGACTTTGTGATGTGTATATGAGTGTCTTGTCTTTTTGTTCACGTTCATTTGAGTGTCCTTTTATAGAGTGAGGAAGATTTGAACGTTGTAGAGGTGGTTGGCGCGCAATAAATGATCTCCAACGTTCAAAAATTCGAACATTATTTTCCAAGTCGAAGATGGAGTCGACTTGGCCTGCGACTTGGCTTCCAAGTCGCACCTGGAGTCGACCTCGTGTGCGACTCCAGTTCTTCAGATTCCCAAGTCTGAGTCTTGGGTCGACTTGGCCTCAGACTTCAACTCAAGTCGATCCTAGAGTCGACTTGGGTTGCGACTTGGCTCGGCCTTTGCTAAAAATGCTTTGATCTTCATTTGATCTGCTTCTATCATGCTTGGCTTTCTTCCTTTGAATCATTTTCATTCTGGATGATTCCTCATACTTGTAGATCTTGTTAATCTTGAAGTCCTTGTTTTTGGTTTATCTTGGATAGGCTTAAACCTCATGAATCTTTGGAGAGTTTGATTCTTATAGAACAGATTCATGTACCTTGCTTTGCTTTGGAGTCATTTGATCTTTTAGGACTTGATAGACTTGATTTGATCTTGAGCATGTATTCTTACTTTGAACTTGAGTGAAACTCAAGTTATCTTTGAGAATAGTCTTTGCTCCTTGATTTGGATCTTGATAAAGTTCAAGCAGGTTCTTGGAATGGGCTTGAAACTGTATTTTGAAGTCTGAACTTCTCAAGTCGAGGACGGAGTCGACCTTGTCTGCGACTTCACCCAAGTCGCACCTGGAGTCGACTTGGCCTGCGACTTGGGCAGCTTTGTGCCCCAAAATCAGGTCTGGACAGTTTTTCTCGACTGAAGTCGATAGTGAGGTCGACTTCGTGTGCGACTTGGCTTCCCAAGTCGCAAGTGGAGTCGACTTAGCCTGCGACTTCACCTGCTACTCTTCCATTTCTGATTTTCCCTTTGAGGTTCAAAGTCAAGTCGATAGTGGAGTCGACTTTGGGATCGACTTCACCCTAAGTCGAAGTCCAAGTCGACTTGGGGATCGACTTGGCTATTTCAGTTCCTTAATCTTTGAGCAAACTCATTAGTACTCTTTAATATACTCAAATTAGCCTTTGTTAATCATCAAAACTTAAGCTTTGGTCAATTTTGTTTTGTTTTAAACATTGTTTCTAACAGCTTTTTGATTTCATCATATAATGAATCATATGCTTGTTGCAGTTCATCTAATTCAGTACATTTGGGACATCCATGTATAGAAGAGTAGATAGACTTGGTATTGGAGTGATTGATTTTGGATGTTACCTCTTTACTGCTTGTGTAATCTATTGAAGCAGTTTGTCCTTTTATAATTTCAGTTGTAATGAGGCAAACCATGTTGTGTTCTTCCTCTATCCTTTCCATGCAGCATATCCGAGCACAATTTGTTGCTTCATTATCTTCATTTGATGAACTACTTGTTGTAGATGTCTCCTCGTTCACGTACATTCCTCTTCCTTTTAATTTTTAAAATTTTCTATTTTCAATTCTGCCCTTCTTCTCTTGCTGCTCTTTTATTTTGCTATCTTCTGGTGTAGGACACTAAGCTTGGATATGTTCTACTCCACCACACCTGTAGCATTTGATTATTTCCTTCTTTTTCTCCTTTCTATTTCTCTCCTTGAATCCTTTGAAGTTCTTCCCTTTTCTCATGAACTTTCTGAATCTCCTGGTGAGTAGGGCGATTTGTTTATCATCATTCTGAGAAGACATTGTGGATTCATCTGATTTCAGTGCAACCCTTAAAGCAATAACTCTTTTTCCTTTGTGCTGCTCCTCATTCCTTCTCTTTATCAGTTCATGTGACATGGAGAACTGATAAAATCTTCCAGTCTTAGTATATTCAGGTCCTTTGCCTCCTCAATAGCCATGATCTTTGGAGTCCATGACTCAGGTCTCTTGGGATCTTCACGACCTGTTTAGATTCAGAGATTGCTTTTCTAAGACCTTTTAATGCGTTAGTAATTTTGAAAATTCCAGCAAACATTTCAGATATATTTTCAGTGTCTAACATTTTAAAACTTTCTAGTCCTTCAACCAATATATTTCTTCTTGTCTCTTGGACTTGAAAAGTTCTCTCGTATATTATTGAAGTTAGCGTATCCCATATTTCTTTGGCTGTTTGACACGAGGATACTCTATCATATTCTGCGGCTGTCAGAGCACAGAAGAGGGAGTTCATGACTTTGGCATTGCTTTTCACGGTCCTAACTTCTTCTTCAGACCATTTGAAGGCTTTTTCACCGATTGGTAGAGTAACTCCATCTTGGATAGCAATCCAAGAGTCTTAGCAGTAGTTATGATAAGTTGTTTCATTCTCAACTTTTAGTAACTGAAGTTACTTCGATCAAATAGTGGTGGCCTTGTAATTGACTGACTTTTAGCAAACGCAGGAGTGGAAGTTGATCGGGATACCATTGAATAAGATCTCTTTGATAGATACTCAAAGATCTGCTCCAATACCACTTGTTGGTCTCGAGTTTATGGCAAAGCCCAAGAGGGGAGGGGTGAATTGGGTCTTTAAAAAATTCTTTTGTAACTGAAAAACTCAACACTTTGAAAGTTTGGTCCCCTTGAATGAAAAATGTGAATTATAAAACCAGTAAACAGTCCAACTCTAGAAGTTATAGTGGTTCGGGACAACCCTCCCTACTCCACTCCTCCTAGAACACTCCCTAGTGTCTTGGGTTCCACTGAAACAGGATTTCAATACAATAGAGCCTTTGCTCTCTTCTAGATTTTAGCTTTAGGGGGCCTTATATAAACTCGGCGCAAGTAAGTGACGAGTTCTACTCTAATCACATGCTATTTTCCCTTCACTTGGTCTTAGTCTCGAATACTAAACCAAGTGAAATACAAATGATTAAAGAATAAAAAAAGATTCTACACTTTACAGTTGTATAGATGGATTCAAGCACAGAGAAGAACTTATAGAAGAAATGGAAGATGAAGCAATTCAGCACTTGACAGTTTAAAGCAATGTTTTCCTTGAAAAATCTTTTATAGATCACTTAAATGCTATAGAGTGGGAAGTTGAACTCAATTAATGCTCTTTCATCTACCCTTCCTCGTTCATTTGAAGTGCCTTAAATAGAGGAGAGTGAATTCGAACATTTGGTGGTAGGTGGCGCGCATTTAATGCGCCAATGTTTGAATTTTTCGACCGTTACGAACCAAGTCGCACTTAGAGTCAACCTGGGATGCGACTTTGTCCAAGTGTGGAGTTGATTTTGGGTGCAACTTCACCGAAGTCGCAGAACGGAGTCGACTTCGGATGCGACTTCAGCCTTTAGTCTCCAAGTCAAGTACCATACTCAGGTCGACTTGGTCTTCAGACTTGACCCAAGTCGCAGGTGGAGTCGACTTCGGATGCGACTTCACCAGCTATATGTCTTCTTGGAACTCTAGACTTGTTTGTGATCTACTTGTGTGTTTGACCTTTTTTTGTATTTCTCTTTTCAAGTGCATAGATCTTCATTGGTGGTTTTAGTCCTTGACATTTGTTTTGTTCAATGTTCCTTGGTACACTTGATATAATTTTTTCAGTGGTCTTGACTTAAGATTCTCATAGCCTCTTGAATTTAACTTCTACATTCTAATAAGAAGTTTAGAAGCAACTCGATATTGATTTTTTACTTAAGTCGCAAGCTTGAGTCGACTTGAGGTGCAACTTCACCTAAATCGCATGTTGAGGTTGATTTGAGGTGCGACTTCACCTAAGTCGCATAGTGAGTCTACTTGATATGTGACTTAACCCAGTCAGCTTCAACTCCTATAATTGAGGTTCACCCAAGTCGCAAGTTGGAGTCGACTTGGCGTTGTGACTTCAACTAAGTCGCAAGCGGAGTTGACTTCGGTTGCGGCTTCATCTGTCTCGGAGTCCAAATTTCAGCGCTGTCGATTTTTAAGGCATTGAAGCCGATATTGGAGTTGACTTGGGTATCGACTTCACCTAAGTCGATGCCTGAGTCGACTTGGCGAGCGACTTGGCCTGCCAACCGTTTGACCTTTGAATATATGAATTTGGCATCACTTAACAAACACATTAGTGCCTAAATGATTCTCAAATTGAGTTATTAATGATCAAAATATGGATTGTAATTAATTTGCCTCATGTTTCAATAATTTTAAAATGTAGATGGAAGACAAAGGGAAAGCCATAATGAGTCTTGAGGAGATGAGAGGGAGATAAAGGAGGAGAAAAGACATAGAATAGAAGAGAATGTTCATAGATGGTGGACATCTTAGCAGGGAGTAACGTATAGAACCCCTGTCTCTGCAGGTTATCAGCCCATATACCCTCCACTGCACATTAAGTAGGAAAATGATACTGAACCCTATTTCCACCCCATGCAGACTGAATATAATCCAGGAGAGTCCACCAGCAGGGCTCCTAGAGCTGAAGTCATCCTAGCTTCTCGGCTTGACCCACAACCATTTCCATCTATACCTACCGATCAGGTTAATGCTAGGGAGCTTCAGGCCTTTTGGGATCAGATACCCGCTCATACACCCCCAGATTGTGGCCCATGGTATCAGTTCGCCAATAGGTACATTCAATTCCGACATGGAATGAGTTGAGAGCGTATAAATTAAAAGGAAAGGGAAGTTGCGAGAGTACAGGAGCAGCATTGCGCTCAAGGTGAGCATGTAGTGGAAGGGCCTCCCTCACCCGGCTCCAAAGAACATATACTAAGGGTGGTAGAAAGCGATGGTGGGTCCATAGCAATGAGAACTGAAATGATGACGATGACCTCGTAGAGGAGTTCATCGAACCCAAAAAAGAAAGTGATGATGATAGTGATAATGAAAACCTTCCTGATTGGTCAGATACCAGCACTATTACTGATGAGCCTATACAGGTGCCACCTAGTCGTAGGCGTTATTTAAGGGAGGAAGATAGATGGGTATGATGAAGGTTCTTTGTTTTGTAATATGTATATGTATATTATGGTTTGGTGAAACTTTGGTTTCAAAATGGATTTTCTATGTGTATATGAATATATTATATGGTGATGTTATAAAACTTTTGTTTATAAGATGAAATGTTTAAGTATGTGCATCATGCGAATGTATGAATGTTTATGATGTATATATGAAATGGTTATGAATGGTTATGAATTTTTATATTGATAAGTGATTGAGAATGACATGACCGGCATCGTACTATGATAAATGATATGGATGTGATGAATTAACTGAATGATGATGGTTTATGCATGATATGATTTAACCCTAATCATAAATGAAAGCTATGTAATGTGCTTTTGATTATAGTAAAAGCACTATGGTTAACACTAAAGCAAGAATTAAACAGAATAAGGGAAAGGCAATAGTCGGTGATGAAATTCCAAGTCAGCATGAAGCTGGAGAAACAAGTAATAAATTTAAACAATCTGGACTGGGACCAAGAAGGCAAAACCCAAGGACTTATCAAAGACGAGAAAACATAAGCCCAAAACCGAAGGTTGGAAGTGAAAATTAAATGAGACAGGCTAGGATGATTGAGGAAAGGGTAACTGCGGCTGTAAAGGAGGCCATGCAACAGGCTATTCGAGAATGGGCAACCCAAATTGTGGATATAATCCAAAGCTTATAGGAAAGGACCCAGCAAGCGTAGTTGGGTGGTAATGAAAGAGAAACCACACAAACGGCTAACGCTACCCCCACACCAGCACCAGTGGGAGATGAAAATCAGTTATTGGAGGCAGATAGGAGAACCATCAATGCCTTTTTAGCTCAACATCCTCCTATGTTCTTAGGTGAATCCGACCCCGTATAGGCTGAGCAATAAATGATGAAGATCAAAAAGTTATTTAGAATATCTCCGTGCAATGAAAGGCAGGAGGTTTTGTATGTCACTTATTTGTTAGCTAAAGATGCCCATGAGTGGTGGGAAACCATGTTGATCACTATGCCTTACCCGTAGGAAGTGACTTGGCGGATTTTTATTGAGGAGTTAATAAGGAATATCTGTTGGTCCCGAGATTGTGGCAAAGTCTAAGAGGGGAGGGGTGAATTGGGTTCTTGAAAAATTCTTTCGTAATTAAAAAACTTAACCCCTTGAGAATTTTAATCCCCTCAAATGAAAAACGTGAAGTATAGGAGCAATGAACAATAAACTTAAGAAATTATAGTGGTTTGGGACAACCCTCCTTATTCCACTCCTCCAAGAACACACCTTAGTTTCTTGGGTTCCACTAAATAGAATAGCAATACAATAGAGCCCTTGCTCTCTTCTAGATTTGTGGCGCCCCGAACTCGGGGTACCTAGAAGCCTTACTCCGGGACCGTTTTTGATTGGTAAACATGACTCAGGATTGTTGCCCTGATCACACGGCAGGATTTATATATATATATATATATCATCAATACATGGAAAGTTTTCCTTTTTCATCCAACATGAAATATATTTCACATATCACAGATATAATCAAAAACTGTTCCATAAGCATTTTCATTAGAATAAAAATATTCATTTCCATTTCAAAATTATCATCATTGTCTTTACATAAAATTTACATATACAATATTCATATAAAAAACTACATATCCTTTTGCATGCTGCCTTCATCATTATTTCCTGTCTATTGTTGAAAAAGCATGGGTGAGTATTAATACTCAGTAAGCAAGCCATACATAATTTTTCAATCATTTTCATGCATTTCATAAAATGCAAAATGCAATGCATACATAGCGTTCATGACATTCCTTTAGATGCAACGCTAGCTAGGCGCCCATCCCATACATGCTCCCATTTCAGGGAGGTCGCTGCCAGCCTGGGCCTATATAAGCGACTTGGCAATAGTTAGGGGGACATCCGGTCCGCTTACTACCTCAACTATGGCCTATTCCTCGTCCACAATGTTCATACACATGCCGGCATGACATTTTGCAAATTATAAACAATTCCATAAAAATCATTTAATAAACAATTTAACAAAACAAACTTCAGTTCATGTAAAGCAGTTATAGGTATGGCTAACCTTAAATAAATTTCATAAAGCAATTCACAAACAATTTCAAGCATTTTGAAAATAATTTGCAAAAGATATAACTTGTTTACCTCCTCAGTTGGTGTCCTCGACTTTTTCTTTTCCTTTTCCTATTTAAGGAAAAAAGATATTTCATTTCTTCTATTCAAGTTGCTTCCCATGCATGCTTTATAATATTCGGACATTATTTCTTTATATGGATATTTTTAACCATAGGTTCCTCAAAATTTCATCCTTATATTTAAATATTAATCTCAAATTTTCTCCAAAATCACGTTGTTTACTGTTCATGATTACTGTAGCAATTACTGTTCATCCGAGGTTACTGTTCACGGCGTGTTGGTTACTGTTCATGGGTTCCAAAAATTGACATTTTTTTCAAAAATAAAAAATACCATGACATAGCTTATGCTTAGTATATCATGAGAAATTTCATACATTTTGAATTTATCATTATTTACTTGGCTAAATAAATCATTTTTTCCATATACTAAAAATCAACATAAATTCACTTAAGCATAATCCTTAATTTCAAAAATCATGAAATTAATATATCATCATTCCAATATCATATTTATCATATTCATACATCCCGAATCATCATTTATCAATTTTGGAGCATTATTTTCACATATCATAAGCAATTTCCCCGAATGCTCTATCTTTGCTCCAAATTTTTGATGTTTTGGCATAATTCTGATTAAGAATTATATCTATATTTATATTCTCATGCTTAGGAATTATCTAAGCATGGGTTTACCCTACTTAACATCCAAAAAAAATGTGGATAGAAATCACTTACCCGAAGTGGAGATATCCCACTTTTTCTCACACTTTCTCCTCTTCTTCCTTGGACGTGCGGGAGGGTTTGGGAGATTGGAATTTGCTCAAGTGGAGATGGGAGAATGATGCCTTGGACGTCCACCCCTTGGCCCTATTTATAAGGTTGAATTTTTCACAAAATTGGATTTTACCCCCTAGCTTGAGGTATTTAATTATAAAAATATTTTTTTTATAATTTCTAAAAATGCATTGAGCCAAGAGCACCACCCTAGGCCTGCTCATGCCCCCCTATGCTGACCTATTTATTTATTATTTATTATTTTTAAAATTAATTAATTAAAGCTAAATAAATCCTAGCCGTTGGTTTATGATGATGATGATCATGGAACCCTGGTTTAATGCACCCGGGTGCATTGAGCCTTAGTGCACCCGGGTGCATTGAGCCTTAGTGCACCCGGGTGTACTTCACCCCTTTTTTCTTATTTTTTTTTGAAAATTTTTTTACACGACTGTTAATCTAAGTGTATTTAACATGTGTATAAATTTTTATAATTTTTGCAGATTTTTAGATATTTTTTTTGAATTTTTTAAAATCAGTGGCATTTTTAGTAATTTAAAATTACTAAAAATGCCACTGATTTTAAAAAAATCCGAAAAAAATATCTAAAAATATTTAAAAATGGTAAAAATTTATACACATGTTAAATAGACTTAGATTAACATTTTCATAAAAAAAAATATTAAAAAAAATAAAAAAATGGGTAAAGTACACCCGGGTGCACTGAGGCTCAATGCACCCGGGTGCATTAAACCAGGGTCCATGATCATGGACCGTTAAATTTGGTCAAAGCCCCCAACTACCCCCTGCTCACGCCCCTGCTGCAGCTGTTTTTCAATTAATTTTTTTATTTTTTAATTATTTATTTTATTAAAAAGTCAAAAGTAACATTTATGAAAAAGATAAGTTACTTTTTTTTATCACCATTTGACATTTCATTTTGACCCTTGATTTGTGATTTTCATCACATCTTAACCCATTCATAATGTTCATCATGAATTTTTAACTATCCATAAAAAATTTCATCAAAATTCGACGCCCGGATTGCAAATTATGAATTTTTTTTAATTTTTCACTAAAATCCAAAATTGGATTAAAATAAAAAAAAGAATTGCTATTTCGTCCTGTAGTGATTAAATATTTATTTTGTCTTTTTGTGATTAAGTTAATTCCAGTGATTAACTCTTAATTACGTGTCTTAATCCCCAGTTACTATTCACGTGGGTTAAATTATTAATTGTATTATTCTAATATCCAATACACATATTCATCAATATAATTTATGAATTTTCATTTATCATAAAAATAATTACAAAAGAATCTTGGGTTTACAACTCGAAATGACGCGTATACTTCACAATCCTCCCCCTCTTACAATAGGTTTTGTCCCGAAACCTATTTTTTCTTCAATAATTGAGGATATTTCCTTTCGACCTCTTCTCGTAGCTCCCATGTGGCTTCGGATTCTGAATATCGATTCCATTGTACATTTACTGAAATCCAATATTTTGATTGACCTCATTCTGAAGCTTCTTGATCTTGAAATTCAATTTTTTGTTTGACCTTTCCTCATAGTTCAAGTGTTCTTGGATTGGCAAATTCTCTGCTATCGACACATGGGTAGGATCGGAAACATGTTTCCTGAGCATGGAGATGTGAAACACATTGTCGATGACACTGAGGGCTGGTGGCAGAGCTATTCTATAAGCTAGATTGCCTATCTTTTTCAGAACTTCAAAGGGCCTGACATATCTTGGGTTTAGTTTTCCCCTCTTTCCAAACCGGGTGACTCCTTTGAATGGTGTTACTTTGACAAATACGTGATCCCCAACTTAGATATTCAATCCCTTCTTTTACAATCGGTGTAATTCTTTTGCCTGCTTTGGGCTGTGAGTATACATTGGCGAATTACTTGAACTTTTTCTGTCATTCTTTTTTAGAGGTGTGGAGCTAACTTCCTTTCTCCTACTTCATCCCAGTTTAGAGGGGTTCTGCATTTCCGTCCATATAAGGCTTCAAATGAGGTCATTTAAATATTTGCTTGATAACTGTTGTTATAAGCAAATTCTGCCATAGCCAAATATTCATCCCATGATCCTCCAAATTCTACTGTGCACATCCTTAGCATATCCTCAACTATCTGATTTACCCTTTTTGTCTGCCCATCAGTTTGAGGATGAAATGCTGTGAAATCCCAATCTTAGACACGTACAAAACCCTAGGTAATATATTAATGTAATATATATTCATGAAATATGAAAATATGTAGGAATAGATGTTAAAATAATTATTTATGAAATTCGGATGAATAGTGCACGTGAATAGTGAAACGTAAATAGTAACCATGTGGTTAAAGTGAAATGATGAGTTAATCACTTTGGATTAACTTAATCACAAAAAGACAAAAAAGGAAGCTTCCCACAAAAGGATAAAATAGCAACTTTTTGATTTATTTAGTATTTTCGGATTTTTATGGATTTTTGTGAAGAAAATGAAGAAAAATTCATATCTTGCAATCCGGACATCGGATTGAGATGAAATTTTTTATGAATGGCCAAAATATGACGATGAACATGATGAGTGGTCCAAGATTGATCAAAAATCATAAATCAAGGGTCAAGATTAAACATCATTTGAAGACAAAAAAGTAGCTTTACTTTTTCATTAATTAGAATTTGACTTTGAGTTAATTTTAATTAATCAAATAATTAATGAAAAGCTGCAATTGCTGCTGGGGTGGGTGAGATTTTGACCAAAATCAATGGTCCATGATCATCATCATCATAAATCAACGGCTAGGATTTAATTAGCTTAAAATAAATAAATTTTAATAAATTAAAAATCTAGAAAAAATATGGCTGCCATAGGGGGCTGGATCAGGCCTAAGGTGGGCTGCACAAGGCTCCATGCACCTTTTAAAATTAGAAAAAAACATATTTGTAATTTAACACCTCAAGCAAGGGGGTAAATTGCAATTTCATGAAAAATCAAGCACTATAAATAGGGGGTCATGCCTTGAACGATTTTCACACCCATCCCAAGCTCAAAATACTTGACCAAGCTCATTTCCCCACCCCATCCACGTTCTAAGCAAGAGAGGAGGAGAGAAAGGAAGGGAAGAGAGAAAAGGAGGAGGAAAGGAGATTTTGGCTCACTTAAGGTAAGTGGATCCTCCTCAAATTTGTGCATGATGTTATTTAGGATATAACATGCTTAGCTAATGCCTAAGTATGATTAATTAAGTACAGTTACCATGCCAAAATGGAATCATGCCAAAACATGATAATTTTGGAGCAAAGATGGAGCATTCGGGAAGATAACATATGATATGTGTAAATAATGCTCCAAAAATGATAAATGATGATTTGTGATGAATGAATATGATAAATATGATGTTTGAATGATGATATATTAATTTCGTGATTTTTGGAATTAAGGATTATGCTTAAGTGAATTTATGTTATTTTTAGTATATGGAGAAAATGATTTATTTAGCCAAGTAAATGATGATAAATTCAAAATATATGAAATTTCCCATGATATACTAAGTATAAGCTATGTCATGGTATTTTTTATTTTTGGAAAAAATGTCAATTTTTGGAACCCATGAACAGTAACCCACGTGCTGTGACCTCGGGTGAATAGTAAACGTGAACTGTACCGTGAACAGTGATCATGAACAGTAATTCGCTATAGTGATTTGCTACAGTAACTATGAACAGTAAACAACATGATTTTGGAGAAAATTTGAGACTTATATTTAAATATATTGATGGAATTTTTAAAGGATTTATGGATAAAAATCCATATAAGGAGGTATTGACCAAATATATTTATAAGATTGATCTCTATAAAAATGAGGTAATGAATGATTATAAAACAAGCATGGAAAGCAATCTAAGACATGGAATGATATAAATAAAATATCGTTTTTCCTTGTATAGGAAAAGGAAAGGAAAAGGTGGAGGACACGAACTGAGGTGGTAAGCAAGCACAACTATGAAAATGTGATTTTATTGCTTCATTGTAAGCAAGCAAATCCTTTTGAAAATATATTTTATTCTCAAGTATTTATGAAATGTATTTAAGGGTAGTCATTCCTATAATGTTTTGAAATGATGAATGTTTATGAGTTTTTATGAAAAGTCATGCCGGCATATTGACATCATGTGATGTTCATGGACATGTGTGCATGTATGATGTATAATGAAGAGGCTTTGGTGGAGGTAGAAAGCGGATCAGAGGGTCCCCCTTTACTATTGCCGAGTCGTATGGGTTGTGTGCCGACGGTGTCCTCCCCAGAGGTGGAGGCAAAGGAATGTTATGTGTGAATGAATGCATTGCATTTTCATACATGGATTGAAAATGAAAGCATGGATTTGAAAATGATATTTTTAAGGGATGACGCAAATAATTCTCTACATGAGAATGACAAGTCACCTGGTGTAAGAGGTATATAATGCTGGGGAAATCAAAAGTCATGCATGTAGGAACTATGTAGGCGTCAAGAGGAAGAGAGGTTCCCCTTGATGAGGCCAAGTCGGAGACAACCGGAGTATTGGACCATGCTATGTGGATGTTCCCTAGGCTAGTGTACCAGCACATGAAGGTTTATGTCAGGAGTGGAAAGGAAGCATTTGCACATCTAATGATTATGAAATGATTTTTAGGAAAAGGTTTCTATTCCATTGATAGTTGATCATTTGCTAAGTATCTCATATCGAATGGAGAGAAATGCATTTACGAATGGTTTACATGAATGGTTTACACGAATGATTTCCAAGAATGGTTTACATGAATGGTTTACACGAATGATTTCCAAGAATGGTTTACGAAAATGTTTCTATTCCATTGGTAGTTGATCACTTGATAAGTGTCTTCTATCAAATGGAGAGAAATCCATTTAAATGAAAGAAAAATGCTTGCTTATTGAGTTTCGACTCATGTTTTGTTTTCCCAACCTCAGACAGGTGTAAGGAAAGCCAAGTGATGAAAAAGATCAGGTTGATTTGCCTGTAAGTGATATGATGAATGAATGAAAGAAGCATAGTTACAAAAGTATGTAATCCTTTGTATATTGTAATATGAATGTATGCCCTAATGGGATATAATGAAAAAGGACATAGGTTGTATGAAATTATGAAGTTATGAATAATATGAGAAGTTGATGATTTATGATGATATGGATGAGTCCATTATGAATGATGATGAGTATATGTTTATGTGATGAAAGAAAAGAAAAAAAATTGGACGAGATCCAATTAAGAACCCGCCTCGTGATCAAGGCAACAATCCTGAGTCACATTTACCAATCGACAAGATCCCGTAGTAAGGACTATGTGGATGCCACAGTTTGGGGCACCACAAATGCTGTACTGAATTTCAACTGTGTACCCAAGGTTTGATGTAGACTTTTCCAAAATCGAGACGTAAAACTGGAATCTCGATCGGAAACTATTGACTTAGGTACTCCATGCAATCTCACTATCTCTTTATAATAAATCTTAGCTAGTCGCTCAACAGTAAAATTTTTCTTGATAGCTAGGAAATGAGCTACCTTTGATAATTTATCAACTATTACCCATATAGCATCATTTCCATTTTGGGTTCTTAGCAACCCTTCAATAAAATCCATAGTAATATCATCCTATTTCCATTCTGGGACTTCTAGCGACTGTAATTTTTCAGGAGTTCTTTGGTGATCAGCCTTAACCCTTTGACATGTTAGGCACTTTGCCATATATTCAGCAATTTCTCTCTTCATATTATTCCACCAATATATCCTTTTGGTGTCTTGATACATCTTGGTGCTACCTGGATGCATCGAAAATAAAGAGAAATGTGCTTCTTTCAATATATGTTCCTTTATTTCCTCTTGATTGGGTATACACAGGCGACCCCTATATCTGTACATTCCATGTTCATCTTGTATATATTCACTGAAATTTTTCTTGATCATTTTCTCCACAAAACTCTTTAAATCCCCATTTTCTTGTTGAGTTATTTTAATTTGCTCAAATAGATTCGAATGGATTTGTAATTGAGACAATCTAACTTGTACCCCAGTTGGGCTTACAATTAGCTCTAGTTGTCTCAATTCTTGTAGTAGCTCTTCTTCCTTTGTGATGAGATGTGCTAAGCTAATATTTCTACTTAGCGCATCGGCTACTACATTAGCTTTGCCTGGATGATATAAAATGTTGAGGTCATAATCCTTAAGTAACTCGAGTTATCTTCTCTGCCTCATATTTAACTCTTTTTGAGTAAAAATATACTTGAGGCTTTTGTGATCAGTATAGACTTCACATTTAACTCCATACAAATAATGTCTCCAAAATTTCAAGGCAAAGACTACTGCTGCCAATTTTAAGTCATGGGTTGGATAGTTTACCTCGTTTGGCTTGAGTTGCCTGGATGCATACAAGATAACTTTTCCATTTTGCATTAAAACACATCACAATCCTTTCTTTGAGGCATCACTATAGATCGCAAACCCTTCCTTCTCTGTAGGTAGTGTTAGAATTGGAGATTTTACTAGTCTTTTCTTTAACTCTTGGAAGCTATTCTCACATTCCTGTGTCCATTCATACCTAACTCCTTTCCTTGTCAGCTTCGTGAGTAGAGCTGACAATTGTGAGAATCATTCCATAAATCTCCTGTAGTAGCCAGCTAGCCCTAGAAAACTTCTTATTTTTGTGATATTTGTTGGTTGTGGCCACTTTGTTATTGCCTCAATCTTTTGAGGGTCTACTTGTACTCCCTTCTCGGATATAATGTGGCTGAGAAAGGCTACCTGTTTCAACCAAAATTCACATTTCTTGAATTTAGCATATAATTTCTCCCTTCAGAGAATTTCCAATACCATCATATCAATAAATACAGTTGGGGCATTCGTTAGTACAAATGGCATGACTAAGAATTTGTAATGCTCATATCTTGTTCTGAATGCTGTTTTATGGATGTCCTTTGGACATATCCTCAACTGGTGGTAACTTGACTGTAAATCAATTTTGAAAATGTAGAAGCTCCTTTTAACTGATCAAAGAGATCATCTAATCTTGGTAGTGAGTACTTATTTTTGACTTTTTTTATTCAATTCTCTATAATCAATACAGAGTCTCAAACTCCCATTCTTTTTCCTTACAAATAGTACTGGAGCTCCCCGAGGTGATGCACTGGATCTAATAAACCCTTTATCCAATAAATCTTGGATTTGTACTTTCAACTCAGCCAATTCGGCTGGTGCCATCCGATATGGGGCCTTAGATATTGGGGCTGTCCCTAGGATAATTTCTATTTCCATATCCATTTCCCTTTCCGGTGGTAAATTACATAGTTCTTTTGAAAAGATATCTGGAAATTCTTTTACTACTGGAATTTGTTTCATAGGTACCCCATCTCTTTTTATTGTGTTTATAGAGATTAGATAGGCTGTACATTGTTGGCGTATCAGCTTAGCTGCTTTCATAGCTGATACCATCCTTATTGTGTTTTCTAGCTGTCTTATTTTACTGATCTCTATTTCATCCTTTGGTGCTCCAAATTGCACCTTTTTATTTCTACAATCAATTGTTGCACCCTATCGACTTAGCCAATCCATCCCTAGTATGACATCAAATTCTGTCATTGGTAATAGGATGAGATCAGCTTCCAATATTTTTGTTCCTATCCTGATAGGACATGCCTTGCAAATTTGATTTATACTGGCTAATCTATATACTGGGGATTCTACATGTATAGTACTATTGGTTTCTTCTACCCGAAGTGCGTGTGTGACTACGAATTTATATGATATAAATGAATGCGTAGCTCCAGAATCAAATAAAGCTACTGTAGAATTTCCTAAAATATAAATCATACCTGTAATCACTTTTTCCTCCATCTCTTATGACTCCGTTCGGATGAGGGCTTGGACACACACTGGGTTGGCAACAGTACCAGGCCGATTGGCGATGGCGGGGACCTTTTTCTGGGCCGGCCTCCCTCGGGCTGGTGCTCCTCGTGGCTTATTTGGACAGTTAGGTGAAATGTGTTCAACTTGACCACAGTTGAAGCACTTTACTATTTTGGCTTCGTCGGTCCCGCAGTCCCGGCCCACATGACCAGCTTGGCCACATTTGTAGCATTTCCTCGTTCCTTGTAAACATTCACCTGAATGGCGTTTGTGGTAAGTTCTGCAAGTCGGGGTGCTCTTTGTGTTGTCACTAATTTTCTTTTTCCTGGCGATTGCCCTTTTTTCTTTATTAGCATCACCTTCCTTGGAGGCTATAAAGAATTGTTTTTGAGCTTGCCTAAGCTCTTGAGTCATCATAGACTCCATTTCCAATGCCGTAGCCCTCTCAATGCTAGAGGCATAGCCCTTTATTCATAATGGGGCTAACCCCTCTTTTAGCTGGGGCCTTAATCTCCTCTGGAACCTTTGTGCCATATTCTCTGGCACATTGGCTATCCACGGCACATGTCGTACCAAGGCGTTGAACTTCGTAGCATATTCTGTGACTGTCATCCTGCCTTGGTAGAGTTTCTCAAACTCTATCACCCTCTGGCTCTTTAGCCCTACAGGGAGATATTCTTTATTAAATTCTTCCAAAAATTCATGCCATGTAACTTGCTCCGGATGTGGCATGGTGACCATAAGTGTCTCCCACCATTCATAAGCATCTTTCACCAGTAGGTGGGTAGCGCACAACATTTTCTGCTGATCATTGCAGGGCGATATTCTTAATAATTTCTTGATTTCTGTAATCCATTGCTCTGCAATGAGGGGTTCTGGTTCCTCTGCAAATTTGGGCGGCCGCTGGGCAAGAAAGGCATTGATAGCCTTTCTGTCGGCCTCGAGGAGACTATCTTCCATTCCCCTTGACATGCCGGGGTTGGCCGAAGGACCTGGTCTTTCCCTGTCTCCTCTTGATGGCGGGGTCTGCTTGTTCCGCATTTCTTATAATAAACCAGCAACCTGGGCTGTCCATTGCTGCATAGCTTTCTCGATTGCCGCAGCAATTCTTTCTTCTATATTAACTCTGCTTGAGGTCTAGGGCTTTCCTCTCGCCGTGGGCGGGTCCTAGAGGTTTATTCGTCGGATTCTTCCCTATACGTTCTTTTACTGGCTTTGCCCCTTGCTTGATCAACCGATTCTTCCATTGGGGCCTTTCCTTTGTTAGCTCTTGCTTTAGCTCTGGTAAGCAGCATTTTCAACTTCACAAAACATTCATTAGCATAACTTCAATATTTATCACGATATACTTAGTCAGATAAAAACACATAGTCATAGAATCATATAATTCACATAAATTATCATCAAACTATTTATACATCAACAAACTTTTGTACATAGGCTAACTTAGCCTTATGTACCTATTCTAAACAATATTTACATATTTATAAAAAAAAGAAAAATAAAATGTCTTGACAGTGTGTGGCTGCATCTTCCTGATCCCCATCCCATTTATCGTCCCCTTCTCCTTAACCTCAGGAACCTTCTGAGACTAAAAGGTACCCGTGTGGGTTCCTTAGTGACCGTACTGGTATCAGACCAGTTTTGTGGTCCTGGGTTCTCGTTCTCCTCTTCTTCACTATCGGACCATTCTATGGGGTCCTCATCATCATTTGCTGGAGGAGCGGGCGGTGGGGATTCGGGCATTACCTCTAATTCTATAACCAGTAAGATGACCTCACAAGGCAGTTTTGGAGGGGGTTGCTCCATTACTTCCTCTCCCCTAGCTAGAGCTTCCCGGCGTTCCTTGGCATCCTCCCTCTCCCAGCGGTCAATTTGTGCCCATGGTGTTCCGTATCGGAACTGTATGTATCCTGCATCAAACCTAAACCACGGACCTGGGTTAGGTGGTACTGGAGCTACTCTCCTTCACCAATATCTCTGTAAATCTTCCTCAGCAACCCAATCGGTAACGACAGATGGTCTAGGCAGTGGGCTGGCTGGGGTAGAGACTGGAGAATCTGGGGGTGCAAGTGCCTGGTTAGAGGACTCTGCCTGGTGGATTCCAGATAATACCAGAAATCCTGGTGGATGGCTGGGGACTATTGGGCGACGTGCTTCTGGTCCCCTAATATATGAAAGTGCTTGGTAACTAGTGGAAACTGGGGGTCTTATGATTAGACCTTCTTGGGAGGCTAACTATCTGTTAACTCTCTCCTGAGCCCGTTCCCGTTTCTACTCTTCTTCCAGTTCCCTTGCACTTAGTGGAGCCTTTCCTCTATCCGTCATCTGCATATAAATCATCAATAATAAATAAATCAATCATAATCATGATTTCATGTATTCTAACTTGGTCATTTCTTTCATTTTCTACCTATTTACCAATCCATGCTTTGATACCAACTTCTGTGGCGCCCCGAACCCGGGGTGCCTAGAAGCCTTACTTCAGGACCCTTTTTGATTGGTAAACGTGACTCAGGATTGTTGCCCTGATCACACGGCAGGATTTATATATATATATATATATATCATCAATACATGAAAAGTTTTCCTCTTTCATCCAACATGAAATATATTTCACAAATCTAATAAAAAACTGTTCCATAAACATTTTCATTGGAATAAAAATATTCATTTCCATTTCAAAATTATTATCATTGTCTTTACATAAAATTTACATATACCACATTCATATCAAAAACTACATATCCTTTTGCATGCTGCCTTCATCATTATTTCCTGTCTGTTGTTGAAAAAGCATGGGTGAGTAATAATACTCAGTAAAAAGCATTTAAGGAAAAATGCTGCACCATGTTCATACACATGCCGGCATGACATTTTGCAAATCATAAATAATTCCGTAAAAAGCATTTAATAAACAATTTAACAAAACGAACTTCAGTTCATGTAAAGCAGTTATAGGTATGACCAACCTTAAATAAATTTCATAAAGCAATTCACAAACAATTTCAAGCATTTGGAAATAATTTGCAAAAGATATAACTTGCTTACCTCCTCAGTTGGTGTCCTCGAATTTTCTTTTCCTTTTCCTATTCAAGGAAAAATGATATTTTATTTTCTTCTATTCAAGTTGCTTCCCATGCATGCTTTATAATATTCGGGCATTATTTCATTATATGGATATTTTTATCTATAGGTTCCTCAAAATTCCATCATTATATTTAAATATTAATCTCAAATTTTCTCCAAAATCACGCTATTCACTGTTCATGGTTACTGTAGCAAATTACTGTTCATCCGAGGTTACTGTTCACAGCGTGTTGGTTATTGTTCATGGGTTCAAAAAATTGACATTTTTTTCAAAAATAAAAAATATCATGACATAGCTTATGCTTAGTATATCATGGAAAATTTCATACATTTTGAATTTATCATTATTTACTTGGCTACATAAATCATTTTTTCCATATACTAAAAATCAACGTAAATTCACTTAAGCATAATCCTTAATTCTAAAAATCATAAAATTAATATATCATCATTCCAACATCATATTTATCATATTCATACATCCCAAATCATCATTTATCAATTTTGGAGCATTATTTTCATATATCATATGCCATCTTCCCGAATGCTCTATCTTTGCTTCAAATTTTTGATGTTTTGGCATAATTCCTATTAAGCATTATATCTATACTTATTTTCTCATGCTTAGGAATTATCTAAGAATGGTTTTACCCTACATAACATCCAAAAGAAATTTGGGTAGAAATCACTTACCTGAAGTGGAGATATCCCACTTTTTCTCTCTAACTTTTTCCTCTTCTTCCTTGGACGTGAGGGAGGGTTTGGGAGATTGGAATTTTCTCAAGTGGAGCTGGGAGAATGATGCCTTGGACGTCCACCCCTTGGCCCTATTTATAGGGCCGGATTTTTCACAAAATTGGATTTTACCTCCTAGTTTGAGGTATTGAGACAAGAGTAGCCACCCTAGGCCTGCTCATGCCCCCCTATGCTGCCCTATTTATTTATTATTTATTTATTTTTAAAATTAATTAATTTAAGCTAAATAAATCCTAACCGTTGGTTTATGATGATGATGATCATGGACCGTTGATTTTGGTCAAAGCCCCCAACTATCCCCTTCTCACGCCCCTGCTGCATCTATTTTTCAATTAATTTTTGTATGTTTTAATTATTTATTTTATTAAAAAGTCAAAAGTAACATTTATGAAAAAGATAAGTTCTTTTTTTATCACCATTTGACGATTCATCTTGACCATTGATTTGTGATTTTCATCATATCTTAAGTCATTCATCATGTTCATCATGAATTTTTAACTATCCATAAAATTTTTTATCGAAATTCGACGCCCGGATTGCAAATTATGAATTTTTCTTTAATTTTCGACTGAAATCCAAAATTTGATTAAAATATAAAAAAGAATTGCTATTTCATCCTATAGTAATTAAATCTCTATTTTGTCTTTTTGTGATTAGGTTAATCCAAGTGATTAACTCTTCATGTGCACTATTCACGTGGGTTAAATTCTTAATTGCATTATTTTAATCTCCAATACACATATCCATCGATATAATTCATGAATTTTCATTTATCATAAAAATAATTACAAAAGAATCTAGGGTTTACAACTCGAAATGACGCGTATACGGTTGGGGTTTCACAAGATTTCAACTCTAGGTGGCCTTATACAAACTTAGCACAAATAGGTGACGAGTTATACTCCAATCAAATGCTACTTTGCCTTCACTTGGTCTTGTCTCCAATATTAAACCAAGTGAAACACAAATGATTAATAAGTAGAAAAAGAAACTACACTTTACAGTTATGTAGAGACAAATTATTGCACAGAGAAGAACTTGTAGAAGAAGTTAATGATCGAGCAGTTCATCACTTAGCAGTTCATCACTGAGTTCTTCTTGAAAACTTTCTTTTAGATCACATAAATGCTTGAGAATAAAGAGGTTGAACTCAATCAATGTTATTTCTCTACCCTCTCCCGTTCATTGGAAGTGTTTTAAATAAGAGAGAGTAACTTCAAACGTTTGGAGGTAGGTGGCGCGCATTTAATGCGCCAATGTTTGAATTTTTTCGACTGTTGTGATTGAAGTCGCACTTAGAATCGACTTGGGTTTCGACTTCATTCAAGTCGCAGACTTTAGTCAACTTTGGATGAAACTTCATCGAAGTTGCAGATTGGAGTCGACTACGGATGCGACTTCGGTCTTCAGCTTCCTTAGTCAAGTTTTAGACTTTAGTCGACTTGGTTTGCAAACTTGACCCACGTCACAAGTGGAGTTGACTTGGGTTGCGACTTCACTGGCTATCTGACTTCTTGAAGCTTTAACACTATGTGATTTTCTTTGTTTGTTTGTCTTTCCTTGTTTTTCATATTTCATGCATATAAGTCTTCATTTGAGTTCAAGTTCCATTCATTCTTCTTGATATTTGAGCTTGTTCAATATTTCTTGAGCATTTGATAAGAACTTGATGTAGCCTTGGCTCAACCTTGTCTTTGTTTCATAATTTGGACTTTATGTTTTTGAATAAAGAGTTTAGGAACATCTTGATTTTTAATTCCACTCAAGTCGAGATTCTGAGTCGACTTCAGGTGCGACTTCACCCAAGTTGCATGAAGAGGTCGACTTGAAATGCGACTTGAATTGTTAGCTTCAACTCTAATCTCTGAAGATATCCCAAGTCGCAGGTGGAGTCGACTTGATGTTGCGACTTCATCTAAGTCGCAAGCGAAGTCGACTTCGGTTGCGACTTCGTCTGCTCAGATGTCCATATTTTAGCACTGTTGAAAATTTGGGCCTTGAAGTCGATGTTGAATCGATGCCTGAGTCGACTTGGCATGCGATTTGACCTGCCAATCTTTTGACCTTTGAATATTTGAATCTTAAAATCACTTAATCATCACATTAGTACCTTGATAATTCTCAAATTGAGTTGTTAATTGTCAAAATATGGATTGTACTTAATTTTCCACATGTTAATAACAATCTCCCCCTTTTTGATGATTGACAAAACTAATTTGAGATAAGTCTTTCATTCATCATTTAAGAAGTATTTCATATTAGTTATCTCTTTGCATTTGATTCTATTTTCAAATCATATTAGTCGTTCCCCACACAACATTTCTACACAAAATATAAGATTTCATTCAATTCAAAACATGGATATACACAAAATAATTCAGAGCACTATTGCAATGTATACCTAAATTCATCTACCCAGAAACAAAAATGAACTATGCCCTAAAATGTTTGCCACCCGATCAATTGCATTTCTTTTGCTAATCCCATATCCTATTCCCAAATTGATTTCCACCCCTTTCATATATGTGTTCAAATACTCCTAATCCCATAAATAGTACAATAACCTAGTCAAATTTGGGTATATCTTGTTATCCTCTTTCAACAATTCGGTCCATCCTTGGTGATCTAGCAATTCTTCAATTCCAAACTCATATTCATGCAATAACTTGAAATCTATTATTTTTGGTAAGAACGTCTTTCTTTCATAGAAGTTTCTGTAGAATTGGTTGTGTTGATGTTAAATCCTAAAGTACTCAGTTGGCATTTTGAGAACTTGCCCCCGTTAAGTTGGGGTACCCTTCCTCTTTACACCAATTTCTGTATTATCACTTGATTCTAGGTTTTCTTCTTCTCTAGGTGCTGAGATAGAGGGGTTACCTTCCTGAAATGAACTCGATGACTTGTGGAGGTTATAGTCTCTTCTTAGGCTCATCCGGACGACGTTCGTTGCCAATGAGGCAAGTCCCCCCCCGTATTTGATTTGGAGGGTCTGGAAACGGGAAGTTTGGTCGATTTTGAGACGGCCTTAGGTGCCATGGGTTCTTAGATCGATGAATCTTTGATGTTGGGAGTTTTAGATGGGTATAGAGATTTAAGAGAGGAGAAAAAATTTCTCTTGAGAGGAATTTCAAAAACAAAATGGAAGAGAGAAATGAGAAAGAGAGAGCTCGCACGCCTATGTAAGTAGCCGAACTGTCAGCTCGCGGAGTCAACTTCGAATACTAAGTTGAGTTCGAAGTCGACTTTACTCATCTGAAGTCGACTTGACTCATCTGACCCAAGTATCAAAATATACATTCTATTTTCTACCCCCCTTTAATAGCATAAATATCCCAGAGATATTTCCACTTTATGAATCAAGATCAATCATACCCATATCATTTCTAATTTTGTAAAATGATTATTTTGCTAATGGTTTTGCAAAAATATCAGCAATTTGATCTTTTGTTTTAACATATTCTAGATAAATATCATGGTCTTCAATATGTTTTCTAATGAAATAATGTCTTACATCTATATGTTTGGTTCTAGAGTGCAATATGAGATTTTTAGTTGAGGCTTAATGAAGATTAGAAAATTTGAATATATTGAGGATAATTATCTCATATATTATGGCTTAATTAATGGAGATTATGTTGCTAATTATGGTTTTAAGGTAGCAAATGCTAGAAAATCCATAATTCAACGCTGGGAAGGCGGATTAAGATGAAAATTGAAAGGTAAGTACATAATTTTGTGCTTAATCATATGAAAATATTGGATTATGAAAATATTGAGGAAATTAAGGTGTAAAATCGATCATCACCTTCAAAATCCAAAGATTGTTTCAAATGACCATGACTTGAGCTAGAAAAGTCGGATTAAGATGAAATTTGAAATAGACGGTTAAAATTATGAGATCAATGCAATGAGAGGCTTGGATTAAACTAATGATGATGAGATCATGGTTTCAGAAAAAAAGGGATGAGAACCCTTGACTTTTGTGCCCATAAAGTAAGCTCTCATTTATGTTAAAGTCAAAGTGCTTAATTAAATAATTAATGGCGTAAATGAGGTGTCAAAAGGAGATAATGAAACATGAATTTTATGAATTATTTAAAATGACAAAATTCATGATAAAATCCAGTGATTAATGACATGATTTAAAGGCTAATGAGCTACCTCAAGTTAGGTAGAGGAGGTGGCCCACACATGGATGTTCAAGGGGCTGATTTCATGGAATTTTTTATTTTTAAAAAATTACAAAAGGTAGCTGATATGGACGTTGATTTTCATGGACAGCAAATGGAGCAGGAAAATATGGACGGTCAAGGTTGGATATTTGATTTTTTATAATTTTTTTAAGAAGCTAAGTGGACCCCTAAGTAGGCTATTAGCTAGGGTGGTTAATTACCCATTAATTAAAGTAAATTCGTTGTGGAAAAAATGTGCAAAGCTGCTGCAAAGTGGATGTTCCAATGGGGACAGCGTGATGTCCATTAATTATATGGATTTTTGTTGGATTTTTAATGGATAATTATCTAATTTACTTGGACCATATTTTGCCATGTCTTTAAAGGGGATAAATATGTATTTAATTATATGCTAAATGATGTGGCAAATGGGTCCCACAAAGCTGGAAAATCCAGCTTATATTAAAGGGTGCACATCCACATGGTTGAAGGGTTGGAGAGAGAAAATGAAAAAAGAAAAAAAATCCCAAAGCAAGGCACTGCACATCCCCTTCTCCAGCAGCGAGGAAAGGAAGAATAAGGGGAGAAAATGAGAAGGAAAAATGGAGAAAAAAAGGGAGATCAGGGTTGAAAACGAGTTGATAATCATGGTTGAAATTCTCTTAAATTTCCATATGATGTTGCTGTTTTGATGTGTATTTATGAATACATGATAATTCATGATTTAATGGATTATATATATTAATTTGGGCTTAAGTTATAAATTTTAGAAAGGATGTGAATTAAGGCTACACATATGACCTGATTTCTATGTTTTTATGTTAAAAATGATATGTGAATGAGCCCAAACGATTTAGGGATGTTATGGAGGGTAAAATACCCCATGTTTAAGGTACTTTGAGTGTCTAAAAGGGTTTGAAAAGATTAGCCCTAAATCTTATTTTATGGGCATATGTTTGGACATGCCAAAACGGGTCAAATGGATACCCAAAACTTGTATGGAAGTTGCTGTTATGGTAGAAAACGAATTTTGGAATTTAAATATGTGTTAATATCCTAAATTTGGGTTAAGAAAAGCTTGATTAATTGCTGGAATTTATGGATTAGAAAACTGTTTTGATTTAAGTATCAAAAGAGACGTTGAAATGATGAAAAAAGGGTTCTCATGTTGCTGTTTTGGAACCCTACGATGAATGGATTATAAATCCAAAATTAAACCCTAAATTATAGGTTAATTAAGGGTTTTAATCATGCTGATTAAGGACATAAGTTTCTGTGTTGAAAATTTTTAAGAAACACATGATTTATGTGTTGTGAAATGGACGTATATGAAGAAATAAATATGAATAAATGGTATATGGTTTATGTAAGTTGTTAAAATGCAAAAATGCATGAAAAATATGATGAAAAACGTGGATGATTTTCTGTTTAGATAAATAATGATAATCTCAAATTTTGAGATTAATATTTGATGATTAAGACATCAACTAAGTGCTTAAGAATGAGCACAATGTGCAAAAATATGAAAAAATATGTAAAAAATGATAAGTGGAAGTAATAAACTTCCATATGATGTCAAATAAATGACTAATGAATGTATTATGGTATATGGGAATGATACCTTAAAAATGGGTATTAAAAATATGGTGAAATGAATGGTATAATGCGTAAGTTATGATATGCATGTACACCCGATTTGGAATTCAAGTGGGTTGTGAATGTTAATGGAAATGGGTTGAAAAACTGAGTTGAATGCAAGCGAAAGAAAGTATATGAATGCTATGTCATTCTTATATGTATAGGCAAAGGCAAAGAGATAAGCGAGACAAAAAGCTAAGCAAGCAAGGTAAGCAAGTAGCTTTCTAAATGAGTTTTGTTTTAAATGTTTTCTAAGATATTTAAGGATGGTCATTCCTTACTTCAATATGTATTGAAATATTGCTTACCGTTTCGCATTTATGTATGAAATGTGATGAAGTATGGATTTATATGATGTTTCTTTGAAACAATGTTTAAAAGGGATGGTGCAAAGAATTCTCTACATGAGAATGACAAGTTCCATGTGTAAGGGGTATATAATGCCGGGGTGACTAAAGGTCATGCATGGAATGGAAGTCAAGTAGGCTAGTCAAGGTAGTAAGTGGACAAGGAGTCCCCATTGACGTTGCTAAGTCGGTAGGTCCGGCGAGGTAGGCTAGTCGAGGTAGTAAGTGGTCGACGTTGCCAAGTCGGTAGATCCGGCACCAAGGATGGAAAGGATCATGCTATGAAAGAGGGTTCCCCATGCTAGCGTACCATCAAATGAAGGATAATGTCATGAATGGAAATGATGCATTTGCACATCCAATGTTTATGAAATGCCCAAAAACTGGGATTTACTAATGGTTTACATGAATGGTTTTCATGAATGGTTTATGAAAAAGTTTCTACTCCGCAGGTAGTTGGTCACTTGCTAAGTGTCTCTACTAAATGGAGAGAAATATTTTTAAACAATGTTGCTTTCAAAATGAATTGTCTGAAAAATATATAGCTTGCTTATTGAGTTGAATTTCAACTCACATTTTGTTTTCCAAACCCATAGACAGGTGAAAGGAAGGAGGCAAGGAGCACAGGTGGAGATTCAAGGATGTATGAATTTTCATGAGTACCTTTATATGAACTTATGAATGTTAACAATTAAATTGTTATTTAATGTTGTAGAAGGATTATGTTATGGTTTTGTGACCATAGAAGAAGAAAGGAAAATTTTTTATGGGTAAATGCCAAGGCATGAAATATCATGATATGATTAAGTATGAAGATTATGAGATGACATGTATAATTCTCAAATGATATAATGGCCTAAAATGACATTTGATGGAAATTGAATATATAAATGATATGAAATCCTAACCATCAATTGAATGTATAAATGATATAAAATCCTAAGGAGTTAGGATTAGGTGGATAAATATCCAATTAAGAACCCGCCGCGTGATCAGGGCAACAATTCTGATTCCCATTTACCAATCGATAGATCTTGAGGTAAAGACGTGATGCTTGGGCTGAGGCGCCACATGACATTTTACATCCATACATACATACATTCAATCATTGGATCACATAGAACTTAAAACTTTACATAAGTTCGCATATACGTTAACATACCTCAAAACTTTAAATCATGCTATCCATGTATCATGGCTACCATCACGTACCTTTCCTTCACTTGCTTAGGTTTGCAACCTCTTGAGTTTCCCGGTATCTGTCTAAGGTTTGGGAAAACAAAACGTGAGTGACAACTCAGTAAGCAAGCATTTTATCTTTTAGGGCAAGACTTTCTTTAAAACGTTTTCCTTAAACATCTTGAATACCTTTTACCTGAAGACATTTATATGTCCTAAAATATTGTTATAAAATCCTTTGTTCATGAGGACAATTCTATGTCCTTGAACATTTCGTAAAACATTCATTCTTAAAATCATTTACAAGCCAAGTTGGGCTTGTTAAGGCAAAACATATACGTTTTACCTTTTTTAATTAAGTCTTGTGTGAATATTTCTAATGTTTCAAGACATTTACATAAAACCATTTTTTGCCAGTGGACATTTTACGTCCAAAATATTTTTCTCATAAATCCTTTTTAGAGAAGGACATTCTCATGTCCTAAAACATCATTCACATAGGCCTTTTTCGGCAAGGGACATTTCTATGTCCAAAAACATTTTCATCATAAATTCCTTTAGCCAAGGGACATCTGATGTCCCAAAACATTTTTAACATAACATTCTTTGGTAATGGACATTCATATATCCTAAAACACTTTTCATTTAAGCCCTTTGGAAATAGACATTCTTATGTCCAAAACCAAGTTTGACATAATTCCTTTTCAAAATCCCTGTCTTTAGGCTTGTTTATAAACAAACAAGGCATATAAAATACATAATCCGTTTTCATAATAGCATTTGCATAAAAACGTTTCCTTTCATTTCTTATTATTTACACTTTTGTGTAAAACACCCCTTTTTAGGGTAATTATTTCATAAAAATCCCTTTAGGATAACTTTTCATAAAAATACTTTTATGTCTCATTCTTTGGGCTTTTCAAAAGAAAAACATAAGAAAATACATTTCTCTCCATCCAGTAGTGACACTTAGCAAGTGATCATTCTACCTTTTGGAAGAGAATCCTTAACAAGACGCTGACCAGGCGGCTATTCTTTCATCCTTCTCCCATCTCAGGGAGGGCACCGTCGGCCTCCTGCCATCCCTTAGCGACTTGGCCATATGTAGAGTGGGCCCCAGTCCATCTCCGACTGTGCTCTACAACCGGTATATTCCTTGTACTGGTGTACCATACATCCTTATCATAGACTGCAGTCCGTGTGGTTTAAAGTATCATAGACCGCAGCCCGTGTCCTTTTAAACAGGGATCACAGACCGCAGTCCGCATCCATTCTTGAAAACCATAACAGACCGAGGTCTATATCTTTAAAAATTATTTTGAAAAAGAACATCACAGATCGCAGTCCGTGTCAACTTGTAAAGTGAGCGCACCCATTTTAAACAAGTTGTTCTTTGAAATTTAGTTTTAGGATTACCTTCCTTAAATTCTTTTAGAAACATTTTGAGTAAAATATTTTGATAAACATTTGAAATGTTTTAGGAACAATACATCTTAAAACCCTTATAAAAGAGCGTCAAAACTTTTGGATTTCCAAAAATAAACCATGTATTTTCCTAATATTTTCTTGGTTTCTATTTCAGGGCCTTTTTCTCATAAAAGTTATGCAATTATACTATCCCCTTCTCAACCACCTCAAGGTCAACTTCTTGTCGACATATCTATTTTGCCATTTTTACATAGAGAGGGGCTTGCATAGTCTTTTTGCATGCCATTTAGCAACTCAAAATCAAACCATTTTATGAAAACACTTGTTGGGTTGGTCATCCTTAAATCCCATTAAACAACATCCGTATAAAAATTTTTCAAAACATTTTCAACATAGATTTCCTTATTTAAAGAAAATCAAAACTTTTTCGAATATCATTTCCAAACATATGGACTATGTCCAAATCATTGTTTATATTTAAATATCCTGACATAGAGAAATCAATCTTTTTCCATAAATCAAATCCCATTTTCCTTTTCTTTTATAAACATAATTATTTATCATAAAATATCAAAACTTATTTACAAATATTTCTTTGTAAAAAGGGAAAAATTTCCTTTTTCTTATAAAATACTTTTGAAACAACCTCATAAAGAACTTGCTTGCTTGCTTGAAAACAAATTCTTAAAACCATTGGCATAAAACATGAAATCCTTTAAAAATATCATCATGTAGAACTTGCTTACTCGTAAGCAAATTCCTAAATCCATTAACATAAAGCATTCCCAATCTTTGACAATACTTGTGATAAATCTTTACCCTAAAAAGTGTTGCTTGCTTCCCATGAAGCAAACCTTGAGGTTTTTTCTTAAAGCCATCCTTTTCCAAAACTTACGACTTTTCATTAAAGTCGTCATTTTCAAAACTTGTGGCTTTTCATTAAAGCAGTCAATTTTCAAAACTTGTGCTTGCCCATTCGTTAAAATATAATCATAAATATTTCAATCTCATAAAATCACATAGAAAGAAAACAGTATTTTGGGAAAGTTCGCTTGCTTACCTGAGATCGCCTTAATCTCTTTCTTCCATTTTTTTCCTTGCCTTTGCCTAGATAAATGAAAATAACATTTCATTTATTCATATCAACTTTAAATGCTTATATCCCTTAGGTTTTCCAACCTACATAAATCCATTTGGACTAGCTTAACCCACTCTTCTTTCAAGTCAGGTATTCATACGTATCAACATAGCCTATACATCAAATTATTCATTTATTCATTTTTAATACCCTTATGTAGGGTAAACTTGCATACATAAAATAATAATTCATTGAATCATTATTTGGAGGTTCATTACCTCCATTTATCATTTTTAACATATTTTTCACTTTTCATACAACGGTGCTCATTTAAGCACTTAGTTGATAACTTAGGCATCATATAATAATTTCAAAATTTGAGATTATCATTATTTACTAAAATAGTACCTTAATTCATGTTTTTCATCATGTTCTTATGCATTTTTGCATTTTAATAACTCACATAAACCCTTTATCATTTTCTCATGTCTATCTCTCCATACATGTCCATTTCACAACACATAAATCATGTGTTTCTTAAAAATTTTCAACACAAAAACTTGTGTCCTTAATCAGAAGGATTAAAATCCTTAATTAACATATAATTTGGGGTTTAATTTTGGATTTATAATCCGTTCATGTTAGGGTTCCAAAACAACAACATTAGAACCCATTTTCATCCTTTCAACACCTCTTTTGACATTTAAATCAAAATAGTTTTCTAATCCATTAATTCTAGAAATTAATCATGCTTTTCTTAACCCAAATTTAGGGTATTAACACATATTTAAAATCTAAAATTCGTTTGCTTGCATAACAGCAACTTCACATGCATATAAGGTACCCTTCTTGCATCACTTTGGACGTCCATATGTATGCCCCTAAAAAATCAGTTTTAGGGCAATCTTTCTAACCCATTTTGAACATCCAAAGTACTCTAAATCTAGGGTATTTTATCTCCTTAATCATCCATAAATTATTTGGGCTAGTTCATGTATCATTTTTGACATAAAAATATAGAAATCGGGTCATATGTGTAACCCTAATTCATATCCTTCTTAAAATTCATAACTTAAGCCCAAATCAACATATATAATCTATTAAATCATGAATCATCATGTAATCATGTTATTAAATCAAAACGGAAATATTATACATGGGTTTTAGAAAATTTCAGCTAGGTTAATCAACCCATTTTCAACCCTAATCACCATTTTCACCCTTTTGAACCCATGTTCTTATTCTTTTCATTCAATCCTTAATCATTTCCCTAATCAAGGGCATCATGAATCATCCTTTAAGGGTTCAATATGAATCAAATTTATGACTCATAAGTTGAGGTGAAAAACATAGAATTAAAGAACTCAAATCGTGGGGTATACTTATATGAATTGAATCCAACTTGAGTTGCTTGGTTCCTCCTCTTTTTCTCCTCTTTTTTCATCTTTTCTTTTCTTTTTCTTGCCCTCATATTGCTGGAAAATGGGGATGTGCACACTGCCTTGCTTGAGGTGTTTTTCCCCTCAAAAAATTTTCTCTCTCCAACCCTTAACCATATGGACGACCACCTATGTATAAACTGGATTTTTCAGCTTTGTAGGCCCCATTTGCCACATCAATTAGCAGCTAATTAAAGCATATTTGTCTCCTTTTTCTGACATGGCAAAATATGGTCCAAGTAAATTTGATAATTATCTTTAAAAAATATCAAAAATTCATACATTAAAGTCCATGTTGTTGTCCCCATTGGAATGTCCACTTTGCAGCAACTTTTGTCATTTTTTCCACACCTAATTCACTTTAATTATGGGTATTTAATCATCCTAGCTAATAGCCTACTTAGGGGACCATTTAGCATATTTGAAAAAAATCATAAAAATCAGATATGCAGCCTTGGACGTCCACTTATCTTGCTGTCCATTTATTGTCCATGTGATCATGTCCATATGCAACTGCCCCTTTTGTAATTTTTTTCCTCAAAATTGCAGCTTTAATTAATGTACGATTAATCACCCTAAATAGGAGCTCATTTAGGGGTCCAATTATCATTTAAAAAATCAATAAAAATCTCAAAAAGCAGCTTGGACGTGCACATTTTCAAACTTCCATCTTGCTATCCATATTTTTAACGTCACATGTGCTTCGGATTTCGGCATTTTGTGATATAAAAATCCAACTCTAATTAATTTCACTAACCACCCTTGTCATGTAGCACATTTAAATGCATATTTTTCATTTTAAAAAATAAAAAATTCCATGTACACAGCCCCTTTGGACGTCCATGGATTGCTACCTATTTCATGCTCCTTTGAGCTAGCCCATTAGCCATTAAATCATGTCATTAATCCCTTGATTTTATCATGGATTATGTCATTTTAAGTAATTCATAAAATCCATGTGTAATTATCTCCTTTTGACACCTCATTTTGCCATTAATCATTTAATTAATCGCTTTAACTTTAACATAAATAAGAGCTACTTTATGGTGCACAAAAGTCAATGATGCACACCCCTTTTTTTGTGAAACCATGATCCCACCATCATTAGCTTAATCCAAGCCTCTCATTGCCTTGATCTCATAATTTCAACCGTTCATTTCAAATTTCGTCTCAATCCGACTTTTCTAGCTCAAGTTATGATCATTTGAAGTCATCCTTGAATTTTGATGGTGATGATCGATTTTCACCCGTATTTCATCAATGTTTTCATAATATAACTTTTTCATAAGATTAAGCACAAAATTATGTGCTTACCTTTCAATTTTCATCTTAATCCGCCTTACCGACGTCGAGTTATGGATTTTCTAGCATTTGCTATCTTTAATCCATAATTATCAACATAATCTCCATTAGTTAAACCATAATATATGAGGTAATTATCCACAATATATTCACATTCCCTAATCTTCATTAAACCTCTTTAATCCCATTGACCCATATCGGCTTATAATCATCATTCTTAACCATTTGCCCTAATTGCAATAAATCATCATTATTGCAATGAAAATTATTCATAATTCCTCTAAATCATACATGATTCATATTTATATGCCAATTGCATATATATAAGCCTTACTTGGGTCTGGGTATCACACCTTTACATACTCAATTCAGTTGAATTGACAGAGCAGATACTTAAAGAAGCATACTTTTCTCTCCTTTTTATATACCTAGGAAGCACTAAGATGTATCAAGATCTCAAAAAGAGATATTGGTGAAACGATATGAAAAGAGAAATAGCTGAATATACAGCTAAGTGTTGACATGTCAAAAAGTGAAAGCAGATCATCAGCGAATACCCGAAAAGTTATAGTCACTTGCAGTTTGTGAAACCCCGATTTTAAGACCATGTATGAAACCCTAGGGTTATAAACCCTAGGTAATGTATTAATCTTTATATGAAATATATTGATGATTTTTTGCAATATATGGAATTAGAGGATTAAATAGCTAATTATGGAATGTTAATTCGGATGAATAGTGAAATGTAAATAGTAAATGTGGGATTAAGAAATATGTTAAGTTAATCACTTTGGATTAACTTAATCATAAAAGACAAAAAAGAAAGCTTCCTACTAAAAGACAAAAGAGGAATAGTGATGCTTTTTGAATTTTTTAATAATTTTCGGATTTAAGGGTGATTTTGAAGAAAAAATGAAGAAAAATTCATAATTTGCAATCGGACGTTGGATTGAGGTGAAATTTTTTATGAATGGTCAAAATCTTATGACGAACATGATGAGTGATCCAAGATCTATCAAAAATCATGAATTAAGGGTCAAGATGAAACATCATTTGAAAATTAAAAAGGTAGCCCACATTTTTCATTAATTACCTTTGACTTTTGGATTAAATTTAATTAATTAAAAATCAAAATAATTAATGTAAAATCAGAAAAAATGCCAAGGAGGGCAGGGGCATGCAAGGGGGAGGACTTTTGGGGCCAAAATCCAATGGCCTAAAATCATCCTCATCAAGAATTAACGGTTGAGATTTAATTAGCTTAAAATAATTAATTTTAATAAATAAAAAATCATTAATAAATAGGGGCTGCTAGGGGGCGTGAACTACTGTGTAGGGTGGTTGCACATTTCTCCACACATTTCATGGAAATTGAAAAAAATATTTAGAATTAAATATGAGCAAGGGGGTAAATTATAATTTAATAAAAAATGAAAAACTATAAATAGGGGGTGCTATAAACGACCAAAGGCACTTGAAACCAGCTCCAAGCTTGAAAAATTCAAGCCTTCCCACCCCAAATTCGTTCCAAGCCTTGAGAGAGAGAATGAGAGAAGGAAAGAGAGAGAAGGAGCCAAGTAGGAAGAGAATGCTCCACTTGAGGTAAGGAGATTCTACCAAAAATTCTTTTGAGTATTATGTGGGGTAAAACTATGCTTAGATAATGCTTAAGCATAAGAAAATAAGTATAGTTATGCTGCTTAATTGGAATTATGCCAAAACATCAAAAATTTGGAGTGAGGATAAAGTATTCAGGAAAATCATGCATAAAATGAGTAAATAATGCTCAAATATTGCTAAATGATGATTTGGGATGAATGTTTATGATAGTTATGATTTTGGAATGATGATATATTAATCTCATAATTTTTGAATTTAAGAATTATGCTTAAGTGAAATTATGATGAATTTTAGTATATGGAGAAAATGATTTTACTACAATAATATGCTACAGTAATCATGAATAGTGATTTTGAACAGTACTATGAACAGTGAACAACATGATTTTGAAGAAAATTTGAGATTAATATTTGAGGATTAAGACATCAACTAAGTGCTTAAAATGAGCACAATGTGCGAAATGTGAAAAATATGTGAAAAATGATAAGTGGAAGTAATAAACTTTCATATAATGTCAAATGAATGACTAATGAATGTGTTATGGTATATGGGAATGATACCTTAAAACGGGTATTAAAAATATAGTGAAATGAATGGAATAATGCATAAGTTATGATGTGCATGTACACCCGACTTGGAATTCAAGTGGGTTGTGAATATTGATGAAAATGGGTTGGAAAACTGAGTTGAATACAAGCAAAATAAAGTATATGAATACTATGTCATTCTTATATGTATAGGTAAAGGCAAAGAGTTAAGCGAGACGAAAAGCTAAGCAAGCAAAGTAAGCATGCAAACCTTTTTAAAATGTGATTTTATATGATGTTATGTTGCAACCTTGGAATATGTTGGAATTGCTTCATTGTAAGCAAATCCTTATAAAAGTATGGAGAAATGTAGAAATGGTTGCATCATGATGGAGAAAAGAAAACTTTGATTTTTAAATAATATTTGATTTTATCAAATGAATTTGAAATAAATTATTGAATATTTTGAAAAGGAGATTTTAAGAAAGGCCAACTGATAAACCGATTGTACAAAATGATTTGAGTAACGGTAATGATCAAAGGATGATGTAAGCTTATATTTATAGAAATAAACAATGTGTCATGGGGACAATATATATTATACTAAATGGGAAAATGATGTTTATATATCCTTTGTTCATTAAAATCCAGAAATGGGAAGACAAATATTTTCAAGAAGTCTTTTGTTTTCAAAATATTAAAATTTTTTCAAAATTATTTTATCGTTTAAAAATTATTTACAACCATCTTAGCAATGTTTTGAAAATATTATTGCTCAAATGCTATCTTCAAATATTTCAAATGATTTATAAAAATGTTGTATAAATGTTTGCAAATTTATTTTAAGGTTGGCCATTCTTACAAAATATTATAGAACTTATTAACTTAGGTTGTGCCTGGTTTTCAAGTTAGAAAGGGATACAGACTAAGGTTTGTATTAGTTTTATGAAAGCATGCTAGCATCAAATTTTCAGAAAAAGGCACAGACTATAGTCTGTGGTGTTTTATAAAATCATGCTAGCATATAAATGTGGATGAGAAGTGTGCACATGGATTATGTACTAGGTCTACTATAGAGGATATGCAGACCGGACGCGGTTGCAAAGTAGGCCCCCTCTATGTAGGCCAAGTCGCTTGAAAAAACAAAATGTCGGTGGTGCCCTTCCTGAAATGGGAGAAGGAACGAATAGCCGCTCAGCTAGCGAGCTATCTAATGAAAGGGTTTCTCTCCTAAGGAGGAAAAGGTGATCACTTAGTAAGTGTCACCTACCAAACGGACAGAAATGTAATGCATGAAGCATATGCTTGTTTTGAAAAGGTTTTATAGAAAATGTTTTGAGGACACGAGAATGTCCTTGGAGAAAGGAAGTTTTATGAAAAATATTTTTATGTCCATGAAAAAGAGGTTTACATGTTAAGTTTGCAAGCATATGTTTTATGAAAGGTTTTATGAAAAGGTTTCCTCTGAATAATAGTGATCACTTGTTAAAGTGTCTACTATCGAACGAGAGAAATGCATTTAAAATAACAAAATGCTTGCTTATTGAGTTTTGACTCACGTTTTGCTTTCCAAACAATAGACAGGTACATGATATGACATAAAGAAAAAGGAAAGGATAATATGAAGAAAGAATGATGACATGTTGGTTTGTATGATATTAGAAAATTTTCTGAAGTCGTATGTATGAAATGATTAAAAACCTACATTGTAGAAAAACAAGTTAGAATGTTATAGATAATATTTGCAAAAAAAATTATTCTAAGAATATGTTTAGATATGATGAAATGATGTTATGTGATGAAAGGAAAAAAAATTGGATGAGATCCAATTAAAAATACCGCTGTGTGATCAGGGCAACAATCCTGAGTCACGTTTACCATTCAATAAGATCCCGAAGTAAGGCTTCTAGGCACCCCGGTTCGGGGTGCCACAGTGGTTCTCTTGATTCTCTAATTATCATGATTCATTGAATAAAATAGCTGAAATAACGACATTGACCATCTCTGTCACTCATTTAGGCGGGATGAATGCATGCCGTCGATTTTGTGCATGTTGCGTTTTGCTTTCTTGCCCTTTTGTGAATGGGGAATATCAACAAATGAGTTCGTAGTTTTCATCCGTAATAGCAGGAGAAAGCATAGAAAGAAAGGAAATAGTAAAAACGACTCTAGGTGCATGGCAGCATCGATTTCCCCTAGCACATCTCATTGCCCAACTCTTTCATCAGTTCTAACCATGCTATCGTCAAGCATAATACTGGCCTCAAGCATTATATTGAAGATGGAAAATCTATATGCTATCGTCAAGCATGACACTGCCCTCAATTATTATGTTAAAGACAAAAAATCTACATGCTTGTGGGTGGAGATCTAACCAGATGGGTTTATTCTCTGTTGAATTTTTAATAGCATGCATTTAAAACCCGCAACTCAAAAATTATACAAATTTGTCATTTTTAATGAAACAAGCATGTCGAACTATCAAAATGGAGAGTAAAGAAAGAGAACAACATCCACATACTTCTTATAATGATGTGCATCTCTATCCAAGTGAGCCAGAGTATCAGCCAAAATTGACACCCGATAGACATTAAAAATGTGATGAATTAGCTAAGATGTTCTATTTTCTCAAGCATAAACTACACTTAGTTCCCCAGTCACAAAGGCAACATCCGCTTTTTGACAAAGGAAGGATCAATGTCGGTAATGGTGGGTTTTTAGTTAGAAATATTATGGATTACTTTTAGTGCAGAGAGAAGAACTTTGTGTTGGGGTAAAATATAAAAAAGAGAAAATTAAGGAAAGTGGGAAAAGTGAAATTAAAATCAAGTTTCACTGCAGGCGTGTTATGATGTCACTTTCCTTAAGGCAATTTTGCTACCCTATTTGCTGCTTAGGGTAATTTTGTAGTTATCCCCAAGATACAAAAATTGAAACCTGAACTATAATAGGAAGCAACACCTTTTCTAGACACACGAACACTTGATAATAGAAATTTTGGTCAAATGGAGAGAATTTCAAAACAATATGGCAAAACTGCAAAAATTTGATTATGACAACAATATTTGAATCAAGACACACTATAGGATGTCTGAACGGAGACAACACAATGTCTTGGATGAGGCAAGATGTGTCTGAATGAGACAAGAGCACTTGGACCATATTTAAAGATTTTGAATAGCCGTATTTACACAACCACTCGATTTAATAAACGCATCCCATTTCAATTGGATGCATCCCTAGAATCTTGCCACATCACCCATGCCATTTCATGTTATGTGTTGCTTCGATTGGAGTTTTAAATTTCAAACTCAAACGATGCATCCTTTGGTTGAAATTGTAAATTCGAAAAAATCATCTAAATTGGATTCGAACCCAAGACCTGTTACACCAATGCCAACGTCTCTTACCACTTTAGCTATTTTATTTTTGTTGTTAATCTATTAAGTTATATTATACTTATTATAAATTTGAAAATCCTAACATTCCCTTGCCTTTTTCAAAATTTAAGTAAACTCCATTCAACCAAGGAAATCTCATACATAAATAAAGGTGTCGGGTAGGCTTGAACATTTACTTAGCAAAAATACATCAAGATTTACCGGAGTGTACAATAGTCAATATATATCAAGTATTCTAAAAGGCGACCCGTTATAGCCATGTGCCAGTATCCCAATTTCATAAGTACCTCAGAGTGAATCTGCACACTCTACAAATAGAAGCAGTCTCACTTTCAACACTCATATAGGTGGATCTATTTAGAGTACCCTATAATTAAATACTCCAACCTAGTAGTTTTAGATCCATTAAGAGTATAAAATACTCAACCTCAAAAATATGTTACAGGATCCAAGCACTACCTGAGGGATGCAAAATCATAGATTTAACCAGTGCTTACAAGTTGCAAAAATAACTTTTCTCATTGAACTCTTAGACTTGGGCTACAAGAATATAGTTGAGTTTCAGTTGGTGCAACTCCTAGATGTGGATTTCGGTCCCATCCCTCTTGATGTTTTCCAAACCACTTCCCTGGTAAAGCCTTTTGTAAGCGAATCTGCCAAGTTTTCACTTGATCTTACAAAATGAATATTAACCACTCCATCTTAGAGCAACTGCCTTATATAATTGTGTCTCAATGCAATATTTCGTGACTTACCATTATAGTTCTTATTATATGCTCTAAACAAAGTTGCTTCGCTATCACAATGCATATAAATAGGAGGCATTACTTAGGCTAAATAAGAATTTTAAGTAATAAATTTCTAAACCACTCTGCTTCTTTCCCTGCAGCAGCTAAAGTAAGGAATTCAGACTCCATTGTCGAATGTGTAATGTAGATTTTCTTTTAAAAGCCCATGAAATAGCAACTCCTCTAATGGTAAAAATACAGCCACTTGTGTGTGGCGCCCTAAACCCGAGCGTCACATCCTGAGCCTTACCTCGGGATCGTATTGATTGGTAAATGTGATCAGGATTGTTGCCCTGTCACACCGCGGGTTTTAACGAATGTTTATCCAATTTAATATTTCTTCATAAGAGTTTGATTTCTCATATTTTCATCTCAAACATATCTAGGTCATTTCCCACCCATTATCACATACAAAGCATGCTGATCAAAACATTTCATCAATTACATAAATCAGATGTCACTGCATGTATTAACCATAGTCATCAACATAAAACATTCAAATAGTTATAATCATTCAACATGAATTTTTCATAACATAGAAGTGCTAAAGTTTTTCCATGGCTTTCTCAAGCTTGCACTTGCTCCTTTGCCATTTCCTTTCTTTCACCTGTCTTTGGGTTTGAAAAACAAAATCGTGAGTCGAAACTCAATAAGCAAGCTATTTATATTTTACAGGCAAATCATTTTAGGCAACATTTTGCATTTAAAATCATCTTGGAAAGCAACTTATACCTTTTCAAAAGGTATATCTTGGAAACATAAAATCCTGTACCCATCACGAGTACAATATGCATAATGCCATGAAAAACCATGAACATATCCTCATATTTCCCTTAGGATGGAAGCTAGCCAGGCGACCATCCGTCCACGTCATCTCCCATTTCAGAGAGGACGCCACTGGCCTTGGGCCTATCTTAGCGACTTGGCCACACTAAGGGGGGACAATCGGTCAGCTTATCCCCTTCAAGTGGACCTAGTACCTTGTGCACATGATTTTTTCATAAATCCATCTTTAACATGCTAGCATGATTTTCATTTAGAAACTTGGAATCACAACATTTTTCATAATATTTATCAAAGGAAATTCCATAAATCACCTTGAAATAAAAGCATCATTTCAACACAATTTAACTAAGGAATGACCACCCTTAAATACCTCTAAAATATTTTCAATATTTACATCAAACAGTTAGTACAAAAATCACATTTATTCAAAGCAATTTAGAAAAGCAAAAATCATTTAGAAAATTTGCTTGCTTACCTGCGTTCCTTAGCTTTTCCACTCAGCCTTTTCTTTGCCTTTTCCTACATGAGAATAATATAATTTTTCATATATTTCTTTTTCTTGTATCTCATTTAGTTTTCCACCCCATTTTCATTAACATATATCATTTATTTGACTTCTGAAGTCATTATGCATACACTTAGCATATACTTGTACATTTCATCGGTTCATACACAACATATTCAATCTCATAATTAGGGTAACCATTCAACTATATAATAACCATCTAATACTTATTATTTATAGGTTCATTAACCTCAATTTTCCATTTATTTATCCTTTTCCAAAATACACACGTCGGTGCCCGTTTTAAGCACACGTTATCGCCTTAGGCTTCATTAATCAATTTCAAAATTTGAAATTAACCTCATGAAATTCTAAACAGATATATAATCATGAAATTCATCATATTTTCATGAATTTTTGCACAAAATCACATTACATAATTCATTCATCACCCTTGCATATCTATTCCTTCACATATGCCCATTTGGCAACACATACATATTATATTTCGTAAAATTTTCTAAGTCAGAAATTTAATCCATATTTCAGCGTGTTAATTAAACTTAATTACCAATTTATTTATGATATTTTTATGGGATTTAAATCCACTAATCATAAGTTCTCAAATCAGCAACTTTGGAACCCATTTTTCACACGTTTAACGTGTCTTTTGACACATAACCCTAAGTAGTTTAATAAATATGAATTTTCAGAAATTAATCCTATTTTTCTTAATACAAATCTAGGGCATTAACACATATTTAACATTCATAAATTAATACCCTTCAAAATAGCAAGTTATTTACCCATTTCGGGTCCCCTTTCCACTCCGTTTAGACATCGTTTCATAAATCCATAAAAATCAGATTTGGGGCTTATCTTCCCAAATCCTTTTGGGCATCAATAATACCCTAAACCTAGGATATTTTACCCTACATAGATCCCATAAATCATGCAAACCCATTTTCATACCATTTTTAACCTAAAAATGAAGAATTCGGGTTGTAAACTTCGCTTTGCATTCCGTATTTTCTAAAATTCATGATTTAAGCTCAAATCAAAATATGTTTTGCATTAATACATGATTCATAACCTAATCATATCATTCATTCAAAACAGCAACTTGACATGGGAATTCAAGATTTAACAAGTTGAGTTTTCCACTCAATACACATTCTAAACTTCATTTTCAACATCTAAAACATGAGAATTCATTCATAAAGCTAAATACCAATTCCATATTCAATCAAAGTAATTTTGAATAATCATTTATGAATTCTTTAAGCATCCATTTCATATTCAAATTTTGGAGTTTAAAGCTCAAGATAAACAACTCAAAACAACACATACACTTACTTGGTTTATGCACTCCAAACCCTAAACACTTGGAGATGGATTTGTCTCCTCAAATTTCCTTCTTTTTTCCTTGTTTTCCTTCCTTCTTTTCTGGCTCTAAAGGGGACATGAGTTTCTGGCTTTGAGGGAGAAAAATTCCAGCACTTAAAAAATTTCCAAGCTCTCTTCATGTGGACGTGCATGGATTTTATAATGCTGGATATAATCCAGCTGTGGGCCCCTCCTTTGCTGGGTTTTTCCACACCATTAAATGGAAGTTTATCCCCCTTATGTGCTGGTGAATTCACAGCCAAGTAAAATGCATTTTTACCATTTTTCAAAAATCCAAAAATCTGCTCAATCTTAACCGTCCAAACTGCCCCACAGATCACGTCCCTTGGCTGCCATTATTTTCCAGATTTTTTATTTTTTTTAATAATATCCATTTAAGGGTAATTCATACACTTAATTATTCTTTAATTCATGCATTATTTTGATATTAAAAAACTTAGCAAAAATTGCAGCAATCACACTTAGCATTGCACGTCATTTACCCCTATATGTTGTCCACATTTTCCTCTCCAATGCAGCTATATTTTATAATTGTTTTGCGGGGAATTTACATGATTGAATGCATATTCTTATGGCCCTACATGTCAGCTGCATAAGTACATATTTTATAAAATAAACAGCAAGGGCAGCCCGTGGACGTTCCCATCTTGCCACCTTACCTATGCCCATTTTGCACACTTTGTAGCTTCATCATGGTGGACATTTATTGCTGGATAATTCTTGAATTTTCATGTTTTATAATATTGCATAAAATATCCTAAAAATATGCTACATTTGAAACCTCATTTTCCATTAAAACCATGCAATTATTCCATGTACTCAAGTATTAAATGAATGGTACTCTTGAGGTGCAAAAGTCAATAATGCATACCTTTTTCAATGCAGGTATTTTTTCAACATAATATTCTTAATCTAAGCCTTCCAAAATGTGCATCTCATGATTTCATTCAACCGTTTCAAATTTTATCTCAATCCGATTTTCCTAGCTCAAGTTATAGCCGTTTAAAGTTAACGGTTGGAATTGAGATGTGATCAATAAATCATAACAATAATTTCATCAAGAATTTTTATAACCCAATAATTTCATAATTTCAAGCCCAACATCATCAAGTTCCATCTCAAATTTCACTTGAATCCGCCTTACAGGCGTTGAGTTATGAATTTTCGAGTGTTTTTCCACTATACTTGACAATTATCATTTAAATTCCCATAATTCATATTAAATAATGGAAAATGATTATCCATGATGTATTTGCAAATTTCAATCAACAAAAATTTTCTCTGATCCCATTGTCCCATATTAGCTCAAATGATTACTCGAAGCATCATTGCTAATCCTTAACCCTAATTGCAAAAATGAGCAAAAATCACATAATCATTCAAAATTCAATAATTACACATATAAATGTCATATTCATGTTAATTCATACATTTGGTTTCTACATGGGTTGGGTTTCACATTGTGGATATAGATTCCTTGGTATCAGAAATCCAACTTGCATCACTGTACCATTCTAGTACAATAGGTTCACTATTGAATTGCAATTCATAGTCAATGGTCTTTCTCAAATATTTCAAAATCCTATGAATTGCATTCCAATTCATATATTTGAGAAATGTAATGAGATTGAGAAAGAGAAATTACATTATCATCTCTTATAATTTTGATGTCGAGGATGACATTGGCCCTGCCCATATCTTTTATATCGAAGATAACTGACAGAAAACTTTTAGTTTCTATAATAATCTCAAATTCAGTACCAAATATAAGAATATCATCAACATATAAGCAAATAATAATACTTCTGTTGATAACAAATTTACTACAAACACATTTATCTGACTAGTTTAATTTAAAAACAACTTGATCAATTTTTTCATATCATTGCTTAGGCTCATGTTTCAAACTATATAAAGATTTAATTAATTTACTGATTTTCTTTTCTTGTCCAAGTAATACAAAACCTTCAGGTTGTTCCATATAAATTTTCTCATCTTAATCTAGATTTTAGAAAAACAATTTTTACATCCATTTGATGAATTTCAAAATGATAAATATTCACCTCCTCTATCTAATTTAGGGATTTAATTATCTTTCCAAGTTGATTTTCAACTTCAACTTTATATGATTTAAATTTATTTAAGACTTTATCTTTAGTTCTTAATAAATAAACATAAGTACATTTACTAAAATCATATATCAATGTTATAAAGAATTTCTTTCGACCTCTTGTTAATGTATTCTCCATATTACAAATATCTGAATGAATTAAACCTAACAATTCAAAATTGCTTTCAACCTTTTGAATGGTTTTTTAGTAATTTTAGTTTGAACATAAATTTTACATTTATCTAAAAATTCATTAGTTGATCTAGGAATTAAACCTAATTTCATCATAGTGTCCATTCTACGAAAATTAACGTGACCTAATCTACCATGGCATATAGAAAAAGAGTCAACCATATAAGCAGAAGATGATAATCCATTATTGACATTTAGGTGAAATATGTAATTTTACAACAAAGCCCTTGCCTACAAATACACCTCTTTTAGTTACAATAATTTGATCTGACTCAAATACCAATTTGAAACTATACTTACAAAGAAGACTAACTGAGAGAAGATATTTGCATATTTCTGGTACATGAAGTATATTCGTGAGAGTAAGTGATTTTTCCGAAGTCAATTTCAGGATCACGTTTCCTGACTACCCATGAATAATTTATTTTTATTTTGATTAGTTTCACAAGTTTTAAATAGACTTCTGTCTTTGTAAACATGTCTAGTGGCTCCAGAGTCAAGCCACCAACTTTGGTCATCACTTATTGTATAAATTTCAGAAATCATAGCAACAAAATGTTCCTCAGTTAAATGAACCTTTGGACATTTTTTCTGATATGATTCAGACTGAGTGTTATTTTTTCTTTTGAGAAGTCTACACTTATTTTTCAAATGACCCATTTTCTTGCAATAAAAGCAAGGTCTCTTCTTCTTCTTCTTCTTCTTAGTAATGGTCTTTCTGATATTTAATTTAAATTTCTTAGAAAGTTGATTATTGACATTTGTTACCTGATTTTGAACTTTAACCACATTAGCCTTAGCGAGAACTTTCTCTTCTTTCTTTTCATTTTTCCTTGATTTTTCTTCTGTGTGTAAATTGAGAGTAACATCATCTAAGCTCATAGATCCTTTCATTTATTTAAGACTTTTGCGGTGGTTGTTCCAACTAAGTGATAATTTCTCAATAGTCTCATCAACAAGAATAGATTCATCCATCTTACTGCCCTATGACTCAAGTTAATTGACGATATGTTCGATCTCATTAACTTGATCAAGGATTGATTTATTGTCAGTCATAGTATAATTAAGGAAATCGCATACTAGAAACATTTGATACTTGCATCATCAGTACTATATTTGTGTAGAAATGAATCCCGGATTTCTTTGGTAGTATTTGCATCTTGATATACTTCAAACAGCAAGTGAGACAGCGCTTCAATGATGTGCCCTTTGCAAATATAGTTGTCCATGTTCCACGTTACTCGTCAGTGTTGATCTTGCAGTGTTTTATCTTCTTTTTCTTCAGGTCTTAGCATGGTGAGAACGTACACAACTCCAATGCAGATTAAGAAAAGATGAAGTTGTTCTTTCCATCTCTTGAAATTGGTACTAACACAGCAGTCCATTCTTGGGACATCGGCCGTTGTGGGTAGAATGGATGATTGGGGAGCCACTTATAAATAATAGAAAAGGGACAAGACTGACAAAATTGCCTTAAGTTTGTTGAGGTAAAATATAAAAAATAGAAAATTAAGGAAAGTGAGAAAAGTAAAATTAAAATCAAGTTTCACTTCAAGCGTGTTACGATGTCACTTTTTTAAGGCAATTTTGCTACTCTATTTGCTACTTAAGGGAAATTTTGCAGTTGCCCCAGGATACAAAGGGTGTGTTTGGCAATTGATAGAAAATGTCAAGTTAAAACTTTTCAGTTTAAAACTTTTCACTCTACACTACTATTATATTTTTTAATATTTTTTCACATTTTCCTATATAACTACCCTACTTTTCAATCATTTTACACAACTATCCACATAACTAATCTATCTATTTTAACTTTATCCTCTTTACTACTTATCATTACTCCTATCATATCACATCATTTGACAACTTTTACTCTCCATAACTTTTCATCAAAAGTTTTATTCATTACCAAACACACCCAAAAAGTGAAATCTAAACTAGAATAGGAAGCAGCACATTTTTTAGACACACGAATACTCAATAACAGAACTTTTGATTGAATGGAGAGAATTTCCAAACAATAGAGTAAAACTGCAAAAACTTGATTAAGACAATAATATTTGAATCAAGACACACTATAGGATGTTTGAATGGAGACAACACAACGTCTTAGAGGAGGTAAGATGTGTCTGAATGAGACAGGAGCACTTGGGTTGGAATGATTTGGTTGTTTCTTTAACCCATATTAATAGATTTTGAATAGTCGTATTTACACAACCACATTAATAGACACATCCCATTTCAATTGGATGCATCCTTAGAATCTTGTCACGTCACCCATGCCATTTCACGTTATGTGTTGCTTCAATTGGATGTTTGAATTTCAAACTCAAATGATGCATCCTTTGGTTGAAACTAAAAATTTTAAAAAAGCATCTAAATTGGATTCGAACCCAAGACCTGTTACACCACTGCCAACGTCTCTTACCACTTTAGCTATTTTATTTTTGTTGTTAATCTATTAAACTATATTATGCTTATTATAAATTTGAAAATCCCCACACTTTAGAGTCGAAATAATGCAGGGACAACTTCCACTAACATAATCCAAAATGGGAACCCAAACTAGACTCCAAAAAATTAGGTAAAGGAGAAGAATAGAAAACCACGAATCGGAACCTCGAACTTCTCAGAACGATTTGCCCAAAATCAAATCCAAAAAATCAGCCCAACAAAAATAAGAAAATCGACTAGGACTTTACGAGTTGGAGGATGAGGAGGAGGTGGCCATGGGAAGCTTCTTGTCGTTTTCCCTTCTGTTTCTGTTGCCTACTCAAAGTGGGCTTTAAAAATCATTTTTGCCTTTTGTTTCTGCTTTTGTGGCCATAGATGTAATAACCCGAATTAAAGATGATGACTTAATGTGGCATATTGATGTGACACATTGAATTTTTGACCGTCTTATGTGTCAGTAAAAATAGCAAAGGTGGCCGAGTTGACTTGTTGACTATGGGGGTCATTATAATTTTAAAGAAAATGGGCTCAAAAATATATTTATTTAAATTATTTCATAATTTAGATTAATAAATTATTGAAAAGCTATGATGGTTAGAAACTGTGGTAAGTAAATTGAAGGTAGCGGGTTCGAATTATATCTTAGTAGAATTATATAATTTTCCTTTCAACAATTAATGTATGCGGGGCCCACTAAGAGATAAGATTTGATTTTTAAAATTTTAAATTTAAAACTAATCGCTAGAGAGAATATTGGGAGATTGTGATTAAGTGAGGATTGGGAAAGAGGAGACGTTTAAATTTAAATCTCACCACAAGTGCACGGATCGTAGATTGTAGTATATAAATTATCGTTCCATAGGAAATTCGGGACTATAAATTTTGCTTTTAAACGCTTTCATGTCGGATATGGAGAGAATATAGCAAATAAAATAGAAAAGTGGGGAGAAAATGCAGTAAATAAAATGGAAAGAAAATAAATAAAATAGGAAGAAGTGCAAATTAAAAATTAGGAGAGAAAACAAGAGTGCAAATATCTAGAGTCTAGGATTTCACATGCGTCTTTTGCAACGAGTAGTGGTATAATTATTTAATTTGGATATTATTTGTTAAAGGAGAACAAACCCTAATTTATCCTTGCACCTTCTCTCGAAATCTACAAGGTGTACCCTAATTTTCTTAACCACCTATTCTCATGGGATTAAGTTAATTAGAATCCATTAAGTTCTGTGGTTTGTTCATGTAATTCCTCAATGTTATCATGCCTATTCTCATGGTCTTAGATTTCCAGGTTTAATATCTTGATTATCGTATATTAGGCTTCTACCTCTCGGTTCCATCACCTAATATATGGAATCATGCCAACGTACGGGCCCATGTACATAGCAAGCATAAAAAGCACAAGATATTAAATTAACAACAACATCCAAAATAAATGAATTAAAAATTCCACACAACGCTGCATTATATGCATGCTACATCCTAAACTCCAGATTTAGGATTTAGCCAAGAATGTTTAAGTTCAAAATAAAATTAAAATTACAAACCATCTTAAACAAGACAATTAAAATTAAAAAGGGAAAAGATAGAAAAGCTTATTGGTTTGAAGTCCCGATGGTGTGTCAGTTGTTCCACGCAATTCGCCGGTCTGCCTTTTTGCCCGTGCTCTCCACCTTGCTTTCGATCTCTTTCTTTCTCAAAATTATGCTCTAATCTTCTTCTAAAATCCTCGGTAAAATATTTTGCTGTGGTATCCTTGTAGGGATTTTCTATTGCTTGCTTCTGAGAATTTTTTTTACTACCGCGGATTTTTTTTGTTGCCGAATGTTGTGTATACTTCATGCTCTCCCGATGCTCTTTTATAACTGAATAAGTGGGCCCCATGACTTCAATGCATTTCAAGTTATTTGTGATGGGAATTTTGCTGCTAAATTTTCCATCTCATTTGCTCCTGCACATAATTCACGTGAATGGAGAGAGGCAGCTGCTGAAAGTGGGGCCCATCTCATTTGTTGCTGCTCACGTGAATAATCAGCAGCTTTGTTGCTGATTTTGTGGGGCCAGCTGCTGAATTTATGGACCTTGGAATGTGATGGTTGGGATTTAATGGGTAGTGGAAATTTTGCAGTTGATCTGCTCATGTAATTTATCAAATCAGCATTTTTAATGAGCAGCAATGATTTTGGTGGCCCACTCATCACGTGAAGTTGTTGATGCCTGCACTTGCTGGATGTTGCTTGGACGTGAATGGCATTATGGGCAGCAACTTCTCGTGGGGTCCATGAGAAAAAAATGCATTAAAAAGATGCAGCTGATGCATTCACGTGACTGGCCCACTAAATGAGCTGCTGGGAAATAAATGGAATGGGGTCCATCTGCTGCAATTCACGTGATCTGATTTAGGTTTATAAAAAATATTATTGCTGTGAATTCTGAAGAAAATGCTGCTAATGGACGTGATGGCATTGCTGGTTTTGGTGGGCCATCAAATTCTGAATTTATTGAACGATGTGGGCAACTTGAGATCCATGTGATTTGCTGATGTGTCTAGCAACATTGCTGCTGAACATTGATTTGGTGGGCCATCATCATGTGATCTAGATGCAGCATTTTCTAACATCCTGATGTTGCTGATCATGTTGATGGGTGCTGCATTCACGTTTGTTGCAATTTGAAGTGGTGGTCAAATGGCTGGACACATTTGGACGTGATGGATGGCTTGGATTCTTGCATGATTTGATTTCCATGTGGGACCCACTTTGTTTTCCCTGCATTAATTTGTCAAAATTATTAGTGGGTTATTATTAAAAATAAACCCATTTAATTTCATGGCATCAAATAAAATGTAATTTCAAGCCAAAAGATTATAAAAATTGTTTACATTGCTTAAAATTAATATTTAATACCCAAAAGTTGCAAAACCACATTTTAAACCAAATTTCATATTAATTTTAATTAATTACCCACCAAATTGGTATAAAATGCCCACAAAAATATTTTATTAATTTTCACTTATCAAATACCTCCACACTTGAACTTTTGCTTGTCCTCAAGCAAATATAAAAGAATTCAAGAACAGATTGTAAAATTTCAAAACCTTGAGCAAAAATTGCATGTTTGGCCTATGATCAGAATTAATGAGAGTATTAAATAATTTGAAACATGATACTTATTGAAAATCCTAATCAACAATCCCTTCTTACTTGACTAATACTGCACACCACTGTTACCAAATTAGCTTTCAATCATTAAGAGTTAAAAACTCCTGCAATAAACTCTTAATTATCAGATATCTTCCCTATTTAATAAGTTATGCAATACACACAGTCAATAATTCAAGTGGTAGTAATGTAGAAAATATTAGGCAAATTACTTCATATACATCTCATCAAATTTTTGCATTTAAATTTTCTCAACCAACTCAATTAACCAATTCATAGGATCATAAGGACGTAGTAGGACAACAGTCAGGTGTGGCACATGAAATGAAATTTGAACCGTCTCTGTATGACTTGAGCCTCATTTTTAAACAGGAAATAATGCTACCCTTACACTTAGTGCTTTTATTCTTTTTTTTTTAACCAAGTCCGGTAATAATTTCCCTCACCATATTTTAGGGTATCTGGGAAGTCATTATTTGCATTGCCAAGAGATATTATTCCCTGTTTCATTTTTCAGCTCAGAATTCAATTCCAAAGTTAGTTTAACGAAGTAGGAATTGTAGTTTAAGTTCAGGCCCAAAAGGGGTAAACAACTGTCATACTTTTAAAGATAGGCTCATCATGAAAGGAAAATTGCCTTAATCATGTCCATAAATTGGTTCAATGGAGTTTTGGCTTTGGAAATTTCTTCAACCAGAATAAAATTTTTCATGTATATGGGAAAAACTACCTTCTTAAATGACAATTGTGTGTATTAGAAAATTTTTTAATAAATTAGAGAGGATTACTCTGATTTTGAAAGAAAACAAGATTGGCTCCTAGGTATATCAGTTTCATCAAGTGATTTGGGACAAAAAAAATCCAAGTATTTTCAACAAGTACATGTTCAAAAATAAATTTAACATCTCATTAAGCTTCAACTTTTCCTTACTTAAAGATGTTGAAATTTCACGTATGGTTTGCTTTCAAGGCATTCAAGAGTTCAAAATGGGGTCTAATATCACCTTTTTATGCAAGAATTTCCCCAAAGTTTTTTTTATTAAATTAACAACAATATAAACATCAGGGTAGTGAAAGAAATACTAATGCAACGCATTCACACCCACACTTGAAGTTGACATTGTCCTCAATGTAAATCATGCCATCAAAATAAAAGGGAGTAATTGTAAAAATGCAAAATATTAACTTCCCTATTTTGGCGAGTTGAACCGAATTTGCATCCCATGGTGTTTCTTTCCAAGTAGACTCTAAAAATAACCAATAAAGCTCAAAATTAAAAAGTATCAAAATTCTAAAAAGAAACTAAAAGAAAAAATAAAACTAAAATTTCCTTGAAAGAAAAAGGAAAAATTCGAGTTGCCTCCCGAACAGCACTTGGTTTAAAGTCATCAGCCTGACCGCAAATTTTCAATTGAGTGGCTTGGTTTCGCAGAAGGAGTGGATGACTCCTATTGGAATGTGATCCCCTGAGAAGTAGGGTTTGAGGCGTTGCCCATTGACTTTGAATGCTCCCGTCTTTTCACTCCAGATTTCAACAGCTCCATGAGGAAACAGTTGTAATACTTTGAATGGTCCCGACCACCTCGACTTCAATTTTCCTGGAAACAGTTTAAAACGAGAATTAAAAAGCAAAACCAAGTCATTAGCTTTGATTACCTTCTGACGAATGTGTTTGTCATGCCAAAATTTTGTCTTCTCCTTATACATCTTTGAATTTTCATAGGCGTCGAGTTGAATCTCTTCAAGTTCATCGAGTTGTAGTAGGAGCCTTTCTCCTACAGATTTCAGATCAAAATTTAAAATTTTGATTAGCCAGTATGCTTTGTGCTCCAGCTCTACAGGCAAGTGGCATGATTTTCCATAGACTAGTCAGAAAGGTGTTGTTCCGATCGGAGTCTTGAATGCAGTACGGTACGCCCGAAGAGCATCATCGAGTTGCCTTGACCAATCTCGCCGTGATTGGGATACGTCTTTTCGAGTATGTGTTTAATCTCGCGGTTCGATATTTCAGCCTGACCACTTGTTTGTGGGTGGTATGAGGTGGCGATTTTGTGTGTGACCCCATATTTCCTCCATTTGCTTGTTACAAAAGTGGCTTCCTCCATCACTTACGATTGCTTGTGGTACACCGAATATGGTAAAAATATTGCATTTTAAGAATTTGGTGACCACCTGCGAATCATTTGTTGAAGAAGCGATCGCCTCCACCCATTTAGTTCCGTAATCAACTGCCAGAAGTATGTACTGGTTGTTGATTGAGGATGGGAAAGGTCCCATGAAATCCATGCCCTAGACATCGAATGGTTCGACCTCGAGAATGCTTGTGAGTGACATCTCGTTTTGCCTTGAAATGTTTCCTGTCCTTTGGCACCTGTCACAGGTTAGTGTAAAAGATCGAGCATCTTTGAACAAGTGGGCCAGAAGAAACATGATTGTAAGACTTTTGCTGCTGTTTTGGTGGGACTCATGTGGCCACCATATGGTGAAGAATGACAGTGATAAAGGATGCTTTGGATTTCTTCATTTGGTACACATCGGCGAATTAGACCGTTGCCGCATCTCTTGTAAAGGTATGGGTCTTCCCATATGTAGTATTTCACATTCTCCATGAATTTCTTTTTCTGTTGATAGCTGAAATTGGATGGAATTTCTTTACAAACCAAGTAATTAACAATGTCTCCATACCATGACATTGATGTTTCTTTTAATGCAAGCAGGGATTCATCGAGAAATTCCTCGTTAATTTGATCATTTTTATTTGGATCCGTTTTCTCAATTGGTGGTTGTCTCAACAGATGATCAGCTGCCACATTCTCTGTGCCCCTTTTATCTCGGATTTCAAGATCAAATTCTTGTAATAGAAAAATCCAACGAATTAACCTTGGTTTGGCATCTTTCTTGGCAATTAAATGGAGAATGGCTGCATGGTCTGTGTAGACAATCACCTTTGATCCTACAAAATAAGAACGAAATTTATCAATAGCAAAAACAACAGCCAGTAATTCTTTTTCAGTGGTTGCATAATTGACTTGAGCATCATCTAGAGTTTTGCTTGCATAATAAATCACTACTGGCTTGTTGTCCTTCCGTTGACCCAAAACAGCTCCAACCGCATGGTCACTTGCATCGCACATGATCTCAAATGGTAGGTTCCAGTCAGGTGGCTGTATGATTGGGGCAGTGGTCAAAGCCTTTTTCAACCTGCAAAATGAATTTAAACAGTCATTAGAAAAATTAAATTTTACATCTTGATTTAGCAGGTTAGTCAATGGCTTAGCAATTTTAGAAAAATCTTTAATGAAACGCCGATAGAAACCGGCATGTCCCAGGAAACTCAGAATTCCTTTGACCAAATTGGGTGGCGGTAATTTTTCAATGACTTCTATTTTTGCTCGGTCAACCTCAATTCCTCTGTTTGAGACTAACTGTCCTAACATAATTCCTTCCTGTACCATGAAATGACATTTTTCCCAATTCAACACCAGATTGATTTCTTCGCATCTCTGTAAAACCTTAGATAGGTTAGATAAGCATGATTCAAATGTAGTGCCATAAACAGAAAAATCATTCACAAACACCTCCATTATGTGTTCAATGTAATCAGAGAATATAACCATCATGCATCGTTGAAAAGTGGCAGGTGCATTACAAAGACCGAAAGGCATGCGTCTGTATGAAAATGTGCCGTATGGACAAGTGAAAGTGGTTTTCTCTTGATCCTGTGGGTGAATAGGAATCTGAAAGTAGCCAGAGTGCCCATCAGATAGCAAAAGTAAGAGTGATTGCAAGTCGTTCAAGCATTTTATCAATGAAAGGCAAAGGAAAATGATCCTTTAGGGTGGCAATATTTAATTTGCGATAATCGATGCACATTCGCCAACCTGTGACTGTCCTTGTGGGAATAAGTTCATTTTTATCATTTTTCACAAGGCTTACCCAACTGTTATCAGAAATAGGGTAGATGATTCCAGCATCAAGAAGTTTTAAAATTTCCTTTTTCACCACTTCTTTCATGTTTGGATTCAGACGACTCTGAGGTTCAATGCTTGTTTTACAATTTTCTTCCATTTAAATTCTGTGCATGCATAGAGAAGGACTGATACCGGGTAGATCATTGATGCAGTATTCTGTGCATGCATAGAGAAGGACTGAGAATAGTTCCGTACTCCTCGAGTTTTCTTTTGTTGGATAGCATATCCTTGAGAAATTTTGCATAAGCTGGCATTTGAGAAAGCATGTCGATGAAGGGAACGTTTATAGACAGGTTTTTGAGAGTTGAAACAAACTTCTCGAACTGCTTTTGAAGCTTAGCCTGTCTTTGCTTTTGTGGAATGGGGAGGGGAGGCTGGTAAGGAGGTGGTGGTACATGCGGCTTTTCCACCACTGGTTCTTGTTGTGGCTCCTCTCCTTACTTCTTTTTCTGCTCGGCATACTTTTTTGTGACCCTATGAGGTGGATCGAGCTGCTTTCCATTCCGCAAGGTAACCGCCTGCACCTGCTCTCTAGGATTTACTTCAGGTTGGCTAGGGAGTTTGCCCTGGTTTTTTTGAGATGAGGCTGTGGCATTTTGAGCAATTTGATTTTCAAGCAACTTGATGTGGGTTTGCATTTGGTCCATTCTTTCATCATTTTTCTTGAGCATTAGAATGATATTTTCGAGCATGGACTCGGTGGGTTGTGCTTGAGGTGGTGCAGGTAAGGCTTGTTGGGTCTGAAATGAAGGAGGATTCAGTGGTTTTCTAAGGAAACCAGGTGGCTTATTATTTTGAGCAAAATTTTGGGTGTTAGACTGGTTTGCCCAAGAAAAATTTGGGTGGTTCCTCCATCCAGGGTTGTAAGTATTAGAATAGGGGTTACCAGAATGCGTTGCATTAGATTGCTCGCCCGTTGTGTCTTTAATGGCAAAACTACACTCAGTTGTGTAGTGTGAGGCTCCACAGATTTCACATGAGATGTGTCCAGAAGGAGATGCATGCTGATCCTTGGATTCCTGCTTCTTTTGCTGCAAAATTTTATCAAGTTTATCATGTATAGCATGCATGGATTCAATATCATATACATTTCCTCGCCGAGAGGTCCCTCTGACATCGTCGTACTGAGAATCATAAAGAGCTAAGTCATCAAGGAGTTTGAGAGCCTTCTCGTCAGTGAGTCGCATGAATTGCCCTCCAACGGCTGAGTTAATGGCGCTTCGGCTAGGTCGATTGAGTCCATTGAAAATATTTTCAATAATGTCTCCTTGCGAGATACCATGATGAGGGCACTTGTGTTGCAGATCTTTCATTCTCTCCCACGCATTATATAAGGTTTCGCCATCTTTTTTGACGAACTGATTGATTTCGTCTATGATTTTCCTTGTTTTATTTGGTGGAAAGAATTTTTCCAGGAATGCAGTAGCGAGTTCATCCCATGTATTGAATGTGTCGGGCGGCATAGAATAAAACCATTCGCTTGCCCTGTCTCGAAAAAAAATGGGAAAAGCTGTAGACGAATTACCTCACGTGGAATATTTTGCACCTTGATTGTGTTGCATAATTGCAGGAATTTTGTGATGTGTACAGTTGGATTTTCAGAAAGAAGTCCTGCAAATTGGTCTTGTTGAACCATCCAGATGAGACCAGGATTTAATTCAAAATTTCTTCCTTCAATCTCTGGTTCAACTATGCAAGATCGAAATTCACGAGGGTTCGGGCGATTCCGATTGCTAAGAGTCATTTTTCTGGGAGGAGCGTTGTTCTCGGCCTGGCCTTCCTCCTGCTCTTGATGTGGCGGGTTTGGGTTGTTGCGATCCGCCATAGTGTTTTGAGAATTTTGTTGCTGTTGATATTCACGAATCCTTCTCCTACAATAACGTTCAATTTCAGGGTCAGAAACAAAGAGTTTTTCAGCTAGTTGTTTTGCAAAATTTCGAGTATGTGGGTGCATACAAAAATTAACTAGCTAATTTAAAATGAATAAAAATAAAGAAAGTATCTAAAAATAAAATTTAAAGTAACGCCGAAGTTACCCGGCAGTGGCGCCAAAATACTTGTTCGCAATCTCACCGCAAGTGCACGGATCGTAGATTGTAGTATATAAATTATCGTTCCACAGGGAATTCGGGACTATAAATTTTGCTTTTAAATGCTTTCATGTCGGATATGGAGAGAATATAGCAAATAAAATAGAAAAGTGGGGAGAAAATGCAGTAAATAAAAGGGAAAGAAAATAAATAAAATGGGAAGAAGTGCAAATTAAAAATTAGGAGAGAAAACGAGAGTGCAAATATCTAGAGTCTAGGATTTCACATGCGTCTTTTACAACGGGTATTGGTATAATTATTTAATTTGGATATTTTTTGTTAAAGGAGAACAAATCCTAATTTATTTTTGCACCTTCTCTCGAAACCTACAAGGTGTACCCTAATTTTCTTAACCACATATTCTCATGGGATTAAGTTAATTAGAATCCATTAAGTTCTGTGGTTTGTTCATGTAATTCCTCAAGGTTATCATGCCTATTCTCATGGTCTTAGATTTTCAGGTTTAATATCTTGATTATTGTATATTAGGCTTCTACCTCTCGGTTCCATCACCTAATATATGGAATCATGCCAACGTATGGGCCCATGTACATGCAAGCATAAAAATCACAAGATATTAAATTAACAACAACATCCAAAATAAATGAATTAAAAATTCCACACAACGATGCATTATATGCATGCTACATCCGAAACTCCAGATTTAGGATTTAGCCAAGCGTGTTTAAGTTCAAAATAAAATTAAAATTACAAACCAACTTAAACAACACAATTAAAATTAAAAAGGAAAAAGATAGAAAAGCTTATTGGTTTGAAGTCTCGATCGTGTGTCAGTTCCTCCACACAATTCGTCGGTCTGCCTTTTTGCCCGTGCTCTCCACCTTGCTTTCGATCTCTTTCTTTCTCAAAATTATGCTCTAATCTTCTTCTAAAATCCTCGCTAAAATATTTTGCAGTAGTATCCTTGCAGGGATTTTTTGGGATTTTTTGTTGCTTGCTTCTGAGAATTTTTTTTACTGCCGTGGAATTTTTCTGTTGCCGAATGTTGTGTATACTTCATGCTCTCCCGATGCTCTTTTATAGCTGAATAAGTGGGCCCCATCACTTCAATGCATTTCAAGTTATTTGTGATGGGAATTTTTCTGCTGAATTTTCCATCTCATTTGCTGCTGCACATAATTCACGTGAATGGAGAGAGGCAGCTGCTGAAAGTGGGGCCCATCTCATTTGTTGCTGCTCACGTGAATAATCAGCAGCTTTGTTGCTGATTTTGTGGGGCCGGCTACTGAATTTATGGACCGTGGAATGTGATGGTTGGGATTTAATGGGCAGTGGAAATTTTGCAGCTGATCTGCTCATGTAATTTATCAAATCAGCAATTTTAATGAGCAGCAATGATTTTGGTGGCCCACTCATCACGTGAAGTTGCTGATGCCTGCACTTGCTGGATGTTGCTAGGATGTGAATGACATTATGGGCAGCAGCTTCTCGTGGGGTCCATGAGAAAAAATTAATTAAAAAGATGCAGCTGATGCATTCACGTGACTGGCCCACTAAATGAGCTGCTGGGAAATAAATGGAATGGGGTCCATCTGCTGCAATTCACGTGATCTGATTTAGATTTATAAAAGATATTACTGCTGTGAATTCTGAAGAAAATGCTGCTAATGGACGTGATGGCATTGCTGGTTTTGTTGGGCCATCAAATTCTGAATTTATTGAACGGTGTGGGCAGCTTGAGATCCACGTGATTTGCTGATGTGTCCAGTAGCATTGCTGCTGGACTTTGATTTGGTGGGCCATGATCACGTGATCTAGATGCAGCATTTTCTAACGACCTAATGTTGCTGATCATGTTGATGGGTGCTGCATTCACTTTTGCTACAATTTGAAGTGGTGGTCAAATGGCTGGACACATTTGGACATGATGGATGGCTTGGATTCTTGCATGATTTGATTTCCATGTGGGACCCACTTTGTTTTCCCTGCATTAATTTGTCAAAATTATTAGTGGGTTATTATTAAAAATAAACCCATTTAATTTCATGCCAACAAATAAAATGTAATTTCAATCTAAAAGATTATAAAAATTGTTTACATTGCTTGAAATTAATATTTAATACCCGAAAGTTGCAAAACCACATTTTAAACCAAATTTCATATTAATTTTAATTAATTACCCACCAAATTGGTATAAAATGCCCACAAAAATATGTTATTAATTTTCACTTATCAATGAACAGAGAAAGCTAAGAAAATGAGGAATTTGTTTCGAATTGGGAGTGGGAAGAAAAGAAAATATTTTTATTTAGGATGTGTTTGGGAATGGATAAAACTTTTGATGAAAAGTTGTCAAATGATGTGATATGATAGGGGTGATGATGAAGAATAAATAGGATAAAGTTGAAATAGATAGGTTCATTGTGTTGGTAGTTGTGTATAAATGATTGAAAAGTAGGGTAGTTGTATAGAAAAATGTGAAGAAATGATTAAAAAATAGGGTAGTTGTGGAAAGTGAAAAGTTTTAGATTAAAAAGTTTTAACTTGACAACTTTTTGTTGTTAACAAACACACCCTTAGAAAATCCCTCCATGAGTTCTACAAAAAGGTAAGTGAAGAGATAATTAAATCTCTTTTGGAGTCGCGTATATTGTAGCAGTTAAGTTATTTCGGAGAATAACTTATGGAAATTATTTGTTAAATAGTTTTCAATGGAATGTCTAGTGGATTCGGTTATTTATGTTTATGAGAAATTCTATGGAATTCGGAAAGCATGACTAGCAATATTAAATACTATATAAATTATAGATTTCAGATTCACTAGGTGATTGATTTGATTTGATTTTGTTGTGTTATTTATATAAATTATAAATTGATGAAGGGTGTTATTTTGAGGTGGTTCCACTACGCTGGATTGGTTGTCTAGTATGTAGAACATTAAATTAAATTTGTATTTTTTTATGCATATAATTCATATAAACATAAGATATATTTTTTTATTTAGTTGGAAGTTTTGATTGTTAAATTAACAAATATGTCTATCTGGACCTATCCGATGGCAGTTGGAATTACGACAATATACTTTTTTATACTCAGTTATATGTTTGTAAAATAGATGGAAAGAATATTAAATTAATTTAAGTAGAGCGGTGTATTAACGTAAGTTATGCTATTGTGTTATGGAAATTTCACTGGTGATATAATTATATGACGGAAACCATTTTTGGTACGATATCTATAATATAAATATATATATATCTATATATCGAAGGGTTTAAAACAGGCCAGAGATCAAGACCGACACCTTACATATATGATATTAAATATACTTGATGACGTTAGTAAATTCCGAACTGTTATCACATAATATATATATATATATATTGGAGTTTAAAATAGTAAGAGTCAAATAATTATGATTCATTATATTTAATATATTTGAAAGAACAGGGCTGGTCTTTTCTGTTTAAGATAGTATATATTGTATTTGTGTAATTTAACCAAAATCCTTCGGCGCTGGTTTTATATAATATAGTATATATTTTTATATGTATATTTATGAAAGTTTAAAAGAAAAACCTCCAGAGACCCAAACTAGCGCATTATACATGTAAAATATATCATATATATTTATGATGGAGCTTAAAACCTCCAAACTGATACTTCAAATTAATCTATAAATTATATATGTATTTGGAGGGAAATTTAATATGTCAAGCACTAGATATTTATGATGTGTTACATGCAAATATATTAATGATAGAATGGGGTTAGTTATTAATATCAGATAAATTTTAATAGATGAAAATAATTGTAATAAAAATTGGGCTAGTTCTATTTATAATACTTATGATATATATATTAATCAAAAATTTGAAATCTCAAAGGACCAGTTTTGTTCTTTAAGGTGTATATATATATGGCTCTTTAAGGTGTGTGTGTGTGTATATATATTAACCGGAATATGAAATCTCAAAAGGCCCAATTTAGATCTTTAAGATATATTAATATATTTTGGATCTTTAAGATATATTAATATATATATAATATATACTTGAGGGAAGGTTTAAAGCTTTGGACCAGCACCTTATGATATAATATAACATGTTATATTTATTGAAACCTTCTAGAAATCGGTGTTTTGTGTTATATATAAGTATAGCATATTTATCTGTTTTGTCGAATAAAAATATAAACAGGTGCGTGAATCTATAAATATGTATTGCTAGCATCGTTATGGGCTCTTGCATAGATGTAAAAATTAAATATTTCTAGTTGATTTTTAAATTGCTTTCAGTTAACAAATCATACACAATGTATATTACTATTGTGGATATATAATAAAATAAATATATAAACAGTATATGTGGGTAAACAGTTCTATAATTAAATTGATAGCATAAGTCAATTATTTGATATTAACTCATGGAATGAGATATTAATGTTAATAAATTAATAACTAATTTATTAACATAGGTATATATTTATGAATGTAATTTAATGCTAGTTGGATGTTAGTGCATACATTTATATACTTTACTAGTTATATAATTAATTTATATAACAGAAATTAATTATTGAATGCTATAGAATATCTTGTTATACAATTCTAAATTGTAAAGGTTGACATTGTTTTAGCTAATACGGCATAGGTTGTAACATGTTATAACAAAGTGAATATTGTTTAGTACTGGTGGTTATTGGAAAATAAATTGATATAGTAGGATATGCTATGTAAAATATTTGGGGATGTTCATATTGATAATTTGACTATTTGCTAGTTATGATGGTAGTTTCTTCTTGAAGTTATTAAATTAAATTTAGTGAGCTGGTGTGAAACCCCGATTATTTTAAGCCTAATGAGGGAACTTGGAATTTGTACAATGAGGAATTTGGAAAATTCCAAGAGATGGAGGGTTTAACCCACATTGGCATGAGAGGTATTAAATTTCATGCCTTTAATTTAGATGAATGAGATTAGGGTAACTAATTAAGAAAAATAATTAATTTAATCACTTTTGGTTATCTTGAAAAATGAGCACAAAAGGACGAAATAGGGTCTAGAGACGAGATGAGGTGGCAAGCCCATTAATTGCCATTTTCTGTTTCATTTTTAATAGATTATTTAAGAAATTGATATCTTGTGATATGAGATGGATTGATATGGAATTTTAAGGGCAAGTCTAACTTAATATGCCCTACAAGATGAATGGAGTGGATTATAGGTATTTTGATTGGAAATATGTTAAACAACTAGAAATGACATGAAATTTCATGAATTAAATTAAAAAGCTAATATCTTAGCCTATGTTCATCATTTTGGGATAAATATTTTCATGGAAGGGTAAATTAAGGTACCCTAAGTTATGAGTGGATCTGATTATATCAAACCACCTTATAAAACCCTAATTAACAATGCAAATATCATTACAATTAGCAATAATTAGGAGATATTAATGAACCCTACCTTAAGATTGACTTTTTGCAATGTAGGTTTAACATGTGGCAAAGCAAGGTTTGACAATTATGATTCAAATGACATGTGTCATTGTAGGATGAAATTGGGCAAGATTAAAGTCAACCAAATTAATGCAAGTTGATTAATTACAATTCCCATTGCATGTGTCAAGCTAGGGATTAATGGGCAGATTTTTAGTTACAAAAAAGCCAAAAATCAACATGAAAAGAAGCTGGAAAAAGGGGACGTGATCAGCCAGATTCTTAAGCAGCAATGTGATGAGATTTATAGCTTAAAGATGGACACTTGGATGGTTGAAATTGGGCAGCAATAAATTATAATGAGTGGCCCACATTTAAACGGCAATATATTGATAAAGTATATATATATATATATATTAAATCTTAGTTATGAGGTGTCATTAGGGTGTTATTGCAGCAACCTATAAAAGGCATTAAATGGGCTGCAAGGGGACAGTTTCAGAAAAAATTGAGATGAAATTCTTTTTCAGCAAGTGTGGATAGCAAGGAACGTCCTGTTGGTCCCGAGTTAGTGGCAAAACCCAAGAGGGGAGGGGTGAATTGGGTTCTTTAAAAAATCTTTGGTAAATAAAGACTTAACCCTTTGGGTAATTAATCCCCTTTTGAAAAGAGCTAGAGAGCAATAAAGATAAAGCAGTAAAAAGAAATATAACACAAGATTTATAGTGGTTCGAGCAAACCTTCCCTACTCCACTCTTCCAAGCTCACACTCTGTTGTGACTTGGGTTCCACTATGTATTCCACGAATACACTTAGAGTCACCGCTCTCTTCTAGATTCCAGCTCTAGGAGGCATATACAATTAGAGCCACTTGCTCTCTTCTAGATTCTAGCTCTAGGGGGCATAAACAACTCACATGCAAAAGTAGGTGATGAGTCTCACTCCAATCACACCCTACTTTGCATATACTTGATCTTAGCTACCCAAGCTAAATCAAGATTTATACAACAAGACAATGAAATAAATGAAACTACACTTTACAGATTTGTGTAGGCAGATTTAGCTCGAGGAAGAAGTTGTAGAAGCAGCTTTGGATGAATATTGTTGAAGGCGCTAGCAACTTGAAGCTTTCTTCTTCCTTAGAATTTATACGGACCACTCAATAATGGAGAAAACCAAATAGGAAACCTTTCTTGCACTTCTTTTCTCTCTTTGAACTTTAACGTAGTGTCTTGTGTTCTCTTGTTTTTTTTTCATGTTCATTTGAGGGTCCTTTTATAGAGGGAAGAAAATATGAACGTTGTGGAGGTGGTTGGTGCGCAATAAATGAACTCCAACGTTCGAAAATTTGACCGTTATACTCCAAGTCGAAGATGAAGTCGATTTGGCCTGCGACTTGGCTTCCAAGTCGCACATGGAGTCGACTTGGCCTGCGACTTGGGTTCTTCAGAAACTCAAGTCTGAGACTTGGGTCGACTTGGCTTTCAGACTTTAACTCAAGTCGATCCTGAAGTCGACTTGGGTTGCGACTTGGCTTGGTCTATTGCAAAAATGCCTTGATCTTCTTGAAATGTCTTGAATCTTGCAAACCATTTGAAAGCTTTGAGTCCTTGCACAATATATGTATGTTCCTTGCTTTGCTTTGGACTCACTTGGTCTTCATGACTTGGGTATTACTCCATTTGGAAGTTAGCTTGAAGATTTGCTTTGAGCTTGATAGACTTGATTTGAATGTAGAACATGATTCTTGACTTTGAATTTGACTCATTTATTTTTCATCTTGATTCCTTGGACTTGAGTGATAAATCCTCTTGAATATCTTGAAAACTGCATCTTTTGAAGTTTGAACTTCTCAAGTCGTGGATGGAGTCGACCTGGCCTGCGACTTCACCCAAGTCGCACCTGGAGTCGACTTCGTTTGCGACTTCGTTATGTTCGTTTCCACTTTTCAGCTCTGGATACTCCAAGTCGATGCTTGAGTCGACTTCGTCTGCGACTTGACTTCCCAAGTCGCAAGTGGAGTCGACTTGACCTGCGACTTCACCTGTTGCCTTTTGGGATTCATTCTCAAGTCGATATTTGAGTCGACTTTGGGATCGACTTCACCCAAGTCGAAGTCCAAGTCGACTTGGAGATCGACTTGACCTCTTTGCTTTCCTTAAACATTTAGCAAACATATTAGTACCTTTTATATACTCAAAATTAGTTCTTGTTAATCATCAAAACTCAAGATTTGGTCAATTTTATTGTTTTAAACATTGTTTCCAACAATCTCCGCCTTTTTGATGATTGACAAAACTTCATTTGAGTTGATACCTTTCAAGCATTAATCATGTTCATATGTCTTTTGAAAAACAGAGCATTTGTCTTATAGGTCAGAGCTTTTTGAAATTCCAACCATTAATGTTGAATACTTTATTAATCAAGCATAACATATTAAGCAAACATAACATTCATCAAAAGCATATATATATATCAAGTTTCATTTTTACAAAATGCAATACAAAACAAAAATGAAACCTAGATACAAAACTACCCAACCCATAAGAAAATTTTACTCAACTCACCTATATTCTATCTCCCCCTTTTTGTCAAACTATCAAAAATTTATCAAAAATCGATCAACTCTTAATGATTTTGTGAATTGAAATTGAGAGATCGGATATAAGATTGGTTCGATAGGACAATGATGGGCCGATGAGTAAACAAGAGAAGCGTGATCTGGAGTTGCTTCTTTATGAACTGATCCTGATTCGTAAGGATCGAGTTCAGGCATGGGTTTCTTCTTATGTCGGCCTGAGGCAAGATGATAGAGGATAGTCCGCATTTCCCGCTCAATTCTGTCTTGCCGGGAGTGCATATCCTCGAGGGCGTTGTGAACGCCGGTGATAAGACTTGTCATCCGGTCTTCTTGATGACCCATTTCTGCCCTCATAGCAACAATTTCATCTTTTAAATCCCTTAGGGTGACCTCCTCAGAAGAGGTTGGAGGCACCCGTTCTCTTGCAGCGGACCCTTGTGGAGAATAGGATCCGTGCGATATGGGAGATGCTGGCTCCTCTTGAGCAAGTGGTGCCGCGGGAGGTTGCTCCCCCTCAGTCTGTGCATTGTCTTCTTGCTCTTCTTCTGAAACTTCATGCCTTAGTTCAAGCAGATTGATCTTCATTCTTTGTATGAGAGCTTTATTTATGGCATTTGTGGATTTGAGCACTTCGAAAGGCTCGCCTTCAATATCCACTTTGAAGAATTCAAGAATCTTTGTGATCCATGTGCCATAGGGAAGGACTCCTCGTGGGTTATCCTTTCTAGAAGCCAAGGCTTCAAGAAATAATTTGGGTATGCTCACTTTGACCCTGTTGGCCACTTTCCATAGTATCCCTGCTTCTTGTGGATTCAATTGATTTCTTCCACCGCCCTTTGGGTAGATGCAGTGGGCAATGAGAAGTCGGAGTACTCGTAGCCTTGGTGAAAGATCCATGTACCGAAGGAATTTGATTCCCGGATGGTACTTGTTGCTCCGGGTGAGCTGATTATACATTTGATCCAAAGTGAGATCTTCTGGAATAGGCTCATCCTCATACGGGACTCCAAGTATGTGTCCTAAATGACTCATTATGTCAGTCGGACCTGAAATTATCCCGATTCCAAGATCCATTTCGACTCCTTTGACGACGGTTCCAAAGTATTCTTCATCCCAAAGATAATAGAACATTCGAGTAAGATCTGGATAGACCCTTTCGTCCTCCTTTAGCAAATTTGTCCATCCTTGAAAATCCAATAGATCTTCTATGTCGGATCCATATTCTTTCAGGAAATTAAAATCTATAATCTTGGGTATGAATACCTTCCGTTCGTAGAACTTTTTGTAGAAACGGCTATGTTGGAGCTCGGTTTTGAAGTAGGTAGTGGGCATCTTCAATACTTGGGCTTTCCCAGCTGCAGTGCCCCTTCTGCTTGTCCCGGATTGTGTGCTCTGTGAGGTTTGTTGTTGATTTTCCGACCTGGGTGCTTGATCAGATGATTGAGTGGAGGTTTGGAATCGAACCCGTTTACCCGTCGAAGTTGATGGTTCCTCTCTGGCTCTTTTTGATGGAGTCCTAGTTCTTCTAGGAACTTCTTTTGGTTGAGATGAAGGTTGTGGTTGTATGGGAACCCGTTTGGGGTATGGTTTTGATACGGCTTTCTTTGGTGCCATTTGGAGTTTGGACTTTATGGATCTGAGAGGGAATGCGAGTGAGAGAAAGAGAGAGTTTGAGAGATAAAGAGAATGAAAGGGAGTGAAAGAGAGAGAGTGTGTGACGATTTGCCGGAGACAAGGGAAAAAATCGCCGGAGAAAAGGCTGTCGCCGGAGAGGGAGAAATAAGGAGAATCGCCGGAGGAGAAGAGGAAAAACAGGGAGGCCGAAAAAATGAGGAAGAAAAGAAAGAGAAGAGAAGAAATAGAGAGGAGAGTCGGCCGAATGCGAAACGTCGCGCGCGGAGTCGACTTTGCCTAGGCGAAGTCGACTTCGGTCCCTTGGAGTCGACTTCGCCTGGGGGCGGAGTTGACTTCGACTCTGGCGGAGTCGACTTCGCTTATAAAGTGGAGTCGACTTGACGCCCTTGGAGTCGACTTGACTCATCGACTTGACATTTTTCAATTGTAATTTTCTTATATAATTTTTCCTAATTTAGCTCTATCATCCCCATATCATTCCTAATCTTGTAAAATGATTCTTTAGCTAGAGGTTTGGTAAAGATATCAGCAATTTGATCCTCTGTTTTCACATATTCTAAGCACACATCATGATTTTCAACATGTTCACGAATAAAATGATGTCTCACATCAATATGTTTGGTTCTAGAATGCAATACAGGATTTTTAGTCAAACAAATTGCACTTGTATTATCACATCTAATAGGAATATCAACATAATCAATACTATAGTCTTTCAACTGTTGTTTCATCCAAAGTAATTGGGCACAACAACTACCGGCGGCTATGTATTCGGCTTCCGCAGTAGATAGTGCAACACTTGTTTGTTTTCTTGAATGCCATGAAACTAGCATTTGTCCAAGAAATTGACAAGTTCCACTGGTACTTTTTCTATCTACTTTATATCCGGCAAAGTCTGCATCCGAATAGCCGATTAGATCAAAGGTTGACCCCTTTGGATACCATAGTCCAAGATTTGTAGTTTCTAACAAATATTTAAAAATTCTTTTTACAGCAAGTAGATGTGATTCTTTTGGACATGCTTGGAATCTAGAGCACATACAAACACTAAATAGAATATCGGGTCTAGAAGCAGTTAAGTATAGTAAGGATCCTATCATGCTTTTATAAAGTGTTTGATCGATACTTTTACCATTTTCGTCCGCATCGATCTTGATTGTAGAGCTCATTGGAGTGTTTGCTCCTTTGCTATTTTGCATTCCAAACTTCTTGAGCATCTCTCTGGCGTATTTGGACTGATTTAGAAATATTCCTTCACTTTGTTGCTTGATTTGCAGTCCAAGGAAGAAATTTAATTCTCCCATCATACTCATTTCGAATTCGCTCTGCATTATCTTAGAAAACTCTTGACAAAGTTTTTCGTCAGTAGCACCAAATATTATGTCATCAACATAAATCTGCACAATTAAAATGTTTTTATTTTTATATTTAATGAACAGAGTAGTGTCTACTTTCCCTTTTTGAAACTCATGGTCAATCAAAAATTTATTCAATCTTTCATACCAAGCTCTTGGAGCTTGTTTTAGTCCATATAATGCTTTGGTCAATTTATAGACATACTTTGATTGATTCTTTTCTCCAAAGCCAGGGGGTTGTTCAACATATACTTCTTCATTCAGATAGCCATTCAAAAATGCACTTTTTACATCCATTTGAAACAATTTGAAATTCATATGAGAAGCAAATGCTAGTAAAATACGTATGGCTTCTAATCTAGCCACGGGTGCATATGATTCTTCAAAATCAATTCCTTCTTCTTGGGAATACCCTTTGGCTATTAATCTTGCCTTGTTTCTAATTACGAGTCCGCTTTCATCTAATTTGTTCCTAAATATCCATTTAGTACCTATGATAGTGTGATTATTTGGTCTAGGAACTAAATGCCATACATTGTTTCTTTCGAATTGGTTTAGCTCTTCTTGCATTGCAATAATCCAATGTTCATCATTGAGAGCTTGTTCAATGGTATTTGGTTCAATTTTAGATACAAAGGCATATTGACCATAAACATTTTGTTTTGATCTTCTAGTTTTCACTCCTTCATATATATTTCCAATAACTTGCTCAATTGGATGGGCATTTTTGAACTTTAAATCAGTTGGAGGTTTATAAGAATCATTACCTTCACTTACCTCTTCCTCCATGAGATTTTCTGGCTTGAGCTCGAGTTCCTTTGGTTGTTCTTTGCCTTTTGTCTCATCTGCATCACTTAGTTCATCCTCCTTTCTCGAAGTTTGGTTAATTTCATCAAATACAACGTGTATGGATTCTTCAACAATTTAGTTTCGTTTCTTGAAAACTCTATATGCTTTGCTATTTGATGAATATCCAAGCAATATAGCCTCATCACTTTTAGCATCTAACTTTCCCAAGTTAGTTTTTCCATTATTCAAAACATATCATGTACTTCCAAAAGCATGAAAATAAGAAATATTTGGTTTTCTTCCTTTCCATAGTTCATATGGGGTCTTTTTCAAGATTGCTCGAATGGTAACTCGGTTCAAAACATGACAAGCTGTACTCACAGCTTCACCCCAAAATTTCTTGGATAGATTGCTCTCATTTAGCATAGTTCTAGCCATCTCTTGTATAGTTCTATTTTTCCTTTCTACTACTCCATTTTGTTGTGGAGTTCTTGGTGCAGAAAATGTGTGGTGAATTCCTTTTTCATTGCAAAATTCCATGAATCGTTTGTTTTCGAATTCGCCACCATGATCGCTTCTTATGGTCACAATAGTACTTTGTTTTTCATTTTGCACCAAATTTACAAAAGTTGCAAACATAGAGAAGGCTTCATCTTTACTAGCTAAGAGAATTATCCATGTGAATCTTGAAAAATCATCAACTATGACAAATACATATTTCTTTCCACCAATGGTTAGAATGTCGGATGGCCCGTATAGATCCATATGTAGCAATTCAAGTGGCTTAGTGGTGGAAATTTCCTTTTTGGTAGAGAAAGGCATCTTGGGTTGTTTTGATAATTGACATGCCTTGCAAATCTTGTCTTTGTCATATTTCAATCTTGGTAATCCTTCTACCAAACTCTTTTTCCATAGGGTTTTTATGTTTCCCATGTTTATATGTCCAAGCCTTTTATGCCAAACTCATGGATCATTATCAATGGCCATTAGACATTGACCATTCAATTCATCAAGTGAAACCAAATATACATTTCCATGTCTTTTACCACTAAACATGATATGCTCTCCATCAAATACATTACATATAGATGATTCAAACACAACTTTGTACCCTTTATCACATAATTGACTAATGCTCATTAAATTGTGTTTGAGTCCTTCAATAAACAAAACATCTTCCATGCATGCATTTGAAATACTATGTATATTTCCTTTACCTTTAATTTTACCTTTTTCATTATTGCCAAAGGCAACCATTCCATCATTACAAGGCTTAAGTTTGTGAAACAAACTTCTTTCACCGGTCATATGCCTTGAGCAACCGCTATCCATAAACCATTCATTGTTTGCCTTTTCCTTAAGACATGTCTGAAAAATAAGCAAATAAATCTTATCTTCTTGGTACCCATTTTATGGGTCCATTTGGGTTAGTAATATAGATCAATCTTTGTTGTTCTAACTTTGAAAGCCCAAATCTTGTGTTTCTTGGAACCCAAACTAATTTTGCACCATGGTCATATAATTTCTTAAAATTACATTTGTAAGTTTTGTGACCCATTTTATTGCAGAAATTACAAGCCATAGGTAATCTTGGAGTAGGCCTCCAAGTATGCAATGGTTCCATTATTGGTCTTCTAGTCCACTTAAAATTTTTCTTTTGTGGCTTGTATATAGATGCATTTTTAGTTTGATATTTCTCAAATATTTGTACATTTGATTTGCTACTTTCTCCTTGCTCAAATGTATAATACCCAAGACCTCTTTTATGTGTTTGGGAGGTCATATTCAAAAACATTTTGACGCTTTCTCCTGGATTAGAGAACTTAGCTAATGATTCATTTAATGATTTGTTCTCCTTTTTTAGCAGATCATTTTCATCTTTCAATTTGTCTAATCTTTCTGCAAGTTTACCATTTACAATTATTGTTGCATCACATTGTCTTTTCTTAATTGTAAACTTGCTTCCTAATTTCTTTATTTCTTCATATAATGAATCATATGCAGTTTGTAGCTCATCTAATTCAGTACATTTGAGGCATTCTTGAAAGGAAGAAAAACTTGATTTAGAATGGGAGAGTTTGGAACTTACCTCTTCATCGCTTGTGCATTTTGTTGAGGTAATTCGTTCTTCTTGTTCGATTTGTGCCATGCAGCAAATTCTTGCACATTCTTCCGCCTCGTTTTCGTCGGTTGAGGAATTACTCGTTGTAGATTCCTCATCGTTTACATACATGCCTCTACCTTTGTACTTTTGGAATCTTTTGTTGTTCCTTCTATCCTTTCTTTGTTCGTTTGCCTTGCTTTCTTCGGGAGTTGGACATTGAGCTTGCATATGTCCCGAACCGCCGCATCGGTAGCATTTGGTTGGTTCTTTCTTCTTCTCTTTGGGAGTTCTTTCCTTGAAGCTTCTGAAATTTTTCCCTTTCCTCACAAATTTTCTGAAGCGTTTTGTGAGAAGGGCAATCTCGTCGTCGTTTTGAGAAGAGGAGGTATCGTCAGTGTCTTGTGCGGCTTTCAAGGCGATTGCTCTTTTGCCCCTATGTTGATCTTCATTTCTTCTCTTAATTAGATCATGTGACATGAGTGAGCTAATTAAGTCTTCAAGCTTTAAAGTGTTTAGGTCTTTGGCTTCTTCTATTGCAGTGATCTTTGGAGTCCATGATTCCGGTAGAGCTCTTAAGATCTTCATAACCTGCTCAGATTCAGAAATAGCCTTTCCAAGACCCTTTAAAGCTTTAGTGATTTTTGAGAATCTAGCGAACATTTCAGAAATATTTTCTGTTTCTAGCATTCTAAAATTCTCTAGTTCTCCAATCAAAATATTTCTTCTCGTCCCTTGGACTTGAGAAGTTCCTTCATAGATAGAGGTTAGCGTATCCCATATTTCTTTGGCGGTCAAACAAGAGGATACTCTATCATATTCAGAAGCATTAAGAGCACAAAATAAAGAGTTCATAGCTTTGGCGTTGCTCTTAACAATTCTTACTTCCTCATCGGTCCATTTGGAAGCTCTTTCATCAGTAGGCAAGGTTACTCCATCTTGGATAGCAATCCAAGAGTCCATGTCGGTAGCCATGATGAGTTGCTTCATACGAAGCTTCCAATATCCAAAATTGTTCCCGTCAAACAACGGTGGCCTTGTAAGGGATTGGCCTTCAGCAAAAGCGGGAACGGAAGTAGATTGGGATGCCATTTTGATAAGATCTCTTTGGTAAACTCAAAGACCTGCTTTGATACCACTTGTTGGTTCCGAGTTAGTGGCAAAACCCAAGAGGGGAGGGGTGAATTGGGTTCTTTAAAAAATCTTTGGTAAATAAAGACTTAACCCTTTGGGTAATTAATCCCCTTTTGAAAAGAGCTAGAGAGCAATAAAGATAAAGCAGTAAAAAGAAATATAACACAAGATTTATAGTGGTTCGGGCAAACCTTCCCTACTCCACTCTTCCAAGCTCACACTCTGTTGTGACTTGGGTTCCACTATGTATTCCACGAATACACTTAGAGACACCGCTCTCTTCTAGATTCCAGCTCTAGGAGGCATATACAATTAGAGCCACTTGCTCTCTTCTAGATTCTAGCTCTAGGGGGCATAAACAACTCACATGCAAAAGTAGGTGATGAGTCTCACTCCAATCACACCCTACTTTGCATATACTTGATCTTAGCTACCCAAGCTAAATCAAGATTTATACAACAAGACAATGAAATAAATGAAACTACACTTTACAGATTTGTGTAGGCAGATTTAGCTCGAGGAAGAAGTTGTAGAAGCAGCTTTGGATGAATATTGTTGAAGGCGCTAGCAACTTGAAGCTTTCTTCTTCCTTAGAATTTATACGGACCACTCAATAATGGAGAAAAGCAAATAGGAAACCTTTCTTGCACTTCTTTTCTCTCTTTGAACTTTAACGTAGTGTCTTGTGTTCTCTTGTTTTTTTTTCATGTTCATTTGAGGGTCCTTTTATAGAGGGAAGAAAATATGAACGTTGTGGAGGTGGTTGGTGCGCAATAAATGAACTCCAACGTTCGAAAATTTGACCTTTATACTCCAAGTCGAAGATGAAGTCGACTTGGCCTGCGACTTGGCTTCCAAGTCGCACATGGAGTCGACTTGGCCTGCGACTTGGGTTCTTCAGAAACTCAAGTCTGAGACTTGGGTCGACTTGGCTTTCAGACTTTAACTCAAGTCGATCCTGAAGTCGACTTGGGTTGCGACTTGGCTTGGTCTATTGCAAAAATACCTTGATCTTCTTGAAATGTCTTGAATCTTGCAAACCATTTGAAAGCTTTGAGTCCTTGCACAATATATGTATGTTCCTTGCTTTGCTTTGGACTCACTTGGTCTTCATGACTTGGGTATTACTCCATTTGGAAGCTAGCTTGAAGATTTGCTTTGAGCTTGATAGACTTGATTTGAATGTAGAACATGATTCTTGACTTTGAATTTGACTCATTTGTTTTTCATCTTGATTCCTTGGACTTGAGTGATAAATCCTCTTGAATATCTTGAAAAATGCATCTTTTGAAGTTTGAACTTCTCAAGTCGTGGATGGAGTCGACCTGGCCTGCGACTTCACCCAAGTCGCACCTGGAGTCGACTTCGTTTGCGACTTCGTTATGTTCGTTTCCACTTTTCAGCTCTGGATACTCCAAGTCGATGCTTGAGTCGACTTCGTCTGCGACTTGACTTCCCAAGTCGCAAGTGGAGTCGACTTGACCTGCGACTTCACCTGTTGCCTTTTGGGATTCATTCTCAAGTCGATATTTGAGTCGACTTTGGGATCGACTTCACCCAAGTCGAAGTCCAAGTCGACTTGGAGATCGACTTGACCTCTTTGCTTTCCTTAAACATTTAGCAAACATATTAGTACCTTTTATATACTCAAAATTAGTTCTTGTTAATCATCAAAACTCAAGATTTGGTCAATTTTATTGTTTTAAACATTGTTTCCAACACGTCCAAACAACAGTAAGGAAAAGGGAAAAAGAAAAAAAGAAAGAGGAGAAGAAGGGCAGCAAATGGTGGACATCCCAAGCAAGCAAGGGAAGAAAAAAAAAAGAGAAAAGAAAGAGATGAAGAGAAGGGCTGCCTTAGACGTCCATAGCCTCATCAAAAGGGAAGAAAATTTCTTAAAATCTAGGTATGTAACTACCTTTAATGTTTCATAAGTGTTGAAACCAGAAATTTTTAATTTTTAAGAGGGGTATAGTTAGTAGTGACATCCCATGTTAAGTTCATGTATGAATTTTTAAGTTAATTAATGATCAACTCATCTTACCCTTGATTAACGTCCAAGTGACTAGGGTTTCAAGTGAGTTGTATGCACCAATTAATGGATCTCCAAGTTAGATGATGTTGGGAAATTCTATTTGTCTTGATTAAATTCATAATTAAGTTAAGATGGATAGATGGTATTGCATGTATGTTGAGTTAATATGCAAGTATGAAAATAAAATTTAATGAAAAGAAGTGAAGTTAGGACTGTTTTGATAATGGATGATAATTCCAGAAATTTTAATGGAATTAGGTTGATTATAAAATGCAAACAAGCACTTAATATGACCATAAGAGTTGTGGATAGGTTACAATTCATGTATGCATCATTAAGATGCAATTAGTAAAGTGAAACTTGATGGATTTAAGCTCAAATAGGGCTCTTTTGAATGAGAGACATGAATTTCAGAAATATAAAGTGAATTTATGTCATTAAGGTTTATGAACAAGCACCTAACACAACCACAAGAGTGGTTGTTTGATAATTTCTCATGTGTATATCATTAAGGTGCAATTGAGAAAGTAAAGCTTAGCAAAAATATGCACTTATGTGGCTATTTCATTAATGGTAGAAAATTTCAGAAATTTGACAAAGAAATGACTTAATATAAGTCATAGATAATTGCCTTGAATGACTACAAAAGTTAGTTTTCAAAGCAATTAATTACTAGGTCACATAGGTGCATGAAAAAGGAAGTATTAGAAGGGTAAATATGAAGTTGAGAAACCTTACTTGAACTTAGCTTACTATAGTTTCAAGTAAGTGTATTGAATGATTGAAAAGAGATTAAATTTCCTCGATAAGGGTATTGAGTCAAATGAATGACTCAGCATTGGAAAATGTGCATATATGTGATATATGAGATGATGGTGTTCATCTCAAAGGAAGAAATGTTTGAGGCAAACATGCTATGAGGCACATATAGATTGAGATCATATAAGGGTTAGGGACAAGTGATATATGAGCATAAATTAAATAAACGGCAAACTATGCAAGTATATGATGATATGCAAGCATATAAGATGATTATTTTTCACTTGTCTAGGTGAAGGCAAGGAAAAGATCCAATGGACGAGTGAGCTTCCTACAAGTAAGCAAGCAAACTTTCAAAAATGTTGATTTCATCTCAATTGTTGAAATGTTTGAAAGGGTTTTATATTGATGATTCTAAGATTTGCTTGTAAGCAACCAACATTTATGAAAATGATGTTTATGCTCAATTGTTGAAATGAATTGTGAATTGCTTTATAGAAATGATATCTATAGATAAGCCCTTCAAAATCTTATTTCAAAAAGGATTTTTATGATAAGGAAGTTTGATTTCCTTTATGAAATGATGTTTGTAACAAGCAAAACCTTTTGAAAATGTTATCTTACGAATATGGATATGTTTTGGGATTGCTTTGTTGTAAGCTGTGAAACCCCAACCTAAGTAGGATTCAATATATGTATTGAACATTTACATGTGATTTATAAGTAAATTTATTGAATTTTAAATCATTTTTGTGATTTTGCTAAACTATGGTAATTAGGGCTAAGGATTAGCAATGATGATGCAAGTGATCATTATAAGCTGATATGGGACAAAGGGATTAAAGTGAATTGTTGGTGATTGAAATATACTAATGTATCATGTATAATGATTTTAAATTATTCGATATAATTATTTAATATGAATTATGAGAATTTAAAAGGATAATTCTCACGTTAGTGGAAAAATACTAAAAAATTTATAACTCAACGCTTGTAAGGCGGATTCAAGTGAAATTTGAAAGAGAAGTTGATGACAATGGGCTTGGTATTATGGAATTATTAGTTTATGAAAATCCTTGATGAAATTAGTGTAATGATTTATTGAACATAGCTTAAATCCAACCGTTAATTTCAAACGGCTATAACTTGAGCTAGGAAAGTCGGATTGAGATGAAATTTGAAACGGTTGAATGAAATTATGAGATGCACATTTTGGAAGGTTTGTATTAAGCAAATTATGTTCAGAAAATATCTAAATTGGAAAAGGGGTATATGTTTGAATTTTGCACCTCAAGGGTACCATGCATTAAATGCTAGAGTACATGGAATTAATGCAATTTTTAATGGACCAAATAGGTGTCAAATGCAGGTGCAATGCAGGATATTTCATGCATAATTATAAAATGCAAAAATCCCATGAATTATCCAAGTATTGATGTCCATAGTTAAAAGGGCTAGAGTGCTCAAAATGAGCATAGGAGAGGTGGCATGCATATGGACGTCCATGGGCTGTTGCAGCTATGTTTTTTTTATTTTTTATTTTATAAAATATGCACCCAACTAGCTGACATGTAGGGACACATGAATGGGCATTTATTCATGTGAAAAAAACCCCTGAAAATTTGTGAGCATCAGCTGCTCATTGATGATGCAAAAATGGACAGCTTGTGTATGCAAATGACGTGCACAGTTTGATGCTGTTGTAATGATTTTTGCTAATTTTTTTATGCCAAATTAAAGGTTAAACTCAATTCTAATTATTTGTTTAATTTACACTTAAAATGAGATTATTAAAAATGGGGAAAAATCTCAAAATGGATAGCAGCTATGGACGTGCCAAGTGGACAACTTGGATGGTGAGGATTTGATCAGATTTTTGCAATTAATAAAAATGGAAAAAATTATTTTACTTGGCTATAATTTAACCAGAACATTAGGGGGGATAAGCATGCATTAAATAGTGTGGAAAATACAGCTCTAAAGTGGGGCCCATAGCTGGAAATTCCAGCTCTACAAGAAGGGATGCTCGGTCATGTGATATGAGGTTTTTGATTTTTTTTTCTAAGTGCTCAAGTTCTTCTCCCCCAAGGCAGTGCATGTCCAGCCCTAGTCCAGCCAAGAAGGAAGAAAAAAAGAAAGGAAAAAAAAGAGAAAAAGGAGGGATTACCAATTAATCAAGTAAGTATATGTTAATCTGGATTTTATGCCTTAAATCTAGAAGTTATATGATGTTATAAATCAAAAATATGAATGAAGTAGTAAACAAAGGATTTGCACCATGAAAATTTTTTTAAAATCTCATTATATGATGATTAAGGGATGAAAAAAAATTCAGATTGAAATATTCAGCAGGTTTCAAATTAAACATCTGAGAAGATTAACTTAAATAGGGTAGAATGGGTGACGGGATCAGCTGTAGTAAATGATTTTTAATAATTTATGTAGAAAGATTTTTTATACGAAATTTTATATAATGTATAATCCATCATGAGGATAATTTTACCAAAATCAAAATTTATTTTTGGTGATATTAGTATGGTTTATAATTCACGTAATTACAACATTGTTGAGCACAGTGAAAATGCCAAAATAAATATATAATGTTCATATTTCACGATGAAATATTTATGACAGTTAATTCATATATTTATTGATGTATGATAGAAATTTCAGAATTAAATACCTTGATTTGATTATAAATCAAGATTTAGAGATTTCAGTATGCCTGATTTCAGCATATGTGGATAGTTTGAGAACAAAATAAAAAAGAAATATGAAAACTATGTAGAAATGATTCAAATTGATATATATGTTAGGAAAGAGTATAATAAAGGATTAAGGACAGCAAAGGTGATTGGTAATTGATATTATTATATATATATAGAATTAATGGTTAAATAAGAAGATGGAACGTAGTGAAAATAAGAAGACAAGGGATGTTTTGGAAACCTATGATTAGTGGATTTAAATCCCATAAAAATGTTGGGTCCCGAATAGATGGCAAAACCCAAGAGGGGAGGGGTGAATTGGGTTCTTAAAAATTTCTTTGGTAACTTAAAAACTTAACCCCTTGTAGAATTAATCCCCTTGAATGAAGAAACTGAATGGAAAGCAAAGTAATAAAGAGAGCAGAAATAAAAGTAAGTAGACAAGGATTTTATAGTGGTTCGGGCAACCTCCCTACTCCACTCTTCCAAGCTCACACTCCTTGTGACTTGGGTTCCACTATTGTATTCCGCGAATACAACTAGAGTCACCGCTCTCTTCTAGATTCAAAGCTCTAGGGGGCATATACAACTAGAGCCACTTGCTCTCTTCTAGATTCTAGCTCTAGGGGGCATCAACAACCAGAGCCTCTTGCTCTCTTCTAGATTCCAGCTCTAGGGGGCATCAACAACCAGAGCCTCTTGCTCTCTTCTAGATTCCAGCTCTAGGGGGCATCAACAACTAGCACAAGTAGGTGACGAGTCACACTCCAATCACACACTACTTTGCTATCACTTGATCTTAGCTACGCAAGCTAAATCAAGTTCAACACAACAAATAGAACAATGAAAATAAACTACACTTTACAGGTGTGTAGAAACGATTTAGCGCAGGGAAGAACTTGTAGATGATGGCTTTGAAGTTTCTGAATGTAGCTCTTTCAACTTGAAGCACAATTCTTCCTCCTTGAGTGATTTGATCTCTTTGAAGCTCTTATGGATATGAGTTATGCTCACTTAATGATCCTCTTCTCACTCCCTCGTTCACAATGAGTTCTATTTATAATCTTGGAGGGAATCCGAACGTTAGTGAGTAGGTGGCGTGCATTTAATGCGCCAACGTTCGAAAATAAATCCGACCGTTGCGACCCAAGTCGCAGGTGGAGTCGACTTCGGGTGCGACTTCACCCAAGTCGCTGACGGAGTCGACTTCGGGTGCGACTTCGCAGACTCCGGTCTTCAGTTTTCAACGCTGGAAGTTTTTCCTCGATTGAAGTCGATCATGAAGTCGACTTGGCTTTGCGACTTCACCCAAGTCGCAGTCTGGAGTCGACTTGGCTTCAGACTTGACCCAAGTCGCAGGTGGAGTCGACTTGGGGTGCGACTTCACCTCGGCAGTTGATTTTTCTGAACTTTGGAACTTGGAAATCTTTTCTTCAACTTGCTTATCTTCATTCCTTGATTATAGCACTTTCTCCTTGTGCCTTGATTGCATTAGCTCCATGATTTGCAATTTCTAGAAGCTTGACTTTGCTTCTTCTTGGTTTTGGAGATCTTGCTTGCTTGGGAGACTTGCATGGTAGATTAATGTTGATCTTCATGACTTGAATCATCTTGGACCATGCTTGATGTTCTTGTCTTGAATCCTTGAACTTTGATAGACTTGATTTGATCTTTATCATGCTTGAAGCTAGCTTTCCATCTTTGAGCCTTGAATTCTTCAAGTCGCACATTGGGGTCGACTTCGTTCGCAACTTCACCCAAGTCGCACCTGGAGTCGACTTGGGCTGCGACTTGGCAGCTCCGTGTCCCAACATTCAACGCTGGACATTTTTGGCTCGTTGAAGTCGATGCTGGAGTCGACTTCGTCTGCGACTTGGCTACCCAAGTCGCATGTGGAGTCGACTTCACTTGCGACTTCACTAGCTCTTCCTCCCATTTCAGCTCTGGACGTTTTTGCATGTTTGAAGTCGATCATGGAGTCGACTTGGGGATCGACTTGGCCTTCCTATCTTGATTTTCTTCAAATGTATATTCCTTAAAACATTTCACAAACTTGTTAGTAGCCAAGACATACTCAAATTGATTTGTTAATCATCAAAATATAGATTTAGCTAGTTTGCTTCATATTTTCAACAATCTCCCCCTTTTTGATGATTGACAAAACCGATTTGAGTGGATACCTTTCATTTAAATAAGTATGCACATATTGCATTATAAAATCATACTTATGCTCATGCAAACAAAACATTCATGTAAGCATATCCTACTCTTCTCCCCATTTACATATCCTACTTTTCTCCCCATTTTTATTCTTCTACTTTTCTCTCCATTCTTCTCTCCCCTTAAATCTCTCTCTCTCTATAATATCCTACTCTCCTCTTATTCGTCTCAAATCCTACTTTTCTCCCCCTTTTTGTCAATATATCAAAAAGATTAGAGGTTAAACAAAGAGATAGGTGGGTTAGCTCCCCCTAAATGGGTGCTCCCCCTAAACTTAGGCTTAGCCTAATTTTAGATACCACTTGTTGGGGATTTCTCTTGTTACTTGATACTACTTGTTGGGCATGATACCATTTGTTGAAAAACTTGTTTCCATTGGTTATTACTTGTTAGATTTTATACCACTTGATACCATTTGTTGCAAGCACTTGTTGCACATGTTGGCCTCCTTTGCTTTTCTCCATGCCAAACTTCTTCAGCATTTCTTTGATGTATTTGGACTGGTTAATGGAAATTCCTTCATTTAGTTGCTTGATTTGCAGTCCAAGGAAGAAATTGAGCTCTCTCATCATGCTCATCTCAAATTCTTTCTGCATAAGCTCAGAAAATTCTTGACAGAGAGTTTCATTAGTAGCACCAAAAATGATATCATCAACATAAATTTGAATGATTGATATATCCTTTCCATTGTTCTTAATAAACAAAGTGGTGTCTACCTTTCTCTTTTGAAAATCATGATCAATCAAAAAATTTGCTTAGTCTATCATACCAAGCTCTTGGGGCTTGTTTCAATCCGTATAGTGCTTTGGTTAACTTGTATACAAATTTAGATTGATCTTTCTCCTCAAATCCAGGTGGTTGCTCAATATACACTTCTTCATTTATATAACCATTCAGAAATGCACTTTTGACATCCATTTGAAACAATTTAAAGTTCATGTGAGATGCAAAAGCTAGTAAGATACGAATGGCTTCTAATCTAGCAACCGGTGCATAGGATTCTTCAAAATCTATGCCTTCTTCTTGTGAGTATCCTTTTGCCACAAGTTTAGCTTTGTTTCTCACTACAAGTCCACTTTCATCTAATTTGCTTCTAAAGACCCATTTGGTGCCAATAACAGTACAATCATTTGGTCTAGGAACAAGGTGCCAAACTTGATTTCTTTCAAATTGATTTAGCTCTTCTTGCAGTGCTATAGTCCAATTTTCATCATCAAGAGCTTGTTCAACATTAGAATGTTCAATTTTTAGAAACAAAAGCATATTGTCCATAAACATTTTGCTTTGACCTTCTAGTTTTTACACCTTCATACACATTTCCTATAACTTGTTTAATTGCATGTTTGAATTTCAAATCAGTTGGAGGTTTATAGAAATTGTTACCTTCACTTACCCTTTCCTCCATGGATTCTTCTTGCTTTTCCACATGCAGTTTTTTCAAGGTCATTTGCCATATCATCTGCATTACTTAAATCATCTTTCTCGTTATTTCCAAAGGCAACCGTTCCATAGTTGCAAGGTTTAAGTTTGTGAAACAAACTTCTTTCACCGGTCATATGCCTTGAACAACCGCTGTCCATGAACCATACGTTCTTTGCCTTTGCCTTTAAACAAATCTGAAAAACAAATAATTCTCATCTCTTTGGTACCCACTTTATGGGTCCATTTGGGTTAGCAATATTATTCAATCTACATTGCTCTACCTTAGAAAGCCCAGATCTCGTGTTCCTTGGAACCCAAACTAATCTTGCACCATGGTCATATAATTTCTTGAAGTTACATTTATAGGCTTTATGACCCATTTTGTTGCAAAAGTTACAAGCCATTGGTAATCTAGGAGTAGACCTCCAAGTATATTTTGGTTCAAGTGTTGGCCTTTTAGTCCACACAATATTTTTCTTTTGTGGCTTGTATGTAGGTGCAGTATTTGTTTGATATTTTCCATGTATTGACACATTTAATTTACCACTTTCTTTTTGCTCAAATGTATTGTATCCAAGACCTCTTCTATCTGTTTGTGAGGTCATATTCAAGAACATTTTCACATTTTCACCAGGATTAGAGAACTTTGCTAATGATTCATTTAATGATTCGTTCTCCTTTTTCAGTTTTTCCACTTCTTTCAACAATGATTCATTTTCTTCTTTCAATTTAGTTGACATTTCAGCTAGTTTTTCATTTTCAATAATAACAAAGTTACATTGTTTTCTTTTTAATGTCAACTTGTTTCCTAGCTTTTTGATCTCCTCATATAATGAATCATATGCGATTTGAAGTTCTTCTAATTTGGCACATTTGAGGCAATCATGAAAAGAAGAATAGCTTGATTGAGAATGACAAGGTTTGGAAGTTACCTCTTCACTTTCTGTGTACTTTGTTGAGGTGGATTGATCTTCCAAAACTTCCGTTGTGTTCAAGCATAGCAGATTCTCCTCTTGTTCAATTCGCGCCATGCAGCATATTCTTGCGCAATTTGCAGCCTCGTTCTCATCGGTTGAAGAGCTACATGTTGATGAAGTCTCGTACATGCCTCTTCCCTTTGGCCTTTCTTCTGGTGTAGGACATTGGGTTTGCATATGTCCTACGCCCCCGCATCTATAACATTTAGTTTGCTCCTTCTTCTTCACTCGTCGTGGTCTTTCTTTGAGATTTCTGAAGTTTCTTTCTTTTCTCACAAATTTTCGAAACTTGTGAGTAAGAAGTCCGATATCTTCATTGTCATTGTAAGATGAGGAAGAAGATTCTTCTGAATTGTGAGTGGCCTTTAGTGCAATAGCTTTCCTCCCTTTGTGTTGATCCTCATTCCTTTTCTTAATTAGCTCATGTGACATGAGTGAGCTAATAAGATCTTCAAGCTTCAATGTGTTGAGGTCTTTGGCTTCTTCAATTGCCGTTATCTTTGGAGTCCATGAATCCGGTAGAGCTCTCAATATCTTCATAACCTGCTCAGATTCAGAAATAGCCTTTCCAAGACCTTTTAGAGCGTTAGTAATCTTAGAAAATCTAGCAAACATTTCAGAAATATTTTCTGTGTCTAGCATTCTAAAATTTTCAAACTCTCCAATCAAAATATTTCTCCTAGTCCCTTGGACTTGGGAGGTTCCTTCATAAATAGATGTTAGAGTATCCCATATCTCTTTTGCAGTCAAACAAGAAGATACTCTATCATATTCCGAAGCCGTAAGAGCACAAAATAAAGAATTCATTGCCTTGGCATTGCTCTTGACGGTTCTAACTTCCTCTTCGGTCCACTTGGAAGCTCTTTCATCTATAGGCAAGATTACACCGTCTTGGATAGCAATCCAAGAATCCATATCGGTAGCTATGATGAGTTGCTTCATACGAAGCTTCCAATAGCCAAAGTTGTTCCCATCAAACAAGGGTGGCCTTGTGAATGATTGGCCTTCAGCAAAAGCGGGAACGGAAGTAGATTGGGATGCCATATGGTTGGATCTCTTTGGTTCAATTCAAAGACCTGCTTTGATACCACTTGTTGGGTCCCGAATAGATGGCAAAACCCAAGAGGGGAGGGGTGAATTGGGTTCTTAAAAATTTCTTTGGTAACTTAAAAACTTAACCCCTTGTAGAATTAATCCCCTTGAATGAAGAAACTGAATGGAAAGCAAAGTAATAAAGAGAGCAGAAATAAAAGTAAGTAGACAAGGATTTTATAGTGGTTCGGGCAACCTCCCTACTCCACTCTTCCAAGCTCACACTCCTTGTGACTTGGGTTCCACTATTGTATTCCGCGAATACAACTAGAGTCACCGCTCTCTTCTAGATTCAAAGCTCTAGGGGGCATATACAACTAGAGCCACTTGCTCTCTTCTAGATTCTAGCTCTAGGGGGCATCAACAACCAGAGCCTCTTGCTCTCTTCTAGATTCCAGCTCTAGGGGGCATCAACAACCAGAGCCTCTTGCTCTCTTCTAGATTCCAGCTCTAGGGGGCATCAACAACTAGCACAAGTAGGTGACGAGTCACACTCCAATCACACACTACTTTGCTATCACTTGATCTTAGCTACGCAAGCTAAATCAAGTTCAACACAACAAATAGAACAATGAAAATAAACTACACTTTACAGGTGTGTAGAAACGATTTAGCGCAGGGAAGAACTTGTAGATGATGGCTTTGAAGTTTCTGAATGTAGCTCTTTCAACTTGAAGCACAATTCTTCCTCCTTGAGTGATTTGATCTCTTTGAAGCTCTTATGGATATGAGTTATGCTCACTTAATGATCCTCTTCTCACTCCCTCGTTCACAATGAGTTCTATTTATAATCTTGGAGGGAATCCGAACGTTAGTGAGTAGGTGGCGTGCATTTAATGCGCCAACGTTCGAAAATAAATCCGACCGTTGCGACCCAAGTCGCAGGTGGAGTCGACTTCGGGTGCGACTTCACCCAAGTCGCTGACGGAGTCGACTTCGGGTGCGACTTCGCAGACTCCGGTCTTCAGTTTTCAACGCTGGAAGTTTTTCCTCGATTGAAGTCGATCATGAAGTCGACTTGGCTTTGCGACTTCACCCAAGTCGCAGTCTGGAGTCGACTTGGCTTCAGACTTGACCCAAGTCGCAGGTGGAGTCGACTTGGGGTGCGACTTCACCTCGGCAGTTGATTTTTCTGAACTTTGGAACTTGGAAATCTTTTCTTCAACTTGCTTATCTTCATTCCTTGATTATAGCACTTTCTCCTTGTGCCTTGATTGCATTAGCTCCATGATTTGCAATTTCTAGAAGCTTGACTTTGCTTCTTCTTGGTTTTGGAGATCTTGCTTGCTTGGGAGACTTGCATGGTAGATTAATGTTGATCTTCATGACTTGAATCATCTTGGACCATGCTTGATGTTCTTGTCTTGAATCCTTGAACTTTGATAGACTTGATTTGATCTTTATCATGCTTGAAGCTAGCTTTCCATCTTTGAGCCTTGAATTCTTCAAGTCGCACATTGGGGTCGACTTCGTTCGCAACTTCACCCAAGTCGCACCTGGAGTCGACTTGGGCTGCGACTTGGCAGCTCCGTGTCCCAACATTCAACGCTGGACATTTTTGGCTCGTTGAAGTCGATGCTGGAGTCGACTTCGTCTGCGACTTGGCTACCCAAGTCGCATGTGGAGTCGACTTCACTTGCGACTTCACTAGCTCTTCCTCCCATTTCAGCTCTGGACGTTTTTGCATGTTTGAAGTCGATCATGGAGTCGACTTGGGGATCGACTTGGCCTTCCTATCTTGATTTTCTTCAAATGTATATTCCTTAAAACATTTCACAAACTTGTTAGTAGCCAAGACATACTCAAATTGATTTGTTAATCATCAAAATATAGATTTAGCTAGTTTGCTTCATATTTTCAACAAAAAATACCCTAAATAAAGTGATAACTAAGGGTAATAACCATGCTAAATTAGTAACCAAGTTGCTGACTTGGAAAATTTTATGAAATGCATCTTATATGTGTTGCCAAATGGGCATATGTGAAAGGATAAACATGCATAAGTGGTAAATGACTTATGTAATGTGATTTTGTGCAAAAATATATGAAAATATGATAGAATTCATGATTATATATCTGTTTAGAGTGCATAATGATCAATTTCAAATTTTGGAATTAATTTATGAAGTTTAAGGCGATGATGTGTACTTAAAAGGAGCACTAATGTGTAAATTTTGGAAAATAAGTAAAAAATGGTAAATGAAGGTTAATGAACCTTTAAATGTTAATTATTGGATGATTATTATGTGATTGAGTGGTTAGCCTACTTATGGGATTGTATATGTTATGTCTTAACTGATGAAATGTACAAATATGTGCTATCTATGTGTCTAATGACTTGAGAAGTCAAATGAATGATATATGTTAATGAAAATGGGTTTGAAAAATTAAGTTGGATGCAAGCAAAAGGAATATAAGAAATGTTATATTATTGTCATATAGGCAAGGGCAAAGAAAAGGCGGATTCAGAAAGTTAACGTGAAACAGGTAAGCAAGTGAACTTTCCAAAATATTGATTTCCTCATATGTGTTGAAATGTTTTAAAAAAATATATTTATGTTGATGTATTTAAGAGTTTGCTAACAAGTAAGCAAGTCCTTCAAAATATTGTTTCAAAGGAATTTTATGAAATTTATGAACTTGCTTTAATAAGTTGGTTTCATAGTTGCTTACAAGATAAGCAAGTGAATTTTTAAGCATAATGTTTATCTTCAAGCATTAACATTACTTGATCATATTTATATTAATGATGTGGAGAATTGCTTATAGAGTAAGAAAGCTCAGTTCTTGAAAATATGATTTGGGTTTTAAGATGGTTTTAATATAAGCAAGTTCATACAAGTGTGGTTTACTAGACATAAATAGATGTTTTGAAATGGTTTCCATTAAATGTCATTAATTGAATTTATGTGTGTGTTTTGAGATTTATGTAGGTGTTTTGAAATAATCTATCAAGGTACTTTTCAACTCTTAGAGTTGTAACACTTTGAAGATGCTTTACTCTGATATTCCAAAAAGATTTAAGGGTGATCAGTCCTACAAATTGATTTGGTGGATTTTATGTTTAAATAATAATCAAAAGATTATGCAAACTCCTCTATATATAAAAATAACAAGGAAGTGACGTGGATAAAACAGATAATGCCATTACAGTGGATAGAAGTGAGTTACATATGTTTTTCTCATAAAAATGTTATTAAGAAAAGTTTTGTCTCCGCGAGTTTTGAATTAGTTCAAAAGCTTCTAAAAATCAGAATTTCAAAAGTTGTTTAGCAAATCATTAAAGTTTTGCAAAAAATTGTCTTCTCAAATATTTCAAATGTTTCGTAAAATGGATTTATCAAAACATTGCTAAAATCTTTAAGGGTGGTTATCCTACATCAGGATTTGGAAATAGTTTTCTAAAATGTTTTATTTTCAAAACAACCACGCCCAGTTCTCAATTCGAGAAGGGCATAGTCTGCGGACTGAGTGGTTTAAAATATTTTATTTCAAAACAATCATGCCCAGTTCTCAATTTGAGAAGGGCATAGTCTGCGGACTAAGTTGGCTTTATACATATCAAGCTGAGGCTTGAAAAAGGGCACAGTCAAATAACTGAGCTAAGTTTTGTGAAAATCATTGCTAGCATATGAGTGTGCGCAAAACAATGTACTAGGCTCATGGTTGAGGTGGTTATGGACCAAAATAGTTGAAAACCATAGCTCACCTCTACCTGTAGCTGAGTGCTTAGGGAAGGCTGGAGGCCGGTGGCGCCCTCTTTGAAATGGAAGTAAGCTCATGAGCAGACGCCTGGCTCGCTTGCTGTCTCATAAAAGGTTTCTTTCCTAGGGAAGGATGATCACTTGTTAAGTGTCACCAACCTGAGGGTCAGACACACAAATCCATATATTTTTGGAACATACATATGTTTCCTATGTTTTAAATGTCCCAAAATGGGCACCGATGCTATTTGGTTTTAAATGGATTTGTGTTGGCTTCAAATGAATTTATGTTTAGTTTTCAGAAGATACTGAAAAATATTTTAGGACATGAATATGTCCACTATATTGGTTTAAAAAGGGTTTGGTATCTTATATGCAGGTTAAAAGAGACTTATATGGAAAAATATTTTTGGACATGAGAATGTCCGCATAGATAAAGATTTCTATGTACATGCATTGCTTTTGAATTACGCCGAGTTGGGTTATAAAGAAATTTAAATGGATAATGTTTTGGGACAAGTAAATGTCCTCATGGGGAAAAAGGTTATAAGAAAAATATTTTAGGATATATAATTGTCCTCATGGCATATGAAAAATATTTTTGGACATAGACATGTCCTCATGATAGATGAAAAATATTTTGGGACAAACAATTGTCCCCATGAAAAATGGTTTAGATGCATAGACATCACCTTTGAAAATTCTCGAAATGGGAACATGCACAAAGTTTTATGAGTGTATTATAAAGAAGATTTCTATAAAAGATTTCTTCCTATTGGTAATTGATCACTTGATAAGTGTCTCCTACCGAATGGGCAAGGGATGCATTTAAATGAAAAAATGATGCTTGCTTACTGAGTTTATCACTCACGTTTTGTTTTTCCAACCTTAGATAGGGTTACGGCTCGAGGAAAGGAGCAAAGCTAAAAGATATTGATATGTTGAAGAATGAATGGATGAATGTATTGCTTATAATGAAATGGATTTGATTATGTATAAAATTCTATGTGAATTTTTATTGATGAATACATATGTTGCCTACAATATGAAAGTAAAGATACTTGTACGATTAATCTTATGATGATATGGATGAGTCCACTATGAATGATGACAAGTGTATGCTTATATGATAAAAGGAAAGAAAAAAATTTAGTCGAGATCAAATTAAGAACCCGCCCCGTGATCAAGGCAACAATCCTGATCACATTTACCAATCGAAATGGTCTTGGAGTAAGGCTTGTGGAAGCCTCGGGTTGGGGGCACCACGTAAGCAAACCTTTTTTAAAGGTTGAAGTGTTTAGAAATTATTTCATTTAAATGTTTCAAAAGAGTTTGTGAAAAGAAAGTTTGATTCTTTTACAAAAATGGTATTTGCAAGTAAAGTATTTGAAAAAGGCTATTCTTGGAATTTGTGGAGTCTTTTTGAATAGCAAAACAATTTGAAAATGCTTTATACTGATGTTTCTAAAAGAGTTTAAGGATGGTCAACCCGATAGGTTGATTATATTAGATGATTTGATTTTTGTTTGTTAATGGCGTTCAAAGAATATGCATGGTTTTCTTTTTTATATATGACAATGACAGGGATGTAGTATAAGTGAAAAATATGATGCCGGAGTGGATGAATGGAAAAGACGCATTTACATATCCTTTGTAAAGCCCAAAAATGGGAATAAAAATATTTATAAGAAAAGCTTTTGAAAATGTTACTTTCCTTTCAAATATTGAAGGGTTTTGGAATTGCTTTTCCCTATTAGTTTTAAAACTTGTTTACAAGTAAATAAGTAAAAACCTTTAAAACTATTGATTTTTCTTAAAAATTAACATGTTTTGAAATTCCTTGAATTTGAAAGTATTTTGAAAATTGCTTTTATATTGATGATTTTAAAACCATTTAAGGGTGGTCATCCCAATATTGTGATTTGAAAATTATTTTACAGATTATGTTCAAAATAAATATGAAAGCTCTTGTCTACATGAGAATGACCAATGTGTCATGTAACTGAGGTATATAATGCTGGAGTAAATGAAAGTCATGCACGGAAAGTTAGGAGGTTAATTAAGGTAAGAAAAGTCATGTTTTCATGGGTAATTGTGCCTTTGAAATTCCCAAGTCGATGTGGCCAGCGTCTTTTAGTAAAAGGGTTTTGTTTCCGTGGGTAGTTGATCGCTTGGTAAGTGCCATCTGCCATATGGCAAGGATTTCACCGAGCTAGCGTACCGTCACATGAAGAATTACAACATGAATGGAAATAATGCATTGCACAGTCATTGTTTATGAAATGACCTTGGCATAGAGTTGCTACGTTTTCAGTTTTGAAAAAAGGGCACAGAGTTGTCAAGCTTTCAGTTTTGAAAAAACAAAGACACAGACAGATGTCTGTGAGATTCCAAGAGGACACAGACTGAGGTCTGTATTATTTTATGAAATCATGCTAGCATGTCGATGTGGATAAGAATGATGTATGGTGCACCAGAATGATGAATAGGTCCATCATAGAGGCGGACATAGGTGGACTGGGGCCCCCTCTACATGTGGCCAAGTCGCTAATGAAAAGTGGAAAGTCGGCGGTGCCCTCCCTAAAATGAGAGAAGGTTTAAGGATAGCCGCAGAGCTCACGTGCTATCACACGAAATGTTTCTTTCTTATGAAAGGATGATCACTTGGTAAGTGTCACCTACTGGAGGGATAGAGGCATATTTGCATATGCTTTAAAAAGCCCTAAAAAGGGTACATGAAAATATTTTAGGACATAAGAGTCTTCACATGTAAAAGGGTTTATATGAAAATGCTTTAGGACATAAGAATGTCCACATGAAAAAAGGTTTATATGAAAATATTTTAGGACATAAGGATGTTCACATGAAAAAAAGGATTTACATGAAAATGTTAGGACATGAGAATGTCCACATGGAAAAAAGTTTCCATGAAAATGTTTTAGGACATGAGAATGTCCACATGGAAAAAGGTTTCCATGAAAATGTTTTAGGACATGAAAATGTCCACATGAAAAAAGGTTTCTATGAAAATATTTTAGGACATGAGAATGTCCCCATGAAAAAAAGTTTATATGAAAAGGTTTACGTGCATCTTCTTCGCCTTCGAAAAGCCCAGAATTTGGGTCATGAAATGTTTATAGGAAAAAGGTTTTGAAATGGTTTAAAATGAAAATGCTTACTTATTGAGTTTATCGTTTACATTTTGTTTTTCCCAACCCTAGGTAGGTACAAGGTGCAAGCAGAGGAACAAATCTATATATTATTTACCTGCATGTTATGGCTAAATGAATGAATGTGTTGATAATGAAGTCTCAGGTTGTGAATACCTCTATTGTGATGTTAACAGATAAGTATTTATATTGAGAATTCTATTTAAATTCAGCTCATGAATATATAATTATTTGTAACATGAAAGTAAGACTGCTTATATCAATTATATGATATACATATATTAAGGTTAGACGATGAAAGTTTATGATATAAATGATCAAGGTGTTTGAGTTACGAATATTTACGAAAGACTTGTATTGATATGATATGATTGAGACAGGAGAAAGGTTAATTGAAAGTACTAATATGCTGAAAACAAATGAATACTTTATACTGATATGAAATTATCAAGTTATGAATGAATCGATGATTTGAGAAGGATAACTACAGTTAATTTCGAGTATATGTTGCTTGAAAAATGATGAAGGAAATAAAAAGAAATTTTTTTTTTGCTAAACGAAATGGATTCAAAAAAAAATTCCGTTGCGTAATCAACGCAACAATCCTGTTTCACATTTACCAATAAAAAAAATCCTGGACTAAGGCTCCAGTGCCTTAGGTCGGGGTGCCACAGCTGGTTACACTCAATTAAATGTGGATGGAAAATTATTTTAGTTGGTAAGATATTTAATTGAGTTGAGATGATTATTATGATACTTAAGTGAGAATGGTCTGTGTAATACATCATGATCATTTGTCGTGTGAATGGTTCTGCACATGTGGAACCCCGAGGATATGTGTATTGGTTTTATTTATTTCCTCAGTAGATCCTACGCATTCTAAAAGGCTACTTTGAAATATCCTTTCGTGGGCAGTGTGTTATCATCTTGATGGGCTGCGGTATCTCCCTTTGTGGACTATGTGTTACGCCCTCAAAGGCTGTGAGTTCGCTCTATTGTGAGTAGTGTAGATAACTTTACACATTGGGTCAGTGGTTGATGCATTTTCTATAGTGCTTTCATGATGTTATACACCATTATATACATGGTTTATTGCTTGCTAACTAAGTTATTTAATTCATTTTTAAGTAATTTAAATTTCAAAAGAGGCAGGACCATCTAGTCAATAGCGCGGGTTAATGGGCTGAGATGATGCGGCAGAGATATTTTATTTTATTTTTTATTTTTATTTGTTGGCTTATAATAAATTAATGGGAATTATTCCTATTAACTCAATGGATATTTGTGATTAATTTTGATGTTATTAAATGAAGTATTAATTATTAAATTCATTAAAGCATAACCGATCTGAGTTTGTCGCCCAAATAGGGTGGTCAACAACCTTAGGATTGGGTTGTGATAGTTATGGTATCATAGCAAGGTTATGCCTAGTAGATTAATTTAATAATTATTAGAGGCACAAGGATGCACTAGATTTGAAAGTTGAGTAGGTTAAACCTACATGTAGCTAAATAGAGTATGAAGAACATAGTATATGCAGCTAATACTCTATTTATTATTTTATTAAGGAAGCCAAAATGGTGAATAGACTAAGAAGTCGAGGGGTCGGGGGTAAAAATTCTGGAAGTGTTGCAGCAGATCAGCCAAGACCTAGCCATAAGAATCCAATGTATGTGGATGCATTAACTCAGCGCTTAGATGGGCAACCAGCAGAAAATACAGAGTTTAGGAATGAGATACTTCGGCAGATGCAACAGATACGAGACTTGTTTGGTAGTTAACATCAATCATAAATGCGCGAAGGACAGTCTGCAGGGCATCAAACTCGTGATCAACCAGGTGATGACAGAAGATATGAGAGGAATGGTTCTCCGTCAGTGCAACTCAGTCATCATCAACAAAGAAATAGAGAAAGGTCTCCTTTGTAAGAAGACGAAGAAGAAAAGGGAAGGGAGAATCAATAAGAAGAACAAGTGCACGAGTCTAGATCACCATCTCAGTCACCTGTTTGCAGGAGGCGACAACTGATAAGACAAGGCATGGAGCAAGATACGAAGGATGTTGCTACTTTCCACAAGTTAAATCCTCTAAAATTCTCTGGTGGACCAAGTGAAATGGCGGACACATGGATGGCTGCAATGCTTAAAGCTTTCAAATATTTGGGTTGCATGGATGAGCAGAAGGTCCATTTTGTAACCTATATGTTGATTGATGATGCAAAGCGATGGTGGGAGATAAAGGAGAGAGTCTTCGTCGAATAACAACGAGAGATCACTTGGAGATGATTTGAGAAAATCTTTTTTCAGAAATTCTTTCTAATTACTGCCTAAGAAGAAAAGACTCGGGATTTTTTTTGAACTAAAAAAAAATAGAATGTCAGCTGGTGAGTATGAAAGAACGTTTACCTCCTTGCAACGTTTCGCTCTGGAGTCAACCAAGACTGAAGAATACTATTTGCAAAGATTCATCAGTGGACTACGAGGAGGAATTTTGGATAAAAGTCTTATATGAAGGATGTAGAACATATGCAAAGGCAGTCAAGAAAGCCCTAATTGAAAAATCTGAACTCCATGAGATGATAAAAGAAGTGAACAAAAGAAAGGGGCACCAATATACAGGCGATGCACTGGCGAAAAAGCAAAAAATCAGTTACATATAAAACATTAAGATAGGGCAGTTCAATTAGCAGCAAAGAAATCAACAATCTCAGCAAACTACTCCAAAATGTGATAATTGTAGGATTTATCACAAAGGTAAATGTCCAATACCACCAGGTGCATGTTTGAAATGTGGTAAAACTAGGCATTTAGCAAGGAACTGCACTTTGGCTACGGTGTATTACTTCTGTGGTAAAATTGGACATTATTATAAGAGGTGTCCATCAGTAAGGCCTGCAAGACAACAACAACAAACACATCAGTATCAGGGACAACGTGAAAAACAAAATTATAAACCAGCGATGAATAAACTGTTGGTCCCGAGTTGATGGCTAAACCCAAGAGGGGAGGGGTGAATTGGGTTCTTTAAAATTTCTTTGGTAAACTCAAAGATCTTAACCCCTTGAAAAAATTAATCCCCTTTTTAAGCGAATGGAGAGCAAATAAAATAAAGCAGTAATAATAAGTAGAACACAAGATTTATAGTGGTTCGGGCAAACCTTCCCTACTCCACTCTTCCAAGCTCACACTCCGTTGTGACTTGGGTTCCACTATGTATTCCAAGAATACACTTAGAGTCACCGCTCTCTTCTAGATTCAAAGCTCTAGGGGGCATACACAACTAGAGCCACTTGCTCTCTTCTAGATTCAAAGCTCTAGGGGGCATACACAACTAGAGCCACTTGCTCTCTTCTAGATTCAAAGCTCTAGGGGGCATATACAACTACTTGCACAAGTAGGTGATGAGTCTCACTCCAATCACACCCTACTTTGCATACACTTGATCTTAGCTACCCAAGCTAAATCAAGATTTATACAACCAAATAAAGAAATGAATAAAAACTACACTTTACAGATTTGTGTAGGCAGTTTTGAGCTCGAGGAAGAAATCAAAAGTAGCTCGAATGATGATTGTTGAAGCAACTTGCAGTTTGAAGCTCTTTCTTCCTTTGAAACACTCAAGTATGAAGAAAAGGTATTTGAAAATCTTTCTTGCACTTCTTTTCTCTCTTTGATCTTTAGAGTAGTGTCTCTTGTTACTTCTCACGTTCATTTGAATGTCCTTTTATAGATTGAGGAAAATATGAACGTTGTAGAAGTGGTTGGCGTGCAATAAATGAACTCCAACGTTCAAAAATTTGACCGTTATACTCCAAGTCTAAGATGAAGTCGACTTGGCCTGCGACTTGGCTTCCAAGTCGCACATGGGGTCGACTTGGCCTGCGACTTGGGTTCTTCAGAAACTCAAGTCTGAGACTTGGGTCGACTTGGCTTTCAGACTTCAACTCAAGTCGATCCTGAAGTCGACTTGGGTTGCGACTTGGCTTGGTCTATTGCAGAAACGCCTTGATCTTCTTGAAATGTCTTGAGTCTTGCAAACCATTTGAAAGCTTTGAGTTCTTGCATAATATATGTATGTTCCTTGCTTTGCTTTGGACTCACTTGGTCTTCATGACTTGGATTTTACTCCATTTGGAAGCTAGCTTGAAGATTTGCTTTGAGCTTGATAGACTTGATTTGAATGTAGAACATGATTCTTAACTTTGAAGTTGACTCATTTGTTTTTCATCTTGATTCCTTGGACTTGAGTGATAAATCCTCTTGAATATCTTGAAAACAGCATCTTTGAAAGTTTGAACTTCTCAAGTCGTGGATGGAGTCGACCTGGCCTGCGACTTCACCCAAGTCGCACCTGGAGTCGACTTCGTTTGCGACTTCGTTATGTTCGTTTCCACTTTTCAGCTCTGGATACTCCAAGTCGATGCTGGAGTCGACTTCGTCTGCGACTTGACTTCCCAAGTCGCAAGTGGAGTCGACTTGACCTGCGACTTCACCTGTTGCCTTTTGAGATTCATTCTCAAGTCGATATTTGAGTCGACTTTGGGATCGACTTCACCCAAGTCGAAGTCCAAGTCGACTTGGAGATCGACTTGACCTCTTTGCTTTCCTTAAACATTTTTCAAACATGTTAGTACTCTTTATATACTCAAATAAGTTCTTGTTAATCATCAAAACTCAGACTTTGGTCAATTTAGATTATTTTGAACATTGTTTCCAACAATCTCCCCCTTTTTGATGATTGACAAAACTTCATTTGAGTTGATACCTTTCAAAAATTTCAAACATATTCATTTGAGAAAACAGAGCATATAGGTATCGTTGAACATATAATTTAGAGTTTTGAGGACATTTAATCATTTTGGCATAGAGTATGTTTGAATATCTTACAAGCCATATATTGAGTATTAATCATTAAGAGTACTTTGTATTGTAATCATTGATCAAATATATCATCCATTCAACTCTGTATCAATTCATATATAAATCAATTATCATATCAAACATCATTTCATATATATATGAAGTTTCATTACAGAATACAATGAAGCATAAATGAAACTATCCTAGATACAAACTACCCAACCCAAAAATAAAAACACTTTTAACCTATCTTTCTCCCCCTTTTTGGCAATCATTCAAAAAGTACTAAAGACTTGGTAAATTGAAATTGAGAGATGGGATAGACAGATTTAGTTGGTTTGATGGGACAATGATGGGCGGATGAATAGACAAGAGAAGCGTGATCTGGAGTTGCTTCTCTGTGAACTGAACCTGACTCGTAGGGATCGAGTTCAGGCATGGGCCTCTTCTTGTGATGGCCGGAGGCAAGATGATAGCGGATATGTCGCATTTCCCGCTCGATTCTATCTTGTCGGGAATGCATATCTTCAAGTGCATTAAGGACACCGGTGACAAGACTTGTCATCCGGTTTTCTTGTGTCCCATTTCAGCCCTCATGGCTATGATTTCATCTTTCAAATCCTTTAGGGTGACCTCCTCAGAAGAGGTTGGAGGCACCCGTTCTCTTGCAGCGGACCCTTGTGGAGAATAGGATCCGTGCGATATGGGAGATGCTGGCTCCTCTTGAGCATGTGGTACCGCGGGAGGTTGCTCCCCCTCAGCTTGTGCATTGTCTGCTTGCTCTTCTTCTGTAGCTTCATGCCTTAGTTCAAGCAGGTTGATCTTCATTCTCTGGATTAGTGCTTTATTTATGGCATTTGTGGATTTGAGCACTTCGAAAGGCTCGCCTTCAATATCCACTTTGAAGAATTCCAAAATCTTTGTGATCCATGTGCCATAGGGAAGGACTCCTCGTGGGTTGTCCTTTCTACTTGCCAAGGCTTCTAGAAATAATTTGGGAATGCTTACTTTGACCCTGTTGGCCACTTTCCATAATATCCCAGCTTCTTGTGGGTTTAACTGATTTCTTCCACCGCCCTTTGGATAGATGCAGTGGGCAATGAGAAGCCTTAGTACCCGAAGTCTGGGTGACAAATCCATGTACCGAAGGAATTTGATTCCCGGATGGTACTTGTTGCTCCGAGTGAGCTGATTATACATTTGATCCAAAGTGAGGTCTTCTGGGATAGGCTCATCCTCGTACGGGACTCCAAGTATGTGTCCTAAGTGACTCATTACTTCAGTCGGTCCTGCAACTATCCCGATTCCAAGATCCATTTCGACTCCTTTTACGAAGGTTCCAAAATATTCTTCATCCCAAAGATAATAAAACATTCGAGTAAGATCTGGATAGACCCTTTCGTCTTCCTTTAGCAAATTGGTCCATCCTTGAAAATCCAATAGATCTTCTATGTCGGATCCATATTCTTTTAAGAAATTGAAATCTATAATCTTGGGTATGAATACCTTCCGTTCGTAGAATTTTTTGTAGAAACGACTATGTTGGAGCTCGGTTTTGAAGTAGGTAGTGGGCATCTTCAATACTTGGGCTTTCCCAGCCGCAGTGCCTCTTTTGCTTGTCCCGGATTGTGTGCTCTGTGAAGCTTGGGCATGAGGTTGGCTTTCCGACCTTGTAGCTTGTTCCGATGTGTGAGTAGAAGCTTGGAACCGAACCCTTCTACCCGTAGAAGTTGAGGGTTCTTCTCGAACCCGTTTTGCAGGTGTCCTAGCTCTCCTAGGGACTTCTTCCTCAGTGTGAGATGTGGGAGGTCTAGGCACAGGCTTCTTTGATGGTTTGGAGACGGCTTTCTTCGGGGCCATTGAGATAGGAGTTTTGAAATAGGAAAATGAAGACTAGAAAGAACTTGAGAGATTTTTGAGAATGGGAGGAGAAATGAGAGAGTAGTTGCGGGAGAGAGATAGAACTGAGATGGAGGAAACGGATTGAGAGAGTTGGGAGAAGATATCAAGGAGAGAGGCAGTGAGAGAGTAGGAGTCGCCGGAGAGGGAGAGGATTCCCGGAGAGAAAAAGGGAAATCGCCGGAGGAAAGAAAAACAGGGAGGCCAGAAAAATGAGGAAGAAAGAAAAGAAGAGAGAAGAAAAAGAAAAAAAAAAAAGGCTCGGAAGTCGGACGGTCGCGCGCGCGGAGTCGACTTTTCCCTAGGCGAAGTCGACTTCGGTCCTTCTGGAGTCGACTTCGCCTGGAGGCGGAGTCGACTTCGACCAAAGCGGAGTCGACTTCGCTTCTAAAGCGGAGTCGACCTGGCATCCCTGGAGTCGACTTGACTCATCGACTTGACATTTTTCAATTTAATTTTCTTATGAATTTTTTCTAGTTAAGCTCTATCATCCCCATATCATTCCTAATCTTATAAAATGAATCTTTGGCTAGAGGTTTGGTAAAGATATCAGCAATTTGGTCTTCTGTTTTCACATATTCTAAGCACACATCATGATTTTCAACATGTTCACGAATAAAATGATGTCTCACATCAATATGTTTGGTTCTAGAATGCAATACAGGATTTTTAGTCAAACAAATTGCACTTGTATTATCACATCTAATAGGAATATCAACATAATCAATACCATAATCCTTTAATTGCTGTTTCATCCAAAGTAATTGGGCACAACAACTACCGGCGGCTATGTATTCGGCTTCCGCAGTAGATAGAGCAACACTTGTTTGTTTTCTTGAATACCATGAAACCAACATATGTCCAAGAAATTGACAGGTTCCACTAGTACTCTTTCTATCTACTTTGTATCTGGCAAAATCTGCATCCGAATAGCCGATTAGATCAAAGGTTGACCCCTTTGGATACCATAGTCCAAGGTTTGTAGTTTTTATCAAATATTTAAAAATTCTTTTTACAGCAAGTAGATGTGATTCTTTGGGACATGCTTGAAATCTAGAGCACATACAAACACTAAATAAGATATCGGGTCTAGAAGCAGTTAAATAAAGCAAAGTTCCTATCATGCTCCTATAAAGCTTTTGATCGATACTTTTACCGTTTTCATCCGTGTCGATTTTGATTGTTGAGCTCATTGGAGTGTTTGCCCCTTTGCTATTATGCATTCCAAATTTCTTGAGCATCTCTTTGACATACTTGGACTGGTTCAGAAATATTCCTTCACTTTGTTGCTTGATTTGTAGTCCAAGGAAGAAATTTAATTCTCCCATCATGCTCATTTCGAATTCATTCTGCATAATCTTAGAAAATTCTTGGCATAGATTTTCGTCAGTGGCACCAAAGATTATGTCATCTACATAAATTTGTACAATTAAAATATTGCTATTTTTATATTTGATGAACAAAGTAGTGTCTACTTTCCCTCTTTGAAATTCATGATCAATCAAGAATTTGTTCAACCTTTCATACCAAGCTCTTGGAGCTTGTTTTAATCCATATAGTGCTTTGGTAAATTTATACACATATTTTGATTGATCCTTATCTTCAAAACCAGGAGGTTGTTCAACATATACTTCTTCATTCAAATAGCCATTCAAAAATGCACTCTTCACATCCATTTGGAACAATTTGAAATTCATATGTGAGGCGAATGCTAATAAGATACGTATGGCTTCTAATCTAGCCACGGGTGCATACGATTCTTCAAAATCAATCCCTTCTTCTTGGGAATACCCTTTGGCTACTAATCTTGCCTTGTTTCTAATTACAAGACCGCTTTCGTCTAATTTGTTCCTAAATACCCATTTTGTACCAATGACTGTATGATTGTTTGGTCTAGGAACTAAATGCCATACATTGTTTCTTTTGAATTGATTTAGCTCTTCTTGCATTGAAATAACCCAATGTTCATCATTAAGAGCTTGTTCAATGGTATTTGGTTCAATTTTCGATACAAACGCATATTGGCCATAAACGTTTTGTTTTGATCTTCTAGTTTTTACTCCTTCATATATGTTTCCAATAACTTGTTCAGTTGGATGGGCATTTTTGAACTTTAAATCAGTTGGAGGTTTGTAAGAATCATTACCTTCACTTACCTCTTCCTCCTCTGGATTTCCTGGCTTGAGCTCGAGTTCCTTTGGTTGTTCTTTGCTTTTTGTCTCATCTGCATCACTTAGTTCATCCTCCTTTCTCGGAGTTTGGTTAAATTCATCAAATACAACATGTATGGATTCTTCTACAACTTGGTTTCATTTGTTGAATACTCTATATGCTTTGCTATTTGATGAATACCCAAGGAATATAGCCTCATTGCTTTTTGCATCTAATTTGCCCAAATTGGTTTTTCCATTGTTTAAAACATAGCATGTACATCCAAAAGCATGAAAATATGAGATATTTGGTTTTCTTCCTTTCCATAGTTCATATGGGGTCTTTTTCAAGATTGCTCGAATGGTAACTCGATTCAAAACATGACAAGCTGTACTCACAGCTTCACCCCAAAATTTCTTGGATAGATTGCTCTCATTTAGCATAGTTCTAGCCATCTCTTGTATAGTTCTATTTTTCCTTTCTACTACTCCATTTTGTTGTGGAGTTCTTGGTGCAGAAAATGTGTGGTGAATTCCTTTTTCATTGCAAAATTCCATGAATCGTTTGTTTTCGAATTCGCCACCATGATCGCTTCTTATGGTCACAATAGTACTTTGTTTTTCATTTTGCACCAAATTTACAAAAGTTGCAAACATAGAGAAGGCTTCATCTTTACTAGCTAAGAGAATTATCCATGTGAATCTTGAAAAATCATCAACTATGACAAATACATATTTCTTTCCACCAATGGTTAGAATGTCGGATGGCCCGTATAGATCCATATGTAGTAATTCCAGTGGCTTAGTGGTGGAAATTTCCTTTTTGGTAGAGAAAGGCATCTTGGGTTGTTTTGATAATTGACATGCCTTGCAAATCTTGTCTTTGTCATATTTCAGTTTTGGTAATCCTTCTACCAAATTCTTTTTCCATAGGGTCTTTATATTTCCCATGTTTACATGTCCAAGCCTTTTATGCCAAACTCATGGATCATTATCAATGGCCATTAGACATTGACCATTCAATTCATCAAGTGAAACCAAATATACATTTCCATGTCTTTTACCACTAAACATGATATGCTCTCCATCAAATACATTACATATAGATGATTCAAACACAACTTTGTACCCTTTATCACATAATTGGCTAATGCTCATTAAATTGTGTTTGAGTCCTTCAATAAACAAAACATCTTCCATGCATGCATTTGAAATACTATGTATATTTCCTTTACCTTTAATTTTACCTTTTTCATTATTTCCAAAGGCAACCATTCCATCGTTGTAAGGCTTAAGTTTATGAAACAAACTTCTTTCACCGGTCATATGCCTTGAACATCCGCTATCCATGAACCATTCATTGTTTGCCTTTGCCTTAAAACATGTCTGAAAAATAAGGAAATAAATCTTATCTTTTTGGTACCCATTTTATGGGTCCATTTGGGTTAGTAATAGAATCTAATCTAAGTTGATCTAACTTTGAAAGCCCAAATCTTGTGTTTCTTGGAACCCAAACTAATTTAGCACCATGGTCATATAGTTTCTTAAAATTACATTTGTAAGTTTTATGACCCATCTTATTGCAGAAATTACAAGCCAAAGGTAATCTTGGAGTAGGTCTCCAAGCATACAAAGGTTCAATCATTGGTCTTCTAGTCCATTTAAAATTTTTCTTTTGTGGCTTGTATATAGATGCAGATTTAGTTTGATATTTCTCAAGTAATTTCACATTTGATTTGCTACTTTCTCCTTGCTCAAATGTATGATACCCAAGACCTCTTTTATGTGTTTGGGAGGTCATATTCAAAAATATTTTGACGCTTTCTCCTGGATTAGAGAACTTGGCTAATGATTCATTTAATGATTTGTTCTCATTTTTTAGCAAATCATTTTCTTCTGCAAGTTTACCATTTATAATTATTACTGCATCACATTGTTTTTTCTTAATTGTAAACTTGCTTCCTAATTTCTTCATTTCTTCATATAAAGAATCATATGCCATTTGTAGCTCATCTAATTCAGCACATTTGAGGCATTCATGAGAGGAAGAATAACTTGAATTAGGAAGAGAGAATTTGGAACTTACCTCTTCATTGCTTGTGCATTTTGTTGAGGTAGTTTGTTCTCCTTGCTCGATTTGTGCCATACAGCAAATTCTCGCACATTCTTCCGCTTCGATTTCGTCGGTTGAGGAGCTACTCGTTGTAGATTCCTCGTCATTCACGTACATGCCTCTTCCTTTATATTTCTGAAATCTTCTATTGTCCCCTCGATCCTTTCTTTGTTCTTTTGCCTTAATTTCTTCGGGAGTTGGACATTGGGCTTGCATATGTCCCGAACCGCCGCATCGGTAGCACTTGGTTGATTCTTTCTTCTTCTCTCGGGGAGTTCTTTCTTTGAAGCTTCTGAAATTTTTGCCTTTCCTCACAAATTTTCTAAATCGTTTTGTGAGTAGAGCAATCTCGTCGTCATTTTGAGAAGAAGATGTTTCATCGATGTCTTGTGCGGCTTTTAAGGCAATTGCTCTTTTGCCCCTGTATTGATCTTCATTCCTTTTCTTAATTAGCTCATGTGACATAAGTGAGCTAATTAAGTTTTCAAGCTTCAGCGTGTTGAGGTCTTTGGCTTCTTCAATTGCAGTGATCTTTGGAGTCCATGATTCGGGTAGAGCTCTTAAAATCTTCATGACCTGCTCAGATTCAGATATTGCTTTTCCAAGTCCTTTTAAAGCATTAGTAATCTTAGAGAATCTAGCAAACATTTCAGAAATATTTTCTGTTTCTAGCATTCTAAAGTTCTCTAGTTCTCCAATCAAAATATTCCTTCTCGTCCCTTGGACTTGAGAAGTTCCTTCGTAGATAGAGGTTAGTGTATCCCATATCTCTTTGGCGGTTAAGCAAGAGGATACTCTATCATACTCAGAAGCAGTGAGAGCACAAAATAAGGAGTTCATAGCTTTGGCATTGCTCTTCACTATTCTTACTTCCTCATCGGTCCATTTGGAAGCTCTTTCATCGGTAGGCAAGGTTACTCCATCTTGGATAGCAATCCAAGAGTCCATGTCGGTAGCCATGATGAGTTGCTTCATACGAAGCTTCCAATATCCAAAATTGTTCCCATCAAACAATGGTGGCCTTGTAAAGGATTGGCCTTCAGCAAATGCGGGAACGGAAGTAGATTGGGATGCCATTTCAATAAGATCTCTTTGATAAACTCAAAGACCTGCTCTGATACCACTTGTTGGTCCCGAGTTGATGGCTAAACCCAAGAGGGGAGGGGTGAATTGGGTTCTTTAAAATTTCTTTGGTAAACTCAAAGATCTTAACCCCTTGAAAAAATTAATCCCCTTTTTAAGCGAATGGAGAGCAAATAAAATAAAGCAGTAATAATAAGTAGAACACAAGATTTATAGTGATTCGGGCAAACCTTCCCTACTCCACTCTTCCAAGCTCACACTCCGTTGTGACTTGGGTTCCACTATGTATTCCAAGAATACACTTAGAGTCACCGCTCTCTTCTAGATTCAAAGCTCTAGGGGGCATACACAACTAGAGCCACTTGCTCTCTTCTAGATTCAAAGCTCTAGGGGGCATACACAACTAGAGCCACTTGCTCTCTTCTAGATTCAAAGCTCTAGGGGGCATACACAACTAGAGCCACTTGCTCTCTTCTAGATTCAAAGCTCTAGGGGGCATATACAACTACTTGCACAAGTAGGTGATGAGTCTCACTCCAATCACACCCTACTTTGCATACACTTGATCTTAGCTACCCAAGCTAAATCAAGATTTATACAACCAAATAAAGAAATGAATAAAAACTACACTTTACAGATTTGTGTAGGCAGTTTTGAGCTCGAGGAAGAAATCAAAAGTAGCTTGAATGATGATTGTTGAAGCAACTTGCAGTTTGAAGCTCTTTCTTCCTTTGAAACACTCAAGTATGAAGAAAAGGTATTTGAAAATCTTTCTTGCACTTCTTTTCTCTCTTTGATCTTTAGAGTAGTGTCTCTTGTTACTTCTCACGTTCATTTGAATGTCCTTTTATAGATTGAGGAAAATATGAACGTTGTAGAAGTGGTTGGCGTGCAATAAATGAACTCCAACGTTCAAAAATTTGACCGTTATACTCCAAGTCTAAGATGAAGTCGACTTGGCCTGCGACTTGGCTTCCAAGTCGCACATGGGGTCGACTTGGCCTGCGACTTGGGTTCTTCAGAAACTCAAGTCTGAGACTTGGGTCGACTTGGCTTTCAGACTTCAACTCAAGTCGATCCTGAAGTCGACTTGGGTTGCGACTTGGCTTGGTCTATTGCAGAAACGCCTTGATCTTCTTGAAATGTCTTGAGTCTTGCAAACCATTTGAAAGCTTTGAGTTCTTGCATAATATATGTATGTTCATTGCTTTGCTTTGGACTCACTTGGTCTTCATGACTTGGATTTTACTCCATTTGGAAGCTAGCTTGAAGATTTGCTTTGAGCTTGATAGACTTGATTTGAATGTAGAACATGATTCTTAACTTTGAAGTTGACTCATTTGTTTTTCATCTTGATTCCTTGGACTTGAGTGATAAATCCTCTTGAATATCTTGAAAACAGCATCTTTGAAAGTTTGAACTTCTCAAGTCGTGGATGGAGTCGACCTGGCCTGCGACTTCACCCAAGTCGCACCTGGAGTCGACTTCGTTTGCGACTTCGTTATGTTCGTTTCCACTTTTCAGCTCTGGATACTCCAAGTCGATGCTGGAGTCGACTTCGTCTGCGACTTGACTTCCCAAGTCGCAAGTGGAGTCGACTTGACCTGCGACTTCACCTGTTGCCTTTTGAGATTCATTCTCAAGTCGATATTTGAGTCGACTTTGGGATCGACTTCACCCAAGTCGAAGTCCAAGTCGACTTGGAGATCGACTTGACCTCTTTGCTTTCCTTAAACATTTTTCAAACATGTTAGTACTCTTTATATACTCAAATAAGTTCTTGTTAATCATCAAAACTCAGACTTTGGTCAATTTAGATTATTTTGAACATTGTTTCCAACATAATCAACAGCAAGGGAATCAAAACAAAGAAGTTACTCCTCAAGCCTGAGTATTTGCCCTTAACCCAAGTCAAGTAAAGGCTTCACCAAGCATAGTGACAGGTATTGTCTGTATATCTCGAAGTTATGCTCGTGCTATTTTTGATACCGGTGCAGATAGATGTTTCATTGCATCTGAACTTGTGCTTGAGCATGGCTTGCATGTTGATAATTTGGATCAAGATCAGTCAGTAATTTCACCTATAAGACAAACTTTCGTTGTAAATTCTCTATGTATTGCATGTCTCATAGAAATAGAAGACATAGTGATACCTTCAGATCTTATAGTTATGCCGACGAAGGATATGGATGTAATTTTGGGAGAAAATTGGTTTACTAAGTGGGTAACTTATATTGAATTTCCCCAATGTAGAATTCATTTTCGTCCAATACAAGAAAAAGAAGTTATTTTTCAAGGTAGTGAGAAGAAGTTACCTTGTCTCGTATCAACTTTGTATGCCCAAAGGTTGATTAAACAAGGAGAGCAGGGATACTTAGTAGCAGCATTGACAACTAATGATGATGAAGCAGAATTATAAAGTATTCCTGTTGTATATGAGTTCCCTGATATTTTTCCTGAAGAGTAACCTAGGTTGCCACCTGATAGGAAAATTGAATTTGTTATTGATTTAGTTTTGGGAACCGTATCAATTTCTAGTGCATCTTACCATATGGCTCCCGTAGAGTTATGAGAGTTGAAAGAACAAATGCAATAATTGTTGGACCTATGATTTATTCATCCTAGTGCTTCTGCATGGGGTGCCCCAGTTCTCTTTATTAAGAAGAAAGACAGAAGTTTTCAATTGTGTATAGATAATAGAGAATAGAATAAAGTCACTGTCAAAAATAAGTATCATCTTCCTCGTATCGATGATCTATTTGATCAGCTTCAAGGATCAATAGTATTTTCTAAGATAGATATACAATTTGAGTAACATCAATTAAAGATCCTAGAGGAACATATACCCAAAACTGCATTCCATACCCGATATGGCCATAATGAATTTTTGGTGATGCCTTTTGAGCTAACCAATGCACTAGCAGCTTTTATGGTGTGGCACCCCAACTCGAGACGTCACATCCTTACTCCAAGACCTTATCGATTGGTAAATGTGAATTAGGATTGTTGCCCTGATAATGCGGCGGGTTCTTAATTGCATCCCGTCCAATTTTAATTTTTTTCATTTCATCATCATTTCATGTTTTTGCATTCCATACCATTCATCTTACAAATGACAATACACTTGTAATAAATTGCATATATCATTCATAACGTCTCATCTTGTTTTACTACATTAAAGGTCCTTTCAACCTGATCATGACATTTTCTTTATATACATGCATCCAACCCTTAGTTCACATAGAACTTAGAACCTAATTAAGTTCACATACATCAGCTTAAAACATTAAGGCGTATCATCTCATACATCCTGGCTAAATATTTTAGCCCACATTTGCATATCATCTCCTGCCTTTCCTTAGATGTTCAGGTCCACAACCTCTTAAGCTTCCTTGTGTCTAAGGTTTGGGAAAACAAATGTGAGTGATAACTCAGTAAGCAAGCATTTTGGGGCAAGACTTTCCCTTAAAACATTTTCATAAACATTTTGAATACCTTTTTACCTAAGGACATTTATATGTCCTAAAACATTGTCATATAATCCTTTGTTCATGAGGACAATTTTATGTCCTAGAATATTTGCATAAACTTCCATTCTTAAAACCATTTACAAGCCATGTCTGGACTTGTTAAGGCAAAACATATGTGTTTTACCCTCTTTAATTAATTTTTTTTAGTCTTGTGTCAATATTTATAATGTTCCAAGACATTTACATAAAACCTTCTTCTGTCAATGGACTTTTTACGTCCAAAACATTTTTCTCATCATCAATTCTTTTAGCCAAGGGAAAATTGAGGTCCCAAAACATATTTGACATAAACTTTCTTCAGCAATGGACATTTATATGTCCTAAAACATTCTTCCACATATTCTCATGTCCAAAAACACTTTTTATTTGAGCACTTTGGCATTGGACATTCTCATGTCCATAAACACTTTTCATTTAAGAACTTTAGCATTGGACATTCTCATGTCCATAAACACTTTTCACAAAATCCTTTTCATAATCCCGTCTTGGGCCTTGTTTATAACAAACAAGGCATAAAACACATAATTCATTTTCATAAAAGCATTTGCATAGAAAATATTTCCTTTCATCTTTTTTATTTACACTTTTGTGTAAAACACCCTTTTTTTAGGGTAACTTGTTCATAATAGCTTATAAAATCCTATTTAGGATAACTTTTTGTAAAAATGCTTTTATGTCTCAATCTTTGGGTTTTTCAAAAGCAAAATATATGCAAATGCATTTCTCCCCATCTAGTAGTGACACTTAGCAAGTGATCTGTAAACCCCTAATTACTTTATGAATTTTAATTTACTATTAGCATATTAATTAAAATGCAAAATTAAGGTTATGTAATTTTAATTAAAATCGTGAAATTATGATATTATTTAAATAAATAAATAATGATTTATTATTGGGTGAAATTAAAATGAATAACTAAAGCCTGAACTAAATACAAATGAATTTTTGCTATAAAATGATATGCGAATAATATAAAATTAAATTAGAGAAAAATTATGGAAATGAGATATCTAAATAGACTGAAATATATATATATATATATATATATATATATAATAATAATAAAATGAGGTGAATACTAGTTGAGCCGTGTGCCCACCTAAATATAAAAGAATATAGATATTTTATGAGACCAAGTGTAGAAGAAAATAATAAAATTCAAGAAATGTATATGTAAAGGTGAGATTGGTTTGTTAAATTGTTTAAATCAACAATAGAAATTGGTAGTAGAAATTTAATAAATATGATAAATTAATATATATTATATACTACCATAATTATTAAATGAATTAGCAAAAATGCACAGTCTAATATGGCCGAATTTGTAATTTTCAAATGGGCCACAAATAGATAATTAATCAAGTTAGTATGAATTAAATAATTATAAAATAAGTTAAATTAAAAATTATGCAAGTAATTATTTATAATTACGTGCATAATTTCCATGCTTTTAGAATACGTATACAAATGAACCATGCATATCCGTTGATTTCCATTAATTTTGATTCATGCATATCCATTGAATCCCATTTAATTTTGATTCATGCATTAACGATAAAAGAAAACAGAGAAGCAGAAGATATGCATTCCTACGTTGATTTCAAAGCATGGCTATTAAAGGATATGAGATACTTGATACTATTTAAAATATTTTCTTTTATTGAGATTTTCTAATAATAGGGTGACGATTCATGAGAATTGGAGTGGCGACGATTCATGGAAAATGGAATTGGGATAGAATACGTGTATATATAAAGAGGAGGAAGCTGGCAGTGCACCTTTATTCAAATTTGAATACACCGGGATCCAATAGGAGATATGGCAAAGAGATAATTTAGGAGATTTGGTGAAGAGATAATTGAGGAGGTTGGCCTTAGCTCTTATTTTCCTTCCCCAAATAAACAGGTACGTATTATTATTTGAATGAACAATTGAAGTTTAAATGACAAGGATATGAATAGATTGAACGATTAAATTTATAAATGATTGAGGTATAGAAGGAGTGAGATTAATATAAACTGAATTCATAGACGAGATTTGCACATATAGAATCCGTGGAAATGAAAGTTATTAAATAAATTATTACGGTAAGAATGATATCAGAATTTGGATTGTGGTGGGTAAGGTAGAAATATTAACTGGAAAATATATATATAAGTTAAATGCACCAATATATATATATATCTGTGCAGATATGGTAAGTATTCAAATATACACACTATTCAATAACATTTAATATATAATATATATACAAATATATAGATACATATGCAGGCTAAACGAATCCTTACAAAGTTTTATTTAACAAAACAAATATCAGTAGAGAATTTATTTTGTAACACCTTAAAAATATATATATATATATATATATATATTCAAGATATGAAATTTAAATTGTAGGCATGCAGAGTTGACGTACAAACCAAAAGCTAAAATCACTTCACATTTAAACAAACACCAAAACCGGTTAAAGATTTTCTGGAATCCATTCTACGTATTCTCTTTCTTGGTTACTATATATATATCAATTAAAATAATTATAATCAGAAATTTAAACTTGTGGGTTCTTTCGATTAGATTTATATTAATAGGAGTTGTGGGTTCGCAATTATGGATGGATCTATATTAATATAATGCACAAAAAAAAATATATTTTTTAATATAGTACAAGAAACAAGTATTTTATTATTGTGATTGAGTTACGGTTAGCCTAATAAGATTGCTATTCGTTACATTTTAGATCTTTAGAAATGATGTGATTAAATGTAGGTATTTTATTTTTTTCCATATGGATGACTAGATATATATGAGAATAATATTTTATTTGGTTGGATTTTTAACGATGGAGACAAAAATATATATATATATATATTATTAGATGCCTGATTGGATATTGAACGGGTTGTAATGTATACATAAATGGATGCATGATATCCGGGGGTTTCCATGTTATATATATACGGGATATGATTTCAATTTTACATAATTGTGAATTTTGTTAAGAAGATGTGTGTATTAAATGTAGAGTTTAGATAATAAAATACAAGAAAGAAAATTTGTAGATAAGAAAAGGAATGTTTAATTAGGGTGCCAAGGTGAAATTGAGAATAATAATAATAATAATAATACGATTAGCAATTAGGCTTCTATATTAACTAGCACTATATGTTTTGAACCAGATCTTGCACATAAATGAGCAAAGGAAGGATAATTTGAAAGTAAAAGAGGTAAGTAGGACTTGTTTTGAACTGAATAATTTATTTTATATTTCTCGGGCATGTATGTTTTGGATGTCGATGATTTGTATTATTTTTAGATTGATTTATTGTGATGTCGAATTCGAATTTGATTTATAAACAGTATGTGTTAGTATTATATTTTGGGCATATGCATGTGTGCATGGTGTGTTAGCATTTTCATGAGCCATGGCTGAAGATGTCGATTGAGAAGTGTTGTTTGTGATCATCGATGACGATTGATGACATACCGCCGACTGGGGACCGGGGTATGGTTTAGCCATTGACGGTTGTGGGCCGTGATAAACCATTGGGCCATTGTGATGTGGTATTGGAGCCACAAATGTATTGAATTATTTGTTGATATTTATTGTGAGACCAGTATGTAGAGACTGGTACTCAGGCATGAGTGTCTGAGTTGAGCCATGGGCATAAGTTTGTGGCGGGGCCATGGGAGTGTGGAGATCATGGCAGGATATCACATTCACTTCCTTGTCATTTGACTTGGTATGGTGTTTCCCGCATTTGATTTTCTCGTGCTTAGCACTGATGTAAGACGGGGCAAGATATCGAACCTCCCCATTGGATTTGACTTATATAATCAGAAGATCATGTGTATGTATTGGAATGATGGATCATGAGCATGCAAATGGTATTGATTCAAACAAGATTTATGATTTATTTGAAAATGTGCATATTGTTTGAAACTCCTTTTGTTTAATTTATGTTTTGGTTCTACCTACTGAGTTTGCCCGGACTCACCCTATTTTATCCGAAATTAGATGACAGGTACGTGGGTGGAGACCAACACAGGGTTGTTACACCAGATCGAACTAGGACATGATGAATCTGAATTTTAATTATTTATTTTGAATTTTAAGAGTGATGTAGAGACAACCTAATTATCTTATATTTTATGAATTTCAGCACTTGGATGCAACTCGATATATATATGTGATGAGATAATTAATTTATAATATTAGTCTGTGAAACATTTGATATTATACCATAATTTAGATTAAATGTGTTCTCCCCATTATCATCGATCCTGTTATATTGGTAGCGACTGTAGACTTAGACATCGGGGCGCTACATAAGTGGTATCAGAGAAAATAATGGGTAAGAACTACAACATATGATATAATAAAGATTAGTGATTAGAATTTTTCTTGGGGTATGTTAGTTTAGGAGAATAAACTAAAAATAATAGGCTACTTAAATGCTTACTTTTGTGGCTAAAGAATGAAAAGTTGTTGAGTTTATGTTTTATCAATAGATGGTAAATATTAGAGGCAGTCGAGGGAGACCTCGTGGGTCAAGGCGCACTACAATTCATGATACTCGAACTCATGTACCCCCAGAGGAAGAAGTTCCTGAGCCAGCGGCTACTGCAAATGAAGCAAATAATGAAGTTGGACCTGATCATGTTTTGCCTACAATGGAAAATATTATGGGGAATCCTGTGTTGATAGGATTTATGGATACAATGCGTGGAGCTATGCACGAAATGCAACAAGAACTTCGCCGAGAGATGCAAGAGGAGTTGTCTCAAGTTAGACAACTTGTGACAAGTCAACTGCCAAATCCTACATCATCTAACCAGGCCCCAACAGTTCAGCCCTCAGTTATGACCGATACGCAGACTAGAGGACTTCGTTTTTCCCAAAGAGAACCAACAACCCCAGTAGTTGCATTCCAAGCAGGACCATCTACGCGAATAGCGGGGGATGATGATGGTATTCGAGTTTCAGCTGGGCCAATACAGGTTGAAAATCCTGAACAGGAGGAGAAGAGAGAAAGGAATAAACTAAGGACATTTCAAGGCATGCAACCGCCTAAATTTTCAGGAGAGGTAGATTATAAGGCAGCCTCCAATTGGATTAAACAATTGGAGAAGATCTTCAAATGTCTTAAGTGCACTGAGGAGCAGAAGGTGCGCTATGCCATTTACCTATTGGAGGGTGATGCAGAACAATGGTGGGACTCGGAGCAACAAACATTACCTGAAGGAGGTGAGGAGCTTTTGACATGGGCTGAGTTTCAGCATCGTTTCTTTCAGTAGTACTATATCCCTGATAGTGAGAGGGTACAAAGATCTGCAGAATTCCACTCTCTTGTTCAGGGAAATATGTCAGTCACAGAGTATGATCTTCAGTTTCGATCTTTGTCTCGGTTTGTGGCATGGACAAAGACTGACCCATTGGAGAAGGCGCGCAAATTTCGTGAAGGACTAAAGCCTTCGATTCGAACTAAAATATCTGTGATCCGAACTGATGATTACAAAGTGATTTTAGACATGGCTCGTAGTGTGGAGCGAGAAGAACTGGAATGGGGAAAATCTCAAATCAAGAAGAGAAATGCTGAGCTGAAGAAACAAGGCAGGTTCCAAAGCAATAAGAAGCCTCATATTGAACCCCAACATAGGAACACTGCCCAGAAACCACCCAAGATGATCAAATGTTTCGGTTGTGGTGAGATTGGCCATATAAAGTCTCGATGTCCTCATGCCAATACTTTTTGTCATCATTGTGGACAGCAAGGACATCGTCGGCCTATGTGTCCACAGCTTCAGACAGGGGTACCTCAAATGGTTAATTTACCAACGCGACAACCACAATGACAACAAAACGGACCAATACGTGCACCTATTGCAACACGTGGTGTAGGTCTAAGAGGACGACCTAATCAAATACCACAATATCAACCCCAACAGCAACCACTCCGCATTGAGCAAAGGCCACAAGCCACAAGTTGTATTCAGGCAACTACAGCAGAGGAGGTGCAAGTTGCTCATGAGGTGGTGACAGGTAACTCTTTAAGTTTAAAAAAAAAATCACTAATTTTCTATTTATACTCTTAAAAATGCATTACTTATGTCATGTACAAATATATATATATCAAGTGAACTTTCAATTTGTGGACAATTAGCGTATGTTTTATTTGATCCCGGTGCTACCCATTCCTTTGTTTCATATACATTCGCAATGAGAGCGCAATTATATTTGGAAAATATGGAGTCAACCATGAGAATATCTACACCTTTACGGGTAGTGTGTACTGCAACACAAATATGTTTAGACTGCCCAGTAATTATAGAAGGTAGGCCTTATCCTGCTGATTTGATCGTATTAGACACTTGTGAGTTGGATGTGATACTTGGGATGGATTGGCTAAGTAAATGGAGTGCGGTAGTCTACTGTAAAGAGAAGCAAGTCGTAATCAGACCTAAGAACTGCCTACCCGTCACTTTCACTTGGAGGTCACAAGATAGAGTTCCAAAGCTAATATCATCCATGAAAGCAAAAAGATTAATGCGGAAGGGGTGTATAGCATATCTAGTTTTCGCAGTTGATGCAGAACCTGAAGGCAAAAGACTAGAAACTATACCCATAGCAAGAGATTTTCCCGATGTATTTCCTGAAGAGTTACCTGGTCTACCCCAGAGCGGGAGGTAGAATTCAGCATCGAATTATATGCAGGTACTAGCCCTATATCAAAGGCACCATATAGGATGGCACCAATAGAGCTTGAAGAGTTGAAGAAGCAGCTCCAAGAGTTATTAGCCAAAGGCTTCATTCGTCCTAGTGTATCTCCATGGGGTGCACCAGTCCTATTTGTGAAGAAAAAAGATGGTAGCCTTAGACTCTGTATTGATTATAGAGAGTTGAACAAGGTAACAGTCAAAAATAAATATCCGTTACCACGAATTGATGATCTTTTAGATCAATTAAAGGGTGCTAGTGTATTTTCTAAGATTGATCTACAGTCAGGGTATCATCAAATGCGAATTCGAGATACTGATATCTTGAAAACTGCATTCAGAACTAGATATGGCCATTATGAATTTTTGGTAATGCCGTTTGGTTTGACTAATGCACCTGCGTTCTTTATGGATTTGATGAATCGTATTTTTCGGGAGTATCTTGATCAGTTTGTAGTGGTCTTCATTGATGACATATTGATATACTCTAAAGATAATATAGAACATGAATACCATCTACGGTTAGTCTTGCAAAGACTACGGGAGCAAAAATTATATGCTAAGTTAAAAAAAATGTGACTTCTGGTTACCCCGTGTTTGCTTCCTCGGGCATGTGGTGTCGGGAGATGGCATAGCAGTTGATCCGCAAAAGATTGAGGCTGTGGTAAACTGGGTAAGACCAAGCACTGTGACAGAGGTTCGAAGCTTTCTTGGGTTAGCTGGTTATTATAGGCGATTCGTAAAGGGATTCTCGACAATCGCTTTGCCTCTCACCAACTTAACTAGAAAGAATGTAAAATTTGATTGGAATGACCGATGTGAGGAAGCCTTTCAAAAGTTAAAGCAGCGGTTAGTGGAAGCTCCTATTTTGGCTATTCCTTCAGGAACAGGAGGCTTTGTGATATACAGCGATGCATCCAAGAAAGGTTTGGGTTGCGTGTTGATGCAAAATGGCAAGGTGATTGCTTATGCATCTAGGCAATTAAGGATGCATGAGCAAAACTATCCAACCCATGACTTAGAGCTTGCAGCAGTTGTATTTGCCTTGAAACTTTGGAGGCATTATTTATATGGAGAAAGGTGCGACATCTATACAGACCATAAAAGCCTTAAGTATATTTTCACTCAGAAAGAGCTGAATATGCGACAACGACGATGGTTAGAATTGCTAAAAGACTATGACCTGACAATTTTGTATCATCCAGGCAAGGCAAATGTTGTAGCTGATGCACTTAGTAGAAAATCGGGTGATAGTAGGGCTAGTATGCTTACTGCCCAACCCATTCTCTTTGAGGAGATGAGAAGAATGGATCTTTGTGTTGATGTGGAAAGGAGTTGTAGCTCGAATCAGTAATTTGAGTTTGCAACCCACTATATTTGATGAGATCAAAGAGGCTCAGCAGAATACATCGGACATCAATTTTATACGTAGAAAGGAGCGCACCATGAGGGGGTGAATTGCCAGACTTCACTATTAAGGATGATGGTGTTCTCCGATTTCGAAATCGATTAGCCATTCCACGAGGAACTGCAATAATTGCAGATATATTGCAAGAGGCCCATTATAGTCCTTATTCTATTCATCCTGGTAGTAATAAAATGTATCAAGATTTGAAATCACAGTATTGGTGGGATGGAATGAAGAATGATGTGGCAAAATTTGTGGCTAAGTGTTTGACTTGTCAGCAAGTCAAAGTAGAACATCAAAGACCTGGCGGATTACTACAGCAAATTGAGATACCGACATGGAAATGGGAGGAAATCACTATGGATTTTATCATCGGTTTACCTAAAACCCGTGCCGGATATGACAGTATTTGGGGTTATTGTTGATAGATTAACCAAGTCAGCACATTTTGTTCCTGTAAGGACTACTTATACAGCTGAAAAGTTAGCTTGGATCTATCACAAAGAGATTGTCAAGTTGCATGGAGTGCCAAAGTCTATCATATCTGATAGAGGTTCGGTATTCACTTCTCGATTTTGGAAGGCATTGCATACCGCGATGGGAACTAGATTAAAGTTCAGTTCAGCCTTTCATCCTCAGACAGATGGACAGACCGAGAGAGTTAATCAACAACTTGAGGACATGCTTCGAGCCTGTGTGATGGATTGGGGTAATAATTGGAGCGAGTACCTATCATTGGCAGAGTTTGCATATAACAATAGCTACCACTCTAGTATACAGATGGCACCATTCGAAGCATTATATGGAAGAAAATGTAGATCCCCACTATGTTGGGATGTAGTTGGTGAGGCTACTATCTTGGGACCTCAGATGATTGCAGAGACTGAAGAAAAAGTTGCTAAAATTCGGGAGAAGATCCTCGTGGCTCAGTCACGACAAAAGAGCTATGCAGACACTCGACGTAGACCACTGGAGTTTACGGTGGGCGACAAGGTATTTCTGAGAGTCTCACCAATGAAGGGTGTGGTTCGTTTTGGCATCAAAGGAAAGTTAAGTCCTAGGTATGTCGGACCTTATGAAATATTGGAAAGAATAGGGAAGGTGGCTTATCGATTGGCACTTCCACCCGCCTTATCAGGGGTACATGATGTTTTTCATGTATCTACCTTGCGAAAGTACGAACCGGATCCTTCTCATATTTTGCAACCCCAGCAAATTGGTATTCAAGAAAATTTACATTATGAGGAGAAGCCTATTCGAATTATTGACAACAAGGTCAAACAGTTAAGAAATAAGTCTATTCGATTAGTGAAAGTTCAATGGAGCAACCACACAGAAGATGAGGCAACGTGGGAATTAGAATCTATTATGAAAGACAAATATCCATATCTTGAGTTCTAGCTAAGTTTTGAGGACGAAACTTTTAATAAGGTGAGTGTAAATGTAAACCCCTAATTACTTTATGAATTTTAATTTACTATTAGCATATTAATTAAAATGCAAAATTAAGGTTATGTAATTTTAATTAAAATCGTGAAATTATGATATTATTTAAATAAATAAATAATGATTTATTATTGGGTGAAATTAAAATGAATAACTAAAGCCTGAACTAAATACAAATGAATTTTTGCTATAAAATGATATGCGAATAATATAAAATTAAATTAGAGAAAAATTATGGAAATGAGATATCTAAATAGACTGAAATATATATATATATATATATATCTATATAATAATAATAAAATGAGGTGAATACTAGTTGAGCCGTGTGCCCACCTAAATATAAAAGAATATAGATATTTTATGAGACCAAGTGTAGAAGAAAATAATAAAATTCAAGAAATGTATATGTAAAGGTGAGATTGGTTTGTTAAATTGTTTAAATCAACAATAGAAATTGGTAGTAGAAATTTAATAAATATGATAAATTAATATATATTATATACTACCATAATTATTAAATGAATTAGCAAAAATGCACAGTCTAATATGGCCGAATTTGTAATTTTCAAATGGGCCACAAATAGATAATTAATCAAGTTAGTATGAATTAAATAATTATAAAATAAGTTAAATTAAAAATTATGCAAGTAATTATTTATAATTACGTGCATAATTTCCATGCTTTTAGAATACGTATACAAATGAACCATGCATATCCGTTGATTTCCATTAATTTTGATTCATGCATATCCATTGAATCCCATTTAATTTTGATTCATGCATTAACGATAAAAGAAAACAGAGAAGCAGAAGATATGCATTCCTACGTTGATTTCAAAGCATGGCTATTAAAGGATACGAGATACTTGATACTATTTAAAATATTTTCTTTTATTGAGATTTTCTAATAATAGGGTGACGATTCATGAGAATTGGAGTGGCGACGATTCATGGAAAATGGAATTGGGATAGAATACGTGTATATATAAAGAGGAGGGAGCTGGCAGTGCACCTTTATTCAAATTTGAATACACCGGGATCCAATAGGAGATATGGCAAAGAGATAATTTAGGAGATTTGGTGAAGAGATAATTGAGGAGGTTGGCCTTAGCTCTTATTTTCCTTCCCCAAATAAACAGGTACGTATTATTATTTGAATGAACAATTGAAGTTTAAATGACAAGGATATGAATAGATTGAACGATTAAATTTATAAATGATTGAGGTATAGAAGGAGTGAGATTAATATAAACTGAATTCATAGACGAGATTTGCACATATAGAATCCGTGGAAATGAAAGTTATTAAATAAATTATTACGGTAAGAATGATATCAGAATTTGGATTGTGGTGGGTAAGGTAGAAATATTAACTGGAAAATATATATATAAGTTAAATGCACCAATATATATATATATATCTGTGCAGATATGGTAAGTATTCAAATATACACACTATTCAATAACATTTAATATATAATATATATACAAATATATAGATACATATGCAGGCTAAACGAATCCTTACAAAGTTTTATTTAACAAAACAAATATCAGTAGAGAATTTATTTTGTAACACCTTAAAAAAATATATATATATATATTCAAGATATGAAATTTAAATTGTAGGCATGCAGAGTTGACGTACAAACCAAAAGCTAAAATCACTTCACATTTAAACAAACACCAAAACCGATTAAAGATTTTCTGGAATCCATTCTACGTATTCTCTTTCTTGGTTACTATATATATCAATTAAAATAATTATAATCAGAAATTTAAACTTGTGGGTTCTTTCGATTAGATTTATATTAATAGGAGTTGTGGGTTCGCAATTATGGATGGATCTATATTAATATAATGCACAAAAAAAAAATATTTTTTAATATAGTACAAGAAACAAGTATTTTATTATTGTGATTGAGTTACGGTTAGCCTAATAAGATTGCTATTCGTTACATTTTAGATCTTTAGAAATGATGTGATTAAATGTAGGTATTTTATTTTTTCCATATGGATGACTAGATATATATGAGAATAATATTTTATTTGGTTGGATTTTTAACGATGGAGACAAAAATATATATATATATATATATTATTAGATGCCTGATTGGATATTGAACGGGTTGTAATGTATACATAAATGGATGCATGATATCCGGGGGTTTCCATGTTATATATATACGGGATATGATTTCAATTTTACATAATTGTGAATTTTGTTAAGAAGATGTGTGTATTAAATGTAGAGTTTAGATAATAAAATACAAGAAAGAAAATTTGTAGATAAGAAAAGGAATGTTTAATTAGGGTGCCAAGGTGAAATTGAGAATAATAATAATAATAATAATACGATTAGCAATTAGGCTTCTATATTAACTAGCACTATATGTTTTGAACCAGATCTTGCACATAAATGAGCAAAGGAAGGATAATTTGAAAGTAAAAGAGGTAAGTAGGACTTGTTTTGAACTGAATAATTTATTTTATATTTCTCGGGCATGTATGTTTTGTTGGAAACAATGTTCAAAAATAATTTAAATTAACCAAAGACTGAGTTTTGATGATTAACAAGAACTTATTTGAGTATATAAAAAGTACTAACATGTTTGACAAATGTTTAAGGAAAGCAAAGAGGTCAAGTCGATCTCCAAGTCGACTTGGACTTCGACTTGGGTGAAGTCGATCCCAAAGTCGACTCAAATATCGACTTGAGAATGAATCCCAAAAGGCAACAGGTGAAGTCGCAAGTCAAGTCGACTCCACTTGCGACTTGGGAAGTCAAGTCGCAGACGAAGTCGACTCCAGCATCGACTTGGAGTATCCAGAGCTGAAAAGTGGGAACGAACATAACGAAGTCGCAAACGAAGTCGACTCCAGATGCGACTTGGGTGAAGTCGCAGGCCAGGTCGACTCCATCCACGACTTGAGATGTTCAAACTTTCAAAGATGCTGTTTTCAAGATATTCAAGAGGATTTATCACTCAAGTCCAAGGAATCAAGATGAAAAACAAATGAGTCAACTTCAAAGTTAAGAATCATGTTCTACATTCAAATCAAGACTATCAAGCTCAAAGCAAATCTTCAAGCTAGATTCCAAATGGAGTAAAATTCAAGTCATGATGACCAAGTGAGTCCAAAAGCAAAGCAAGGAACATACATATATTGTGCAAGAACTCAAAGCTTTCAAATGATTTGCAAGATTCAAGACATTTCAAGAAGATCAAGGCGTTTCTGCAATAGACCAAGCCAAGTCGCAACCCAAGTCGACTTCAGGATCGACTTGAGTTGAAGTCTGAAAGCCAAGTCGACCCAAGTCTCAGACTTGAGTTTCTGAAGAACCCAAGTCGCAGGCCAAGTCGACTCCATGTGCGACTTGGAAGCCAAGTCGCAGGCCAAGTCGACTTCATCTTAGACTTGGAAAATAACGGTCAAATTTTTGAACGTTGGAGTTCATTTATTGCACGCCAACCACTTCTACAACGTTCATATTTTCCTCTATCTATAAAAGGACATTCAAATGAACGTGAGAAAATACAAGAGACACTACTCTAAAGATCAAAGAGAGAAAAGAAGTGCAAGAAAGATTTTCAAATACCTTTTCTTCATACTTGAGTGTTTCAAAGGAAGAAAGAGCTTCAAACTGCAAGTTGCTTCAACAATCATCATACAAGCTACTTTTGATTTCTTCCCCGAGCTCAAAACTGCCTACACAAATCTGTAAAGTGTAGTTTTTATTCATTTCTTTATTTGGTTGTATAAACCTTGATTTAGCTTGGGTAGCTAAGATCAAGTGTATGCAAAGTAGGGTGTGATTGGAGTGAGACTCATCACCTACTTGTGCAAGTAGTTGTATATGCCCCCTAGAGCTTTGAATCTAGAAGAGAGCAAGTGGCTCTAGTTGTATATGCCCCCTAGAGCTTTGAATCTAGAAGAGAGCAAGTGGCTCTAAGTTGTGTATGCCCCCTAGAGCTTTGAATCTAGAAGAGAGCGGTGACTCTAAGTGTATTCGTGGAATACATAGTGGAACCCAAGTCACAACGGAGTGTGAGCTTGGAAGAGTGGAGTAGGGAAGGTTTGCCCGAACCACTATAAATCTTGTGTTCTACTTATTTTTACTGCTTTATCTTATTTGCTCTCCATTCGCTTAAAAAGGGGATTAACTTTTTCAAGGGGTTAAGATCTTTGAGATTATCAAAGAAATTTTAAAGAACCCAATTCACCCCTCCCCTCTTGGGTTTAGCCATCAACTCGGGACCAACAAGTGGTATCAAAGCAGGTCTTTGAGTTTATCAAAGAGATCTTATTGAAATGGCATCCCAATCTACTTCCGTTCCCGCATTTGCTGAAGGCCAATCCTTTACAAGGCCACCGTTGTTTGATGGGAACAATTTTGGATATTGGAAGCTTCGTATGAAGCAACTCATCATGGCTACCGACATGGACTCTTGGATTGCTATCCAAGATGGTGCAACCTTGCCTACCGATGAAAGAGCTTCCAAATGGACCGATGAGGAAGTAAGAACTGTTAAGAGCAACGCCAAAGCTATGAACTCTTTATTTTGTGCTCTTAATGCTTCTGAATATGATAGAGTATCCTCTTGCTTGACCGCCAAAGAAATATGGGATACGCTAACCTCTATCTATGAAGGAACTTCTCAAGTCCAAGGGACGAGAAGGAATATTTTGATTGGAGAACTAGAGAACTTTAGAATGTTAGAAACAGAAAATATTTCTGAAATGTTTGCTAGATTCTCTAAGATTACTAATGCTTTAAAAGGTCTTGGAAAAGCAATATCTGAATCTGAGCAGGTCATGAAGATTTTAAGAGCTCTACCCGAATCATGGACTCCAAAGATCACTGCAATTGAAGAAGCCAAAGACCTCAACACGCTGAAGCTTGAAGACTTAATTAGCTCACTTATGTCACATGAGCTAATTAAGAAAAGGAATGAAGATCAACACAGGGGCAAAAGAGCAATTGCCTTAAAAGCCGCACAAGACACCGACGACACATCTTCTTCTCAAAATGACGACGAGATTGCTCTACTCACAAAACGATTCAGAAAATTTGTGAGGAAAGGCAAAAATTTCAGAAGCTTCAAAGAAAGAACTCCCCGAGAGAAGAAGAAAGAATCAACCAAGTGCTACCGATGCGGCGGTTCAGGACATATGCAAGCCCAATGTCCAACTCCCGAAGAAATTAAGGCAAAAGAACAAAGAAAGGATCGAGGGGACAATAGAAGATTTCAGAAATATAAAGGAAGAGGCATGTACGTGAATGACGAGGAATCTACAACGAGTAGCTCCTCAACCGACGAAATCGAAGCGGAAGAATGTGCGAGAATTTGCTGTATGGCACAAATCGAGCAAGGAGAACAAACTACCTCAACAAAATGCACAAGCAATGAAGAGGTAAGTTCCAAATTCTCTCTTCCTAATTCAAGTTATTCTTCCTCTCATGAATGCCTCAAATGTGCTGAATTAGATGAGCTACAAATGGCATATGATTCTTTATATGAAGAAATGAAGAAACTAGGAAGCAAGTTTACAATTAAGAAAAAACAATGTGATGCAGTAATAATTATAAATGGTAAACTTGCAGAAGAAAATGATTTGCTAAAAAAGGAGAACAAATCATTAAATGAATCATTAGCCAAGTTCTCTAATCCAGGAGAAAGCGTCAAAATGTTTTTGAATATGACCTCCCAAACACATAAAAAAGGTCTTGGGTATCATACATTTGAGCAAGGAGAAAGTAGCAAATCAAATGTGAAATTACTTGAGAAATATCAAACTAAATCTGCATCTATATACAAGCCACAAAAGAAAAATTTTAAGTGGACTAGAAGACCAATGATTGAACCTTTGTATGCTTGGAGACCTACTCCAAGATTACCTTTGGCTTGTAATTTCTGCAATAAGATGGGTCATAAAACTTACAAATGTAATTTTAAGAAACTATATGACCATGGTGCTAAATTAGTTTGGGTTCCAAGAAACACAAGATTTGGGCTTTCAAAGTTAGATCAACTTAGATTAGATTCTATTACTAACCCAAATGGACCCATAAAATGGGTACCAAAAAGATAAGATTTATTTCCTTATTTTTTCAGACATGTTTTAAGGCAAAGGCAAACAATGAATGGTTCATGGATAGCGGATGTTCAAGGCATATGACCGGTGAAAGAAGTTTGTTTCACAAACTTAAGCCTTGCAATGATGGAATAGTTGCCTTTGGCAATAATGAAAAAGGTAAAATTAAAGGTAAAGGAAATATACATAGTATTTCAAATGCATGCATGGAAGATGTTTTGTTTGTTGAAGGACTCAAACACAATTTAATGAGCATTAGCCAATTATGTGATAAAGGATACAAAGTTGTGTTTGAATCATCTGTATGTAATGTATTTGATGGAGAGCATATCATGTTTAGTGGTAAAAGACATGGAAATGTATATTTGGTTTCACTTGATGAATTGAATGGTCAATGTCTAATGGCCATTGATAATGATCCATGGGTTTGGCATAAAAGGCTTGGACATATAAACATGGGAAACATAAAAACCCTATGGAAAAAGAGTTTGGTAGAAGGATTACCAAGATTGAAATATGACAAAGACAAGATTTGCAAGGCATGTCAATTATCAAAACAACCCAAGATGCCTTTCTCTACCAAAAAGGAAATTTCCACCAATAAGCCACTTGAATTGCTACACATGGATCTATACGGGCCATCCGACATTCTAACCTTTGGTGGAAAGAAATATGTATTTGTCATAGTTGATGATTTTTCAAGATTCACATGGATAATTCTCTTAGCTAGTAAAGATGAAGCCTTTTCTATGTTTGCAACTTTTGTGAATTTGGTGCAAAATGAAAAACAAAGTACTATTGTGACCATAAGAAGTGATCATGGTGGCGAATTCGAAAACAAACGATTCATGGAACTTTGTAATGAGAAAGGAATTCACCACACATTTTCTGCACCAAGAACTCCACAACAAAATGGAGTAGTTGAAAGGAAAAATAGAACTATACAAGAGATGGCTAGAACTATGCTAAATGAGAGCAATCTATCCAAGAAATTTTGGGGTGAAGCTGTGAGTACAGCTTGTCATGTTTTGAACCGAGTTACCATTCGAGCAATCTTGAAAAAGACCCCATATGAACTATGGAAAGGAAGGAAACCAAATATCTCATATTTTCATGCTTTTGGATGTACATGTTATGTTTTAAACAATGGAAAAACCAATTTGGGCAAATTAGATGCCAAAAGCGATGAGGCTATATTCCTTGGTTATTCATCAAATAGCAAAGCATATAGAGTATTCAACAAACGAAACCAAGTTGTAGAAGAATCCATACATGTTGTATTTGATGAAATTAACCAAAGTCCGAGAAAGGAGGATGAACTAAGTGATGCAGATGAGACAAAAAGCAAAGAACAACCAAAGGAACTCGAGCTCAAGCCAGAAAATCCAGAGGAGGAAGAGGTAAGTGAAGGTAATGACTCTTACAAACCTCCAACTGATTTAAAGTTCAAAAATGCCCATCCAATTGAACAAGTTATTGGAAACATATATGAAGGAGTAAAAACTAGAAGATCAAAACAAAACGTTTATGGCCAATATGCGTTTGTATCGAAAATTGAACCAAATACCATTGAACAAGCTCTTAATGATGAAAATTGGGTTATTTCAATGCAAGAAGAGCTAAATCAATTCGAAAGAAACAATGTATGGCATTTAGTTCCTAGACCAAACAATCATGCAGTCATTGGTACAAAATGGGTATTTAGAAACAAATTAGACGAAAGCGGTCTTGTAATTAGAAACAAGGCAAGATTAGTAGCCAAAGGGTATTCCCAAGAAGAAGGAATTGATTTTGAAGAATCATATGCACCCGTGGCTAGATTAGAAGCCATACGCATCCTACTAGCATTTGCTTCTCATATGAACTTCAAATTGTTTCAAATGGATGTAAAAAGCGCATTTTTAAATGGTTATTTGAATGAAGAAGTATATGTTGAACAACCCCCTGGTTTTGAAGAAAAGAATCAATCAAAGTTTGTTTATAAATTAACCAAAGCATTATATGGACTAAAACAAGCACCAAGAGCTTGGTATGAAAGATTAAATAGATTCTTGATTGATCATGAGTTTCAAAGAGGGAAAGTAGACACTACCTTATTCATCAAGTACAAAAATAAAAATATTTTGATTGTACAGATTTATGTGGATGACATAATATTCGGTGCTACTGATGAAAATCTTTGTCAAGAATTTTCTAAGATAATGCAGAGCGAGTTCGAAATGAGCATGATGGGAGAATTAAATTTCTTCCTTGGACTACAAATCAAGCAACAAAGTGAAGGAATATTTCTGAACCAGTCCAAGTATGTCAAAGAGATGCTCAAGAAATTTGGAATGCAGAATAGCAAAGGAGCAAACACTCCAATGAGCTCAACAATCAAAATCGACACGGATGAAAACGGTAAAAGTATCGATCAAAAGCTTTATAGAAGCATGATAGGATCTTTGCTTTATTTAACTGCTTCTAGACCCGATATCTTATTTAGTGTTTGTATGTGCTCTAGATTTCAAGCATGTCCCAAAGAATCACATCTACTTGCTGTAAAAAGAATTTTTAAATATTTGATAAAAACTACAAACCTTGGACTATGGTATCCAAAGGGGTCAACCTTTGATCTAATCGGCTATTCGGATGCAGACTTTGCCGGATATAAAGTAGATAGAAAAAGTACCAGTGGAACTTGTCAATTTCTTGGACATATGCTAGTTTCATGGCATTCAAGAAAACAAACAAGTGTTGCACTATCTACTGCGGAAGCCGAATACATAGCCGCCGGTAGTTGTTGTGCCCAATTACTTTGGATGAAACAGCAATTAAAGGATTATGGTATTGATTATATTGATATTCCTATTAGATGTGATAATACAAGTGCAATTTGTTTGACTAAAAATCCTGTATTGCATTCTAGAACCAAACATATTGATGTGAGACATCATTTTATTCGTGAACATGTTGAAAATCATGATGTGTGCTTAGAATATGTAAAAACAGAAGACCAAATTGCTGATATCTTTACCAAACCTCTAGCCAAAGATTCATTTTGTAAGATTAGGAATGATATGGGGATGATAGAGCTAAACTAGGAAAAATAAATAAGAAAATTAAATTGGAAAATATCAAGTCGATGAGTCAAGTCGACTCCAAGGACGCCAAGTCGACTCCGCCTCCAGAAGCGAAGTCGACTCCGCTAGGGTCGAAGTCGACTCCGCCTCCAGGCGAAGTCGACTCCAGAAGGACCGAAGTCGACTTCGCCTAGGGCAAGTCGACTCCGCGCGCGCGACCGTCCGAATTCCGGGAATTCCTTCTCTTTTTCTTCTCTCCTCTCTTCTTTCTTTCTCATTTTTTTTCGGCCTCTCTGTTTTTCTCTTCTCCTCCGACGATTCTCCCATCTCCGGTGACAGTCTTTTCTCCGGCAATTTCTTCTTCCATCTCCGGCAAAACTTTTCCGGCAAATCCTTTTCTCTCTTTCCAGTTTTATTCACCATTCCTTTCAAATCCCATTCTCAAAATCCAAACTCCAAATGGCACCAAAGAAAGCAGTATCAAAACCATACCCCAAACGGGTTCCCACACAACCACAACCTTCATCTCAACCAAGAGAAGTTCCTAGAAGAACTAGGACTCCATCAAAAAGAGCCAGAGAGGAACCATCAACTTCGACGGGTAAACGGGTTCGATTCCAAACCTCCACTCAATCATCTGATCAAGCACCCAGGTCGGAAAATCAACAAACCTCACAGAGTACACAATCCGGAACAAGCAGAAGGGGCACTGCAGCTGGGAAAGCCCAAGTTTTGAAGATGCCCACTACCTACTTCAAAACCGAGCTCCAACATAGCCGTTTCTACAAAAAGTTCTACGAACGGAAGGTATTCATACCCAAGATCATAGATTTCAATTTCTTGAAAGAATATGGATCCGACATAGAAGATCTATTGGATTTTCAAGGATGGACCAACTTGCTAAAGGAAGACGAAAGGGTCTATCCAGATCTTACTCGAATGTTTTATTATCTTTGGGATGAAGAATACTTTGGAACATTCGTCAAAGGAGTTGAAATGGATCTTGGAATCGGGATAGTTGCAGGACCAACTGAAGTAATGAGTCATTTAGGACACATACTTGGAGTTCCGTATGAAGATGAGCCTATTCCAGAAGATCTTACTATAGATCAAATGTATAATCAGCTCACCCGAAGCAACAAGTACCATCCGGGAATCAAATTCCTTCGGTACATGGATTTGTCACCTAGGCTACGGGTACTAAGGCTTCTCATTGCCCACTGCATCTACCCAAAGGGCGGTGGAAGAAATCAATTGAATCCACAGGAAGCTGGGATACTATGGAAAGTGGCCAACAGGGTCAAAGTAAGCATTCCCAAATTATTTCTAGAAGCCTTGGGAAATAGAAAGGACAACCCACGAGGAGTCCTTCCCTATGGCACATGGATTACAAAGATCCTTGAATTCTTCAAAGTGGATATTGAAGGCGAGCCTTTCGAAGTGCTCAAATCCACAAATGCCATAAATAAGGCTCTCATACAAAGAATGAAGATCAATTTGCTTGAACTGAGGCATGATGCTTCAGAAGAAGAGCATCAAGAGGACCAAGCACAAGCTGAGGGGGAGCAACCTCCCGAGGCACCGGCTGCTCCAGAAGAGCCACCATCGCCTCAATCGCACGGATCCTATTCTCCACAAGGGTCCACTGCAAGAGAACGGGTGCCTCCAACCTCTTCTGAGGAGGTCACCCTAAAGGATTTGAAAGATGAAATCATAGCCATAAGGGCTGAAATGGGACAACAAGAAAACCGGATGACAAGTCTTGTGGCGCCCCGAACCGAGGTGCCTAGAAGCCTTACTCCGGGATCGTTTTGATTGGTAAACGTGACTCAGGATTGTTGCCCTGATCACACGGCAGGATTCTTTTTTTTTTTCTTTCATCAATACATGAAAAATTTCCATCCTTCATCCAATTTGAAATATATTTCACATAACACAGTTATGATCAAAAACTATTCCATAAACATTTTCATTGGAATAAAAATATTCCCTTTTCATCTCAAAATTATCATCGTTGTCTTTACATAAAGTTTACATAAACATCATTTATATCAAAAACAACATAACACTTGGCATGCTGCCTTCATCATCATTTCCTGTCTGTTGTTGAAAAAGCATGGGTGAGTGATAATACTCAGTAAGCAAGCTATACATAATTTTTCAATCATTTTCATGCATTTCATAAAATGCAAATGCAATGCATACATAGCATTCATGACATTCCTTTGGATGCAACGCTAGCTAGGCGCCCATCCCATACATGCTCCCATTTCAGGGAGGTCGCCGCCGGCCTGGGCCTATTAAGCGACTTGGCAATAGCGAGGGGGACATCTGGTCCGCTTACTACCTCGACTAAGGCCTATTCCTCGTGCACATGCTCATTCTCATACATATGCCGGCATGATATTTGCAAATCATAAACAATTTCATAAAAAGCATTTAATAAACAATTTCACAAACTTCAGTTCATGTAAAGCAGTTATAGGTATGGCCAACCTTAAATAAATTTCATAAAGCAACTTGTAAACAATTTCAAGCATTTTGGAAATAATTTGCAAAACATATAACTTGCTTACCTTCTTAGGAGGTGTCTTCGACCTTCTCTTTTCCTTTTCCTATTCAAGGACAAATGATATTTCATTTCCTCTATTTAAGCTGCTTCCCATGTATGCTTTATAATATTTTGGCATTATTTCATTACATAGATATTTTTGTCCATAAATTCTTCAAAAATTCCATACTTATATTCAAATATTAATTTCCAAATTTTCTCCAAAATCACGCTGTTCACTGTAGCGGATTACTGTAGCGGATCACTGTAGCAAATTACTGTTCATCCGTGGTTACTGTTCACAGCGACGTGGTTACTGTTCATGGGTTTTAAAAATTGATATGTTTTTCAAAAATAAAAAATACCATGACATACCTTATACCTAGTATATCATTGGAAATTTCTTATATTTTGAATTTATCATCATTTACTTGGCCAAAAAAATCATTTTCTCCATATACTAAAAATCATCATAAATTCACTTAAGCATAATCCTTAATTCCAAAAATCATGAAATTAATATATCATTATTCCAACATCATATTCATCATAATCATACATCCCAAATCATCATTTATCATTTTTGGAGCATTATTTTCACATATCATAGGCTATCTTCCCGATTGTGTTATCTTCGCTCCAAATTTTTGATGTTTTGGCATAATTCTAATTAAGCATTATAACTTTACTCATTTTCTCATGCTTAGGCATTATCTAAGCATGATTTTACCCTAATTAACATCCAAAAGAAATTTGGGTAGAAATCACTTACCCGAAGCGGAGATACGCCTCTTTTTCTCACGCTTTCTCTCTCTAACTTTCTCCTTCTTTCTCTAAAAACGTGTTTGGGGGTGGAAAATGAGCTCTTGCTCAAGCTTGGGACTGCCTTGGTCGTTCACCCCTTGATCCCTATTTATAGTGCTTGATTTTTCATGAATTTGGAATTTACCCCCTTGCTTTTGAGGTATTTAATTATAAATTGGTACTTCTTTTTAATTTTAGAAATTGCATTGAGCCAAGAGCTGCCCACCCTATGCCTGCTCCAGCAGCCCTATGCAGCCCTATTTTTACCTATTTTTATTATTTTTATTTAATTAATTTTAAGCTAATTAAATCTAAACCGTTGATTTGTGATTTGGATGAATTTAATCCATTGATTAAAGTCAAGTGGCCATTTAATGCCCCTGCTCACGCCCCTGCCCTTGCTGCATTGCATTTAATTTTTTAATTTTTAATTTTTTTACTTTTTGTAAAAAGTCAAAAGTAGTATTTAATTAAAGTAATGCTACTTTTTGATTTTTCATTTGACGTTTCATCTTGACCTTTGATTTGTGATTTTCATCACATCTTGATCCATTCATCATGTCCATCATGAATTTTTAACCATCCATAAAAAATTTCATCGAATTCCGACGCCCGGATTGCAATTTATGAATTTTTTTCTATTTTTCCATAAAAATCCAAACTTGGATTAAAATATCCAAAAGAATCTCTATTTTGTCTTGTAGTAGTTAAATATCTATTTCGTCTTTTTGTGATTAAGTTAATCCAAGTGATTAACTCTTAATCACGTGTCTTAGCCCTTGGTTACTATTCACGTGTACTATTCACGCGCACTATTCACGGGGTTAAATTCTCAACTGCATTATTACAACCTCAAACACACATGTCCATTCATAAATTTTCATTTATTTATAAAATAATCTTCAAAATTTACAAATGTCGAAATGACGCGTATATGGTCGAAATGACGCATACACGGTCGGGGTTCCACAATTCTCCCCCCCTTACAATAGGTTTCGTCCCGAAACCTATCTTTCTTCGAATAATTGAGGGTACTTTCTTTCAACTTCTTCCCGTAACTCCCATGTGGCTTCGGATTCTGCATATCGATTCCATTGAACCTTTACATACTCAATTTCTCTGTTCCGAAGCTTCTTGATCTTGAAATCCAGTATCTTGATTGGCCTCTCTTCATAGTTCAAGTGTTCTTGTATTGGCAAATTTTCCGCTATCAACACATGGGTTGGATCTGAAACATATTTCCTTAGCATGGAGATATGAAACACATTGTGGATGGCACTGAGGGCTGGTGGCAGAGCTATTCTATAGGCTAGATTGCCTATTCTTTCCAAAACTTCAAAGGGCCCAACATATCTTGGGTTTAATTTTCCCCTCTTTCCAAACCGGGTGACTCCTTTAAATGGCGTTACCTTAACGAATACGTGATCCCCAACTTGGATATTTAAATCCCTTCTTTTGCAATCGGTGTAACTCTTTTGCCTGCTCTGGGCTGTGAGTATACACTGGCGAATCACTTGTACTTTTTCCGCCATTCTTTTTGAGAGATCTGGAGCCAATTTTCTTTCTCCCACTTCATCCCAGTTTAGAGGAGTTCTGCATTTCCGTCCATATAAAGTTTCAAATGGGGCCATTTGAATACTTGCTTGATAACTGTTATTATAAGCAAATTCTGCCATAGCCAAATATTCATCCCATGATCCTCCAAATTCTACTGTGCACATTCTCAGCATATCCTCCACTATTTGATTTACCCTTTCTGTCTGCCCATCAGTTTGAGGATGAAATGCTGTGCTGAATTTCAGCTGCGTACCTAAGGTTTGATGTAAACTTTTCCAAAATCGAGAGGTAAAACTGGAATCTCGATCGGAAACTATTGACTTAGGTACTCCATGCAGTCTCACTATCTCCTTATAATAAATTTTAGCCAGTCGCTCAGCAGTAAAATTTTTCTTGATGGCTAGGAAATGAGCTACTTTTGATAATCTATCTACTATGACCCATATAGCATCATTCCCATTATGGGTCCTTGGCAACCCTTCAATAAAATCCATAGTAATATCATCCCATTTCCATTCTGGGACTTCTAGCGACTGTAATTTTCCAGGGGTTCTCTGATGATCAGCCTTAACCCTTTGACATGTTAGGCACTTAGCCACATATTCAGCAATTTCTCTCTTCATATTATTCCACCAATACATCTTTTTGATGTCTTGATACATCTTGGTGCTACCTGGATGCATCGAAAATGGAGAGAAATGTGCTTCTTTCAATATCTGTTCCTTTACTTCCTCTTGATTGGGTATACATAGGCGACCCCTGTATCTGTACATCCCTTGTTCATCTTGTATGTATTCACTGGGATTTTTCTTAATCATTTTCTTCACATAATTCTTGAAATCCCCATTTTCTCGTTGAGCCATTTTAATTTGCTCAAATAAATTTGACTGGATTTGTAATTGAGACAATCTAACTTGTACCCCAGGTGGGCTTACAATTAATTCTAATTGTCTCAATTCTTGTAATAGCCCTTCTTCCTTTGTGATGAGATGTGCTAAGCTAACATTTCTACTTAGCGCATCGGCTACTACATTGGCTTTGCCTGGATGATATAAAATGTCGAGGTCATAATCCTTGAGTAATTCGAGCCATCTCCTTTGCCTCATATTTAACTCCTTTTGAGTAAAAATATACTTGAGGCTCTTGTGATCAGTATAGACCTCACATTTAACTCCATATAAATAATGTCTCCATATTTTCAAGGCAAAGACTACTGCTGCCAATTCTAAATCATGGGTTGGATAGTTTACCTCATTTGGCTTGAGTTGCCGGGATGCGTATGATATAACTTTTCCATTTTGCATCAGTACACATCCTAATCCTTTCTTTGAGGCATCACTATAAATCACAAACCCTTCCTTCTCCGTAGGTAGTGTTAGAATTGGAGCTTTTACCAGTCTTTTCTTTAATTCCTGGAAGTTATTCTCACATTCCTGTGTCCATTCATACCTAACTCCTTTCCTTGTCAGCTTTGTGAGTGGAGCTGACAATTGTGAGAATCCTTCCACAAATTTTCTGTAGTAGCCAGCTAGCCCTAGGAAACTTCTTATTTCCGTGATATTTGTTGGCTGTGGCCACTTCGTTATTGCCTAAATCTTTTGAGGATCTACTTGTATTCCTTTCTCGGATATAATGTGGCCGAGAAAGGCTACCTGTTTCAACCAAAATTCACATTTCTTAAATTTAGCATATAACTTCTCCCTTCGGAGAATTTCCAATACTATTCTTAAATGCTTCTCATGTTCTTCTTCTGTCTTTGAATAAATCAATATATCATCAATGAATACCACCACAAATTGATCCAAAAATTCTCGAAAAATTCTGTTCATCATATCCATAAACACAGCTGGGGCATTCGTTAGTCCAAATGACATGACTAAGAATTCATAATGCCCATATCTTGTTCTGAATGCTGTTTTATGGATGTCCTTTGGACATATCCTCAACTGGTGGTAACCTGACTGTAAATCAATTTTTGAAAATGTAGAAGCTCCTTTTAACTGATCAAAAAGATCATCTATTCTTGGGAGTGGGTACTTATTTTTCACTGTTACTTTGTTCAATTCTCTGTAATCAATACAGAGTCTCAAACTCCCATCCTTTTTCCTTACAAATAATACTGGAGCTCCCCATGGTGATGCACTGGGTCTAATAAACCCCTTATCTAATAAATCCTGAATTTGTACTTTCAACTCAGCCAATTCGGCTGGTGCCATCCTATATGGGGCCTTAGATATTGGGGCTGTCCCTGGAAAAATTTCTATCTCCATATCCATCTCTCTTTCTGGTGGTAAATTACATAGCTCTTTTGGAAAAATATCTGGAAATTCCTTTACCACTGGAATTTGTTCCATAGGTACCCCATCTCTTATTGTGTTTATAGAGACCAGATAAGCTGTACATTGTTGGCGCATTAGCTTAGCTGCTTTCATAGCTGATACCATCTTTATTGTGTTTTCTGGTTGTCTTATCTTACTGATCTCTATTTCATCTTTTGGTGATTCAAATTGCACCTTTTTATTTCTACAATCAATTGTCGCACCCCATTGACTTAGCCAATCCATCCCTAATATGACATCAAATTCTGTCATGGGTAATAGGATAAGATCAGCTTTCAATATTTTTGTTCCTATCCTGATAGGACATGCTTTGCAGATTTGGTTTATACTTGCCAATCTATATACTGGGGATTCTACATGTATAGTACTACTAGTTTCCTCTACCCGAAGTGCGTGTGTGATTACAAATTGGTATGATATAAATGAATGCGTAGCTCCAGAATCAAATAAAGCTACTGCAGAATTTCCTAAAATGTAAATCATACCTGTAATCACTTTTTCCTCCATCTCTTGTGATTCTGTTCGGGTGAGGGCTTGGACACGCACTGGGTTGGCAACAGTACCGGGTCGATTAGTGATGGCGGGGACTTTTTGTTGGGCCGGCCTCCCTCGAGCTTGTGCTCCTTGTGGCTTATTCGGACAATTGGGCGAAATGTGTCCGACCTGACCACAGTTGAAGCACTTTATTATCTTGGCTTCATCGGTCCCGCAGTCCCGGGCCACATGACCCGTTTGGCCACATTTGTAGCATTTCCCCGTTCCTTGTAAACATTCGCCTGAATGGCGTTTGTGGCAAATTCTGCAAGTCAGGGTGCTCTGTGTCTTGTCGCCGATCTTCTTTCTCTCGGCGATTCCCCTTTTTCCTTTATTAGCCTCACCTTCCTTGGAGGCAGTAAAGAATTGTTTTTGAGCTTGCCTAAGCTCCTGAGTCCTCATAGACTCCATCTCCAATGCCCTAGCCCTCTCAATGCTAGAGGCATAGTCCTTTATTAATAATGGGGCTAACCCCTCTCTCAACTGGGGTCTCAATCCCCTTTGGAATCTTTGTGCCTTGTTTTCCGGCACATTGGCTATCCACGGCACATATCTTACTAAGGCATTGAACTTTGTGGCATACTCCGTAACTGTCATCCTACCTTGGTAAAGTTTCTCAAATTCTATCACCCTCTGGCTCTGCAGCCCTACAGGAAGATATTCTTTATTGAATTCCTCCAAAAATTCTTGCCACGTAACTTGCTCTGGGTGTGGCATTGTGACCATCAGCGTTTCCCACCATTCATAAGCGTCTTTTACCAGTAGGTGGGTAGCGCACAACACTTTCTGCTGATCATTGCAGGGCGATATCCTGAATAATTTCTTAATCTCTGTGATCCATTGTTCAGCAATGAGGGGGTCTGGTTCCCCTGCAAACTTAGGTGGGCGCTGGGCAAGAAAGGCATTGATAGCCTTTCTGTCGGCCTCAAGGAGACTATCTTCAACTCCCCTTGATGTGCCGGGATTGGCCGAGGGCCCTGGTCTTTCCCCATCTCTTCTTGATGGTGGGGCTTGCTGGTTCCTCATTTCTTGCAACAACCCAGCAGTCTGGGCTGTCCATTGCTGCATAACTTTTTCGATAGCCGCAGCAATTCTTTCTTCTATATTGACCTCTGCTTGAGGTCTAGGGCTTTCCTCTCGCCGTGGGCGGGTCCTAGAGGATTGCTCCTCTGATTCAGCCCTATAAGTTCTTTTACTGGCTTCGCCCCTTGTTTGATCAAATGATTCTTCCATCGGGGCCTTTCCTTTGTTGGCTCTCGCTCTAGCTCTGGTGAGCGGCATTTTTAACTTCATGAAACATTTATTAGTATAACATCAATATTCATCAATAATAAATAAATCAATCATGATTTCATGTAATCTAGCTTAGTCATTTCTTTCCTTTTCTACCTATTTACCAATCCATGCTCTGATACCAACTTCTGTGGTATCAAACTTATCCTTTCAACATCATTTATTTTCTCCTTCTCCCGCCTATTTACCAATCCTTGCTCTGATACCAACTTCTGTGGCGCCCCGAACCGAGGTGCCTAGAAGCCTTACTCCGGGATCGTTTTGATTGGTAAACGTGACTCAGGATTGTTGCCCTGATCACACGGCAGAATTTTTTTTTTTTTCATCAATACATGGAAAATTTCCATCATTCATCTAGCATGAAATAAATTTCACATATCACAGTTATAACCCAAAACTGCTTCATAAAACAGAAATATTCATTTCCATCTCAAAATTATCATCGTTGTCTTTACATAAACATCATTTATATCAAAACTACATAACACTTGACATGCTGCCTTCATCATCTTTTCCCGTCTGTTATTGAAAAAGCATGGGTGAGTAATAATACTCAGTAAGCAAGCCATACATAATTTTTTTCAATCATTTTCATGCATTTCATAAAATGCAAATGCAATGCATACATAGCATTCATGACATTCCTTTGGATGCGACGCTAGCTAGGCGCCCATCCCATACATGCTCCCATTTCAGGGAGGTCGCCGCCGGCCTGGGCCTATTAAGCGACTTGGCAATAGCGAGGGGGACATCAGGTCCGCTTACTACCTCGACTAAGGCCTATTCCTCGTGCACATGATCATTCTCATACACATGCCGGCATGATATTTGCAAATCATAAACAATTTCATAAAAAGCATTTAGTAAATAATTTCACAAAACGAACTTCAGTTCATGTAAAGCAGTTATAGGTATGGCCAACCTTAAATAAATTTCATAAAGCAACTTGCAAACAATTTCAAGCATTTTGGAAATAATTTGCAAAACATATAACTTGCTTACCTTCTTAGGAGGTGTCTTCGACCTTCTCTTTTCCTTTTCCTATTCAAGGACAAAGGATATTTCATTTCCTCTATTTAAGCTGCTTCCCATGTATGCTTTATAATATTTGGGCATTATTTCTTTACATAGATATTTTTGTCCATAAATTCTTCAAAAATTCCATACTTATATTCAAATATTAATTTCCAAATTTTCTCCAAAATCACGCTGTTCACTGTAGCAGATCACTGTAGCGTATCACTGTAGCATATCACTGTAGCAAAACCACTGTTCATCCGTGGTTACTGTTCACAGTGACGTGTTACTGTTCATGGGTTTTAAAAATTGATATTTTTTCCGAAAATAAAAAATACCATGACATACCTTATGCCTAGTATATCATTGGACATTTCTTATATTTTGAATTTATCATTATTTACTTGGCCAAAAAAATCATTTTCTCCATATACTAAAAATCATCATAAATTCACTTAAGCATAATCCTTAATTCCAAAAATTACGAAATCAATATATCATCATCCTAACATCATATTCATTCATCCCAAATAATCATTTATCAATTTTGGAGCATTATTTTCACATATCATATGCTATTTTTCCGAATACCCTATATTCGCTCCAAATTTTTGATGTTTTGGCATAATTCCATTTAAACATTATATCTATACTTATTTTCTCATGCTTAGTCATTATCTAAGCATGTTTTTACCCTACTTAACATCCAAAAGAAATTTGGGTAGAAATCACTTACCCGAAGTGGAAAATCTCTCCTCCAACTCGCCCTTTCTCTCTCTAACTTCCTCTTTCTCTCTTAAAACGAAATTGGGGGTGGAAAATGAAGTTGCTCAAGTGATTTTTGAGCTGGGATGGTTGTGGATTTCGTTCATGGGCTGCTCCTCTATTTATAGGGGTCCATTTTTCATAAATTTGGAATTTACCCCCTCTAGCTTAGGGTGTAAAATTGCAAAAGTGTTTTTTTCTAATTTCCAAAGGTGCCTTGAGCCAAGAGCAGCCACCCTAGGCCTGCTCCAGCCCCCCTATAGCAGCCCTAGTTTTCTACCTATTTTTTGATTTTTAAAATTAATTACCCCCCCTGCACGACCTGACATGTTGCTGCATTGCATTTAATTTTTTTAATTTTTATTTATTAATTTTAATTAAAGTCAAATACATAATTAATGAAAAAGTGAAGTTACTTTTTCACTTTGCATTTGACGTTTCATCTTGACCATTGATTTGTGATTTTCATCACATCTTAGCCCATTCATCATGTCCATCATGAATTTTTAACCATTCATAAAAAATTTCATCGAATTCCGACGCCCGGATTGCAATTTATGAATTTTTTCCTATTTTTCCATAAAAATCCAAACTTGGATTAAAATATCCAAAAGAATCTCTATTTTGTCCTGTAGTAGTTAAATATCTATTTCGTCTTTTTGTGATTAAGTTAATCCAAGTGATTAACTCTTAATCACGTGTTTTAGCCCTTGGTTACTATTCACGTGTACTATTCACGCGCACTATTTACGGGGTTAAATTCTCAACTGCATTATTACAACCTCAAACACACATGTCCATTCATAAATTTTCATTTATTTATAAAATAATCTTCAAAATTTACAAATGTCGAAATGACGCGTATATGGTCGAAATGACGCATACACGGTCGGGGTTCCACAGACCTTAAAAGCATTGAAATCGAATCAAATCAATTAATTCGTATCGAATGAACTTTGATTATTTAGAATAGTGTACAACTCAATCTAATTGACTTAATTTGACAGTAATGAGAACGAGTAAACTTTAAAACATTCCAATAGATTTAAAGCAACAAAATCGGACGTAACGAACTTGAATAAATAAGAATTAACAACAATCCCTTTATTTTGTTTGCATTTGAACGACAACAAATGACCTTAAAGGCGTTCGAATCGAATCAACTGAATTCAGTCGGATAGAATGAACTTTGATTATTTAGAATAGTGTACAACTCGATCTAATTGACTTAATTTGACTGTAATGACAACGAGTAAACTTTAACGCATTTTAATAGATTCAAAATAACCAAATCGAACGTAAGGAACTTCAATAAACAAGAATTAACAACTATCCCTTGTTTTATTTACATTCGATCGACAACCAACGACCATAAAAGCATTGAAATCGAATCAAATGAATTAATTCGGATAGAACGAACTTTGATTATTTAGAATAGAGTATTACTCAATCTAATTGACTTAATTTGACTGTAATGTGAACGAGTAAACTTTAACGCATTCCAATAGATTCAAAACAACCGAATCGGACGTAAGGAACTTCAACAAATAAGAACTAACAACAATCCCTTGATTTCGTTTGCATACGAACGACAACGGATAACGTTAAAGGCATTCAAATCGAATCAAATGAATTGAGTTGGATAGAATGAACTTTGATTATTTAGAATAGTGTACAACTCAATCTAATGGACTTAATTTGACTGTAATGTGAACGAGTAAACTTTAACGCATTCCAATAGATTCAAAACAACCGAATCGGGCGTAAGGAACTTCAATAAATAAGAACTAACAACAATCCCTTGATTTCATTTGCATACGAACGACAACGGATGATGTTAAAGGCATTCAAATCGAATCAAATGAATTGAGTTGGATAGAATGAACTTTTATTATTTAGAATAGTGTACAACTGAATCTAATTGACTTAATTTCACTGTAATGTAAACGAGTAAACTTTAACGCATTCCAATAGATTCAAAGCAACCGAATCAGACGTAAGGAACTTCAATAAATAAGAATTATCAAGAATCCCTTTATTTTGTTTGGATTTGAACGACAACAAATGACCTTAAAGGCGTTCGAATCGAATCAACTGAATTCAGTCGGATAGAATGAACTTTGATTATTTAGAATAGTGTACAACTCAATCTAATTGACTTAATTTGACTGTAATGTGAACGAGTATACTTTAACACATTCCAATAGATTCAAAACAACCGAATCGGATGTAAGGAACTTTAAAAAATAAGAACTAACAATAATCCCTTGATTTCGTTTGCATACGAACGACAACGGATGTCGTTAAAGACATTCAATTCGAATAATGAATTGAGTTGGATAGAATGAACTTTGATTATTTTGAATAGTGTACAACTCAATCTAATTGACTTAATTTGACTGTAATGTGAACGAGTATACTTTGACGCATTCCAATAGATTCGAAACAACCAAATCGAACGTAAGGAACTTCAATAAAAAAGAATTAAGAACAATCCCTTGATTTTATTTACATTCGAACGACAACGAACGACCTTAAAAGCATTGAAGTCAATTCAAATGAATTCAGTCGGATAGAATGAACTTTGATTATTTAGAATAGTGTACAACTCAATCTAATTGACTTGATTTTACAGTAATGAGAACGAATAAACTTTAACGCATTCTAATAGATTCAAAAAACCCAAATCGGATGTAAGGAACTTCAAAGAACAAGAATTAACAACTATCCCTTGATTTTATTTACATTCGAACGACAACAAACGTCCTTAAAAGCATTGAAATCGAATCAAATGAATTAATTCGTATAAAATGAACTTTGATTATTTAGAATAGTGTACAGCTCAATCTAATTGACGTGATTTGACTGTAATGAGAACGAGTAAACTTTAATGCATTCTAATAGATTCAAAACAACCAAATCGAACGTAAGGAACTTCAATAAACAAGAATTAACAACTATCCCTTGATTTTATTTACATTCAAACGACAACAAACGACCTTAAAAGCATTGAAATCGAATCAAATGAATTAATTCGGATAGAACGAACTTTGATTATTTAGAATAGTGTACAACTCAATCTAATTGACTTGATTTTACTGTAATGAGAACGAGTAAACTTTAACGCATTCTAATAGATTCAAAAAACCCAAATCGGATGTAAGGAACTTCAATAAACAAGAATTAACAACTATCCCTTGATTTTATTTACATTCGAACGACAACAAATGACCTTAAAAGTATTGAAATCGAATCAAATGAATTAATTCGTATAGAATGAACATTGATTATTTAGAATAGTGTAAAACTCAATCTAATTGACTTGATTTGACTGTAATGAGAACGAGTAAACTTTAACGCATTCTAATAGATTCAAAACAACCAAATCGGATGTAAGGAACTTCAATAAATAAGAATTAACAACAATCCCTTGATTTTATTTACATTCGAACGATAACGAACGACCTTAAAAGCATTGAAATCGAATCAAATGAATTCTGTCGGATATAATGAACTTTGATTATTTAGAATAGTGTACAACTCAATCTAATGGACTTGATTTTACAGTAATGAGAACGAGTAAACTTTTACGCATTCTAATAGATTCAAAACAACCAAATCGAACGTAAGGAACTTCAATAAACAAGAATGAACAACAATAACTTGATTTTATTTACATTCGAACGACAACGAACGACCATCAAAGCGTTGAAATCGAATGAAATGAATTCAGTCGGATAGAATGAACTTTGATTGTTTAGAATAGTGTACAACTCAATCTAATTGACTTGATTTTACTCTAATGAGAACGAGTAAACTTTAACGCATTCTAATATATTCAAAACAACCAAATCGAACGTAAGGAACTTCAACGAACAAGAATTAACAACAATCCCTTGATTTTATTTACATTCGAACGACAACGAACGACCTTAAAAGCATTGAAATCGAATCAAATGAATTCAGTCGGATAGAATGAACTTTGATTATTTAGAATAGTGTACAAATCAATCTAATTGACTTGATTTTACAGTAATGAGAAGGAGTAAATTTTAACGCGTTCTAATAAATTAAAAAAACCCAAATCGGATGTAAGGAACTTCAATAAACAAGAATAAACAACTATCCCTCGCTTTTATTTACATTCGAACGACAACAAAGGACCTTAAAAGCACTGAAATCGAATCAAATCAATTAATTCGTATAGAATGAACTTTGATTATTTAGAATAGTGTACAACTGAATCTAATTGACTTAATTTGACAGTAATGAGAACGAGTATACTTTAAAGCATTCCAATAGATTTAAAGCAACCGAATCGGACGTAAGGAACTTCAATAAATACGAATTAACAACAATCCCTTTATTTTGTTTGCATTTGAACGACAACAAATGACCTTAAAGGCGTTCGAATCGAATCAACTGAATTCAGTCGGATAGAATGAACTTTGATTATTTAGAATACAGTATTACTCAATCTAATTGACTTAATTTGACTGTAATGTGAACGAGTAAACTTTAACGCATTCCAATAGATTCAAAACAACCGAATCGGACGTAAGGAACTTCAATAAATAAGAACTAACAACAATCCCTTGATTTCGTTTGCTTACGAATGACAACGGATGACGTTAAAGGCATTCAAATCGAACCAAATGAATTGAGTTGGATAGAATGAACTTTGATTATTTAGAATAGTGTACAACTCAATCTAATTGACTTGATTTTACTGTAATGAGAACGAGTAAACTTTAACGCATTCTAATAGATTCAAAAAACCCAAATCGGATGTAAGGAACTTCAATAAACAAGAATTAACAACTATCCCTTGATTTTATTTACATTCGAACGATAACGAACGACCTTAAAAGCATTGAAATCGAATCAAATGAATTCTGTCGGATATAATGAACTTTGATTATTTAGAATAGTGTACAACTCAATCTAATGGACTTGATTTTACAGTAATGAGAACGAGTAAACTTTTACGCATTCTAATAGATTCAAAACAACCAAATCGAACGTAAGGAACTTCAATAAACAAGAATGAACAACAATAACTTGATTTTATTTACATTCGAACGACAACGAACGACCATCAAAGCGTTGAAATCGAATGAAATGAATTCAGTCGGATAGAATGAACTTTGATTGTTTAGAATAGTGTACAACTCAATCTAATTGACTTGATTTTACTCTAATGAGAACGAGTAAACTTTAACGCATTCTAATATATTCAAAACAACCAAATCGAACGTAAGGAACTTCAACGAACAAGAATTAACAACAATCCCTTGATTTTATTTACATTCGAACGACAACGAACGACCTTAAAAGCATTGAAATCGAATCAAATGAATTCAGTCGGATAGAATGAACTTTGATTATTTAGAATAGTGTACAAATCAATCTAATTGACTTGATTTTACAGTAATGAGAAGGAGTAAATTTTAACGCGTTCTAATAAATTCAAAAAACCCAAATCGGATGTAAGGAACTTCAATAAACAAGAATAAACAACTATCCCTCGCTTTTATTTACATTCGAACGACAACAAAGGACCTTAAAAGCACTGAAATCGAATCAAATCAATTAATTCGTATAGAATGAACTTTGATTATTTAGAATAGTGTACAACTGAATCTAATTGACTTAATTTGACAGTAATGAGAACGAGTATACTTTAAAGCATTCCAATAGATTTAAAGCAACCGAATCGGACGTAAGGAACTTCAATAAATACGAATTAACAACAATCCCTTTATTTTGTTTGCATTTGAACGACAACAAATGACCTTAAAGGCGTTCGAATCGAATCAACTGAATTCAGTCGGATAGAATGAACTTTGATTATTTAGAATACAGTATTACTCAATCTAATTGACTTAATTTGACTGTAATGTGAACGAGTAAACTTTAACGCATTCCAATAGATTCAAAACAACCGAATCGGACGTAAGGAACTTCAATAAATAAGAACTAACAACAATCCCTTGATTTCGTTTGCTTACGAATGACAACGGATGACGTTAAAGGCATTCAAATCGAACCAAATGAATTGAGTTGGATAGAATGAACTTTGATTATTTCGAATAGTGTACCACTCAATCTAATTGACTTAATTTGACTGTAATGTGAACGAGTATACTTTAACGCATTCCAATGGATTCAAAACAACCAAATCGAACGTAAGGAACTTCAATAAACAAGAATTAAGAATAATCCCTTGATTTTATTTACATTCGAACGACAACGAACGACCTTAAAAGCATTGAAATCGAATCAAATGAATTCAGTCGGATAGAATGAACTTTGATTATTTAGAATAGTGTACAACTAAATCTAATTGACTTAATTTTACTGTAATGAGAACGAGTAAACTTTAACGCATTCTAATAGATTCAAAACAACCAAATCGGATGTAAGGAACTTCAATAAATAAGAATTAACAACAATCCCTTGATTTTATTTACATTCGAACGATAACGAACGACCTTAAAAGCATTGAAATCGAATCAAATGAATTTTGTCGGATATAATGAACTTTGATTATTTAGAATAGTGTACAACTCAATCTAATGGACTTGATTTTACAGTAATGAGAACGAGTAAACTTTTACGCATTCTAATAGATTCAAAACAACCAAATCGAACGTAAGGAACTTCAATAAACAAGAATTAACAACAATAACTTGATTTTATTTACATTCGAACGACAACAAACGACCATAAAAGCATTGAAATCGAATCAAATGAATTAATTCGAATAGAACGAACTTTGATTATTTAGAATAGTGTACAACTCAATCTAATTGACTTGATTTTACTGTAATGAGAACGAGTAAACTTTAACGCATTCTAATAGAATCAAAACAACCAAATCGAACGTAAGGAAATTCAATAAAAAAGAATTAAAAACAATCCCTTGATTTTATTTACATTCGAACGAAAACGAACGCCCTTAAAAGCATTGAAATCGAATCAAATGAATTCTGTCGGATATAATGAACTTTGATTATTTAGAATAGCGTACAACTCAATCTAATGGACTTGATTTTACAGTAATGAGAACGAGTAAACTTTTACGCATTCTAATAGATTCAAAACAACCAAATCGAACGTAAGGAACTTCAATAAACAAGAATTAACAACAATCCCTTGATTTTATTTATATTCGAACGACAACGAACGACCATAAAAGCATTGAAATTGAATGAATTGAATTCAGTTGGATAGAATGTACTTCAATAAACAAGAATTAACAACTATCCCTTGATTTTATTTACATTCGAACGACAAGAAACGACCACAAAAGCATTGAAATCGAATCAAATGAATTAATTCGGATAGAACGAACTTTGATTATTTAGAATAGTGTACAACTCAATCTAATTGACTTGATTTTACTGTAATGAGAATGAGTAAACTTTAACGCATTCTAATAGATTCAAAACAACCAAATCGGATGTAAGGAACTTCAATAAATAAGAATTAACAACAATCCCTTGATTTTATTTACATTCGAACGATAACGAACGACCTTAAAAGCATTGAAATCGAATCAAATGAATTCTGTCGGATATAATGAACTTTGATTATTTAGAATAGTGTACAACTCAATCTAATGGACTTGATTTTACAGTAATGAGAACGAGTAAACTTTTACGCATTCTAATAGATTCAAAACAACCAAATCGAACGTAAGGAACTTCAATAAACAAGAATTAACAACTATCCCTTGATTTTATTTACATTCGAACGACAACAAACGACCATAAAAGCATTGAAATCGAATCAGATGAATTAATTCGGAGAGAACGAACTTTGATTATTTAGAATAGTGTACAACTCAATCTAATTGACTTGATTTTACTGTAATGAGAACGAGTAAACTTTAACGCATTCTAATAGAATCAAAACAACCAAATCGAACGTAAGGAACTTCAATAAACAAGAATGAACAACAATAACTTGATTTTATTTACATTCGAACGACAACGAACGACCATCAAAGCGTTGAAATCGAATGAAATGAATTCAGTATGATAGAATGAACTTTGATTGTTTAGAATAGTGTACAACTCAATCTAATTGACTTGATTTTACTCTAATGAGAACGAGTAAACTTTAACGCATTCTAATATATTCAAAACAACCAAATCGAACGTAAGGAACTTCAACGAACAAGAATTAACAACAATCCCTTGATTTTATTTACATTCGAACGACAACGAACGACCTTAAAGGCATTGAAATCGAATCAAATGAATTCAGTCGGATAGAATGAACTTTGATTATTTAGAATAGTGTACAACTCAATCTAATTGACTTGATTTTACAGTAATGAGAAGGAGTAAATTTTAACGCGTTCTAATAAATTCAAAAAACCCAAATCGGATGTAAGGAACTTCAATAAACAAGAATAAACAACTATCCCTCGCTTTTATTTACATTCGAACGACAACAAAGGACCTTAAAAGCACTGAAATCGAATCAAATCAATTAATTCGTATAGAATGAACTTTGATTATTTAGAATAGTGTACAACTGAATCTAATTGACTTAATTTGACAGTAATGAGAACGAGTATACTTTAAAGCATTCCAATAGATTTAAAGCAACCGAATCGGATGTAAGGAACTTCAATAAATACGAATTATCAACAATCCCTTTATTTTGTTTGCATTTGAACGACAACAAATGACCTTAAAGGCGTTCGAATCGAATCAACTGAATTCAGTCGGATAGAATGAACTTTGATTATTTAGAATACAGTATTACTCAATCTAATTGACTTAATTTGACTGTAATGTGAACGAGTAAACTTTAACGCATTCCAATAGATTCTAAACAACCGAATCGGACGTAAGGAACTTCAATAAATAAGAACTAACAACAATCCCTTGATTTCGTTTGCATACGAACGACAACGGATGACGTTAAAGGCTTTCAAATCGAATCAAATGAATTGAGTTGGATAGAATGAACTTTGATTATTTCGAATAGTGTACAACTCAATCTAATTGACTTAATTTGACTGTAATCTGAACGAGTATACTTTAACGCATTCCAATAGATTCAAAACAACCAAATCGAACGTAAGGAACTTCAATAAACAAGAATTAAGAATAATCCCTTGATTTTATTTACATTCGAACGACAACGAACGACCTTAAAAGCATTGAAATCGAATCAAATGAATTCAGTCGGATAGAATGAACTTTGATTATTTAGAATAGTGTACAACTAAATCTAATTGACTTAATTTTACTGTAATGAGAACGAGTAAACTTTAACGCATTCTAATAGATTCAAAACAACCAAATCGGATGTAAGGAACTTCAATAAATAAGAATTAACAACAATCCCTTGATTTTATTTACATTCGAACGATAACGAACGACCTTAAAAGCATTGAAATCGAATCAAATGAATTCTGTCGGATATAATGAACTTTGATTATTTAGAATAGTGTACAACTCAATCTAATGGACTTGATTTTACAGTAATGAGAACGAGTAAACTTTTACGCATTCTAATAGATTCAAAACAACCAAATCGAACGTAAGGAACTTCAATAAACAAGAATTAACAACAATAACTTGATTTTATTTACATTCGAACGACAACAAACGACCATAAAAGCATTGAAATCGAATCAAATGAATTAATTCGAATAGAACGAACTTTGATTATTTAGAATAGTGTACAACACAATCTAATTGACTTGATTTTACTGTAATGAGAACGAGTAAACTTTAACGCATTCTAATAGAATCAAAACAACCAAATCGAACGTAAGGAACTTCAATAAAAAAGAATTAAAAACAATCCCTTGATTTTATTTACATTCGAACGAAAACGAACGCCCTTAAAAGCATTGAAATCGAATCAAATGAATTCTGTCGGATATAATGAACTTTCATTATTTAGAATAGTGTACAACTCAATCTAATGGACTTGATTTTACAGTAATGAGAACGAGTAAACTTTTACGCATTCTAATAGATTCAAAACAACCAAATCGAACGTAAGGAACTTCAATAAACAAGAATTAAGAATAATCCCTTGATTTTATTTACATTCGAACGACAACGAACGACCTTAAAAGCATTGAAATCGAATCAAATGAATTAATTCGGATAGAACGAACTTTGATTATTTAGAATAGTGTACAACTCAATCTAATTGACTTGATTTTACTGTAATGAGAATGAGTAAACTTTAACGCATTCTAATAGATTCAAAACAACCAAATCGGATGTAAGGAACTTCAATAAATAAGAATTAACAACAATCCCTTGATTTTATTTACATTCGAACGATAACGAACGACCTTAAAAGCATTGAAATCGAATCAAATGAATTCTGTCGGATATAATGAACTTTGATTATTTAGAATAGTGTACAACTCAATCTAATGGACTTGATTTTACAGTAATGAGAACGAGTAAACTTTTACGCATTCTAATAGATTCAAAACAACCAAATCGAACGTAAGGAACTTCAATAAACAAGAATTAACAACTATCCCTTGATTTTATTTACATTCGAACGACAACAAACGACCATAAAAGCATTGAAATCGAATCAGATGAATTAATTCGGAGAGAACGAACTTTGATTATTTAGAATAGTGTACAACTCAATCTAATTGACTTGATTTTACTGTAATGAGAACGAGTAAACTTTAACGCATTCTAATAGAATCAAAACAACCAAATCGAACGTAAGGAACTTCAATAAAAAAGAATTAAAAACAATCCCTTGATTTTATTTACATTCGAACGAAAACGAACGCCCTTAAAAGCATTGAAATCGAATCAAATGAATTCTGTCGGATATAATGAACTTTGATTATTTAGAATAATGTACAACTCAATCTAATGGACTTGATTTTACAGTAATGAGAACGAGTAAACTTTTACGCATTCTAATAGATTCAAAACGACCAAATCGAACGTAAGGAACTTCAATAAACAAGAATTAACAACAATCCCTTGATTTTATTTACATTCGAACGACAACGAACGACCATAAAAGCATTGAAATCGAATGAATTGAATTCAGTCGGATAGAATGAACTTTGATTATTTAGAATAGTGTACAACTCAATCTAATTGACTTGATTTGACTCTAATGAGAACGAGTAAATTTTAACGCATTCTAATAGATTCAAAACAACCAAATCGAACGTAAGGAACTTCAACGAACAAGAATTAACAACAAGCCCTTGATTTTATTTACATTCGAACGACAACGAACGACCTTAAAAGCATTGAAATCGAATCAAATGAATTTTGTCGGATATAATGAACTTTGATTATTTAGAATAGCGTACAACTCAATCTAATGGACTTGATTTTACAGTAATGAGAACGAGTAAACTTTTACGCATTCTAATAGATTCAAAACAACAAAATCGAACGTAAGGAACTTCAATAAACAAGAATTAACAACAATCCCTTGATTTTATTTATATTCGAACGACAACGAACGACCATAAAAGCATTGAAATCGAATCAGATGAATTAATTCGGAGAGAACGAACTTTGATTATTTAGAATAGTGTACAACTCAATCTAATTGACTTGATTTTACTGTAATGAGAACGAGTAAACTTTAACGCATTCTAATAGAATCAAAACAACCAAATCGAACGTAAGGAACTTCAATAAACAAGAATGAACAACAATAACTTGATTTTATTTACATTCGATCGACAACGAACGACCATCAAAGCGTTGAAATCGAATGAAATGAATTCAGTCGGATAGAATGAACTTTGATTGTTTAGAATATTGTACAACTCAATCTAATTGACTTGATTTTACTCTAATGAGAACGAGTAAACTTTAACGCATTCTAATATATTCAAAACAACCAAATCGAACGTAAGGAACTTCAACGAACAAGAATTAACAACAATCCCTTGATTTTATTTACATTCGAACGACAACGAACGACCTTAAAAGCATTGAAATCGAATCAAATGAATTCAGTCGGATAGAATGAACTTTGATTATTTAGAATAGTGTACAAATCAATCTAATTGACTTGATTTTACAGTAATGAGAAGGAGTAAATTTTAACGCGTTCTAATAAATTCAAAAAACCCAAATCGGATGTAAGGAACTTCAATAAACAAGAATAAACAACTATCCCTCGCTTTTATTTACATTCGAACGACAACAAAGGACCTTAAAAGCACTGAAATCGAATCAAATCAATTAATTCGTATAGAATGAACTTTGATTATTTAGAATAGTGTACAACTGAATCTAATTGACTTAATTTGACAGTAATGAGAACGAGTATACTTTAAAGCATTCCAATAGATTTAAAGCAACCGAATCGGACGTAAGGAACTTCAATAAATACGAATTAACAACAATCCCTTTATTTTGTTTGCATTTGAACGACAACAAATGACCTTAAAGGCGTTCGAATCGAATCAACTGAATTCAGTCGGATAGAATGAACTTTGATTATTTAGAATACAGTATTACTCAATCTAATTGACTTAATTTGACTGTAATGTGAACGAGTAAACTTTAACGCATTCCAATAGATTCAAAACAACCGAATCGGACGTAAGGAACTTCAATAAATAAGAACTAACAACAATCCCTTGATTTCGTTTGCTTACGAATGACAACGGATGACGTTAAAGGCATTCAAATCGAACCAAATGAATTGAGTTGGATAGAATGAACTTTGATTATTTCGAATAGTGTACAACTCAATCTAATTGACTTAATTTGACTGTAATGTGAACGAGTATACTTTAACGCATTCCAATGGATTCAAAACAACCAAATCGAACGTAAGGAACTTCAATAAACAAGAATTAAGAATAATCCCTTGATTTTATTTACATTCGAACGACAACGAACGACCTTAAAAGCATTGAAATCGAATCAAATGAATTCAGTCGGATAGAATGAACTTTGATTATTTAGAATAGTGTACAACTAAATCTAATTGACTTAATTTTACTGTAATGAGAACGAGTAAACTTTAACGCATTCTAATAGATTCAAAACAACCAAATCGGATGTAAGGAACTTCAATAAATAAGAATTAACAACAATCCCTTGATTTTATTTACATTCGAACGATAACGAACGACCTTAAAAGCATTGAAATCGAATCAAATGAATTTTGTCGGATATAATGAACTTTGATTATTTAGAATAGTGTACAACTCAATCTAATGGACTTGATTTTACAGTAATGAGAACGAGTAAACTTTTACGCATTCTAATAGATTCAAAACAACCAAATCGAACGTAAGGAACTTCAATAAACAAGAATTAACAACAATAACTTGATTTTATTTACATTCGAACGACAACAAACGACCATAAAAGCATTGAAATCGAATCAAATGAATTAATTCGAATAGAACGAACTTTGATTATTTAGAATAGTGTACAACTCAATCTAATGGACTTGATTTTACAGTAATGAGAACGAGTAAACTTTTACGCATTCTAATAGATTCAAAACGACCAAATCGAACGTAAGGAACTTCAATAAACAAGAATTAACAACAATCCCTTGATTTTATTTACATTTGAACGACAACGAACGACCATAAAAGCATTGAAATCGAATGAATTGAATTCAGTCGGATAGAATGAACTTTGATTATTTAGAATAGTGTACAACTCAATCTAATTGACTTGATTTGACTCTAATGAGAACGAGTAAATTTTAACGCATTCTAATAGATTCAAAACAACCAAATCGAACGTAAGGAACTTCAACGAACAAGAATTAACAACAATCCCTTGATTTTATTTACATTCGAACGACAACGAACGACCTTAAAAGCATTGAAATCGAATCAAATGAATTTTGTCGGATATAATGAACTTTGATTATTTAGAATAGCGTACAACTCAATCTAATGGACTTGATTTTACAGTAATGAGAACGAGTAAACTTTTACGCATTCTAATAGATTCAAAACAACCAAATCGAACGTAAGGAACTTCAATAAACAAGAATTAACAACAATCCCTTGATTTTATTTATATTCGAACGACAACGAACGACCATAAAAGCATTGAAATCGAATCAGATGAATTAATTCGGAGAGAACGAACTTTGATTATTTAGAATAGTGTACAACTCAATCTAATTGACTTGATTTTACTGTAATGAGAACGAGTAAACTTTAACGCATTCTAATAGAATCAAAACAACCAAATCGAACGTAAGGAACTTCAATAAACAAGAATGAACAACAATAACTTGATTTTATTTACATTCGAACGACAACGAACGACCATCAAAGCGTTGAAATCGAATGAAATGAATTCAGTCGGATAGAATGAACTTTGATTGTTTAGAATAGTGTACAACTCAATCTAATTGACTTGATTTTACTCTAATGAGAACGAGTAAACTTTAACGCATTCTAATATATTCAAAACAACCAAATCGAACGTAAGGAACTTCAACGAACAAGAATTAACAACAATCCCTTGATTTTATTTACATTCGAACGACAACGAACGACCTTAAAAGCATTGAAATCGAATCAAATGAATTCAGTCGGATAGAATGAACTTTGATTATTTAGAATAGTGTACAAATCAATCTAATTGACTTGATTTTACAGTAATGAGAAGGAGTAAATTTTAACGCGTTCTAATAAATTCAAAAAACCCAAATCGGATGTAAGGAACTTCAATAAACAAGAATAAACAACTATCCCTCGCTTTTATTTACATTCGAACGACAACAAAGGACCTTAAAAGCACTGAAATCGAATCAAATCAATTAATTCGTATAGAATGAACTTTGATTATTTAGAATAGTGTACAACTGAATCTAATTGACTTAATTTGACAGTGATGAGAACGAGTATACTTTAAAGCATTCCAATAGATTTAAAGCAACCGAATCGGACGTAAGGAACTTCAATAAATACGAATTAACAACAATCCCTTTATTTTGTTTGCATTTGAACGACAACAAATGACCTTAAAGGCGTTCGAATCGAATCAACTGAATTCAGTCGGATAGAATGAACTTTGATTATTTAGAATACAGTATTACTCAATCTAATTGACTTAATTTGACTGTAATGTGAACGAGTAAACTTTAACGCATTCCAATAGATTCAAAACAACCGAATCGGACGTAAGGAACTTCAATAAATAAGAACTAACAACAATCCCTTGATTTCGTTTGCTTACGAATGACAACGGATGACGTTAAAGGCATTCAAATCGAACCAAATGAATTGAGTTGGATAGAATGAACTTTGATTATTTCGAATAGTGTACAACTCAATCTAATTGACTTAATTTGACTGTAATGTGAACGAGTATACTTTAACGCATTCCAATGGATTCAAAACAACCAAATCGAACGTAAGGAACTTCAATAAACAAGAATTAAGAATAATCCCTTGATTTTATTTACATTCGAACGACAACGAACGACCTTAAAAGCATTGAAATCGAATCAAATGAATTCAGTCGGATAGAATGAACTTTGATTATTTAGAATAGTGTACAACTAAATCTAATTGACTTAATTTTACTGTAATGAGAACGAGTAAACTTTAACGCATTCTAATAGATTCAAAACAACCAAATCGGATGTAAGGAACTTCAATAAATAAGAATTAACAACAATCCCTTGATTTTATTTACATTCGAACGATAACGAACGACCTTAAAAGCATTGAAATCGAATCAAATGAATTTTGTCGGATATAATGAACTTTGATTATTTAGAATAGTGTACAACTCAATCTAATGGACTTGATTTTACAGTAATGAGAACGAGTAAACTTTTACGCATTCTAATAGATTCAAAACAACCAAATCGAACGTAAGGAACTTCAATAAACAAGAATTAACAACAATAACTTGATTTTATTTACATTCGAACGATAACGAACGACCTTAAAAGCATTGAAATCGAATCAAATGAATTTTGTCGGATATAAGGAACTTTGATTATTTAGAATAGTGTACAACTCAATCTAATGGACTTGATTTTACAGTAATGAGAACGAGTAAACTTTTACGCATTCTAATAGATTCAAAACAACCAAATCGAACGTAAGGAACTTCAATAAACAAGAATTAACAACAATAACTTGATTTTATTTACATTCGAACGACAACAAACGACCATAAAAGCATTGAAATCGAATCAAATGAATTAATTCGAATAGAACGAACTTTGATTATTTAGAATAGTGTACAACTCAATCTAATGGACTTGATTTTACAGTAATGAGAACGAGTAAACTTTTACGCATTCTAATAGATTCAAAACGACCAAATCGAACGTAAGGAACTTCAATAAACAAGAATTAACAACAATCCCTTGATTTTATTTACATTCGAACGACAACGAACGACCATAAAAGCATTGAAATCGAATGAATTGAATTCAGTCGGATAGAATGAACTTTGATTATTTAGAATAGTGTACAACTCAATCTAATTGACTTGATTTGACTCTAATGAGAACGAGTAAATTTTAACGCATTCTAATAGATTCAAAACAACCAAATCGAACGTAAGGAACTTCAACGAACAAGAATTAACAACAATCCCTTGATTTTATTTACATTCGAACGACAACGAACGACCTTAAAAGCATTGAAATCGAATCAAATGAATTTTGTCGGATATATTGAACTTTGATTATTTAGAATAGCGTACAACTCAATCTAATGGACTTGATTTTACAGTAATGAGAACGAGTAAACTTTTACGCATTCTAATAGATTCAAAACAACCAAATCGAACGTAAGGAACTTCAATAAACAAGAATTAACAACAATCCCTTGATTTTATTTATATTCGAACGACAACGAACGACCATAAAAGCATTGAAATCGAATCAGATGAATTAATTCGGAGAGAACGAACTTTGATTATTTAGAATAGTGTACAACTCAATCTAATTGACTTGATTTTACTGTAATGAGAACGAGTAAACTTTAACGCATTCTAATAGAATCAAAACAACCAAATCGAACGTAAGGAACTTCAATAAACAAGAATGAACAACAATAACTTGATTTTATTTACATTCGAACGACAACGAACGACCATCAAAGCGTTGAAATCGAATGAAATGAATTCAGTCGGATAGAATGAACTTTGATTGTTTAGAATAGTGTACAACTCAATCTAATTGACTTGATTTTACTCTAATGAGAACGAGTAAACTTTAACGCATTCTAATATATTCAAAACAACCAAATCGAACGTAAGGAACTTCAACGAACAAGAATTAACAACAATCCCTTGATTTTATTTACATTCGAACGACAGCGAACGACCTTAAAAGCATTGAAATCGAATCAAATGAATTCAGTCGGATAGAATGAACTTTGATTATTTAGAATAGTGTACAAATCAATCTAATTGACTTGATTTTACAGTAATGAGAAGGAGTAAATTTTAACGCGTTCTAATAAATTCAAAAAACCCAAATCGGATGTAAGGAACTTCAATAAACAAGAATAAACAACTATCCCTCGCTTTTATTTACATTCGAACGACAACAAAGGACCTTAAAAGCACTGAAATCGAATCAAATCAATTAATTCGTATAGAATGAACTTTGATTATTTAGAATAGTGTACAACTGAATCTAATTGACTTAATTTGACAGTAATGAGAACGAGTATACTTTAAAGCATTCCAATAGATTTAAAGCAACCGAATCGGACGTAAGGAACTTCAATAAATACGAATTAACAACAATCCCTTTATTTTGTTTGCATTTGAACGACAACAAATGACCTTAAAGGCGTTCGAATCGAATCAACTGAATTCAGTCGGATAGAATGAACTTTGATTATTTAGAATACAGTATTACTCAATCTAATTGACTTAATTTGACTGTAATGTGAACGAGTAAACTTTAACGCATTCCAATAGATTCAAAACAACCGAATCGGACGTAAGGAACTTCAATAAATAAGAACTAACAACAATCCCTTGATTTCGTTTGCTTACGAATGACAACGGATGACGTTAAAGGCATTCAAATCGAACCAAATGAATTGAGTTGGATAGAATGAACTTTGATTATTTCGAATAGTGTACAACTCAATCTAATTGACTTAATTTGACTGTAATGTGAACGAGTATACTTTAACGCATTCCAATGGATTCAAAACAACCAAATCGAACGTAAGGAACTTCAATAAACAAGAATTAAGAATAATCCCTTGATTTTATTTACATTCGAACGACAACGAACGACCTTAAAAGCATTGAAATCGAATCAAATGAATTCAGTCGGATAGAATGAACTTTGATTATTTAGAATAGTGTACAACTAAATCTAATTGACTTAATTTTACTGTAATGAGAACGAGTAAACTTTAACGCATTCTAATAGATTCAAAACAACCAAATCGGATGTAAGGAACTTCAATAAATAAGAATTAACAACAATCCCTTGATTTTATTTACATTCGAACGATAACGAACGACCTTAAAAGCATTGAAATCGAATCAAATGAATTTTGTCGGATATAATGAACTTTGATTATTTAGAATAGTGTACAACTCAATCTAATGGACTTGATTTTACAGTAATGAGAACGAGTAAACTTTTACGCATTCTAATAGATTCAAAACAACCAAATCGAACGTAAGGAACTTCAATAAACAAGAATTAACAACAATAACTTGATTTTATTTACATTCGAACGACAACAAACGACCATAAAAGCATTGAAATCGAATCAAATGAATTAATTCGAATAGAACGAACTTTGATTATTTAGAATAGTGTACAACTCAATCTAATTGACTTGATTTTACTGTAATGAGAACGAGTAAACTTTAACGCATTCTAATAGAATCAAAACAACCAAATCGAACGTAAGGAAATTCAATAAAAAAGAATTAAAAACAATCCCTTGATTTTATTTACATTCGAACGAAAACGAACGCCCTTAAAAGCATTGAAATCGAATCAAATGAATTCTGTCGGATATAATGAACTTTGATTGTTTAGAATAGCGTACAACTCAATCTAATGGACTTGATTTTACAGTAATGAGAACGAGTAAACTTTTACGCATTCTAATAGATTCAAAACAACCAAATCGAACGTAAGGAACTTCAATAAACAAGAATTAACAACAATCCCTTGATTTTATTTATATTCGAACGACAACGAACGACCATAAAAGCATTGAAATTGAATGAATTGAATTCAGTTGGATAGAATGTACTTCAATAAACAAGAATTAACAACTATCCCTTGATTTTATTTACATTCGAACGACAAGAAACGACCATAAAAGCATTGAAATCGAATCAAATGAATTAATTCGGATAGAACGAACTTTGATTATTTAGAATAGTGTACAACTCAATCTAATTGACTTGATTTTACTGTAATGAGAATGAGTAAACTTTAACGCATTCTAATAGATTCAAAACAACCAAATCGGATGTAAGGAACTTCAATAAATAAGAATTAACAACAATCCCTTGATTTTATTTACATTCGAACGATAACGAACGACCTTAAAAGCATTGAAATCGAATCAAATGAATTCTGTCGGATATAATGAACTTTGATTATTTAGAATAGTGTACAACTCAATCTAATGGACTTGATTTTACAGTAATGAGAACGAGTAAACTTTTACGCATTCTAATAGATTCAAAACAACCAAATCGAACGTAAGGAACTTCAATAAACAAGAATTAACAACTATCCCTTGATTTTATTTACATTCGAACGACAACAAACGACCATAAAAGCATTGAAATCGAATCAGATGAATTAATTCGGAGAGAACGAACTTTGATTATTTAGAATAGTGTACAACTCAATCTAATTGACTTGATTTTACTGTAATGAGAACAAGTAAACTTTAACGCATTCTAATAGAATCAAAACAACCAAATCGAACGTAAGGAACTTCAATAAACAAGAATGAACAACAATAACTTGATTTTATTTACATTCGAACGACAACGAACGACCATCAAAGCGTTGAAATCGAATGAAATGAATTCAGTCGGATAGAATGAACTTTGATTGTTTAGAATAGTGTACAACTCAATCTAATTGACTTGATTTTACTCTAATGAGAACGAGTAAACTTTAACGCATTCTAATATATTCAAAACAACCAAATCGAACGTAAGGAACTTCAACGAACAAGAATTAACAACAATCCCTTGATTTTATTTACATTCGAACGACAACGAACAACCTTAAAGGCATTGAAATCGAATCAAATGAATTCAGTCGGATAGAATGAACTTTGATTATTTAGAATAGTGTACAACTCAATCTAATTGACTTGATTTTACAGTAATGAGAAGGAGTAAATTTTAACGCGTTCTAATAAATTCAAAAAACCCAAATCGGATGTAAGAAACTTCAATAAACAAGAATAAACAACTATCCCTCGCTTTTATTTACATTCGAACGACAGCAAAGGACCTTAAAAGAACTGAAATCGAATCAAATCAATTAATTCGTATAGAATGAACTTTGATTATTTAGAATAGTGTACAACTGAATCTAATTGACTTAATTTGACAGTAATGAGAACGAGTATACTTTAATGCATTCCAATAGATTTAAAGCAACCGAATCGGATGTAAGGAACTTCAATAAATACGAATTAACAACAATCCCTTTATTTTGTTTGCATTTGAACGACAACAAATGACCTTAAAGGCGTTCGAATCGAATCAACTGAATTCAGTCGGATAGAATGAACTTTGATTATTTAGAATACAGTATTACTCAATCTAATTGACTTAATTTGACTGTAATGTGAACGAGTAAACTTTAACGCATTCCAATAGATTCTAAACAACCGAATCGGACGTAAGGAACTTCAATAAATAAGAACTAACAACAATCCCTTGATTTCGTTTGCATACGAACGACAACGGATGACGTTAAAGGCTTTCAAATCGAATCAAATGAATTGAGTTGGATAAAATGAACTTTGATTATTTCGAATAGTGTACAACTCAATCTAATTGACTTAATTTGACTGTAATCTGAACGAGTATACTTTAACGCATTCCAATAGATTCAAAACAACCAAATCGAACGTAAGGAACTTCAATAAACAAGAATTAAGAATAATCCCTTGATTTTATTTACATTCGAACGACAACGAACGACCTTAAAAGCATTGAAATCGAATCAAATGAATTCAGTCGGATAGAATGAACTTTGATTATTTAGAATAGTGTACAACTAAATCTAATTGACTTAATTTTACTGTAATGAGAACGAGTAAACTTTAACGCATTCTAATAGATTCAAAACAACCAAATCGGATGTAAGGAACTTCAATAAATAAGAATTAACAACAATCCCTTGATTTTATTTACATTCGAACGATAACGAACGACCTTAAAAGCATTGAAATCGAATCAAATGAATTCTGTCGGATATAATGAACTTTGATTATTTAGAATAGTGTACAACTCAATCTAATGGACTTGATTTTACAGTAATGAGAACGAGTAAACTTTTACGCATTCTAATAGATTCAAAACAACCAAATCGAACGTAAGGAACTTCAATAAACAAGAATTAACAACAATAACTTGATTTTATTTACATTCGAACGACAACAAACGACCATAAAAGCATTGAAATTGAATCAAATGAATTAATTCGAATAGAACGAACTTTGATTATTTAGAATAGTGTACAACTCAATCTAATTGACTTGATTTTACTGTAATGAGAACGAGTAAACTTTAACGCATTCTAATAGAATCAAAACAACCAAATCGAACGTAAGGAACTTCAATAAAAAAGAATTAAAAACAATCCCTTGATTTTATTTACATTCGAACGAAAACGAACGCCCTTAAAAGCATTGAAATCGAATCAAATGAATTCTGTCGGATATAATGAACTTTCATTATTTAGAATAGTGTACAACTCAATCTAATGGACTTGATTTTACAGTAATGAGAACGAGTAAACTTTTACGCATTCTAATAGATTCAAAACAACCAAATCGAACGTAAGGAACTTCAATAAACAAGAATTAAGAATAATCCCTTGATTTTATTTACATTCGAACGACAACGAACGACCTTAAAAGCATTGAAATCGAATCAAATGAATTAATTCGGATAGAACGAACTTTGATTATTTAGAATAGTGTACAACTCAATCTAATTGACTTGATTTTACTGTAATGAGAATGAGTAAACTTTAACGCATTCTAATAGATTCAAAACAACCAAATCGGATGTAAGGAACTTCAATAAATAAGAATTAACAACAATCCCTTGATTTTATTTACATTCGAACGATAACGAACGACCTTAAAAGCATTGAAATCGAATCAAATGAATTCTGTCGGATATAATGAACTTTGATTATTTAGAATAGTGTACAACTCAATCTAATGGACTTGATTTTACAGTAATGAGAACGAGTAAACTTTTACGCATTCTAATAGATTCAAAACAACCAAATCGAACGTAAGGAACTTCAATAAACAAGAATTAACAACTATCCCTTGATTTTATTTACATTCGAACGACAACAAACGACCATAAAAGCATTGAAATCGAATCAGATGAATTAATTCGGAGAGAACGAACTTTGATTATTTAGAATAGTGTACAACTCAATCTAATTGACTTGATTTTACTGTAATGAGAACGAGTAAACTTTAACGCATTCTAATAGAATCAAAACAACCAAATCGAACGTAAGGAACTTCAATAAAAAAGAATTAAAAACAATCCCTTGATTTTATTTACATTCGAACGAAAACGAACGCCCTTAAAAGCATTGAAATCGAATCAAATGAATTCTGTCGGATATAATGAACTTTGATTATTTAGAATAGTGTACAACTCAATCTAATGGACTTGATTTTACAGTAATGAGAACGAGTAAACTTTTACGCATTCTAATAGATTCAAAACGACCAAATCGAACGTAAGGAACTTCAATAAACAAGAATTAACAACAATCCCTTGATTTTATTTACATTCGAACGACAACGAACGACCATAAAAGCATTGAAATCGAATGAATTGAATTCAGTCGGATAGAATGAACTTTGATTATTTAGAATAGTGTACAACTCAATCTAATTGACTTGATTTGACTCTAATGAGAACGAGTAAATTTTAACGCATTCTAATAGATTCAAAACAACCAAATCGAACGTAAGGAACTTCAACGAACAAGAATTAACAACAATCCCTTGATTTTATTTACATTCGAACGACAACGAACGACCTTAAAAGCATTGAAATCGAATCAAATCAATTAATTCGTATCGAATGAACTTTGATTATTTAGAATAGTGTACAACTCAATCTAATTGACTTAATTTGACAGTAATGAGAACGAGTAAACTTTAAAACATTCCAATAGATTTAAAGCAACAAAATCGGACGTAACGAACTTGAATAAATAAGAATTAACAACAATCCCTTTATTTTGTTTGCATTTGAACGACAACAAATGACCTTAAAGGCGTTCGAATCGAATCAACTGAATTCAGTCGGATAGAATGAACTTTGATTATTTAGAATAGTGTACAACTCGATCTAATTGACTTAATTTGACTGTAATGACAACGAGTAAACTTTAACGCATTTTAATAGATTCAAAATAACCAAATCGAACGTAAGGAACTTCAATAAACAAGAATTAACAACTATCCCTTGTTTTATTTACATTCGATCGACAACCAACGACCATAAAAGCATTGAAATCGATTCAAATGAATTAATTCGGATAGAACGAACTTTGATTATTTAGAATAGAGTATTACTCAATCTAATTGACTTAATTTGACTGTAATGTGAACGAGTAAACTTTAACGCATTCCAATAGATTCAAAACAACCGAATCGGACGTAAGGAACTTCAACAAATAAGAACTAACAACAATCCCTTGATTTCGTTTGCATACGAACGACAACGGATGACGTTAAAGGCATTCAAATCGAATCAAATGAATTGAGTTGGATAGAATGAACTTTGATTATTTAGAATAGTGTACAACTCAATCTAATGGACTTAATTTGACTGTAATGTGAACGAGTAAACTTTAACGCATTCCAATAGATTCAAAACAACCGAATCGGGCGTAAGGAACTTCAATAAATAAGAACTAACAACAATCCCTTGATTTCATTTGCATACGAACGACAACGGATGATGTTAAAGGCATTCAAATCGAATCAAATGAATTGAGTTGGATAGAATGAACTTTTATTATTTAGAATAGTGTACAACTGAATCTAATTGACTTAATTTGACTGTAATGTAAACGAGTAAACTTTAACGCATTCCAATAGATTCAAAGCAACCGAATCAGACGTAAGGAACTTCAATAAATAAGAATTATAAAGAATCCCTTTATTTTGTTTGCATTTGAACGACAACAAATGACCTTAAAGGCGTTCGAATCGAATCAACTGAATTCAGTCGGATAGAATGAACTTTGATTATTTAGAATAGTGTACAACTCAATCTAATTGACTTAATTTGACTGTAATGTGAACGAGTATACTTTAACGCATTCCAATAGATTCAAAACAACCGAATCGGATGTAAGGAACTTTAAAAAATAAGAACTAACAACAATCCCTTGATTTCGTTTGCATACGAACGACAACGGATGTCGTTAAAGACATTCAATTCGAATAATGAATTGAGTTGGATAGAATGAACTTTGATTATTTTGAATAGTGTACAACTCAATCTAATTGACTTAATTTGACTGTAATGTGAATGAGTATACTTTGACGCATTCCAATAGATTCGAAACAACCAAATCGAACGTAAGGAACTTCAATAAAAAAGAATTAAGAACAATCCCTTGATTTTATTTACATTCGAACGACAACGAACGACCTTAAAAGCATTGAAGTCAATTCAAATGAATTCAGTCGGATAGAATGAACTTTGATTATTTAGAATAGTGTACAACTCAATCTAATTGACTTGATTTTACAGTAATGAGAACGAATAAACTTTAACGCATTCTAATAGATTCAAAAAACCCAAATCGGATGTAAGGAACTTCAATGAACAAGAATTAACAACTATCCCTTGATTTTATTTACATTCGAACGACAACAAACGTCCTTAAAAGCATTGAAATCGAATCAAATGAATTAATTCGTATAAAATGAACTTTGATTATTTAGAATAGTGTACAGCTCAATCTAATTGACGTGATTTGACTGTAATGAGAACGAGTAAACTTTAATGCATTCTAATAGATTCAAAACAACCAAATCGAACGTAAGGAACTTCAATAAACAAGAATTAACAACTATCCCTTGATTTTATTTACATTCAAACGACAACAAACGACCTTAAAAGCATTGAAATCGAATCAAATGAATTAATTCGGATAGAACGAACTTTGATTATTTAGAATAGTGTACAACTCAATCTAATTGACTTTATTTTACTGTAATGAGAACGAGTAAACTTTAACGCATTCTAATAGATTCAAAAAACCCAAATCGGATGTAAGGAACTTCAATAAACAAGAATTAACAACTATCCCTTGATTTTATTTACATTCGAACGACAACAAATGACCTTAAAAGTATTGAAATCGAATCAAATGAATTAATTCGTATAGAATGAACATTGATTATTTAGAATAGTGTAAAACTCAATCTAATTGACTTGATTTGACTGTAATGAGAACGAGTAAACTTTAACGCATTCTAATAGATTCAAAAAACCCAAATCGGATGTAAGGAACTTCAATAAACAAGAATTAACTACTATCCCTTGATTTTATTTACATTCGAACGACAACAAACGTCCTTAAAAGCATTGAAATCGAATCAAATGAATTAATTCGTATAAAATGAACTTTGATTATTTAGAATAGTGTACAACTCAATCTAATTGACGAGATTTGACTGTAATGAGAACGAGTAAACTTTAACGCATTCTAATAGATTCAAAACAACCAAATCGAAGGTAAGGAACTTCAAAAACAAGAATTAACAACTATCCCTTGATTTTATTTACATTCAAACGATAACAAACGACCTTAAAAGCATTGAAATCGAATCAAATGAATTAATTCGGATAGAACGAACTTTAATTATTTAGAATAGTGTACAACTGAATCTAATTGACTTGATTTTACTGTAATGAGAACGAGTAAACTTTAACGCATTCTAATAGATTCAAAACAACCAAATCGAACGTAAGGAACTTCAATAAACAAGAATGAACAACAATAACTTGATTTTATTTACATTCGAACGACAACGAACGACCATAAAAGCGTTGAAATCGAATGAAATGAATTCAGTCGGATAGAATGAACTTTGATTATTTAGAATAGTGTACAACTCAATCTAATTGACGTGATTTGACTGTAATGAGAACGAGTAAACTTTACTGCATTCTAATAGATTCAAAACAACCAAATCGAACGTAAGGAACTTCAAAAACAAGAATTAACAACTATCCCTTGATTTTATTTACATTCAAACGACAACAAACGACCTTAAAAGCATTGAAATCGAATCAAATGAATTAATTCGGATAGAACGAACTTTAATTATTTAGAATGGTGTACAACTGAATCTAATTGACTTGATTTTACTGTAATGAGAACGAGTAAACTTTAACGCATTCTAATAGATTCAAAACAACCAAATCGAACGTAAGGAACATCAATAAACAAGAATGAACAACGATAACTTGATTTTATTTACATTCGAACGACAACGAACGACCATAAAAGCGTTGAAATCGAATAAAATGAATTCAGTCGGATAGAATGAACTTTGATTATTTAGAATAGTGTACAACTCAATCTAATTGACTTGATTTTACTCTAATGAGAACGAGTAAACTTTAACACATTCTAATAGATTCAAAACAACTAAATCGAACGTAAGGAACTTCAATAAACAAGAACTAACAACAATCCCTTGATTTTATTTACATTCAAACGACAACAAACGACCTTAAAAGCATTGAAATCGAATCAAATGAATTAATTTGGATAGAACGAACTTTGATTATTTAGAATAGTGTACAACTCAATCTAATTGACTTGATTTGACTGTAATGTGAACGAGTAAACTTTAACGCATTCTAATAGATTCAAAAAACCCAAATCGGATATAAGGAACTTCAATAAACAAGAATTAACTACTATCCCTTGATTTTATTTACATTCGAACGACAACAAACGTCCTTAAAAGCATTGAAATCGAATCAAATGAATTAATTCGTATAAAATGAACTTTGATTATTTAGAATAGTGTACAACTCAATCTAATTGACGTGATTTGACTGTAATGAGAACGAGGAAACTTTAATGCATTCTAACAGATTCAAAACAACCAAATCGAACATAAGGAACTTCAAAAACAAGAATTAACAACTATCCCTTGATTTTATTTACATTCAAACGACAACAAACGACCTTAAAAGCATTGAAATCGAATCAAATGAATTAATTCGGATAGAACGAACTTTGATTATTTAGAATAGTGTACAACTCAATTTAATTGACTTGATTTTACTGTAATGAGAACGAGTAAACTTTAACGCATTCTAATAGATTCAAAAAACCCAAATCGGATGTAAGGGGGTTCAATAAACAAGAACTAACAACTATCCCTTGATTTTATTTACATTCGAACGACAACAAACGTCCTTAAAAGCATTGAAATCGAATCAAATGAATTCAGTCGGATAGAATGAACTTTGATTATTTAGAATAGTGTACAATTCAATCTAATTGACTTGATTTTACAGTAATGACAACGAGTAAACTTTAACGCATTCTAATAAATTCAAAAAACCCAAATCGGATTTAAGGAACTTCAATAAACAAGAATTAACAACTATCCCTTGATTTTATTTACATTCGAACGACAACAAATGACCTTAAAAGCATTGAAATCGAATCAAATGAATTAATTCGGATAGAATAAACTTTGATTATTTTGAATAGTGTACAACTCAATCTAATTGACTTAATTTGACTGTAATGAGAACGAGTAAACTTTAAAGCATTCCAATAGATTTAAAGCAACCGAATCGGACGTAAGGAACTTCAATAAATAAGAAGTAACAACAATCCCTTTATTTTGTTTGCATTTGAACGACAACAAATGACCTTAAAGGCGTTCTAATCGAATCAACTGAATTCAGTCGGATAGAATGAACTTTGATTATTTAGAATAGATTATTACTCAATCTAATTGACTTAATTTCACTGTAATGTGAACGAGTAAACTTTAACGCATTCCACTAGATTCAAAACAACCGAATCGGACGTAAGGAACTTCAACAAATAAGAACTAACAACAATCCCTTGATTTCGTTTGCAAACGAACGACAACGGATGACGTTAAAGGCATTCAAATCGAAGCAAATGAATTGAGTTGGATAGAATGAACTTTGATTATTTAGAATAGTGTACAACTGAATCTAATTGACTTAATTTGACTGTAATGTGAACGAGTATACTTTAACGCATTCCAAAAGATTGAAAACAACCAAATCGAACGTAAGGAACTTCAATAAACAAGAATTAAGAACAATCCCTTGATTTTATTTACATTCGAACGACAACGAACGACCTTAAAAGCATTGAAATCGAATCAAATGAATTCAATCGGATAGAATGAACTTCGAATATTTAGAATAGTGTACAACTCAATCTAATTGACTTGATTTTACACTAATGAGAACGAGTAAACTTTAACGCATTCTAATAAATTCAAAAACCCCAAATCGGATGTAAGGAACTTCAATAAACAAGAATTAACAACTATCCCTTGATTTTATAGACATTCAAACGACAACAAATGACCTTAAAAGCATTGAAATCGAATCAAATGAATTAATTCGGATAGAACGAACTTTGATTATTTAGAATAGTGTACAACTCAATCTAATTGACTTGATTTTACTATAATGAGAACGACTAAACTTTAACGCATTCTAATAGATTCAAAACAACCAAATCGAACGTAAGGAACTTCAATAAACAAGAACTAACAACAATCCCTTGATTTTATTTACATTCGAACGAAAACGAACGCCCTTAAAAGCATTGAAATCGAATCAAATGAATTCTGTCGGATATAATGAACTTTGATTATTTAGAATAGCGTACAACTCAATCTAATGGACTTGATTTTACAGTAATGAGAACGAGTAAACTTTTACGCTTTCTAATAGATTCAAAACAACCAAATCGGATGTAAGGAACTTCAATAAATAAGAATTAACAACAATCCCTTGATTTTATTTACATTCGAACGATAACGAACGACCTTAAAAGCATTGAAATTGAATCAAATGAATTCAGTCGGATAGAATGAACTTTGATTATTTAGAATAGTGTACAACTCAATCTAATTGACCTTATTTCACTGTAATGAGAACGAGTAAACTTTAACGCATTCTAATAGATTCAAAACAACCAAATCGAACGTAAGGAACTTCAATAAATAAGAATTAACAACAATCCCTTGATTTTATTTACATTCGAACGATAACGAATGACCTTAAAAGCATTGAAATGGAATCAAATGAATTCAGTCGGATAGAATGAACTTTGATTATTTAGAATAGTGTACAACTCGATCTAATTGACTTGATTTGACTGTAATGACAACGAGTAAACTTTAACGCATTTTAATAGATTCAAAACAACCAAATCGAACGTAAGGAACTTCAATACACAAGAACTAACAACAATCCCTTGATTTTATTTACATTCGAACGACAACAAACGTCCTTAAAAGCATTGAAATCAAATCAAATGAATTAATTCGTATAGAATGAACTTTGAATATTTAGAACAGTGTACAACTCAATCTAATTGACTTGATTTGACTGTAATGAGAACGAGTAAACTTTAACGCATTCTAATAGATTCAAAACAACCAAATCGAACGTAGAAACTTCAATAAACAAGAACTAACAACAATCCCTTGATTTTATTTACATTCGAACGACAACGAACGTCCATAAAAGCATTGAAATCGAATCAAATGAATTCAGTCGGATAGAATGATCTTTGATTATTTAGAATAGTGTACAACTCAATCTAATTGAATTAATTTTCCTGTAATGAGAACGAGTAAACTTTAACGCTTTCTAATAGATTCAAAACAACCAAATCGGATGTAAGGAACTTCAATAAATAAGAATTAACAACAATCCCTTGATTTTATTTACATTCGAACGATAACGAACGACCTTAAAAGCATTGAAATTGAATCAAATGAATTCAGTCGGATAGAATGAACTTTGATTATTTAGAATAGTGTACAACTCGATCTAATCGACTTGATTTGACTGTAATGACAACGAGTAACTTTAACGCATTTTAATAGATTCAAAACAACCAAATCGAACGTAAGGAACTTCAATAAACAAGAATTAACAACAATCCCTTGATTTTATTTACATTCGAACGACAACAAACGACCTGTAAAGCATTCAAATCGAATCAAATGAATTCTCTCGGATAGAATGAACTTTGATTATTTAGAATAGTGTACAACTCAGTCTAATTAACTTGATTTCACTGTAATGAGAACTAGTAAACTTTAACGTATTCTAATGGATTCAAAACAATCTAATCGAACGTAAGGAACTTTAACAAACAAGAATTAACAACAATCCCTTCATTTTATTTACATTCGAACGACAACGAACGACTTTAAAAGCATTGAAATCGAATCAAATGAATTCAGTCGGATAGAATGAACTTTGATTATTTAGAATAGTGTACAATTCAATCTAATTGACTTGATTTTACAGTAATGAGAAGGAGTAAATTTTAATGCATTCTAATAAATTCAAGGAACCCAAATCGGATGTAAGGAACTTCAATAAACAAGAATTAACAACTATCCCTCGCTTTTATTTACATTCGAACGCCAACAAAGGACCTTAAAAGCACTGAAATCGAATCAAATCAATTAATTCGTATAGAATGAACTTTGATTATTTAGAATAGTGTACAACTCAATCTAATTGACTTAATTTGACAGTAATGAGAACGAGTAAACTTTAAAGCATTCCAATAGATTTAAAGCAACCGAATCGGACGTAAGGAACTTCAATAAATAAGAATTAACAACAATCCCTTTATTTTGTTTGCATTTGAGCGACAACAAATGACCTTAAAGGCGTTCTAATCGAATCAACTGAATTCAGTCGGATAGAATGAACTTTGATTATTTAGAATAGATTATTACTCAATCTAATTGACTTAATTTCACTGTAATGTGAACGAGTAAACTTTAACGCATTCCACTAGATTCAAAACAACCGAATCGGACGTAAGGAACTTCAACAAATAAGAACTAACAACAATCCCTTGATTTCGTTTGCAAACGAACGACAACGGATGACGTTAAAGGCATTCAAATCGAATCAAATGAATTGAGTTGGATAGAATGAACTTTGATTATTTAGAATAGTGTACAACTGAATCTAATTGACTTAATTTGACTGTAATGTGAACGAGTATACTTTAACGCATTCCAAAAGATTGAAAACAACCAAATCGAACGTAAGGAACTTCAATAAACAAGAATTCAGAACAATCCCTTGATTTTATTTACATTCGAACGACAACGAACGACCTTAAAAGCATTGAAATCGAATCAAATGAATTCAATCGGATAGAATGAACTTCGAATATTTAGAATAATGTACAACTCAATCTAATTGACTTGATTTTACACTAATGAGAACGAGTAAACTTTAACGCATTCTAATAAATTCAAAAAACCCAAATCGGATGTAAGGAACTTCAATAAACAAGAATTAACAACTATCCCTTGATTTTATTGACATTCAAACGACAACAAACGACCTTAAAAGCATTGAAATCGAATCAAATGAATTAATTCGGATAGAACGAACTTTGATTATTTAGAATAGTGTACAACTCAATCTAATTGACTTGATTTTACTATAATGAGAACGAGTAAACTTTAACGCATTCTAATAGATTCAAAACAACCAAATCGAACGTAAGGAACTTCAATAAACAAGAACTAACAACAATCCCTTGATTTTATTTACATTCGAACGACAACGAACGTCCTTAAAAGCATTGAAATCGAATCAAATGAATTCAGTCGGATAGAATGAACTTTGATTATTTAGAATAGTGTACAACTCAATCTAATTGAATTAATTTTACTGTAATGAGAACGAGTAAACTTTAACGCTTTCTAATAGATTCAAAACAACCAAATCGGATGTAAGGAACTTCAATAAATAAGAATTAACAACAATCCCTTGATTTTATTTACATTCGAACGATAACGAACGACCTTAAAAGAATTGAAATTGAATCGAATGAATTCAGTCGGATAGAATGAACTTTGATTATTTAGAATAGTGTACAACTCAATCTAATTGACCTTATTTCACTGTAATGAGAACGAGTAAACTTTAACGCATTCTAATAGATTCAAAACAACCAAATCGAACGTAAGGAACTTCAATAAATAAGAATTAACAACAATCCCTTGATTTTATTTACATTCGAACGATAACGAACGACCTTAAAAGCATTGAAATGGAATCAAATGAATTCAGTCGGATAGAATGAACTTTGATTATTTAGAGTAGTGTACAACTCAATCTAATTGACTTAATTTGACTGTAATGTGAACGAGTATACTTTAACGCATTTCAATAGATTCAAAACAACCGAATCGGACGTAAGGAACTTTAATAAATAAGAACTAACAACAATCCCTTGATTTCGTTTGCATACGAACGACAACGGATGACGTTAAAGGCATTCAATTCGAATCAAAGGAATTGAGTTGGATAGAATGAACTTTGATTATTTAGAATAGTGTACAACTCATTCTAATTGACTTAATTTGACTGTAATGTGAACGCGTATACTTTGACGCATTCCAATAGATTCAAAACAACCAAATCGAACGTAAGGAACTTCAATAAACAAGAATTAAGAGCAATCCCTTGATTTTATTTACATTCGAACGACAACGAACGACCTTAAAAGCATTGAAATCGAATCAAATGAATTCAGTCGGATAGAATGAACTTTGATTATTTAGAATAGTGCACAAGTCAATCTAATTGACTTGATTTTACAGTAATGAGAATGAGTAAACTTTAACGCATTCTAATAAATTCAAAAAACCCAAATCGGATGTAAGGAACTTCAATAAACAAGAATTAACAACTATACCTTTATTTTATTTACATTCGAACGACAACAAACGACCTTCAAAGCATTGAAATCGAATCAAATGAATTAATTCGTATAGAATGAACTTTGATTATTTAGAATAGTGTACAACTGAATCTAATTGACTTAATTTGACTGTAATGTGAACGAGTATACTTTAACGCATTCCAAAAGATTGAAAACAACCAAATCGAACGTAAGGAACTTCAATAAACAAGAATTAAGAACAATCCCTTGATTTTATTTACATTCGAACGACAACGAACGACCTTAAAAGCATTGAAATCGAATCAAATGAATTCAATCGGATAGAATGAACTTCGAATATTTAGAATAGTGTACAACTCAATCTAATTGACTTGATTTTACACTAATGAGAACGAGTAAACTTTAACGCATTCTAATAAATTCAAAAAACCCAAATCGGATGTAAGGAACTTCAATAAACAAGAATTAACAACTATCCCTTGATTTTATTGACATTCAAACGACAACAAACGACCTTAAAAGCATTGAAATCGAATCAAATGAATTAATTCGGATAGAACGAACTTTGATTATTTAGAATAGTGTACAACTCAATCTAATTGAATTGATTTTACAGTAATGAAAATGAGTAAACTTTAACGCATTCTAATAAATTCAAAAAACCCAAATCGGATTTAAGGAACTTCAATGAACAAGAATTAACAACTATCCCTTGATTTTATTTACATTCGAACGATAACGAACGACCTTAAAAGCATTGAAATTGAATCAAATGAATTCAGTCGGATAGAATGAACTTTGATTATTTAGAATAGTGTACAACTCAATCTAATTGACTTAATTTGACTGTAATGAGAACGAGTAAACTTTAAAGCATTCCAATAGATTCAAAGCAACCGAATCAGACGTAAGGAACTTCAATAAATAAGAATTATCAACAATCCCCTTATTTTGTTTGCATTTGAACGACAACAAATGACCTTAAAGGCGTTCAAATCGAATCAACTGAATTCAGTCAGATAGAATGAACTTTGATTATTTAGAGTAGTGTACAACTCAATCTAATTGATTTAATTTGACTGTAATGTGAACGAGTATACTTTAACGCATTTCAATAGATTCAAAACAACCGAATCGGACGTAAGGAACTTTAATAAATAAGAACTAACAACAATCCCTTGATTTCGTTTGCATACGAACGACAACGGATGACGTTAAAGGCATTCAATTCGAATCAAAGGAATTGAGTTGGATAGAATGAACTTTGATTATTTAGAATAGTGTACAACTCATTCTAATTGACTTAATTTGACTGTAATGTGAACGAGTATACTTTGACGCATTCCAATAGATTCAAAACAACCAAATCGAACGTAAGGAACTTCAATAAACAAGAATTAAGAACAATCCCTTGATTTTATTTACATTCGAACGACAACGAACGACCTTAAAAGCATTGAAATCGAATCAAATGAATTCAGTCGGATAGAATGAACTTTGATTATTTAGAATAGTGCACAAGTCAATCTAATTGACTTGATTTTACAGTAATGAGAATGAGTAAACTTTAACGCATTCTAATAAATTCAAAAAACCCAAATCGGATGTAAGGAACTTCAATAAACAAGAATTAACAACTATACCTTTATTTTATTTACATTCGAACGACAACAAACGACCTTCAAAGCATTGAAATCGAATCAAATGAATTAATTCGTATAGAATGAACTTTGATTATTTAGAATAGTGTACAACTCAATCTAATTGACTTGATTTGACTGTAATGACAACGAGTAAACTTTAACGCATTCTAATAGATTCAAAATAACCAAATCGAACGTAAGGAACTTCAGTAAACAAGAATTAACAACAATCCCTTGATTTTATTTACATTCGAACGACAACGAACGTCCTTAAAAGCATTGAAATCGAATCAAATGAATTCAGTCGGATAGAATGAACTTTGATTATTTAGAATAGTGTACAAGTCAATCTAATTGACTTGATTTTACAGTAATGAAAACGAGTAAACTTTAACGCATTCTAATAAATTCAAAAAACCCAAATCGGATTTAAGGAACTTCAATAAACAAGAATTAACAACTATCCCTTGATTTTATTTACATTCGAACGACAACAAATGACCTTAAAAGCATTGAAATCGAATCAAATGAATTAATTCGGATAGAACGAACTTTGATTATTTAGAATAGTGTACAACTCAATCTAATTGAATTGATTTTACAGTAATGAAAACGAGTAAACTTTAACGCATTCTAATAAATTCAAAAAACCCAAATCGGATTTAAGGAACTTCAATAAACAAGAATTAACAACTATCCCTTGATTTTATTTACATTCGAACGACAACAAATGACCTTAAAAGCATTGAAATCGAATCAAATGAATTAATTCGGATAGAATGAACTTTGATTATTTTGAATAGTGTACAACTCAATCTAATTGACTTAATTTGACTGTAATGAGAACGAGTAAACTTTAAAGCATTCCAATAGATTCAAAGCAACCGAATCGGACGTAAGGAACTTCAATAAATAAGAATTATCAACTATCCCCTTATTTTGTTTGCATTTGAACGACAACAAATGACCTTAAAGGCGTTCGAATCGAATCAACTGAATTCAGTCGGATAGAATGAAGTTTGATTATTTAGAATAGTGTACAACTCAATCTAATTGACTTAATTTGACTGTAATGTGAACGAGTATACTTTAACGCATTCCAATAAATTCAAAACAACCGAATCGGACGTAAGGAACTTTAATAAATAAGAACTAACAACAATCCCTTGATTTCGTTTGCATACGAACGACAACGGATGACGTTAAAGGCATTCAATTCGAATCAAATGAATTGAGTTGGATAGAATTGTTGGAAATATGTGGAAAACTAGCTAAATCTATGTTTTGATAATTAACAAATCAATTTGAGTAAGTCTTGGCTACTAACACGTTTGTGGAAATGTTTAAGGGATATACATTTGAAGAAAATAAAGTATGGAAGGCCAAGTCGTTCCCCAAGTCGACTCCAAGATCGACTTCAAAGAACCCAAACTGTCCAGAGTTGAAAATGGGAGAAGAACAAGTGAAGTCGCAGGCCAAGTCGACTCCACTTGCGACTTGGGAAGCCAAGTCGCAAACGAAGTCGACTCCAGGATCGACTTCAAATGGCGAAAACTCTCCAGAGTCGAAGCTCAGAACACGAAGTGCCGAAGTCGCACCCCAAGTCGACTCCACGTGCGACTTGAGGTGAAGTCGCAGCCGAAGTCGACTCCGACATCAACTTCGATCGGGCAGAGGCGATTTTTCAGAAGATAAGCTGGAATGCATATTCAAGATGAAATCAAGTCATGAGTCCAATGCGAAGCAAGGAGCTTGAATCAATCATGCAAGGGTCAAGCTCTTCAAGATTCACAAGATCCAAATGTTCAAGATTCAAGGATTTAAGGTTTGCAAATCTTGGAGCTAATGAAAGCAAGACACCATGATCCAAAGAGTAACAAAAATTGCAAAGGAATTAAAAGGCTTGAGAAAGACTAAGCAAAACAAAAGTTTCAAAGTTCCAAGTTCATGAAGCCAACTGTCGAGGTGAAGTCGAACCCGAAGTCGACTCCACCTGCGACTTGGGTCAAGTCGAGAACCCAAGTCGACCCTGACTGGAACTTGAAGTTGCGACGGAGAAGCGAAGTCGCACCCGAAGTCGACTCCATCTGCGACTTGGGCGAAGTCGCATCCGAAGTCGACTCCACATGCGACTTGGGTCGCAACGGTCGGAATTTATTCGAACGTTGGCGCATTAAATGCGCACCACCTACCTTCTAATGTTCGGATTCCCTCCAAAATTATAAATAACATTCATGGTGGACGAGAGAAGGAGCTGAGAAACATTAAGTGTGCTTAACTACCATCTTCAAGAGCTTTAAAGAGATCAAGCAAATCAAAGAGGGAGAACTTTGCTTCAAACTGCAAGAGCTACATTTCAAAATCTTCAAAGCCATTACTACAAGTTCTTCTCTGCACCAAACTGCTTCTACACATCTGTAAAGTGTAGATTTATTTCATTGCTTATTTGTTTGTATTGAACTTGATTTAGCTTGGGTAGCTAAGATCAAGTGATAGCAAAGTAGTGTGTGATTGGAGTGTGACTCATCACCTACTTGTGCTAGTTGTTGATGCCCCCTAGAGCTAGAATCTAGAAGAGAGCAAGAGGCTCTAGTTGTTGATGCCCCCTAGAGCTAGAATCTAGAAGAGAGCAGTGGCTCTAATTGTATTGAGAGAATACAATAGTGGAACCCAAGTCACAAGGAGTGTGAGCTTGGAAGAGTGGAGTAGGGAGGTTGCCCGAACCACTATAAAAATCTTGTGTGTTTGATTTATTTATCTGCTCTCTACATTATATTGCTTTCTATTTCGTTTCTTCATTAAGGGGACTAGATTAATCCGGGGTAAAGCTTCTGTTTAAGTTGTAAATTTTAAATTACCCAATTCACCCCTCCCCTCTTGGGTTTTGCCATCAATTCGGGACCCAACAAGAATGAACTTTGATTATTTAGAATAGTGTACAACTCAATCTAATTGACTTAATTTGACTGTAATGTGAACGAGTATACTTTGACGCATTCCAATAGATTCAAAACAACCAAATCGAACATAAGGAACTTCAATAAACAAGAATTAAGAACAATCCCTTGATTTTATTTACATTCGAACGACAACGAACGATCTTAAAAGCATTGAAATCGAATCAAATGAATTCAGTCGGATAGAATGAACTTCGATTATTTAGAATAGTGCACAACTCAATCTAATTGACTTGATTTTACAGTAATGAGAATGAGTAAACTTTAACGCATTCTAATAAATTCAAAAAACCCAAATCGGATGTAAGGAACTTCAATAAACAAGAATTAACAACTATCCCTTGATTTTATTTACATTCGAACGACAACAAACGACCTTCACAGCATTGAAATCGAATCAAATGAATTAATTCGTATAGAATGAACTTTGATTATTTAGAATAGTGTACAACTCAATCTAATTGACTTAATTTTACTGTAATGAGAACGAGTAAACTTTCAAGCATTCGAATAGATTTACAGCAACCGAATCGGGCGTAAGGAACTTCAATAAATGAGAATTAACAACAATCTCCTTATTTTTTTTTGCATTTGAACGACAACAAATGACCTTAAAGGCGTTCGAATCGAATCAACTGAATTCAGTCGGATAGAATGAACTTTGATTATTTACAATAGTGTATTACTCAATCTAATTGACTTAATTTGACTGTAATGTCAATGAGTAAACTTTAACGCATTCCAATAGATTCAAAACAACCGAATCGGACGTAAGGAACTTCAATAAATAAGAACTAACAACAATCCCTTGATTTCGTTTGCATACGAACGACAACGGATGACGTTAAAGGCATTCAAATCGAATCAAATGAATTAATTCGGATAGAACGAACTTTGATTATTTAGAATAGTGTACAACTCAATCTAATTGAATTGATTTTACAGTAATGAAAACGAGTAAACTTTAACGCATTCTAATAAATTCAAAAAACCCAAATCGGATTTAAGGAACTTCAATAAACAAGAATTAACAACTATCCCTTGATTTTATTTACATTCGAACGACAACAAATGACCTTAAAAGCATTGAAATCGAATCAAATGAATTAATTCGGATAGAATGAACTTTGATTATTTTGAATAGTGTACAACTCAATCTAATTGACTTAATTTGACTGTAATGAGAACGAGTAAACTTTAAAGCATTCCAATAGATTCAAAGCAACCGAATCGGACGTAAGGAACTTCAATAAATAAGAATTATCAACTATCCCCTTATTTTGTTTGCATTTGAACGACAACAAATGACCTTAAAGGCGTTCGAATCGAATCAACTGAATTCAGTCGGATAGAATGAAGTTTGATTATTTAGAATAGTGTACAACTCAATCTAATTGACTTAATTTGACTGTAATGTGAACGAGTATACTTTAACGCATTCCAATAAATTCAAAACAACCGAATCGGACGTAAGGAACTTTAATAAATAAGAACTAACAACAATCCCTTGATTTCGTTTGCATACGAACGACAACGGATGACGTTAAAGGCATTCAATTCGAATCAAATGAATTGAGTTGGATAGAATTGTTGGAAATATGTGGAAAACTAGCTAAATCTATGTTTTGATAATTAACAAATCAATTTGAGTAAGTCTTGGCTACTAACACGTTTGTGGAAATGTTTAAGGGATATACATTTGAAGAAAATAAAGTATGGAAGGCCAAGTCGTTCCCCAAGTCGACTCCAAGATCGACTTCAAAGAACCCAAACTGTCCAGAGTTGAAAATGGGAGAAGAACAAGTGAAGTCGCAGGCCAAGTCGACTCCACTTGCGACTTGGGAAGCCAAGTCGCAAACGAAGTCGACTCCAGGATCGACTTCAAATGGCGAAAACTCTCCAGAGTCGAAGCTCAGAACACGAAGTGCCGAAGTCGCACCCCAAGTCGACTCCACGTGCGACTTGAGGTGAAGTCGCAGCCGAAGTCGACTCCGACATCAACTTCGATCGGGCAGAGGCGATTTTTCAGAAGATAAGCTGGAATGCATATTCAAGATGAAATCAAGTCATGAGTCCAATGCGAAGCAAGGAGCTTGAATCAATCATGCAAGGGTCAAGCTCTTCAAGATTCACAAGATCCAAATGTTCAAGATTCAAGGATTTAAGGTTTGCAAATCTTGGAGCTAATGAAAGCAAGACACCATGATCCAAAGAGTAACAAAAATTGCAAAGGAATTAAAAGGCTTGAGAAAGACTAAGCAAAACAAAAGTTTCAAAGTTCCAAGTTCATGAAGCCAACTGTCGAGGTGAAGTCGAACCCGAAGTCGACTCCACCTGCGACTTGGGTCAAGTCGAGAACCCAAGTCGACCCTGACTGGAACTTGAAGTTGCGACGGAGAAGCGAAGTCGCACCCGAAGTCGACTCCATCTGCGACTTGGGCGAAGTCGCATCCGAAGTCGACTCCACATGCGACTTGGGTCGCAACGGTCGGAATTTATTCGAACGTTGGCGCATTAAATGCGCACCACCTACCTTCTAACGTTCGGATTCCCTCCAAAATTATAAATAACATTCATGGTGGACGAGAGAAGGAGCTGAGAAACATTAAGTGTGCTTAACTACCATCTTCAAGAGCTTTAAAGAGATCAAGCAAATCAAAGAGGGAGAACTTTGCTTCAAACTGCAAGAGCTACATTTCAAAATCTTCAAAGCCATTACTACAAGTTCTTCTCTGCACCAAACTGCTTCTACACATCTGTAAAGTGTAGATTTATTTCATTGCTTATTTGTTTGTATTGAACTTGATTTAGCTTGGGTAGCTAAGATCAAGTGATAGCAAAGTAGTGTGTGATTGGAGTGTGACTCATCACCTACTTGTGCTAGTTGTTGATGCCCCCTAGAGCTAGAATCTAGAAGAGAGCAAGAGGCTCTAGTTGTTGATGCCCCCTAGAGCTAGAATCTAGAAGAGAGCAGTGGCTCTAATTGTATTGAGAGAATACAATAGTGGAACCCAAGTCACAAGGAGTGTGAGCTTGGAAGAGTGGAGTAGGGAGGTTGCCCGAACCACTATAAAAATCTTGTGTGTTTGATTTATTTATCTGCTCTCTACATTATATTGCTTTCTATTTCGTTTCTTCATTAAGGGGACTAGATTAATCCGGGGTAAAGCTTCTGTTTAAGTTGTAAATTTTAAATTACCCAATTCACCCCTCCCCTCTTGGGTTTTGCCATCAATTCGGGACCCAACAAGAATGAACTTTGATTATTTAGAATAGTGTACAACTCAATCTAATTGACTTAATTTGACTGTAATGTGAACGAGTATACTTTGACGCATTCCAATAGATTCAAAACAACCAAATCGAACATAAGGAACTTCAATAAACAAGAATTAAGAACAATCCCTTGATTTTATTTACATTCGAACGACAACGAACGATCTTAAAAGCATTGAAATCGAATCAAATGAATTCAGTCGGATAGAATGAACTTCGATTATTTAGAATAGTGCACAACTCAATCTAATTGACTTGATTTTACAGTAATGAGAATGAGTAAACTTTAACGCATTCTAATAAATTCAAAAAACCCAAATCGGATGTAAGGAACTTCAATAAACAAGAATTAACAACTATCCCTTGATTTTATTTACATTCGAACGACAACAAACGACCTTCACAGCATTGAAATCGAATCAAATGAATTAATTCGTATAGAATGAACTTTGATTATTTAGAATAGTGTACAACTCAATCTAATTGACTTAATTTTACTGTAATGAGAACGAGTAAACTTTCAAGCATTCGAATAGATTTACAGCAACCGAATCGGGCGTAAGGAACTTCAATAAATGAGAATTAACAACAATCTCCTTATTTTTTTTTGCATTTGAACGACAACAAATGACCTTAAAGGCGTTCGAATCGAATCAACTGAATTCAGTCGGATAGAATGAACTTTGATTATTTACAATAGTGTATTACTCAATCTAATTGACTTAATTTGACTGTAATGTCAATGAGTAAACTTTAACGCATTCCAATAGATTCAAAACAACCGAATCGGACGTAAGGAACTTCAATAAATAAGAACTAACAACAATCCCTTGATTTCGTTTGCATACGAACGACAACGGATGACGTTAAAGGCATTCAAATCGAATCAAATGAATTGAGTTGGATAGAATGAACTTTGATTATTTAGAATAGTGTACAACTCAATCTAATTGACTTAATTTGACTGTAATGTGAACGAGTAAACTTTAACGCATTCCAATAGATTCAAAACAACCGAATCGGACGTAAGGAACTTCAACAAATAAGAACTAACAACAATCCCTTGATTTCGTTTGCAAACGAACGCCAACGGATGACGTTAAAGGCATTCAAATCGAATCAAATGAATTGAGTTGGATAGAATGAACTTTGATTATTTAGAATAGTGTACAACTCAATCTAATTGACTTAATTTGACTGTAATGAGAACGAGTAAACTTTAAAGCATTCCAATAGATTTAAAGCAGCCGAATCGGACGTAAGGAATTTCAATAAATAAGAATTAACAACAATCCCTTTATTTTGTTTGCATTTGAACGACAACAAATGACCTTAAAGGCGTTCGAATCGAATCAACTGAATTCATTCGGATAGAATGAAGTTTGATTATTTAGAATAGTGTACAACTCAATCTAATTGACTTAATTTGACTGTAATGTGAACGAGTATACTTTAACGCATTCCAATAGATTCAAAACAACCGAATCGGATGTAAGGAACTTTAATAAATAAGAACTAACAACAATCCCTTGATTTCGTTTGCATACGAACGACAACGGATGACGTTAAAGGCATTCAATTCGAATCAAATGAATTGAGTTGGATAGAATTGTTGGAAATATGTGGAAAACTAGCTAAATCTATGTTTTGATGATTAACAAATCAATTTGAGTAAGTCTTGGCTACTAACACGTTTGTGGAAATGTTTAAGGGATATACATTTGAAGAAAATAAAGTATGGAAGGCCAAGTCGTTCCCCAAGTCGACTCCAAGATCGACTTCAAAGAACCCAAACTGTCCAGAGTTGAAAATGGGAGAAGAACAAGTGAAGTCGCAGGCCAAGTCGACTCCACTTGCGACTTGGGAAGCCAAGTCGCAAACGAAGTCGACTCCAGGATCGACTTCAAATGGCGAAAACTCTCCAGAGTCGAAGCTCAGAACACGAAGTGCCGAAGTCGCACCCCAAGTCGACTCCACGTGCGACTTGAGGTGAAGTCGCAGCCGAAGTCGACTCCGACATCAACTTCGATCGGGCAGAGGCGATTTTTCAGAAGATAAGCTGGAATGCATATTCAAGATGAAATCAAGTCATGAGTCCAATGCGAAGCAAGGAGCTTGAATCAATCATGCAAGGGTCAAGCTCTTCAAGATTCACAAGATCCAAATGTTCAAGATTCAAGGATTTAAGGTTTGCAAATCTTGGAGCTAATGAAAGCAAGACACCATGATCCAAAGAGTAACAAAAATTGCAAAGGAATTAAAAGGCTTGAGAAAGACTAAGCAAAACAAAAGTTTCAAAGTTCCAAGTTCATGAAGCCAACTGTCGAGGTGAAGTCGAACCCGAAGTCGACTCCACCTGCGACTTGGGTCAAGTCGAGAACCCAAGTCGACCCTGACTGGAACTTGAAGTTGCGACGGAGAAGCGAAGTCGCACCCGAAGTCGACTCCATCTGCGACTTGGGCGAAGTCGCATCCGAAGTCGACTCCACATGCGACTTGGGTCGCAACGGTCGGAATTTATTCGAACGTTGGCGCATTAAATGCGCACCACCTACCTTCTAACGTTCGGATTCCCTCCAAAATTATAAATAACATTCATGGTGGACGAGAGAAGGAGCTGAGAAACATTAAGTGTGCTTAACTACCATCTTCAAGAGCTTTAAAGAGATCAAGCAAATCAAAGAGGGAGAACTTTGCTTCAAACTGCAAGAGCTACATTTCAAAATCTTCAAAGCCATTACTACAAGTTCTTCTCTGCACCAAACTGCTTCTACACATCTGTAAAGTGTAGATTTATTTCATTGCTTATTTGTTTGTATTGAACTTGATTTAGCTTGGGTAGCTAAGATCAAGTGATAGCAAAGTAGTGTGTGATTGGAGTGTGACTCATCACCTACTTGTGCTAGTTGTTGATGCCCCCTAGAGCTAGAATCTAGAAGAGAGCAAGAGGCTCTAGTTGTTGATGCCCCCTAGAGCTAGAATCTAGAAGAGAGCAGTGGCTCTAATTGTATTGAGAGAATACAATAGTGGAACCCAAGTCACAAGGAGTGTGAGCTTGGAAGAGTGGAGTAGGGAGGTTGCCCGAACCACTATAAAAATCTTGTGTGTTTGATTTATTTATCTGCTCTCTACATTATATTGCTTTCTATTTCGTTTCTTCATTAAGGGGACTAGATTAATCCGGGGTAAAGCTTCTGTTTAAGTTGTAAATTTTAAATTACCCAATTCACCCCTCCCCTCTTGGGTTTTGCCATCAATTCGGGACCCAACAAGAATGAACTTTGATTATTTAGAATAGTGTACAACTCAATCTAATTGACTTAATTTGACTGTAATGTGAACGAGTATACTTTGACGCATTCCAATAGATTCAAAACAACCAAATCGAACATAAGGAACTTCAATAAACAAGAATTAAGAACAATCCCTTGATTTTATTTACATTCGAACGACAACGAACGATCTTAAAAGCATTGAAATCGAATCAAATGAATTCAGTCGGATAGAATGAACTTCGATTATTTAGAATAGTGCACAACTCAATCTAATTGACTTGATTTTACAGTAATGAGAATGAGTAAACTTTAACGCATTCTAATAAATTCAAAAAACCCAAATCGGATGTAAGGAACTTCAATAAACAAGAATTAACAACTATCCCTTGATTTTATTTACATTCGAACGACAACAAACGACCTTCACAGCATTGAAATCGAATCAAATGAATTAATTCGTATAGAATGAACTTTGATTATTTAGAATAGTGTACAACTCAATCTAATTGACTTAATTTTACTGTAATGAGAACGAGTAAACTTTCAAGCATTCGAATAGATTTACAGCAACCGAATCGGGCGTAAGGAACTTCAATAAATGAGAATTAACAACAATCTCCTTATTTTTTTTTGCATTTGAACGACAACAAATGACCTTAAAGGCGTTCGAATCGAATCAACTGAATTCAGTCGGATAGAATGAACTTTGATTATTTACAATAGTGTATTACTCAATCTAATTGACTTAATTTGACTGTAATGTCAATGAGTAAACTTTAACGCATTCCAATAGATTCAAAACAACCGAATCGGACGTAAGGAACTTCAATAAATAAGAACTAACAACAATCCCTTGATTTCGTTTGCATACGAACGACAACGGATGACGTTAAAGGCATTCAAATCGAATCAAATGAATTGAGTTGGATAGAATGAACTTTGATTATTTAGAATAGTGTACAACTCAATCTAATTGACTTAATTTGACTGTAATGTGAACGAGTAAACTTTAACGCATTCCAATAGATTCAAAACAACCGAATCGGACGTAAGGAACTTCAACAAATAAGAACTAACAACAATCCCTTGATTTCGTTTGCAAACGAACGCCAACGGATGACGTTAAAGGCATTCAAATCGAATCAAATGAATTGAGTTGGATAGAATGAACTTTGATTATTTAGAATAGTGTACAACTCAATCTAATTGACTTAATTTGACTGTAATGAGAACGAGTAAACTTTAAAGCATTCCAATAGATTTAAAGCAGCCGAATCGGACGTAAGGAATTTCAATAAATAAGAATTAACAACAATCCCTTTATTTTGTTTGCATTTGAACGACAACAAATGACCTTAAAGGCGTTCGAATCGAATCAACTGAATTCAGTCGGATAGAACGAACTTTGATTTTTTAGAATAGTGTATTACTAATCTAATTGACTTAATTTGACTGTAATGTGAACGAGTAAACTTTACCGCATTCTAATAAATTCAAAAAACCCAAATCGGATGTAAGGAACTTCAATAAACAAGAATTAACAACTATCCCTTGATTTTATTTACATTCGAACGACAACGAACGTCCTTAAAAGCATTGAAATCGAATAAAATGAATTAATTCGTATAGAATGAACTTTGATTATTTAGAACAGTGTACAACTCAATCTAATTGACTTCATTTGACTGTAATGTGAACGAGTATACTTTGTAGCTTTCCAATAGATTCAAAACAACCAAATCGAACATAAGGAACTTCAATAAACAAGAATTAACAACAATCCCTTGATTTTATTTACATTCGAACGACAACGAACGTTCTTAAAAGCATTGAAATCGAATCAAATGAATTCAGTCGGATACAATGAACTTTGATTATTTAGAATAGTGTACAAGTCAATCTAATTGACTTGATTTTACAGTAATGAAAACGAGTAAACTTTAACGCATTCTAATAAATTCAAAAAACCCAAATCGGATTTAAGGAACTTCAATTAACAAGAATTAACAACTATCCCTTGATTTTATTTACATTCGAACGACAACAAACGACCTTAAAAGCATTGAAATCGAATCAAACGAATTAATTCGGATAGAATGAACTTTGATTATTTTGAATAGTGTACAACTCAATCTAATTGACTTAATTTGCCTGTAATGAGAACGAGTAAACTTTAAAGCATTCCAATAGATTCAAAGCAACCGAATCGGACGTAAGGAACTTCAATAAATAAGAATTATCAACAATCCCCTTATTTTGTTTGCATTTGAACGACAACAAATGACCTTAAAGGCGTTCGAATCGAATCAACTGAATTCAGTCGGATAGAATGAACTTTGATTATTTAGAATAGTGTACAACTCAATCTAATTGACTTAATTTGACTATAATGTGAACGAGTATACTTTAACGCATTCCAATAAATTCAAAACAACCGAATCGGATGTAAGGAACTTTAATAAATAAGAACTAACAACAATCCCTTGATTTCGTTTGCATACGAACGACAACGGATGACGTTAAAGGCATTCAATTCGAATCAAATGAATTGAGTTGGATAGAATGAACTTTGATTATTTAGAATAATGTACAACTCAATCTAATTGACTTAATTTGACTGTAATGTGAACGAGTATACTTTGACGCATTCCAATAGATTCAAAACAACCAAATCGAACATAAGGAACTTCAATAAACAAGAATTAAGTACAATCCCTTGATTTTATTTACATTCGAACGACAACGAACGACATTAAAAGTATTGAAATCGAATCAAATGAATTCAGTCGGATAGAATGAACTTTGATTATTTAGAATAGTGCACAACTCAATCTAATTGACTTGATTTTACAGTAATGAGAACGAGTAAACTTTAAAGCATTCCAATAGATTCAAAGCAACCGAATCGGACGTAAGGAACTTAAATAAATAAGAATTATCAACTATCCCCTTATTTTGTTTGCATTTGAACGACAACAAATGACCTTAAAGGCGTTCGAATCGAATCAACTGAATTCAGTCGGATAGAATGAAGTTTGATTATTTAGAATAGTGTACAACTCAATCTAATTGACTTAATTTGACTGTAATGTGAACGAGTAAACTTTAACGCATTCCAATAGATTCAAAACAACCGAATCGGACGTAAGGAACTTCAATAAATAAGAACTAATAACAATCCCTTGATTTCGTTTGCATACGAACGACAACGGATGACGTTAAAGCCATTCAAATCGAATCAAATGAATTGAGTTGGATAGAATAAACTTTGATTATTTAGAATAGTGTACAACTCAATCTAATTGACTTAATTTTACTGTAATGTGAACGAGTAAACTTTAACGCATTCCAATAGATTCAAAACAACCGAATCGGACGTAAGGAACTTCGATAAATAAGAACTAACAACAATCCCTTGATTTCGTTTGCATACGAACGATAACGGATGACGTTAAAGGCATTCAAATCGAATCAAATGAATTGAGTTGGAGAGAATGAACTTTGATTATTTAGAATAGTGTACAACTCAATCTAATTGACTTAATTTGACTGTAATGAGAACGAGTAAACTTTAAAGAATTCCAATAGATTTAAAGCAGCTGAATCGGACGTAAGGAATTTCAATAAATCAGAACTAACAACAATCCCTTCATTTTGTTTGCATTTGAATGACAACAAATGACCTTAAAGGCCTTCGAATCGAATCAACTGAATTCAGTCGGATAGAATGAACTTTGATTTTTTAGAATAGTGTATTACTCAATCTGATTGACTTAATTTGACTGTAATGTGAACGAGTAAACTTTACCGCATTCTAATAAATTCAAAAAACCCGAATCGGATGTAAGGAACTTCAATAAACAAGAATTAACAACTATCCCTTGATTTATTTACATTCGAACGACAACGAACGACCTTAAAAGTATTGAAATCGAATCAAATGAATTCAGTCGGATAGAATGAACTTTGATTATTTAGAATAGTGTACAACTGAATCTAATTGACTTGATTTTACGGTAATGAGAACGAGTAAACTTTAACGCATTCTAATAGATTCAAAACAACCAAATCGGATGTAAGAAATTTTCAATAAACAAGAATTAACAACAATCCCTTGAATTTATAAACATTCGAACGACAACGAACGACCTTAAAAGCATTGAAATCAAATCAAATGAATTCAGTCGGATAGAATGAACTTTGATTATTTAGAATAGTGTACAACTCAATCTAATTGACTTAATTTGACTGTAATGAGAACGAGTAAACTTTAAAGCATTCCAATAGATTTAAAGCAGCCGAATCGGACGTAAGGAATTTCAATAAATCAGAATTAACAACAATCCCTTTATTTTGTTTGCATTTGAACGACAACAAATGACCTTAAAGGCGTTCGAATCGAATCAACTGAATTCAGTCGGATAGAATGAACTTTGATTTTTTAGAATAGTGTATTACTCAATCTAATTGACTTAATTTGACTGTAATGTGAACGAGTAAACTTTACCGCATTCTAATAAATTCAAAAAACCCGAATCGGATGTAAGGAACTTCAATAAACAAGAATTAACAACTATCCCTTGATTTTATTTACATTCGAACGACAACAAACGACCTTAAAAGCATTGAAATCGAATCAGATGAATTAATTCGTTTAGAATGAACTTTGATTATTTAGAATAGTGTACAACTGAATCTAATTGACTTGATTTTACAGTAATAAGAACGAGTAAACTTTAACGCATTCTAATAGATTCAAAACAACCAAATCGGATGTAAGAAATTTTCAATAAACAAGAGTTAACAACAATCGCTTGAATTTATAAACATTCCAACGACAAAAAACGACCTTAAAAGCATTGAAATCGAATCAAATGAATTAATTCGGATAGAACGAACTTTGATTATTTAGAATAGTGTACAACTCAATCTAATTGACTTGATTTGACTGTAATGAGAACGAGTAAACTTTAACGCATTCTAATAGATTCAAAACAACCAAATCGAACGTAAGGAACTTCAATAAATAAGAATTAACAACAATCCCTTGATTTTACTTACATTCGAACGACGACGAACGACCTTAAAAGCATTGAAATCGAATCAAATGAATTCAGTCGGATAGAATGAACTTTGATTATTTAGAATAGTGTACAACTCAATCAAATTGACTTAATTTGACTGTAATGAGAACGAGTAAACTTTAAAGCATTCCAATAGATTTAAAGCAGCCGAATCGGACGTAAGGAATTTCAATAAATCAGAATTAACAACAATCCCTTTATTTTGTTTGCATTTGAACGACAACAAATGACCTTAAAGGTGTTCAAATCGAATCAACTGAATTCAGTCGGATAGAATGAACTTTGATTTTTTAGAATAGTGTATTACTCAATCTAATTGACTTAATTTGACTGTAATGTGAACGAGTAAACTTTACCGCATTCTAATAAATTTAAAAAACCCGAATCGGATGTAAGGAACTTCAATAAACAAGAATTAGCAACTATCCCTTGATTTTATTTACATTCGAACGACAACAAACGACCTTAAAAGCATTGGAATCGAATCAGATGAATTCAGTCGGATAGAATGAACTTTGATTATTTAGAATAGTGTACAACTCAATCTAATTGACTTGATTTGACTGTAATGAGAATGAGTAAACTTTAACGCATTTTAATATATTCAAAAAAACCAAATCGGATGTAAGGAACTTCAATAAACAAGAATTAACAACTATCCCTTGATTTTATTTACATTCGAACGACAAAAAACGACCTTCAAAGCATTGAAATCGAATCAAATGAATTAATTCGGATAGAACGAACTTTGATTATTTAGAATAGTGTACAACTCAATCTAATTGACTTGATTTGACTGTAATGAGAACGAGTAAACTTTAACGCATTCTAATAGATTCAAAACAACCAAATCGAACATAAGGAACTTCAATAAATAAGAATTAACAACAATCCCTTGATTTTACTTACATTCGAACGACGACGAACGACCTTAAAAGCATTTAAATCGAATCAAATGAATTCAGTCGAATAGAACGAACTTTGATTATTTAGAATAGCGTACAACTCAATCTAATTGACTTAATTTGACTGTAATGTGAACGAGTAAACTTTACCGCTTTCTAATAAATTCAAAAAACCCGAATCGGATGTAAGGAACTTCAATAAACAAGAATTAACAACTATCCCTTGATTTTATTTACATTCGAACGACAACAAACGACCTTAAAAGCATTGAAATCGAATCAGATGAATTAATTCGTTTAGAATGAACTTTGATTATTTAGAATAGTGTACAACTGAATCTAATTGACTTGATTTTACAGTAATGAGAACGAGTAAACTTTAACGCATTCTAATAGATTCAAAACAACCAAATCGGATGTAAGAAATTTTCAATAAACAAGAATTAACAACAATCCCTTGAATTTATAAACATTTGAACGACAACGAACGACCTTAAAAGCATTGAAATCGAATCAAATGAATTCAGTCGGATAGAATGAACTTTGATTATTTAGAATAGTGTACAACTCAATCTAATTGACTTGATTTGACTGTAATGAGAATGAGTAAACTTTAACGCATTCTAATATATTCAAAAAAACCAAATCGGATGTAAGGAACTTCAATAAACAAGAATTAACAACTATCCCTTGATTTTATTTACATTCGAACGAAAAAAAACGACCTTAAAAGCATTGAAATCGAATCAAATGAATTAATTCGGATAGAACGAACTTTGATTATTTAGAATAGTGTACAACTCAATCTAATTGACTTGATTTGACTGTAATGAGAACGAGTAAACTTTAACCCATTCTAATAGATTCAAAACAACCAAATCGAACGTAAGGAACTTCAATAAATAAGAATTAACAACAATCCCATGATTTTACTTACATTCGAACGACGACGAACGACCTTAAAAGCATTTAAATCGAATCAAATGAATTCAGTCGAATAGAACGAACTTTGATTATTTAGAATAGCGTACAACTCAATCTAATTGGCTTGATTTTACAGTAATGAGAACGAGTAAACTTTAATGCATTCTAATAGCTTCGAAATAACCAAATCGAACGTAAGGAACTTCAAAAAATAAGAATTAACAACAATCCCTTGATTTTACTTACATTCGAACGATGACGAACAACCTTAAAAGCATTGAAATCGAATCAAATGAATTAATTCGGATAGAACGAACTTTGATTATTTAGAATAGTGTACAACTCAATCAAATTGACTTAATTTGACTGTAATGAGAACGAGTAAACTTTAAAGCATTCCAATAGATTTAAAGCAGCCGAATCGGACGTAAGGAATTTCAATAAATCAGAATTAACAACAATCCCTTTATTTTGTTTGCATTTGAACGACAACAAATGACCTTAAAGGTGTTCGAATCGAATCAACTGAATTCAGTCGGATAGAATGAACTTTGATTTTTTAGAATAGTGTATTACTCAATCTAATTGACTTAATTTGACTGGAATGTGAACGAGTAAACTTTACCGCATTCTAATAAATTCAAAAAACCCGAATCGGATGTAAGGAACTTCAATAAACAAGAATTAGCAACTATCCCTTGATTTTATTTACATTCGAACGACAACAAACGACCTTAAAAGCATTGGAATCGAATCAGATGAATTCAGTCTGATAGAATGAACTTTGATTATTTAGAATAGTGTACAACTCAATCTAATTGACTTGATTTGACTGTAATGAGAATGAGTAAACTTTAACGCATTCTAATATATTCAAAAAAACCAAATCGGATGTAAGGAACTTCAATAAACAAGAATTAACAACTATCCCTTGATTTTATTTACATTCGAACGACAAAAAACGACCTTAAAAGCATTGAAATCGAATCAAATGAATTAATTCGGATAGAACGAACTTTGATTATTTAGAATAGTGTACAACTCAATCTAATTGACTTGATTTGACTGTAATGAGAACGAGTAAACTTTAACGCATTCTAATAGATTCAAAACAACCAAATCGAACATAAGGAACTTCAATAAATAAGAATTAACAACAATCCCTTGATTTTACTTACATTCGAACGACGACGAACGACCTTAAAAGCATTTAAATCGAATCAAATGAATTCAGTCGAATAGAACGAACTTTGATTATTTAGAATAGCGTACAACTCAATCTAATTGACTTAATTTGACTGTAATGTGAACGAGTAAACTTTACCGCATTCTAATAAATTCAAAAAACCCGAATCGGATGTAAGGAACTTCAATAAACAAGAATTAACAACTATCCCTTGATTTTATTTACATTCGAACGACAACAAACGACCTTAAAAGCATTGAAATCGAATCTGATGAATTAATTCGTTTAGAATGAACTTTGATTATTGAGAATAGTGTACAACTGAATCTAATTGACTTGATTTTACAGTAATGAGAACGAGTAAACTTTAACCCATTCTAATATATTCAAAACAACCAAATCGGATGTAAGAAATTTTCAATAAACAAGAATTAACAACAATCCCTTGAATTTATAAACATTTGAACGACAACGAACGACCTTAAAAGCATTGAAATCGAATCAAATGAATTCAGTCGGATAGAATGAACTTTGATTATTTAGAATAGTGTACAACTCAATCTAATTGACTTGATTTGACTGTAATGAGAATGAGTAAACTTTAACGCATTCTAATATATTCAAAAAAACCAAATCGGATGTAAGGAACTTCAATAAACAAGAATTAACAACTATCCCTTGATTTTATTTACATTCGAACGAAAAAAAACGACCTTAAAAGCATTGAAATCGAATCAAATGAATTAATTCGGATAGAACAAACTTTGATTATTTAGAATAGTGTACAACTCAATCTAATTGACTTGATTTGACTGTAATGAGAACGAGTAAACTTTAACCCATTCTAATAGATTCAAAACAACCAAATCGAACATAAGGAACTTCAATAAATAAGAATTAACAACAATCCCTTGATTTTACTTACATTCGAACGACGACGAACGACCTTAAAAGCATTTAAATCGAATCAAATGAATTCAGTCGAATAGAACGAACTTTGATTATTTAGAATAGCGTACAACTCAATCTAATTGGCTTGATTTTACAGTAATGAGAACGAGTAAACTTTAATGCATTCTAATAGCTTCGAAATAACCAAATCGAACGTAAGGAACTTCAAAAAATAAGAATTAACAACAATCCCTTGATTTTACTTACATTCGAACGACGACGAACAACCTTAAAAGCTTTGAAATCCAATCAAATGAATTCAGTCGGATAGAATGAACTTTTATTTTTTAGAATAGTGTACAACTCAATCTAATTGATTTGATTTTACAGTAATGAGAACGAGTAAACTTTAAGGCATTCCAATAGATTCACAGCAACCGAATCGGACGTAAGGAACTTCAATAAATAAGAATTAACAACAATCCCTTTATTTGGTTTGCAGTTGAACGACAACAAATGACCTTAAAGGCGTTCGAATCGAATCAACTGAATTCAGTCGGATAGAATGAACTTTGATTATTTAGAATAGTGTACAACTCAATCTAATTGACTTAATTTGACTGTAATGTGAACGAATAAACTTTAACGCATTCCAATAGATTCAAAACAACCGAATCGGACGTAAGGAACTTCAATAAATAAGAACTAACAACAATCCCTTGATTTCGTTTGCATACGAACGACAACGGATGACGGTAAAGGCATTCAAATCGAATCAAATGAATTGAGTTGGATAGAATGAACTTTGATTATTTAGAATAGTGTACAACTCAATCAAAATTACTTGATTTTACTATAATGAGAACGAGTAAACTTTAACGCATTCTAATAGATTCAAAACAACCAAATCGAACGTAAGGAACTTCAATAAACAAGAATTAACAACAATCCCTTGATTTTATTTACATTCGAATGACAACGAACGACCTTAAAAGCATTGAAATCGAATCAAATGAATTCAGTCGAATAGAACGAACTTTGATTATTTAGAATAGTGTACAACTCAATCTAATTGACTTGATTTTACAGTAATGAGAACGAGTAAACTTTAACGCATTCTAATAGATTCAAAACAACCAAATCGGATGTAAGGAATTTTCAATAAACAAGAATTAACAACAATCCCTTGCTTTTATATACATTCGAACGACAACGAACGACCTTAAAAGCATTGAAATCGAATCAAATGAATTCAGTCGGATAGAATGAACTTTGATTATTTAGAATAGTGTAGAACTCAATCTAATTGACTTGATTTTACAGTAATGAGAACGAGTAAACTTTAACGCATTCTAATAAATTCAAAAAACCCGAATCGGATGTAAGGAACTTCAATAAACAAGAATTAACAACTATCCCTTGATTTTATATACATTCGAACGACAACGAACGTCCTTAAAAGCATTGAAATCGAATCAAATCAATTCAGTCGGATACAATGAACTTTGATTATTTAGAATAGTGTACAAGTCAATCTAATTGACTTGATTTTACAGTAATGAAAATGAGTAAACTTTAACGCATTCTAATAAATTCAAAAAACCCAAATCGGATTTAAGGAACTTCAATTAACAAGAATTAACAATTATCCCTTGATTTTATTTACATTCGAACGACAACAAACGACCTTAAAAGCATTGAAATCGAATCAAGTGAATTAATTCGGATAGAATGAACTTTGATTATTTTGAATAGTGTACAACTCAATCTAATTGACTTAATTTGACTGTAATGAGAACGAGTAAACTTTAAAGCATTCCAATAGATTCAAAGCAACCGAATCGGACGTAAGGAACTTCAATAAATAAGAATTATCAACAATCCCCTTATTTTGTTTGCATTTGAACGACAACAAATGACCTTAAAGGCGTTCGAATCGAATCAACTGAATTCAGTCGGATAGAATGAACTTTGATTATTTAGAATAGTGTACAACTCAATCTAATTGACTTCATTTGACTGTAATGTGAACGAGTATAGTTTGACGCATTCTAATAGATTCAAAACAACCGAATCGGATTTAAGGAACTTCAATAAATAAGAACTAGCAATAATCCTTTTATTTCGTTTGCATTAGAACGACAACAAATGACCTTAAAGGCGTTCGAATCGAATCAACTGAATTCAGTCGGATAGAATGAACTTTGATTATTTAGAATAGCGTACAACTCAATCTAATTGACTTAATTTGACGGTAATGTGAACGAATAAACTTTAATGCATTCCAATAGATTCAAAACAACCGAATCGGACGTAAGGAACTTCAATAAATAAGAACTAACAACAATCCCTTGATTTCGTTTGCATACGAACGACAACGGATGACGGTAAAGGCATTCAAATCGAATCAAATGAATTGAGTTGGATAGAATGAACTTTGATTATTTAGAATAGTGTACAACTCAATCAAATTGACTTGATTTTACTGTAATGAGAACGAGTAAACTTTAACGCATTCTAATAGATTCAAAACAACTAAATCGAACGTAAGGAACTTCAATAAACAAGAATTAACAACAATCCCTTGATTTTATTTACATTCGAATGACAACGAACGACCTTAAAAGCATTTAAATCGAATCAAATGAATTCAGTCGAATAGAACGAACTTTGATTATTTAGAATAGTGTACAACTCAATCTAATTGACTTGATTTTACAGTAATGAGAACGAGTAAACTTTAACGCATTCTAATAGATTCAAAACAACCAAATCGGATGTAAGGAATTTTCAATAAACAAGAATTAACAACAATCCCTTGCTTTTATATACATTCGAACGACAACGAACGACCTTAAAAGCATTGAAATCGAATCAAATGAATTCAGTCTGATAGAATGAACTTTGATTATTTAGAATAGTGTACAACTCAATCTAATTGACTTGATTTTACAGTAATGAGAACGAGTAAACTTTAACGCATTCTAATAAATTCAAAAAACCCGAATCGGATGTAAGGAACTTCAATAAACAAGAATTACCAACTATCCCATGATTTTATTTACATTCGAACGACAACGAACGACCTTAAAAGCATTGAAATCGAATCAAATGAATTAATTCGGATAGAACGAACTTTGATTATTTAGAATAGTGTACAACTCAATCTAATTGACTTCATTTGACTCTAATGAGAACGAGTAAACTTTAACGCATTCTAATAGATTGAAAACAACCGAATCGGATGTAAGGAACTTCAATAAATAAGAACTAGCAACAATCCTTTTATTTCGTTTGCATTAGAACGACAATAAATGACCTTAAAGGCGTTCGAATCGAATCAACTGAATTCAGTCGGATAGAATGAACTTTGATTATTTAGAATAATGTACAACTCAATCAAATTGACTTAATTTGACTGTAATGTGAATGAATAAACTTTAACGCATTCAAATAGATTCAAAACAACCGATTCGGACGTAAGGAACTTCAATAAATAAGAACTAACAACAATCCCTTGATTTCGTTTGCATACGAACGACAACGGATGACGGTAAAGGCATTCAAATCGAATCGAATGAATTGAGTTGGATAGAAGGAACTTTGATTATTTAGAATAGTGTACAACTCAATCTAATTGACTTGATTTGACTGTAATGAGAACGAGTAAACTTTAACGCATTCCAATAGATTCAAAACAACCGAATCGGAGGTAAGAAACTTCAATAAATAAGAACTAGCAACAATCTCTTGATTTCGTTTACATTCGAACGACAACGGATGACCTTAAAGGCGTTCGAATCGAATCAACTGAATTCAGTCGGATAGAATGAACATTGATTATTTAGAATAGTGTACAACTCAATCTAATTGACTTGATTTTACTGTAATGAGAACGAGTAAACTTTAACGCATTCTAATAGATTCAAAACAACCAAATCGAACGTAAGGAAGTTTCAATAAATAAGAATTAACAACAATCCCTTGATTTTATTTACATTCGAATGATAACGAACGACCTTAAAAGCATTCAAATCGAATCAAATGAATTTAGTCGGATAGAATGAACTTTGACTATTTAGAATAGTGTACAACTCAATCTAATTGACTTGATTTGACTGTAATGAGAACGAGTAAACTTTAACGCATTCTAATAGATTCAAAACAACCGAATCGGAAGTAAGGAACTTCAATAAATAAGAACTAGCAACAATCCCTTTATTTCGTTTGCATTGGAACGACAACAAATGACCTTAAAGGCGTTCGAATCGAATCAACTGAATTCAGTTGGATAGAATGAACTTTGATTATTTAGAATAGTGTACAACTCAATCTAATTGACTTGATTTTACTGTAATGAGAACGAGTAAACTTTAACGCATTCTAATAGATTCAAAACAACCAAATCGGATGTAAGGAATTTTCAATAAACAAGAATTAACAACAATCCCTTGCTTTTATATACATTCGAACGTCAACGAACGACCTTAAAAGCATTGAAATCGAATCAAATGAATTCAGTCGGATAGAATGAACTTTGATTATTTAGAATAGTGTACAACTCAATCTAATTGACTTGATTTTACAGTAATGAGAACGAGTAAACTTTAACGCATTCTAATAAATTTAAAAAACCCAAATCGGATGTAAGGAACTTCAATAAACAAGAATTACCAACTATCCCATGATTTTATTTACATTCGAACGACAACGAACGACCTTAAAAGCATTGAAATCGAATCAAATGAATTAATTCGGATAGAACGAACTTTGATTATTTAGAATAGTTTACAACTCAATCTAATTGACTTCATTTGACTGTAATGAGAACGAGTAAACTTTAACGCATTCTAATAGATTGAAAACAACCGAATCGGATGTAAGGAACTTCAATAAATAAGAACTAGCAACAATCCTTTTATTTCGTTTGCATTAGAACGACAACAAATGACCTTAAAGGCGTTCGAATCGAATCAACTGAATTCAGTCGGATAGAATTGTGAAACCCTAACCCAAGTAAGCCATATGTATGTATTGAACATGTATTTGATGATTATTTATGAATCATGGAATTATGAAGGTATTTTATGATTTTTGCTAATTATGGCAATTAGGGTTATGGGTTAGCATTAATGATGTGATTTAAGCATTTTGAGCCTAAATGAGATAATGAGTTTAGAATGAATTATTTGTGATTTAAGTGTGCAATAATATCATAAAAAATCATTTTTCGTGATTTAAAATGAATTATGGAAATAAAGATGGAAATTGTCAAGTATGAAGGAAAATATTGGAAAATTCATAACTCAACGCCTAAAAGGCGGATTCAAGTGAAATTTGAAATGAAGATTGTTAATATTAGGCTTGTTATTATGGAATGAAAATATTATGAAAATTCTTGATGAAATGAGAATTATGAATTTTTTTAAGTATATGTTCATTTCAACCGTTAACTTCAAACGCGTGTAACGGGAGCTAGGAAACTCGGATTGAGATGAAATTTGAAACGGTTGAATGAAATTATGAGATGTTTATGTTGAATGTATTGGATTAAGGGAATCATGATAGGATTAGGGTGCTAATTAATTATTTGTATTCCCAAATCCAAAAGATATATTCAAGTGGTCATAACTTGACGTAGAAACGTCGGATTGAGGTGAAATTTGAAACGATGGAATAAAATTATGAAATCTATGAGATGAATGGAATGGATTAAGCTAATTATCATGAGAAATGGCTTTCTTGGAGAGCAAGTAACAAGTTGCTTAAGGGCTAAGCAAAGAAAGGCAATTGTGGACAAGTGGATGGTTGTGATTAAAGTTGCCTTTTTGATTTTTAGAAAATGGTAAAAACCCATTTTACTTGGCTGTAATTGTGCCAACACATAAGGTAGATAAGGGTGCATTTAAGTGTGTGGAATTGCAGCACAAGTGGGTCCCACAATTGGGAAAAATCCAGCTATATGCATGCCTTGTGCACGTTGAGTTGAAAGGGTTTTTGGGAAAAAATTTCTAAGTGCTGAAAACGTCCAAGGGGAACCAGCAGCTCACGTCCAAAAATTCCAGCAAAAAGGGAAAGAAAACCAAGGGAAAAAGAGGAAGAAAGAAAGAGGAGAAGTGGAGGAAAGCAAGCTTCTCAATTTTGGATTGAATCCACTCAAGTTCAAGTAAGTATATGATATTGAAAATTAAATTATGGTCGGAACAGTAAATGGATGATTTTTATCATGAAAATTTTTGAGAACAATCCTCATGCTATGATTAAGGAACGACCAAAGTTTCAGCTGAAAAGGATATGTATGTTGGAAATTAAAAATCCGTGAATATTAGCCCAAACAGGGTAAAACGGGTTACAGGATCAGCTGTAGAAAAGGATTTTTAATAATTTTTCTACAAGGGTTTTCGGGCTGAAAATTTTACAGGACGTACAAGACATATTGGGGATAACAGAAAAAAATTAAAAATGAGATTTTGATGGGTGTAAATAAACCCCATAAATAACGTCATTCAGGCTGACTGGAAATGGAGTTTACTGTTCAGCAAGGTAAAAATCCCCAAATAAATATGTAATGTTAATATTTCGTGCTGAAAATTTCATGAAAGTTAATTTATGAAGTTATTAAGGTATGGTAGAAATTTCAGATCAAAAATACTTGATTTGATATTAATTCAAGATTTTAAGATTTCAGCACGCCTGATTTCAGCATATGGGGTTAGTTTGAGGAAGAAATGAAAAAGAAATATGAAACGTGTGTAGAAATGATCCAAATTTAGTTATGTGTTAAATAATTAAATATGGATCAAGAAAAGTGCAATTATATGCTGAAATTTCGGATTTATACAACTGCCTAAGGCTATGTGTCAAAAGACACGTTAAACGGGTTAAAAGTGGGTTCCAAACTAACTGTTTTGGAAACCTATGGAAAATGGATTTAAACCCCATGAAAATACCTTAAGTAAAGTGGTATTAAAGGTTAATTAACCCACTGGAAAATGGGTTAAATTTCTGAGTTAAGAAATTTTAAGAAATGCATCATGGTTAAGTGCTAAATGAGCTTATGTGAAGGGATAATGATAAACGGGTGATGAATGATTTATGAAAAATGATTTTATGCAAAAATGCATGAAAATGAGATGAAATACATGTTTATGGATCTGTTTGGAATGACATGTTATTAATCCAAAAGTTTGGATTTGAATTATGAAGTTTAGGCAATGCTAGGTACGTAGAAGAAACACCCGTATGTGTATTTTTGGAAAAAATGGGAAAAATTGCAAAGTAAGCTTAATAAAGCTATGAATCATGCATATGGAATGAATTTTTATGATATTGGAATAAATACCCTAATTTTAGGGTTATGTGCATGTTATATGTATAGGCTATGATGTGTGATAGCCAAATGTGTGAAAACGGTGTTAATATATGCAAATTAAGCCATATATGTGTATGATGAATTATGAAGGATTTATGCTAATGAAAATGGGTTGGAAAACTAAATGGAATGCAATGACAAGAAATGTATGAAAAACCATATTATGTCATGTAGGCAAGGAAAAGAATGGAAGGAAAAGGGATTATGGCGATCTCAGGTAAGCAAGCAAACTTTCTAAAATGCATTTTCTTTCTATGTGATTGATATGATTGAAATGTCTATGTTTATGCTTATGTTTTAACGAATGGGCAAGCACAAGTTTTGAATATGACGGCTTTAATGCAAAGCCATAAGCTTTGAAAAATGATGACTTTAATGAAAAGTCTCAAGGTTTGCTTCATGGGAAGCAAGCGACACTTCTTAAGATAAATAATTTATCCTAAGTGTTGCCAAGGATGGGAATGCTTCATGTTAATGGAATTGAGAAATTTTGCTTATGAGTAAGCAAGTTCTCCATGTTAATGTTGTTTTAAGGATTTCATGTTTGATATCGATGGTTTTAAGAATTTGCTTTTGAGGAAGCAAGTTCTATATGATATGGTTCAACAGCGTTTTATGAGAAAATGGGAATTTTACCCTTTTTCACAAAATATGTTTGGTAAATGAGTTTTGAGTTATTTCTACAATAACTCGTGATAAACAATGATGAAAAAGATTTGTTTTACTAGGTCAAGATAATTAAATAATAAATGATGGTTTGGACATAGTCCATATGTTTTGAAATGATATTTGAAAAGTTTTGGTTTCCTTTAGATAAGGAAATCTATGTTGAAAATGTTGGAAAAATGTTTCTACGGATGTATTGAAAGGGATTTATGGATGACCAACCTCCTATGGTTGATTTCATAAATTTGTTTAATTTCAGGTTGCTTGATGGCATGCAAAAGACTATGCAATTTTCCTCTATGTGAAAATGATTGATATGTGGACAATTATTAAATTTTTAGGTGAAGGACAAGGGGATAGCATAATTGCATAACTTTTGTAAACAAAAGATCCTGAAATAGAAACCAAGAAAATATTAGAGGAAAATATGATTTATTTATGAAAATTCAAAGGATTTGAAATTCTTTTGTTAAAAGAATTTTAAGATGTATTGTTTCTCAAACATTTCAAATGTTTATCAAAATATTTTACTCAAAACTTTTCTAAAGGAATTTAAGGAAGGTCATCCTAAAACTGGATTTCAAATAACAACTTGTTAAAGTGGGTGCGCTCGCTTACAAGTTGACACGGACTGCGGTCTGTGATATGTTTTTGAAAATAATTGTTAAATATAGACTTCGGTCTATGATTTTTGTGCATATGGATGCAGGCTGCGGTCTGTGATCCCGGTTTAAAAGAACATGGGTTGCGGCCTGTGGTTCTTCAAACCAAAACGGACTGCGGTTCGTCAGGATAACGTACGGTGCACCGGTACAAGGAATAGGCTGGTTGTAGAGCACGGTTGGCATGACCGGGGCCCACTCTACATAAGGCCAAGTCGCTAAGGGATGGCAGGAGTGCCAGCGGCGCCCTCCCTGAGATGGGAGCAGGATAAGTGAACAGCCGCCTGGCTAGCGTGCTGTTAAGGATTCTCTTCCAAAAGGTAGCATGATCACTTGCTAAGTGTCACTACTGGATGGAGAGAAATGCATTTGCTTATGTTTTATTTCTGAAAAGCCCAAAGATTGGGTTATGAAAATATGATTTTATGAAAGTATCCTAAAGGGATTTCTATGAAATGGTTACCCTAAAAGAAAGGGGGTTTTACACAAAAGTGTAAATAACAAGAATTAAAGAAAATGTGTTTATGCAAATGCATTCATGAAAATGGTTTTCCTTGTTTGCTATAAACAAGCCCCAAGACGGGGAATTATGAAAAGGATTTATGTTCATTTCTAAAAGAGCCTAAATAAAGAATGTTTTTGGACATAAGAATGTCCTTTGCCGAGAAAGGCTTATGTGAATGATGTTTAAGGACATATGAATGTACATTGCCAATAAGGTTATGTAAATGATGTTTTGAGACATGAAATGTCTCTTGATTTTATGATGGCTTATGCGAATGATGTTTTGAGACATGAAGTGTCTCTTGGTTTTATGATGACTTATGTGAATGATGTTTTGAGACATGAAATGTCTCTTGGCTAAGGAATTTTATGATGGTTTATGTTAATGATGTTTTGAGACATGAGATGTCTCCGTTGCCTAAGTATTTATGTTGTTTTGGACGGAAAATGTCCACTGGCATCCGAATGATTTCATGTAATGGCTATGAACATTAAAAATGTTCATATAAGATTAATGGAAACTCATCATTAAAGGTAAAATATATATGTTTTGCCTAAACAAGCCCAGGCGCGGCTTGTAAATGATTTTAAGAATGAATGCTTTATGAAAGCATTCAAGGACATGAAATTGTCCTTATAATAAAGGATTTCATGATGGTATTTTAGGACATACGCATGTCCTCAGGAACAAGGTATTCCCAATGTTTATGAAAAAGGTTTTCAAGAAGCCTTGCCCTAAAACGCTTGCTTACTGAGTTGTCACTCACGTTTTGTTTTCCAAACCCTTAGACAGGTACTGAGGAGACTCAGAAGGTTGCGAACCTCAGACGTGGAGGAAGGTCCATGATGATAGCCTTGAAGGCTATGAGGAATGGAAAAGCATAAATATGCTAAGGTAAGCTAATGTGTATGTGAACTTAATGAGAATATTAAGTTCTATATATGATTCAATTGTTGAATGTATGGATGTATGGATATGAAACATGATACTTAGGACAAGGAATCTTTCACTGCAAAAAGGCAGGTAAAGATGCTATGTGTTTATGTATATTCGAACTTAGTTAGAGTTCTAAGTTCCATGTGAATTAATGACTGAATGTATGAAAGTATGATTTATACGATGATTCAGTGTATAACGACAGGCATATAAAGATGCTATGAATGAAATGATGAATTTTATTACAAGTGAAATGTCACAATGTGTGATGATTGTCATGTCAAGATTATGAATGATGACAGATGAATAATCGAAAAAAATTTGGACGTATTCCAATTAAAAACCCGCCGCGTGATCAAGGCAACAATCCTGATTCACATTTACCAATCGATAGATCTTGAGGTAAGGAAGTGACGTCTCGGTTCGGGGCGCCACAAGAATGAACTTTGATTATTTAGAATAATGTACAACTCAATCAAATTGACTTAATTTGACTGTAATGTGAATGAATAAACTTTAACGCATTCAAATAGATTCAAAACAACCGAATCGGACGTAAGGAACTTCAATAAATAAGAACTAACAACAATCCCTTGATTTCGTTTGCATACGAATGACAACGGATGACGGTAAAGACATTCAAATCGAATCAAATGAATTGAGTTGGATAGAATGAACTTTGATTATTTAGAATAGTGTACAACTCAATCTAATTGACTTGATTTTACTGTAATGAGAACGAGTAAACTTTAACGCATTCTAATAGATTCAAAACAACCAAATCGGATGTAAGGAATTTTCAATAAACAAGAATTAACAACAATCCCTTGCTTTTATATACATTCGAACGTCAACGAACGACCTTAAAAGTATTGAAATCGAATCAAATGAATTCAGTCGGATAGAATGAACTTTGATTATTTAGAATAGTGTACAACTCAATCTAATTGACTTGATTTTACAGTAATGAGAACGAGTAAACTTTAACGCATTCTAATAAATTCAAAAAACCCAAATCGGATGTAAGGAACTTCAATAAACAAGAATTGACAACTATCCCTTGATTTTATTTACATTCGAACGACAACAAACGACCTTAAAAGCATTGAAATCGAATCAAATGAATTAATTCGGATAGAACGAACTTTGATTATTTAGAATAGTGTACAACTCAATCTAATTGACTTGATTTGACTGTAATGAGAACGAGTAAACTTTAACGCATTCTAATAGATTCAAAACAACCAAATCGGATGTAAGGAACTTCAATAAATAAGAACTAGCAACAATCCTTTTATTTCGTTTGCATTAGAACGACTACAAATGACCTTAAAGGCGTTCGAATCGAATCAACTGAATTCAGTCGGATAGAATGAACTTTGATTATTTAGAATAGTGTACAACTCAATCAAATTGACTTAATTTGACTGTAATGTGAACGAATAAACTTTAACGCATTCCAATAGATTCAAAACAACCGAATCGGACGTAAGGAACTTCAATAAATAAGAACTAACAACAATCCCTTGATTTTGTTTGCATACGAACGACAACGGATGACGGTAAAGGCATTCAAATCGAATCAAATGAATTGAGTTGGATAGAATGAACTTTGATTATTTAGAATAGTGTACAACTGAATCTAATTGACTTGATTTTACAGTAATGAGAACAAGTAAACTTTAACGCATTCTAATAAATTCAAAAAACTCAAATCGGATGTAAGGAACTTCAATAAACAAGAATTAACAACTATCCCTTGATTTTATTTACATTCGAAGGACAACAAACGACCTTCAAAGCATTGAAATCGAATCAAATGAATTAATTCGTATAGAATGTGTTGGTCCCGAGTTGATGGCTAAACCCAAGAGGGGAGGGGTGAATTGGGTTCTTTAAAATTTCTTTCAGTAAATCAAAAATCTTAACCCCTTGAAAAAGTTAATCCCCTTTTTAAGCGAATGGAGAGCAAATAAGATAAAGCAGTAAAAATAAGTAGAACACAAGATTTTATAGTGGTTCGGGCAAACCTTCCCTACTCCACTCTTCCAAGCTCACACTCCGTTGTGACTTGGGTTCCACTTATGTATTCCAAGAATACACTTAGAGTCACCGCTCTCTTCTAGATTCAAAGCTCTAGGGGGCATACACAACTAGAGCCACTTGCTCTCTTCTAGATTCAAAGCTCTAGGGGGCATACACAACTAGAGCCACTTGCTCTCTTCTAGATTCAAAGCTCTAGGGGGCATACACAACTAGAGCCACTTGCTCTCTTCTAGATTCAAAGCTCTAGGGGGCATATACAATCATTTGCACAAGTAGGTGATGAGTCTCACTCCAATCACACCCTACTTTGCATACACTTGATCTTAGCTACCCAAGCTAAATCAAGATTTATACAACCAAATAAAGAAATAAATAAAAACTACACTTTACAGATTTGTGTAGGCAGTTTTGAGCTCGAGGAAGAAATCAAAGACAGCTGGGATGATGATCGTTGAAGCAACTTGCAGTTTGAAGCTCTTTCTTCCTTTGAAACACTCAAATATGGAGAAAAGGGATTTGAAAGTCTTTCTTGCACTTCTTTTCTCTCTATGATCCTTAGAGTAGTGTCTCTTGTATCTTCTCACGTTCATTTGAATGTCCTTTTATAGATTGAGGAAAATATGAACGTTGTAGAAGTGGTTGGCGTGCAATAAATGAATTCCAACGTTCAAAAATTTGACCGTTATTCTCCAAGTCTAAGATGAAGTCGACTTGGCCTGCGACTTGGCTTCCAAGTCGCACATGGAGTCGACTTGGCCTGCGACTTGAGTTCTTTAGAAACTCAAGTCTGAGACTTGGGTCAACTTGGCTTTCAGACTTCAACTCAAGTCGATCCTGAAGTCGACTTGGGTCGCGACTTGGCTTGATCTATTGCAAAAACGCCTTGATCCTTACTTAGTTTGCTTTAGATTTCTCCCTTTAGTCTTCATGAATGTTGAGTGGCCTTTTTGTTTGTAGTTCTTGTGATTCGATGAAGAGCTTGGCCTGGATACTCTTGAAATGTCTTGAATCTTGCAAACTATTTGAAAGCTTTGAGTCCTTACACAAAATATGTGTGTTCCTTGCTTTGTTTTGGACTCACTTGATCTTCATGAGTTGGGTATTACTCCATTTGGAAGCTATTTTGAAGATTTTTCTTTGAGCTTGATAGACTTGATTTGAACTTGAATTTGGATTCTTGCTTTGATCTTAAGTCACTTTAAGAATAGTCTTTAAAGCTCATTTGTATGTGAGAAACTTCAAATGGATGTCTTTGATATGCTTGAATCTTCATCTTGGACTTCAAAACTTCTCAAGTCGAAGTTGGAGTCGACCTGGTTTGCGACTTCGTCCAAGTCGCACTTGGAGTCGACTTCGTCTGCGACTTCGCATCTTCGGGAGCCAGATTTCAACGCTGGACATTTTTGTGCACTTCGAAGTCGATGCTGGAGTCGACTTCGTATGCGACTTGACTACCCAAGTCGCATGTGGAGTCGACTTGGCCTGCGACTTCACTCGTCAGAATTTCATTTTCAACTTTGTCCAGTTTTGGCTTGTTTGAAGTCGTTAGTGGAGTCGACTTCATTATCGACTTCACTCCCAAGTCGAAGTTCAAGTCGACTCGAAGATCGACTTGACTTCTCTGCTTTCTTTAAACACTTGGCAAACATATTAGTCATATATATATACTCAAATTAGTTCTTGTTAATCATCAAAACTCAATCCTTGGCCAATTTGTTTTATTTTGAACATTGTTTCCAACAATCTCCCCCTTTTTGATGATTGACAAAACTTCATTTGAGTTGATACCTTTCAAAAAATTCAAACATGTTCATTTGAGAAAGCAGAGCATATTCCTTGAACATATAATTTAGAGTTTTGAGTTTAAATGAGAACATTTTCAGAACATTAGTCATTTTGGCATAGAGTATGCTTGAATACCTTTCAAGCCATATATTGAGTATTTAATTATTAAGAATACTTTGTATTTATAAAAATTGTAATCACTTATCAAATCATATCAATCAAAAACCAATAAAACATCTTTTCATATATATATATGAAGTTTCATTACAGAGAACAAAAATTAAAGCATAAATGAAACCTTAAATACAATGTACCCAACCCAAAACTTAAAAAAAAACTTTCAACTCAATTCCTATTCTATCTATTCTATCTCCCCCTTTTTGTCAATCAAGCAAAAATAATGATTTGATGAATTGAAATTGAGAGATCGGATATGGAATAGTATTGATGGGACAATGATGGGCCAAGGAGTAAACAAGAGAAGCGTGATCGGGAGTTGCCTCTCTATGAACTGAACCCGACTCGTAGGGATCGAGTTCAGGCATGGGTCTCTTCTTATGATGGCCTGATGCAAGATGATAGCGGATTTTTCGCATTTCCCGCTCGATTCTATCTTGTCGAGAATGCATATCTTCAATCGCATTAAGGACACCGGTGACAAGACTTGTCATCCGGTTTTCTTGATAGCCCATTTCTGCCCTCATGGCAATGATTTCATCTTTGAGATCCCTTAGGGTGACCTCCTCAGAAGTGGTTGGAGGTACCCGTTCTCGTGCAACGGATCCTTGTGGGGAGTAGGAGCCGTGGGATTGAGGTGATGGTGGCTCTTCTGGAGCAGCCGGTGCTTCGGGAGGTTGCTCCCCCTCAGCTTGTGCTTGGTCCTCTTGATGCTCTTCTTCTGGAGCATCGGGTCGGAGTTCAAGTACATTGATTTTCATCCTCTGAATTAGTGCCTTGTTGATTGCATTTGTGGACTTGAGCACTTCGAATGGCTCGCCTTCAATGTCCACTTCAAAATGTTCGAGGATCTTTGTGATCCAAGTGCCGTAAGGAAGGACGCCCCTTGGATTATCCTTTCGACTTGCCAAGGCTTCTAGAAATAATTTAGGTAGACTCACTTTGACTTTGTTTGCTACCTTCCATAAGATCCCAGCTTCTTGTGGGTTTAACTGATTTCTACCACCACCTTTGGGGTAGATGCAATGGGCAATGAGAAGCCTTAGTACCCGAAGTCTGGGTGACAAATCCATGTATCGAAGAAACTTGATCCCCGGGTGATACTTGTTACTCCGGGTGAGCTGATTATATATCTGATCCATGGTAAGATCTTCCGGAAAAGGCTCTTCGATGAAAGGGACTCCAAGTATCTGTCCTAAATGACTCATTGCTCTGGTTTGGCTTGGACTTAACCCGATTCCAAAATCTATATCTACTTCTTTGACATGTGTGCCAAAATTTTCTTCATCCCATTCATAGTAAAATATTCTGGTAAGATCTGGATAGACCTTGTCATCCTCTTTGAGCAATTTGGTCCATCCTTGAAAATCCAATAGGTCTTCTATGTCGGACCCATAATCTTTCAAAAATTTGAAATCTATGATTTTCGGTATGAATACCTTTCGTTCATAGAAGTTCTTGTAGAACCGGCCGTGATTGATTTCGGTTCTGAAGTATGTAGTGGGCATCTTCAAAACTTGAGTTTTGCCCGTTGCCGCAGTACCCCTTCTGCTTGCTCCGGAGTGTGTGCTCTGTGAAGCTTGGGCATGAGGTTGGCTTTCCGACCTTGTAGCTTGTTCCGATGTGTGAGTAGAAGTTTGGAACCGAACCCTTCTACCCGTAGAAGTTGAGGGTTCTTCTCGAACCCGTTTTGCAGGTGTCCTAGCTCTCCTAGGGACTTCTTCCTCAGTGTGAGATGTGGGAGGTCTAGGCACAGGCCTTTTTGACGGTTTGGAGACGGCTTTCCTCGGGGCCATTGAGATGGGAGTTTTGGAGTTTGGAATCTGTGAGAGAGGAAAATGGAGAGGAGTAGAGAAAATGGAGAAGAAAACTTGCGAGAGAAAAAGGGATTTGCCGGAGATGGAGGAGGAGGAAAAATGCCGGAAGATTGGAGAGGAAAGACGGAAAAAAAAAAGGGTTGCAGTCGCCGGAGGAGAAAAAGAAAACAGGGAGGCCGGAAAAATGAGGAAGAAAGAAGAGAGGAAGAAGAAATAAGAAGAGAAGTCGGCCGAATGCGAAACGTCGCGCGCGGAGTCGACTTGCCCTAGGCGAAGTCGACTTTGGTCCTTCTGGAGTCGACTTCGCCTGGAGGCGGAGTCGACTTCGACCCTAGTGGAGTCGACTTCGCTTCTGAAGCGGAGTCGACCTGGCGTCCCTGGAGTCGACTTGACTCATCGACTTGACATTTTCAAATTTAATTTTCTTATGTATTTTTCTTAGTTAAGCTCTATCATCCCCATATCATTCCTAATCTTATAAAATGAATCTTTGGCTAGAGGTTTGGTAAAGATATCAGCAATTTGGTCTTCTGTTTTCACATATTCTAAGCACACATCATGATTTTCAACATGTTCACGAATAAAATGATGTCTTACATCAATATGTTTGGTTCTAGAATGCAATACAGGATTTTTAGTCAAACAAATTGCACTTGTATTATCACATCTAATAGGAATATCAACATAATCAATACCATAATCCTTTAATTGCTGTTTCATCCAAAGTAATTGGGCACAACAACTACCGGCGGCTATGTATTCGGCTTCCGCAGTAGATAGTGCAACACTTGTTTGTTTTCTTGAATGCCATGAAACTAGCATATGTCCAAGAAATTGACAAGTTCCACTGGTACTTTTTCTATCTACTTTATATCCGGCAAAGTCTGCATCCGAATAGCCGATTAGATCAAAGGTTGACCCCTTTGGATACCATAGTCCAAGGTTTGTAGTTTTTATCAAATATTTAAAAATTCTTTTTACAGCAAGTAGATGTGATTCTTTTGGACATGCTTGGAATCTAGAGCACATACAAACACTAAATAAGATATCGGGTCTAGAAGCAGTTAAATAAAGTAAGGATCCAATCATGCTTCTATAGAGCTTTTGATCGATACTTTTACCGTTTTCGTCCGTGTCGATCTTGATTGTAGAGCTCATTGGAGTGTTTGCCCCTTTGCTATTCTGCATTCCGAATTTCTTGAGCATTTCTTTGACATATTTGGACTGGTTTAGAAATATTCCTTCATTTTGTTTCTTGATTTGAAGTCCAAGGAAGAAATTTAATTCTCCCATCATGCTCATTTCGAACTCGCTCTGCATTATCTTAGAAAATTCTTGACAAAGATTTTCATCAGTAGCACCGAATATTATGTCATCCACATAAATCTGTACAATCAAAATATTTTTATTTTTGTACTTGATGAATAAAGTAGTGTCTACTTTCCCTCTTTGAAACTCATGATCAATCAAGAATCTATTTAACCTTTCATACCAAGCTCTTGGTGCTTGTTTTAGTCCATATAATGCTTTGGTTAATTTATAAACATACTTTGATTGATCCTTTTCTTCAAAACCAGGGGGTTGTTCAACATATACTTCTTCATTCAAATAACCATTCAAAAATGCGCTTTTTACATCCATTTGAAACAATTTGAAGTTCATATGAGAAGCAAATGCTAATAGGATGCGTATGGCTTCTAATCTAGCCACGGGTGCATACGATTCTTCAAAATCAATTCCTTCTTCTTGGGAATACCCTTTGGCTACTAATCTTGCCTTGTTTCTAATTACAAGACCGCTTTCGTCTAATTTGTTCCTAAATACCCATTTTGTACCAATGACTGTATGATTGTTTGGTCTAGGAACTAAATGCCATACATTGTTTCTTTCGAATTGATTTAGCTCTTCTTGCATTGAAATAACCCAATTTTCATCATTAAGAGCTTGTTCAATGGTATTTGGTTCAATTTTCGATACAAACGCATATTAGCCATAAACGTTTTGTTTTGATCTTCTAGTTTTTACTCCTTCATATATGTTTCCAATAACTTGTTCAATTGGATGGGCATTTTTGAACTTTAAATCAGTTGGAGGTTTGTAGGAGTCATTACCTTCACTTACCTCTTCCTCCTCTGGATTTTCTGGCTTGAACTCGAGTTCCTTTGGTTGTTCTTTGCTTTTTGTCTCATCTGCATCACTTAGTTCATCCTCCTTTCTCGGACTTTGGTTAATTTCATCAAATACAACATGTATGGATTCTTCTACAACTTGGTTTTGTTTGTTGAATACTCTATATGCTTTGCTATTTGATGAATAACCAAGGAATATAGCCTCATCGCTTTTGGCATCTAATTTGCCCAAATTGGTTTTTCCATTGTTTAAAACATAACATGTACATCCAAAAGCATGAAAATATGAGATATTTGGTTTCCTTCCTTTCCATAGTTCATATGGGGTCTTTTTCAAGATTGCTCGAATGGTAACTCGGTTCAAAACATGACAAGCTGTACTCACAGCTTCACCCCAAAATTTCTTGGATAGATTGCTCTCATTTAGCATAGTTCTAGCCATCTCTTGTATAGTTCTATTTTTCCTTTCTACTACTCCATTTTGTTGTGGAGTTCTTGGTGCAGAAAATGTGTGGTGAATTCCTTTTTCATTGCAAAATTCCATGAATCGTTTGTTTTCGAATTCGCCACCATGATCGCTTCTTATGGTCACAATAGTACTTTGTTTTTCATTTTGCACCATATTTACAAAAGTTGCAAACATAGAGAAGGCTTCATCTTTACTAGCTAAGAGAATTATTCATGTGAATCTTGAAAAATCATCAACTATGACAAATACATATTTCTTTCCACCAATGGTTAGAATATCGGATGGCCCGTATAGATCCATATGTAGCAATTCAAGTGGCTTAATGGTGGAAATTTCCTTTTTGGTAGAGAAAGGCATCTTGGGTTGTTTTGATAATTGACATGCCTTGCAAATCTTGTCTTTGTCATATTTCAATCTTGGTAATCCTTCTACCAAACTCTTTTTCCATAGGGTTTTTATGTTGCCCATGTTTATATGTCCAAGCCTCTTGTGCCAAACCCATGGATCGTTATCAATAGCCATTAGACATTGACCATCTAATTCATCAAGTGAAACCAAATAAATATTTCCATGTCTTTTACCACTAAACATGATATGTTCTCCATCAAATACATTACATATAGATGATTCAAACACAACTTTGTATCCTTTATCACATAATTGGCTAATGCTCATTAAATTGTGTTTGAGTCCTTCAACAAACAAAACATCTTCCATGCATGCATTTGAAATACTATGTATATTTCCTTTACCTTTAATTTTACCTTTTTCATTATTGCCAAAGGCAACCATTCCATCATTACAAGGCTTAAGTTTGTGAAACAAACTTCTTTCACCGGTCATATGCCTTGAGCAACCGCTATCCATAAACCATTCATTGTTTGCCTTTGCCTTAAGACATGTCTGAAAAATAAGCAAATAAATCTTATCTTCTTGGTACCCATTTTATGGGTCCATTTGGGTTAGTAATATAGATCATTCTTTGTTGTTCTAACTTTGAAAGCCCAAATCTTGTGTTTCTTGGAACCCAAACTAATTTTGCACCATGGTCATATAATTTCTTAAAATTACATTTGTAAGTTTTGTGCCCCATTTTATTGCAGAAATTACAAGCCATAGGTAATCTTGGAGTAGGCCTCCAAGTATGCAATGGTTCCATTATTGGTCTTCTAGTCCACTTAAAATTTTTCTTTTGTGGCTTGTATATAGATGCATTTTTAGTTTGATGTTTCTCAAATATTTGTACATTTGATTTGCTACTTTCTCCTTGCTCAAATGTATGATACCCAAGACCTCTTTTATGTGTTTGGGAGGTCATATTCAAAAACATTTTGACGCTTTCTCCTGGATTAGAGAACTTAGCTAATGATTCATTTAATGATTTGTTCTCCTTTTTTAGCAGATCATTTTCATCTTTCAATTTGTCTAATCTTTCTGCAAGTTTACCATTTACAATTATTGTTGCATCACATTGTCTTTTCTTAATTGTAAACTTGCTTCCTAATTTCTTTATTTCTTCATATAATGAATCATATTCCATTTGTAGCTCATCTAATTCAGCACATTTGAGACATTCATGAGAGGAAGAATAACTTGAATTAGGAAGGGAGAGTTTGGAACTTACCTCTTCATTGCTTGTGCATTTTGTTGAGGTAGTTTGTTCTCCTTGCTCGATTTGTGCCATACAGCAAATTCTCGCACATTCTTCCGCTTCGATTTCGTCGGTTGAGGAGCTACTCGTTGTAGATTCCTCGTCATTCACGTACATGCCTCTTCCTTTATATTTCTGAAATCTTCTATTGTCCCCTCGATCCCTTCTTTGTTCTTTTGCCTTGTTTTCTTCCGGAGTTGGACATTGGGCTTGCATATGTCCCGAAACGCCGCATCGGTAGCACTTGGTTGATTCTTTCTTCTTCTCTCGGGGAGTTCTTTCTTTGAAGCTTCTGAAATTTTTGCCTTTCCTCACAAATTTTCTGAATCGTTTTGTGAGTAGAGCAATCTCGTCGTTATTTTGAGAAGAAGATGTGTCATCGGTGTCTTGTGCGGCTTTTAAGGCAATTGCTCTTTTGCCCCTGTGTTGATCTTCATTCCTTTTCTTAATTAGCTCATGTGACATAAGTGAGCTAATTAAGTTTTCAAGCTTCAGCGTGTTGAGGTCTTTGGCTTCTTCAATTGCAGTGATCTTTGGAGTCCATGATTCGGGTAGAGCTCTTAAAATCTTCATGACCTGCTCAGATTCAGATATTGCTTTTCCAAGACCTTTTAAAGCATTAGTAATCTTAGAGAATCTAGCAAACATTTCAGAAATATTTTCTGTTTCTAGCATTCTAAAGTTCTCTAGTTCTCCAATCAAAATATTCCTTCTCGTCCCTTGGACTTGAGAAGTTCCTTCGTAGATAGAGGTTTGTGTATCCCATATCTCTTTGGCGGTTAAGCAAGAGGATACTCTATCATACTCGGAAGCAGTGAGAGCACAAAATAAGGAGTTCATAGCTTTGGCATTGCTCTTCACTATTCTTACTTCCTCATCGGTCCATTTGGAAGCTCGTTCATCGGTAGGCAATATTACTCTATCTTGGATAGCAATCCAAGAGTCCATATCGGTAGCCATGATGAGTTGCTTCATACGAAGCTTCCAATATCCAAAATTGTTCCCATCAAACAACGGTGGCCTTGTAAAGGATTGGCCTTCAGCAAATGCGGGAACGGAAGTAGATTGGGATGCCATTTCAATAAGATCTCTTTGGTAAACTCAAAGACCTGCTTTGATACCACTTGTTGGTCCCGAGTTGATGGCTAAACCCAAGAGGGGAGGGGTGAATTGGGTTCTTTAAAATTTCTTTCAGTAAATCAAAAATCTTAACCCCTTGAAAAAGTTAATCCCCTTTTTAAGCGAATGGAGAGCAAATAAGATAAAGCAGTAAAAATAAGTAGAACACAAGATTTTATAGTGGTTCGGGCATACCTTCCCTACTCCACTCTTCCAAGCTCACACTCCGTTGTGACTTGGGTTCCACTTATGTATTCCAAGAATACACTTAGAGTCACCGCTCTCTTCTAGATTCAAAGCTCTAGGGGGCATACACAACTAGAGCCACTTGCTCTCTTCTAGATTCAAAGCTCTAGGGGGCATACACAACTAGAGCCACTTGCTCTCTTCTAGATTCAAAGCTCTAGGGGGCATACACAACTAGAGCCACTTGCTCTCTTCTAGATTCAAAGCTCTAGGGGGCATATACAATCATTTGCACAAGTAGGTGATGAGTCTCACTCCAATCACACCCTACTTTGCATACACTTGATCTTAGCTACCCAAGCTAAATCAAGATTTATACAACCAAATAAAGAAATGAATAAAAACTACATTTTACAGATTTGTGTAGGCAGTTTTGAGCTCGAGGAAGAAATCAAAGACAGCTGGGATGATGATCGTTGAAGCAACTTGCAGTTTGAAGCTCTTTCTTCCTTTGAAACACTCAAATATGGAGAAAAGGGATTTGAAAGTCTTTCTTGCACTTCTTTTCTCTCTATGATCCTTAGAGTAGTGTCTCTTGTATCTTCTCACGTTCATTTGAATGTCCTTTTATAGATTGAGGAAAATATGAACGTTGTAGAAGTGGTTGGCGTGCAATAAATGAATTCCAACGTTCAAAAATTTGACCGTTATTCTCCAAGTCTAAGATGAAGTCGACTTGGCCTGCGACTTGGCTTCCAAGTCGCACATGGAGTCGACTTGGCCTGCGACTTGAGTTCTTTAGAAACTCAAGTCTGAGACTTGGGTCAACTTGGCTTTCAGACTTCAACTCAAGTCGATCCTGAAGTCGACTTGGGTCGCGACTTGGCTTGATCTATTGCAAAAACGCCTTGATCCTTACTTAGTTTGCTTTAGATTTCTCCCTTTAGTCTTCATGAATGTTGAGTGGCCTTTTTGTTTGTAGTTCTTGTGATTCGATGAAGAGCTTGGCCTGGATACTCTTGAAATGTCTTGAATCTTGCAAACTATTTGAAAGCTTTGAGTCCTTACACAAAATATGTGTGTTCCTTGCTTTGTTTTGGACTCACTTGATCTTCATGAGTTGGGTATTACTCCATTTGGAAGCTATTTTGAAGATTTTGCTTTGAGCTTGATAGACTTGATTTGAACTTGAATTTGGATTCTTGCTTTGATCTTAAGTCACTTTAAGAATAGTCTTTAAAGCTCATTTGTATGTGAGAAACTTCAAATGGATGTCTTGGATATGCTTGAATCTTCATCTTGGACTTCAAAACTTCTCAAGTCGAAGTTGGAGTCGACCTGGTTTGCGACTTCGTCCAAGTCGCACTTGGAGTCGACTTCGTCTGCGACTTCGCATCTTCGGGAGCCAGATTTCAACGCTGGACATTTTTGTGCACTTCGAAGTCGATGCTGGAGTCGACTTCGTATGCGACTTGACTACCCAAGTCGCATGTGGAGTCGACTTGGCCTGCGACTTCACTCGTCAGAATTTCATTTTCAACTTTGTCCAGTTTTGGCTTGTTTGAAGTCGTTAGTGGAGTCGACTTCAATATCGACTTCACTCCCAAGTCGAAGTTCAAGTCGACTCGAAGATCGACTTGACTTCTCTGCTTTCTTTAAACACTTGGCAAACATATTAGTCATATATATATACTCAAATTAGTTCTTGTTAATCATCAAAACTCAATCCTTGGCCAATTTGTTTTATTTTGAACATTGTTTCCAACAGAATGAACTTTGATTATTTAGAATAGTGTACAACTCAATCTAATTGACTTAATTTGACTGTAATGAGAACGAGTAAACTTTAAAGCATTCCAATAGATTTAAAGCAACCGAATCGGACGTAAGGAACTTCCATAAATGAGAATTAACAACAATCCCCTTATTTTTTTTGCATTTGAACGACAACAAATGACCTTAAAGGCGTTCGAATCGAATCAACTGAATTCAGTCGGATAGAATGAACTTTGATTATTTAGAATAGTGTATTACTCAATCTAATTAACTTAATTTGACTGTAATGTGAACGAGTAAACTTTAACGCATTCCAATAGATTCAAAATAACCGAATCGGACGTAAGGAACTTCAATAAATAAGAACTAACAACAATCCCTTGATTTCGCTCGCATACGAACGACAACGGATGACGTTAAAGGCATTCAAATCGAATCAAATAAATGGAGTTGGATAGAATGAACTTTGATTATTTAGAATAGTGTACAACTCAATCTAATTGACTTAATTTGACTGTAATGAGAACGAGTAAACTTTAAAGCATTCCAATAGATTTAAAGCAGCCGAATCGGACGTAAGGAATTTCAATAAATAAGAATGAACAACAATCCCTCTATTTTGTTTGCATTTGAACGACAACAAATGACCTTAAAGGCGTTCGAATCGAATCAACTGAATTCAGCCGGATAGAATGAACTTTGATTTTTTAGAATAGTGTACAACTCAATCTAATTGACTTAATTTGACTGTAATGAGAACGAGTAAACTTTAAAGCATTCCAATAGATTTAAAGCAGCCGAATCGGACGTAAGGAATTTCAATAAATAAGAATTAACAACAATCCCTTTATTTTGTTTGCATTTGAACGACAACAAATGACCTTAAAGGCGTTCGAATCGAATCAACTGAATTCAGTCGGATAGAATGAACTTTGATTTTTTAGAATAGTGTATTACTCAATCTAATTGACTTAATTTGACTGTAATGTGAACGAGTAAACTTTACCGCATTCTAATAAATTCAAAAAACCCAAATCGGATGTAAGGAACTTCAATAAACAAGAATTAACAACTATCCCTTGATTTATTTACATTCGAACGACAACGAACGACCTTAAAAGTATTGAAATCGAATCAAATGAATTCAGTCGGATAGAATGAACTTTGATTATTTAGAATAGTGTATTACTCAATCTAATTAACTTAATTTGACTGTAATGTGAACGAGTTAACTTTAACGCAATCCAATAGATTCAAAACAACCGAATCGGACATAAGGAACTTCAATAAATAAGAACTAACAACAATCCCTTGATTTCGCTCGCATACGAACGACAACGGATGACGTTAATGGCATTCAAATCGAATCAAATAAATGGAGTTGGATAGAATGAACTTTGATTATTTAGAATAGTGTACAACTCAATCTAATTGACTTAATTTTAAAGTATGTGAACGAGTAAACTTTAACGCATTCTAATAGATTCAAAACAACCGAATCGGAGGTAAGGAACTTCAATAAATAAGAACTAGCAACAATCCCTTAATTTCGTTTACATTCGAACGACAACGGAGGACGTTAAAGGCATTCAAATCGAATCAAATGCATTGAGTTGGATAGAATGAACTTTGATTATTTAGAATAGTGTATTACTCAATCTAATTGACTTAATTTGACTGTAATGTGAACGAGTAAACTTTACCGCATTCTAATAAATTCAAAAAACCCAAATCGGATGTAAGGAACTTCAATAAACAAGAATTAACAACTATCCCTTGATTTATTTACATTCGAACGACAACGAACGACCTTAAAAGTATTGAAATCGAATCAAATGAATTCAGTCGGATAGAATGAACTTTGATTATTTAGAATAGTGTATTACTCAATCTAATTAACTTAATTTGACTGTAATGTGAACGAGTTAACTTTCACGCAATCCAATAGATTCAAAACAACCGAATCGGACATAAGGAACTTCAATAAATAAGAACTAACAACAATCCCTTGATTTCGCTCGCATACGAACGACAACGGATGACGTTAATGGCATTCAAATCGAATCAAATAAATGGAGTTGGATAGAATGAACTTTGATTATTTAGAATAGTGTACAACTCAATCTAATTGACTTAATTTGACTGTAATGAGAACGAGTAAACTTTAAAGCATTCCAATAGATTTAAAGCAGCCGAATCGGACGTAAGGAATTTCAATAAATAAGAATTAACAACAATCCCTTTATTTTGTTTGCATTTGAACGACAACAAATGACCTTAAAGGCGTTCGAATCGAATCAACTGAATTCAGTCGGATAGAATGAACTTTGATTTTTTAGAATAGTGTATTACTCAATCTAATTGACTTAATTTGACTGTAATGTGAACGAGTGAACATTACCACATTCTAATAAATTCAAAAAACCCAAATCGGATGTAAGGAACTTCAATAAACAAGAATTAACAACTATCCCTTGATTTATTTACATTCGAACGACAACGAACGACCTTAAAAGTATTGAAATCGAATCAAATGAATTTAGTCGGATAGAATGAACTTTGATTATTTAGAATAGTGTACAACTCAATCTAATTGACTTGATTTTACAGTAATGAGAACGAGTAAACTTTAAAGAATTCTAATAAATTCAAAAAACCCAAATTGGATGTAAGGAACTTCAATAAACAAGAATTAACAACTATCCCTTGATTTTATTTACATTCGAACGACAACAAATGACCTTAAAAGCATTGAAATCGAATCAAACGAATTAATTCGGATAGAACGAACTTTGATTATTTAGAATAGTGTACAACTCAATCTAATTGACTTGATTTGACTGTAATGAGTGTTGGTCCCGAGTTGATGGCTAAACCCAAGAGGGGAGGGGTGAATTGGGTTCTTTAAAATTTCTTTGATAAACTCAAAGATCTTAACCCCTTAAAAAAAAATTAATCCCCTTTTTTAAGCGAATGGAGAGCAAATAAGATAAAGCAGTAAAAATAAGTAGAACACAAGATTTATAGTGGTTCGGGCAAACCTTCCCTACTCCACTCTTCCAAGCTCACACTCCGTTGTGACTTGGGTTCCACTATGTATTCCAAGAATACACTTAGAGTCACCGCTCTCTTCTAGATTCAAAGCTCTTGGGGGCATATACAACTAGAGCCACTTGCTCTCTTCTAGATTCAAAGCTCTAGGGGGCATACACAATCACTTGCACAAGTAGGTGATGAGTCACACTCCAATCACACCCTACTTTGCATACACTTGATCTTAGCTACTCAAGCTAAATCAAGATTTATACAACCAAATAAAGAAATGAATAAAAACTACACTTTACAGATTTGTGTAGGCAGTTTTGAGCTCGAGGAAGAAATCAAAAATAACTTGAATGATGATTGTTGAAGCAACTTGCAGTTTGAAGCTCTTTCTTCCCTTGAAACACTCAAATATGGAGAAAAGGTATTTGAAAGTCTTTCTTGCACTTCTTTTCTTTCTTTGATCTTTAGAGTAGTGTCTCTTGTCTTTTCTTACGTTCATTTGAATGTCCTTTTATAGATTGAGGAAAATATGAACGTTGTAGAAGTGGTTGGCGTGCAATAAATGAACTCCAACGTTCAAAAATTTGACCGTTATTCTCCAAGTCCAAGATGAAGTCGACTTGGCCTGCGACTTGGCTTCCAAGTCGCACATGGAGTCGACTTGGCCTGCGACTTGGGTTCTTCAGAAACTCAAGTCTGAGACTTGGGTCGACTTGGCTTTCAGACTTCAACTCAAGTCGATCCTGAAGTCGACTTGGGTTGCGACTTGGCTTGGTCTTTTGCAGAAACGCCTTGATCTTCTTGAAATGTCTTGAGTCTTGCAAACCATTTGAAAGCTTTGAGTTCTTGCAAAATATATGTATGTTCCTTGCTTTGCTTTGGACTCACTTGGTCTTCATGACTTGGATTTTACTCCATTTGGAAGCTAGCTTGAAGATTTGCTTTGAGCTTGATAGACTTGATTTGAATGTAGAACATGATTCTTAACTTTGAAATTGACTCATTTGTTTTTCATCTTGATTCCTTGGACTTCGAATGATAAATCCTCTTGAATATCATGAAAATAGCATCTTTGAAAGTTTGAACATCTCAAGTCGTGGATGGAGTCGACCTGGCCTGCGACTTCACCCAAGTCGCACCTGGAGTCGACTTCGTTTGCTACTTCGTTATGTTCGTTTTCACTTTTCAGCTCTGGATACTCTAAGTCGATGCTGGAGTCGACTTCGTCTGCGACTTGACTTCCCAAGTCGCAAGTGAAGTCGACTTGACTTGCGACTTCACCTGTTGCCTTTTGGGATTCATTCTCAAGTCGATATTTGAGTCGACTTTGAGGTCGACTTCACCCAAGTCGAAGTCCAAGTCGACTTGGAGATCGACTTGACTTCTTTGCTTTCCTTAAACATTTGTCAAACATGTTAGTACTCTTTATATACTCAAATAAGTTCTTGTTGATCATCAAAACTCAGGCTTTGGTCAATTTAGATTATTTTGAACATTGTTTCTAACAATCTCCCCCTTTTTGATGATTGACAAAACTTCATTTGAGTTGATACCTTTCAAAAATTTCAAACATATTCATTTGAGAAAACAGAGCATATAGGTATCGTTGAACATATAATTTAGAGTTTTGAGAACATTTAATCATTTTGGCATAGAGTATGCTTGAATATCTTACAAGCCATATATTAAGTATTAATCATTAAGAGTACGTTGTATTGTAATGAATGATCAAATATATCATTCATTCAACTCTGTATCAATCATATATAAACCAATTATCATATCAAATATCATTTCATATATATATGAAGTTTCATTACAGAATACAATGAAGCATAAATGAAACTATCCTAGATACAAACTACCCAACCCAAAAATAAAAACACTCAAATCTAACCTGTCTTCCTCCCCCTTTTTGTCAATCATTCAAAAAGTACTAAAGACTTGGTAAATTGAAATTGAGAGATGGGATAGAGAATAGGTTTGATGGGACAATGATGGGCCGAGGAGTAAACAAGAGAAGCATGATCGGGATTTGCCTCTCTATGAACTGAACCCGACTCGTAGGGATCGAGTTCAGGCATGGGTCTCTTTTTATGATGGCCTGAGGCAAGATGATAGCGGATATGTCGCATTTCCCGCTCGATTCTATCTTGTCGGGAATGCATATCTTCAAGTGCATTAAGGACACCGGTGACAAGACTTGTCATCCGGTTTTCTTGTTGTCCCATTTCAGCCCTCATGGCTATGATTTCATCTTTCAAATCCTTTAGGGTGACCTCCTCAGAAGAGGTTGGAGGCACCCGTTCTCTTGCAGCGGACCCTTGTGGAGAATAGGATCCGTGCGATATGGGAGATGCTGGCTCCTCTTGAGCAGGTGGTGCCGCGGGAGGTTGCTCCCCCTCAGCTTGTGCATTGTCTGCTTGCTCTTCTTCTGTAGCTTCATGCCTTAGTTCAAGCAGATTGATCTTCATTCTCTGGATTAGTGCTTTATTTATGGCATTTGTGGATTTGAGCACTTCGAAAGGCTCGCCTTCAATATCCACTTTGAAGAATTCCAAAATCTTTGTGATCCATGTGCCATAGGGAAGGACTCCTCGTGGGTTGTCCTTTCTATTTCCCAAGGCTTCTAGAAATAATTTGGGTATGCTCACTTTGACCCTGTTGGCCACTTTCCATAATATCCCAGCTTCCTGTGGATTCAATTGATTTCTTCCACCGCCCTTTGGGTAGATGCAGTGTGCAATGAGAAGCCTTAGTACCCGAAGTCTGGGTGACAAATCCATGTACCGAAGGAATTTGATTCCCGGATGGTACTTGTTGCTCCGGGTGAGCTGATTATACATTTGATCCATTGTGAGGTCTTCTGGAATAGGCTCATCCTCATACGGGACTCCAAGTATGTGTCCTAAATGACTCATTACTTCAGTCGGTCCTGCAACTATTCCGATTCCAAGATCCATTTCGACTCCTTTGACGAATGTTCCAAAGTATTCTTCATCCCAAAGATAATAAAACATTCGAGTAAGATCTGGATAGACCCTTTCGTCTTCCTTTAGCAAATTAGTCCATCCTTGAAAATCCAATAGATCTTCTATGTCGGATCCATATTCTTTCAGGAAATTAAAATCTATAATCTTGGGTATGAATACCTTCCGTTCGTAGAACTTTTTGTAGAATCGGCTATGTTGGAGCTCGGTTTTGAAGTAGGTAGTGGGCATCTTCAATACTTGGGCTTTTCCAGCTCCAGTGCCCCTTCTGCTCGTTCCGGATTGTGTGCTCTGTGAGGTTTGTTGATTTTCTGACCTGGGTGCTTGATCAGATGATTGAGTGGAGGTTTGGAATCGAACCCGTTTACCCGTCGAAGTTGAGGGTTCTTCTCGAACCCGTTTTGCAGGTGTCCTAGCTCTCCTAGGGACTTCTTCCTCAGTGTGAGATGTGGGAGGTCTAGGCACAGGCTTTTTTGATGGTTTGGAGACGGCTTTCTTCGGGGCCATTGAGATGGGAGTTTTGGAGTTTGGAATAGGAAAATGAAGACTAGAAAGAACTTGAGAGATTTTTGAGAATTGGAGGAGAAATGAGAGAGTAGTTGAGGGAGAGAGATAGAACTGAGATGGAGGAAACGGTTTGAGAGAGTTGGGAGGTTTGCCGGAGATGGAGAGGATTCCCGGAGAGGAAAGGGAAATCGCCGGAGGAAAAGAGGAAAGCAGGGAGGCCGGAAAAATGAGGAAGAAAGAAAAGAGGAGAGAAGAAAAAGAAAAGAAGTCGGCCGAATGCGAAACGTCGCGCGCGGAGTCGACTTGCCCTAGGCGAAGTCGACTTCGGTCCTTCTGGAGTCGACTTCGCCTGGAGGCGGAGTCGACTTCGACCCTAGCGGAGTCGACTTCGCTTCTGAAGCGGAGTCGACCTGGCGTCCCTGGAGTCGACTTGACTCATCGACTTGACATTTTCATATTTAATTTTCTTATGTATTTTTCTTAGTTAAGCTCTATCATCCCCATATCATTCCTAATCTTATAAAATGAATCTTTGGCTAGAGGTTTGGTAAAGATATCAGCAATTTGGTCTTCTGTTTTCACATATTCTAAGCACACATCATGATTTTCAACATTTTCACGAATAAAATGATGTCTTACATCAATATGTTTGGTTCTAGAATGCAATACAGGATTTTTAGTCAAACAAATTGCACTTGTATTATCACATCTAATAGGAATATCAACATAATCAATACCATAATCCTTTAATTGCTATTTCATCCAAAGTAATTGGGCACAACAACTACCGGCGGCTATGTATTCGGCTTCCGCAGTAGATAGTGCAACACTTGTTTGTTTTCTTGAATGCCATGAAACTAGCATATGTCCAAGAAATTGACAAGTTCCACTGGTACTTTTTCTATCTACTTTATATCCGGCAAAGTCTGCATCCGAATAGCCGATTAGATCAAAGGTTGACCCCTTTGGATACCATAGTCCAAGGTTTGTAGTTTTCATCAAATATTTTAAAATTCTTTTTACAGCAAGTAGATGTGATTCTTTGGGACTTGCTTGAAATCTAGAGCACATACAAACACTAAATAAGATATCGGGTCTAGAAGCAGTTAAATAAAGCAAAGATCCTATCATGCTCCTATAAAGCTTTTGATCGATACTTTTACCGTTTTCATCCGTGTCGATTTTGATTGTTGAGCTCATTGGAGTGTTTGCTCCTTTGCTATTCTGCATTCCAAATTTCTTGAGCATCTCTTTGACATACTTGGACTGGTTCAGAAATATTCCTTCACTTTGTTGCTTGATTTGTAGTCCAAGGAAGAAATTTAATTCTCCCATCATGCTCATTTCGAATTCATTCTGCATAATCTTAGAAAATTCTTGGCATAGATTTTCGTCAGTAGCACCGAAGATTATGTCATCTACATAAATTTGTACAATTAAAATATTGCTATTTTTATATTTGATGAACAAAGTAGTGTCAACTTTCCCTCTTTGAAATTCATGATCAATCAAAAATTTGTTCAACCTTTCATACCAAGCTCTTGGAGCTTGTTTTAATCCATATAGTGCTTTGGTCAATTTATACACATATTTTGATTGATCCTTATCTTCAAAACCAGGGGGTTGTTCAACATATACTTCTTCATTCAAATAGCCATTCAAAAATGCACTCTTCACATCCATTTGGAACAATTTGAAATTCATATGTGAAGCGAATGCTAATAAGATACGTATGACTTCTAATCTAGCCACGGGTGCATATGATTCTTCAAAATCAATTCCTTCTTCTTGGGAGTACCCTTTGGCTACTAATCGTGCCTTGTTTCTAATTACAAGACCGCTTTCATCTAATTTGTTCCTAAATACCCATTTTGTACCAATGACTATATGATTGTTTGGTCTAGGAACTAAATGCCATAAATTGTTTCTTTCGAATTGATTTAGCTCTTCTTGCATTGAAATAACCCAATGTTCATCATTAAGAGCTTGTTCAATGGTATTTGGTTCAATTTTCGATACAAACGCATATTGGCCATAAACATTTTGTTTTGATCTTCTAGTTTTTACTCCTTCATATATGTTTCCAATAACTTGTTCAATTGGATGGGCATTTTTGAAATTTAAATCAGTTGGAGGTTTGTAAGAGTCATTACCTTCACTTACCTCTTCCTCCTCTGGATTTTCTAGCTTGAGCTCGAGTTCCTTTGGTTGTTCTTTGCTTTTTGTCTCATCTGCATCACTTAGTTCATCCTCCTTTCTCGGACTTTGGTTAATTTCATCAAATACAACATGTATGGATTCTTCTACAACTTGGTTTCGTTTGTTGAATACTCTATATGCTTTGCTATTTGATGAATAACCAAGGAATATAGCCTCATCACTTTTGGCATCTAATTTTCCCAAGTTGGCTTTTCCATTGTTCAAAACATAACATGTACATCCAAAAGCATGAAAATAAGATATATTTGGTTTCCTTCCTTTCCAAAGTTCGTATGGAGTCTTTTTCAAGATTGCTCGAATGGTAACACGGTTCAAAACATGACAAGCTGTACTCACAGCTTCACCCCAAAATTTCTTGGATAGATTGCTCTCATTTAGCATAGTTCTAGCCATCTCTTGTATAGTTCTATTTTTCCTTTCAACTACTCCATTTTGTTGTGGAGTTCTTGGTGCAGAAAATGTGTGGTGAATTCCTTTTTCATTACAAAATTCCATGAATCGTTTGTTTTCGAATTCGCCACCATGATCGCTTCTTATGGTCACAATAGTACTCTGTTTTTCATTTTGCCCCAAATTCACAAAAGTTGCAAACATAGAGAAGGCTTCATCTTTACTAGCTAAGAGAATTATCCATGTGAATCTTGAAAAATCATCAACTATGACAAATACATATTTCTTTCCACCAATGGTTAGAATGTCGGATGGCCCGTATAGATCCATATGTAGCAATTCAAGTGGCTTAGTGGTGGAAATTTCCTTTTTGGTAGAGAAAGGCATCTTGGGTTGTTTTGATAATTGACATGCCTTGCAAATCTTGTCTTTGTCATATTTCATTCTTGGTAATCCTTCTACCAAACTCTTTTTCCATAGGGTTTTTATGTTGCCCATGTTTATATGTCCAAGCCTCTTGTGCCAAACCCATGGATCGTTATCAATGGTCATTAGACATTGACCATCTAATTCATCAAGTGAAACTAAATAAATATTTCCATGTCTTTTACCACTAAACATGATATGTTCTCCATCAAATACATTACATATAGATGATTCAAACACAACTTTGTATCCTTTATCACATAATTGGCTAATGCTCATTAAATTGTGTTTGAGTCCTTCAACAAACAAAACATCTTCCATGCATGCATTTGAAATACTATGTATATTTCCTTTACCTTTAATTTTACCTTTTTCATTATTGCCAAAGGCAACCATTCCATCATTACAAGGCTTAAGTTTATGAAACAAACTTCTTTCACCGGTCATATGCCTTGAGCAACCGCTATCCATGAACCATTCATTGTTTGCCTTTGCCTTTAAACATGTCTGAAAGATAAGCAAATAATTCTTATCTCCTTGGTACCCATTTTATGGGTCCATTTGGGTTAGTAATATAAATCAATTTTTGTTGTTCTAACTTTGAAAGCCCAAATCTTGTGTTTCTTGGAACCCAAACTAATTTTGCACCATGGTCATATAATTTCTTAAAATTGCATTTGTAAGTTTTATGTCCCATTTTGTTGCAGAAATTACAAGCCATAGGTAATCTTGGAGTAGGCCTCCAAGTATGCACTGGTTCAAATGTTGGTCTTCTAGTCCACTTAAAATTTTTCTTTTGTGGCTTGTACATAGATGCATTTTTAGTTTGATTTTTCTCAAGTATTTGTATATTTGATTTGCTACTTTCTCCTTGCTCAAATGTATGATACCCAAGACCTCTTTTATGTGTTTGGGAGGTCATATTCAGAAACATTTTAACACTTTCTCCTGGATTAGAGAACTTAGCTAATGATTCATTTAATGATTTGTTCTCCATTTTCAGCAATTCAGTTTCATCTTTCAATTTGACTAATCTTTCTGCAAGTTTACCATTTACAATTATTGTTGCATCACATTGTCTCTTCTTAATTGTAAACTTGCTTCCTAATTTCTTCATTTCTTCATATAATGAATCATATGCAGTTTGTAGTTCATCTAATTCAGTACATTTGAGGCATTCATGAGAGGAAGAATAACTTGAATTAGAAAGGGAGAGTTTGGAACTTACCTCTTCATTGCTTGTGCATTTTGTTGAGGTAGTTTGTTCTCCTTGCTCGATTTGTGCCATACAGCAAATTCTCGCACATTCTTTTGCTTCGATTTCGTCGGTTGAGGAGCTACTCGTTGTAGATTCCTCGTCATTTACGTACATGCCTCTTCCTTTATATTTCTGAAATCTTCTATTGTCCCCTCGATCCTTTCTTTGTTCTTTTGCCTTGTTTTCTTCGGGAGTTGGACATTGGGCTTGCATATGTCCCGAACCGCCGCATCGGTAGCACTTGGTTGATTCTTTCTTCTTCTCTCGGGGAGTTCTTTCTTTGAAGCTTCTGAAATTTTTGCCTCTCCTCACAAATTTTCTGAATCGTTTTGTGAGTAGAGCAATATCATCGTCATTTTGAGAAGAAGATGTGTCATCGGGGTCTTGTGCGGCTTTTAAGGCAATTGCTCTTTTGCCCCTGTGTTGATCTTCATTCCTTTTCTTAATTAGCTCATGTGACATAAGTGAGCTAATTAAGTCTTCAAGCTTCAGCGTGTTGAGGTCTTTGGCTTCTTCAATTGCAGTGATCTTTGGAGTCCATGACTCGGGTAGAGCTCTTAAAATCTTCATGACCTGCTCAGATTCAGATATTGCTTTTCCAAGACCTTTTAAACCATTAGTAATCTTAGAGAATCTAGCAAACATTTCAGAAATATTTTCTGTTTCTAGCATTCTAAAGTTCTCTAGTTCTCCAATCAAAATATTCCTTCTCGTCCCTTGGACTTGAGAAGTTCCTTCGTAGATAGAGGTTAGTGTATCCCATATCTCTTTGGCGGTCAAGCAAGAGGATACTCTATCATATTCTGAAGCATTAAGAGCACAAAATAAAGAGTTCATAGCTTTGGCGTTGCTCTTAACAATTCTTACTTCCTCATCGGTCCATTTGGAAGCTCTTTCATCGGTAGGCAAGGTTACTCCATCTTGGATAGCAATCCAGGAGTCCATGTCGGTAGCCATGATGAGTTGCTTCATACGAAGCTTCCAATATCCAAAATTGTTCCCGTCAAACAACGGTGGCCTTGTAAAGGATTGGCCTTCAGCAAAAGCGGGAACGGAAGTAGATTGGGATGCCATTTTGATAAGATCTCTTTGGTAAACTCAAAGACCTGCTCTGATACCACTTGTTGGTCCCGAGTTGATGGCTAAACCCAAGAGGGGAGGGGTGAATTGGGTTCTTTAAAATTTCTTTGATAAACTCAAAGATCTTAACCCCTTAAAAAAAAATTAATCCCCTTTTTTAAGCGAATGGAGAGCAAATAAGATAAAGCAGTAAAAATAAGTAGAACACAAGATTTATAGTGGTTCGGGAAAACCTTCCCTACTCCACTCTTCCAAGCTCACACTCCGTTGTGACTTGGGTTCCACTATGTATTCCAAGAATACACTTAGAGTCACCGCTCTCTTCTAGATTCAAAGCTCTAGGGGGCATATACAACTAGAGCCACTTGCTCTCTTCTAGATTCAAAGCTCTAGGGGGCATACACAATCACTTGCACAAGTAGGTGATGAGTCACACTCCAATCACACCCTACTTTGCATACACTTGATCTTAGCTACTCAAGCTAAATCAAGATTTATACAACCAAATAAAGAAATGAATAAAAACTACACTTTACAGATTTGTGTAGGCAGTTTTGAGCTCGAGGAAGAAATCAAAAATAGCTTGAATGATGATTGTTGAAGCAACTTGCAGTTTGAAGCTCTTTCTTCCCTTGAAACACTCAAATATGGAGAAAAGGTATTTGAAAGTCTTTCTTGCACTTCTTTTCTTTCTTTGATCTTTAGAGTAGTGTCTCTTGTCTTTTCTTACGTTCATTTGAATGTCCTTTTATAGATTGAGGAAAATATGAACGTTGTAGAAGTGGTTGGCGTGCAATAAATGAACTCCAACGTTCAAAAATTTGACCGTTATTCTCCAAGTCCAAGATGAAGTCGACTTGGCCTGCGACTTGGCTTCCAAGTCGCACATGGAGTCGACTTGGCCTGCGACTTGGGTTCTTCAGAAACTCAAGTCTGAGACTTGGGTCGACTTGGCTTTCAGACTTCAACTCAAGTCGATCCTGAAGTCGACTTGGGTTGCGACTTGGCTTGGTCTATTGCAGAAACGCCTTGATCTTCTTGATATGTCTTGAGTCTTGCAAACCATTTGAAAGCTTTGAGTTCTTGCAAAATATATGTATGTTCCTTGCTTTGCTTTGGACTCACTTGGTCTTCATGACTTGGATTTTACTCCATTTGGAAGCTAGCTTGAAGATTTGCTTTGAGCTTGATAGACTTGATTTGAATGTAGAACATGATTCTTAACTTTGAAATTGACTCATTTGTTTTTCATCTTGATTCCTTGGACTTCGAATGATAAATCCTCTTGAATATCATGAAAATAGCATCTTTGAAAGTTTGAACATCTCAAGTCGTGGATGGAGTCGACCTGGCCTGCGACTTCACCCAAGTCGCACCTGGAGTCGACTTCGTTTGCGACTTCGTTATGTTCGTTTCCACTTTTCAGCTCTGGATACTCTAAGTCGATGCTGGAGTCGACTTCGTCTGCGACTTGACTTCCCAAGTCGCAAGTGGAGTCGACTTGACTTGCGACTTCACCTGTTGCCTTTTGGGATTCATTCTCAAGTCGATATTTGAGTCGACTTTGAGATCAACTTCACCCAAGTCGAAGTCCAAGTCGACTTGGAGATCGACTTGACTTCTTTGCTTTCCTTAAACATTTGTCAAACATGTTATTACTCTTTATATACTCAAATAAGTTCTTGTTGATCATCAAAACTCAGGCTTTGGTCAATTTAGATTATTTTGAACATTGTTTCTAACAATGAGAACGTGTAAACTTTAACGCATTCTAATAGATTCAAAACAACCGAAACGGATGTAAGGAACTTCAATAAATAAGAACTAGCAACAATCCCTTTATCTTGTTTGCATTTGAATGACAACAAATGACCTTAAAGGCGTTCGAATCGAATCAACTGAATTCAGTCGGATAGAATGAACTTTGATTTTTTAGAATAGTGTATTACTCAATCTAATTGACGTAATTTGACTGTAATGTGAACGAGTAAACTTTACCGCATTCTAATAAATTCAAAAAACCCAAATCGGATGTAAGGAACTTCAATAAACAAGAATTAACAACTATCCCTTGATTTATTTACATTCGAACGACAACGAACGACATTAAAAGTATTTAAATCGAATCAAATGAATTCAGTCGGATAGAATGAACTTTGATTATTTAGAATAGTGTACAACTCAATCTAATTGACTTGATTTTACAGTAATGAGAACGAGTAAACTTTGAAGCATTCTAATAAATTCAAAAAACCCAAATCGGATGTAAGGAACTTCAATAAACAAGAATTAACAACTATCCCTTGATTTTATTTACATTCGAATGACAACAAATGACCTTAAAAGCATTGAAATCGAATCAAACGAATTAATTCGGATAGAACGAACTTTGATTATTTAGAATAGTGTACAACTCAATCTAATTGACTTGATTTGACTGTAATGAGAACGAGTAAACTTTAACGCATTCTAATAGATTCAAAACATCCGAAACGGATGTAAGGAACTTCAATAAATAAGAACTAGCAACAATCCCTTTATTTCGTTTGCATTGGAACGACAACAAATGACCTTAAAGGCGTTCGAATCGAATCAACTGAATTCAGTCGGATAGAATGAACTTTGATTATTTAGAATAGTGTGCAACTCAATCTAATTGACTTAATTTGACTGTAATGAGAACGAGTAAACTTTAAAGCATTCCAATAGATTTAAAGCAACCGAATCGGACGTAAGGAACTTCAATAAATGAGAATTGACAACAATCCCCTTATTTTTTTTGCATTTGAACGACAACAAATGACCTTAAAGGCATTCGAATCGAATCAACTGAATTCAGTCGGATAGAATGAACTTTGATTATTTAGAATAGTGTATTACTCAATCTATTTGACTTAATTTGACTGTAATGTGAACGAGTAAACTTTAACGCATTCCAATAGATTCAAAACAACCGAATCGGACGTAAGGAACTTCAATAAATAAGAACTAACAACAATCCCTTGATTTCATTTGCATACGAACGACAACGGATGACGTTAAAGGTATTCAAATCGAATCAAATAAATGGAGTTGGATAGAATGAACTTTGATTATTTAGAATAGTGTACAACTCAATCTAATTAACTTAATTTGACTGTAATGAGAATGAGTAAACTTTAAAGCATTCCAATAGATTTAAAGCAGCCGAATCGGACGTAAGGAATTTCAATAAATAAGAATTAACAACAATCCCTTTATTTTGTTTGCATTTGAACGACAACAAATGACCTTAAAGGCGTTCGAATCGAATCATCTGAATTCAGTCGGATAGAATGAACTTTGATTATTTAGAATAGTGTGCAACTCAATCTAATTGACTTAATTTGACTGTAATGTGAACGAATAAACTTTAACGCATTCCAATAGATTCAAAACAACCGAATCGGACGTAAGGAACTTCAATAAATAAGAACTAACAACAATCCCTTGATTTCGTTTGCATACGAACGACAACGGATGACGGTAAAGGCATTCAAATCGAATCAAATGAATTGAGTTGGATAGAATGAACTTTGATTATTTAGAATAGTGTACAACTCAATCTAATTGACTTGATTTTACTGTAATGAGAACGAGTAAACTTTAACGCATTCTAATAGATTCACAACAACTAAATCTAACGTAAGGAACTTCAATAAACAAGAATTAACAACAATCCCTTGATTTTAATTACATTCGAATGACAACGAACGACCTTAAAAGCATTGAAATCGAATCAAATGAATTCAGTCGGATAGAACGAACTTTGATTATTTAGAATAGTGTACAAATCAATCTAATTGACTTGATTTTACAGTAATGAGAACGAGTAAACTTTAACGCATTCTAATAAATTCAAAAAACCCAAATCGGATGTAAGGAACTTCAATAAACAAGAATTAACAACTATCCCTTGTTTTTATTTACATTCGAACGACAACAAACGACCTTCAAAGCATTGAAATCGAATCAAATGAATTAATTCGTATAGAATGAACTTTGATTATTTAGAATAGTGTACAACTCAATCTAATTGACTTAATTTGACTGTAATGAGAACGAGTAAACTTTAAAGCATTCCAATAGATTTAAAGCAACCGAATCGGACGTAAGGAACTTCAATAAATGAGAATTGGCAACAATCCCCTTATTTTTTTTGCATTTGAACGACAACAAATGACCTTAAAGGCATTCGAATCGAATCAACTGAATTCAGTCGGATAGAATGAACTTTGATTATTTAGAATAGTGTATTACTCAATCTATTTGACTTAATTTGACTGTAATGTGAACGAGTAAACTTTAACGCATTCCAATAGATTCAAAACAACCGAATCGGACGTAAGGAACTTCAATAAATAAGAACTAACAACAATCCCTTGATTTCGTTTGCATACGAACGACAACGGATGACGTTAAAGGCATTCAAATCGAATCAAATAAATTGAGTTGGATAGAATGAACTTTGATTATTTAGAATAGTGTACAACTCAATCTAATTGACTTGATTTTACTGTAATGAGAACGAGTAAACTTTAACGCATTCCAATATATTCAAAACAACCGAATCGGACGTAAGGAACTTCAATTAATAAGAACTAACGACAATCCCTTGATTTCGTTTGCATACGAACGACAACGGATGACGGTAAAGGCATTCATATAGAATCAAATGAATTGAGTTGGATAGAATGAACTTTGATTATTTAGAATAGTGTACAACTCAATCTAATTGACTTGATTTTACTGTAATGAGAACGAGTAAACTTTAACGCATTCTAATAGATTCAAAACAACCGAATTGGACGTAAGGAACTTCAATAAATAAGAACTAACAACAATCCCTTGATTTCGTTTGCATACGAACGACAACGGATGACGTTAAAGGCATTCAAATCGAATCAAATAAATGGAGTTGGATAGAATGAACTTTGATTATTTAGAATAGTGTACAACTCAATCTAATTGACTTAATTTGACTGCAATGAGAACGAGTAAACTTTAAAGCATTCCAATAGATTTAAAGCAGCCGAATCGGACGTAAGGAATTTCAATAAATAAGAATTAACAACAATCCCTTTATTTTGTTTGCATTTGAACGACAACAAATGACCTTAAAGGCGTTCGAATCGAATCATCTGAATTCAGTCGGATAGAATGAACTTTGATTATTTAGAATAGTGTGCAACTCAATCTAATTGACTTAATTTGAGTGTAATGTGAACGAATAAACTTTAACGCATTCCAATAGATTCAAAACAACCGAATCGGACGTAAGGAACTTCAATAAATAAGAACTAACAACAATCCCTTGATTTCGTTTGCATACGAACGACAACGGATGACGGTAAAGGCATTCAAATCGAATCAAATGAATTGAGTTGGATAGAATGAACTTTGATTATTTAGAATAGTGTACAACTCAATCTAATTGACTTGATTTTACTGTAATGAGAACGAGTAAACTTGAACGCATTCTAAAAGATTCAAAACAACTAAATCGAACGTAAGGAACTTCAATAAACAAGAATTAACAACAATCCCTTGATTTTAATTACATTCGAATGACAACGAACGACCTTAAAAGCATTGAAATCGAATCAAATGAATTCAGTCGGATAGAACGAACTTTGATTATTTAGAATAGTGTATAACTCAATCTAATTGACTTGATTTTACAGTAATGAGAACGAGTAAACTTTAACGCATTCTAATAAATTCAAAAAACCCAAATCGGATGTAAGGAACTTCAATAAACAAGAATTAACAACTATCCCTTGATTTTATTTACATTCGAACGACAACAAACGACCTTCAAAGCATTGAAATCGAATCAAATGAATTAATTCGTATAGAATGAACTTTGATTATTTAGAATAGTGTACAACTCAATCTAATTGACTTAATTTGACTGTAATGAGAACGAGTAAACTTTAAAGCATTCCAATAGATTTAAAGCAACCGAATCGGACGTAAGGAACTTCAATAAATGAGAATTGGCAACAATCCCCTTATTTTTTTTGCATTTGAACGACAACAAATGACCTTAAAGGCATTCGAATCGAATCAACTGAATTCAGTCGGATAGAATGAACTTTGATTATTTAGAATAGTGTATTACTCAATCTATTTGACTTAATTTGACTGTAATGTGAACGAGTAAACTTTAACGCATTCCAATAGATTCAAAACAACCGAATCGGACGTAAGAAACTTCAATAAATAAGAACTAACAACAATCCCTTGATTTCGTTTGCATACGAACGACAACGGATGACGTTAAAGGCATTCAAATCGAATCAAATAAATGGAGTTGGATAGAATGAACTTTGATTATTTCGAATAGTGTACAACTCAATCTAATTGACTTAATTTGACTGTAATGAGAACGAGTAAACTTTAAAGCATTCCAATATATTTAAAGCAGCCGAATCGGACGTAAGGAATTTCAATAAATAAGAATTAACAACAATCCCTTTATTTTGTTTGCTTTTGAACGACAATAAATGACCTTAAAGGCGTTCGAATCGAATCAACTGAATTCAGTCGGATAGAATGAACTTTGATTTTTTAGAATAGTGTATTACTCAATCTAATTGACTTAATTTGACTGTAATGTGAACGAGTAAACATTACCGCATTCTAATAAATTCAAAAAACCCAAATCGGATGTAAGGAACTTCAATAAACAAGAATTAACAACTATCCCTTGATTTTAATTACATTCGAATGACAACGAACGACCTTAAAAGCATTGAAATCGAATCAAATGAATTCAGTCGGATAGAATGAACTTTGATTATTTAGAATAGTGTACAACTCAATCTAATTGACTTGATTTTACAGTAATGAGAACGAGTAAACTTTAACGCATTCTAATAAATTCAAAAAACCCAAATCGGATGTAAGGAACTTCAATAAACAAGAATTAACAACTATCCCTTGATTTTATTTACATTCGAACGACAACAAACGACCTTCAAAGCATTGAAATCGAATCAAATGAATTAATTCGTATAGAATGAACTTTGATTATTTAGAATAGTGTACAACTCAATCTAATTGACTTAATTTGACTGTAATGAGAACGAGTAAACTTTAAAGCATTCCAATAGATTTAAAGCAACCGAATCGGACGTAAGGAACTTCAATAAATGAGAATTGGCAACAATCCCCTTATTTTTTTTGCATTTGAACGACAACAAATGACCTTAAAGGCATTCGAATCGAATCAACTGAATTCAGTCGGATAGAATGAACTTTGATTATTTAGAATAGTGTATTACTCAATCTATTTGACTTAATTTGACTGTAATGTGAACGAGTAAACTTTAACGCATTCCAATAGATTCAAAACAACCGAATCGGACGTAAGGAACTTCAATAAATAAGAACTAACAACAATCCCTTGATTTCGTTTGCATACGAACGACAACGGATGACGTTAAAGGTATTCAAATCGAATCAAATAAATGGAGTTGGATAGAATGAACTTTGATTATTTAGAATAGTGTACAACTCAATCTAATTGACTTAATTTGACTGTAATGAGAATGAGTAAACTTTAAAGCATTCCAATAGATTTAAAGCAGCCGAATCGGACGTAAGGAATTTCAATAAATAAGAATTAACAACAATCCCTTTATTTTGTTTGCATTTGAACGACAACAAATTACCTTAAAGGCGTTCGAATCGAATCATCTGAATTCAGTCGGATAGAATGAACTTTGATTATTTAGAATAGTGTGCAACTCAATCTAATTGACTTAATTTGACTGTAATGTGAACGAATAAACTTTAACGCATTCCAATAGATTCAAAACAACCGAATCGGACGTAAGGAACTTCAATAAATAAGAACTAACAACAATCCCTTGATTTCGTTTGCATACGAACGACAACGGATGACGGTAAAGACATTCAAATCGAATCAAATGAATTGAGTTGGATAGAATGAACTTTGATTATTTAGAATAGTGTACAACTCAATCTAATTGACTTGATTTTACTGTAATGAGAACGAGTAAACTTTAACGCATTCTAATAGATTCACAACAACTAAATCGAACGTAAGGAACTTCAATAAACAAGAATTAACAACAATCCCTTGATTTTAATTACATTCGAATGACAACGAACGACCTTAAAAGCATTGAAATCGAATCAAATGAATTCAGTCGGATAGAACGAACTTTGATTATTTAGAATAGTGTACAAATCAATCTAATTGACTTGATTTTACAGTAATGAGAACGAGTAAACTTTAACGCATTCTAATAAATTCAAAAAACCCAAATCGGATGTAAGGAACTTCAATAAACAAGAATTAACAACTATCCCTTGATTTTATTTACATTCGAACGACAACAAACGACCTTCAAAGCATTGAAATCGAATCCAATGAATTAATTCGTATAGAATGAACTTTGATTATTTAGAATAGTGTACAACTCAATCTAATTGACTTAATTTGACTGTAATGAGAACGAGAAAACTTTAAAGCATTCCAAAAGATTTAAAGCAACCGAATCGGACGTAAGGAACTTCAATAAATGAGAATTAACAACAATCCCCTTATTTTTTTTGCATTTGAACGACAACAAATGACCTTAAAGGCGTTCGAATCGAATCAACTGAATTCAGTCGGATAGAATGAACTTTGATTATTTAGAATAGTGTATTACTCAATCTAATTGACTTAATTTGACTGTAATGTGAACGAGTAAACTTTAACGCATTCCAATAGATTCAAAACAACTGAATCGGACGTAAGGAACTTCAATAAATAAGAACTAACAACAATCCCTTGATTTCGTTTGCATACGAACGACAACGGATGACGTTAAAGGCATTGAAATCGAATCAAATAAATTGAGTTGGATAGAATTAGCTTTGATTATTTAGAATAGTGTACAACTCAATCTAATTGACTTAAATTGACTGTAATGTGAACGAGTAAACTTTAACGCATTCCAATAGATTCAAAACAACCGAATCGAACGTAAGGAACTTCAATAAATAAGAACTAACAACAATCCCTTGATTTCGTTTGCATACGAACGACAACGGATGACGTTAAAGGCATTCAAATCGAATCAAATGAATTGAGTTGGATAGAATGAACTTTGATTATTTAGAATAGTGTACAACTCAATCTAATTGACTTAATTTGACTGTAATGAGAACGAGTAAACTGTAAAGCATTCCAATAGATTTAAAGCAGCCGAATCGGACGTAAGGAATTTCAATAAATAAGAATTAAGAACAATCCCTTTATTTTGTTTGCATTTGAACGACAACAAATGACCTTAAAGGCGTTCGAATCGAATCAACTGAATTCAGTCGGATAGAATGAACTTTGATTATTTAGAATAGTGTGCAACTCAATCTAATTGACTTAATTTGACTGTAATGTGAACGAATAAACTTTAACGCATTCCAATAGATTCAAAACAACCGAATCGGACGTAAGGAACTTCAATAAATAAGAACTAACAACAATCACTTGATTTCGTTTGCATACGAACGACAACGGATGACGGTAAAGGCATTCAAATCGAATCAAATGAATTGAGTTGGATAGAATGCACTTTGATTATTTAGAATAGTGTACAACTCAATCTAATTGACTTGATTTTACTGTAATGAGAACGAGTAAACTTTAACGCATTCTAATAGATTCAAAACAACTAAATCGAACGTAAGGAACTTCAATAAACAAGAATTAACAACAATCCCTTGATTTTAATTACATTCGAATGACAACGAACGACCTTAAAAGCATTGAAATCGAATCAAATGAATTCAGTCGGATAGAACGAACTTTGATTATTTAGAATAGTGTACAACTCAATCTAATTGACTTGATTTTACAGTAATGAGAACGAGTAAACTTTAACGCATTCTAATAAATTCAAAAAACCCAAATCGGATGTAAGGAACTTCAATAAACAAGAATTAACAACTATCCCTTGATTTTATTTACATTCGAACGACAACAAACGACCTTCAAAGCATTGAAATCGAATCAAATGAATTAATTCGTATAGAATGAACTTTGATTATTTAGAATAGTGTACAACTCAATCTAATTGACTTAATTTGACTGTAATGAGAACGAGTAAACTTTAAACCATTCCAATAGATTTAAAGCAACCGAATCGGACGTAAGGAACTTCAATAAATGAGAATTAACAACAATCCCCTTATTTTTTTTGCATTTGAACGACAACAAATGACCTTAAAGGCGTTCGAATCGAATCAACTGAATTCAGTCGGATAGAATGAACTTTGATTATTTAGAATAGTGTATTACTCAATCTAATTGACTTAATTTGACTGTAATGTGAACGAGTAAACTTTAACGCATTCCAATAGATTCAAAACAACCGAATCGGACGTAAGGAACTTCAATAAATAAGAACTAACAACAATCCCTTGATTTCGTTTGCATACGAACGACAACGGATGACGTTAAAGGCATTGAAATCGAATCAAATAAATTGAGTTGGATAGAATTAACTTTGATTATTTAGAATACTGTACAACTCAATCTAATTGACTTAAATTGACTGTAATGTGAACGAGTAAACTTTAACGCATTCCAATAGATTCAAAACAACCGAATCGGACGTAAGGAACTTCAATAAATAAGAACTAACAACAATCCCTTGATTTCATTTCCATACGAACGACAACGGATGACGTTAAAGGCATTCAAATCGAATCAAATGAATTGAGTTGGATAGAATGAACTTTGATTATTTAGAATAGTGTACAACTCAATCTAATTGACTTAATTTGACTGTAATGAGAACGAGTAAACTTTAAAGCATTCCAATAGATTTAAAGCAGCCGAATCGGACGTAAGGAATTTCAATAAATAAGAATTAAGAACAATCCCTTTATTTTGTTTGCATTTGAACGACAACAAATGACCTTAAAGGCGTTCGAATCGAATCAACTGAATTCAGTCGGATAGAATGAACTTTGATTTTTTAGAATAGTGTATTACTCAATGTAATTGACTTAATTTGACTGTAATGTGAACGAGTAAACTTTACCGCATTCTAATAAATTCAAAAAACCCAAATCGGATGTAAGGAACTTCAATAAACAAGAATTAACAACTATCCCTTGATTTATTTACATTCGAACGACAACGAACGACCTTAAAAGCATTGAAATCGAATCAAATGAATTCAGTCGGATAGAATGAACTTTGATTATTTAGAATAGTGTACAACTCAATCTAATTGACTTGATTTTACAGTAATGAGAACGAGTAAACTTTAACGCATTCTAATAAATTCAAAAAACCCAAATCGGATGTAAGGAACTTCAATAAACAAGAATTAACAACTATCCCTTGATTTTATTTACATTCGAACGACAACAAATGACCTTAAAAGCATTGAAATCGAATCAAACGAATTAATTCGGATAGAACGAACTTTGATTATTTAGAATAGTGTACAACTCAATCTAATTGACTTGATTTGACTGTAATGAGAACGAGTAAACTTTAACGCATTCTAATAGATTCAAAACAACCGAAACGGATGTAAGGAACTTCAATAAATAAGAACTAGCAACAATCCCTTTATTTCGTTTGCATTGGAATGACAACAAATGACCTTAAAGGCGTTCGAATCGAATCAACTGAATTCAGTCGGATAGAATGAACTTTGATTATTTAGAATAGTGTGCAACTCAATCTAATTGACTTAATTTGACTGTAATATGAACGAATAAACTTTAACGCATTCCAATAGATTCAAAACAACCGAATCGGACGTAAGGAACTTCAATAAATAAGAACTAACAACAATCCCTTGATTTCCTTTGCATACGAACGACAACGGATGACGGTAAAGGCATTCAAATCGAATCAAATGAATTGAGTTGAATAGAATGAACTTTGATTATTTAGAATAGTGTACAACTCAATCTAATTGACTTGATTTTACTGTAATGAGAACGAGTAAACTTTAACGCATTCTAAAAGATTCAAAACAACCAAATCGGATGTAAGGAATTTTCAATAAACAAGAATTAACAACAATCCCTTGATTTTATATACATTCGAACGACAACGAACGACCTTAGAAGCATTGAAATCGAATCATATGAATTCAGTCGGATAGAATGAACTTTTATTATTGAGAATAGTGCACAACTCAATCTAATTGACTTGATTTTACTGTAATGAGAACGAGTAAACTTTAACGCATTCTAAAAGATTCAAAACAACGAAATCGAACGTGAGGAACTTCAATAAACAAGAATTAACAACAATCCCTTTATTTTAATTACATTCGAATGACAACGAACGACCTTAAAAGCATTGAAATCGAATCAAATGAATTCAGTTGAATAGAACGAACTTTGATTATTTAGAATAGTGTACAACTCAATCTAATTGACTTGATTTGACTGTAATGAGAACGAGTAAACTTTAACGCATTCCAATAGATTCAAAACAACCGAATCGGACGTAAGGAACTTCAATAAATAAGAACTAACAACAATCCCTTGATTTCGTTTGCATACGAACGACAACGGATGACGGTAAAGGCATTCAAATCGAATCAAATGAATTGAGTTGGATAGAATGAACTTTGATTATTTAGAATAGTGTACAACTCAATCTAATTGACTTGATTTTACTGTAATGAGAACGAGTAAACTTTAACGCATTCTAATAGATTCAAAACAACTAAATCGAACGTAAGGAACTTCAATAAACAAGAATTAACAACAATCCCTAGATTTTAATTACATTCGAATGACAACGAACGACCTTAAAAGCATTGAAATCGAATCAAATGAATTCAGTCGGATAGAACGAACTTTGATTATTTAGAATAGTGTACAACTCAATCTAATTGACTTGATTTTACAGTAATGAGAACGAGTAAACTTTAACGCATTCTAATAAATTCAAAAAACCCAAATCGGATGTAAGGAACTTCAATAAATAAGAATTAACAACTATCCCTTGATTTTATTTACATTCGAACGACAACAAACGACCTTCAAAGCATTGAAATCGAATCAAATGAATTAATTCGTATAGAATGAACTTTGATTATTTAGAATAGTGTACAACTCAATCTAATTGACTTAATTTGACTGTAATGAGAACGAGTAAACTTTAAAGCATTCCAAAAGATTTAAAGCAACCGAATCGGACGTAAGGAATTTCAATAAATAAGAATTAAGAACAATCCCTTTATTTTGTTTGCATTTGAACGACAACAAATGACCTTAAAGGCGTTCGAATCGAATCAACTGAATTCAGTCGGATAGAATGAACTTTGATTTTTTAGAATAGTGTATTACTCAATCTAATTGACTTAATTTGACTGTAATGTGAACGAGTAAACTTTAACGCATTCCAATAGATTCAAAACAACCGAATCGGACGTAAGGAACTTCAATAAATAAGAACTAACAACAATCCCTTGACTTCGTTTGCATACGAACGACAACGGATGACGTTAAAGGCATTGAAATCGAATCAAATAAATTGAGTTGGATAGAATTAACTTTGATTATTTAGAATAGTGTACAAATCAATCTAATTGACTTAAATTGACTGTAATGTGAACGAGTAAACTTTAACGCATTCCAATAGATTCAAAACAACCGAATCGGACGTAAGGAACTTCAATAAATAAGAACTAACAACAATCCCTTGATTTCGTTTGCATACGAACGACAACGGATGACGTTAAAGGCATTCAAATCGAATCAAATGAATTGAGTTGGATAGAATGAACTTTGATTATTTAGAATAGTGTACAACTCAATCTAATTGACTTAATTTGACTGTAATGAGAACGAGTAAACTTTAAAGCATTCCAATAGATTTAAAGCAGCCGAATCGGACGTAAGGAATTTCAATAAATAAGAATTAAGAACAATCCCTTTATTTTGTTTGCATTTGAACGACAACAAATGACCTTAAAGGCGTTCGAATCGAATCAACTGAATTCAGTCGGATAGAATGAACTTTGATTTTTTAGAATAGTGTATTACTCAATGTAATTGACTTAATTTGACTGTAATGTGAACGAGTAAACTTTACCGCATTCGAATAAATTCAAAAAACCCAAATCGGATGTAAGGAACTTCAATAAACAAGAATTAACAACTATCCCTTGATTTATTTACATTCGAACGACAACGAACGACCTTAAAAGCATTGAAATTGAATCAAATGAATTCAGTCGGATAGAATGAACTTTGATTATTTAGAATAGTGTACAACTCAATCTAATTGACTTGATTTTACAGTAATGAGAACGAGTAAACTTTAACGCATTCTAATAAATTCAAAAAACCCAAATCGGATGTAAGGAACTTCAATAAACAAGAATTAACAACTATCCCTTGATTTTATTTACATTCGAACGACAACAAATGACCTTAAAAGCATTGAAATCGAATCAAACGAATTAATTCGGATAGAACGAACTTTGATTATTTAGAATAGTGTACAACTCAATCTAGTTGACTTGATTTGACTGTAATGAGAACGAGTAAACTTTAACGCATTCTAATAGATTCAAAACAACCGAAACGGATGTAAGGAACTTCAATAAATAAGAACTAGCAACAATCCCTTTATTTCGTTTGCATTGGAACGAAAACAAATGACCTTAAAGGCGTTCGAATCGAATCAACTGAATTCAGTCGGATAGAATGAACTTTGATTATTTAGAATAGTGTGCAACTCAATCTAATTGACTTAATTTGACTGTAATGTGAACGAATAAACTTTAACGCATTCCAATAGATTCAAAACAACCGAATCGGACGTAAGGAACTTCAATAAATAAGAACTAACAACAATCCCTTGATTTCGTTTGCATACGAACGACAACGGATGACGGTAAAGGCATTCAAATCGAATCAAATGAATTGAGTTGAATAGAATGAACTTTGATTATTTAGAATAGTGTACAACTCAATCTAATTGACTTGATTTTACTGTAATGAGAACGAGTAAACTTTAACGCATTCTAAAAGATTCAAAACAACCAAATCGGATGTAAGGAATTTTCAATAAACAAGAATTAACAACAATCCCTTGATTTTATATACATTCGAACGACAACGAACGACCTTAAAAGCATTCAAATCGAATCAAATGAATTGAGTTGAATAGAATGAACTTTGATTATTTAGAATAGTGTACAACTCAATCTAATTGACTTGATTTTACTGTAATGAGAACGTGTAAACTTTAACGCATTCTAAAAGATTCAAAACAACCAAATCGGATGTAAGGAATTTTCAATAAACAAGAATTAACAACAATCCCTTGATTTTATATACATTCGAACGACAACGAACGACCTTAAAAGCATTGAAATCGAATCATATGAATTCAGTCGGATAGAACGAACTTTGATTATTTAGAATAGTGTACAACTCAATCTAATTGACTTGATTTGACTGTAATGAGAACGAGTAAACTTTAACGCATTCCAATAGATTCAAAACAACCGAATTGGACGTAAGGAACTTCAATAAATAAGAACTAACAACAATCCCTTGATTTCGTTTGCATACGAACGACAACGGATGACGGTAAAGGCATTCAAATCGAATCAAATGAATTGAGTTGGATAGAATGAACTTTGATTATTTAGAATAGTGTACAACTCAATCTAATTGACTTGATTTTACTGTAATGAGAACGAGTAAACTTTAACGCATTCTAATAGATTCAAAACAACTAAATCGAACGTAAGGAACTTCAATAAACAAGAATTAACAACAATCCCTTGATTTTAATTACATTCGAAAGACAACGAACGACCTTAAAAGCATTGAAATCGAATCAAATGAATTCAGTCGGATAGAACGAACTTTGATTATTTAGAATAGTGTACAACTCAATCTAATTGACTTGATTTTACAGTAATGAGAACGAGTAAACTTTAACGCATTCTAATAAATTCAAAAAACCCAAATCGGATGTAAGGAACTTCAATAAACAAGAATTAACAACTATCCCTTGATTTTATTTACATTCGAACGACAACAAACGACCTTCAAAGCATTGAAATCGAATCAAATGAATTAATTCGTATAGAATGAGCTTTGATTATTTAGAACAGTGTACAACTCAATCTAATTGACTTAATTTGACTGTAATGAGAACGAGTAAACTTTAAAGCATTCCAATAGATTTAAAGCAACCGAATCGGACGTAAGGAACTTCAATAAATGAGAATTACCAACAATCCCCTTATTTTTTTTGCATTTGAACGACAACAAATGAATTTAAAGGCGTTCGAATCGAATCAACTGAATTCAGTCGGATAGAATGAACTTTGATTATTTAGAATAGTGTATTACTCAATCTAATTGACTTAATTTGACTGTAATGTGAACGAGTAAACTTTAACGCATTCCAATAGATTCAAAACAACCGAATCGGACGTAAGGAACTTCAATAAATAAGAACTAACAACAATCCCTTGATTTCGTTTGCATACGAACGACAACGGATGACGTTAAAGGCATTCAAATCGAATCAAATAAATTGAGTTGGATAGAATGAACTTTGATTATTCAGAATAGTGTACAACTCAATCTAATTGACTTGAATTGACTGTAATGTGAACGAGTAAACTTTAACGCATTCCAATAGATTCAAAACAACCGAATCGGACGTAAGGAACTTCAATAAATAAGAACTAACAACAATCCCTTGATTTCGTTTGCATACGAACGACAACGGATGACGTTAAAGGCATTCAAATCGAATCAAATAAATTGAGTTGGATAGAATGAACTTTGATTATTCAGAATAGTGTACAACTCAATCTAATTGACTTGAATTGACTGTAATGTGAACGAGTAAACTTTAACGCATTCCAATAGATTCAAAACAACCGAATCGGACGTAAGGAACTTCAATAAATAAGAACTAACAACAATCCCTTGATTTCGTTTGCATACGAACGACAACGGATGACGTTAAAGGCATTCAAATCGAATCAAATAAATTGAGTTGGATAGAATGAACTTTGATTATTCAGAATAGTGTACAACTCAATCTAATTGACTTGAATTGACTGTAATGTGAACGAGTAAACTTTAACGCATTCCAATAGATTCAAAACAACCGAATCGGACGTAAGGAACTTCAATAAATAAGAACTAACAACAATCCCTTGATTTCGTTTGCATACGAACGACAACGGATGACGTTAAAGGCATTCAAATCGAATCAAATGAATTGAGTTGGATAGAATGAACTTTGATTATTTAGAATAGTGTACAACTCAATCTAATTGACTTAATTTGACTGTAATGAGAACGAGTAAACTTTAAAGCATTCCAATAGATTTAAAGCAGCCGAATCGGACGTAAGGAATTTCAATAAATAAGAATTAACAACAATCCCTTTATTTTGTTTGCATTTGAACGACAACAACTGACCTTAAAGGCGTTCGAATCGAATCAACTGAATTCAGTCGGATAGAATGAACTTTGATTTTTTAGAATAGTGTATTACTCAATCTAATTGACTTAATTTGACTGTAATGTGAACGAGTAAACTTTACCGCATTCTAATAAATTCAAAAAACCCAAATCGGATGTAAGGAACTTCAATAAACAAGAATTAACAACTATCCCTTGATTTATTTACATTCGAACGACAACGAACGACCTTAAAAGCATTGAAATCGAATCATATGAATTCAGTCGGATAGAATGAACTTTGATTATTTAGAATAGTGTACAACTCAATCTAATTGACTTGATTTTACTGTAATGAGAACGAGTAAACTTTAACGCATTCTAATAGATTCAAAACAACTAAATCGAACGTAAGGAACTTCAATAAACAAGAATTAACAACAATCCCTTGATTTTAATTACATTCGAAAGACAACGAACGACCTTAAAAGCATTGAAATCGAATCAAATGAATTCAGTCGGATAGAACGAACTTTGATTATTTAGAATAGTGTACAACTCAATCTAATTGACTTGATTTTACAGTAATGAGAACGAGTAAACTTTAACGCACTCTAATAAATTCAAAAAACCCAAATCGGATGTAAGGAACTTCAATAAACAAGAATTAACAACTATCCCTTGATTTTATTTACATTCGAACGACAACAAACGACCTTCAAAGCATTGAAATCGAATCAAATGAATTAATTCGTATATAATGAGCTTTGATTATTTAGAACAGTGTACAACTCAATCTAATTGACTTAATTTGACTGTAATGAGAACGAGTAAACTTTAAAGCATTCCAATAGATTTAAAGCAACCGAATCGGACGTAAGGAACTTCAATAAATGAGAATTACCAACAATCCCCTTATTTTTTTTGCATTTGAACGACAACAAATGAATTTAAAGGCGTTCGAATCGAATCAACTGAATTCAGTCGGATAGAATGAACTTTGATTATTTAGAATAGTGTATTACTCAATCTAATTGACTTAATTTGACTGTAATGTGAACGAGTAAACTTTAACGCATTCCAATAGATTCAAAACAACCGAATCGGACGTAAGGAACTTCAATAAATAAGAACTAACAACAATCCCTTGATTTCGTTTGCATACGAACGACAACGGATGACGTTAAAGGCATTCAAATCGAATCAAATAAATTGAGTTGGATAGAATGAACTTTGATTATTCAGAATAGTGTACAACTCAATCTAATTGACTTGAATTGACTGTAATGTGAACGAGTAAACTTTAACGCATTCCAATAGATTCAAAACAACCGAATCGGACGTAAGGAACTTCAATAAATAAGAACTAACAACAATCCCTTGATTTCGTTTGCATACGAACGACAACGGATGACGTTAAAGGCATTCAAATCGAATCAAATGAATTGAGTTGGATAGAATGAACTTTGATTATTTAGAATAGTGTACAACTCAATCTAATTGACTTAATTTGACTGTAATGAGAACGAGTAAACTTTAAAGCATTCCAATAGATTTAAAGCAGCCGAATCGGACGTAAGGAATTTCAATAAATAAGAATTAACAACAATCCCTTTATTTTGTTTGCATTTGAACGACAACAACTGACCTTAAAGGCGTTCGAATCGAATCAACTGAATTCAGTCGGATAGAATGAACTTTGATTTTTTAGAATAGTGTATTACTCAATCTAATTGACTTAATTTGACTGTAATGTGAACGAGTAAACTTTACCGCATTCTAATAAATTCAAAAAACCCAAATCGGATGTAAGGAACTTCAATAAACAAGAATTAACAACTATCCCTTGATTTATTTACATTCGAACGACAACGAACGACCTTAAAAGCATTGAAATCGAATCATATGAATTCAGTCGGATAGAATGAACTTTGATTATTTAGAATAGTGTACAACTCAATCTAATTGACTTGATTTTACTGTAATGAGAACGAGTAAACTTTAACGCATTCTAAAAGATTCAAAACAACAAAATCGAACGTAAGGAACTTCAATAAACAAGAATTAACAACAATCCCTTTATTTTAATTACATTCGAATGACAACGAACGACCTTAAAAGCATTGAAATCGAATCAAATGAATTCAGTTGAATAGAACGAACTTTGATTATTTAGAATAGTGTACAACTCAGTCTAATTGACTTGATTTGACTGTAATGAGAACGAGTAAACTTTAACGCATTCCAATAGATTCAAAACAACCGAATCGGACGTAAGGAACTTCAATAAATAAGAACTAACAACAATCCCTTGATTTCGTTTGCATACGAACGACAACGGATGACGGTAAAGGCATTCAAATCGAATCAAATGAATTGAGTTGGATAGAATGCACTTTGATTATTTAGAATAGTGTACAACTCAATCTAATTGACTTGATTTTACTGTAATGAGAACGAGTAAACTTTAACGCATTCTAATAGATTCAAAACAACTAAATCGAACGTAAGGAACTTCAATAAACAAGAATTAACAACAATCCCTTGATTTTAATTACATTCGAATGACAACGAACGACCTTAAAAGCATTGAAATCGAATCAAATGAATTCAGTCGGATAGAACGAACTTTGATTATTTAGAATAGTGTACAACTCAATCTAATTGACTTGATTTTACAGTAATGAGAACGAGTAAACTTTAACGCATTCTAATAAATTCAAAAAACCCAAATCGGATGTAAGGAACTTCAATAAACAAGAATTAACAACTATCCCTTGATTTTATTTACATTCGAACGACAACAAACGACCTTCAAAGCATTGAAATCGAATCAAATGAATTAATTCGTATAGAATGAGCTTTGATTATTTAGAACAGTGTACAACTCAATCTAATTGACTTAATTTGACTGTAATGAGAACGAGTAAACTTTAAAGCATTCCAATAGATTTAAAGCAACCGAATCGGACGTAAGGAACTTCAATAAATGAGAATTAACAACAATCCCCTTATTTTTTTTGCATTTGACCGACAACAAATGACCTTAAAGGCGTTCGAATCGAATCAACTGAATTCAGTCGGATAGAATGAACTTTGATTATTTAGAATAGTGTATTACTCAATCTAATTGACTTAATTTGACTGTAATGTGAACGAGTAAACTTTAACGCATTCCAATAGATTCAAAACAACCGAATCGGACGTAAGGAACTTCAATAAATAAGAACTAACAACAATCCCTTGATTTCGTTTGCATACGAACGACAACGGATGACGTTAAAGGCATTCAAATCGAATCAAATGAATTGAGTTGGATAGAATGAACTTTGATTATTTAGAATAGTGTACAACTCAATCTAATTGACTTAATTTGACTGTAATGAGAACGAGTAAACTTTAAAGCATTCCAATAGATTTAAAGCAGCCGAATCGGACGTAAGGAATTTCAATAAATAAGAATTAACAACAATCCCTTTATTTTGTTTGCATTTGAACGACAACAACTGACCTTAAAGGCGTTCGAATCGAATCAACTGAATTCAGTCGGATAGAATGAACTTTGATTTTTTAGAATAGTGTATTACTCAATCTAATTGACTTAATTTGACTGTAATGTGAACGAGTAAACTTTACCGCATTCTAATAAATTCAAAAAACCCAAATCGGATGTAAGGAACTTCAATAAACAAGAATTAACAACTATCCCTTGATTTATTTACATTCGAACGACAACGAACGACCTTAAAAGCATTGAAATCGAATCATATGAATTCAGTCGGATAGAATGAACTTTGATTATTTAGAATAGTGTACAACTCAATCTAATTGACTTGATTTTACTGTAATGAGAACGAGTAAACTTTAACGCATTCTAATAGATTCAAAACAACTAAATCGAACGTAAGGAACTTCAATAAACAAGAATTAACAACAATCCCTTGATTTTAATTACATTCGAAAGACAACGAACGACCTTAAAAGCATTGAAATCGAATCAAATGAATTCAGTCGGATAGAACGAACTTTGATTATTTAGAATAGTGTACAACTCAATCTAATTGACTTGATTTTACAGTAATGAGAACGAGTAAACTTTAACGCACTCTAATAAATTCAAAAAACCCAAATCGGATGTAAGGAACTTCAATAAACAAGAATTAACAACTATCCCTTGATTTTATTTACATTCGAACGACAACAAACGACCTTCAAAGCATTGAAATCGAATCAAATGAATTAATTCGTATATAATGAGCTTTGATTATTTAGAACAGTGTACAACTCAATCTAATTGACTTAATTTGACTGTAATGAGAACGAGTAAACTTTAAAGCATTCCAATAGATTTAAAGCAACCGAATCGGACGTAAGGAACTTCAATAAATGAGAATTACCAACAATCCCCTTATTTTTTTTGCATTTGAACGACAACAAATGAATTTAAAGGCGTTCGAATCGAATCAACTGAATTCAGTCGGATAGAATGAACTTTGATTATTTAGAATAGTGTATTACTCAATCTAATTGACTTAATTTGACTGTAATGTGAACGAGTAAACTTTAACGCATTCCAATAGATTCAAAACAACCGAATCGGACGTAAGGAACTTCAATAAATAAGAACTAACAACAATCCCTTGATTTCGTTTGCATACGAACGACAACGGATGACGTTAAAGGCATTCAAATCGAATCAAATAAATTGAGTTGGATAGAATGAACTTTGATTATTCAGAATAGTGTACAACTCAATCTAATTGACTTGAATTGACTGTAATGTGAACGAGTAAACTTTAACGCATTCCAATAGATTCAAAACAACCGAATCGGACGTAAGGAACTTCAATAAATAAGAACTAACAACAATCCCTTGATTTCGTTTGCATACGAACGACAACGGATGACGTTAAAGGCATTCAAATCGAATCAAATTAATTGAGTTGGATAGAATGAACTTTGATTATTTAGAATAGTGTACAACTCAATCTAATTGACTTAATTTGACTGTAATGAGAACGAGTAAACTTTAAAGCATTCCAATAGATTTAAAGCAGCCGAATCGGACGTAAGGAATTTCAATAAATAAGAATTAACAACAATCCCTTTATTTTGTTTGCATTTGAACGACAACAACTGACCTTAAAGGCGTTCGAATCGAATCAACTGAATTCAGTCGGATAGAATGAACTTTGATTTTTTAGAATAGTGTATTACTCAATCTAATTGACTTAATTTGACTGTAATGTGAACGAGTAAACTTTACCGCATTCTAATAAATTCAAAAAACCCAAATCGGATGTAAGGAACTTCAATAAACAAGAATTAACAACTATCCCTTGATTTATTTACATTCGAACGACAACGAACGACCTTAAAAGCATTGAAATCGAATCATATGAATTCAGTCGGATAGAATGAACTTTGATTATTTAGAATAGTGTACAACTCAATCTAATTGACTTGATTTTACTGTAATGAGAACGAGTAAACTTTAACGCATTCTAAAAGATTCAAAACAACAAAATCGAACGTAAGGAACTTCAATAAACAAGAATTAACAACAATCCCTTTATTTTAATTACATTCGAATGACAACGAACGACCTTAAAAGCATTGAAATCGAATCAAATGAATTCAGTTGAATAGAACGAACTTTGATTATTTAGAATAGTGTACAACTCAGTCTAATTGACTTGATTTGACTGTAATGAGAACGAGTAAACTTTAACGCATTCCAATAGATTCAAAACAACCGAATCGGACGTAAGGAACTTCAATAAATAAGAACTAACAACAATCCCTTGATTTCGTTTGCATACGAACGACAACGGATGACGGTAAAGGCATTCAAATCGAATCAAATGAATTGAGTTGGATAGAATGCACTTTGATTATTTAGAATAGTGTACAACTCAATCTAATTGACTTGATTTTACTGTAATGAGAACGAGTAAACTTTAACGCATTCTAATAGATTCAAAACAACTAAATCGAACGTAAGGAACTTCAATAAACAAGAATTAACAACAATCCCTTGATTTTAATTACATTCGAATGACAACGAACGACCTTAAAAGCATTGAAATCGAATCAAATGAATTCAGTCGGATAGAACGAACTTTGATTATTTAGAATAGTGTACAACTCAATCTAATTGACTTGATTTTACAGTAATGAGAACGAGTAAACTTTAACGCATTCTAATAAATTCAAAAAACCCAAATCGGATGTAAGGAACTTCAATAAACAAGAATTAACAACTATCCCTTGATTTTATTTACATTCGAACGACAACAAACGACCTTCAAAGCATTGAAATCGAATCAAATGAATTAATTCGTATAGAATGAGCTTTGATTATTTAGAACAGTGTACAACTCAATCTAATTGACTTAATTTGACTGTAATGAGAACGAGTAAACTTTAAAGCATTCCAATAGATTTAAAGCAACCGAATCGGACGTAAGGAACTTCAATAAATGAGAATTAACAACAATCCCCTTATTTTTTTTGCATTTGACCGACAACAAATGACCTTAAAGGCGTTCGAATCGAATCAACTGAATTCAGTCGGATAGAATGAACTTTGATTATTTAGAATAGTGTATTACTCAATCTAATTGACTTAATTTGACTGTAATGTGAACGAGTAAACTTTAACGCATTCCAATAGATTCAAAACAACCGAATCGGACGTAAGGAACTTCAATAAATAAGAACTAACAACAATCCCTTGATTTCGTTTGCATACGAACGACAACGGATGACGTTAAAGGCATTCAAATCGAATCAAATAAATTGAGTTGGATAGAATGAACTTTGATTATTTAGAATAGTGTACAACTCAATCTAATTGACTTGAATTGACTGTAATGTGAACGAGTAAACTTTAACGCATTCCAATAGATTCAAAACAACCGAATCGGACGTAAGGAACTTCAATAAATAAGAACTAACAACAATCCCTTGATTTCGTTTGCATACGAACGACAACGGATGACGTTAAAGGCATTCAAATCGAATCAAATGAATTGAGTTGGATAGAATGAACTTTGATTATTTAGAATAGTGTACAACTCAATCTAATTGACTTAATTTGACTGTAATGAGAACGAGTAAACTTTAAAGCATTCCAATAGATTTAAAGCAGCCGAATCGGACGTAAGGAATTTCAATAAATAAGAATTAACAACAATCCCTTTATTTTGCTTCCATTTGAACGACAACAACTGACCTTAAAGTCGTTCGAATCGAATCAACTGAATTCAGTCCGATAGAATGAACTTTGATTTTTTAGAATAGTGTATTACTCAATCTAATTGACTTAATTTGACTGTAATGTGAACGAGTAAACTTTACCGCATTCTAATAAATTCAAAAAACCCAAATCGGATGTAAGGAACTTCAATAAACAAGAATTAACAACTATCCCTTGATTTATTTACATTCGAACGACAACGAACGACCTTAAAAGCATTGAAATCGAATGAAATGAATTCAGTCGGATAGAATGAACTTTGATTATTTAGAATAGTGTACAACTCAATCTAATTGACTTGATTTTACAGTAATGAGAACGAGTAAACTTTAACGCATTCTAATAAATTCAAAAAACCCAAATCGGATGTAAGGAACTTCAATAAACAAGAATTAACAACTATCCCTTGATTTTATTTACATTCGAACGACAACAAACGACCTTCAAAGCATTGAAATCCAATCAAATGAATTAATTCGTATAGAATGAGCTTTGATTATTTAGAACAGTGTACAACTCAATCTAATTGACTTAATTTGACTGTAATGAGAACGAGTAAACTTTAAAGCATTCCAATAGATTTAAAGCAACCGAATCGGACGTAAGGAACTTCAATAAATGAGAATTACCAACAATCCCCTTATTTTTTTTGCATTTGAACGACAACAAATGACCTTAAAGGCGTTCGAATCGAATCAACTGAATTCAGTCGGATAGAATGAACTTTGATTATTTAGAATAGTGTATTACTCAATCTAATTGACTTAATTTGACTGTAATGTGAACGAGTAAACTTTAACGCATTCCAATAGATTCAAAACAACCGAATCGGACGTAAGGAACTTCAATAAATAAGAACTAACAACAATCCCTTGATTTCGTTTGCATACGAACGACAACGGATGACGTTAAAGGCATTCAAATCGAATCAAATAAATTGAGTTGGATAGAATGAACTTTGATTATTCAGAATAGTGTACAACTCAATCTAATTGACTTGAATTGACTGTAATGTGAACGAGTAAACTTTAACGCATTCCAATAGATTCAAAACAACCGAATCGGACGTAAGGAACTTCAATATATAAGAACTAACAACAATCCCTTGATTTCGTTTGCATACGAACGACAACGGATGACGTTAAAGGCATTCAAATCGAATCAAATGAATTGAGTTGGATAGAATGAACTTTGATTATTTAGAATAGTGTACAACTCAATCTAATTGACTTAATTTGACTGTAATGAGAACGAGTAAACTTTAAAGCATTCCAATAGATTTAAAGCAGCCGAATCGGACGTAAGGAATTTCAATAAATAAGAATTAACAACAATCCCTTTATTTTGTTTGCATTTGAACGACAACAACTGACCTTAAAGGCGTTCGAATCGAATCAACTGAATTCAGTCGGATAGAATGAACTTTGATTTTTTAGAATAGTGTATTACTCAATCTAATTGACTTAATTTGACTGTAATGTGAACGAGTAAACTTTACCGCATTCTAATAAATTCAGAAAACCCAAATCGGATGTAAGGAACTTCAATAAACAAGAATTAACAACTATCCCTTGATTTATTTACATTCGAACGACAACGAACGACCTTAAAAGCATTGAAATCGAATGAAATGAATTCAGTCGGATAGAATGAACTTTGATTATTTAGAATAGTGTACAACTCAATCTAATTGACTTGATTTTACAGTAATGAGAACGAGTAAACTTTAACGCATTCTAATAAATTCAAAAAACCCAAATCGGATGTAAGGAACTTCAATAAACAAGAATTAACAACTATCCCTTGATTTTATTTACTTTCGAACGACAACAAATGACCTTAAAAGCATTGAAATCGAATCAAACGAATTAATTCGGATAGAACGAACTTTGATTATTTAGAATAGTGTACAACTCAATCTAATTGACTTGATTTGACTGTAATGAGAACGAGTAAACTTTAACGCATTCTAATAGATTCAAAACAACCGTAACAGATGTAAGGAACTTCAATAAATAAGAACTAGCAACAATCCCTTTATTTCGTTTGCATTGGAACGATAACAAATGACCTTAAAGGCGTTCGAATCGAATCAACTGAATTCAGTCGGATAGAATGAACTTTGATTATTTAGAATAGTGTGCAACTCAATCTAATTGACTTAATTTGACTGTAATGTGAACGAATAAACTTTAACGCATTCCAATAGATTCAAAACAACCGAATCAGACGTAAGGAACTTCAATAAATAAGAACTAACAACAATCCCTTGATTTCGTTTGCATACGAACGACAACGGATGACGGTAAAGGCATTCAAATCGAATCAAATGAATTGAGTTGAATAGAATGAACTTTGATTATTTAGAATAGTGTACAACTCAATCTAATTGACTTGATTTTACTGTAATGAGAACGTGTAAACTTTAACGCATTCTAAAAGATTCAAAACAACCAAATCGGATGTAAGGAATTTTCAATAAACAAGAATTAACACAATCCCTTGATTTTATATACATTCGAACGACAACGAACGACCTTAAAAGCGTTGAAATTGAATCAAATGAATTCAGTCGGATAGAATGAACTTTGATTATTTAGAATAGTGTACAACTCAATCTAATTGACTTGATATTACTGTAATGAGAACGAGTAAACTTTAACGCATTCTAAAAGATTCAAAACAACTAAATCGAACGTAAGGAACTTCAATAAACAAGAATTAACAACAATCCCTTGATTTTAATTACATTCGAATGACAACGAACGACCTTAAAAGCATTGAAATCGAATCAAATGAATTCAGTCGGATAGAACGAACTTTGATTATTTAGAATAGTGTACAACTCAATCTAATTGACTTGATTTTACAGTAATGAGAACGAGTAAACTTTAACGCATTCTAATAAATTCAAAAAACCCAAATCGGATGTAAGGAACTTCAATAAACAAGAATTAACAACTATCCCTTGATTTTATTTACATTCGAACGACAACAAACGACCTTCAAAGCATTGAAATCGAATCAAATGAATTAATTCGTATAGAATGAACTTTGATTATTTAGAATAGTGTACAACTCAATCTAATTGACTTAATTTGAGTGTAATGAGAACGAGTAAACTTTAAAGCATTCCAATAGATTTAAAGCAACCGAATCGGACGTAAGGAACTTCAATAAATGAGAATTAACAACAATCCCCTTATTTTTTTTGCATTTGAACGACAACAAATGACCTTAAAGGCGTTCGAATCGAATCAACTGAATTCAGTCGGATAGAATGAACTTTGATTATTTAGAATAGTGTATTACTCAATCTAATTGACTTAATTTGACTCTAATGTGAACGAGTAAACTTTAACGCATTCCAATAGATTCAAAACAACCGAATCGGACGTATGGGACTTCAATAAATAAGAACTAACAACAATCCCTTGATTTCGTTTGCATACGAACGACAATGGATGACGTTAAAGGCATTCAAATCGAATCAAATAAATTGAGTATGATAGAATGAACTTTGATTATTTAGAATAGTGTACAACTCAATCTAATTGACTTAAATTGACTGTAATGTGAACGAGTAAACTTTAACGCATTCCAATAGATTCAAAACAACCGAATTGGACGTAAGGAACTTCAATAAATAAGAACTAACAACAATCCCTTGATTTCGTTTGCATACGAACGACAACGGATGACGTTAAAGGCATTCAAATCGAATCAAATGAATTGAGTTGGATAGAATGAACTTTGATTATTTAGAATAGTGTACAACTCAATCTAATTGACTTAATTTCACTGTAATGAGAACGAGTAAACTTTAAAGCATTCCAATAGATTTAAAGCAGCCGAATCGGACGTAAGGAATTTCAATAAATAAGAATTAACAACAATCCCTTTATTTTGTTTGCATTTGAACGACAACAAATGACCTTAAAGGCGTTCGAATCGAATCATCTGAATTCAGTCGGATAGAATGAACTTTGATTTTTTAGAATAGTGTATTACTCAATCAAATTGACTTAATTTGACTGTAATGTGAACGAGTAAACTTTAACGCATTCCAATAGATTCAAAACAACCGAATCGGACGTAAGGAACTTCAATAAATAAGAACTAACAACAATCCCTTGATTTCGTTTGCATACGAACGACAACGGATGACGTTAAAGGCATTCAAATCGAATCAAATAAATTGAGTTGGATAGAATGAACTTTGATTATTCAGAATAGTGTACAACTCAATCTAATTGACTTGAATTGACTGTAATGTGAACGAGTAAACTTTAACGCATTCCAATAGATTCAAAACAACCGAATCGGACGTAAGGAACTTCAATATATAAGAACTAACAACAATCCCTTGATTTCGTTTGCATACGAACGACAACGGATGACGTTAAAGGCATTCAAATCGAATCAAATGAATTTAGTTGGATAGAATGAACTTTGATTATTTAGAATAGTGTACAACTCAATCTAATTGACTTAATTTGACTGTAATGAGAACGAGTAAACTTTAAAGCATTCCAATAGATTTAAAGCAGCCGAATCGGACGTAAGGAATTTCAATAAATAAGAATTAACAACAATCCCTTTATTTTGTTTGCATTTGAACGACAACAACTGACCTTAAAGGCGTTCGAATCGAATCAACTGAATTCAGTCGGATAGAATGAACTTTGATTATTTAGAATAGTGTACAACTCAATCTAATTGACTTAATTTGACTGTAATGAGAACGAGTAAACTTTAAAGCATTCCAATAGATTTAAAGCAGCCGAATCGGACGTAAGGAATTTCAATAAACAAGAATTAACAACAATCCCTTGATTTTAAATGCATTTGAACGACAACAAATGACCTTAAAGGCGTTCGAATCGAATCAACTGAATTCAGTCGGATAGAATGAACTTTGATTTTTTAGAATAGTGTATTATTCAATCTAATTGACTTAATTTGACTGTAATGTGAACGAGTAAACTTTACCGCATTCTAATAAATTCAAAAAACCCAAATCGGATGTAAGGAACTTCAATAAACAAGAATTAACAACTATCCCTTGATTTATTTACATTCGAACGACAACGAACGACCTTAAAAGCATTGAAATCGAATGAAATGAATTCAGTCGGATAGAATGAACTTTGATTATTTAGAATAGTGTACAACTCAATCTAATTGACTTGATTTTACAGTAATGAGAACGAGTAAACTTTAACGCATTCTAAAAGATTGAAAATAACTAAATCGAACGTAAGGAACTTCAATAAACAAGAAGTAACTACAATCCCTTGATTTTATTTACAATCGAACGACAACGAACGACCTTAAAAGCATTGAAATCGAATCAAATGAATTCAGTCGGATAAAAATGAACTTTCATTATTTAGAATAGTGTACAACTCAATCTAATTGACTTGATTTTACTGTAATGAGAACGAGTAACCTTTAACGCATTCTAATAGATTCAAAACAACCAAATCGGATGTAAGGAATTTTCAATAAACAAGAATTAAAAACAATCCCTTGATTTTAAATACATTCGAACGACAACGAACGACCTTAAAAGCATTGAAATCGAATCAAATGAATTCAGTCGGATAGAATGAACTTTGACTATTTAGAATAGTGTACAACTCAATCTAATTGACTTAATTTGACTGTAATGTGAACGAGTAAACTTTACCGCATTCTAATAAATTCAAAAAACCCAAATCGGATGTAAGGAACTTCAATAAACAAGAATTAACAACTATCCCTTGATTTATTTACATTCGAACGACAACGAACGACCTTAAAAGCATTGAAATCGAATGAAATGAATTCAGTCGGATAGAATGAACTTTGATTATTTAGAATAGTGTACAACTCAATCTAATTGACTTGATTTTACAGTAATGAGAACGAGTAAACTTTAACGCATTCTAATAGATTGAAAACAACCAAATCGGATGTAAGGAATTTTCAATAAACAAGAATTAACAACAATCCCTTGATTTTAATTACATTCGAACGACAACGAACGACCTTAAAAGCATTGAAATCGAATCAAATGAATTAACTCGGATACAACGAACTTTGATTATTTAGAATAGTGTACAACTCAATCTAATTGACTTGATTTGACTGTAATGAGAACGAGTAAACTTTAACGCATTCTAATAGATTCAAAACAACCAAATCGAACGTAAGGAACTTCAATAAACAAGAAGTAACTACAATCCCTTGATTTTATTTACATTCGAACGAAAACGAACGACCTTAAAAGCATTGAAATCGAATCAAATGAATTCTGTCGGATAGAATGAACTTTAATTATTTAGAATAGTGTACAACTCAATCTAATTGACTTGATTTTATAGTAATGAGAACGAGTAAACTTTAACGCATTCTAATAGATTGAAAACAACCAAATCGGATGTAAGAAATTTTCAATAAACAAGAATTAACAACAATCCCTTGATTTTATATACATACGAACGACAACGAACGAGCTTCAAAGCATTGAAATCGAATCAAATGAATTAATTCGGATAGAACGAACTTTGATTATTTAGAATAGTGTACAACTCAATCTAATTGACTTGATTTGACTGTAATGAGAACGAGTAAACTTTAACGCATTCTAATAGATTCAAAACAACCAAATCGAATGTAAGGAACTCCAATAAACAAGAAGTAACAACAATCCCTTGATTTTATTTACATTCGAACGAAAACGAACGACCTTAAAAGCATTGAAATCGAATCAAATGAATTCAGTCGGATAGAATGAACTTTGATTATTTAGAATAGTGTACAACTCAATCTAATTGACTTGATTTTACTGTAATGAGAACGAGTAAACTTTAACGCATTCTAATAGATTCAAAACAACCAAATCGGATGTAAGGAATTTTCAATAAACAAGAATTAACAACAATCCCTTGTTTTTATATACATTCGAATGACAACGAATGACCTTAAAAGCATTGAAATCGAATCAAATGAATTCAGTGGAATAGAACGAACTTTGATTATTTAGAATAGTTTACAACTCAATCTAATTGACTTGATTTTACAGTAATGAGAACGAGTAAACTTTAACGCATTCTAATAGATTCAAAACAACCAAATCGGATGTAAGGAATTTTCAATAAACAAGAATTAACAACAATCCCTTGATTTTATATACATTCGAACGACAACGAACGACCTTAAAAGCATTGAAATCGAATCAAATGAATTAATTCGGATACAACGAACTTTGATTATTTAGAATAGTGTACAACTCAATCTAATTGACTTGATTTGACTGTAATGAGAACGAGTAAACTTTAACGCATTCTAATAGATTCAAAACAACCGAATCGGATGTAAGGAACTTAAATAAATAAGAACTAGCAACAATCCCTTTATTTCGTTTGCATTGGAACGACAACAAATGACCTTAAAGGCGTTCGAATCGAATCAACTGAATTCAGTCGGATAGAATGAACTTTGATTATTTAGAATAGTGTGCAACTGAATCTAATTGACTTAATTTGACTGTAATGTGAACGAATAAACTTTAACGCATTCCAATAGATTCAAAACAACCGAATCGGACGTAAGGAACTTATATAAATAAGAACTAACAACAATCCCTTGATTTCGTTTGCATACGAACGACAACGGATGACGGTAAAGGCATTCAAATCGAATCAAATGAATTGAGTTGGATAGAATGAACTTTGATTATTTAGAATAGTGTACAACTCATTCTAATTGACTTGATTTTACTGTAATGAGAACGAGTAAACTTTAACGCATTCTAATAGATTCAAAACAACTAAATCGAACGTAAGGAACTTCAATAAACAAGAATTAACAACAATCCCTTGATTTTAATTACATTCGAATGACAACGAACGACCTTAAAAGCATTGAAATCGAATCAAATGAATTCAGTGGAATAGAAGGAACTTTGATTATTTAGAATAGTGTACAACTCAATCTAATTGACTTGATTTTACAGTAATGAGAACGAGTAAACTTTAACGCATTCTAATAGATTCAAAACAACCAAATCGGATGTAAGGAATTTTCAATAAACAAGAATTAACAACAATCCCTTGATTTTATATACATTCGAACGACAACGAACGACCTTAAAAGCAATGAAATCGAATCAAATGAATTCAGTCGGATAGAATGAACTTTGATTATTTAGAATAGTGTACAACTCAATCTAATTGACTTGATTTTACTGTAATGAGAACGAGTAAACTTTAAGGCATTCTAATAGATTGAAAACAACCAAATCGGATGTAAGGAATTTTCAATAAACAAGAATTAACAACAATCCCTTGATTTTATATACATACGAACGACAACGAACGACCTTCAAAGCATTGAAATCGAATCAAATGAATTAATTCGGATAGAACGAACTTTGATTATTTAGAATAGTGTACAACTCAATCTAATTGACTTGATTTGACTGTAATGAGAACGAGTAAACTTTAACGCATTCTAATAGATTCAAAACAACCAAATCGAACGTAAGGAACTTCAATAAAAAAGAAGTAACAACAATCCCTTGATTTTATTTACATTCGAACGAAAACGAACGACCTTAAAAGCATTGAAATCGAATCAAATGAATTCTGTCGGATAGAAGGAACTTTGATTATTTAGAATAGTGTACAACTCAATCTAATTGACTTGATTTTACAGTAATGAGAACGAGTAAACTTTAACGCATTCTAATAGATTCAAAACAACCAAATCGGATGTAAGGAATTTTCAATAAACAAGAATTAACAACAATCCCTTGATTTTAATTACATTCGAACGACAACGAACGACCTTAAAAGCATTGAAATCGAATCAAATGAATTAATTCGGATACAACGAACTTTGATTATTTAGAATAGTGTACAACTCAATCTAATTGACTTGATTTGACTGTAATGAGAACGAGTAAACTTTAACGCATTCTAATAGATTCAAAACAACCAAATCGAACGTAAGAAACTTCAATAAACAAGAAGTAACTACAATCCCTTGATTTTATTTACATTCGAATGAAAACGAACGACCTTAAAAGCATGGAAATCGAATCAAATGAATTCTGTCGGATAGAATGAACTTTAATTATTTAGAATAGTGTACAACTCAATCTAATTGACTTGATTTTACAGTAATGAGAACGAGTAAACTTTAACGCATTCTAATAGATTGAAAACAACCAAATCGGATGTAAGGAATTTTCAATAAACAAGAATTAACAACAATCCCTTGATTTTATATACATTCGAACGACAACGAACGACCTTAAAAGCAATGAAATCGAATCAAATGAATTAATTCGGATAGAACGAACTTTGATTATTTAGAATAGTGTACAACTCAATCTAATTGACTTGATTTGACTGTAATGAGAACGAGTAAACTTTAACGCATTCTAATAGATTCAAAACAACCAAATCGAATGTAAGGAACTCCAATAAACAAGAAGTAACAACAATCCCTTGATTTTATTTACATTCGAACGAAAACGAACGACCTTAAAAGCATTGAAATCGAATCAAATGAATTCAGTCGGATAGAATGAACTTTGATTATTTAGAATAGTGTACAACTCAATCTAATTGACTTGATTTTACTGTAATGAGAACGAGTAAACTTTAACGCATTCTAATAGATTCAAAACAACCAAATCGGATGTAAGGAATTTTCAATAAACAAGAATTAACAACAATCCCTTGTTTTTATATACATTCGAATGACAACGAACGACCTTAAAAGCATTGAAATCGAATCAAATGAATTCAGTGGAATAGAACGAACTTTGATTATTTAGAATAGTTTACAACTCAATCTAATTGACTTGATTTTACAGTAATGAGAACGAGTAAACTTTAGCGCATTCTAATAGATTCAAAACAACCAAATCGGATGTAAGGAATTTTCAATAAACAAGAATTAACAACAATCCCTTGATTTTATATACATTCCAACGACAACGAACGACCTTAAAAGCATTGAAATCGAATCAAATGAATTAATTCGGATACAACGAACTTTGATTATTTAGAATAGTGTACAACTCAATCTAATTGACTTGATTTGACTGTAATGAGAACGAGTAAACTTTAACGCATTCTAATAGATTCAAAACAACCGAATCGGATGTAAGGAACTTAAATAAATAAGAACTAGCAACAATCCCTTTATTTCGTTTGCATTGGAACGATAATAAATGACCTTAAAGGCGTTCGAATCGAATCAACTGAATTCAGTCGGATAGAATGAACTTTGATTATTTAGAATAGTGTGCAACTCAATCTAATTGACTTAATTTGACTGTAATGTGAACGAATAAACTTTAACGCATTCCAATAGATTCAAAACAACCGAATCGGACGTAAGGAACTTCAATAAATAAGAACTAACAACAATCCCTTGATTTCGTTTGCATACGAACGACAATGGATGACGGTAAAGGCATTCAAATCGAATCAAATGAATTGAGTTGGATAGAATGAACTTTGATTATTTAGAATAGTGTACAACTCAATCTAATTGACTTGATTTTACTGTAATGAGAACGAGTAAACTTTAACGCATTCTAATAGATTCAAAACAACTAAATCGAACGTAAGGAACTTCAATAAACAAGAATTAACAACAATCCCTTGATTTTAATTACATTCGAATGACAACGAACGACCTTAAAAGCATTGAAATCGAATCAAATGAATTCAGTGGAATAGAACGAACTTTGATTATTTAGAATAGTGTACAACTCAATCTAATTGACTTGATTTTACAGTAATGAGAACGAGTAAACTTTAACGCATTCTAATAGATTCAAAACAACGAAATCGGATGTAAGGAATTTTCAATAAACAAGAATTAACAACAATCCCTTGATTTTATATACATTCGAACGACAACGAACGACCTTAAAAGCAATGAAATCGAATCAAATGAATTCAGTCGGATAGAATGAACTTTGATTATTTAGAATAGTGTACAACTCAATCTAATTGACTTGATTTTACTGTAATGAGAACGAGTAAACTTTAACGCATTCTAATAGATTCAAAACAACCAAATCGGATGTAAGGAATTTTCAATAAACAAGAATTAACAACAATCCCTTGATTTTATATACATTCGAACGACAACGAACGACCTTAAAAGCAATGAAATCGAATCAAATGAATTCAGTCGGATAGAATGAACTTTGATTATTTAGAATAGTGTACAACTCAATCTAATTGACTTGATTTTACTGTAATGAGAACGAGTAAACTTTAACGCATTCCAATAGATTCAAAACAACCAAATCGGATGTAAGGAATTTTCAATAAACAAGAATTAAAAACAATCCCTTGATTTTATATACATTCGAACGACAACGAACGACCTTAAAAGCATTGAAATCGAATCAAATGAATTCAGTCGGATAGAATGAACTTTGACTATTTAGAATAGTGTACAACTCAATCGAATTGACTTGATTTTACTGTAATGAGAACGTGTAAACTTTAACGCATTCTAATAGATTCAAAACAACCAAATCGGATGTAAGGAATTTTCAATAAACAAGAATTAAAAACAATCCCTTGATTTTATATACATTCGAACGACAACGAACGACCTTAAAAGCATTGAAATCGAATCAAATGAATTCAGTGGAATAGAACGAACTTTGATTATTTAGAATAGTTTACAACTCAATCTAATTGACTTGATTTTACAGTAATGAGAACGAGTAAACTTTAACGCATTCTAATAGATTCAAAACAACCAAATCGGATGTAAGGAATTTTCAATAAACAAGAATTAACAACAATCCCTTGATTTTATATACATTCCAACGACAACGAACGACCTTAAAAGCATTGAAATCGAATCAAATGAATTAATTCGGATACAACGAACTTTGATTATTTAGAATAGTGTACAACTCAATCTAATTGACTTGATTTGACTGTAATGAGAACGAGTAAACCTTAACGCATTCTAATAGATTCAAAACAACCAAATCGAACGTAAGGAACTTCAATAAACAAGAAGTAACTACAATCCCTTGATTTTATTTACATTCGAACGAAAACGAACGACCTTAAAAGCATTGAAATCGAATCAAATGAATTCTGTCGGATAGAATGAACTTTAATTATTTAGAATAGTGTACAACTCAATCTAATTGACTTGATTTTACAGTAATGAGAACGAGTAAACTTTAACGCATTCTAATAGATTGAAAACAACCAAATCGGATGTAAGGAATTTTCAATAAACAAGAATTAACAACAATCCCTTGATTTTATATACATACGAACGACAACGAACGAGCTTCAAAGCATTGAAATCGAATCAAATGAATTAATTCGGATAGAACGAACTTTGATTATTTAGAATAGTGTACAACTCAATCTAATTGACTTGATTTGACTGTAATGAGAACGAGTAAACTTTAACGCATTCTAATAGATTCAAAACAACCAAATCGAATGTAAGGAACTCCAATAAACAAGAAGTAACAACAATCCCTTGATTTTATTTACATTCGAACGAAAACGAACGACCTTAAAAGCATTGAAATCGAATCAAATGAATTCAGTCGGATAGAATGAACTTTGATTATTTAGAATAGTGTACAACTCAATCTAATTGACTTGATTTTACTGTAATGAGAACGAGTAAACTTTAACGCATTCTAATAGATTCAAAACAACCAAATCGGATGTAAGGAATTTTCAATAAACAAGAATTAACAACAATCCCTTGTTTTTATATACATTCGAATGACAACGAACGACCTTAAAAGCATTGAAATCGAATCAAATGAATTCAGTGGAATAGAACGAACTTTGATTATTTAGAATAGTTTACAACTCAATCTAATTGACTTGATTTTACAGTAATGAGAACGAGTAAACTTTAACGCATTCTAATAGATTCAAAACAACCAAATCGGATGTAAGGAATTTTCAATAAACAAGAATTAACAACAATCCCTTGATTTTATATACATTCCAACGACAACGAACGACCTTAAAAGCATTGAAATCGAATCAAATGAATTAATTCGGATACAACGAACTTTGATTATTTAGAATAGTGTACAACTCAATCTAATTGACTTGATTTGACTGTAATGAGAACGAGTAAACTTTAACGCATTCTAATAGATTCAAAACAACCAAATCGAACCTAAGGAACTTCAATAAACAAGAAGTAACTACAATCCCTTGATTTTATTTACATTCGAACGAAAACGAACGACCTTAAAAGCATTGAAATCGAATCAAATGAATTCTGTCGGATAGAATGAACTTTAATTATTTAGAATAGTGTACAACTCAATCTAATTGACTTGATTTTACAGTAATGAGAACGAGTAAACTTTAACGCATTCTAATAGATTGAAAACAACCAAATCGGATGTAAGGAATTTTCAATAAACAAGAATTAACAACAATCCCTTGATTTTATATACATACGAACGACAACGAACGAGCTTCAAAGCATTGAAATCGAATCAAATGAATTAATTCGGATACAACGAACTTTGATTATTTAGAATAGTGTACAACTCAATCTAATTGACTTGATTTGACTGTAATGAGAACGAGTAAACTTTAACGCATTCTAATAGATTCAAAACAACCAAATCGAATGTAAGGAACTCCAATAAACAAGAAGTAACAACAATCCCTTGATTTTATTTACATTCGAACGAAAACGAACGACCTTAAAAGCATTGAAATCGAATCAAATGAATTCAGTCGGATAGAATGAACTTTGATTATTTAGAATAGTGTACAACTCAATCTAATTGACTTGATTTTACTGTAATGAGAACGAGTAAACTTTAACGCATTCTAATAGATTCAAAACAACCAAATCGGATGTAAGGAATTTTCAATAAACAAGAATTAACAACAATCCCTTGTTTTTATATACATTCGAATGACAACGAACGACCTTAAAAGCATTGAAATCGAATCAAATGAATTCAGTGGAATAGAACGAACTTTGATTATTTAGAATAGTTTACAACTCAATCTAATTGACTTGATTTTACAGTAATGAGAACGAGTAAACTTTAACGCATTCTAATAGATTCAAAACAACCAAATCGGATGTAAGGAATTTTCAATAAACAAGAATTAACAACAATCCCTTGATTTTATATACATTCCAACGACAACGAACGACCTTAAAAGCATTGAAATCGAATCAAATGAATTAATTCGGATACAACGAACTTTGATTATTTAGAATAGTGTACAACTCAATCTAATTGACTTGATTTGACTGTAATGAGAACGAGTAAACTTTAACGCATTCTAATAGATTCAAAACAACCGAATCGGATGTAAGGAACTTAAATAAATAAGAACTAGCAACAATCCCTTTATTTCCTTTGCATTGGAACGATAATAAATGACCTTAAAGGCGTTCGAATCGAATCAACTGAATTCAGTCGGATAGAATGAACTTTGATTATTTAGAATAGTGTGCAACACAATCTAATTGACTTAATTTGACTGTAATGTGAACGAATAAACTTTAACGCATTCCAATAGATTCAAAACAACCGAATCGGACGTAAGGAACTTCAATAAATAAGAACTAACAACAGTCCCTTGATTTCGTTTGCATACGAACGACAACGGATGACGGTAAAGGCATTCAAATCGAATCAAATGAATTGAGTTGGATAGAATGAACTTTGATTATTTAGAATAGTGTACAACTCAATCTAATTGACTTGATTTTACTGTAATGAGAACGAGTAAACTTTAACGCATTCTAATAGATTCAAAACAACTAAATCGAACGTAAGGAACTTCAATAAACAAGAATTAACAACAATCCCTTGATTTTAATTACATTCGAATGACAACGAACGACCTTAAAAGCATTGAAATCGAATCAAATGAATTCAGTGGAATAGAACGAACTTTGATTATTTAGAATAGTGTACAACTCAATCTAATTGACTTGATTTTACAGTAAAGAGAACGAGTAAACTTTAACGCATTATAATAGATTCAAAACAACGAAATCGGATGTAAGGAATTTTCAATAAACAAGAATTAACAACAATCCCTTGATTTTATATACATTCGAACGACAACGAACGACCTTAAAAGCAATGAAATCGAATCAAATGAATTCAGTCGGATAGAATGAACTTTGATTATTTAGAATAGTGTACAACTCAATCTAATTGACTTGATTTTACTGTAATGAGAACGAGTAAACTTTAACGCATTCTAATAGATTCAAAACAACCAAATCGGATGTAAGGAATTTTCAATAAACAAGAATTAACAACAATCCCTTGATTTTATATACATTCGAACGACAACGAACGACCTTAAAAGCAATGAAATCGAATCAAATGAATTCAGTCGGATAGAATGAACTTTGATTATTTAGAATAGTGTACAACTCAATCTAATTGACTTGATTTTACTGTAATGAGAACGAGTAAACTTTAACGCATTCCAATAGATTCAAAACAACCAAATCGGATGTAAGGAATTTTCAATAAACAAGAATTAAAAACAATCCCTTGATTTTATATACATTCGAACGACAACGAACGACCTTAAAAGCATTGAAATCGAATCAAATGAATTCAGTCGGATAGAATGAACTTTGACTATTTAGAATAGTGTACAACTCAATCGAATTGACTTGATTTTACTGTAATGAGAACGAGTAAACTTTAACGCATTCTAATAGATTCAAAACAACCAAATCGGATGTAAGGAATTTTCAATAAACAAGAATTAACAACAATCCCTTGATTTTATATACATTCGAACGACAACGAACGACCTTAAAAGCATTGAAATCGAATCAAATGAATTAATTCGGATACAACGAACTTTGATTATTTAGAATAGTGTACAACTCAATCTAATTGACTTGATTTGACTGTAATGAGAACGAGTAAACTTTAACGCATTCTAATAGATTCAAAACAACCAAATCGAACGTAAGGAACTTCAATAAACAAGAAGTAACTACAATCCCTTGATTTTATTTACATTCGAACGAAAACGAACGACCTTAAAAGCATTGAAATCGAATCAAATGAATTCTGTCGGATAGAATGAACTTTAATTATTTAGAATAGTGTACAACTCAATCTAATTGACTTGATTTTACAGTAATGAGAACGAGTAAACTTTAACGCATTCTAATAGATTGAAAACAACCAAATCGGATGTAAGGAATTTTCAATAAACAAGAATTAACAACAATCCCTTGATTTTATATACATACGAACGACAACGAACGAGCTTCAAAGCATTGAAATCGAATCAAATGAATTAATTCGGATAGAACGAACTTTGATTATCTAGAATAGTGTACAACTCAATCTAATTGACTTGATTTGACTGTAATGAGAACGAGTAAACTTTAACGCATTCTAATAGATTCAAAACAACCAAATCGAACGTAAGGAACTTCAATAAACAAGAAGTAACAACAATCCCTTGATTTTATTTACATTCGAACGAAAACGAACGACCTTAAAAGCATTAAAATCGAATCAAATGAATTCTGTCGGATAGAATGAACTTTGATTATTTAGAATAGTGTACAACTCAATCTAATTGACTTGATTTTACAGTAATGAGAACGAGTAAACTTTAACGCAGTCTAATAGATTCAAAACAACCAAATCGGATGTAAGGAATTTTCAATAAACAAGAATTAACAACAATCCCTTGTTTTTATATACATTCGAATGACAACGAACGACCTTAAAAGCATTGAAATCGAATCAAATGAATTCAGTGGAATAGAACGAACTTTGATTATTTAGAATAGTTTACAACTCAATCTAATTGACTTGATTTTACAGTAATGAGAACGAGTAAACTTTAACGCATTCTAATAGATTCAAAACAACCAAATCGGATGTAAGGAATTTTCAATAAACAAGAATTAACAACAATCCCTTGATTTTATATACATTCCAACGACAACGAACGACCTTAAAAGCATTGAAATCGAATCAAATGAATTAATTCGGATACGACGAACTTTGATTATTTAGAATAGTGTACAACTCAATCTAATTGACTTGATTTGACTGTAATGAGAACGAGTAAACTTTAACGCATTCTAATAGATTCAAAACAACCGAATCGGATGTAAGGAACTTAAATAAATAAGAACTAGCAACAATCCCTTTATTTCGTTTGCATTGGAACGATAACAAATGACCTTAAAGGCGTTCGAATCGAATCAACTGAATTCAGTCGGATAGAATGAACTTTGAGTATTTAGAATAGTGTGCAACTCAATCTAATTGACTTAATTTGACTGTAATGTGAACGAATAAACTTTAACGCATTCCAATAGATTCAAAACAACCGAATCGGACGTAAGGAACTTCAATAAATAAGAACTAACAACAATCCCTTGATTTCGTTTGCATACGAACGACAACGGATGACGATAAAGGCATTCAAATCGAATCAAATGAATTGAGTTGGATAGAATGAACTTTGATTATTTAGAATAGTGTACAACTCAATCTAATTGACTTGATTTTACTGTAATGAGAACGAGTAAACTTTAACGCATTCTAATAGATTCAAAACAACTAAATCGAACGTAAGGAACTTCAATAAACAAGAATTAACAACAATCCCTTGATTTTAATTACATTCGAATGACAACGAACGACCTTAAAAGCATTGAAATCGAATCAAATGAATTCAGTGGAATAGAAGGAACTTTGATTATTTAGAATAGTGTACAACTCAATCTAATTGACTTGATTTTACAGTAATGAGAACGAGTAAACTTTAACGCATTCTAATAGATTCAAAACAACGAAATCGGATGTAAGGAATTTTCAATAAACAAGAATTAACAACAATCCCTTGATTTTATATACATTCGAACGACAACGAACGACCTTAAAAGCAATGAAATCGAATCAAATGAATTCAGTCGGATAGAATGAACTTTGATTATTTAGAATAGTGTACAACTCAATCTAATTGACTTGATTTTACTGTAATGAGAACGAGTAAACTTTAACGCATTCTAATAGATTCAAAACAACCAAATCGGATGTAAGGAATTTTCAATAAACAAGAATTAACAACAATCCCTTGATTTTATATACATTCGAACGACAACGAACGACCTTAAAAGCAATGAAATCGAATCAAATGAATTCAGTCGGATAGAATGAACTTTGATTATTTAGAATAGTGTACAACTCAATCTAATTGACTTGATTTTACTGTAATGAGAACGAGTAAACTTTAACGCATTCCAATAGATTCAAAACAACCAAATCGGATGTAAGGAATTTTCAATAAACAAGAATTAAAAATAATCCCTTGATTTTATATACATTCGAACGATAACGAACGACCTTAAAAGCATTGAAATCGAATCAAATGAATTCAGTCGGATAGAATGAACTTTGACTATTTATAATAGTGTACAACTCAATCGAATTGACTTGATTTTACTGTAATGAGAACGAGTAAACTTTAACGCATGTAAAAGATTGAAAATAAGTAAATTGAATGTAAGGAACTTCAATAAACAAGAATTAACAACAATCCCTTGATTTTAATTACATTCGAACGACAACGAACGACCTTAAAAGCATTAAAATCGAATCAAATGAATTAATTCGGATACAACGAACTTTGATTATTTAGAATAGTGTACAACTCAATCTAATTGACTTGATTTGACTGTAATGAGAACGAGTAAACTTTAACGCATTCTAATAGATTCAAAACAACCAAATCGAACGTAAGGAACTTCAATAAACAAGAAGTAACTACAATCCCTTCATTTTATTTACATTCGAACGAAAACGAACGACCTTAAAAGCATTGAAATCGAATCAAATGAATTCTGTCGGATAGAATGAACTTTGATTATTTAGAATAGTGTACAACTCAATCTAATTGACTTGATTTTACAGTAATGAGAACGAGTAAACTTTAACGCATTCTAATAGATTGAAAACAACCAAATCGGATGTAAGGAATTTTCAATAAACAAGAATTAACAACAATCCCTTGATTTTATATACATACGAACGACAACGAACGACCTTCAAAGCATTGAAATCGAATCAAATGAATTAATTCGGATAGAACGAACTTTGATTATTTAGAATAGTGTACAACTCAATCTAATTGACTTGATTTGACTGTAATGAGAACGAGTAAACTTTAACGCATTCTAATAGATTCAAAACAACCAAATCGAACGTAAGGAACTTCAATAAACAAGAAGTAACAACAATCCCTTGATTTTATTTACATTCGAACGAAAACGAACGACCTTAAAAGCATTGAAATCGAATCAAATGAATTCTGTCGGATAGAATGAACTTTGATTATTTAGAATAGTGTACAACTCAATCTAATTGACTTGATTTTACAGTAATGAGAACGAGTAAACTTTAACGCATTCTAATAGATTCAAAACAACCAAATCGGATGTAAGGAATTTTCAATAAACAAGATTTAACAACAATCCCTTGATTTTATATACATACGAACGACAACGAACGACCTTCAAAGCATTGAAATCGAATCAAATAAATTAATTCGGATAGAATGAACTTTGATTATTTAGAATAGTGTACAACTCAATCTAATTGACTTGATTTGACTGTAATGAGAACGAGTAAACTTTAACGCATTCTAATAGATTCAAAACAACCGAATCCGATGTAAGCAACTTCAATAAATAAGAACTAGCAACAATCCCTTTATTTCGTTTGCATTAGAACGACAACAAATGACCTTAAAGGCGTTCGAATCGAATCAACTGAATTCAGTCGGATAGAATTAACTTTGATTATTTAGAATAGTGTGCAACTCAATCTAATTGACTTAATTTGACTGTAATGTGAACGAATAAACTTTAACGCATTCCAATAGATTCAAAACAACCGAATCGGACGTAAGGAACTTCAATAAATAAGAACTCACAACAATCCCTTGATTTCGTTTGCATACGAACGACAACGGATGACGGTAAAGGCATTCAAATCGAATCAAATGAATTGAGTCGGATAGAATGAACTTTGATTATTTAGAATAGTGTGCAACTCAATCTAATTGACTTGATTTTGCAGTAATGAGAACGAGTAAATTTTAACGCATTCTAATAGATTCAAAACAACCAAATCGGATGTAAGGAATTTTCAATAAACAGGAATTAACAACAATCACTTGATTTTATATACATTCGAACGACAACGAACGACCTTAAAAGAATTGAAATCGAATCAAATGAATTCAGTCGGATAGAATGAACTTTGATTATTTAGAATAGTGTACAACTCAATCTAATTGACTTGATTTTACAGTAATGAGAACGAGTAAACTTTAACGCATTCTAATAGATTCAAAACAACCAAATCGGATGTAAGGAATTTTCAATAAACAAGATTTAACAACAATCCCTTGATTTTATATACATACGAACGACAACGAACGACCTTCAAAGCATTGAAATCGAATCAAATAAATTAATTCGGATAGAATGAACTTTGATTATTTAGAATAGTGTACAACTCAATCTAATTGACTTGATTTGACTGTAATGAGAACGAGTAAACTTTAACGCATTCTAATAGATTCAAAACAACCGAATCCGATGTAAGCAACTTCAATAAATAAGAACTAGCAACAATCCCTTTATTTCGTTTGCATTAGAACGACAACAAATGACCTTAAAGGCATTCAAATCGAATCAAATGAATTGAGTCGGATAGAATTAACTTTGATTATTTAGAATAGTGTGCAACTCAATCTAATTGACTTAATTTGACTGTAATGTGAACGAATAAACTTTAACGCATTCCAATAGATTCAAAACAACCGAATCGGACGTAAGGAACTTCAATAAATAAGAACTAACAACAATCCCTTGATTTCGTTTGCATACGAACGACAACGGATGACGGTAAAGGCATTCAAATCGAATCAAATGAATTGAGTTGGATAGAATGAACTTTGATTATTTAGAATAGTGTACAACTCAATCTAATTGACTTGATTTTACTGTAATGAGAACGAGTAAACTTTAACGCATTCTAATAGATTCAAAACAACTAAATCGAACGTAAGGAACTTCAATAAACAAGAATTAACAACAATCCCTTGATTTTAATTACATTCGAATGACAACGAACGACCTTAAAAGCATTGAAATCGAATCAAATGAATTCAGTGGAATAGAACGAACTTTGATTATTTAGAATAGTGTACAACTCAATCTAATTGACTTGATTTTACAGTAATGAGAACGAGTAAACTTTAACGCATTCTAATAGATTCAAAACAACGAAATCGGATGTAAGGAATTTTCAATAAACAAGAATTAACAACAATCCCTTGATTTTAATTACATTCGAATGACAACGATCGACCTTAAAAGCATTCAAATCGAATCAAATGAATTCAGATGAATAGAACGAACTTTGATTATTTAGAATAGTGTACAACTCAATCTAATTGACTTGATTTTACTGTAATGAGAACCAGTAAACTTTAACGCATTCTAATAGATTCAAAACAACTAAATCGAACGTAAGGAACTTCAATAAACAAGAATTAACAACAATCCCTTGATTTTAATTACATTCGAATGACAACGATCGACCTTAAAAGCATTGAAATCGAATCAAATGAATTCAGTGGAATAGAACGAACTTTGATTATTTAGAATAGTGTACAACTCAATCTAATTGACTTGATTTTACAGTAATGAGAACGAGTAAACTTTAACGCATTCTAATAGATTCAAAACAACCAAATCGGATGTAAGAAATTTTCAATAAACGAGAATTAACAACAATCCCTTGATTTTATATACATTCGAACGTCAACGAACGACCTTAAAGGCATTGAAATCGAATCAAATGAATTCAGTCGGATAGAATGAACTTTGATTATTTAGAATAGTGTACAACTCAATCTAATTGACTTGATTTTACCGTATGAGAACGAGTAAATTTTAACGCATTCTAATAAATTCAAAAAACCCAAATCGGATGTAGGGAACTTCAATAAACAAGAATTAACAACTATCCCTTGATTTTATTTACATTCGAGCGACAACAAACGACCTTAAAAGCATTGAAATCGAATCAAATGAATTAATTCGGATACAACGAACTTTGATTATTTAGAATAGTGTACAACTCAATCTAATTGACTTGATTTTACAGTATGAGAACGAGTAAATTTTAACGCATTCTAATAAATTCAAAAAACCCAAATCGGATGTAGGGAACTTCAATAAACAAGAATTAACAACTATCCCTTGATTTTATTTACATTCGAGCGACAACAAACGACCTTAAAAGCGTTGAAATCGAATCAAATGAATTAATTCGGATACAACGAACTTTGATTATTTAGAATAGTGTACAACTCAATCTAATTGACTTGATTTTACAGTAATCAGAACGAGTAAACTTTAACGCATTCTAATAGATTCAAAACAACCAAATCGGATGTAAGGAATTTTCAATAAACAAGAATTAACAACTATCCCTTGATTTTATTTACATTCGAGCGACAACAAACGACCTTAAAAGCATTGAAATCGAATCAAATGAATTAATTCGGATACAACGAACTTTGATTATTTAGAATAGTGTACAACTCAATCTAATTGACTTGATTTTACAGTAATCAGAACGAGTAAACTTTAACGCATTCTAATAGATTCAAAACAACCAAATCGGATGTAAGGAATTTTCAATAAACAAGAATTAACAACAATCCCTTGATTTAATATACATTCGAACGACAACGAACGACCTTAAAATCATTGAAATCGAATCAAACGAATTAATTCGGATAGAACGAACTTTGATTATTTAGAATAGTGTACAACTCAATCTAATTGACTTGATTTTACAGTATCAGAACGAGTAAATTTTAACGCATTCTAATAAATTCAAAAAACCCAAATCGGATGATGGGAACTTCAATAAACAAGAATTAACAACAATCCCTTGATTTCATTTACATTCGAACGAAAACGAACGACCTTAAAAGCATTGAAATCGAATCAAATGAATTCTGTCGGATAGAAAGAACTTTGATTATTTAGAATAGTGTACAACTCAATCTAACTGACTTGATTTTACAGTAATGAGAACGAGTAAACTTTAACGCATTCTAATAGATTCAAAACAACCAAATCGGATGTAAGAAATTTTCAATAAACAAGAATTAACAACAATCCCTTGATTTTATATACATTCGAACGTCAACGAACGACCTTAAAGGCATTGAAATCGAATCAAATGAATTCAGTCGGATAGAATGAACTTTGATTATTTAGAATAGTGTACAACTCAATCTAATTGACTTGATTTTACAGTATGAGAACGAGTAAATTTTAACGCATTCTAATAAATTCAAAAAACCCAAATCGGATGTAGGGAACTTCAATAAACAAGAATTAACAACTATCCCTTGATTTTATTTACTTTCGAGCGACAACGAACGACCTTAAAAGCATTGAAATCGAATCAAATGAATTCTGTCGGATAGAAAGAACTTTGATTATTTAAAATAGTGTACAACTCAATCTAATTGACTTGATTTTACAGTAATCAGAACGAGTAAACTTTAACGCATTCTAATAGATTCAAAACAACAAAATCGGATGTAAGGAATTTTCAAAAAACAAGAATTAACAACAATCCCTTGATTTTATATAGATACGAAGGACAACGAACGACCTTCAAAGCATTGAAATCGAATCAAATGAATTAATTCGGATAGAATGAACTTTGATTATTTAGAATAGTGTACAATTCAATTTAATTGACTTGATTTGACTGTAATGAGAACGAGTAAACTTTAACGCATTCTAATAAATTCAAAAAACCCAAATCGGATGTAAGGAACTTCAATAAACAAGAATTAACAACTATCCCTTGATTTTATTTACATTCGAACGACAACAAACGACCTTAAAAGCATTGAAATCGAATCAAATGAATTCTGTCGGATAGAATGAACTTTGATTATTTAGAATAGTGTACAACTCAATCTAATTGACTTGATTTTACAGAAATGAGAACGAGTAAACTTTAACGCATTCTAATGATTGAAAACAACCAAATCGGATGTAAGGAATTTTCAATAAACAAGAATTAACAACAATCCCTTGATTTTATATACATACGAACGACAACGAACGAGCTTCAAAGCATTGAAATCGAATCAAATGAATTAATTCGGATAGAACGAACTTTGATTATTTAGAATAGTGTACAACTCAATCTAATTGACTTGATTTGACTGTAATGAGAACGAGTAAACTTTAACGCATTCTAATAGATTCAAAACAACCAAATCAAATGTAAGGAACTCCAATAAACAAGAAGTAACAACAATCCCTTGATTTTATTTACATTCTAACGAAAACGAACGACCTTAAAAGCATTGAAATCGAATCAAATGAATTCAGTCGGATAGAATGAACTTTGATTATTTAGAATAGTGTATAACTCAATCTAATTGACTTGATTTGACTGTAATGAGAACGAGTAAACCTTAACGCATTCTAATAGATTCAAAACAACCAAATCGAACGTAAGGAACTTCAATAAACAAGAAGTAACAACAATTCCTTGATTTTATTTACATTCGAACGAAAACGAACGTCCTTAAAAGCATAGAAATCGAATCAAATGAATTCTGTCGGATAGAAGGAACTTTGATTATTTAGAATAGTGTACAACTCAATCTAATTGACTTGATTTTACAGTAATGAGAACGAGTAAATTTTAACGCATTCTAATAAATTCAAAAAACCCAAATCGGATGTAGGGAACTTCAATAAACAAGAATTAACAACTATCCCTTGATTTTATTTACATTCGTGCGACAACAAACGACCTTAAAAGCATTGAAATCGAATCAAATGAATTAATTCGGATACAACGAACTTTGATTATTTAGAATAGTGTACAACTCAATCTAATTGACTTGATTTTACAGTAATCAGAACGAGTAAACTTTAACGCATTCTAATAGATTCAAAACAACCAAATCGGATGTAAGGAATTTTCAATAAACAAGAATTAACAACTATCCCTTGATTTTATTTACATTCGAGCGACAACAAACGACCTTAAAAGCATTGAAATCGAATCAAATGAATTAATTCGGATACAACGAACTTTGATTATTTAGAATAGTGTACAACTCAATCTAATTGACTTGATTTTACAGTAATCAGAACGAGTAAACTTTAACGCATTCTAATAGATTCAAAACAACAAAATCGGATGTAAGGAATTTTCAATAAACAAGAATTAACAACAATCCCTTGATTTAATATACATTCGAACGACAACGAACGACCTTAAAAGCATTGAAATCGAATCAAACGAATTAATTCGGATAGAACGAACTTTGATTATTTAGAATAGTGTACAACTCAATCTAATTGACTTGATTTTACAGTATGAGAACGAGTAAATTTTAACGCATTCTAATAAATTCAAAAAACCCAAATCGGATGTAGGGAACTTCAATAAACAAGAATTAACAACAATCCCTTGATTTTATTTACATTCGAACGAAAACGAACGACCTTAAAAGCATTGAAATCGAATCAAATGAATTCTGTCGGATAGAAAGAACTTTGATTATTTAGAATAGTGTACAACTCAATCTAATTGACTTGATTTTACAGTAATCAGAACGAGTAAACTTTAACGCATTCTAATAGATTCAAAACAACAAAATCGGATGTAAGGAATTTTCAAAAAACAAGAATTAACAACAATCCCTTGATTTTATATAGATACGAAGGACAACGAACGACCTTCAAAGCATTGAAATCGAGTCAATTGAATTAATTCGGATAGAATGAACTTTGATTATTTAGAATAGTGTACAATTCAATTTAATTGACTTGATTTGACTGTAATGAGAACGAGTAAACTTTAACGCATTCTAATAAATTCAAAAAACCCAAATCGGATGTAAGGAACTTCAATAAACAAGAATTAACAACTATCCCTTGATTTTATTTACATTCGAACGACAACAAACGACCTTAAAAGCATTGAAATCGAATCAAATGAATTCTGTCGGATAGAATGAACTTTGATTATTTAGAATAGTGTACAACTCAATCTAATTGACTTGATTTTACAGAAATGAGAACGAGTAAACTTTAACGCATTCTAATGATTGAAAACAACCAAATCGGATGTAAGGAATTTTCAATAAACAAGAATTAACAACAATCCCTTGATTTTATATACATACGAACGACAACGAACGAGCTTCAAAGCATTGAAATCGAATCAAATGAATTAATTCGGATAGAACGAACTTTGATTATTTAGAATAGTGTACAACTCAATCTAATTGACTTGATTTGACTGTAATGAGAACGAGTAAACTTTAACGCATTCTAATAGATTCAAAACAACCAAATCGAATGTAAGGAACTCCAATAAACAAGAAGTAACAACAATCCCTTGATTTTATTTACATTCTAACGAAAACGAACGACCTTAAAAGCATTGAAATCGAATCAAATGAATTCAGTCGGATAGAATGAACTTTGATTATTTAGAATAGTGTATAACTCAATCTAATTGACTTGATTTGACTGTAATGAGAACGAGTAAACCTTAACGCATTCTAATAGATTCAAAACAACCAAATCGAACGTAAGGAACTTCAATAAACAAGAAGTAACAACAATCCCTTGATTTTATTTACATTCGAACGAAAACGAACGTCCTTAAAAGCATTGAAATCGAATCAAATGAATTCTGTCGGATAGAAGGAACTTTGATTATTTAGAATAGTGTACAACTCAATCTAATTGACTTGATTTTACAGTAATGAGAACGAGTAAACTTTAACGCATTCTAATAGATTCAAAACAACCAAATCGGATGTAAGGAATTTTCAATAAATAAGAATTAACAACAATCCCTTGATTTTATATACATTCGAACGACAACGAACGACCTTAAAAGCATTCAAAATCGAATCAAATGAATTCAGTTGGATAGAATGAACTTTGATTATTTAGAATAGTGTACAACTCAATCTAATTGACTTGATTTTACAGTAATGAGAACGAGTAAACTTTAACGCATTCTAATAGATTCAAAACAACCAAATCGGATGTAAGGAATTTTCAATAAATAAGAATTAACAACAATCCCTTGATTTTATATACATTCGAACGACAACGAACGACCTTAAAAGCATTGAAATCGAATAAAATGAATTAATTCGGATACAACGAACTTTGATTATTTAGAATAGTGTACAACTCAATCTAATTGACTTGATTTGACTGTAATGAGAACGAGTAAACTTTAACGCATTCTAATAGATTCAAAACAACCAAATCGAACGTAAGGAACTTCAATAAACAAGAAGTAACAACAATCCCTTGATTTTATTTACATTCGAACAAAAACGAACGACCTTAAAAGCATTGAAATCGAATCAAATGAATTCTGTCGGATAGAATGAACTTTGATTATTTAGAATAGTGTACAACTCAATCTAATTGACTTGATTTTACAGTAATCAGAACGAGTAAACTTTAACGCATTCTAATAGATTCAAAACAACCAAATCCGATGTAAGGAATTTTCAAAAAACAAGAATTAACAACAATCCCTTGATTTAATATACATTCGAACGACAACGAACGACCTTAAAAGCATTGAAATCGAATCAAACGAATTAATTCGGATAGAACGAACTTTGATTATTTAGAATAGTGTACAACTCAATCTAATTGACTTGATTTTACAGTAATCAGAACGAGTAAACTTTAACGCATTCTAATAGATTCAAAACAACAAAATCGGATGTAAGGAATTTTCAATAAACAAGAATTGACAACAATCCCTTGATTTAATATACATTCGAACGACAACGAACGACCTTAAAAGCATTGAAATCGAATCAAACGAATTAATTCGGATAGAACGAACTTTGATTATTTAGAATAGTGTACAACTCAATCTCATTGACTTGATTTTACAGTATGAGAACGAGTAAATTTTAACGCATTCTAATAAATTCAAAAAACCCAAATCGGATGTAGGGAACTTCAATAAACAAGAATTAACAACAATCCCTTGATTTTATTTACATTCGAACGAAAACAAACGACCTTAAAAGCATTGAAATCGAATCAAATGAATTCTGTCGGATAGAAAGAACTTTGATTATTTAAAATAGTGTACAACTCAATCTAATTGACTTGATTTTACAGTAATCAGAACGAGTAAACTTTAACGCATTCTAATAGATTCAAAACAACAAAATCGGATGTAAGGAATTTTCAAAAAACAAGAATTAACAACAATCCCTTGATTTTATATAGATACGAAGGACAACGAACGACCTTCAAAGCATTGAAATCGAATCAAATGAATTAATTCGGATAGAATGAACTTTGATTATTTAGAATAGTGTACAATTCAATTTAATTGACTTGATTTGACTGTAATGAGAACGAGTAAACTTTAACGCATTCTAATAAATTCAAAAAACCCAAATCGGATGTAAGGAACTTCAATAAACAAGAATTAACAACTATCCCTTGATTTTATTTACATTCGAACGACAACAAACGACCTTAAAAGCATTGAAATCGAATCAAATGAATTCTGTCGGATAGAATGAACTTTGATTATTTAGAATAGTGTACAACTCAATCTAATTGACTTGATTTTACAGAAATGAGAACGAGTAAACTTTAACGCATTCTAATGATTGAAAACAACCAAATCGGATGTAAGGAATTTTCAATAAACAAGAATTAACAACAATCCCTTGATTTTATATACATACGAACGACAACGAACGAGCTTCAAAGCATTGAAATCGAATCAAATGAATTAATTCGGATAGAACGAACTTTGATTATTTAGAATAGTGTACAACTCAATCTAATTGACTTGATTTGACTGTAATGAGAACGAGTAAACTTTAACGCATTCTAATAGATTCAAAACAACCAAATCGAATGTAAGGAACTCCAATAAACAAGAAGTAACAACAATCCCTTGATTTTATTTACATTCTAACGAAAACGAACGACCTTAAAAGCATTGAAATCGAATCAAATGAATTCAGTCGGATAGAATGAACTTTGATTATTTAGAATAGTGTATAACTCAATCTAATTGACTTGATTTGACTGTAATGAGAACGAGTAAACCTTAACGCATTCTAATAGATTCAAAACAACCAAATCGAACGTAAGGAACTTCAATAAACAAGAAGTAACAACAATCCCTTGATTTTATTTACATTCGAACGAAAACGAACGTCCTTAAAAGCATTGAAATCGAATCAAATGAATTCTGTCGGATAGAAGGAACTTTGATTATTTAGAATAGTGTACAACTCAATCTAATTGACTTGATTTTACAGTAATGAGAACGAGTAAACTTTAACGCATTCTAATAGATTCAAAACAACCAAATCGGATGTAAGGAATTTTCAATAAATAAGAATTAACAACAATCCCTTGATTTTATATACATTCGAACGACAACGAACGACCTTAAAAGCATTCAAAATCGAATCAAATGAATTCAGTTGGATAGAATGAACTTTGATTATTTAGAATAGTGTACAACTCAATCTAATTGACTTGATTTTACAGTAATGAGAACGAGTAAACTTTAACGCATTCTAATAGATTCAAAACAACCAAATCGGATGTAAGGAATTTTCAATAAATAAGAATTAACAACAATCCCTTGATTTTATATACATTCGAACGACAACGAACGACCTTAAAAGCATTGAAATCGAATAAAATGAATTAATTCGGATACAACGAACTTTGATTATTTAGAATAGTGTACAACTCAATCTAATTGACTTGATTTGACTGTAATGAGAACGAGTAAACTTTAACGCATTCTAATAGATTCAAAACAACCAAATCGAACGTAAGGAACTTCAATAAACAAGAAGTAACAACAATCCCTTGATTTTATTTACATTCGAACAAAAACGAACGACCTTAAAAGCATTGAAATCGAATCAAATGAATTCTGTCGGATAGAATGAACTTTGATTATTTAGAATAGTGTACAACTCAATCTAATTGACTTGATTTTACAGTAATCAGAACGAGTAAACTTTAACGCATTCTAATAGATTCAAAACAACCAAATCCGATGTAAGGAATTTTCAAAAAACAAGAATTAACAACAATCCCTTGATTTAATATACATTCGAACGACAACGAACGACCTTAAAAGCATTGAAATCGAATCAAACGAATTAATTCGGATAGAACGAACTTTGATTATTTAGAATAGTGTACAACTCAATCTAATTGACTTGATTTTACAGTAATCAGAACGAGTAAACTTTAACGCATTCTAATAGATTCAAAACAACAAAATCGGATGTAAGGAATTTTCAATAAACAAGAATTGACAACAATCCCTTGATTTAATATACATTCGAACGACAACGAACGACCTTAAAAGCATTGAAATCGAATCAAACGAATTAATTCGGATACAACGAACTTTGATTATTTAGAATAGTGTACAACTCAATCTAATTGACTTGATTTGACTGTAATGAGAACGAGTAAACTTTAACGCATTCTAATAGATTCAAAACAACCAAATCGAACGTAAGGAACTTCAATAAACAAGAAGTAACAACAATCCCTTGATTTTATTTACATTCGAACAAAAACGAACGACCTTAAAAGCATTGAAATCGAATCAAATGAATTCTGTCGGATAGAATGAACTTTGATTATTTAGAATAGTGTACAACTCAATCTAATTGACTTGATTTTACAGTAATCAGAACGAGTAAACTTTAACGCATTCTAATAGATTCAAAACAACCAAATCCGATGTAAGGAATTTTCAAAAAACAAGAATTAACAACAATCCCTTGATTTTATATAGATACGAACGACAAGGAACGACCTTCAGAGCATTGAAATCGAATCAAATGAATTAATTCGGATAGAAAGAACTTTGATTATTTAGAATAGTGTACAACTCAATCTAATTGACTTGATTTGACTGTAATGAGAACGAGTAAACTTTAACGCATTCTATTAGATTCAAAACAACCGAATCAGATGTAAGGAACTTCAATAAATAAGAACTAGCAACAATCCCTTTATTTCGTTTGCATTGGAACGACAACAAATGACCTTAAAGGCGTTCGAATCGAATCAACTGAATTCAGTCGGATAGAATGAACTTTGATTATTTAGAATAGTGTGCAACTCAATCTAATTGACTTAATTTGACTGTAATGTGAACGAATAAACTTTAACGCATTCCAATAGATTCAAAACAACCGAATCGGATGTAAGGAACTTCAATAAATAAGAACTAATAACAATCCCTTGATTTCGTTTGCATACGAACGACAACGGATGACGGTAAAGGCTTTCAAATCGAATGAAATGAATTGATTTGGATAGAATGAACTTTGATTATTTAGAATAGTGTACAACTCAATCTAATTGACTTGATTTTACTGTAATGAGAACGAGTAAACTTTAACGCATTCTAATAGATTCAAAACAACCAAATCGAACGTAAGGAACTTCAATAAACAAGAATTAACAACAATCCCTTGATTTTAATTACATTCGAATGACAACGAACGACCTTAAAAGCATTGAAATAGAATCAAATGAATTCAGTTGAATAGAACGAACTTTGATTATTTAGAATAGTGTACAATTCAATCTAATTGACTTGATTTTACAGTAATGAGAACGAGTAAACTTTAACGCATTCTAATAGATTCAAAACAACCAAATCGGATGTAATGAATTTTCAATAAACAAGAATTAACAACAATCCCTTGATTTTATATACATTCGAACGACAACGAACGACCTTAAAAGCATTGAAATCGAATCAAATGAATTAATTCGGATAGAACGAACTTTGATTATTTAGAATAGTGTACAACTCAATCTAATTGACTTGATTTGACTGTAATGAGAACGAGTAAACTTTAACGCATTCTAATAGATTCAAAACAACCAAATCGAATGTAAGGAACTCCAATAAACAAGAAGTAACAACAATCCCTTGATTTTATTTACATTCTAACGAAAACGAACGACCTTAAAAGCATTGAAATCGAATCAAATGAATTCAGTCGGATAGAATGAACTTTGATTATTTAGAATAGTGTATAACTCAATCTAATTGACTTGATTTGACTGTAATGAGAACGAGTAAACCTTAACGCATTCTAATAGATTCAAAACAACCAAATCGAACGTAAGGAACTTCAATAAACAAGAAGTAACAACAATCCCTTGATTTTATTTACATTCGAACGAAAACGAACGTCCTTAAAAGCATTGAAATCGAATCAAATGAATTCTGTCGGATAGAAGGAACTTTGATTATTTAGAATAGTGTACAACTCAATCTAATTGACTTGATTTTACAGTAATGAGAACGAGTAAACTTTAACGCATTCTAATAGATTCAAAACAACCAAATCGGATGTAAGGAATTTTCAATAAATAAGAATTAACAACAATCCCTTGATTTTATATACATTCGAACGACAACGAACGACCTTAAAAGCATTCAAAATCGAATCAAATGAATTCAGTTGGATAGAATGAACTTTGATTATTTAGAATAGTGTACAACTCAATCTAATTGACTTGATTTTACAGTAATGAGAACGAGTAAACTTTAACGCATTCTAATAGATTCAAAACAACCAAATCGGATGTAAGGAATTTTCAATAAATAAGAATTAACAACAATCCCTTGATTTTATATACATTCGAACGACAACGAACGACCTTAAAAGCATTGAAATCGAATAAAATGAATTAATTCGGATACAACGAACTTTGATTATTTAGAATAGTGTACAACTCAATCTAATTGACTTGATTTGACTGTAATGAGAACGAGTAAACTTTAACGCATTCTAATAGATTCAAAACAACCAAATCGAACGTAAGGAACTTCAATAAACAAGAAGTAACAACAATCCCTTGATTTTATTTACATTCGAACAAAAACGAACGACCTTAAAAGCATTGAAATCGAATCAAATGAATTCTGTCGGATAGAATGAACTTTGATTATTTAGAATAGTGTACAACTCAATCTAATTGACTTGATTTTACAGTAATCAGAACGAGTAAACTTTAACGCATTCTAATAGATTCAAAACAACCAAATCCGATGTAAGGAATTTTCAAAAAACAAGAATTAACAACAATCCCTTGATTTAATATACATTCGAACGACAACGAACGACCTTAAAAGCATTGAAATCGAATCAAACGAATTAATTCGGATAGAACGAACTTTGATTATTTAGAATAGTGTACAACTCAATCTAATTGACTTGATTTTACAGTAATCAGAACGAGTAAACTTTAACGCATTCTAATAGATTCAAAACAACAAAATCGGATGTAAGGAATTTTCAATAAACAAGAATTGACAACAATCCCTTGATTTAATATACATTCGAACGACAACGAACGACCTTAAAAGCATTGAAATCGAATCAAACGAATTAATTCGGATACAACGAACTTTGATTATTTAGAATAGTGTACAACTCAATCTAATTGACTTGATTTGACTGTAATGAGAACGAGTAAACTTTAACGCATTCTAATAGATTCAAAACAACCAAATCGAACGTAAGGAACTTCAATAAACAAGAAGTAACAACAATCCCTTGATTTTATTTACATTCGAACAAAAACGAACGACCTTAAAAGCATTGAAATCGAATCAAATGAATTCTGTCGGATAGAATGAACTTTGATTATTTAGAATAGTGTACAACTCAATCTAATTGACTTGATTTTACAGTAATCAGAACGAGTAAACTTTAACGCATTCTAATAGATTCAAAACAACCAAATCCGATGTAAGGAATTTTCAAAAAACAAGAATTAACAACAATCCCTTGATTTTATATAGATACGAACGACAAGGAACGACCTTCAGAGCATTGAAATCGAATCAAATGAATTAATTCGGATAGAAAGAACTTTGATTATTTAGAATAGTGTACAACTCAATCTAATTGACTTGATTTGACTGTAATGAGAACGAGTAAACTTTAACGCATTCTATTAGATTCAAAACAACCGAATCAGATGTAAGGAACTTCAATAAATAAGAACTAGCAACAATCCCTTTATTTCGTTTGCATTGGAACGACAACAAATGACCTTAAAGGCGTTCGAATCGAATCAACTGAATTCAGTCGGATAGAATGAACTTTGATTATTTAGAATAGTGTGCAACTCAATCTAATTGACTTAATTTGACTGTAATGTGAACGAATAAACTTTAACGCATTCCAATAGATTCAAAACAACCGAATCGGATGTAAGGAACTTCAATAAATAAGAACTAATAACAATCCCTTGATTTCGTTTGCATACGAACGACAACGGATGACGGTAAAGGCTTTCAAATCGAATGAAATGAATTGATTTGGATAGAATGAACTTTGATTATTTAGAATAGTGTACAACTCAATCTAATTGACTTGATTTTACTGTAATGAGAACGAGTAAACTTTAACGCATTCTAATAGATTCAAAACAACCAAATCGAACGTAAGGAACTTCAATAAACAAGAATTAACAACAATCCCTTGATTTTAATTACATTCGAATGACAACGAACGACCTTAAAAGCATTGAAATAGAATCAAATGAATTCAGTTGAATAGAACGAACTTTGATTATTTAGAATAGTGTACAATTCAATCTAATTGACTTGATTTTACAGTAATGAGAACGAGTAAACTTTAACGCATTCTAATAGATTCAAAACAACCAAATCGGATGTAATGAATTTTCAATAAACAAGAATTAACAACAATCCCTTGATTTTATATACATTCGAACGACAACGAACGACCTTAAAAGCATTGAAATCGAATCAAATGAATTAATTCGGATAGAACGAACTTTGATTATTTAGAATAGTGTACAACTGAATCTAATTGACTTGATTTGACTGTAATGAGAACGAGTAAACTTTAACGCATTCCAATAGATTCAAAACAACCGAATCGAAAGTAAGGAACTTCAATAAATAAGAACTAGCAACAATCCCTTTATTTCGTTTGTATTGGAACGACAACAAATGACCTTAAAGGCGTTCGAATCGAATCAACTGAATTCAGTCGGATAGAATGAACTTTGATTATTTAGAATAGTGTGCAACTCAATCTAATTGACTTAATTTGACTGTAATGTGAACGAATAAACTTTAACGCATTCCAATAGATTCAAAACAACCGAATCGGACGTAAGGAACTTCAATAAATAAGAACTAACAACAATCCCTTGATTTCGTTTGCATACGAACGACAACGGATGACGGTAAAGGCATTCAAATCGAATCAAATGAATTGAGTTGGATAGAATGAACTTTGATTATTTAGAATAGTGTACAACTCAATCTAATTGACTTGATTTTACTGTAATGAGAACGAGTAAACTTTAACGCATTCTAATAGATTCAAAACAACCAAATCGAACGTAAGGAACTTCAATAAACAAAAATTAACAACAATCCCTTGATTTTATTTACATTCGAACGAAAACGAACGACCTTAAAAGCATTGAAATCGAATCAAATAAATTTTGTCGGATAGAATGAACTTTGATTATTTAGAATAGTGTACAACTCAATCTAATTGACTTGATTTTACAGTAATGAGAACGAGTAAACTTTAACGCATTCTAATAGATTCAAAACAACCAAATCGGATGTAAGGAATTTTCAATAAACAAGAATTAACAACAATCCCTTGATTTTAATTACATTCGAATGACAACGAACGACCTTAAAAGCATTGAAATAGAATCAAATGAATTCAGTTGAATAGAACGAACTTTGATTATTTAGAATAGTGTACAATTCAATCTAATTGACTTGATTTTACAGTAATGAGAACGAGTAAACTTTATCGCATTGTAATAGATTCAAAACAACCAAATCGGATGTAATGAATTTTCAATAAACAAGAATTAACAACAATCCCTTGATTTTATATACATTCGAACGACAACGAACGACCTTAAAAGCATTGAAATCGAATCAAATGAATTAATTCGGATAGAACGAACTTTGATTATTTAGAATAGTGTACAACTGAATCTAATTGACTTGATTTGACTGTAATGAGAACGAGTAAACTTTAACGCATTCCAATAGATTCAAAACAACCGAATCGAAAGTAAGGAACTTCAATAAATAAGAACTAGCTACAATCCCTTTATTTCGTTTGCATTGGAACGACAACAAATGACCTTAAAGGCGTTCGAATCGAATCAACTGAATTCAGTCGGATAGAATGAACTTTGATTATTTAGAATAGTGTGCAACTCAATCTAATTGACTTAATTTGACTGTAATGTGAACGAATAAACTTTAACGCATTCCAATAGATTCAAAACAACCGAATCGGACGGAAGGAACTTCAATAAATAAGAACTAACAACAATCCCTTGATTTCGTTTGCATACGAACGACAACGGATGACGGTAAAGGCATTCAAATCGAATCAAATGAATTGAGTTGGATAGAATGAACTTTGATTATTTAGAATAGTGTACAACTCAATCTAATTGACTTGATTTTACTGTAATGAGAACGAGTAAACTTTAACGCATTCTAATAGATTCAAAACAACCAAATCGAATGTAAGGAACTTCAATAAACAAGAATTAACAACAATCCCTTGATTTTATTTACATTCGAACGAAAACGAACGACCTTAAAAGCATTGAAATCGAATCAAATAAATTTTGTCGGATAGAATAAACTTTGATTATTTAGAATAGTGTACAACTCAATCTAATTGACTTGATTTTACAGTAATGAGAACGAGTAAACTTTAACGCATTCTAATAGATTCAAAACAACCAAATCGGATGTAAGGAATTTTCAATAAACAAGAATTAACAACAATCCCTTGATTTTATATACATACGAACGACAACGAACGACATTCAAAGCATTGAAATCGAATCAAATGAATTAATTCGGATAGAATGAACTTTGATTATTTAGAATAGTGTACAATTCAATTTAATTGACTTGATTTGACTGTAATGAGAACGAGTAAACTTTAACGCATTCTAATAAATTCAAAAAACCCAAATCGGATGTAAGGAACTTCAATAAACAAGAATTAACAACTATCCCTTGATTTTATTTACATTCGAACGACAACAAACGACCTTAAAAGCATTGAAATCGTATCAAATGAATTAATTCGGATAGAACGAACTTTGATTATTTAGAATAGTGTACAACTCAATCTAATTCACTTGATTTGACTGTAATGAGAACGAGTAAACTTTAACGCATTCTAATAGATTGATAACAACCGAATCGAAAGTAAGGAACTTCAATGAATAAGAACTAGCAACAATTCCTTTATTTCGTTTGCATTGGAACGACAACAAATGACCTTAAAGGCGTTCGAATCGAATCAACTGAATTCAGTTGGATAGAATGACCTTTGATTATTTAGAATAGTGTACAACTCAATCTAATTGACTTAATTTGACTGTAATGAGAACGAGTAAACTTTAACGCATTCTAATAGATTCAAAACAACCAAATCGAACGTAAGGAACTTCAATAAACAAGAATTAACAACAATCCCTTGATTCTATTTACATTCGAACGAAAACGAACGACCTTAAAAGCATTGAAATCGAATCAAATGAATTCAGTGGAATAGAACGAACTTTGATTATTTAGAATAGTGTACAACTCAATCTAATTGACTTGATTTTACAGTAATGAGAACGAGTAAACTTTAACGCATTCTAATAGATTCAAAACAACCAAATCGGATGTAAGAAATTTTCAATAAACAAGAATTAACAACAATCCCTTGATTTTATATACATTCGAACGACAATGAACGACCTTAAAAGCATTGAAATCGAATCAAATGAATTCAGTCGGATAGAATGAACTTTGATTATTTAGAATAGTGTACAACTCAATCTAATTGACTTGATTTTACAGTATGAGAACGAGTAAATTTTAACGCATTCTAATAAATTCAAAAAACCCAAATCGGATGTAGGGAACTTCAATAAACAAGAATTAACAACTATCCCTTGATTTTATTTACATTCGAGCGACAACAAACGACCTTAAAAGCATTGAAATCGAATCAAATGAATTAATTCGGATACAACGAACTTTGATTATTTAGAATAGTGTACAACTCAATCTAATTGACTTGATTTTACAGTATGAGAACGAGTAAATTTTAACGCATTCTAATAAATTCAAAAAACCCAAATCGGATGTAGGGAACTTCAATAAACAAGAATTAACAACAATCCCTTGATTTTATATAGATACGAAGGACAACGAACGACCTTCAAAGCATTGAAATCGAATCAAATGAATTAATTCGGATAGAATGAACTTTGATTATTTAGAATAGTGTACAATTCAATTTAATTGACTTGATTTGACTGTAATGAGAACGAGTAAACTTTAACGCATTCTAATAAATTCAAAAAACCCAAATCGGATGTAAGGAACTTCAATAAACAAGAATTAACAACTATCCCTTGATTTTATTTACATTCGAACGACAACAAACGACCTTAAAAGCATTGAAATCGAATCAAATGAATTCTGTCGGATAGAATGAACTTTGATTATTTAGAATAGTGTACAACTCAATCTAATTGACTTGATTTTACAGAAATGAGAACGAGTAAACTTTAACGCATTCTAATGATTGAAAACAACCAAATCGGATGTAAGGAATTTTCAATAAACAAGAATTAACAACAATCCCTTGATTTTATATACATACGAACGACAACGAACGAGCTTCAAAGCATTGAAATCGAATCAAATGAATTAATTCGGATAGAACGAACTTTGATTATTTAGAATAGTGTACAACTCAATCTAATTGACTTGATTTGACTGTAATGAGAACGAGTAAACTTTAACGCATTCTAATAGATTCAAAACAACCAAATCGGATGTAAGGAATTTTCAATAAATAAGAATTAACAACAATCCCTTGATTTTATATACATTCGAACGACAACGAACGACCTTAAAAGCATTGAAATCGAATAAAATGAATTAATTCGGATACAACGAACTTTGATTATTTAGAATAGTGTACAACTCAATCTAATTGACTTGATTTGACTGTAATGAGAACGAGTAAACTTTAACGCATTCTAATAGATTCAAAACAACAAAATCGGATGTAAGGAATTTTCAAAAAACAAGAATTAACAACAATCCCTTGATTTTATATAGATACGAAGGACAACGAACGACCTTCAAAGCATTGAAATCGAATCAAATGAATTAATTCGGATAGAATGAACTTTGATTATTTAGAATAGTGTACAATTCAATTTAATTGACTTGATTTGACTGTAATGAGAACGAGTAAACTTTAACGCATTCTAATAAATTCAAAAAACCCAAATCGGATGTAAGGAACTTCAATAAACAAGAATTAACAACTATCCCTTGATTTTATTTACATTCGAACGACAACAAACGACCTTAAAAGCATTGAAATCGAATCAAATGAATTCTGTCGGATAGAATGAACTTTGATTATTTAGAATAGTGTACAACTCAATCTAATTGACTTGATTTTACAGAAATGAGAACGAGTAAACTTTAACGCATTCTAATGATTGAAAACAACCAAATCGGATGTAAGGAATTTTCAATAAACAAGAATTAACAACAATCCCTTGATTTTATATACATACGAACGACAACGAACGAGCTTCAAAGCATTGAAATCGAATCAAATGAATTAATTCGGATAGAACGAACTTTGATTATTTAGAATAGTGTACAACTCAATCTAATTGACTTGATTTGACTGTAATGAGAACGAGTAAACTTTAACGCATTCTAATAGATTCAAAACAACCAAATCGAATGTAAGGAACTCCAATAAACAAGAAGTAACAACAATCCCTTGATTTTATTTACATTCTAACGAAAACGAACGACCTTAAAAGCATTGAAATCGAATCAAATGAATTCAGTCGGATAGAATGAACTTTGATTATTTAGAATAGTGTATAACTCAATCTAATTGACTTGATTTGACTGTAATGAGAACGAGTAAACCTTAACGCATTCTAATAGATTCAAAACAACCAAATCGAACGTAAGGAACTTCAATAAACAAGAAGTAACAACAATCCCTTGATTTTATTTACATTCGAACGAAAACGAACGTCCTTAAAAGCATTGAAATCGAATCAAATGAATTCTGTCGGATAGAAGGAACTTTGATTATTTAGAATAGTGTACAACTCAATCTAATTGACTTGATTTTACAGTAATGAGAACGAGTAAACTTTAACGCATTCTAATAGATTCAAAACAACCAAATCGGATGTAAGGAATTTTCAATAAATAAGAATTAACAACAATCCCTTGATTTTATATACATTCGAACGACAACGAACGACCTTAAAAGCATTCAAAATCGAATCAAATGAATTCAGTTGGATAGAATGAACTTTGATTATTTAGAATAGTGTACAACTCAATCTAATTGACTTGATTTTACAGTAATGAGAACGAGTAAACTTTAACGCATTCTAATAGATTCAAAACAACCAAATCGGATGTAAGGAATTTTCAATAAATAAGAATTAACAACAATCCCTTGATTTTATATACATTCGAACGACAACGAACGACCTTAAAAGCATTGAAATCGAATAAAATGAATTAATTCGGATACAACGAACTTTGATTATTTAGAATAGTGTACAACTCAATCTAATTGACTTGATTTGACTGTAATGAGAACGAGTAAACTTTAACGCATTCTAATAGATTCAAAACAACCAAATCGAACGTAAGGAACTTCAATAAACAAGAAGTAACAACAATCCCTTGATTTTATTTACATTCGAACAAAAACGAACGACCTTAAAAGCATTGAAATCGAATCAAATGAATTCTGTCGGATAGAATGAACTTTGATTATTTAGAATAGTGTACAACTCAATCTAATTGACTTGATTTTACAGTAATCAGAACGAGTAAACTTTAACGCATTCTAATAGATTCAAAACAACCAAATCCGATGTAAGGAATTTTCAAAAAACAAGAATTAACAACAATCCCTTGATTTTATATAGATACGAACGACAAGGAACGACCTTCAGAGCATTGAAATCGAATCAAATGAATTAATTCGGATAGAAAGAACTTTGATTATTTAGAATAGTGTACAACTCAATCTAATTGACTTGATTTGACTGTAATGAGAACGAGTAAACTTTAACGCATTCTATTAGATTCAAAACAACCGAATCAGATGTAAGGAACTTCAATAAATAAGAACTAGCAACAATCCCTTTATTTCGTTTGCATTGGAACGACAACAAATGACCTTAAAGGCGTTCGAATCGAATCAACTGAATTCAGTCGGATAGAATGAACTTTGATTATTTAGAATAGTGTGCAACTCAATCTAATTGACTTAATTTGACTGTAATGTGAACGAATAAACCTTAACGCATTCCAATAGATTCAAAACAACCGAATCGGATGTAAGGAACTTCAATAAATAAGAACTAATAACAATCCCTTGATTTCGTTTGCATACGAACGACAACGGATGACGGTAAAGGCATTCAAATCGAATGAAATGAATTGATTTGGATAGAATGAACTTTGATTATTTAGAATAGTGTACAACTCAATCTAATTGACTTGATTTGACTGTAATGAGAACGAGTAAACTTTAACGCATTCCAATAGATTCAAAACAACCGAATCGAAAGTAAGGAACTTCAATAAATAAGAACTAGCAACAATCCCTTTATTTCGTTTGTATTGGAACGACAACAAATGACCTTAAAGGCGTTCGAATCGAATCAACTGAATTCAGTCGGATAGAATGAACTTTGATTATTTAGAATAGTGTGCAACTCAATCTAATTGACTTAATTTGACTGTAATGTGAACGAATAAACTTTAACGCATTCCAATAGATTCAAAACAACCGAATCGGACGTAAGGAACTTCAATAAATAAGAACTAACAACAATCCCTTGATTTCGTTTGCATACGAACGACAACGGATGACGGTAAAGGCATTCAAATCGAATCAAATGAATTGAGTTGGATAGAATGAACTTTGATTATTTAGAATAGTGTACAACTCAATCTAATTGACTTGATTTTACTGTAATGAGAACGAGTAAACTTTAACGCATTCTAATAGATTCAAAACAACCAAATCGAACGTAAGGAACTTCAATAAACAAAAATTAACAACAATCCCTTGATTTTATTTACATTCGAACGAAAACGAACGACCTTAAAAGCATTGAAATCGAATCAAATGAATTAATTCGGATAGAATGAACTTTGATTATTTAGAATAGTGTACAATTCAATTTAATTGACTTGATTTGACTGTAATGAGAACGAGTAAACTTTAACGCATTCTAATAAATTCAAAAAACCCAAATCGGATGTAAGGAACTTCAATAAACAAGAATTAACAACTATCCCTTGATTTTATTTACATTCGAACGACAACAAACGACCTTAAAAGCATTGAAATCGAATCAAATGAATTCTGTCGGATAGAATGAACTTTGATTATTTAGAATAGTGTACAACTCAATCTAATTGACTTGATTTTACAGAAATGAGAACGAGTAAACTTTAACGCATTCTAATGATTGAAAACAACCAAATCGGATGTAAGGAATTTTCAATAAACAAGAATTAACAACAATCCCTTGATTTTATATACATACGAACGACAACGAACGAGCTTCAAAGCATTGAAATCGAATCAAATGAATTAATTCGGATAGAACGAACTTTGATTATTTAGAATAGTGTACAACTCAATCTAATTGACTTGATTTGACTGTAATGAGAACGAGTAAACTTTAACGCATTCTAATAGATTCAAAACAACCAAATCGAATGTAAGGAACTCCAATAAACAAGAAGTAACAACAATCCCTTGATTTTATTTACATTCTAACGAAAACGAACGACCTTAAAAGCATTGAAATCGAATCAAATGAATTCAGTCGGATAGAATGAACTTTGATTATTTAGAATAGTGTATAACTCAATCTAATTGACTTGATTTGACTGTAATGAGAACGAGTAAACCTTAACGCATTCTAATAGATTCAAAACAACCAAATCGAACGTAAGGAACTTCAATAAACAAGAAGTAACAACAATCCCTTGATTTTATTTACATTCGAACGAAAACGAACGTCCTTAAAAGCATTGAAATCGAATCAAATGAATTCTGTCGGATAGAAGGAACTTTGATTATTTAGAATAGTGTACAACTCAATCTAATTGACTTGATTTTACAGTAATGAGAACGAGTAAACTTTAACGCATTCTAATAGATTCAAAACAACCAAATCGGATGTAAGGAATTTTCAATAAACAAGAATTAACAACAATCCCTTGATTTTATATACATACGAACGACAACGAACGAGCTTCAAAGCATTGAAATCGAATCAAATGAATTAATTCGGATAGAACGAACTTTGATTATTTAGAATAGTGTACAACTCAATCTAATTGACTTGATTTGACTGTAATGAGAACGAGTAAACTTTAACGCATTCTAATAGATTCAAAACAACCAAATCGAATGTAAGGAACTCCAATAAACAAGAAGTAACAACAATCCCTTGATTTTATTTACATTCTAACGAAAACGAACGACCTTAAAAGCATTGAAATCGAATCAAATGAATTCAGTCGGATAGAATGAACTTTGATTATTTAGAATAGTGTATAACTCAATCTAATTGACTTGATTTGACTGTAATGAGAACGAGTAAACCTTAACGCATTCTAATAGATTCAAAACAACCAAATCGAACGTAAGGAACTTCAATAAACAAGAAGTAACAACAATCCCTTGATTTTATTTACATTCGAACGAAAACGAACGTCCTTAAAAGCATTGAAAGCTAATCAAATGAATTCTGTCGGATAGAAGGAACTTTGATTATTTAGAATAGTGTACAACTCAATCTAATTGACTTGATTTTACAGTAATGAGAACGAGTAAACTTTAACGCATTCTAATAGATTCAAAACAACCAAATCGGATGTAAGGAATTTTCAATAAATAAGAATTAACAACAATCCCTTGATTTTATATACATTCGAACGACAACGAACGACCTTAAAAGCATTGAAATCGAATAAAATGAATTAATTCGGATACAACGAACTTTGATTATTTAGAATAGTGTACAACCCAATCTAATTGACTTGATTTGACTGTAATGAGAACGAGTAAACTTTAACGCATTCTAATAGATTCAAAACAACCAAATCGAACGTAAGGAACTTCAATAAACAAGAAGTAACAACAATCCCTTGATTTTATTTACATTCGAACAAAAACGAACGACCTTAAAAGCATTGAAATCGAATCAAATGAATTCTGTCGGATAGAATGAACTTTGATTATTTAGAATAGTGTACAACTCAATCTAATTGACTTGATTTTACAGTAATCAGAACGAGTAAACTTTAACGCATTCTAATAGATTCAAAACAACCAAATCCGATGTAAGGAATTTTCAAAAAACAAGAATTAACAACAATCCCTTGATTTTATATAGATACGAACGACAACGAACGACCTTCAAAGCATTGAAATCGAATCAAATGAATTAATTCGGATAGAAAGAACTTTGATTATTTAGAATAGTGTACAACTCAATCTAATTGACTTGATTTGACTGTAATGAGAACGAGTAAACTTTAACGCATTCTATTAGATTCAAAACAACCGAATCAGATGTAAGGAACTTCAATAAATAAGAACTAGCAACAATCCCTTTATTTCGTTTGCATTGGAACGACAACAAATGACCTTAAAGGCGTTCGAATCGAATCAACTGAATTCAGTCGGATAGAATGAACTTTGATTATTTAGAATAGTGTGCAACTCAATCTAATTGACTTAATTTGACTGTAATGTGAACGAATAAACTTTAACGCATTCCACTAGATTCAAAACAACCGAATCGGATGTAAGGAACTTCAATAAATAAGAACTAATAACAATCCCTTGATTTCGTTTGCATACGAACGACAACGGATGACGGTAAAGGCATTCAAATCGAATGAAATGAATTGATTTGGATAGAATGAACTTTGATTATTTAGAATAGTGTACAACTCAATCTAATTGACTTGATTTTACTGTAATGAGAACGAGTAAACTTTAACGCATTCTAATAGATTCAAAACAACCAAATCGAACGTAAGGAACTTCAATAAACAAGAATTAACAACAATCCCTTGATTTTAATTACATTCGAATGACAACGAACGACCTTAAAAGCATTGAAATAGAATCAAATGAATTCAGTTGAATAGAACGAACTTTGATTATTTAGAATAGTGTACAATTCAATCTAATTGACTTGATTTTACAGTAATGAGAACGAGTAAACTTTAACGCATTCTAATAGATTCAAAACAACCAAATCGGATGTAATGAATTTTCAATAAACAAGAATTAACAACAATCCCTTGATTTTATATACATTCGAACGACAACGAACGACCTTAAAAGCATTGAAATCGAATCAAATGAATTAATTCGGATAGAACGAACTTTGATTATTTAGAATAGTGTACAACTGAATCTAATTGACTTGATTTGACTGTAATGAGAACGAGTAAACTTTAACGCATTCCAATAGATTCAAAACAACCGAATCGAAAGTAAGGAACTTCAATAAATAAGAACTAGCAACAATCCCTTTATTTCGTTTGTATTGGAACGACAACAAATGACCTTAAAGGCGTTCGAATCGAATCAACTGAATTCAGTCGGATAGAATGAACTTTGATTATTTAGAATAGTGTGCAACTCAATCTAATTGACTTAATTTGACTGTAATGTGAACGAATAAACTTTAACGCATTCCAATAGATTCAAAACAACCGAATCGGACGTAAGGAACTTCAATAAATAAGAACTAACAACAATCCCTTGATTTCGTTTGCATACGAACGACAACGGATGACGGTAAAGGCATTCAAATCGAATCAAATGAATTGAGTTGGATAGAATGAACTTTGATTATTTAGAATAGTGTACAACTCAATCTAATTGACTTGATTTTACTGTAATGAGAACGAGTAAACTTTAACGCATTCTAATAGATTCAAAACAACCAAATCGAACGTAAGGAACTTCAATAAACAAAAATTAACAACAATCCCTTGATTTTATTTACATTCGAACGAAAACGAACGACCTTAAAAGCATTGAAATCGAATCAAATAAATTTTGTCGGATAGAATGAACTTTGATTATTTAGAATAGTGTACAACTCAATCTAATTGACTTGATTTTACAGTAATGAGAACGAGTAAACTTTAACGCATTCTAATAGATTCAAAACAACCAAATCGGATGTAAGGAATTTTCAATAAACAAGAATTAACAACAATCCCTTGATTTTAATTACATTCGAATGACAACGAACGACCTTAAAAGCATTGAAATAGAATCAAATGAATTCAGTTGAATAGAACGAACTTTGATTATTTAGAATAGTGTACAATTCAATCTAATTGACTTGATTTTACAGTAATGAGAACGAGTAAACTTTATCGCATTGTAATAGATTCAAAACAACCAAATCGGATGTAATGAATTTTCAATAAACAAGAATTAACAACAATCCCTTGATTTTATATACATTCGAACGACAACGAACGACCTTAAAAGCATTGAAATCGAATCAAATGAATTAATTCGGATAGAACGAACTTTGATTATTTAGAATAGTGTACAACTGAATCTAATTGACTTGATTTGACTGTAATGAGAACGAGTAAACTTTAACGCATTCCAATAGATTCAAAACAACCGAATCGAAAGTAAGGAACTTCAATAAATAAGAACTAGCTACAATCCCTTTATTTCGTTTGCATTGGAACGACAACAAATGACCTTAAAGGCGTTCGAATCGAATCAACTGAATTCAGTCGGATAGAATGAACTTTGATTATTTAGAATAGTGTGCAACTCAATCTAATTGACTTAATTTGACTGTAATGTGAACGAATAAACTTTAACGCATTCCAATAGATTCAAAACAACCGAATCGGACGTAAGGAACTTCAATAAATAAGAACTAACAACAATCCCTTGATTTCGTTTGCATACGAACGACAACGGATGACGGTAAAGGCATTCAAATCGAATCAAATGAATTGAGTTGGATAGAATGAACTTTGATTATTTAGAATAGTGTACAACTCAATCTAATTGACTTGATTTTACTGTAATGAGAACGAGTAAACTTTAACGCATTCTAATAGATTCAAAACAACCAAATCGAACGTAAGGAACTTCAATAAACAAGAATTAACAACAATCCCTTGATTTTATTTACATTCGAACGAAAACGAACGACCTTAAAAGCATTGAAATCGAATCAAATAAATTTTGTCGGATAGAATGAACTTTGATTATTTAGAATAGTGTACAACTCAATCTAATTGACTTGATTTTACAGTAATGAGAACGAGTAAACTTTAACGCATTCTAATAGATTCAAAACAACCAAATCGGATGTAAGGAATTTTCAATAAACAAGAATTAACAACAATCCCTTGATTTTATATACATACGAACGACAACGAACGACCTTCAAAGCATTGAAATCGAATCAAATGAATTAATTCGGATAGAATGAACTTTGATTATTTAGAATAGTGTACAATTCAATTTAATTGACTTGATTTGACTGTAATGAGAACGAGTAAACTTTAACGCATTCTAATAAATTCAAAAAACCCAAATCGGATGTAAGGAACTTCAATAAACAAGAATTAACAACTATCCTTTGATTTTATTTACATTCGAACGACAACAAACGACCTTAAAAGCATTGAAATCGTATCAAATGAATTAATTCGGATAGAACGAACTTTGATTATTTAGAATAGTGTACAACTCAATCTAATTCACTTGATTTGACTGTAATGAGAACGAGTAAACTTTAACGCATTCTAATAGATTGATAACAACCGAATCGAAAGTAAGGAACTTCAATGAATAAGAACTAGCAACAATTCCTTTATTTCGTTTGCATTGGAACGACAACAAATGACCTTAAAGGCGTTCGAATCGAATCAACTGAATTCAGTTGGATAGAATGACCTTTGATTATTTAGAATAGTGTACAACTCAATCTAATTGACTTAATTTGACTGTAATGAGAACGAGTAAACTTTAACGCATTCTAATAGATTCAAAACAACCAAATCGAACGTAAGGAACTTCAATAAACAAGAATTAACAACAATCCCTTGATTCTATTTACATTCGAACGAAAACGAACGACCTTAAAAGCATTGAAATCGAATCAAATGAATTCAGTGGAATAGAACGAACTTTGATTATTTAGAATAGTGTACAACTCAATCTAATTGACTTGATTTTACAGTAATGAGAACGAGTAAACTTTAACGCATTCTAATAGATTCAAAACAACCAAATCGGATGTAAGAAATTTTCAATAAACAAGAATTAACAACAATCCCTTGATTTTATATACATTCGAACGACAATGAACGACCTTAAAAGCATTGAAATCGAATCAAATGAATTCAGTCGGATAGAATGAACTTTGATTATTTAGAATAGTGTACAACTCAATCTAATTGACTTGATTTTACAGTATGAGAACGAGTAAATTTTAACGCATTCTAATAAATTCAAAAAACCCAAATCGGATGTAGGGAACTTCAATAAACAAGAATTAACAACTATCCCTTGATTTTATTTACATTCGAGCGACAACAAACGACCTTAAAAGCATTGAAATCGAATCAAATGAATTAATTCGGATACAACGAACTTTGATTATTTAGAATAGTGTACAACTCAATCTAATTGACTTGATTTTACAGTATGAGAACGAGTAAATTTTAACGCATTCTAATAAATTCAAAAAACCCAAATCGGATGTAGGGAACTTCAATAAACAAGAATTAACAACTATCCCTTGATTTTATTTACATTCGAGCGACAACAAACGACCTTAAAAGCATTGAAATCGAATCAAATGAATTAATTCGGATACAACGAACTTTGATTATTTAGAATAGTGTACAACTCAATCTAATTGACTTGATTTTACAGTAATCAGAACGAGTAAACTTTAACGCATTCTAATAGATTCAGAACAACCAAATCGGATGTAAGGAATTTTCAATAAACAAGAATTAACAACTATCCCTTGATTTTATTTACATTCGAGCGACAACAAACGACCTTAAAAGCATTGAAATCGAATCAAATGAATTAATTCGGATACAATGAACTTTGATTATTTAGAATAGTGTACAACTCAATCTAATTGACTTGATTTTACAGTAATCAGAACGAGTAATCTTTAACGCATTCTAATAGATTCAAAACAACCAAATCGGATGTAAGGAATTTTCAATAAACAAGAATTAACAACAATCCCTTGATTTAATATACATTCGAACGACAACGAACGACCTTAAAATCATTGAAATCGAATCAAACGAATTAATTCGGATAGAACGAACTTTAATTATTTAGAATAGTGTACAACTCAATCTAATTGACTTGATTTTACAGTATGAGAACGAGTAAATTTTAACGCATTCTAATAAATTCAAAAAACCCAAATCGGATGATGGGAACTTCAATAAACAAGAATTAACAACAATCCCTTGATTTTATTTACATTCGAACGAAAACGAACGACCTTAAAAGCATTGAAATCGAATCAAATGAATTCTGTCGGATAGAAAGAACTTTGATTATTTAGAATAGTGTACAACTCAATCTAACTGACTTGATTTTACAGTAATGAGAACGAGTAAACTTTAACGCATTCTAATAGATTCAAAACAACCAAATCGAACGTAAGGAACTTCAATAAACAAGAATTAACAACAATCCCTTGATTTTATTTACATTCGAACGAAAACGAACGACCTTAAAAGCATTGAAATCGAATCAAATAAATTTTGTCGGATAGAATGAACTTTGATTATTTAGAATAGTGTACAACTCAATCTAATTGACTTGATTTTACAGTAATGAGAACGAGTAAACTTTAACGCATTCTAATAGATTCAAAACAACCAAATCGGATGTAAGGAATTTTCAATAAACAAGAATTAACAACAATCCCTTGATTTTATATACATACGAACGACAACGAACGACCTTCAAAGCATTGAAATCGAATCAAATGAATTAATTCGGATAGAATGAACTTTGATTATTTAGAATAGTGTACAATTCAATTTAATTGACTTGATTTGACTGTAATGAGAACGAGTAAACTTTAACGCATTCTAATAAATTCAAAAAACCCAAATCGGATGTAAGGAACTTCAATAAACAAGAATTAACAACTATCCCTTGATTTTATTTACATTCGAACGACAACAAACGACCTTAAAAGCATTGAAATCGAATCAAATGAATTCTGTCGGATAGAAAGAACTTTGATTATTTAGAATAGTGTACAACTCAATCTAACTGACTTGATTTTACAGTAATGAGAACGAGTAAACTTTAACGCATTCTAATAGATTCAAAACAACCAAATCGAACGTAAGGAACTTCAATAAACAAGAATTAACAACAATCCCTTGATTTTATTTACATTCGAACGAAAACGAACGACCTTAAAAGCATTGAAATCGAATCAAATGAATTAATTCGGATACAACGAACTTTGATTATTTAGAATAGTGTACAACTCAATCTAATTGACTTGATTTTACAGTAATCAGAACGAGTAAACTTTAACGCATTCTAATAGATTCAAAACAACAAAATCGGATGTAAGGAATTTTCAATAAACAAGAATTAACAACAATCCCTTGATTTAATATACATTCGAACGACAACGAACGACCTTAAAAGCATTGAAATCGAATCAAACGAATTAATTCGGATAGAACGAACTTTGATTATTTAGAATAGTGTACAACTCAATCTAATTGACTTGATTTTACAGTATGAGAACGAGTAAATTTTAACGCATTCTAATAAATTCAAAAAACCCAAATCGGATGTAGGGAACTTCAATAAACAAGAATTAACAACAATCCCTTGATTTTATTTACATTCGAACGAAAACGAACGACCTTAAAAGCATTGAAATCGAATCAAATGAATTCTGTCGGATAGAAAGAACTTTGATTATTTAAAATAGTATACAACTCAATCTAATTGACTTGATTTTACAGTAATCAGAACGAGTAAACTTTAACGCATTCTAATAGATTCAAAACAACAAAATCGGATGTAAGGAATTTTCAAAAAATAAGAATTAACAACAATCCCTTGATTTTATATAGATACGAAGGACAACGAACGACCTTCAAAGCATTGAAATCGAATCAAATGAATTAATTCGGATAGAATGAACTTTGATTATTTAGAATAGTGTACAATTCAATTTAATTGACTTGATTTGACTGTAATGAGAACGAGTAAACTTTAACGCATTATAATAAATTCAAAAAACCCAAATCGGATGTAAGGAACTTCAATAAACAAGAATTAACAACTATCCCTTGATTTTATTTACATTCGACCGACAACAAACGACCTTAAAAGCATTGAAATCGAATCAAATGAATTCTGTCGGATAGAATGAACTTTGATTATTTAGAATAGTGTACAACTCAATCTAATTGACTTGATTTTACAGAAATGAGAACGAGTAAACTTTAACGCATTCTAATGATTGAAAACAACCAAATCGGATGTAAGGAATTTTCAATAAACAAGAATTAACAACAATCCCTTGATTTTATATACATACGAACGACAACGAACGAGCTTCAAAGCATTGAAATCGAATCAAATGAATTAATTCGGATAGAACGAACTTTGATTATTTAGAATAGTGTACAACTCAATCTAATTGACTTGATTTGACTGTAATGAGAACGAGTAAACTTTAACGCATTCTAATAGATTCAAAACAACCAAATCGAATGTAAGGAACTCCAATAAACAAGAAGTAACAACAATCCCTTGATTTTATTTACATTCAAACGAAAACGAACGACCTTAAAAGCATTGAAATCGAATCAAATGAATTCAGTCGGATAGAATGAACTTTGATTATTTAGAATAGTGTACAACTCAATCTAATTGACTTGATATGACTGTAATGAGAACGAGTAAACCTTAACGCATTCTAATAGATTCAAAACAACCAAATCGAACGTAAGGAACTTCAATAAACAAGAAGTAACAACAATCCCTTGATTTTATTTACATTCGAACGAAAACGAACGTCCTTAAAAGCATTGAAATCGAATCAAATGAATTCTGTCGGATAGAAGGAACTTTGATTATTTAGAATAGTGTACAACTCAATCTAATTGACTTGATTTTACAGTAATGAGAACGAGTAAACTTTAACGCATTCTAATAGATTCAAAACAACCAAATCGGATGTAAGGAATTTTCAATAAATAAGAATTAACAACAATCCCTTGATTTTATATACATTCGAACGACAACGAACGACCTTAAAAGCATTCAAAATCGAATCAAATGAATTCAGTTGGATAGAATGAACTTTGATTATTTAGAATAGTGTACAACTCAATCTAATTGACTTGATTTTACAGTATGAGAACGAGTAAATTTTAACGCATTCTAATAAATTCAAAAAACCCAAATCGGATGTAGGGAACTTCAATAAACAAGAATTAACAACTATCCCTTGATTTTATTTACATTCGAGCGACAACAAACGACCTTAAAAGCATTGAAATCGAATCAAATGAATTAATTCGGATACAACGAACTTTGATTATTTAGAATAGTGTACAACTCAATCTAATTGACTTGATTTTACAGTAATCAGAACGAGTAAACTTTAACGCATTCTAATAGATTCAAAACAACCAAATCGGATGTAAGGAATTTTCAATAAACAAGAATTAACAACTATCCCTTGATTTTATTTACATTCGAGCGACAACAAACGACCTTAAAAGCATTGAAATCGAATCAAATGAATTAATTCGGATACAATGAACTTTGATTATTTAGAATAGTGTACAACTCAATCTAATTGACTTGATTTTACAGTAATCAGAACGAGTAATCTTTAACGCATTCTAATAGATTCAAAACAACCAAATCGGATGTAAGGAATTTTCAATAAACAAGAATTAACAACAATCCCTTGATTTAATATACATTCGAACGACAACGAACGACCTTAAAATCATTGAAATCGAATCAAACGAATTAATTCGGATAGAACGAACTTTAATTATTTAGAATAGTGTACAACTCAATCTAATTGACTTGATTTTACAGTATGAGAACGAGTAAATTTTAACGCATTCTAATAAATTCAAAAAACCCAAATCGGATGATGGGAACTTCAATAAACAAGAATTAACAACAATCCCTTGATTTTATTTACATTCGAACGAAAACGAACGACCTTAAAAGCATTGAAATCGAATCAAATGAATTCTGTCGGATAGAAAGAACTTTGATTATTTAGAATAGTGTACAACTCAATCTAACTGACTTGATTTTACAGTAATGAGAACGAGTAAACTTTAACGCATTCTAATAGATTCAAAACAACCAAATCGAACGTAAGGAACTTCAATAAACAAGAATTAACAACAATCCCTTGATTTTATTTACATTCGAACGAAAACGAACGACCTTAAAAGCATTGAAATCGAATCAAATAAATTTTGTCGGATAGAATGAACTTTGATTATTTAGAATAGTGTACAACTCAATCTAATTGACTTGATTTTACAGTAATGAGAACGAGTAAACTTTAACGCATTCTAATAGATTCAAAACAACCAAATCGAACGTAAGGAACTTCAATAAACAAGAATTAACAACAATCCCTTGATTTTATTTACATTCGAACGAAAACGAACGACCTTAAAAGCATTGAAATCGAATCAAATGAATTAATTCGGATACAACGAACTTTGATTATTTAGAATAGTGTACAACTCAATCTAATTGACTTGATTTTACAGTAATCAGAACGAGTAAACTTTAACGCATTCTAATAGATTCAAAACAACAAAATCGGATGTAAGGAATTTTCAATAAACTAGAATTAACAACAATCCCTTGATTTAATATACATTCGAACGACAACGAACGACCTTAAAAGCATTGAAATCGAATCAAACGAATTAATTCGGATAGAACGAACTTTGATTATTTAGAATAGTGTACAACTCAATCTAATTGACTTGATTTTACAGTATGAGAACGAGTAAATTTTAACGCATTCTAATAAATTCAAAAAACCCAAATCGGATGTAGGGAACTTCAATAAACAACAATTAACAACAATCCCTTGATTTTATTTACATTCGAACGAAAACGAATGACCTTAAAAGCATTGAAATCGAATCAAATGAATTCTGTCGGATAGAAAGAACTTTGATTATTTAAAATAGTATACAACTCAATCTAATTGACTTGATTTTACAGTAATCAGAACGAGTAAACTTTAACGCATTCTAATAGATTCAAAACAACAAAATCGGATGTAAGGAATTTTCAAAAAATAAGAATTAACAACAATCCCTTGATTTTATATAGATACGAAGGACAACGAACGACCTTCAAAGCATTGAAATCGAATCAAATGAATTAATTCGGATAGAATGAACTTTGATTATTTAGAATAGTGTACAATTCAATTTAATTGACTTGATTTGACTGTAATGAGAACGAGTAAACTTTAACGCATTATAATAAATTCAAAAAACCCAAATCGGATGTAAGGAACTTCAATAAACAAGAATTAACAACTATCCCTTGATTTTATTTACATTCGAACGACAACAAACGACCTTAAAAGCATTGAAATCGAATCAAATGAATTCTGTCGGATAGAATGAACTTTGATTATTTAGAATAGTGTACAACTCAATCTAATTGACTTGATTTTACAGAAATGAGAACGAGTAAACTTTAACGCATTCTAATGATTGAAAACAACCAAATCGGATGTAAGGAATTTTCAATAAACAAGAATTAACAACAATCCCTTGATTTTATATACATACGAACGACAACGAACGAGCTTCAAAGCATTGAAATCGAATCAAATGAATTAATTCGGATAGAACGAACTTTGATTATTTAGAATAGTGTACAACTCAATCTAATTGACTTGATTTGACTGTAATGAGAACGAGTAAACTTTAACGCATTCTAATAGATTCAAAACAACCAAATCGAATGTAAGGAACTCCAATAAACAAGAAGTAACAACAATCCCTTGATTTTATTTACATTCAAACGAAAACGAACGACCTTAAAAGCATTGAAATCGAATCAAATGAATTCAGTCGGATAGAAGGAACTTTGATTATTTAGAATAGTGTACAACTCAATCTAATTGACTTGATATGACTGTAATGAGAACGAGTAAACCTTAACGCATTCTAATAGATTCAAAACAACCAAATCGAACGTAAGGAACTTCAATAAACAAGAAGTAACAACAATCCCTTGATTTTATTTACATTCGAACGAAAACGAACGTCCTTAAAAGCATTGAAATCGAATCAAATGAATTCTGTCGGATAGAAGGAACTTTGATTATTTAGAATAGTGTACAACTCAATCTAATTGACTTGATTTTACAGTAATGAGAACGAGTAAACTTTAACGCATTCTAATAGATTCAAAACAACCAAATCGGATGTAAGGAATTTTCAATAAATAAGAATTAACAACAATCCCTTGATTTTATATACATTCGAACGACAACGAACGACCTTAAAAGCATTCAAAATCGAATCAAATGAATTCAGTTGGATAGAATGAACTTTGATTATTTAGAATAGTGTACAACTCAATCTAATTGACTTGATTTTACAGTAATGAGAACGAGTAAACTTTAACGCATTCTAATAGATTCAAAACAACCAAATCGGATGTAAGGAATTTTCAATAAATAAGAATTAACAACAATCCCTTGATTTTATATACATTCGAACGACAACGAACGACCTTAAAAGCATTGAAATCGAATAAAATGAATTAATTCGGATACAACGAACTTTGATTATTTAGAATAGTGTACAACTCAATCTAATTGACTTGATTTGACTGTAATGAGAACGAGTAAACTTTAACGCATTCTAATAGATTCAAAACAACCAAATCGAACGTAAGGAACTTCAATAAACAAGAAGTAACAACAATCCCTTGATTTTATTTACATTCGAACAAAAACGAACGACCTTAAAAGCATTGAAATCGAATCAAATGAATTCTGTCGGATAGAATGAACTTTGATTATTTAGAATAGTGTACAACTCAATCTAACTGACTTGATTTTACAGTAATGAGAACGAGTAAACTTTAACGCATTCTAATAGATTCAAAACAACCAAATCCGATGTAAGGAATTTTCAAAAAACAAGAATTAACAACAATCCCTTGATTTTATATAGATACGAACGACAAGGAACGACCTTCAAAGCATTGAAATCGAATCAAATGAATTAATTCGGATAGAAAGAACTTTGATTATTTAGAATAGTGTACAACTCAATCTAATTGACTTGATTTGACTGTAATGAGAACGAGTAAACTTTAACGCATTCTATTAGATTCAAAACAACCGAATCAGATGTAAGGAACTTCAATAAATAAGAACTAGCAACAATCCCTTTATTTCGTTTGCATTGGAACGACAACAAATGACCTTAAAGGCGTTCGAATCGAATCAACTGAATTCAGTCGGATAGAATGAACTTTGATTATTTAGAATAGTGTGCAACTCAATCTAATTGACTTAATTTGACTGTAATGTGAACGAATAAACCTTAACGCATTCCAATAGATTCAAAACAACCGAATCGGATGTAAGGAACTTCAATAAATAAGAACTAATAACAATCCCTTGATTTCGTTTGCATACGAACGACAACGGATGACGGTAAAGGCATTCAAATCGAATGAAATGAATTGATTTGGATAGAATGAACTTTGATTATTTAGAATAGTGTACAACTCAATCTAATTGACTTGATTTGACTGTAATGAGAACGAGTAAACTTTAACGCATTCCAATAGATTCAAAACAACCGAATCGAAAGTAAGGAACTTCAATAAATAAGAACTAGCAACAATCCCTTTATTTCGTTTGTATTGGAACGACAACAAATGACCTTAAAGGCGTTCGAATCGAATCAACTGAATTCAGTCGGATAGAATGAACTTTGATTATTTAGAATAGTGTGCAACTCAATCTAATTGACTTAATTTGACTGTAATGTGAACGAATAAACTTTAACGCATTCCAATAGATTCAAAACAACCGAATCGGACGTAAGGAACTTCAATAAATAAGAACTAACAACAATCCCTTGATTTCGTTTGCATACGAACGACAACGGATGACGGTAAAGGCATTCAAATCGAATCAAATGAATTGAGTTGGATAGAATGAACTTTGATTATTTAGAATAGTGTACAACTCAATCTAATTGACTTGATTTTACTGTAATGAGAACGAGTAAACTTTAACGCATTCTAATAGATTCAAAACAACCAAATCGAACGTAAGGAACTTCAATAAACAAAAATTAACAACAATCCCTTGATTTTATTTACATTCGAACGAAAACGAACGACCTTAAAAGCATTGAAATCGAATCAAATGAATTAATTCGGATAGAATGAACTTTGATTATTTAGAATAGTGTACAATTCAATTTAATTGACTTGATTTGACTGTAATGAGAACGAGTAAACTTTAACGCATTCTAATAAATTCAAAAAACCCAAATCGGATGTAAGGAACTTCAATAAACAAGAATTAACAACTATCCCTTGATTTTATTTACATTCGAACGACAACAAACGACCTTAAAAGCATTGAAATCGAATCAAATGAATTCTGTCGGATAGAATGAACTTTGATTATTTAGAATAGTGTACAACTCAATCTAATTGACTTGATTTTACAGAAATGAGAACGAGTAAACTTTAACGCATTCTAATGATTGAAAACAACCAAATCGGATGTAAGGAATTTTCAATAAACAAGAATTAACAACAATCCCTTGATTTTATATACATACGAACGACAACGAACGAGCTTCAAAGCATTGAAATCGAATCAAATGAATTAATTCGGATAGAACGAACTTTGATTATTTAGAATAGTGTACAACTCAATCTAATTGACTTGATTTGACTGTAATGAGAACGAGTAAACTTTAATGCATTCTAATAGATTCAAAACAACCAAATCGAATGTAAGGAACTCCAATAAACAAGAAGTAACAACAATCCCTTGATTTTATTTACATTCTAACGAAAACGAACGACCTTAAAAGCATTGAAATCGAATCAAATGAATTCAGTCGGATAGAATGAACTTTGATTATTTAGAATAGTGTATAACTCAATCTAATTGACTTGATTTGACTGTAATGAGAACGAGTAAACCTTAACGCATTCTAATAGATTCAAAACAACCAAATCGGACGTAAGGAACTTCAATAAACAAGAAGTAACAACAATCCCTTGATTTTATTTACATTCGAACGAAAACGAACGTCCTTAAAAGCATTGAAATCGAATCAAATGAATTCTGTCGGATAGAAGGAACTTTGATTATTTAGAATAGTGTACAACTCAATCTAATTGACTTGATTTTACAGTAATGAGAACGAGTAAACTTTAACGCATTCTAATAGATTCAAAACAACCAAATCGGATGTAAGGAATTTTCAATAAATAAGAATTAACAACAATCCCTTGATTTTATATACATTCGAACGACAACGAACGACCTTAAAAGCATTCAAAATCGAATCAAATGAATTCAGTTGGATAGAATGAACTTTGATTATTTAGAATAGTGTACAACTCAATCTAATTGACTTGATTTTACAGTAATCAGAACGAGTAAACTTTAACGCATTCTAATAGATTCAAAACAACAAAATCGGATGTAAGGAATTTTCAAAAAATAAGAATTAACAACAATCCCTTGATTTTATATAGATACGAAGGACAACGAACGACCTTCAAAGCATTGAAATCGAATCAAATGAATTAATTCGGATAGAATGAACTTTGATTATTTAGAATAGTGTACAATTCAATTTAATTGACTTGATTTGACTGTAATGAGAACGAGTAAACTTTAACGCATTATAATAAATTCAAAAAACCCAAATCGGATGTAAGGAACTTCAATAAACAAGAATTAACAACTATCCCTTGATTTTATTTACATTCGAACGACAACAAACGACCTTAAAAGCATTGAAATCGAATCAAATGAATTCTGTCGGATAGAATGAACTTTGATTATTTAGAATAGTGTACAACTCAATCTAATTGACTTGATTTTACAGAAATGAGAACGAGTAAACTTTAACGCATTCTAATGATTGAAAACAACCAAATCGGATGTAAGGAATTTTCAATAAACAAGAATTAACAACAATCCCTTGATTTTATATACATACGAACGACAACGAACGAGCTTCAAAGCATTGAAATCGAATCAAATGAATTAATTCGGATAGAACGAACTTTGATTATTTAGAATAGTGTACAACTCAATCTAATTGACTTGATTTGACTGTAATGAGAACGAGTAAACTTTAACGCATTCTAATAGATTCAAAACAACCAAATCGAATGTAAGGAACTCCAATAAACAAGAAGTAACAACAATCCCTTGATTTTATTTACATTCAAACGAAAACGAACGACCTTAAAAGCATTGAAATCGAATCAAATGAATTCAGTCGGATAGAAGGAACTTTGATTATTTAGAATAGTGTACAACTCAATCTAATTGACTTGATATGACTGTAATGAGAACGAGTAAACCTTAACGCATTCTAATAGATTCAAAACAACCAAATCGAACGTAAGGAACTTCAATAAACAAGAAGTAACAACAATCCCTTGATTTTATTTACATTCGAACGAAAACGAACGTCCTTAAAAGCATTGAAATCGAATCAAATGAATTCTGTCGGATAGAAGGAACTTTGATTATTTAGAATAGTGTACAACTCAATCTAATTGACTTGATTTTACAGTAATGAGAACGAGTAAACTTTAACGCATTCTAATAGATTCAAAACAACCAAATCGGATGTAAGGAATTTTCAATAAATAAGAATTAACAACAATCCCTTGATTTTATATACATTCGAACGACAACGAACGACCTTAAAAGCATTCAAAATCGAATCAAATAAATTCAGTTGGATAGAATGAACTTTGATTATTTAGAATAGTGTACAACTCAATCTAATTGACTTGATTTTACAGTAATGAGAACGAGTAAACTTTAACGCATTCTAATAGATTCAAAACAACCAAATCGGATGTAAGGAATTTTCAATAAATAAGAATTAACAACAATCCCTTGATTTTATATACATTCGAACGACAACGAACGACCTTAAAAGCATTGAAATCGAATAAAATGAATTAATTCGGATACAACGAACTTTGATTATTTAGAATAGTGTACAACTCAATCTAATTGACTTGATTTGACTGTAATGAGAACGAGTAAACTTTAACGCATTCTAATAGATTCAAAACAACCAAATCGAACGTAAGGAACTTCAATAAACAAGAAGTAACAACAATCCCTTGATTTTATTTACATTCGAACAAAAACGAACGACCTTAAAAGCATTGAAATCGAATCAAATGAATTCTGTCGGATAGAATGAACTTTGATTATTTAGAATAGTGTACAACTCAATCTAACTGACTTGATTTTACAGTAATGAGAACGAGTAAACTTTAACGCATTCTAATAGATTCAAAACAACCAAATCCGATGTAAGGAATTTTCAAAAAACAAGAATTAACAACAATCCCTTGATTTTATATAGATACGAACGACAAGGAACGACCTTCAAAGCATTGAAATCGAATCAAATGAATTAATTCGGATAGAAAGAACTTTGATTATTTAGAATAGTGTACAACTCAATCTAATTGACTTGATTTGACTGTAATGAGAACGAGTAAACTTTAACGCATTCTATTAGATTCAAAACAACCGAATCAGATGTAAGGAACTTCAATAAATAAGAACTAGCAACAATCCCTTTATTTCGTTTGCATTGGAACGACAACAAATGACCTTAAAGGCGTTCGAATCGAATCAACTGAATTCAGTCGGATAGAATGAACTTTGATTATTTAGAATAGTGTGCAACTCAATCTAATTGACTTAATTTGACTGTAATGTGAACGAATAAACCTTAACGCATTCCAATAGATTCAAAACAACCGAATCGGATGTAAGGAACTTCAATAAATAAGAACTAATAACAATCCCTTGATTTCGTTTGCATACGAACGACAACGGATGACGGTAAAGGCATTCAAATCGAATGAAATGAATTGATTTGGATAGAATGAACTTTGATTATTTAGAATAGTGTACAACTCAATCTAATTGACTTGATTTGACTGTAATGAGAACGAGTAAACTTTAACGCATTCCAATAGATTCAAAACAACCGAATCGAAAGTAAGGAACTTCAATAAATAAGAACTAGCAACAATCCCTTTATTTCGTTTGTATTGGAACGACAACAAATGACCTTAAAGGCGTTCGAATCGAATCAACTGAATTCAGTCGGATAGAATGAACTTTGATTATTTAGAATAGTGTGCAACTCAATCTAATTGACTTAATTTGACTGTAATGTGAACGAATAAACTTTAACGCATTCCAATAGATTCAAAACAACCGAATCGGACGTAAGGAACTTCAATAAATAAGAACTAACAACAATCCCTTGATTTCGTTTGCATACGAACGACAACGGATGACGGTAAAGGCATTCAAATCGAATCAAATGAATTGAGTTGGATAGAATGAACTTTGATTATTTAGAATAGTGTACAACTCAATCTAATTGACTTGATTTTACTGTAATGAGAACGAGTAAACTTTAACGCATTCTAATAGATTCAAAACAACGAAATCGAACGTAAGGAACTTCAATAAACAAAAATTAACAACAATCCCTTGATTTTATTTACATTCGAACGAAAACGAACGACCTTAAAAGCATTGAAATCGAATCAAATGAATTAATTCGGATAGAATGAACTTTGATTATTTAGAATAGTGTACAATTCAATTTAATTGACTTGATTTGACTGTAATGAGAACGAGTAAACTTTAACGCATTCTAATAAATTCAAAAAACCCAAATCGGATGTAAGGAACTTCAATAAACAAGAATTAACAACTATCCCTTGATTTTATTTACATTCGAACGACAACAAACGACCTTAAAAGCATTGAAATCGAATCAAATGAATTCTGTCGGATAGAATGAACTTTGATTATTTAGAATAGTGTACAACTCAATCTAATTGACTTGATTTTACAGAAATGAGAACGAGTAAACTTTAACGCATTCTAATGATTGAAAACAACCAAATCGGATGTAAGGAATTTTCAATAAACAAGAATTAACAACAATCCCTTGATTTTATATACATACGAACGACAACGAACGAGCTTCAAAGCATTGAAATCGAATCAAATGAATTAATTCGGATAGAACGAACTTTGATTATTTAGAATAGTGTACAACTCAATCTAATTGACTTGATTTGACTGTAATGAGAACGAGTAAACTTTAATGCATTCTAATAGATTCAAAACAACCAAATCGAATGTAAGGAACTCCAATAAACAAGAAGTAACAACAATCCCTTGATTTTATTTACATTCTAACGAAAACGAACGACCTTAAAAGCATTGAAATCGAATCAAATGAATTCAGTCGGATAGAATGAACTTTGATTATTTAGAATAGTGTATAACTCAATCTAATTGACTTGATTTGACTGTAATGAGAACGAGTAAACCTTAACGCATTCTAATAGATTCAAAACAACCAAATCGGACGTAAGGAACTTCAATAAACAAGAAGTAACAACAATCCCTTGATTTTATTTACATTCGAACGAAAACGAACGTCCTTAAAAGCATTGAAATCGAATCAAATGAATTCTGTCGGATAGAAGGAACTTTGATTATTTAGAATAGTGTACAACTCAATCTAATTGACTTGATTTTACAGTAATGAGAACGAGTAAACTTTAACGCATTCTAATAGATTCAAAACAACCAAATCGGATGTAAGGAATTTTCAATAAATAAGAATTAACAACAATCCCTTGATTTTATATACATTCGAACGACAACGAACGACCTTAAAAGCATTCAAAATCGAATCAAATGAATTCAGTTGGATAGAATGAACTTTGATTATTTAGAATAGTGTACAACTCAATCTAATTGACTTGATTTTACAGTAATGAGAACGAGTAAACTTTAACGCATTCTAATAGATTCAAAACAACCAAATCGGATGTAAGGAATTTTCAATAAATAAGAATTAACAAAAATCCCTTGATTTTATATACATTCGAACGACAACGAACGACCTTAAAAGCATTGAAATCGAATAAAATGAATTAATTCGGATACAACGAACTTTGATTATTTAGAATAGTGTACAACTCAATCTAATTGACTTGATTTGACTGTAATGAGAACGAGTAAACTTTAACGCATTCTAATAGATTCAAAACAACCAAATCGAACGTAAGGAACTTCAATAAACAAGAAGTAACAACAATCCCTTGATTTTATTTACATTCGAACAAAAACGAACGACCTTAAAAGCATTGAAATCGAATCAAATGAATTCTGTCGGATAGAATGAACTTTGATTATTTAGAATAGTGTACAACTCAATCTAATTGACTTGATTTTACAGTAATCAGAACGAGTAAACTTTAACGCATTCTAATAGATTCAAAACAACCAAATCCGATGTAAGGAATTTTCAAAAAACAAGAATTAACAACAATCCCTTGATTTTATATAGATACGAACGACAACGAACGACCTTCAAAGCATTGAAATCGAATCAAATGAATTAATTCGGATAGAAAGAACTTTGATTATTTAGAATAGTGTACAACTCAATCTAATTGACTTGATTTGACTGTAATGAGAACGAGTAAACTTTAACGCATTCTATTAGATTCAAAACAACCGAATCAGATGTAAGGAACTTCAATAAATAAGAACTAGCAACAATCCCTTTATTTCGTTTGCATTGGAACGACAACAAATGACCTTAAAGGCGTTCGAATCGAATCAATTGAATTCAGTCGGATAGAATGAACTTTGATTATTTAGAATAGTGTGCAACTCAATCTAATTGACTTAATTTGACTGTAATGTGAACGAATAAACTTTAACGCATTCCAATAGATTCAAAACAACCGAATCGGATGTAAGGAACTAAAATAAATAAGAACTAATAACAATCCCTTGATTTCGTTTGCATACGAACGACAACGGATGACGGTAAAGGCATTCAAATCGAATGAAATGAATTGATTTGGATAGAATGAACTTTGATTATTTAGAATAGTGTACAACTCAATCTAATTGACTTGATTTTACTGTAATGAGAACGAGTAAACTTTAACGCATTCTAATAGATTCAAAACAACCAAATCGAACGTAAGGAACTTCAATAAACAAGAATTAACAACAATCCCTTGATTTTAATTACATTCGAATGACAACGAACGACCTTAAAAGCATTGAAATAGAATCAAATGAATTCAGTTGAATAGAACGAACTTTGATTATTTAGAATAGTGTACAATTCAATCTAATTGACTTGATTTTACAGTAATGAGAACGAGTAAACTTTAACGCATTCTAATAGATTCAAAACAACCAAATCGGATGTAATGAATTTTCAATAAACAAGAATTAACAACAATCCCTTGATTTTATATACATTCGAACGACAACGAACGACCTTAAAAGCATTGAAATCGAATCAAATGAATTAATTCGGATAGAACGAACTTTGATTATTTAGAATAGTGTACAACTGAATCTAATTGACTTGATTTGACTGTAATGAGAACGAGTAAACTTTAACGCATTCCAATAGATTCAAAACAACCGAATCGAAAGTAAGGAACTTCAATAAATAAGAACTAGCAACAATCCCTTTATTTCGTTTGTATTGGAACGACAACAAATGACCTTAAAGGCGTACGAATCGAATCAACTGAATTCAGTCGGATAGAATGAACTTTGATTATTTAGAATAGTGTGCAACTCAATCTAATTGACTTAATTTGACTGTAATGTGAACGAATAAACTTTAACGCATTCCAATAGATTCAAAACAACCGAATCGGACGTAAGGAACTCCAATAAATAAGAACTAACAACAATCCCTTGATTTCGTTTGCATACGAACGACAACGGATGACGGTAAAGGCATTCAAATCGAATCAAATGAATTGAGTTGGATAGAATGAACTTTGATTATTTAGAATAGTGTACAACTCAATCTAATTGACTTGATTTTACTGTAATGAGAACGAGTAAACTTTAACGCATTCTAATAGATTCAAAACAACCAAATCGAACGTAAGGAACTTCAATAAACAAAAATTAACAACAATCCCTTGATTTTATTTACATTCGAACGAAAACGAACGACCTTAAAAGCATTGAAATCGAATCAAATAAATTTTGTCGGATAGAATGAACTTTGATTATTTAGAATAGTGTACAACTCAATCTAATTGACTTGATTTTACAGTAATGAGAACGAGTAAACTTTAACGCATTCTAATAGATTCAAAACAACCAAATCGGATGTAAGGAATTTTCAATAAACAAGAATTAACAACAATCCCTTGATTTTAATTACATTCGAATGACAACGAACGACCTTAAAAGCATTGAAATAGAATCAAATGAATTCAGTTGAATAGAACGAACTTTGATTATTTAGAATAGTGTACAATTCAATCTAATTGACTTGATTTTACAGTAATGAGAACGAGTAAACTTTATCGCATTGTAATAGATTCAAAACAACCAAATCGGATGTAATGAATTTTCAATAAACAAGAATTAACAACAATCCCTTGATTTTATATACATTCGAACGACAACGAACGACCTTAAAAGCATTGAAATCGAATCAAATGAATTAATTCGGATAGAACGAACTTTGATTATTTAGAATAGTGTACAACTGAATCTAATTGACTTGATTTGACTGTAATGAGAACGAGTAAACTTTAACGCATTCCAATAGATTCAAAACAACCGAATCGAAAGTAAGGAACTTCAATAAATAAGAACTAGCTACAATCCCTTTATTTCGTTTGCATTGGAACGACAACAAATGACCTTAAAGGCGTTCGAATCGAATCAACTGAATTCAGTCGGATAGAATGAACTTTGATTATTTAGAATAGTGTGCAACTCAATCTAATTGACTTAATTTGACTGTAATGTGAACGAATAAACTTTAACGCATTCCAATAGATTCAAAACAACCGAATCGGACGTAAGGAACTTCAATAAATAAGAACTGACAACAATCCCTTGATTTCGTTTGCATACGAACGACAACGGATGACGGTAAAGGCATTCAAATCGAATCAAATGAATTGAGTTGGATAGAATGAACTTTGATTATTTAGAATAGTGTACAACTCAATCTAATTGACTTGATTTTACTGTAATGAGAACGAGTAAACTTTAACGCATTCTAATAGATTCAAAACAACCAAATCGAACGTAAGGAACTTCAATAAACAAGAATTAACAACAATCCCTTGATTTTATTTACATTCGAACGAAAACGAACGACCTTAAAAGCATTGAAATCGAATCAAATAAATTTTGTCGGATAGAATGAACTTTGATTATTTAGAATAGTGTACAACTCAATCTAATTGACTTGATTTTACAGTAATGAGAACGAGTAAACTTTAACGCATTCTAATAGATTCAAAACAACCAAATCGGATGTAAGGAATTTTCAATAAACAAGAATTAACAACAATCCCTTGATTTTATATACATACGAACGACAACGAACGACCTTCAAAGCATTGAAATCGAATCAAATGAATTAATTCGGATAGAATGAACTTTGATTATTTAGAATAGTGTACAATTCAATTTAATTGACTTGATTTGACTGTAATGAGAACGAGTAAACTTTAACGCATTCTAATAAATTCAAAAAACCCAAATCGGATGTAAGGAACTTCAATAAACAAGAATTAACAACTATCCCTTGATTTTATTTACATTCGAACGACAACAAACGACCTTAAAAGCATTGAAATCGTATCAAATGAATTAATTCGGATAGAACGAACTTTGATTATTTAGAATAGTGTACAACTCAATCTAATTCACTTGATTTGACTGTAATGAGAACGAGTAAACTTTAACGCATTCTAATAGATTGATAACAACCGAATCGAAAGTAAGGAACTTCAATGAATAAGAACTAGCAACAATTCCTTTATTTCGTTTGCATTGGAACGACAACAAATGACCTTAAAGGCGTTCGAATCGAATCAACTGAATTCAGTTGGATAGAATGAACTTTGATTATTTAGAATAGTGTACAACTCAATCTAATTGACTTAATTTGACTGTAATGAGAACGAGTAAACTTTAACGCATTCTAATAGATTCAAAACAACCAAATCGAACGTAAGGAACTTCAATAAACAAGAATTAACAACAATCCCTTGATTCTATTTACATTCGAACGAAAATGAACGACCTTAAAAGCATTGAAATCGAATCAAATGAATTCAGTGGAATAGAACGAACTTTGATTATTTAGAATAGTGTACAACTCAATCTAATTGACTTGATTTTACAGTAATGAGAACGAGTAAACTTTAACGCATTCTAATAGATTCAAAACAACCAAATCGGATGTAAGAAATTTTCAATAAACAAGAATTAACAACAATCCCTTGATTTTATATACATTCGAACGACAATGAACGACCTTAAAAGCATTGAAATCGAATCAAATGAATTCAGTCGGATAGAATGAACTTTGATTATTTAGAATAGTGTACAACTCAATCTAATTGACTTGATTTTACAGTATGAGAACGAGTAAATTTTAACGCATTCTAATAAATTCAAAAAACCCAAATCGGATGTAGGGAACTTCAATAAACAAGAATTAACAACTATCCCTTGATTTTATTTACATTCGAGCGACAACAAACGACCTTAAAAGCATTGAAATCGAATCAAATGAATTAATTCGGATACAACGAACTTTGATTATTTAGAATAGTGTACAACTCAATCTAATTGACTTGATTTTACAGTATGAGAACGAGTAAATTTTAACGCATTCTAATAAATTCAAAAAACCCAAATCGGATGTAGGGAACTTCAATAAACAAGAATTAACAACTATCCCTTGATTTTATTTACATTCGAGCGACAACAAACGACCTTAAAAGCATTGAAATCGAATCAAATGAATTAATTCGGATACAACGAACTTTGATTATTTAGAATAGTGTACAACTCAATCTAATTGACTTGATTTTACAGTAATCAGAACGAGTAAACTTTAACGCATTCTAATAGATTCAAAACAACCAAATCGGATGTAAGGAATTTTCAATAAACAAGAATTAACAACTATCCCTTGATTTTATTTACATTCGAGCGACAACAAACGACCTTAAAAGCATTGAAATCGAATCAAATGAATTAATTCGGATACAATGAACTTTGATTATTTAGAATAGTGTACAACTCAATCTAATTGACTTGATTTTACAGTAATCAGAACGAGTAAACTTTAACGCATTCTAATAGATTCAAAACAACCAAATCGGATGTAAGGAATTTTCAATAAACAAGAATTAACAACAATCCCTTGATTTAATATACATTCGAACGACAACGAACGACCTTAAAATCATTGAAATCGAATCAAACGAATTAATTCGGATAGAACGAACTTTAATTATTTAGAATAGTGTACAACTCAATCTAATTGACTTGATTTTACAGTATGAGAACGAGTAAATTTTAACGCATTCTAATAAATTCAAAAAACCCAAATCGGATGATGGGAACTTCAATAAACAAGAATTAACAACAATCCCTTGATTTTATTTACATTCGAACGAAAACGAACGACCTTAAAAGCATTGAAATCGAATCAAATGAATTCTGTCGGATAGAAAGAACTTTGATTATTTAGAATAGTGTACAACTCAATCTAACTGACTTGATTTTACAGTAATGAGAACGAGTAAACTTTAACGCATTCTAATAGATTCAAAACAACCAAATCGAACGTAAGGAACTTCAATAAACAAGAGTTAACAACAATCCCTTGATTTTATTTACATTCGAACGAAAACGAACGACCTTAAAAGCATTGAAATCGAATCAAATAAATTTTGTCGGATAGAATGAACTTTGATTATTTAGAATAGTGTACAACTCAATCTAATTGACTTGATTTTACAGTAATGAGAATGAGTAAACTTTAACGCATTCTAATAGATTCAAAACAACCAAATCGGATGTATGGAATTTTCAATAAACAAGAATTAACAACAATCCCTTGATTTTATATACATTCGAACGACAACGAACGACCTTAAAAGCATTGAAATCGAATCAAATGAATTCAGTCGGATAGAATGAACTTTGATTATTTAGAATAGTGTACAACTCAATCTAATTGACTTGATTTTACAGTAATGAGAACGAGTAAACTTTAACGCATTCTAATAGATTCAAAAAACCCAAATCGGATGTAAGGAACTTCAATAAACAAGAATTAACAACTATCCCTTGATTTTATTTACATTCGAACGACAACAAACGACCTTAAAAGCATTGAAATCGAATCAAATGAATTAATTCGGATAGAACGAACTTTGATTCTTTAGAATATTGTACAACTCAATCTAATTGACTTGATTTGACTGTAATAAGAACGAGTAAACTTTAACGCATTCTAATAGATTCAAAACAACCGAATCGGATGTAAGGAACTTCAATAAATAAGAACTAGCAACAATCCCTTTATTTCGTTTGCATTGGAACGACAACAAATGACCTTAAAGGCGTTCGAATCGAATCAACTGAATTCAGTGGGATAGAATGAACTTTGATTATTTAGAATAGTTTACAACTCAATCTAATTGACTTAATTTGACTGTAATGTGAACGAATAAACTTTAACGCATTCCAATAGATTCAAAACAACCGAATCGGACGTAAGGAACTTCAATAAATAAGAACTGACAACAATCCCTTGATTTCGTTTGCATACGAACGACAACGGATGACGGTAAAGGCATTCAAATCGAACCAATGAATTGATTTGGATAGAATGAACTTTGATTATTTAGAATAGTGTACAACTCGATCTAATTGACTTGATTTTACTGTAATGAGAACGAGTAAACTTTAACGCATTCTAATAGATTCAAAACAACTAAATCGAACGTAAGGAACTTCAATAAACAAGAATTAACAACAATCCCTTGATTTTATATACATTCGAACGACAACGAACGACCTTAAAAGCATTGAAATCGAATGAAATGAATTCAGATGAATAGAACGAACTTTGATTATTTAGAATAGTGTACAACTCAATCTAATTGACTTGATTTTACAGTAATGAGAACGAGTAAACTTTAACGCATTCTAATAAATTCAAAAAACCCAAATCGGATGTAAGGAACTTCAATAAACAAGAATTAACAACTATCCCTTGATTTTATTTACATTCGAACGACAACCAACGACCTTAAAAGCATTGAAATCGAATCAAATGAATTAATTCGGATACAACGAACTTTGATTATTTAGAATAGTGTACAACTCAATCTAATTGACTTGCTTTTACAGTAATGAGAACGAGTAAACTTTAACGCATTCTAATAGATTCAAAACAACCAAATCGGATGTAAGGAATTTTCAATAAACAAGAATTAACAACAATCCCTTGATTTTATATACATTTGAACGACAACGAACGACCTTAAAAGCATTGAAATCGAATCAAATGAATTCAGTCGGATAGAATGAATTTTGATTATTTAGAATAGTGTACAACTCAATCTAATTGACTTGATTTTACAGTAATGAGAACGAGTAAACTTTAACGCATTCTAATAAATTCAAAAAAACCCAAATCGGATGTAAGGAACTTCAATAAACAAGAATTAACAACTATCCCTTGATTTTATTTACATTCGAACGACAACAAACGACCTTAAAAGCATTGAAATCGAATCAAATGAATTAATTCGGATAGAACGAACTTTGATTCTTTAGAATATTGTACAACTCAATCTAATTGACTTGATTTGACTGTAATAAGAACGAGTAAACTTTAACGCATTCTAATAGATTCAAAACAACCGAATCGGATGTAAGGAACTTCAATAAATAAGAACTAGCAACAATCCCTTTATTTCGTTTGCATTGGAACGACAACAAATGACCTTAAAGGCGTTCGAATCGAATCAACTGAATTCAGTGGGATAGAATGAACTTTGATTATTTAGAATAGTTTACAACTCAATCTAATTGACTTAATTTGACTGTAATGTGAACGAATAAACTTTAACGCATTCCAATAGATTCAAAACAACCGAATCGGACGTAAGGAACTTCAATAAATAAGAACTGACAACAATCCCTTGATTTCGTTTGCATACGAACGACAACGGATGACGGTAAAGGCATTCAAATCGAACCAATGAATTGATTTGGATAGAATGAACTTTGATTATTTAGAATAGTGTACAACTCGATCTAATTGACTTGATTTTACTGTAATGAGAACGAGTAAACTTTAACGCATTCTAATAAATTCAAAAAACCCAAATCGGATGTAAGGAACTTTAATAAACAAGAATTAACAACTATCCCTTGATTTTATTTACATTCGAACGACAACAAACGACCTTAAAAGCATTGAAATCGAATCAAACGAATTAATTCAGATAGAACGAACTTTGATTATTTAGAATAGTGTACAACTCAATCTAATTGACTTGATTTGACTGTAATGAGAACGAGTAAACTTTAACGCATTCTAATAGATTCAAAACAACCGAATCGGATGTAAGGAACTTCAATAAATAAGAACTAGCAACAATCCCTTTATTTCGTTTGCATTGGAACGACAACAAATGACCTTAAAGGCGTTCGAATCGAATCAACTGAATTCAGTGGGATAGAATGAACTTTGATTATTTAGAATAGTTTACAACTCAATCTAATTGACTTAATTTGACTGTAATGTGAACGAATAAACTTTAACGCATTCCAATAGATTCAAAACAACCGAATCGGACGTAAGGAACTTCAATAAACAAGAATTAACAACTATCCCTTGATTTTATTTACATTCGAACGAAAACAAACGACCTTAAAAGCATTGAAATCTAATCAAATGAATTCTGTTGGATAGAATGAACTTTGATTATTTAGAATAGTGTACAACTCAATCTAATTGACTTGATTTTACAGTAATGAGAATGAGTAAACTTTAACGCATTCTAATAAATTCAAAAAACCCAAATCGGATGTAAGGAACTTCAATAAACAAGAATTAACAACTATCCCTTGATTTTATTTACATTCGAACGACAACAAATGACCTTAAAAGCATTGAAATCGAATCAAACGAATTAATTCGGATAGAACGAACTTTGATTATTTAGAATAGTGTACAACTCAATCTAATTGACTTGATTTGACTGTAATGAGAACGAGTAAACTTTAACGCATTCTAATAGATTCAAAACAACCGAATCGGATGTAAGGAACTTCAATAAATAAGAACTAGCAACAATCCCTTGATTTCGTTTGCATTGGAACGACAAAAAATGACCTTAAAGGCGTTCGAATCGAATCAACTAAATTCAGTGGGATAGAATGAACTTTGATTATTTAGAATAGTGTACAACTCAATCTAATTGACTTGATTTTACAGTAATGAGAACGAGTAAACTTTAACGCATTCTAATAAATTCAAAAAACCCAAATCGGATGTAAGGAACTTCAATAAACAAGAATTAACAACTATCCCTTGATTTTATTTACATTCGAACAACAACAAACGACCTTAAAAGCATTGAAATCGAATCAAATGAATTAATTCGGATAGAACGAACTTTGATTCTTTAGAATATTGTACAACTCAATCTAATTGACTTGATTTGACTGTAATAAGAACGAGTAAACTTTAACGCATTCTAATAGATTCAAAACAACCGAATCGGATGTAAGGAACTTCAATAAATAAGAACTAGCAACAATCCCTTTATTTCGTTTGCATTGGAACGACAACAAATGACCTTAAAGGCGTTCGAATCGAATCAACTGAATTCAGTGGGATAGAATGAACTTTGATTATTTAGAATAGTTTACAACTCAATCTAATTGACTTAATTTGACTGTAATGTGAACGAATAAACTTTAACGCATTCCAATAGATTCAAAACAACCGAATCGGACGTAAGGAACTTCAATAAATAAGAACTGACAACAATCCCTTGATTTCGTTTGCATACGAACGACAACGGATGACGGTAAAGGCATTCAAATCGAACCAATGAATTGATTTGGATAGAATGAACTTTGATTATTTAGAATAGTGTACAACTCGATCTAATTGACTTGATTTTACTGTAATGAGAACGAGTAAACTTTAACGCATTCTAATAGATTCAAAACAACTAAATCGAACGTAAGGAACTTCAATAAACAAGAATTAACAACAATCCCTTGATTTTATATACATTCGAACGACAACGAACGACCTTAAAAGCATTGAAATCGAATCAAATGAATTCAGTCGGATAGATTGAACTTTGATTATTTAGAATAGTGTACAACTCAATCTAATTGACTTGATTTTACAGTAATGAGAACGAGTAAACTTTAACGCATTCTAATAAATTCAAAAAACCCAAATCGGATGTAAGGAACTTCAATAAACAAGAATTAACAACTATCCCTTGATTTTATTTACATTCGAACGACAACAAACGACCTTAAAAGCATTGAAATCGAATCAAATGAATTAATTCGGATACAACGAACTTTGATTATTTAGAATAGTGTACAACTCAATCTAATTGACTTGATTTGACTGTAATGAGAACGAGTAAACTTTAACGCATTCTAATAGATTCAAAACAACCAAATCGAACGTAAGGAACTTCAATAAACAAGAAGTAACAACAATCCCTTGATTTTATTTACATTCGAACGAAAATAAACGACCTTAAAAGCATTGAAATCAAATCAAATGAATTCTGTCGGATAGAATGAACTTTGATTATTTAGAATAGTGTACAACTCAATCTAATTGACTTGATTTTACAGTAATGAGAACGAGTAAACTTTAACGCATTCTAATAAATTCAAAAAACCCAAATCGGATGTAAGGAACTTCAATAAACAAGAATTAACAACTATCCCTAGATTTTATTTACATTCGAACGACAACAAACGACCTTAAAAGCATTGAAATCGAATCAAACGAATTAATTCAGATAGAACGAACTTTGATTATTTAGAATAGTGTACAACTCAATCTAATTGACTTGATTTGACTGTAATGAGAACGAGTAAACTTTAACGCATTCTAATAGATTCAAAACAACCGAATCGGATGTAAGGAACTTCAATAAATAAGAACTAGCAACAATCCCTTTATTTCGTTTGCATTGGAACGACAACAAATGACCTTAAAGGCGTTCGAATCGAATCAACTGAATTCAGTGGGATAGAATGAACTTTGATTATTTAGAATAGTTTACAACTCAATCTAATTGACTTAATTTGACTGTAATGTGAACGAATAAACTTTAACGCATTCCAATAGATTCAAAACAACCGAATCGGACGTAAGGAACTTCAATAAACAAGAATTAACAACTATCCCTTGATTTTATTTACATTCGAACGAAAACAAACGACCTTAAAAGCATTGAAATCTAATCAAATGAATTCTGTTGGATAGAATGAACTTTGATTATTTAGAATAGTGTACAACTCAATCTAATTGACTTGATTTTACAGTAATGAGAATGAGTAAACTTTAACGCATTCTAATAAATTCAAAAAACCCAAATCGGATGTAAGGAATTTCAATAAACAAGAATTAACAACTATCCCTTGATTTTATTTACATTCGAACGACAACAAATGACCTTAAAAGCATTGAAATCGAATCAAACGAATTAATTCGGATAGAACGAACTTTGATTATTTAGAATAGTGTACAACTCAATCTAATTGACTTGATTTGACTGTAATGAGAACGAGTAAACTTTAACGCATTCTAATAGATTCAAAACAACCGAATCGGATGTAAGGAACTTCAATAAATAAGAACTAGCAACAATCCCTTTATTTCGTTTGCATTGGAACGACAAAAAATGACCTTAAAGGCGTTCAAATCGAATCAACTAAATTCAGTGGGATAGAATGAACTTTGATTATTTAGAATAGTTTACAACTCAATCTAATTGACTTAATTTGACTGTAATGTGAACGAATAAACTTTAACGCATTCCAATAGATTCAAAACAACCGAATCGGACGTAAGGAACTTCAATAAATAAGAACTAACAACAATCCCTTGATTTCGTTTGCATACGAACGACAACGGATGACGGTAAAGGCATTCAAATCGAATAAATGAATTGAGTTGGATAGAATGAACTTTGATTATTTAGAATAGTGTAGAACTCAATCTAATTGACTTGATTTTACTGTAATGAGAACGAGTAAACTTTAACGCATTCTAATAAATTCAAAAAACCCAAATCGGATGTAAGGAACTTCAATAAACAAGAATTAACAACTATCCCTTGATTTTATTTACATTCGAACGACAACAAACGACCTTAAAAGCATTGAAATCGAATCAAATGAATTAATTCGGATACAACGAACTTTGTTTATTTAGAATAGTGTACAACTCAATCTAATTGACTTGATTTTACAGTAATGAGAACGAGTAAACTTTAACGCATTCTAATAGATTCAAAACAACCAAATCGGATGTAAGGAATTTTCAATAAACAAGAATTAACAACAATCCCTTGATTTTATATACATTTGAACGACAACAAACGACCTTAAAAGCATTGAAATCGAATCAAATGAATTCAGTCGGATAGAATGAATTTTGATTATTTAGAATAGTGTACAACTCAATCTAATTGACTTGATTTTACAGTAATGAGAACGAGTAAACTTTAACGCATTCTAATAAATTCAAAAAACCCAAATCGGATGTAAGGAACTTCAATAAACAAGAATTAACAACTATCCCTTGATTTTATTTACATTCGAACAACAACAAACGACCTTAAAAGCATTGAAATCGAATCAAATGAATTAATTCGGATAGAACGAACTTTGATTCTTTAGAATATTGTACAACTCAATCTAATTGACTTGATTTGACTGTAATAAGAACGAGTAAACTTTAACGCATTCTAATAGATTCAAAACAACCGAATCGGATGTAAGGAACTTCAATAAATAAGAACTAGCAACAATCCCTTTATTACGTTTGCATTGGAACGACAACAAATGACCTTAAAGGCGTTCGAATCGAATCAACTGAATTCAGTGAGATAGAATGAACTTTGATTATTTAGAATAGTTTACAACTCAATCTAATTGACTTAATTTGACTGTAATGTGAACGAATAAACTTTAACGCATTCCAATAGATTCAAAACAACCGAATCGGACGTAAGGAACTTCAATAAATAAGAACTGACAACAATCCCTTGATTTCGTTTGCATACGAACGACAACGGATGACGGTAAAGGCATTCAAATCGAACCAATGAATTGATTGGGATAGAATGAACTTTGATTATTTAGAATAGTGTACAACTCGATCTAATTGACTTGATTTTACTGTAATGAGAACGAGTAAACTTTAACGCATTCTAATAGATTCAAAACAACTAAATCGAACGTAAGGAACTTCAATAAACAAGAATTAACAACAATCCCTTGATTTTATATACATTCGAACGACAACGAACGACCTTAAAAGCATTGAAATCGAATCAAATGAATTCAGTCGGATAGAATGAACTTTGATTATTTAGAATAGTGTACAACTCAATCTAATTGACTTGATTTTACAGTAATGAGAACGAGTAAACTTTAACGCATTCTAATAAATTCAAAAAACCCAAATCGGATGTAAGGAACTTCAATAAACAAGAATTAACAACTATCCCTTGATTTTATTTACATTCGAACGACAACAAACGACCTTAAAAGCATTGAAATCGAATCAAATGAATTAATTCGGATACAACGAACTTTGATTATTTAGAATAGTGTACAACTCAATCTAATTGACTTGATTTGACTGTAATGAGAACGAGTAAACTTTAACGCATTCTAATAGATTCAAAACAACCAAATCGAACGTAAGGAACTTCAATAAACAAGAAGTAACAACAATCCCTTGATTTTATTTACATTCGAACGAAAATAAACGACCTTAAAAGCATTGAAATCAAATCAAATGAATTCTGTCGGATAGAATGAACTTTGATTATTTAGAATAGTGTACAACTCAATCTAATTGACTTGATTTTACAGTAATGAGAACGAGTAAACTTTAACGCATTCTAATAAATTCAAAAAACCCAAATCGGATGTAAGGAACTTCAATAAACAAGAATTAACAACTATCCCTTGATTTTATTTGCATTCGAACGACAACAAACGACCTTAAAAGCATTGAAATCGAATCAAACGAATTAATTCAGATAGAACGAACTTTGATTATTTAGAATAGTGTACAACTCAATCTAATTGACTTGATTTGACTGTAATGAGAACGAGTAAACATTAACGTATTCTAATAGATTCAAAACAACCGAATCGGATGTAAGGAACTTCAATAAATAAGAACTAGCAACAATCCCTTTATTTCGTTTGCATTGGAACGACAAAAAATGACCTTAAAGGCATTCGAATCGAATCAACTGAATTTAGTGGGATAGAATGAACTTTGATTATTTAGAATAGTTTACAACTCAATCTAATTGACTTAATTTGACTGTAATGTGAACGAATAAAATTTAACGCATTCCAATAGATTCAAAACAACCGAACCGGACGTAAGGAACTTCAATAAACAAGAATTAACAACTATCCCTTGATTTTATTTACATTCGAACGAAAACAAACGACCTTAAAAGCATTGAAATCTAATCAAATGAATTTTGTCGGATAGAATGAACTTTGATTATTTAGAATAGTGTACAACTCAATCTAATTGACTTGATTTTACAGTAATGAGAATGAGTAAACTTTAACGCATTCTAATAAATTCAAAAAACCCAAATCGGATGTAAGGAACTTCAATAAACAAGAATTAACAACTATCCCTTGATTTTATTTACATTCGAACGACAACAAACGACCTTAAAAGCATTGAAATCGAATCAAATGAATTAATTCGGATACAACGAACTTTGATTATTTAGAATAGTGTACAACTCAATCTAATTGACTTAATTTGACTGTAATGAGAACGAGTAAACTTTAACGCATTCTAATAGATTCAAAACAACCAAATCGAACGTAAGGAACTTCAATAAACAAGAAGTAACAACAATCCCTTGATTTTATTTACATTCGAACGAAAATAAACGACCTTAAAAGCATTGAAATCAAATCAAATGAATTCTGTCGGATAGAATGAACTTTGATTATTTAGAATAGTGTACAACTCAATCTAATTGACTTGATTTTACAGTAATGAGAACGAGTAAACTTTAACGCATTCTAATAAATTCAAAAAACCCAAATCGGATGTAAGGAACTTCAATAAACAAGAATTAACAACTATCCCTTGATTTTATTTACATTCGAACGACAACAAACGACCTTAAAAGCATTGAAATCGAATCAAACGAATTAATTCAGATAGAACGAACTTTGATTATTTAGAATAGTGTACAACTCAATCTAATTGACTTGATTTGACTGTAATGAGAACGAGTAAACTTTAACGCATTCTAATAGATTCAAAACAACCGAATCGGATGTAAGGAACTTCAATAAATAAGAACTAGCAACAATCCCTTTATTTCGTTTGCATTGGAACGACAAAAAATGACCTTAAAGGCATTCGAATCGAATCAACTGAATTCAGTGGGATAGAATGAACTTTGATTATTTAGAATAGTTTACAACTCAATCTAATTGACTTAATTTGACTGTAATGTGAACGAATAAAATTTAACGCATTCCAATAGATTCAAAACAACCGAATCGGACGTAAGGAACTTCAATAAACAAGAATTAACAACTATCCCTTGATTTTATTTACATTCGAACGAAAACAAACGACCTTAAAAGCATTGAAATCTAATCAAATGAATTTTGTCGGATAGAATGAACTTTGATTATTTAGAATAGTGTACAACTCAATCTAATTGACTTGATTTTACAGTAATGAGAATGAGTAAACTTTAACGCATTCTAATAAATTCAAAAAACCCAAATCGGATGTAAGGAACTTCAATAAACAAGAATTAACAACTATCCCTTGATTTTATTTACATTCAAACGACAACAAACGACCTTAAAAGCATTGAAATCGAATCAAATGAATTAATTCGGATACAACGAACTTTGATTATTTAGAATAGTGTACAACTCAATCTAATTGACTTGATTTGACTGTAATGAGAACGAGTAAACTTTAACGCATTCTAATAGATTCAAAACAACCAAATCGAACGTAAGGAACTTCAATAAACAAGAAGTAACAACAATCCCTTGATTTTATTTACATTCGAACGAAAATAAACGACCTTAAAAGCATTGAAATCAAATCAAATGAATTCTGTCGGATAGAATGAACTTTGATTATTTAGAATAGTGTACAACTCAATCTAATTGACTTGATTTTACAGTAATGAGAACGAGTAAACTTTAACGCATTCTAATAAATTCAAAAAACCCAAATCGGATGTAAGGAACTTCAATAAACAAGAATTAACAACTATCCCTTGATTTTATTTGCATTCGAACGACAACAAACGACCTTAAAAGCATTGAAATCGAATCAAACGAATTAATTCAGATAGAACGAACTTTGATTATTTAGAATAGTGTACAACTCAATCTAATTGACTTGATTTGACTGTAATGAGAACGAGTAAACTTTAACGCATTCTAATAGATTCAAAACAACCAAATCGGATGTAAGGAACTTCAATAAATAAGAACTAGCAACAATCCCTTTATTTCGTTTGCATTGGAACGACAAAAAATGACCTTAAAGGCGTTCGAATCGAATCAACTGAATTCAGTGGGATAGAATGAACTTTGATTATTTAGAATAGTTTACAACTCAATCTAATTGACTTAATTTGACTGTAATGTGAACGAATAAACTTTAACGCATTCCAATAGATTCAAAACAACCGAATCGGACGTAAGGAACTTCAATAAACAAGAATTAACAACTATCCCTTGATTTTATTTACATTCGAACGAAAACAAACGACCTTAAAAGCATTGAAATCTAATCAAATGAATTCTGTTGGATAGAATGAACTTTGATTATTTAGAATAGTGTACAACTCAATCTAATTGACTTGATTTTACAGTAATGAGAACGAGTAAACTTTAACGCATTTTAATAGATTCAAAACAACCAAATCGGATGTAAGGAATTTTCAATAAACAAGAATTAACAACAATCCCTTGATTTTATATACATTTGAACGACAACAAACGACCTTAAAAGCATTGAAATCGAATCAAATGAATTCAGTCGGATAGAATGAATTTTGATTATTTAGAATAGTGTACAACTCAATCTAATTGACTTGATTTTACAGTAATGAGAACGAGTAAACTTTAACGCATTCTAATAAATTCAAAAAACCCAAATCGGATGTAAGGAACTTCAATAAACAAGAATTAACAACTATCCCTTGATTTTATTTACATTCGAACAACAACAAACGACCTTAAAAGCATTGAAATCGAATCAAATGAATTAATTCGGATAGAACGAACTTTGATTCTTTAGAATATTGTACAACTCAATCTAATTGACTTGATTTGACTGTAATAAGAACGAGTAAACTTTAACGCATTCTAATAGATTCAAAACAACCGAATCGGATGTAAGGAACTTCAATAAATAAGAACTAGCAACAATCCCTTTATTTCGTTTGCATTGGAACGACAACAAATGACCTTAAAGGCGTTCGAATCGAATCAACTGAATTCAGTGGGATAGAATGAACTTTGATTATTTAGAATAGTTTACAACTCAATCTAATTGACTTAATTTGACTGTAATGTGAACGAATAAACTTTAACGCATTCCAATAGATTCAAAACAACCGAATCGGACGTAAGGAACTTCAATAAATAAGAACTGACAACAATCCCTTGATTTCGTTTGCATACGAACGACAACGGATGACGGTAAAGGCATTCAAATCGAACCAATGAATTGATTTGGATAGAATGAACTTTGATTATTTAGAATAGTGTACAACTCGATCTAATTGACTTGATTTTACTGTAATGAGAACGAGTAAACTTTAACGCATTCTAATAGATTCAAAACAACTAAATCGAACGTAAGGAACTTCAATAAACAAGAATTAACAACAATCCCTTGATTTTATATACATTCGAACGACAACGAACGACCTTAAAAGCATTGAAATCGAATCAAATGAATTCAGTCGGATAGATTGAACTTTGATTATTTAGAATAGTGTACAACTCAATCTAATTGACTTGATTTTACAGTAATGAGAACGAGTAAACTTTAACGCATTCTAATAAATTCAAAAAACCCAAATCGGATGTAAGGAACTTCAATAAACAAGAATTAACAACTATCCCTTGATTTTATTTGCATTCGAACGACAACAAACGACCTTAAAAGCATTGAAATCGAATCAAACGAATTAATTCAGATAGAACGAACTTTGATTATTTAGAATAGTGTACAACTCAATCTAATTGACTTGATTTGACTGTAATGAGAACGAGTAAACATTAACGTATTCTAATAGATTCAAAACAACCGAATCGGATGTAAGGAACTTCAATAAATAAGAACTAGCAACAATCCCTTTATTTCGTTTGCATTGGAACGACAAAAAATGACCTTAAAGGCATTCGAATCGAATCAACTGAATTCAGTGGGATAGAATGAACTTTGATTATTTAGAATAGTTTACAACTCAATCTAATTGACTTAATTTGACTGTAATGTGAACGAATAAAATTTAACGCATTCCAATAGATTCAAAACAACCGAATCGGACGTAAGGAACTTCAATAAACAAGAATTAACAACTATCCCTTGATTTTATTTACATTCGAACGAAAACAAACGACCTTAAAAGCATTGAAATCTAATCAAATGAATTTTGTCGGATAGAATGAACTTTGATTATTTAGAATAGTGTACAACTCAATCTAATTGACTTGATTTTACAGTAATGAGAATGAGTAAACTTTAACGCATTCTAATAAATTCAAAAAACCCAAATCGGATGTAAGGAACTTCAATAAACAAGAATAACAACTATCCCTTGATTTTATTTACATTCGAACGACAACAAACGACCTTAAAAGCATTGAAATCGAATCAAATGAATTAATTCGGATACAACGAACTTTGATTATTTAGAATAGTGTACAACTCAATCTAATTGACTTGATTTGACTGTAATGAGAACGAGTAAACTTTAACGCATTCTAATAGATTCAAAACAACCAAATCGAACGTAAGGAACTTCAATAAACAAGAAGTAACAACAATCCCTTGATTTTATTTACATTCGAACGAAAATAAACGACCTTAAAAGCATTGAAATCAAATCAAATGAATTCTGTCGGATAGAATGAACTTTGATTATTTAGAATAGTGTACAACTCAATCTAATTGACTTGATTTTACAGTAATGAGAACGAGTAAACTTTAACGCATTCTAATAAATTCAAAAAACCCAAATCGGATGTAAGGAACTTCAATAAACAAGAATTAACAACTATCCCTTGATTTTATTTACATTCGAACGACAACAAACGACCTTAAAAGCATTGAAATCGAATCAAACGAATTAATTCAGATAGAACGAACTTTGATTATTTAGAATAGTGTACAACTCAATCTAATTGACTTGATTTGACTGTAATGAGAACGAGTAAACTTTAACGCATTCTAATAGATTCAAAACAACCGAATCGGATGTAAGGAACTTCAATAAATAAGAACTAGCAACAATCCCTTTATTTCGTTTGCATTGGAACGACAAAAAATGACCTTAAAGGCATTCGAATCGAATCAACTGAATTCAGTGGGATAGAATGAACTTTGATTATTTAGAATAGTTTACAACTCAATCTAATTGACTTAATTTGACTGTAATGTGAACGAATAAAATTTAACGCATTCCAATAGATTCAAAACAACCGAATCGGACGTAAGGAACTTCAATAAACAAGAATTAACAACTATCCCTTGATTTTATTTACATTCGAACGAAAACAAACGACCTTAAAAGCATTGAAATCTAATCAAATGAATTTTGTCGGATAGAATGAACTTTGATTATTTAGAATAGTGTACAACTCAATCTAATTGACTTGATTTTACAGTAATGAGAATGAGTAAACTTTAACGCATTCTAATAAATTCAAAAAACCCAAATCGGATGTAAGGAACTTCAATAAACAAGAATTAACAACTATCCCTTGGTTTTATTTACATTCAAACGACAACAAACGACCTTAAAAGCATTGAAATCGAATCAAATGAATTAATTCGGATACAACGAACTTTGATTATTTAGAATAGTGTACAACTCAATCTAATTGACTTGATTTGACTGTAATGAGAACGAGTAAACTTTAACGCATTCTAATAGATTCAAAACAACCAAATCGAACGTAAGGAACTTCAATAAACAAGAAGTAACAACAATCCCTTGATTTTATTTACATTCGAACGAAAATAAACGACCTTAAAAGCATTGAAATCAAATCAAATGAATTCTGTCGGATAGAATGAACTTTGATTATTTAGAATAGTGTACAACTCAATCTAATTGACTTGATTTTACAGTAATGAGAACGAGTAAACTTTAACGCATTCTAATAAATTCAAAAAACCCAAATCGGATGTAAGGAACTTCAATAAACAAGAATTAACAACTATCCCTTGATTTTATTTGCATTCGAACGACAACAAACGACCTTAAAAGCATTGAAATCGAATCAAACGAATTAATTCAGATAGAACGAACTTTGATTATTTAGAATAGTGTACAACTCAATCTAATTGACTTGATTTGACTGTAATGAGAACGAGTAAACTTTAACGCATTCTAATAGATTCAAAACAACCGAATCGGATGTAAGGAACTTCAATAAATAAGAACTAGCAACAATCCCTTTATTTCGTTTGCATTGGAACGACAAAAAATGACCTTAAAGGCGTTCGAATCGAATCAACTGAATTCAGTGGGATAGAATGAACTTTGATTATTTAGAATAGTTTACAACTCAATCTAATTGACTTAATTTGACTGTAATGTGAACGAATAAACTTTAACGCATTCCAATAGATTCAAAACAACCGAATCGGACGTAAGGAACTTCAATAAACAAGAATTAACAACTATCCCTTGATTTTATTTACATTCGAACGAAAACAAACGACCTTAAAAGCATTGAAATCTAATCAAATGAATTCTGTTGGATAGAATGAACTTTGATTATTTAGAATAGTGTACAACTCAATCTAATTGACTTGATTTTACAGTAATGAGAATGAGTAAACTTTAACGCATTCTAACAAATTCAAAAAACCCAAATCGGATGTAAGGAACTTCAATAAACAAGAATTAACAACTATCCCTTGATTTTATTTACATTCGAACGACAACAAACGACCTTAAAAGCATTGAAATCGAATCAAATGAATTAATTCGGATAGAACGAACTTTGATTATTTAGAATAGTGTACAACTCAATCTAATTGACTTGATTTGACTGTAATGAGAACGAGTAAACTTTAACGCATTCTAATAGATTCAAAACAACCGAATCGGATGTAAGGAACTTCAATAAACAAGAATTAACAACAATCACTTGATTTTATATACATTTGAACGACAACGAACGACCTTAAAAGCATTGAAATCGAATCAAATGAATTCGGTCGGATAGAATGAATTTCGATTATTTAGAATAGTGTACAACTCAATCTAATTGACTTGATTTTACAGTAATGAGAACGAGTAAACTTTAACTCATTCTAATAGATTCAAAACAACCAAATCGGATGTAAGGAATTTTCAATAAACAAGAATTAACAACAATCCCTTGATTTTATATACATTCGAACGACATCGAACGACCTTAAAACCATTGAAATCGAATCAAATGAATTCGGTCGGATAGAATGAATTTTGATTATTTAGAATAGTGTACAACTCGATCTAATTGACTTGATTTTACTGTAATGAGAACGAGTAAACTTTAACGCATTCTAATAGATTCAAAACAACTAAATCGAACGTAAGGAACTTCAATAAACAAGAATTAACAACAATCCCTTGATTTTAATTACATTCGAATGACAACGAACGACCTTAAAAGCATTGAAATCGAATGAAATGAATTCAGTTGAATAGAACGAACTTTGATTATTTAGAATAGTGTACAACTCAATCTAATTGACTTGATTTTACAGTAATGAGAACGAGTAAACTTTAACGCATTCTAATTAATTCAAAAAACCCAAATCGGATGTAAGGAACTTCAATAAAAAAGAATTAACAACTATCCCTTGATTTTATTTACATTCGAACGACAACAAACGACCTTAAAGGCATTGAAATCGAATCAAATGAATTAATTCGGATACAACGAACTTTGATTATTTAGAATAGTGTACAACTCAATCTAATTGACTTGATTTTACAGTAATGAGAACGAGTAAACTTTAACGCATTCTAATAGATTCAAAACAACCAAATCGGATGTAAGAAATTTTCAATAAACAAGAATTAACAACAATCCCTTGATCTTATATACATTTGAACGACAACGAACGACCTTAAAAGCATTGAAATCGAATCAAATGAATTCAGTCGGATAGAATGAATTTTGATTATTTAGAATAGTGTACAACTCAATCTAATTGACTTGATTTTACAGTAATGAGAACGAGTAAACTTTAACGCATTCTAATAAATTCAAAAAAACCAAATCGGATGTAAGGAACTTCAATAAACAAGAATTAACAACTATCCCCTGATTTTATTTACATTCGAACAACAACAAACGACCTTAAAAGCATTGAAATCGAATCAAATGAATTAATTCGGATAGAACGAACTTTGATTCTTTAGAATATTGTACAACTCAATCTAATTGACTTGATTTGACTGTAATAAGAACGAGTAAACTTTAACGCATTCTAATAGATTCAAAACAACCGAATCGGATGTAAGGAACTTCAATAAATAAGAACTAGCAACAATCCCTTTATTTCGTTTGCATTGGAACGACAAAAAATGACCTTAAAGGCGTTCGAATCGAATCAACTGAATTCAGTGGGATAGAATGAACTTTGATTATTTAGAATAGTTTACAACTCAATCTAATTGACTTAATTTGACTGTAATGTGAACGAATAAACTTTAACGCATTCCAATAGATTCAAAACAACCGAATCGGACGTAAGGAACTTCAATAAACAAGAATTAACAACTATCCCTTGATTTTATTTACATTCGAACGAAAACAAACGACCTTAAAAGCATTGAAATCTAATCAAATGAATTCTGGTTGATAGAATGAACTTTGATTATTTAGAATAGTGTACAACTCAATCTAATTGACTTGATTTTACAGTAATGAGAATGAGTAAACTTTAACGCATTCTAATAAATTCAAAAAACCCAAATCGGATGTAAGGAACTTCAATAAACAAGAATTAACAACTATCCCTTGATTTTATTTACATTCGAACGACAACAAACGACCTTAAAAGCATTGAAATCGAATCAAATGAATTAATTCGGATAGAACGAACTTTGATTATTTAGAATAGTGTACAACTCAATCTAATTGACTTGATTTGACTGTAATGAGAACGAGTAAACTTTAACGCATTCTAATAGATTCAAAACAACCGAATCGGATGTAAGGAACTTCAATAAATAAGAACTAGCAACAATCCCTTTATTTCGTTTGCATTGGAACGACAACAAATGACCTTAAAGGCGTTGGAATCGAATCAACTAAATTCAGTGGGATAGAATGAACTTTGATTATTTAGAATAGTTTACAACTCAATCTAATTGACTTAATTTGACTGTAATGTGAACGAATAAACTTTAACGCATTCCAATAGATTCAAAACAACCGAATCGGACGTAAGGAACTTCAATAAATAAGAACTAACAACAATCCCTTGATTTCGTTTCCATACGAACGACAACGGATGACGGTAAAGGCATTCAAATCGAATAAATGAATTGAGTTGGATAGAATGAACTTTGATTATTTAGAATAGTGTACAACTCAATCTAATTGACTTGATTTTACTGTAATGAGAACGAGTAAACTTTAACGCATTCTAATAGATTCAAAACAACAAAATCGAACGTAAGGAACTTCTGTAAACAAGAATTAACAACAATCACTTGATTTTATATACATTTGAACGACAACGAACGACCTTAAAAGCATTGAAATCGAATCAAATGAATTCGGTCGGATAGAATGAATTTCAATTATTTAGAATAGTGTACAACTCAATCTAATTGACTTGATTTTACAGTAATGAGAACGAGTAAACTTTAACTCATTCTAATAGATTCAAAACAACCAAATCGGATGTAAGGAATTTTCAATAAACAAGAATTAACAACAATCCCTTGATTTTATATACATTCGAACGACATCGAACGACCTTAAAACCATTGAAATCGAATCAAATGAATTCGGTCGGATAGAATGAATTTTGATTATTTAGAATAGTGTACAACTCGATCTAATTGACTTGATTTTACTGTAATGAGAACGAGTAAACTTTAACGCATTCTAATAGATTCAAAACAACTAAATCGAACGTAAGGAACTTCAATAAACAAGAATTAACAACAATCCCTTGATTTTAATTACATTCGAATGACAACGAACGACCTTAAAAGCATTGAAATCGAATGAAATGAATTCAGTTGAATAGAACGAACTTTGATTATTTAGAATAGTGTACAACTCAATCTAATTGACTTGATTTTACAGTAATGAGAACGAGTAAACTTTAACGCATTCTAATAAATTCAAAAAACCCAAATCGGATGTAAGGAACTTCAATAAAAAAGAATTAACAACTATCCCTTGATTTTATTTACATTCGAACGACAACAAACGACCTTAAAGGCATTGAAATCGAATCAAATGAATTAATTCGGATACAACGAACTTTGATTATTTAGAATAGTGTACAACTCAATCTAATTGACTTGATTTTACAGTAATGAGAACGAGTAAACTTTAACGCATTCTAATAAATTCAAAAAACCCAAATCGGATGTAAGGAACTTCAATAAACAAGAATTAACAACTATCCCCTGATTTTATTTACATTCGAACAACAACAAACGACCTTAAAAGCATTGAAATCGAATCAAATGAATTAATTCGGATAGAACGAACTTTGATTCTTTAGAATATTGTACAACTCAATCTAATTGACTTGATTTGACTGTAATAAGAACGAGTAAACTTTAACGCATTCTAATAGATTCAAAACAACCGAATCGGATGTAAGGAACTTCAATAAATAAGAACTAGCAACAATCCCTTTATTTCGTTTGCATTGGAACGACAAAAAATGACCTTAAAGGCGTTCGAATCGAATCAACTGAATTCAGTGGGATAGAATGAACTTTGATTATTTAGAATAGTTTACAACTCAATCTAATTGACTTAATTTGACTGTAATGTGAACGAATAAACTTTAACGCATTCCAATAGATTCAAAACAACCGAATCGGACGTAAGGAACTTCAATAAACAAGAATTAACAACTATCCCTTGATTTTATTTACATTCGAACGAAAACAAACGACCTTAAAAACATTGAAATCTAATCAAATGAATTCTGGTTGATAGAATGAACTTTGATTATTTAGAATAGTGTACAACTCAATCTAATTGACTTGATTTTACAGTAATGAGAATGAGTAAACTTTAACGCATTCTAATAAATTCAAAAAACCCAAATCGGATGTAAGGAACTTCAATAAACAAGAATTAACAACTATCCCTTGATTTTATTTACATTCGAACGACAACAAACGACCTTAAAAGCATTGAAATCGAATCAAATGAATTAATTCGGATAGAACGAACTTTGATTATTTAGAATAGTGTACAACTCAATCTAATTGACTTGATTTGACTGTAATGAGAACGAGTAAACTTTAACGCATTCTAATAGATTCAAAACAACCGAATCGGATGTAAGGAACTTCAATAAATAAGAACTAGCAACAATCCCTTTATTTCGTTTGCATTGGAACGACAACAAATGACCTTAAAGGCGTTGGAATCGAATCAACTAAATTCAGTGGGATAGAATGAACTTTGATTATTTAGAATAGTTTACAACTCAATCTAATTGACTTAATTTGACTGTAATGTGAACGAATAAACTTTAACGCATTCCAATAGATTCAAAACAACCGAATCGGACGTAAGGAACTTCAATAAATAAGAACTAACAACAATCCCTTGATTTCGTTTCCATACGAACGACAACGGATGACGGTAAAGGCATTCAAATCGAATAAATGAATTGAGTTGGATAGAATGAACTTTGATTATTTAGAATAGTGTACAACTCAATCTAATTGACTTGATTTTACTGTAATGAGAACGAGTAAACTTTAACGCATTCTAATAGATTCAAAACAACAAAATCGAACGTAAGGAACTTCTGTAAACAAGAATTAACAACAATCACTTGATTTTATATACATTTGAACGACAACGAACGACCTTAAAAGCATTGAAATCGAATCAAATGAATTCGGTCGGATAGAATGAATTTCAATTATTTAGAATAGTGTACAACTCAATCTAATTGACTTGATTTTACAGTAATGAGAACGAGTAAACTTTAACTCATTCTAATAGATTCAAAACAACCAAATCGGATGTAAGGAATTTTCAATAAACAAGAATTAACAACAATCCCTTGATTTTATATACATTCGAACGACATCGAACGACCTTAAAACCATTGAAATCGAATCAAATGAATTCGGTCGGATAGAATGAATTTTGATTATTTAGAATAGTGTACAACTCGATCTAATTGACTTGATTTTACTGTAATGAGAACGAGTAAACTTTAACGCATTCTAATAGATTCAAAACAACTAAATCGAACGTAAGGAACTTCAATAAACAAGAATTAACAACAATCCCTTGATTTTAATTACATTCGAATGACAACGAACGACCTTAAAAGCATTGAAATCGAATGAAATGAATTCAGTTGAATAGAACGAACTTTGATTATTTAGAATAGTGTACAACTCAATCTAATTGACTTGATTTTACAGTAATGAGAACGAGTAAACTTTAACGCATTCTAATAAATTCAAAAAACCCAAATCGGATGTAAGGAACTTCAATAAAAAAGAATTAACAACTATCCCTTGATTTTATTTACATTCGAACGACAACAAACGACCTTAAAGGTATTGAAATCGAATCAAATGAATTAATTCGGATACAACGAACTTTGATTATTTAGAATAGTGTACAACTCAATCTAATTGACTTGATTTTACAGTAATGAGAACGAGTAAACTTTAACGCATTCTAATAGATTCAAAACAACCAAATCGGATGTAAGAAATTTTCAATAAACAAGAATTAACAACAATCCCTTGATTTTATATACATTTGAACGACAACGAACGACCTTAAAAGCATTGAAATCGAATCAAATGAATTCAGTCGGATAGAATGAATTTTGATTATTTAGAATAGTGTACAACTCAATCTAATTGACTTGATTTTACAGTAATGAGAACGAGTAAACTTTAACGCATTCTAATAAATTCAAAAAAACCAAATCGGATGTAAGGAACTTCAATAAACAAGAATTAACAACTATCCCTTGATTTTATTTACATTCGAACAACAACAAACGACCTTAAAAGCATTGAAATCGAATCAAATGAATTAATTCGGATAGAACGAACTTTGATTCTTTAGAATATTGTACAACTCAATCTAATTGACTTGATTTGACTGTAATAAGAACGAGTAAACTTTAACGCATTCTAATAGATTCAAAACAACCGAATCGGATGTAAGGAACTTCAATAAATAAGAACTAGCAACAATCCCTTTATTTCGTTTGCATTGGAACGACAACAAATGACCTTAAAGGCGTTCGAATCGAATCAACTGAATTCAGTGGGATAGAATGAACTTTGATTATTTAGAATAGTTTACAACTCAATCTAATTGACTTAATTTGACTGTAATGTGAACGAATAAACTTTAACGCATTCCAATAGATTCAAAACAACCGAATCGGACGTAAGGAACTTCAATAAATAAGAACTGACAACAATCCCTTGATTTCGTTTGCATACGAACGACAACGGATGACGGTAAAGGCATTCAAATCGAACCAATGAATTGATTTGGATAGAATGAACTTTGATTATTTAGAATAGTGTACAACTCGATCTAATTGACTTGATTTTACTGTAATGAGAACGAGTAAACTTTAACGCATTCTAATAGATTCAAAACAACAAAATCGAACGTAAGGAACTTCTGTAAACAAGAATTAACAACAATCACTTGATTTTATATACATTGGAACGACAACGAACGACCTTAAAAGCATTGAAATCGAATCTAATGAATTCGGTCGGATAGAATGAATTTCGATTATTTAGAATAGTGTACAACTCAATCTAATTGACTTGATTTTACAGTAATGAGAACGAGTAAACTTTAACTCATTCTAATAGATTCAAAACAACCAAATCGGATGTAAGGAATTTTCAATAAACAAGAATTAACAACAATCCCTTGATTTTATATACATTCGAACGACAACGAACGACCTTAAAACCATTGAAATCGAATCAAATGAATTCGGTCGGATAGAATGAATTTTGATTATTTAGAATAGTGTACAACTCGATCAAATTGACTTGATTTTACTGTAATGAGAACGAGTAAACTTTAACGCATTCTAATAGATTCAAAACAACTAAATCGAACGTAAGGAACTTCAATAAACAAGAATTAACAACAATCCCTTGATTTTAATTACATTCGAATGACAACGAACGACCTTAAAGGCATTGAAATCGAATCAAATGAATTAATTCGGATACAACGAACTTTGATTATTTAGAATAGTGTACAACTCAATCTAATTGACTTGATTTTACAGTAATGAGAACGAGTAAACTTTAACGCATTCTAATAGATTCAAAACAACCAAATCGGATGTAAGAAATTTTCAATAAACAAGAATTAACAACAATCCCTTGATTTTATATACATTTGAACGACAACGAACGACCTTAAAAGCATTGAAATCGAATCAAATGAATTCAGTCGGATAGAATGAATTTTGATTATTTAGAATAGTATACAAATCGATCTAATTGACTTGATTTTACTGTAATGAGAACGAGTAAACTTTAACGCATTCTAATAGATTCAAAACAACTAAATCGAACGTAAGGAACTTCAATAAACAAGAATTAACAACAATCCCTTGATTTTAATTACATTCGAATGACAACGAACGACCTTAAAGGCATTGAAATCGAATCAAATGAATTAATTCGGATACAACGAACTTTGATTATTTAGAATAGTGTACAACTCAATCTAATTGACTTGATTTTACAGTAATGAGAACGAGTAAACTTTAACGCATTCTAATAGATTCAAAACAACCAAATCGGATGTAAGAAATTTTCAATAAACAAGAATTAACAACAATCCCTTGATTTTATATACATACGAACGACAACGAACGACCTTAAAAGCATTGAAATCGAATCAAATGAATTCGGTCGGATAGAATGAATTTTGATTATTTAGAATAGTGTACAACTCGATCTAATTGACTTGATTTTACTGTAATGAGAACGAGTAAACTTTAACGCATTCTAATAGATTCAAAACAACTAAATCGAACGTAAGGAACTTCAATAAACAAGAAGTAACAACAATCCCTTGATTTTATTTACATTCGAACGAAAATAAACGACCTTAAAAGCATTGAAATCAAATCAAATGAATTCTGTCGGATAGAATGAACTTTGATTATTTAGAATAGTGTACAACTCAATCTAATTGACTTGATTTTACAGTAATGAGAACGAGTAAACTTTAACGCATTCTAATAGATTCAAAACAACCAAATCGGATGTAAGGAATTTTCAATAAACAAGAATTAACAACAATCCCTTGATTTTATATACATACGAACGACAACGAACGACCTTCAAAGCATTGAAATCGAATCAAATGAATTAATTCGGATAGAATGAATTTTGATTATTTAGAATAGTGTACAACTCAATCTAATTGACTTGATTTTACAGTAATGAGAACGAGTAAACTTTAACGCATTCTAATAAATTCAAAAAACCCAAATCGGATGTAAGGAACTTCAATAAACAAGAATTAACAACTATCCCTTGATTTTATTTACATTCGAACGACAACAAACGACCTTAAAAGCATTAAAATCGAATCAAATGAATTAATTCGGATACAACGAACTTTGATTATTTAGAATAGTGTACAACTCAATCTAATTGACTTGATTTGACTGTAATGAGAACGAGTAAACTTTAACGCATTCTAATAGATTCAAAACAACCGAATCGGATGTAAGGAACTTCAATAAATAAGAACTAGCAACAATCCCTTTATTTCGTTTGCATTGGAACGACAAAAAATGACCTTAAAGGCGTTCGAATCGAATCAACTGAATTCAGTGGGATAGAATGAACTTTGATTATTTAGAATAGTTTACAACTCAATCTAATTGACTTAATTTGACTGTAATGTGAACGAATAAACTTTAACGCATTCCAATAGATTCAAAACAACCGAATCGGACGTAAGGAACTTCAATAAACAAGAATTAACAACTATCCCTTGATTTTATTTACATTCGAACGAAAACAAACGACCTTAAAAGCATTGAAATCTAATCAAATGAATTCTGTTGGATAGAATGAACTTTGATTATTTAGAATAGTGTACAACTCAATCTAATTGACTTGATTTTACAGTAATGAGAATGAGTAAACATTAACGTATTCTAATAGATTCAAAACAACCGAATCGGATGTAAGGAACTTCAATAAATAAGAACTAGCAACAATCCCTTTATTTCGTTTGCATTGGAACGACAAAAAATGACCTTAAAGGCATTCGAATCGAATCAACTGAATTCAGTGGGATAGAATGAACTTTGATTATTTAGAATAGTGTACAACTCAATCTAATTGACTTGATTTTACCGTAATGAGAATGAGTAAACTTTAACGCATTCTAATAAATTCAAAAAACCCAAATCGGATGTAAGGAACTTCAATAAACAAGAATTAACAACTATCCCTTGATTTTATTTACATTCGAACGACAACAAACGACCTTAAAAGCATTGAAATCGAATCAAATGAATTAATTCGGATACAACGAACTTTGATTATTTAGAATAGTGTACAACTCAATCTAATTGACTTGATTTGACTGTAATGAGAACGAGTAAACTTTAACGCATTCTAATAGATTCAAAACAACCAAATCGAACGTAAGGAACTTCAATAAACAAGAAGTAACAACAATCCCTTGATTTTATTTACATTCGAACGAAAATAAACGACCTTAAAAGCATTGAAATCAAATCAAATGAATTCTGTCGGATAGAATGAACTTTGATTATTTAGAATAGTGTACAACTCAATCTAATTGACTTGATTTTACAGTAATGAGAACGAGTAAACTTTAACGCATTCTAATAAATTCAAAAAACCCAAATCGGATGTAAGGAACTTCAATAAACAAGAATTAACAACTATCCCTTGATTTTATTTACATTCGAACGACAACAAACGACCTTAAAAGCATTGAAATCGAATCAAACGAATTAATTCAGATAGAACGAACTTTGATTATTTAGAATAGTGTACAACTCAATCTAATTGACTTGATTTGACTGTAATGAGAACGAGTAAACTTTAACGCATTCTAATAGATTCAAAACAACCGAATCGGATGTAAGGAACTTCAATAAATAAGAACTAGCAACAATCCCTTTATTTCGTTTGCATTGGAACGACAAAAAATGACCTTAAAGGCGTTCGAATCGAATCAACTGAACTCAGTGGGATAGAATGAACTTTGATTATTTAGAATAGTTTACAACTCAATCTAATTGACTTAATTTGACTGTAATGTGAACGAATAAACTTTAACGCATTCCAATAGATTCAAAACAACCGAATCGGACGTAAGGAACTTCAATAAACAAGAATTAACAACTATCCCTTGATTTTATTTACATTCGAACGAAAACAAACGACCTTAAAAGCATTGAAATCTAATCAAATGAATTCTGTTGGATAGAATGAACTTTGATTATTTAGAATAGTGTACAACTCAATCTAATTGACTTGATTTTACAGTAATGAGAATGAGTAAACTTTAACGCATTCTAATAAATTCAAAAAACCCAAATCGGATGTAAGGAACTTCAATAAACAAGAATTGACAACTATCCCTTGATTTTATTTACATTCGAACGACAACAAACGACCTTAAAAGCATTGAAATCGAATCAAATGAATTAATTCGGATAGAACGAACTTTGATTATTTAGAATAGTGTACAACTCAATCTAATTGACTTGATTTGACTGTAATGAGAACGAGTAAACTTTAACGCATTCTAATAGATTCAAAACAACCGAATCGGATGTAAGGAACTTCAATAAATAAGAACTAGCAACAATCCCTTTATTTCGTTTGCATTGGAACGACAAAAAATGACCTTAAAGGCGTTGGAATCGAATCAACTAAATTCAGTGGGATAGAATGAACTTTGATTATTTAGAATAGTTTACAACTCAATCTAATTGACTTAATTTGACTGTAATGTGAACGAATAAACTTTAACGCATTCCAATAGATTCAAAACAACCGAATCGGACGTAAGGAACTTCAATAAATAAGAACTAACAACAATCCCTTGATTTCGTTTCCATACGAACGACACCGGATGACGGTAAAGGCATTCAAATCGAATAAATGAATTGAGTTGGATAGAATGAACTTTGATTATTTAGAATAGTGTACAACTCAATCTAATTGACTTGATTTTACTGTAATGAGAACGAGTAAACTTTAACGCATTCTAATAGATTCAAAACAACAAAATCGAACGTAAGGAACTTCTGTAAACAAGAATTAACAACAATCACTTGATTTTATATACATTTGAACGACAACGAACGACCTTAAAAGCATTGAAATCGAATCAAATGAATTCGGTCGGATAGAATGAATTTCGATTATTTAGAATAGTGTACAACTCAATCTAATTGACTTGATTTTACAGTAATGAGAACGAGTAAACTTTAACTCATTCTAATAGATTCAAAACAACCAAATCGGATGTAAGGAATTTTCAATAAACAAGAATTAACAACAATCCCTTAATTTTATATACATTCGAACGACAACGAACGACCTTAAAACCATTGAAATCGAATCAAATGAATTCGGTCGGATAGAATGAATTTTGATTATTTAGAATAGTGTACAACTCGATCTAATTGACTTGATTTTACTGTAATGAGAACGAGTAAACTTTAACGCATTCTAATAGATTCAAAACAACTAAATCGAACGTAAGGAACTTCAATAAACAAGAATTAACAACAATCCCTTGATTTTAATTACATTCGAATGACAACGAACGACCTTAAAAGCATTGAAATCGAATGAAATGAATTCAGTTGAATAGAACGAACTTTGATTATTTAGAATAGTGTACAACTCAATCTAATTGACTTGATTTTACAGTAATGAGAACGAGTAAACTTTAACGCATTCTAATAAATTCAAAAAACCCAAATCGGATGTAAGGAACTTCAATAAAAAAGAATTAACAACTATCCCTTGATTTTATTTACATTCGAACGACAACAAACGACCTTAAAGGCATTGAAATCGAATCAAATGAATTAATTCGGATACAACGAACTTTGATTATTTAGAATAGTGTACAACTCAATCTAATTGACTTGATTTTACAGTAATGAGAACGAGTAAACTTTAACGCATTCTAATAGATTCAAAACAACTAAATCGAACGTAAGGAACTTCAATAAACAAGAATTAACAACAATCCCTTGATTTTAATTACATTCGAATGACAACGAACGACCTTAAAAGCATTGAAATCGAATCAAATGAATTCAGTCGGATAGAATGAATTTTGATTATTTAGAATAGTGTACAACTCAATCTAATTGACTTGATTTTACAGTAATGAGAACGAGTAAACTTTAACGCATTCTAATAAATTCAAAAAAACCAAATCGGATGTAAGGAACTTCAATAAACAAGAATTAACAACTATCCCTTGATTTTATTTACATTCGAACAACAACAAACGACCTTAAAAGCATTGAAATCGAATCAAATGAATTAATTCGGATAGAACGAACTTTGATTCTTTAGAATATTGTACAACTCAATCTAATTGACTTGATTTGACTGTAATAAGAACGAGTAAACTTTAACGCATTCTAATAGATTCAAAACAACCGAATCGGATGTAAGGAACTTCAATAAATAAGAACTAGCAACAATCCCTTTATTTCGTTTGCATTGGAACGACAAAAAATGACCTTAAAGGCGTTCGAATCGAATCAACTGAATTCAGTGGGATAGAATGAACTTTGATTATTTAGAATAGTTTACAACTCAATCTAATTGACTTAATTTGACTGTAATGTGAACGAATAAACTTTAACGCATTCCAATAGATTCAAAACAACCGAATCGGACGTAAGGAACTTCAATAAATAAGAACTGACAACAATCCCTTGATTTCGTTTGCATACGAACGACAACGGATGACGGTAAAGGCATTCAAATCGAACCAATGAATTGATTTGGATAGAATGAACTTTGATTATTTAGAATAGTGTACAACTCGATCTAATTGACTTGATTTTACTGTAATGAGAACGAGTAAACTTTAACGCATTCTAATAGATTCAAAACAACAAAATCGAACGTAAGGAACTTCAATAAACAAGAATTAACAACAATCCCTTGATTTTATATACATTCGAACGACAACGAACGACCTTAAAAGCATTGAAATCGAATCAAATGAATTCAGTCGGATAGATTGAACTTTGATTATTTAGAATAGTGTACAACTCAATCTAATTGCCTTGATTTTACAGTAATGAGAACGAGTAAACTTTAACGCATTCTAATAAATTCAAAAAACCCAAATCGGATGTAAGGAACTTCAATAAACAAGAATTAACAACTATCCCTTGATTTTATTTACATTCGAACGACAACAAACGACCTTAAAAGCATTGAAATCGAATCAAATGAATTAATTCGGATACAACGAACTTTGATTATTTAGAATAGTGTACAACTCAATCTAATTGACTTGATTTGACTGTAATGAGAACGAGTAAACTTTAACGCATTCTAATAGATTCAAAACAACCGAATCGGATGTAAGGAACTTCAATAAATAAGAACTAGCAACAATCCCTTTATTTCGTTTGCATTGGAACGACAAAAAATGACCTTAAAGGCGTTGGAATCGAATCAACTAAATTCAGTGGGATAGAATGAACTTTGATTATTTAGAATAGTTTACAACTCAATCTAATTGACTTAATTTGACTGTAATGTGAACGAATAAACTTTAACGCATTCCAATAGATTCAAAACAACCGAATCGGACGTAAGGAACTTCAATAAATAAGAACTAACAACAATCCCTTGATTTTGTTTCCATACGAACGACAACGGATGACGGTAAAGGCATTCAAATCGAATAAATGAATTGAGTTGGATAGAATGAACTTTGATTATTTAGAATAGTGTACAACTCAATCTAATTGACTTGATTTTACTGTAATGAGAACGAGTAAACTTTAACGCATTCTAATAGATTCAAAACAACAAAATCGAACGTAAGGAACTTCTGTAAACAAGAATTAACAACAATCACTTGATTTTATATACATTTGAACGACAACGAACGACCTTAAAAGCATTGAAATCGAATCAAATGAATTCGGTCGGATAGAATGAATTTCGATTATTTAGAATAGTGTACAACTCAATCTAATTGACTTGATTTTACAGTAATGAGAACGAGTAAACTTTAACTCATTCTAATAGATTCAAAACAACCAAATCGGATGTAAGGAACTTCAATAAAAAAGAATTAACAACTATCCCTTGATTTTATTTACATTCGAACGACAACAAACGACCTTAAAGGCATTGAAATCGAATCAAATGAATTAATTCGGATACAACGAACTTTGATTATTTAGAATAGTGTACAACTCAATCTAATTGACTTGATTTTACAGTAATGAGAACGAGTAAACTTTAACGCATTCTAATAGATTCAAAACAACTAAATCGAACGTAAGGAACTTCAATAAACAAGAATTAACAACAATCCCTTGATTTTAATTACATTCGAATGACAACGAACGACCTTAAAAGCATTGAAATCGAATCAAATGAATTCAGTCGGATAGAATGAATTTTGATTATTTAGAATAGTGTACAACTCAATCTAATTGACTTGATTTTACAGTAATGAGAACGAGTAAACTTTAACGCATTCTAATAAATTCAAAAAAACCAAATCGGATGTAAGGAACTTCAATAAACAAGAATTAACAACTATCCCTTGATTTTATTTACATTCGAACAACAACAAACGACCTTAAAAGCATTGAAATCGAATCAAATGAATTAATTCGGATAGAACGAACTTTGATTCTTTAGAATATTGTACAACTCAATCTAATTGACTTGATTTGACTGTAATAAGAACGAGTAAACTTTAACGCATTCTAATAGATTCAAAACAACCGAATCGGATGTAAGGAACTTCAATAAATAAGAACTAGCAACAATCCCTTTATTTCGTTTGCATTGGAACGACAAAAAATGACCTTAAAGGCGTTCGAATCGAATCAACTGAATTCAGTGGGATAGAATGAACTTTGATTATTTAGAATAGTTTACAACTCAATCTAATTGACTTAATTTGACTGTAATGTGAACGAATAAACTTTAACGCATTCCAATAGATTCAAAACAACCGAATCGGACGTAAGGAACTTCAATAAATAAGAACTGACAACAATCCCTTGATTTCGTTTGCATACGAACGACAACGGATGACGGTAAAGGCATTCAAATCGAACCAATGAATTGATTTGGATAGAATGAACTTTGATTATTTAGAATAGTGTACAACTCGATCTAATTGACTTGATTTTACTGTAATGAGAACGAGTAAACTTTAACGCATTCTAATAGATTCAAAACAACAAAATCGAACGTAAGGAACTTCAATAAACAAGAATTAACAACAATCCCTTGATTTTATATACATTCGAACGACAACGAACGACCTTAAAAGCATTGAAATCGAATCAAATGAATTCAGTCGGATAGATTGAACTTTGATTATTTAGAATAGTGTACAACTCAATCTAATTGCCTTGATTTTACAGTAATGAGAACGAGTAAACTTTAACGCATTCTAATAAATTCAAAAAACCCAAATCGGATGTAAGGAACTTCAATAAACAAGAATTAACAACTATCCCTTGATTTTATTTACATTCGAACGACAACAAACGACCTTAAAAGCATTGAAATCGAATCAAATGAATTAATTCGGATACAACGAACTTTGATTATTTAGAATAGTGTACAACTCAATCTAATTGACTTGATTTGACTGTAATGAGAACGAGTAAACTTTAACGCATTCTAATAGATTCAAAACAACCGAATCGGATGTAAGGAACTTCAATAAATAAGAACTAGCAACAATCCCTTTATTTCGTTTGCATTGGAACGACAAAAAATGACCTTAAAGGCGTTGGAATCGAATCAACTAAATTCAGTGGGATAGAATGAACTTTGATTATTTAGAATAGTTTACAACTCAATCTAATTGACTTAATTTGACTGTAATGTGAACGAATAAACTTTAACGCATTCCAATAGATTCAAAACAACCGAATCGGACGTAAGGAACTTCAATAAATAAGAACTAACAACAATCCCTTGATTTTGTTTCCATACGAACGACAACGGATGACGGTAAAGGCATTCAAATCGAATAAATGAATTGAGTTGGATAGAATGAACTTTGATTATTTAGAATAGTGTACAACTCAATCTAATTGACTTGATTTTACTGTAATGAGAACGAGTAAACTTTAACGCATTCTAATAGATTCAAAACAACAAAATCGAACGTAAGGAACTTCTGTAAACAAGAATTAACAACAATCACTTGATTTTATATACATTTGAACGACAACGAACGACCTTAAAAGCATTGAAATCGAATCAAATGAATTCGGTCGGATAGAATGAATTTCGATTATTTAGAATAGTGTACAACTCAATCTAATTGACTTGATTTTACAGTAATGAGAACGAGTAAACTTTAACTCATTCTAATAGATTCAAAACAACCAAATCGGATGTAAGGAATTTTCAATAAACAAGAATTAACAACAATCCCTTGATTTTATATACATTCGAACGACAACGAACGACCTTAAAACCATTGAAATCGAATCAAATGAATTCGGTCGGATAGAATGAATTTTGATTATTTAGAATAGTGTACAACTCGATCAAATTGACTTGATTTTACTGTAATGAGAACGAGTAAACTTTAACGCATTCTAATAGATTCAAAACAACTAAATCGAACGTAAGGAACTTCAATAAACAAGAATTAACAACAATCCCTTGATTTTAATTACATTCGAATGACAACAAACGACCTTAAAGGCATTGAAATCGAATCAAATGAATTAATTCGGATACAACGAACTTTGATTATTTAGAATAGTGTACAACTCAATCTAATTGACTTGATTTTACAGTAATGAGAACGAGTAAACTTTAACGCATTCTAATAGATTCAAAACAACCAAATCGGATGTAAGGAATTTTCAATAAACAAGAATTAACAACAATCCCTTGATTTTATATACATACGAACGACAACGAACGACCTTAAAACCATTGAAATCGAATCAAATGAATTCGGTCGGATAGAATGAATTTTGATTATTTAGAATAGTGTACAACTCGATCTAATTGACTTGATTTTACTGTAATGAGAACGAGTAAACTTTAACGCATTCTAATAGATTCAAAACAACTAAATCGAACGTAAGGAACTTCAATAAACAAGAAGTAACAACAATCCCTTGATTTTAATTACATTCGAATGACAACAAACGACCTTAAAGGCATTGAAATCGAATCAAATGAATTAATTCGGATACAACGAACTTTGATTATTTAGAATAGTGTACAACTCAATCTAATTGACTTGATTTTACAGTAATGAGAACGAGTAAACTTTAACGCATTCTAATAGATTCAAAACAACCAAATCGGATGTAAGGAATTTTCAATAAACAAGAATTAACAACAATCCCTTGATTTTATATACATACGAACGACAACGAACGACCTTAAAACCATTGAAATCGAATCAAATGAATTCGGTCGGATAGAATGAATTTTGATTATTTAGAATAGTGTACAACTCGATCTAATTGACTTGATTTTACTGTAATGAGAACGAGTAAACTTTAACGCATTCTAATAGATTCAAAACAACTAAATCGAACGTAAGGAATTTCAATAAACAAGAAGTAACAACAATCCCTTGATTTTATTTACATTCGAACGAAAATAAACGACCTTAAAAGCATTGAAATCAAATCAAATGAATTCTGTCGGATAGAATGAACTTTGATTATTTAGAATAGTGTACAACTCAATCTAATTGACTTGATTTTACAGTAATGAGAACGAGTAAACTTTAACGCATTCTAATAGATTCAAAACAACCAAATCGGATGTAAGGAATTTTCAATAAACAAGAATTAACAACAATCCCTTGATTTTATATACATACGAACGACAACGAACGACCTTAAAACCATTGAAATCGAATCAAATGAATTCGGTCGGATAGAATGAATTTTGATTATTTAGAATAGTGTACAACTCGATCTAATTGACTTGATTTTACTGTAATGAGAACGAGTAAACTTTAACGCATTCTAATAGATTCAAAACAACTAAATCGAACGTAAGGAACTTCAATAAACAAGAAGTAACAACAATCCCTTGATTTTATTTACATTCGAACGAAAATAAACGACCTTAAAAGCATTGAAATCAAATCAAATGAATTCTGTCGGATAGAATGAACTTTGATTATTTAGAATAGTGTACAACTCAATCTAATTGACTTGATTTTACAGTAATGAGAACGAGTAAACTTTAACGCATTCTAATAGATTCAAAACAACCAAATCGGATGTAAGGAATTTTCAATAAACAAGAATTAACAACAATCCCTTGATTTTATATACATACGAACGACAACGAACGACCTTCAAAGCATTGAAATCGAATCAAATGAATTAATTCGGATAGAATGAATTTTGATTATTTAGAATAGTGTACAACTCAATCTAATTGACTTGATTTTACAGTAATGAGAATGAGTAAACTTTAACGCATTCTAATAAATTCAAAAAACCCAAATCGGATGTAAGGAACTTCAATAAACAAGAATTAACAACTATCCCTTGATTTTATTTACATTCGAACGACAACAAACGACCTTAAAAGCATTAAAATCGTATCAAATGAATTAATTCGGATAGAACGAACTTTGATTATTTAGAATAGTGTACAACTCAATCTAATTGACTTGATTTTACAGTAATGAGAACGAGTAAACTTTAACGCATTCTAATAAATTCAAAAAACCCAAATCGGATGTAAGGAACTTCAATAAACAAGAATTAACAACTATCCCTTGATTTTATTTACATTCGAACGACAACAAACGACCTTAAAAGCATTGAAATCGAATCAAACGAATTAATTCGGATAGAATGAACTTTGATTCTTTAGAATATTGTACAACTCAATCTAATTGACTTGATTTGACTGTAATGAGAACGAGTAAACATTAACGCATTCTAATAGATTCAAAACAACCGAATCGGATGTAAGGAACTTCAATAAATAAGAACTATCAACAATCCCTTTATTTCGTTTGCATTGGAACGACAAAAAATGACCTTAAAGGCGTTCGAATCGAATCAACTGAATTCAGTGGGATAGAATGAACTTTGATTATTTAGAATAGTTTACAACTCAATCTAATTGACTTAATTTGACTGTAATGTGAACGAATAAAATTTAACGCATTCCAATAGATTCAAACCAACCGAATCGGACGTAAGGAACTTCAATAAACAAGAATTAACAACTATCCCTTGATTTTATTTACATTCGAACGAAAACAAACGACCTTAAAAGCATTGAAATCTAATCAAATGAATTTTGTCGGATAGAATGAACTTTGATTATTTAGAATAGTGTACAACTCAATCTAATTGACTTGATTTTACAGTAATGAGAATGAGTAAACTTTAACGCATTCTAATAAATTCAAAAAACCCAAATCGGATGTAAGGAACCTCAATAAACAAGAATTAACAACTATCCCTTGATTTTATTTACATTCGAACGACAACAAATGACCTTAAAAGCATTGAAATCGAATCAAATGAATTAATTCGGATACAACGAACTTTGATTATTTAGAATAGTGTACAACTCAATCTAATTGACTTGATTTGACTGTAATGAGAACGAGTAAACTTTAACGCATTCTAATAGATTCAAAACAACCGAATCGGATGTAAGGAACTTCAATAAATAAGAACTAGCAACAATCCCTTTATTTCGTTTGCAATGGAACGACAAAAAATGACCTTAAAGGCGTTCGAATCGAATCAACTGAATTCAGTGGGATAGAATGAACTTTGATTATTTAGAATAGTTTACAACTCAATCTAATTGACTTAATTTGACTGTAATGTGAACGAATAAACTTTAACGCATTCCAATAGATTCAAAACAACCGAATCGGACGTAAGGAACTTCAATAAACAAGAATTAACAACTATCCCTTGATTTTATTTACATTCGAACGAAAACAAACGACCTTAAAAGCATTGAAATCTAATCAAATGAATTCTGTTGGATAGAATGAACTTTGATTATTTAGAATAGTGTACAACTCAATCTAATTGACTTGATTTTACAGTAATGAGAATGAGTAAACTTTAACGCATTCTAATAAATTCAAAAAACCCAAATCGGATGTAAGGAACTTCAATAAACAAGAATTAACAACTATCCTTTGATTTTATTTACATTCGAACGACAACAAATGACCTTAAAAGCATTGAAATCGAATCAAACGAATTAATTCGGATAGAACGAACTTTGATTATTTAGAATAGTGTACAACTCAATCTAATTGACTTGATTTGACTGTAATGAGAACGAGTAAACTTTAACGCATTCTAATAGATTCAAAACAACCGAATCGGATGTAAGGAACTTCAATAAATAAGAACTAGCAACAATCCCTTTATTTCGTTTGCATTGGAACGACAAAAAATGACCTTAAAGGCATTGGAATCGAATCAACTAAATTCAGTGGGATAGAATGAACTTTGATTATTTAGAATAGTTTACAACTCAATCTAATTGACTTAATTTGACTGTAATGTGAACGAATAAACTTTAACGCATTCCAATAGATTCAAAACAACCGAATCGGACGTAAGGAACTTCAATAAATAAGAACTAACAACAATCCCTTGATTTCGTTTCCATACGAACGACAACGGATGACGGTAAAGGCATTCAAATCGAATAAATGAATTGAGTTGGATAGAATGAACTTTGATTATTTAGAATAGTGTACAACTCAATCTAATTGACTTGATTTTACTGTAATGAGAACGAGTAAACTTTAACGCATTCTAATATATTCAAAACAACCGAATCGGATGTAAGGAACTTCTGTAAACAAGAATTAACAACAATCACTTGATTTTATATACATTTGAACGACAACGAACGACCTTAAAAGCATTGAAATCGAATCAAATGAATTCAGTCGGATAGAATGAATTTCGATTATTTAGAGTAATGTACAACTCAATCTAATTGACTTGATTTGACTGTAATGAGAACGAGTAAACTTTAACGCATTCTAATAGATTCAAAACAACCGAATCGGATGTAAGGAACTTCAATAAATAAGAACTAGCAACAATCCCTTTATTTCGTTTGCATTGGAACGACAAAAAATGACCTTAAAGGCGTTCGAATCGAATCAACTAAATTCAGTGGGATAGAACGAACTTTGATTATTTAGAATAGTTTACAACTCAATCTAATTGACTTAATTTGACTGTAATGTGAACGAATAAACTTTAACGCATTCCAATAGATTCAAAACAACCGAATCGGACGTAAGGAACTTCAATAAATAAGAACTAACAACAATCCCTTGATTTCGTTTGCATACGAACGACAACGGATGACGGTAAAGGCATTCAAATCGAATAAATGAATTGAGTTGGATAGAATGAACTTTGATTATTTAGAATAGTGTACAACTCAATCTAATTGACTTGATTTTACTGTAATGAGAACGAGTAAACTTTAACGCATTCTAATAGATTCAAAACAACAAAATCGAACGTAAGGAACTTCAATAAACAAGAATTAACAACGAACGACCTTAAAAGCATTGAAATCGAATCAAATGAATTCAGTCGGATAGAATGAACTTTGATTATTTAGAATAGTGTACAACTCAATCTAATTGACTTGATTTTACTGTAATGAGAACGAGTAAACTTTAACGCATTCTAATAGATTCAAAACAACAAAATCGAACGTAAGGAACTTCAATAAATAAGAATTAACAAAAATCCCTTGATTTTATATACATTCGAACGACAACGAACGACCTTAAAACCATTGAAATCGAATCAAATGAATTCGGTCGGATAGAATGAATTTCGATTATTTAGAATAGTGTACAACTCAATCTAATTGACTTGATTTTACAGTAATGAGAACGAGTAAACTTTAACGCATTCTAATAGATTCAAAACAACAAAATCGAACGTAAGGAACTTCAATAAACAAGAATTAACAAAAATCCCTTGATTTTATATACATTCGAACGACAACGAACGACCTTAAAACCATTGAAATCAAATCAAATGAATTCGGTCGGATAGAATGAATTTCGATTATTTAGAATAGTGTACAACTCAATCTAATTGACTTGATTTTACAGTAATGAGAACGAGTAAACTTTAACGTATTCTAATAGATTCAAAACAACCAAATCGGATGTAAGGAACTTCAATAAACAAGAATTAACAACTATCCCTTGATTTTATTTACATTCGAACCACAACAAACGACCTTAAAAGCATTGAAATCGAATCAAATGAATTAATTCGGATAGAACGAACTTTGATTATTTAGAATATTGTACAACTCAATCTAATTGACTTGATTTGACTGTAATATGAACGAGTAAACTTTAACGCATTCTAATAGATTCAAAACAACCGAATCGGATGTAAGGAACTTCAATAAATAAGAACTAGCAACAATCCCTTTATTTCGTTTGCATTGGAACGACAACAAATGACCTTAAAGGCGTTCGTATCGAATCAACTGAATTCAGTGGGATAGAATGAACTTTGATTATTTAGAATAGTTTACAACTCAATCTAATTGACTTAATTTGACTGTAATGTGAACGAATAAACTTTAACGCATTCCAATAGATTCAAAACAACCGAATCGGACGTAAGGAACTTCAATAAATAAGAACTAACAACAATCCCTTGATTTCGTTTGCATACGAACGACAACGGATGACGGTAAAGGCATTCAAATCGAATCAAATGAATTGAGTTGGATAGAATGAACTTTGATTATTTAGAATAGTGTACAACTCAATCTAATTGACTTGATTTGACTGTAATGAGAACGAGTAAACTTTAACGCATTCTAATATATTCAAAACAACCGAATCGGATGTAAGGAACTTCAATAAATAAGAACTAGCAACAATCCCTTTATTTCGTTTGCATTGGAACGACAAAAAATGACCTTAAAGGCGTTCGAATCGAATCAACTAAATTCAGTGGGATAGAAGGAACTTTGATTATTTAGAATAGTTTACAACTCAATCTAATTGACTTAATTTGACTGTAATGTGAACGAATAAACTTTAACGCATTCCAATAGATTCAAAACAACCGAATCGGACGTAAGGAACTTCAATAAATAAGAACTAACAACAATCCCTTGATTTCGTTTGCATACGAACGACAACGGATGACGGTAAAGGCATTCAAATCGAATATATGAATTGAGTTGGATAGAATGAACTTTGATTATTTAGAATAGTGTACAACTCAATCTAATTGACTTGATTTTACTGTAATGAGAACGAGTAAACTTTAACGCATTCTAATAGATTCAAAACAACAAAATCGAACGTAAGGAACTTCAATAAACAAGAATTAACAACAATCACTTGATTTTATATGCATTTGAACGACAACGAACGACCTTAAAAGCATTGAAATCGAATCAAATGAATTCAGTCGGATAGATTGAACTTTGATTATTTAGAATAGTGTACAACTCAATCTAATTGCCTTGATTTTACAGTAATGAGAACGAGTAAACTTTAACGCATTCTAATAAATTCAAAAAACCCAAATCGGATGTAAGGAACTTCAATAAACAAGAATTAACAACTATCCCTTGATTTTATTTACATTCGAACGACAACAAACGACCTTAAAAGCATTGAAATCGAATCAAATGAATTAATTCGGATACAACGAACTTTGATTATTTAGAATAGTGTACAACTCAATCTAATTGACTTGATTTGACTGTAATGAGAACGAGTAAACTTTAACGCATTCTAATAGATTCAAAACAACCGAATCGGATGTAAGGAACTTCAATAAATAAGAACTAGCAACAATCCCTTTATTTCGTTTGCATTGGAACGACAAAAAATGACCTTAAAGGCGTTGGAATCGAATCAACTAAATTCAGTGGGATAGAATGAACTTTGATTATTTAGAATAGTTTACAACTCAATCTAATTGACTTAATTTGACTGTAATGTGAACGAATAAACTTTAACGCATTCCAATAGATTCAAAACAACCGAATCGGACGTAAGGAACTTCAATAAATAAGAACTAACAACAATCCCTTGATTTTGTTTCCATACGAACGACAACGGATGACGGTAAAGGCATTCAAATCGAATAAATGAATTGAGTTGGATAGAATGAACTTTGATTATTTAGAATAGTGTACAACTCAATCTAATTGACTTGATTTTACTGTAATGAGAACGAGTAAACTTTAACGCATTCTAATAGATTCAAAACAACAAAATCGAACGTAAGGAACTTCTGTAAACAAGAATTAACAACAATCACTTGATTTTATATACATTTGAACGACAACGAACGACCTTAAAAGCATTGAAATCGAATCAAATGAATTCGGTCGGATAGAATGAATTTCGATTATTTAGAATAGTGTACAACTCAATCTAATTGACTTGATTTTACAGTAATGAGAACGAGTAAACTTTAACTCATTCTAATAGATTCAAAACAACCAAATCGGATGTAAGGAATTTTCAATAAACAATAATTAACAACAATCCCTTGATTTTATATACATTCGAACGACAACGAACGACCTTAAAACCATTGAAATCGAATCAAATGAATTCGGTCGGATAGAATGAATTTTGATTATTTAGAATAGTGTACAACTCGATCAAATTGACTTGATTTTACTGTAATGAGAACGAGTAAACTTTAACGCATTCTAATAGATTCAAAACAACAAAATCGAACGTAAGGAACTTCAATAAATAAGAATTAACAAAAATCCCTTGATTTTATATACATTCGAACGACAACGAACGACCTTAAAACCATTGAAATCGAATCAAATGAATTAATTCGGATACAACGAACTTTGATTATTTAGAATAGTGTACAACTCAATCTAATTGACTTGATTTTACAGTAATGAGAACGAGTAAACTTTAACGCATTCTAATAGATTCAAAACAACCAAATCGGATGTAAGAAATTTTCAATAAACAAGAATTAACAACAATCCCTTGATTTTATATACATTTGAACGACAACGAACGACCTTAAAAGCATTGAAATCGAATCAAATGAATTCGGTCGGATAGAATGAATTTTGATTATTTAGAATAGTGTACAACTCGATCTAGTTGACTTGATTTTACTGTAATGAGAACGAGTAAACTTTAACGCATTCTAATAGATTCAAAACAACTAAATCGAACGTAAGGAACTTCAATAAACAAGAAGTAACAACAATCCCTTGATTTTATTTACATTCGAATGAAAATAAACGACCTTAAAAGCATTGAAATCAAATCAAATGAATTCTGTCGGATAGAATGAACTTTGATTATTTAGAATAGTGTACAACTCAATCTAATTGACTTGATTTTACAGTAATGAGAACGAGTAAACTTTAACGCATTCTAATAGATTCAAAACAACCAAATCGGATGTAAGGAATTTTCAATAAACAAGAATTAACAACAATCCCTTGATTTTATATACATACGAACGACAACGAACGACCTTAAAACCATTGAAATCGAATCAAATGAATTCGGTCGGATAGAATGAATTTTGATTATTTAGAATAGTGTACAACTCGATCTAATTGACTTGATTTTACTGTAATGAGAACGAGTAAACTTTAACGCATTCTAATAGATTCAAAACAACTAAATCGAACGTAAGGAACTTCAATAAACAAGAAGTAACAACAATCCCTTGATTTTATTTACATTCGAACGAAAATAAACGACCTTAAAAGCATTGAAATCAAATCAAATGAATTCTGTCGGATAGAATGAACTTTGATTATTTAGAATAGTGTACAACTCAATCTAATTGACTTGATTTTACAGTAATGAGAACGAGTAAACTTTAACGCATTCTAATAGATTCAAAACAACCAAATCGGATGTAAGGAATTTTCAATAAACAAGAATTAACAACAATCCCTTGATTTTATATACATACGAACGACAACGAACGACCTTCAAAGCATTGAAATCGAATCAAATGAATTAATTCGGATAGAATGAATTTTGATTATTTAGAATAGTGTACAACTCAATCTAATTGACTTGATTTTACAGTAATGAGAACGAGTAAACTTTAACGCATTCTAATAAATTCAAAAAACCCAAATCGGATGTAAGGAACTTCAATAAACAAGAATTAACAACTATCCCTTGATTTTATTTACATTCGAACGACAACAAACGACCTTAAAAGCATTAAAATCGTATCAAATGAATTAATTCGGATAGAACGAACTTTGATTATTTAGAATAGTGTACAACTCAATCTAATTGACTTGATTTTACAGTAATGAGAACGAGTAAACTTTAACGCATTCTAATAAATTCAAAAAACCCAAATCGGATGTAAGGAACTTCAATAAACAAGAATTAACAACTATCCCTTGATTTTATTAACATTCGAACGACAACAAACGACCTTAAAAGCATTGAAATCGAATCAAACGAATTAATTCGGATAGAACGAACTTTGATTCTTTAGAATATTGTACAACTCAATCTAATTGACTTGATTTGACTGTAATGAGAACGAGTAAACATTAACGCATTCTAATAGATTCAAAACAACCGAATCGGATGTAAGGAACTTCAATAAATAAGAACTAGCAACAATCCCTTTATTTCGTTTGCATTGGAACGACAAAAAATGACCTTAAAGGCGTTCGAATCGAATCAACTGAATTCAGTGGGATAGAATGAACTTTGATTATTTAGAATAGTTTACAACTCAATCTAATTGACTTAATTTGACTGTAATGTGAACGAATAAAATTTAACGCATTCCAATAGATTCAAACCAACCGAATCGGACGTAAGGAACTTCAATAAACAAGAATTAACAACTATCCCTTGATTTTATTTACATTCGAACGAAAACAAACGACCTTAAAAGCATTGAAATCTAATCAAATGAATTTTGTCGGATAGAATGAACTTTGATTATTTAGAATAGTGTACAACTCAATCTAATTGACTTGATTTTACAGTAATGAGAATGAGTAAACTTTAACGCATTCTAATAAATTCAAAAAACCCAAATCGGATGTAAGGAACCTCAATAAACAAGAATTAACAACTATCCCTTGATTTTATTTACATTCGAACGACAACAAACGACCTTAAAAGCATTGAAATCGAATCAAATGAATTAATTCGGATACAACGAACTTTGATTATTTAGAATAGTGTACAACTCAATCTAATTGACTTGATTTTACAGTAATGAGAACGAGTAAACTTTAACGCATTTTAATAAATTCAAAAAACCCAAATCGAACGTAAGGAACTTCAATAAACAAGAAGTAACAACAATCCCTTGATTTTATTTACATTCGAACGAAAATAAACGACCTTAAAAGCATTGAAATCAAATCAAATGAATTCTGTCGGATAGAATGAACTTTGATTATTTAGAATAGTGTACAACTCAATCTAATTGACTTGATTTTACAGTAATGAGAACGAGTAAACTTTAACGCATTCTAATAAATTCAAAAAACCCAAATCGGATGTAAGGAACTTCAATAAACAAGAATTAACAACTATCCCTTGATTTTATTTACATTCGAACGACAACAAACGACCTTAAAAGCATTGAAATCGAATCAAACGAATTAATTCAGATAGAACGAACTTTGATTATTTAGAATAGTGTACAACTCAATCTAATTGACTTGATTTGACTGTAATGAGAACGAGTAAACTTTAACGCATTCTAATAGATTCAAAACAACCGAATCGGATGTAAGGAACTTCAATAAATAAGAACTAGCAACAATCCCTTTATTTCGTTTGCATTGGAACGACAAAAAATGACCTTAAAGGCGTTCGAATCGAATCAACTGAATTCAGTGGGATAGAATGAACTTTGATTATTTAGAATAGTTTACAACTCAATCTAATTGACTTAATTTGACTGTAATGTGAACGAATAAACTTTAACGCATTCCAATAGATTCAAAACAACCGAATCGGACGTAAGGAACTTCAATAAACAAGAATTAACAACTATCCCTTGATTTTATTTACATTCGAACGAAAACAAACGACCTTAAAAGCATTGAAATCTAATCAAATGAATTCTGTTGGATAGAATGAACTTTGATTATTTAGAATAGTGTACAACTCAATCTAATTGACTTGATTTTACAGTAATGAGAATGAGTAAACTTTAACGCATTCTAATAAATTCAAAAAACCCAAATCGGATGTAAGGAACTTCAATAAACAAGAATTAACAACTATCCTTTGATTTTATTTACATTCGAACGACAACAAATGACCTTAAAAGCATTGAAATCGAATCAAACGAATTAATTCGGATAGAACGAACTTTGATTATTTAGAATAGTGTACAACTCAATCTAATTGACTTGATTTGACTGTAATGAGAACGAGTAAACTTTAACGCATTCTAATAGATTCAAAACAACCGAATCGGATGTAAGGAACTTCAATAAATAAGAACTAGCAACAATCCCTTTATTTCGTTTGCATTGGAACGACAAAAAATGACCTTAAAGGCATTGGAATCGAATCAACTAAATTCAGTGGGATAGAATGAACTTTGATTATTTAGAATAGTTTACAACTCAATCTAATTGACTTAATTTGACTGTAATGTGAACGAATAAACTTTAACGCATTCCAATAGATTCAAAACAACCGAATCGGACGTAAGGAACTTCAATAAATAAGAACTAACAACAATCCCTTGATTTCGTTTCCATACGAACGACAACGGATGACGGTAAAGGCATTCAAATCGAATAAATGAATTGAGTTGGATAGAATGAACTTTGATTATTTAGAATAGTGTACAACTCAATCTAATTGACTTGATTTTACTGTAATGAGAACGAGTAAACTTTAACGCATTCTAATATATTCAAAACAACCGAATCGGATGTAAGGAACTTCTGTAAACAAGAATTAACAACAATCACTTGATTTTATATACATTTGAACGACAACGAACGACCTTAAAAGCATTGAAATCGAATCAAATGAATTCAGTCGGATAGAATGAATTTCGATTATTTAGAATAGTGTACAACTCAATCTAATTGACTTGATTTGACTGTAATGAGAACGAGTAAACTTTAACGCATTCTAATAGATTCAAAACAACCGAATCGGATGTAAGGAACTTCAATAAATAAGAACTAGCAACAATCCCTTTATTTCGTTTGCATTGGAACGACAAAAAATGACCTTAAAGGCGTTCGAATCGAATCAACTAAATTCAGTGGGATAGAACGAACTTTGATTATTTAGAATAGTTTACAACTCAATCTAATTGACTTAATTTGACTGTAATGTGAACGAATAAACTTTAACGCATTCCAATAGATTCAAAACAACCGAATCGGACGTAAGGAACTTCAATAAATAAGAACTAACAACAATCCCTTGATTTCGTTTGCATACGAACGACAACGGATGACGGTAAAGGCATTCAAATCGAATAAATGAATTGAGTTGGATAGAATGAACTTTGATTATTTAGAATAGTGTACAACTCAATCTAATTGACTTGATTTTACTGTAATGAGAACGAGTAAACTTTAACGCATTCTAATAGATTCAAAACAACAAAATCGAACGTAAGGAACTTCAATAAACAAGAATTAACAACGAACGACCTTAAAAGCATTGAAATCGAATCAAATGAATTCAGTCGGATAGAATGAACTTTGATTATTTAGAATAGTGTACAACTCAATCTAATTGACTTGATTTTACTGTAATGAGAACGAGTAAACTTTAACGCATTCTAATAGATTCAAAACAACAAAATCGAACGTAAGGAACTTCAATAAATAAGAATTAACAAAAATCCCTTGATTTTATATACATTCGAACGACAACGAACGACCTTAAAACCATTGAAATCGAATCAAATGAATTCGGTCGGATAGAATGAATTTCGATTATTTAGAATAGTGTACAACTCAATCTAATTGACTTGATTTTACAGTAATGAGAACGAGTAAACTTTAACGCATTCTAATAGATTCAAAACAACAAAATCGAACGTAAGGAACTTCAATAAACAAGAATTAACAAAAATCCCTTGATTTTATATACATTCGAACGACAACGAACGACCTTAAAACCATTGAAATCGAATCAAATGAATTCGGTCGGATAGAATGAATTTCGATTATTTAGAATAGTGTACAACTCAATCTAATTGACTTGATTTTACAGTAATGAGAACGAGTAAACTTTAACGCATTCTAATAGATTCAAAACAACCAAATCGGATGTAAGGAACTTCAATAAACAAGAATTAACAACTATCCCTTGATTTTATTTACATTCGAACCACAACAAACGACCTTAAAAGCATTGAAATCGAATCAAATGAATTAATTCGGATAGAACGAACTTTGATTATTTAGAATATTGTACAACTCAATCTAATTGACTTGATTTGACTGTAATATGAACGAGTAAACTTTAACGCATTCTAATAGATTCAAAACAACCGAATCGGATGTAAGGAACTTCAATAAATAAGAACTAGCAACAATCCCTTTATTTCGTTTGCATTGGAACGACAACAAATGACCTTAAAGGCGTTCGAATCGAATCAACTGAATTCAGTGGGATAGAATGAACTTTGATTATTTAGAATAGTTTACAACTCAATCTAATTGACTTAATTTGACTGTAATGTGAACGAATAAACTTTAACGCATTCCAATAGATTCAAAACAACCGAATCGGACGTAAGGAACTTCAATAAATAAGAACTAACAACAATCCCTTGATTTCGTTTGCATACGAACGACAACGGATGACGGTAAAGGCATTCAAATCGAATCAAATGAATTGAGTTGGATAGAATGAACTTTGATTATTTAGAATAGTGTACAACTCAATCTAATTGACTTGATTTGACTGTAATGAGAACGAGTAAACTTTAACGCATTCTAATATATTCAAAACAACCGAATCGGATGTAAGGAACTTCAATAAATAAGAACTAGCAACAATCCCTTTATTTCGTTTGCATTGGAACGACAAAAAATGACCTTAAAGGCGTTCGAATCGAATCAACTAAATTCAGTGGGATAGAATGAACTTTGATTATTTAGAATAGTGTACAACTCAATCTAATTGACTTAATTTGACTGTAATGTGAACGAATAAACTTTAACGCATTCCAATAGATTCAAAACAACCGAATCGGACGTAAGGAACTTCAATAAATAAGAACTAACAACAATCCCTTGATTTCGTTTGCATACGAACGACAACGGATGACGGTAAAGGCATTCAAATCGAATAAATGAATTGAGTTGGATAGAATGAACTTTGATTATTTAGAATAGTGTACAACTCAATCTAATTGACTTGATTTTACAGTAATGAGAACGAGTAAACTTTAACGCATTCTAATAAATTCAAAAAACCCAAATCGGATGTAAGGAACTTCAATAAACAAGAATTAACAACTATCCCTTGATTTTATTTACATTCGAACCACAACAAACGACCTTAAAAGCATTGAAATCGAATCAAAGGAATTAATTCGGATAGAACGAACTTTGATTATTTAGAATATTGTACAACTCAATCTAATTGACTTGATTTGACTGTAATATGAACGAGTAAACTTTAACGCATTCTAATAGATTCAAAACAACCGAATCGGATGTAAGGAACTTCAATAAATAAGAACTAGCAACAATCCCTTTATTTCGTTTGCATTGGAACGACAAAAAATGACCTTAAAGGCGTTCGAATCGAATCAACTGAATTCAGTGGGATAGAATGAACTTTGATTATTTAGAATAGTTTACAACTCAATCTAATTGACTTAATTTGACTGTAATGTGAACGAATAAACTTTAACGCATTCCAATAGATTCAAAACAACCGAATCGGACGTAAGGAACTTCAATAAATAAGAACTAACAACAATCCATTGATTTCGTTTGCATACGAACGACAACGGATGACGGTAAAGGCATTCAAATCGAATCAAATGAATTGAGTTGGATAGAATGAACTTTGATTATTTAGAATAGTGTACAACTCAATCTAATTGACTTGATTTGACTGTAATGAGAACGAGTAAACTTTAACGCATTCTAATAGATTCAAAACAACCGAATCGGATGTAAGGAACTTCAATAAATAAGAACTAGCAACAATCCCTTTATTTCGTTTGCATTGGAACGACAAAAAATGACCTTAAAGGCGTTCGAATCGAATCAACTAAATTCAGTGGGATAGAATGAACTTTGATTATTTAGAATAGTTTACAACTCAATCTAATTGACTTAATTTGACTGTAATGTGAACGAATAAACTTTAACGCATTCCAATAGATTCAAAACAACCGAATCGGACGTAAGGAACTTCAATAAATAAGAACTAACAACAATCCCTTGATTTCGTTTGCATACGAACGAGCACGGATGACGGTAAAGGCATTCAAATCGAATAAATGAATTGAGTTGGATAGAATGAACTTTGATTATTTAGAATAGTGTACAACTCAATCTAATTGACTTGATTTTACTGTAATGAGAACGAGTAAACTTTAACGCATTCTAATAGATTCAAAACAACAAAATCGAACGTAAGGAACTTCAATAAACAAGAATTAACAACAATCACTTGATTTTATATACATTTGAACGACAACGAACGACCTTAAAAGCATTGAAATCGAATCAAATGAATTCAGTCGGATAGAATGAATTTTGATTATTTAGAATAGTGTACAACTCAATCTAATTGACTTGATTTTACAGTAATGAGAACGAGTAAACTTTAACGCATTCTAATAGATTCAAAACAACCAAATCGGATGTAAGGAATTTTCAATAAACAAGAATTAACAAAAATCCCTTGATTTTATATACATTCGAACGACAACGAACGACCTTAAAACCATTGAAATCGAATCAAATGAATTCGGTCGGATAGAATGAATTTCGATTATTTAGAATAGTGTACAACTCAATCTAATTGACTTGATTTTACAGTAATGAGAACGAGTAAACTTTAACTCATTCTAATAGATTCAAAACAACCAAATCGGATGTAAGGAATTTTCAATAAATAAGAATTAACAACAATCCCTTGATTTTATATACATTCGAACGACAACGAACGACCTTAAAACCATTGAAATCGAATCAAATGAATTCGGTCGGATAGAATGAATTTTGATTATTTAGAATAGTGTACAACTCAATCTAATTGACTTGATTTTACAGTAATGAGAACGAGTAAACTTTAACGCATTCTAATAAATTCAAAAAACCCAAATCGGATGTAAGGAACTTCAATAAACAAGAATTAACAACTATCCCTTGATTTTATTTACATTCGAACGACAACAAACGACCTTAAAATCATTGAAATCGAATCAAATGAATTAATTCGGATACAACGAACTTTGATTATTTAGAATAGTGTACAACTCAATCTAATTGAATTGATTTGACTGTAATGAGAACGAGTAAACTTTAACGCATTCTAATAGATTCAAAACAACCAAATCGAACGTAAGGAACTTCAATAAACAAGAAGTAACAACAATCCCTTGATTTTATTTACATTCGAACGAAAATAAACGACCTTAAAAGCATTGAAATCAAATCAAATGAATTCTGTCGGATAGAATGAACTTTGATTATTTAGAATAGTGTACAACTCAATCTAATTGACTTGATTTTACAGTAATGAGAACGAGTAAACTTTAACGCATTCTAATAAATTCAAAAAACCCAAATCGGATGTAAGGAACTTCAATAAACAAGAATTAACAACTATCCCTTGATTTTATTTACATTCGAACGACAACAAACGACCTTAAAAGCATTGAAATCGAATCAAATGAATTAATTCGGATAGAACGAACTTTGATTATTTAGAATAGTGTACAACTCAATCTAATTGACTTGATTTGACTGTAATGAGAACGAGTAAACTTTAACGCATTCTAATAGATTCAAAACAACCAAATCGAACGTAAGGAACTTCAATAAACAAGAAGTAACAACAATCCCTTGATTTTATTTACATTCGAACGAAAATAAACGACCTTAAAAGCATTGAAATCAAATCAAATGAATTCTGTCGGATAGAATGAACTTTGATTATTTAGAATAGTGTACAACTCAATCTAATTGACTTGATTTTACAGTAATGAGAACGAGTAAACTTTAACGCATTCTAATAAATTCAAAAAACCCAAATCGGATGTAAGGAACTTCAATAAACAAGAATTAACAACTATCCCTTGATTTTATTTACATTCGAACGACAACAAACGACCTTAAAAGCATTGAAATCGAATCAAATGAATTAATTCGGATAGAACGAACTTTGATTATTTAGAATATTGTACAACTCAATCTAATTGACTTGATTTGACTGTAATATGAACGAGTAAACTTTAACGCATTCTAATAGATTCAAAACAACCGAATCGGATGTAAGGAACTTCAATAAATAAGAACTAGCAACAATCCCTTTATTTCGTTTGCATTGGAACGACAAAAAATGACCTTAAAGGCGTTCGAATCGAATCAACTGAATTCAGTGGGATAGAATGAACTTTGATTATTTAGAATAGTTTACAACTCAATCTAATTGACTTAATTTGACTGTAATGTGAACGAATAAACTTTAACGCATTCCAATAGATTCAAAACAACCGAATCGGACGTAAGGAACTTCAATAAATAAGAACTAACAACAATCCATTGATTTCGTTTGCATACGAACGACAACGGATGACGGTAAAGGCATTCAAATCGAATCAAATGAATTGAGTTGGATAGAATGAACTTTGATTATTTAGAATAGTGTACAACTCAATCTAATTGACTTGATTTGACTGTAATGAGAACGAGTAAACTTTAACGCATTCTAATAGATTCAAAACAACCGAATCGGATGTAAGGAACTTCAATAAATAAGAACTAGCAACAATCCCTTTATTTCGTTTGCATTGGAACGACAAAAAATGACCTTAAAGGCGTTCGAATCGAATCAACTAAATTCAGTGGGATAGAATGAACTTTGATTATTTAGAATAGTTTACAACTCAATCTAATTGACTTAATTTGACTGTAATGTGAACGAATAAACTTTAACGCATTCCAATAGATTCAAAACAACCGAATCGGACGTAAGGAACTTCAATAAATAAGAACTAACAACAATCCCTTGATTTCGTTTGCATACGAACGAGCACGGATGACGGTAAAGGCATTCAAATCGAATAAATGAATTGAGTTGGATAGAATGAACTTTGATTATTTAGAATAGTGTACAACTCAATCTAATTGACTTGATTTTACTGTAATGAGAACGAGTAAACTTTAACGCATTCTAATAGATTCAAAACAACAAAATCGAACGTAAGGAACTTCAATAAACAAGAATTAACAACAATCACTTGATTTTATATACATTTGAACGACAACGAACGACCTTAAAAGCATTGAAATCGAATCAAATGAATTCAGTCGGATAGAATGAATTTTGATTATTTAGAATAGTGTACAACTCAATCTAATTGACTTGATTTTACAGTAATGAGAACGAGTAAACTTTAACGCATTCTAATAGATTCAAAACAACCAAATCGGATGTAAGGAATTTTCAATAAACAAGAATTAACAAAAATCCCTTGATTTTATATACATTCGAACGACAACGAACGACCTTAAAACCATTGAAATCGAATCAAATGAATTCGGTCGGATAGAATGAATTTCGATTATTTAGAATAGTGTACAACTCAATCTAATTGACTTGATTTTACAGTAATGAGAACGAGTAAACTTTAACTCATTCTAATAGATTCAAAACAACCAAATCGGATGTAAGGAATTTTCAATAAATAAGAATTAACAACAATCCCTTGATTTTATATACATTCGAACGACAACGAACGACCTTAAAACCATTGAAATCGAATCAAATGAATTCGGTCGGATAGAATGAATTTTGATTATTTAGAATAGTGTACAACTCAATCTAATTGACTTGATTTTACAGTAATGAGAACGAGTAAACTTTAACGCATTCTAATAAATTCAAAAAACCCAAATCGGATGTAAGGAACTTCAATAAACAAGAATTAACAACTATCCCTTGATTTTATTTACATTCGAACGACAACAAACGACCTTAAAATCATTGAAATCGAATCAAATGAATTAATTCGGATACAACGAACTTTGATTATTTAGAATAGTGTACAACTCAATCTAATTGAATTGATTTGACTGTAATGAGAACGAGTAAACTTTAACGCATTCTAATAGATTCAAAACAACCAAATCGAACGTAAGGAACTTCAATAAACAAGAAGTAACAACAATCCCTTGATTTTATTTACATTCGAACGAAAATAAACGACCTTAAAAGCATTGAAATCAAATCAAATGAATTCTGTCGGATAGAATGAACTTTGATTATTTAGAATAGTGTACAACTCAATCTAATTGACTTGATTTTACAGTAATGAGAACGAGTAAACTTTAACGCATTCTAATAAATTCAAAAAACCCAAATCGGATGTAAGGAACTTCAATAAACAAGAATTAACAACTATCCCTTGATTTTATTTACATTCGAACGACAACAAACGACCTTAAAAGCATTGAAATCGAATCAAATGAATTAATTCGGATAGAACGAACTTTGATTATTTAGAATAGTGTACAACTCAATCTAATTGACTTGATTTGACTGTAATGAGAACGAGTAAACTTTAACGCATTCTAATAGATTCAAAACAACCAAATCGAACGTAAGGAACTTCAATAAACAAGAAGTAACAACAATCCCTTGATTTTATTTACATTCGAACGAAAATAAACGACCTTAAAAGCATTGAAATCAAATCAAATGAATTCTGTCGGATAGAATGAACTTTGATTATTTAGAATAGTGTACAACTCAATCTAATTGACTTGATTTTACAGTAATGAGAACGAGTAAACTTTAACGCATTCTAATAAATTCAAAAAACCCAAATCGGATGTAAGGAACTTCAATAAACAAGAATTAACAACTATCCCTTGATTTTATTTACATTCGAACGACAACAAACGACCTTAAAAGCATTGAAATCGAATCAAACGAATTAATTCAGATAGAACGAACTTTGATTATTTAGAATAGTGTACAACTCAATCTAATTGACTTAATTTGACTGTAATGGGAACGAATAAACTTTAACGCATTCCAATAGATTCAAAACAACCGAATCGGACGTAAGGAACTTCAATAAACAAGAATTAACAACTATCCCCTGATTTTATTTACATTCGAACGAAAACGAACGACCTTAAAAGCATTGAAATCTAATCAAATGAATTTTGTTGGATAGAATGAACTTTGATTATTTAGAATAGTGTACAACTCAATCTAATTGACTTGATTTTACAGTAATGAGAATGAGTAAACTTTAACGCATTCTAATAAATTCAAAAAACCCAAATCGGATGTAAGGAACTTCAATAAACAAGAATTAACAACTATCCCTTGATTTTATTTACATTCGAACGACAACAAACGACCTTAAAAGCATTGAAATCGAATCAAATGAATTAATTCGGATACAACGAACTTTGATTATTTAGAATAGTGTACAACTCAATCTAATTGACTTGATTTGACTGTAATGAGAACGAGTAAACTTTAACGCATTCTAATAGATTCAAAACAACCAAATCGAACGTAAGGAACTTCAATAAACAAGAAGTAACAACAATCCCTTGATTTTATTTACATTCGAACGAAAATAAACGACCTTAAAAGCATTGAAATCAAATCAAATGAATTCTGTCGGATAGAATGAACTTTGATTATTTAGAATAGTGTATAACTCAATCTAATTGACTTGATTTTACAGTAATGAGAACGAGTAAACTTTAACGCATTCTAATAAATTCAAAAAACCCAAATCGGATGTAAGGAACTTCAATAAACAAGAATTAACAACTATCCCTTGATTTTATTTACATTCGAACGACAACAAACGACCTTAAAAGCATTAAAATCGTATCAAATGAATTAATTCGGATAGAACGAACTTTGATTATTTAGAATAGTGTACAACTCAATCTAATTGATTTGATTTTACAGTAATGAGAACGAGTAAACTTTAACGCATTCTAATAAATTCAAAAAACCCAAATCGGATGTAAGGAACTTCAATAAACAAGAATTAACAACTATCCCTTGATTTTATTTACATTCGAACGACAACAAACGACCTTAAAAGCATTGAAATCGAATCAAACGAATTAATTCAGATAGAACGAACTTTGATTATTTAGAATAGTGTACAACTCAATCTAATTGACTTGATTTGACTGTAATGAGAACGAGTAAACTTTAACGCATTCTAATAGATTCAAAACAACCGAATCGGAGGTAAGGAACTTTAATAAATAAGAACTAGCAACAATCCCTTTATTTCGTTTGCATTGGAACGACAACAAATGACCTTAAAGGCGTTCGAATCGAATCAACTGAATTCAGTGGGATAGAATGAACTTTGATTATTTAGAATAGTTTACAACTCAATCTAATTGACTTAATTTGACTGTAATGTGAACGAATAAACTTTAACGCATTCCAATAGATTCAAAACAACCGAATCGGACGTAAGGAACTTCAATAAATAAGAACTAACAACAATCCCTTGATTTCGTTTCCATACGAACGACAACGGATGACGGTAAAGGCATTCAAATCGAATCAAATGAATTGAGTTGGATAGAATGAACTTTGATTATTTAGAATAGTTTACAACTCAATCTAATTGACTTAATTTGACTGTAATGTGAACGAATAAACTTTAACGCATTCCAATAGATTCAAAACAACCGAATCGGACGTAAGGAACTTCAATAAATAAGAACTAACAACAATCCATTGATTTCGTTTGCATACGAACGACAACGGATGACGGTAAAGGCATTCAAATCGAATCAAATGAATTGAGTTGGATAGAATGAACTTTGATTATTTAGAATAGTGTACAACTCAATCTAATTGACTTGATTTGACTGTAATGAGAACGAGTAAACTTTAACGCATTCTAATAGATTCAAAACAACCGAATCGGATGTAAGGAACTTCAATAAATAAGAACTAGCAACAATCCCTTTATTTCGTTTGCATTGGAACGACAAAAAATGACCTTAAAGGCGTTCGAATCGAATCAACTAAGTTCAGTGGGATAGAATGAACTTTGATTATTTAGAATAGTTTACAACTCAATCTAATTGACTTAATTTGACTGTAATATGAACGAATAAACTTTAACGCATTCCAATAGATTCAAAACAACCGAATCGGACGTAAGGAACTTCAATAAATAAGAACTAACAACAATCCCTTGATTTCGTTTGCATACGAACGACAACGGATGACGGTAAAGGCATTCAAATCGAATAAATGAATTGAGTTGGATAGAATGAACTTTGATTATTTAGAATAGTGTACAACTCAATCTAATTGACTTGATTTTACTGTAATGAGAACGAGTAAACTTTAACGCATTCTAATAGATTCAAAACAACAAAATCTAACGTAAGGAACTTCAATAAACAAGAATTAACAACAATCACTTGATTTTATATACATTCGAACGACAACGAACGACCTTAAAACCATTGAAATCGAATCAAATGAATTCGGTCGGATAGAATGAATTTTGATTATTTAGAATAGTGTACAACTCAATCTAATTGACTTGATTTTACAGTAATGAGAACGAGTAAACTTTAACGCATTCTAATAAATTCAAAAAACCCAAATCGGATGTAAGGAACTTCAATAAACAAGAATTAACAACTATCCCTTGATTTTATTTACATTCGAACGACAACAAACGACCTTAAAAGCATTGAAATCGAATCAAATGAATTAATTCGGATACAACGAACTTTGATTATTTAGAATAGTGTACAACTCAATCTAATTGACTTGATTTGACTGTAATGAGAACGAGTAAACTTTAACGCATTCTAATAGATTCAAAACAACCAAATCGAACGTAAGGAACTTCAATAAACAAGAAGTAACAACAATCCCTTGATTTTATTTACATTCGAACGAAAATAAACGACCTTAAAAGCATTGAAATCAAATCAAATGAATTCTGTCGGATAGAATGAACTTTGATTATTTAGAATAGTGTACAACTCAATCTAATTGACTTGATTTTACAGTAATGAGAACGAGTAAACTTTAACGCATTCTAATAAATTCAAAAAACCCAAATCGGATGTAAGGAACTTCAATAAACAAGAATTAACAACTATCCCTTGATTTTATTTACATTCGAACGACAACAAACGACCTTAAAAGCATTAAAATCGTATCAAATGAATTAATTCGGATAGAACGAACTTTGATTATTTAGAATAGTGTACAACTCAATCTAATTGACTTGATTTGACTGTAATGAGAACGAGTAAACTTTAACGCATTCTAATAGATTCAAAACAACCGAATCGGAGGTAAGGAACTTTAATAAATAAGAACTAGCAACAATCCCTTTATTTCGTTTGCATTGGAACGACAACAAATGACCTTAAAGGCGTTCGAATCGAATCAACTGAATTCAGTGGGATAGAATGAACTTTGATTATTTAGAATAGTTTACAACTCAATCTAATTGACTTAATTTGACTGTAATGTGAACGAATAAACTTTAACGCATTCCAATAGATTCAAAACAACCGAATCGGACGTAAGGAACTTCAATAAATAAGAACTAACAACAATCCCTTTATTTCGTTTGCATACGAACGACAACGGATGACGGTAAAGGCATTCAAATCGAATCAAATGAATTGAGTTGGATAGAATGAACTTTGATTATTTAGAATAGTGTACAACTCAATCTAATTGACTTGATTTTACTGTAATGAGAACGAGTAAACTTTAACGCATTCTAATAGATTCAAAACAACTAAATCGAACGTAAGGAACTTCAATAAACAAGAATTAACAACAATCCCTTAATTTTAATTACATTCGAATGACAACGAACGACCTTAAAAGCATTGAAATCGAATGAAATGAATTCAGTTGAATAGAACGAACTTTGATTATTTAGAATAGTGTACAACTCAATCTAATTGACTTGATTTTACAGTAATGAGAACGAGTAAACTTTAACGCATTCTAATAGATTCAAAACAACCAAATCGGATGTAAGGAATTTTCAATAAATAAGAATTAACAACAATCCCTTGATTTTATATACATTCGAACGACAACGAACGACCTTAAAACCATTGAAATCGAATCAAATGAATTCGGTCGGATAGAATGAATTTTGATTATTTAGAATAGTGTACAACTCAATCTAATTGACTTGATTTTACAGTAATGAGAACGAGTAAACTTTAACGCATTCTAATAGATTCAAAACAACCAAATCGGATGTAAGGAATTTTCAATAAACAAGAATTAACAACAATCCCTTGATTTTATATACATTTGAACGACAACGAACGACCTTAAAAGCATTGAAATCGAATCAAATGAATTCAGTCGGATAGAATGAATTTTGATTATTTAGAATAGTGTACAACTCAATCTAATTGACTTGATTTTACAGTAATGAGAACGAGTAAACTTTAACGCATTCTAATAAATTCAAAAAACCCAAATCGGATGTAAGGAACTTCAATAAACAAGAATTAACAACTATCCCTTGATTTTATTTACATTCGAACAACAACAAACGACCTTAAAAGCATTGAAATCGAATCAAACGAATTAATTCAGATAGAACGAACTTTGATTATTTAGAATAGTGTACAACTCAATCTAATTGACTTGATTTGACTGTAATGAGAACGAGTAAACTTTAACGCATTCTAATAGATTCAAAACAACCGAATCGGAGGTAAGGAACTTTAATAAATAAGAACTAGCAACAATCCCTTTATTTCGTTTGCATTGGAATGACAACAAATGACCTTAAAGGCGTTCGAATCGAATCAACTGAATTCAGTGGGATAGAATGAACTTTGATTATTTAGAATAGTTTACAACTCAATCTAATTGACTTAATTTGACTGTAATGTGAACGAATAAACTTTAACGCATTCCAATAGATTCAAAACAACCGAATCGGACGTAAGGAACTTCAATAAATAAGAACTAACAACAATCCCTTGATTTCGTTTCCATACGAACGACAACGGATGACGGTAAAGGCATTCAAATCGAATCAAATGAATTGAGTTGGATAGAATGAACTTTGATTATTTAGAATAGTGTACAACTCAATCTAATTGACTTGATTTGACTGTAATGAGAACGAGTAAACTTTAACGCATTCTAATAGATTCAAAACAACCAAATCGGATGTAAGGAACTTCAATAAATAAGAACTAGCAACAATCCCTTTATTTCGTTTGCATTGGAACGACAAAAAATGACCTTAAAGGCGTTCGAATCGAATCAACTAAATTCAGTGGGATAGAATGAACTTTGATTATTTAGAATAGTTTACAACTCAATCTAATTGACTTAATTTGACTGTAATATGAACGAATAAACTTTAACGCATTCCAATAGATTCAAAACAACCGAATCGGACGTAAGGAACTTCAATAAATAAGAACTAACAACAATCCCTTGATTTCGTTTGCATACGAACGACAACGGATGACGGTAAAGGCATTCAAATCGAATAAATGAATTGAGTTGGATAGAATGAACTTTGATTATTTAGAATAGTGTACAACTCAATCTAATTGACTTGATTTTACTGTAATGAGAACGAGTAAACTTTAACGCATTCTAATAGATTCAAAACAACAAAATCGAACGTAAGGAACTTCAATAAACAAGAATTAACAACAATCACTTGATTTTATATACATTGGAACGACAACGAACGACCTTAAAAGCATTGAAATCGAATCAAATGAATTCAGTCGGATAGAATGAATTTTGATTATTTAGAATAGTGTACAACTCAATCTAATTGACTTGATTTTACAGTAATGAGAACGAGTAAACTTTAACGCATTCTAATAGATTCAAAACAACCAAATCGGATGTAAGGAATTTTCAATAAACAAGAATTAACAAAAATCCCTCGATTTTATATACATTCGAACGACAACGAACGACCTTAAAACCATTGAAATCGAATCAAATGAATTCGGTCGGATAGAATGAATTTCGATTATTTAGAATAGTGTACAACTCAATCTAATTGACTTGATTTTACAGTAATGAGAACGAGTAAACTTTAACGCATTCTAATAGATTCAAAACAACCAAATCGGATGTAAGGAATTTTCAATAAACAAGAATTAACAACAATCCCTTGATTTTATATACATTTGAACGACAACGAACGACCTTAAAAGCATTGAAATCGAATCAAATGAATTCCGTCGGATAGAATGAATTTTGATTATTTAGAATAGTGTACAACTCAATCTAATTGACTTGATTTTACAGTAATGAGAACGAGTAAACTTTAACGCATTCTAATAAATTCAAAAAACCCAAATCGGATGTAAGGAACTTCAATAAACAAGAATTAACAACTATCCCTTGATTTTATTTACATTCGAACGACAACAAACGACCTTAAAAGCATTGAAATCGAATCAAACGAATTAATTCAGATAGAACGAACTTTGATTATTTAGAATAGTGTACAACTCAATCTAATTGACTTGATTTGACTGTAATGAGAACGAGTAAACTTTAACGCATTCTAATAGATTCAAAACAACCGAATCGGAGGTAAGGAACTTTAATAAATAAGAACTAGCAACAATCCCTTTATTTCGTTTGCATTGGAACGACAACAAATGACCTTAAAGGCGTTCGAATCGAATCAACTGAATTCAGTGGGATAGAATGAACTTTGATTATTTAGAATAGTTTACAACTCAATCTAATTGACTTAATTTGACTGTAATGTGAACGAATAAACTTTAACGCATTCCAATAGATTCAAAACAACCGAATCGGACGTAAGGAACTTCAATAAATAAGAACTAACAACAATCCCTTGATTTCATTTCCATACGAACGACAACGGATGACGGTAAAGGCATTCAAATCGAATCAAATGAATTGAGTTGGATAGAATGAACTTTGATTATTTAGAATAGTTTACAACTCAATCTAATTGACTTAATTTGACTGTAATGTGAACGAATAAACTTTAACGCATTCCAATAGATTCAAAACAACCGAATCGGACGTAAGGAACTTCAATAAATAAGAACTAACAACAATCCATTGATTTCGTTTGCATACGAACGACAACGGATGACGGTAAAGGCATTCAAATCGAATCAAATGAATTGAGTTGGATAGAATGAACTTTGATTATTTAGAATAGTGTACAACTCAATCTAATTGACTTGATTTGACTGTAATGAGAACGAGTAAACTTTAACGCATTCTAATAGATTCAAAACAACCGAATCGGATGTAAGGAACTTCAATAAATAAGAACTAGCAACAATCCCTTTATTTCGTTTGCATTGGAACGACAAAAAATGACCTTAAAGGCGTTCGAATCGAATCAACTAAATTCAGTGGGATAGAATGAACTTTGATTATTTAGAATAGTTTACAACTCAATCTAATTGACTTAATTTGACTGTAATATGAACGAATAAACTTTAACGCATTCCAATAGATTCAAAACAACCGAATCGGACGTAAGGAACTTCAATAAATAAGAACTAACAACAATCCCTTGATTTCGTTTGCATACGAACGACAACGGATGACGGTAAAGGCATTCAAATCGAATAAATGAATTGAGTTGGATAGAATGAACTTTGATTATTTAGAATAGTGTACAACTCAATCTAATTGACTTGATTTTACTGTAATGAGAACGAGTAAACTTTAACGCATTCTAATAGATTCAAAACAACAAAATCGAACGTAAGGAACTTCAATAAACAAGAATTAACAACAATCACTTGATTTTATATACATTGGAACGACAACGAACGACCTTAAAAGCATTGAAATCGAATCAAATGAATTCAGTCGGATAGAATGAATTTTGATTATTTAGAATAGTGTACAACTCAATCTAATTGACTTGATTTTACAGTAATGAGAACGAGTAAACTTTAACGCATTCTAATAGATTCAAAACAACCAAATCGGATGTAAGGAATTTTCAATAAACAAGAATTAACAAAAATCCCTCGATTTTATATACATTCGAACGACAACGAACGACCTTAAAACCATTGAAATCGAATCAAATGAATTCGGTCGGATAGAATGAATTTCGATTATTTAGAATAGTGTACAACTCAATCTAATTGACTTGATTTTACAGTAATGAGAACGAGTAAACTTTAACGCATTCTAATAGATTCAAAACAACCAAATCGGATGTAAGGAATTTTCAATAAACAAGAATTAACAACAATCCCTTGATTTTATATACATTTGAACGACAACGAACGACCTTAAAAGCATTGAAATCGAATCAAATGAATTCCGTCGGATAGAATGAATTTTGATTATTTAGGATAGTGTACAACTCAATCTAATTGACTTGATTTTACAGTAATGAGAACGAGTAAACTTTAACGCATTCTAATAAATTCAAAAAACCCAAATCGGATGTAAGGAACTTCAATAAACAAGAATTAACAACTATCCCTTGATTTTATTTACATTCGAACGACAACAAACGACCTTAAAAGCATTGAAATCGAATCAAACGAATTAATTCAGATAGAACGAACTTTGATTATTTAGAATAGTGTACAACTCAATCTAATTGACTTGATTTGACTGTAATGAGAACGAGTAAACTTTAACGCATTCTAATAGATTCAAAACAACCGAATCGGAGGTAAGGAACTTTAATAAATAAGAACTAGCAACAATCCCTTTATTTCGTTTGCATTGGAACGACAACAAATGACCTTAAAGGCGTTCGAATCGAATCAACTGAATTCAGTGGGATAGAATGAACTTTGATTATTTAGAATAGTTTACAACTCAATCTAATTGACTTAATTTGACTGTAATGTGAACGAATAAACTTTAACGCATTCCAATAGATTCAAAACAACCGAATCGGACGTAAGGAACTTCAATAAATAAGAACTAACAACAATCCCTTGATTTCATTTCCATACGAACGACAACGGATGACGGTAAAGGCATTCAAATCGAATCAAATGAATTGAGTTGGATAGAATGAACTTTGATTATTTAGAATAGTTTACAACTCAATCTAATTGACTTAATTTGACTGTAATGTGAACGAATAAACTTTAACGCATTCCAATAGATTCAAAACAACCGAATCGGACGTAAGGAACTTCAATAAATAAGAACTAACAACAATCCATTGATTTCGTTTGCATACGAACGACAACGGATGACGGTAAAGGCATTCAAATCGAATCAAATGAATTGAGTTGGATAGAATGAACTTTGATTATTTAGAATAGTGTACAACTCAATCTAATTGACTTGATTTGACTGTAATGAGAACGAGTAAACTTTAACGCATTCTAATAGATTCAAAACAACCGAATCGGATGTAAGGAACTTCAATAAATAAGAACTAGCAACAATCCCTTTATTTCGTTTGCATTGGAACGACAAAAAATGACCTTAAAGGCGTTCGAATCGAATCAACTAAATTCAGTGGGATAGAATGAACTTTGATTATTTAGAATAGTTTACAACTCAATCTAATTGACTTAATTTGACTGTAATATGAACGAATAAACTTTAACGCATTCCAATAGATTCAAAACAACCGAATCGGACGTAAGGAACTTCAATAAATAAGAACTAACAACAATCCCTTGATTTCGTTTGCATACGAACGACAACGGATGACGGTAAAGGCATTCAAATCGAATAAATGAATTGAGTTGGATAGAATGAACTTTGATTATTTAGAATAGTGTACAACTCAATCTAATTGACTTGATTTTACTGTAATGAGAACGAGTAAACTTTAACGCATTCTAATAGATTCAAAACAACAAAATCGAACGTAAGGAACTTCAATAAACAAGAATTAACAACAATCACTTGATTTTATATACATTGGAACGACAACGAACGACCTTAAAAGCATTGAAATCGAATCAAATGAATTCAGTCGGATAGAATGAATTTTGATTATTTAGAATAGTGTACAACTCAATCTAATTGACTTGATTTTACAGTAATGAGAACGAGTAAACTTTAACGCATTCTAATAGATTCAAAACAACCAAATCGGATGTAAGGAATTTTCAATAAACAAGAATTAACAAAAATCCCTTGATTTTATATACATTCGAACGACAACGAACGACCTTAAAACCATTGAAATCGAATCAAATGAATTCGGTCGGATAGAATGAATTTCGATTATTTAGAATAGTGTACAACTCAATCTAATTGACTTGATTTTACAGTAATGAGAACGAGTAAACTTTAACGCATTCTAATAGATTCAAAACAACCAAATCGGATGTAAGGAATTTTCAATAAACAAGAATTAACAACAATCCCTTGATTTTATATACATTTGAACGACAACGAACGACCTTAAAAGCATTGAAATCGAATCAAATGAATTCAGTCGGATAGAATGAATTTTGATTATTTAGAATAGTGTACAACTCAATCTAATTGACTTGATTTTACAGTAATGAGAACGAGTAAACTTTAACGCATTCTAATAAATTCAAAAAACCCAAATCGGATGTAAGGAACTTCAATAAACAAGAATTAACAACTATCCCTTGATTTTATTTACATTCGAACCACAACAAACGACCTTAAAAGCATTGAAATCGAATCCAATGAATTAATTCGGATAGAACGAACTTTGATTATTTAGAATATTGTACAACTCAATCTAATTGACTTGATTTGACTGTAATATGAACGAGTAAACTTTAACGCATTCTAATAGATTCAAAACAACCGAATCGGATGTAAGGAACTTCAATAAATAAGAACTAGCAACAATCCCTTTATTTCGTTTGCATTGGAACGACAACAAATGACCTTAAAGGCGTTCGAATCGAATCAACTGAATTCAGTGGGATAGAATGAACTTTGATTATTTAGAATAGTTTACAACTCAATCTAATTGACTTAATTTGACTGTAATGTGAACGAATAAACTTTAACGCATTCCAATAGATTCAAAACAACCGAATCGGACGTAAGGAACTTCAATAAATAAGAACTAACAACAATCCCTTGATTTCGTTTCCATACGAACGACAACGGATGACGGTAAAGGCATTCAAATCGAATCAAATGAATTGAGTTGGATAGAATGAACTTTGATTATTTAGAATAGTTTACAACTCAATCTAATTGACTTAATTTGACTGTAATGTGAACGAATAAACTTTAACGCATTCCAATAGATTCAAAACAACCGAATCGGACGTAAGAAACTTCAATAAATAAGAACTAACAACAATCCCTTTATTTCGTTTGCATACGAACGACAACGGATGACGGTAAAGGCATTCAAATCGAATCAAATGAATTGAGTTGGATAGAATGAACTTTGATTATTTAGAATAGTGTACAACTCAATCTAATTGACTTGATTTTACTGTAATGAGAACGAGTAAACTTTAACGCATTCTAATAGATTCAAAACAACTAAATCGAACGTAAGGAACTTCAATAAACAAGAATTAACAACAATCCCTTAATTTTAATTACATTCGAATGACAACGAACGACCTTAAAAGCATTGAAATCGAATGAAATGAATTCAGTTGAATAGAACGAACTTTGATTATTTAGAATAGTGTACAACTCAATCTAATTGACTTGATTTTACAGTAATGAGAACGAGTAAACTTTAACGCATTCTAATAGATTCAAAACAACCAAATCGGATGTAAGGAATTTTCAATAAATAAGAATTAACAACAATCCCTTGATTTTATATACATTCGAACGACAACGAACGACCTTAAAACCATTGAAATCGAATCAAATGAATTCGGTCGGATAGAATGAATTTTGATTATTTAGAATAGTGTACAACTCAATCTAATTGACTTGATTTTACAGTAATGAGAACGAGTAAACTTTAACGCATTCTAATAAATTCAAAAAACCCAAATCGGATGTAAGGAACTTCAATAAACAAGAATTAACAACTATCCCTTGATTTTATTTACATTCGAACGACAACAAACGACCTTAAAAGCATTGAAATCGAATCAAATGAATTAATTCGGATACAACGAACTTTGATTATTTAGAATAGTGTACAACTCAATCTAATTGACTTGATTTGACTGTAATGAGAACGAGTAAACTTTAACGCATTCTAATAGATTCAAAACAACCAAATCGAATGTAAGGAACTTCAATAAACAAGAAGTAACAACAATCCCTTGATTTTATTTACATTCGAACGAAAATAAACGACCTTAAAAGCATTGAAATCAAATCAAATGAATTCTGTCGGATAGAATGAACTTTGATTATTTAGAATAGTGTACAACTCAATCTAATTGACTTGATTTTACAGTAATGAGAACGAGTAAACTTTAACGCATTCTAATAAATTCAAAAAACCCAAATCGGATGTAAGGAACTTCAATAAACAAGAATTAACAACTATCCCTTGATTTTATTTACATTCGAACCACAACAAACGACCTTAAAAGCATTGAAATCGAATCAAATGAATTAATTCGGATAGAACAAACTTTGATTATTTAGAATAGTGTACAACTCAATCTAATTGACTTGATTTGACTGTAATGAGAACGAGTAAACTTTAACGCATTCTAATAGATTCAAAACAACCAAATCGAACATAAGGAACTTCAATAAACAAGAAGTAACAACAATCCCTTGATTTTATTTACATTCGAACGAAAATAAACGACCTTAAAAGCATTGAAATCAAATCAAATGAATTCTGTCGGATAGAATGAACTTTGATTATTTAGAATAGTGTACAACTCAATCTAATTGACTTGATTTTACAGTAATGAGAACGAGTAAACTTTAACGCATTCTAATAAATTCAAAAAACCCAAATCGGATGTAAGGAACTTCAATAAACAAGAATTAACAACTATCCCTTGATTTTATTTACATTCGAACGACAACAAACGACCTTAAAAGCATTGAAATCGAATCAAACGAATTAATTCAGATAGAACGAACTTTGATTATTTAGAATAGTGTACAACTCAATCTAATTGACTTGATTTGACTGTAATGAGAACGAGTAAACTTTAACGCATTCTAATAGATTCAAAACAACCGAATCGGAGGTAAGGAACTTTAATAAATAAGAACTAGCAACAATCCCTTTATTTCGTTTGCATTGGAACGACAAAAAATGACCTTAAAGGCGTTCGAATCGAATCAACTGAATTCAGTGGGATAGAATGAACTTTGATTATTTAGAATAGTTTACAACTCAATCTAATTGACTTAATTTGACTGTAATGTGAACGAATAAACTTTAACGCATTCCAATAGATTCAAAACAACCGAATCGGACGTAAGGAACTTCAATAAACAAGAATTAACAACTATCCCTTGATTTTATTTACATTCGAACGAAAACGAACGACCTTAAAAGCATTGAAATCTAATCAAATGAATTTTGTCGGATAGAATGAACTTTGATTATTTAGAATAGTGTACAACTCAATCTAATTGACTTGATTTTACAGTAATGAGAATGAGTAAACTTTAACGCATTCTAATAAATTCAAAAAACCCAAATCGGATGTAAGGAACTTCAATAAACAAGAATTAACAACTATCCCTTGATTTTATTTACATTCGAACGACAACAAACGACCTTAAAAGCATTGAAATCGAATCAAATGAATTAATTCGGATACAACGAACTTTGATTATTTAGAATAGTGTACAACTCAATCTAATTGACTTGATTTGACTGTAATGAGAACGAGTAAACTTTAACGCATTCTAATAGATTCAAAACAACCAAATCGAACGTAAGGAACTTCAATAAACAAGAAGTAACAACAATCCCTTGATTTTATTTACATTCGAACGAAAATAAACGACCTTAAAAGCATTGAAATCAAATCAAATGAATTCTGTCGGATAGAATGAACTTTGATTATTTAGAATAGTGTACAACTCAATCTAATTGACTTGATTTTACAGTAATGAGAACGAGTAAACTTTAACGCATTCTAATAAATTCAAAAAACCCAAATCGGATGTAAGGAACTTCAATAAACAAGAATTAACAACTATCCCTTGATTTTATTTACATTCGAACGACAACAAACGACCTTAAAAGCATTGAAATCGAATCAAATGAATTAATTCGGATACAACGAACTTTGATTATTTAGAATAGTGTACAACTCAATCTAATTGACTTAATTTGACTGTAATGTGAACGAATAAACTTTAACGCATTCCAATAGATTCAAAACAACCGAATCGGACGTAAGGAACTTCAATAAACAAGAATTAACAACTATCCCTTGATTTTATTTACATTCGAACGAAAACGAACGACCTTAAAAGCATTGAAATCTAATCAAATGAATTTTGTCGGATAGAATGAACTTTGATTATTTAGAATAGTGTACAACTCAATCTAATTGACTTGATTTTACAGTAATGAGAATGAGTAAACTTTAACGCATTCTAATAAATTCAAAAAACCCAAATCGGATGTAAGGAACTTCAATAAACAAGAATTAACAACTATCCCTTGATTTTATTTACATTCGAACGACAACAAACGACCTTAAAAGCATTGAAATCGAATCAAATGAATTAATTCGGATACAACGAACTTTGATTATTTAGAATAGTGTACAACTCAATCTAATTGACTTGATTTGACTGTAATGAGAACGAGTAAACTTTAACGCATTCTAATAGATTCAAAACAACCAAATCGAACGTAAGGAACTTCAATAAACAAGAAGTAACAACAATCCCTTGATTTTATTTACATTCGAACGAAAATAAACGACCTTAAAAGCATTGAAATCAAATCAAATGAATTCTGTCGGATAGAATGAACTTTGATTATTTAGAATAGTGTACAACTCAATCTAATTGACTTGATTTTACAGTAATGAGAACGAGTAAACTTTAACGCATTCTAATAAATTCAAAAAACCCAAATCGGATGTAAGGAACTTCAATAAACAAGAATTAACAACTATCCCTTGATTTTATTTACATTCGAACGACAACAAACGACCTTAAAAGCATTGAAATCGAATCAAATGAATTAATTCGGATACAACGAACTTTGATTATTTAGAATAGTGTACAACTCAATCTAATTGACTTGATTTGACTGTAATGAGAACGAGTAAACTTTAACGCATTCTAATAGATTCAAAACAACCAAATCGAACGTAAGGAACTTCAATAAACAAGAAGTAACAACAATCCCTTGATTTTATTTACATTCGAACGAAAATAAACGACCTTAAAAGCATTGAAATCAAATCAAATGAATTCTGTCGGATAGAATGAACTTTGATTATTTAGAATAGTGTACAACTCAATCTAATTGACTTGATTTTACAGTAATGAGAACGAGTAAACTTTAACGCATTCTAATAAATTCAAAAAACCCAAATCGGATGTAAGGAACTTCAATAAACAAGAATTAACAACTATCCCTTGATTTTATTTACATTCGAACGACAACAAACGACCTTAAAAGCATTGAAATCGAATCAAACTAATTAATTCGGATAGAACGAACTTTGATTATTTAGAATAGTGTACAACTCAATCTAATTGACTTGATTTGACTGTAATGAGAACGAGTAAACTTTAACGCATTCTAATAGATTCAAAACAACCGAATCGGAGGTAAGGAACTTTAATAAATAAGAACTAGCAACAATCCCTTTATTTCGTTTGCATTGGAACGACAAAAAATGACCTTAAAGGCGTTCGAATCGAATCAACTGAATTCAGTGGGATAGAATGAACTTTGATTATTTAGAATAGTTTACAACTCAATCTAATTGACTTAATTTGACTGTAATGTGAACGAATAAACTTTAACGCATTCCAATAGATTCAAAACAACCGAATCGGACGTAAGGAACTTCAATAAACAAGAATTAACAACTATCCCTTGATTTTATTTACATTCGAACGAAAACGAACGACCTTAAAAGCATTGAAATCTAATCAAATGAATTTTGTCGGCTAGAATGAACTTTGATTATTTAGAATAGTGTACAACTCAATCTAATTGACTTGATTTTATAGTAATGAGAACGAGTAAACTTTAACGCATTCTAATAAATTCAAAAAACCCAAATCGGATGTAAGGAACTTCAATAAACAAGAATTAACAACTATCCCTTGATTTTATTTACATTCGAACGACAACAAATGACCTTAAAAGCATTGAAATCGAATCAAACGAATTAATTCGGATAGAACGAACTTTGATTATTTAGAATAGTGTACAACTCAATCCAATTGACTTGATTTTACGGTAATGAGAACGAGTAAACTTTAACGCATTCTAATAGATTCAAAACAACTAAATCGGACGTAAGGAACTTCAATAAACAAGAATTAACAACAATCCCTTGGTTTTAATTACATTCGAATGACAACGAACGACCTTAAAAGCATTGAAATCGAATGAAATGAATTCAGTTGAATAGAACGAACTTTGATTATTTAGAATAGTGTACAACTCAATCCAATTGACTTGATTTTACAGTAATGAGAACGAGTAAACTTTAACGCATTCTAATAGATTCAAAACAACCAAATCGGATGTAAGGAATTTTCAATAAATAAGAATTAACAACAATCCCTTGATTTTATATACATTCGAACGACAACGAACGACCTTAAAACCATTGAAATCGAATCAAATGAATTCGGTCGGATAGAATGAATTTTGATTATTTAGAATAGTGTACAACTCAATCTAATTGACTTGATTTTACAGTAATGAGAACGAGTAAACTTTAACGCATTCTAATAGATTCAAAACAACCGAATCGGAGGTAAGGAACTTTAATAAATAAGAACTAGCAACAATCCCTTTATTTCGTTTGCATTGGAACGACAAAAAATGACCTTAAAGGCGTTCGAATCGAATCAACTGAATTCAGTGGGATAGAATGAACTTTGATTATTTAGAATAGTTTACAACTCAATCTAATTGACTTAATTTGACTGTAATGTGAACGAATAAACTTTAACGCATTCCAATAGATTCAAAACAACCGAATCGGACGTAAGGAACTTCAATAAACAAGAATTAACAACTATCCCTTGATTTTATTTACATTCGAACGAAAACGAACGACCTTAAAAGCATTGAAATCTAATCAAATGAATTTTGTCGGATAGAATGAACTTTGATTATTTAGAATAGTGTACAACTCAATCTAATTGACTTGATTTTATAGTAATGAGAACGAGTAAACTTTAACGCATTCTAATAAATTCAAAAAACCCAAATCGGATGTAAGGAACTTCAATAAACAAGAATTAACAACTATCCCTTGATTTTATTTACATTCGAACGACAACAAACGACCTTAAAAGCATTGAAATCTAATCAAATGAATTTTGTCGGATAGAATGAACTTTGATTATTTAGAATAGTGTACAACTCAATCTAATTGACTTGATTTGACTGTAATGAGAACGAGTTAACTTTAACGCATTCTAATAGATTCAAAACAACTAAATCGGACGTAAGGAACTTCAATAAACAAGAATTAACAACAATCCCTTGGTTTTAATTACATTCGAATGACAACGAACGACCTTAAAAGCATTGAAATCGAATGAAATGAATTCAGTTGAATAGAACGAACTTTGATTATTTAGAATAGTGTACAACTCAATCCAATTGACTTGATTTTACAGTAATGAGAACGAGTAAACTTTAACGCATTCTAATAGATTCAAAACAACCAAATCGGATGTAAGGAATTTTCAATAAATAAGAATTAACAACAATCCCTTGATTTTATATACATTCGAACGACAACGAACGACCTTAAAAGCATTGAAATCTAATCAAATGAATTTTGTCGGATAGAATGAACTTTGATTATTTAGAATAGTGTACAACTCAATCTAATTGACTTGATTTTATAGTAATGAGAACGAGTAAACTTTAACGCATTCTAATAAATTCAAAAAACCCAAATCGGATGTAAGGAACTTCAATAAACAAGAATTAACAACTATCCCTTGATTTTATTTACATTCGAATGACAACAAATGACCTTAAAAGCATTGAAATCGAATCAAACGAATTAATTCGGATAGAACGAACTTTGATTATTTAGAATAGTGTACAACTCAATCTAATTGACTTGATTTTACTGTAATGAGAACGAGTAAACTTTAACGCATTCTAATAGATTCAAAACAACTAAATCGAACGTAAGGAACTTCAATAAACAAGAATTAACAACAATCCCTTGATTTTAATTACATTCGAATGACAACGAACGACCTTAAAAGCATTGAAATCGAATGAAATGAATTCAGTTGAATAGAACGAACTTTGATAATTTAGAATAGTGTACAACTCAATCTAATTGACTTGATTTTACAGTAATGAGAACGAGTAAACTTTAACGCATTCTAATAGATTCAAAACAACCAAATCGGATGTAAGGAATTTTCAATAAATAAGAATTAACAACAATCCCTTGATTTTATATACATTCGAACGACAACGAACGACCTTAAAACCATTGAAATCGAATCAAATGAATTCGGTCGGATAGAATGAATTTTGATTATTTAGAATAGTGTACAACTCAATCTAATTGACTTGATTTTACAGTAATGAGAACGAGTAAACTTTAACGCATTCTAATAAATTCAAAAAACCCAAATCGGATGTAAGGAACTTCAATAAACAAGAATTAACAACTATCCCTTGATTTTATTTACATTCGAACGACAACAAACGACCTTAAAAGCATTGAAATCGAATCAAATGAATTAATTCGGATACAACGAACTTTGATTATTTAGAATAGTGTACAACTCAATCTAATTGACTTGATTTGACTGTAATGAGAACGAGTAAACTTTAACGCATTCTAATAGATTCAAAACAACCAAATCGAACGTAAGGAACTTCAATAAACAAGAAGTAACAACAATCCCTTGATTTTATTTACATTCGAACGAAAATAAACGACCTTAAAAGCATTGAAATCAAATCAAATGAATTGAGTTGGATAGAATGAACTTTGATTATTTAGAATAGTGTACAACTCAATCTAATTGACTTGATTTTACAGTAATGAGAACGAGTCAACTTTAACGCATTCTAATAAATTCAAAAAACCCAAATCGGATGTAAGGAACTTCAATAAACAAGAATTAACAACTATCCCCTGATTTTATTTACATTCGAACGACAACAAACGACCATAAAAGCATTGAAATCGAATCAAATGAATTAATTCGTATAGAACGAACTTTGATTATTTAGAATAGTGTACAACTCAATCTAATTGACTTGATTTGACTGTAATGAGAACGAGTAAACTTTAACGCATTCTAATAGATTCAAAACAACCAAATCGAACGTAAGGAACTTCAATAAACAAGAAGTAACAACAATCCCTTGATTTTATTTACATTCGAACGAAAATAAACGACCTTAAAAGCATTGAAATCAAATCAAATGAATTGAGTTGGATAGAATGAACTTTGATTATTTAGAATAGTGTACAACTCAATCTAATTGACTTGATTTTACAGTAATGAGAACGAGTCAACTTTAACGCATTCTAATAAATTCAAAAAACCCAAATCGGATGTAAGGAACTTCAATAAACAAGAATTAACAACTATCCCCTGATTTTATTTACATTCGAACGACAACAAACAACCTTAAAAGCATTGAAATCGAATCAAATGAATTAATTCGGATACAACGAACTTTGATTATTTAGAATAGTGTACAACTCAATCTAATTGACTTGATTTTACTGTAATGAGAACGAGTAAACTTTAACGCATTCTAATAGATTCAAAACAACTAAATCGAACGTAAGGAACTTCAATAAACAAGAATTAACAACAATCCCTTGATTTTAATTACATTCGAATGACAACGAACGACCTTAAAAGCATTGAAATCGAATGAAATGAATTCAGTTGAATAGAACGAACTTTGATAATTTAGAATAGTGTACAACTCAATCTAATTGACTTGATTTTACAGTAATGAGAACGAGTAAACTTTAACGCATTCTAATAGATTCAAAACAACCAAATCGGATGTAAGGAATTTTCAATAAATAAGAATTAACAACAATCCCTTGATTTTATATACATTCGAACGACAACGAACGACCTTAAAACCATTGAAATCGAATCAAATGAATTCGGTCGGATAGAATGAATTTTGATTATTTAGAATAGTGTACAACTCAATCTAATTGACTTGATTTTACAGTAATGAGAACGAGTAAACTTTAACGCATTCTAATAAATTCAAAAAACCCAAATCGGATGTAAGGAACTTCAATAAACAAGAATTAACAACTATCCCTTGATTTTATTTACATTCGAACGACAACAAACGACCTTAAAAGCATTGAAATCGAATCAAATGAATTAATTCGGATACAACGAACTTTGATTATTTAGAATAGTGTACAACTCAATCTAATTGACTTGATTTGACTGTAATGAGAACGAGTAAACTTTAACGCATTCTAATAGATTCAAAACAACCAAATCGAACGTAAGGAACTTCAATAAACAAGAAGTAACAACAATCCCTTGATTTTATTTACATTCGAACGAAAATAAACGACCTTAAAAGCATTGAAATCAAATCAAATGAATTGAGTTGGATAGAATGAACTTTGATTATTTAGAATAGTGTACAACTCAATCTAATTGACTTGATTTTACAGTAATGAGAACGAGTCAACTTTAACGCATTCTAATAAATTCAAAAAACCCAAATCGGATGTAAGGAACTTCAATAAACAAGAATTAACAACTATCCCCTGATTTTATTTACATTCGAACGACAACAAACGACCATAAAAGCATTGAAATCGAATCAAATGAATTAATTCGTATAGAACGAACTTTGATTATTTAGAATAGTGTACAACTCAATCTAATTGACTTGATTTGACTGTAATGAGAACGAGTAAACTTTAACGCATTCTAATAGATTCAAAACAACCAAATCGAACGTAAGGAACTTCAATAAACAAGAATTAACAACTATCCCTTTATTTTATTTACATTCGAACGACAACAAATGACCTTAAAAGCATTGAAATCGAATCAAACTAATTAATTCGGATAGAACGAACTTTGATTATTTAGAATAGTGTACAACTCAATCTAATTGACTTGATTTGACTGTAATGAGAACGAGTAAACTTTAACGCATTCTAATAGATTCAAAACAACCGAATCGGATGTAAGGAACTTCAATAAATAAGAACTAGCAACAATCCCTTTATTTCGTTTGCATTGGAACGACAAAAAATGACCTTAAAGGCGTTCGAATCGAATCAACTGAATTCAGTGGGATAGAATGAACTTTGATTATTTAGAAAAGTTTACAACTCAATCTAATTGACTTAATTTGACTGTGATGTGAACGAATAAACTTTAACGCATTCCAATAGATTAAAAACAACCGAATCGGACGTAAGGAACTTCAATAAATAAGAACTAACAACAATCCCTTGATTTCGTTTGCATACGAACGACAACGGATGACGGTAAGGGCATTCAAATCGAATCAAATGAATTGAGTTGGATAGAATGAACTTTGATTATTTAGAATAGTGTACAACTCAATCTAATTGACTTGATTTTACTGTAATGAGAACGAGTAAACTTTAACGCATTCTAATAGATTCAAAACAACCGAATCGGACGTAAGGAACTTCAATAAATAAGAACTAACAACAATCCCTTGATTTCGTTTGCATACGAACGACAACGGATGACGGTAAAGGCATTCAAATCGAATAAATGAATTGAGTTGGATAGAATGAACTTTGATTATTTAGAATAGTGTTCAACTCAATCTAATTGACTTGATTTTACTGTAATGAGAACGAGTAAACTTTAACGCATTCTCATAGATTCAAAACAACAAAATCGAACGTAAGGAACTTCAATAAACAAGAATTAACAACAATCACTTGATTTTATATACATTTGAACGACAACGAACGACCTTAAAAGCATTGAAATCGAATCAAATGAATTCAGTCGGATAGAATGAATTTTGATTATTTAGAATAGTGTACAACTCAATCTAATTGACTTGATTTTACAGTAATGAGAACGAGTAAACTTTAACGCATTCTAATAGATTCAAAACAACCAAATCGGATGTAAGGAATTTTCAATAAACAAGAATTAACAAAAATCCCTTGATTTTATATACATTCGAACGACAACGAACGACCTTAAAACCATTGAAATCGAATCAAATGAATTCGGTCGGATAGAATGAATTTCGATTATTTAGAATAGTGTACAACTCAATCTAATTGACTTGATTTTACAGTAATGAGAACGAGTAAACTTTAACGCATTCTAATAGATTCAAAACAACCAAATCGGATGTAAGGAATTTTCAATAAATAAGAATTAACAACAATCCCTTGATTTTATATACATTCGAACGACAACGAACGACCTTAAAACCATTGAAATCGAATCAAATGAATTCGGTCGGATAGAATGAATTTTGATTATTTAGAATAGTGTACAACTCAATCTAATTGACTTGATTTTACAGTAATGAGAACGAGTAAACTTTAACGCATTCTAATAAATTCAAAAAACCCAAATCGGATGTAAGGAACTTCAATAAACAAGAATTAACAACTATCCCTTGATTTTATTTACATTCGAACGACAACAAACGACCTTAAAAGCATTGAAATCGAATCAAAGGAATTAATTCGGATACAAGGAACTTTGATTATTTAGAATAGTGTACAACTCAATCTAATTGACTTGATTTGACTGTAATGAGAACGAGTAAACTTTAACGCATTCTAATAGATTCAAAACAACCAAATCGAACGTAAGGAACTTCAATAAACAAGAAGTAACAACAATCCCTTGATTTTATTTACATTCGAACGAAAATAAACGACCTTAAAAGCATTGAAATCAAATCAAATGAATTCTGTCGGATAGAATGAACTTTGATTATTTAGAATAGTGTACAACTCAATCTAATTGACTTGATTTTACAGTAATGAGAACGAGTAAACTTTAACGCATTCTAATAAATTCAAAAAACCCAAATCGGATGTAAGGAACTTCAATAAACAAGATTTAACAACTATCCCTTGATTTTATTTACATTCGAACGACAACAAACGACCTTAAAAGCATTGAAATCGAATCAAACGAATTAATTCAGATAGAACGAACTTTGATTATTTAGAATAGTGTACAACTCAATCTAATTGACTTGATTTGTCTGTAATGAGAACGAGTAAACTTTAACGCATTCTAATAGATTCAAAACAACCGAATCGGAGGTAAGGAACTTTAATAAATAAGAACTAGCAACAATCCCTTTATTTCGTTTGCATTGGAACGACAAAAAATGACCTTAAAGGCGTTCGAATCGAATCAACTGAATTCAGTGGGATAGAATGAACTTTGATTATTTAGAATAGTTTACAACTCAATCTAATTGACTTAATTTGACTGTAATGTGAACGAATAAACTTTAACGCATTCCAATAGATTCAAAACAACCGAATCGGACGTAAGGAACTTCAATAAACAAGAATTAACAACTATCCCTTGATTTTATTTACATTCGAACGAAAACGAACGACCTTAAAAGCATTGAAATCTAATCAAATGAATTTTGTCGGATAGAATGAACTTTGATTATTTAGAATAGTGTACAACTCAATCTAATTGACTTGATTTTATAGTAATGAGAACGAGTAAACTTTAACGCATTCTAATAAATTCAAAAAACCCAAATCGGATGTAAGGAACTTCAATAAACAAGAATTAACAACTATCCCTTGATTTTATTTACATTCGAACGACAACAAATGACCTTAAAAGCATTGAAATCGAATCAAACGAATTAATTCGGATAGAACGAACTTTGATTATTTAGAATAGTGTACAACTCAATCTAATTGACTTGATTTTACTGTAATGAGAACGAGTAAACTTTAACGCATTCTAATAGATTCAAAACAACTAAATCGGACGTAAGGAACTTCAATAAACAAGAATTAACAACAATCCCTTGGTTTTAATTACATTCGAATGACAACGAACGACCTTAAAAGCATTGAAATGGAATGAAATGAATTCAGTTGAATAGAACGAACTTTGATTATTTAGAATAGTGTACAACTCAATCCAATTGACTTGATTTTACAGTAATGAGAACGAGTAAACTTTAACGCATTCTAATAGATTCAAAACAACTAAATCGGATATAAGGAATTTTCAATAAACAAGAATTAACAACAATCCCTTGATTTTATATACATTCGAACGACAACGAACGACCTTAAAAGCATTGAAATCGAATCAAATGAATTCAGTCAGATAGAATGAACTTTGATTATTTCGAATAGTGTACAACTCAATCTAATAGACTTGATTTTACAGTAATGAGAACGAGTAAACTTTAACGCATTCTAATAAATTCAAAAAACCCAAATCGGATGTAAGGAACTTCAATAAACAAGAATTAACAACTATCCCTTGATTTTATTTACATTCGAACGACAACAAATGACCTTAAAAGCATTGAAATCGAATCAAACGAATTAATTCGGATAGAACGAACTTTGATTATTTAGAATAGTGTACAACTCAATCTAATTGACTTGATTTTACTGTAATGAGAACGAGTAAACTTTAACGCATTCTAATAGATTCAAAACAACTAAATCGGACGTAAGGAACTTCAATAAACAAGAATTAACAACAATCCCTTGGTTTTAATTACATTCGAATGACAACGAACGACCTTAAAAGCATTGAAATGGAATGAAATGAATTCAGTTGAATAGAACGAACTTTGATTATTTAGAATAGTGTACAACTCAATCCAATTGACTTGATTTTACAGTAATGAGAACGAGTAAACTTTAACGCATTCTAATAGATTCAAAACAACTAAATCGGATGTAAGGAATTTTCAATAAACAAGAATTAACAACAATCCCTTGATTTTATATACATTCGAACGACAACGAACGACCTTAAAAGCATTGAAATCGAATCAAATGAATTCAGTCAGATAGAATGAACTTTGATTATTTCGAATAGTGTACAACTCAATCTAATAGACTTGATTTTACAGTAATGAGAACGAGTAAACTTTAACGCATTCTAATAAATTCAAAAAACCCAAATCGGATGTAAGGAACTTCAATAAACAAGAATTAACAACTATCCCTTGATTTTATTTACATTCGAACGACAACAAATGACCTTAAAAGCATTGAAATCGAATCAAACGAATTAATTCGGATAGAACGAACTTTGATTATTTAGAATAGTGTACAACTCAATCTAATTGACTTGATTTTACTGTAATGAGAACGAGTAAACTTTAACGCATTCTAATAGATTCAAAACAACTAAATCGGACGTAAGGAACTTCAATAAACAAGAATTAACAACAATCCCTTGGTTTTAATTACATTCGAATGACAACGAACGACCTTAAAAGCATTGAAATGGAATGAAATGAATTCAGTTGAATAGAACGAACTTTGATTATTTAGAATAGTGTACAACTCAATCCAATTGACTTGATTTTACAGTAATGAGAACGAGTAAACTTTAACGCATTCTAATAGATTCAAAACAACTAAATCGGATGTAAGGAATTTTCAATAAACAAGAATTAACAACAATCCCTTGATTTTATATACATTCGAACGACAACGAACGACCTTAAAAGCATTGAAATCGAATCAAATGAATTCAGTCAGATAGAATGAACTTTGATTATTTCGAATAGTGTACAACTCAATCTAATAGACTTGATTTTACAGTAATGAGAACGAGTAAACTTTAACGCATTCTAATAAATTCAAAAAACCCAAATCGGATGTAAGGAACTTCAATAAACAAGAATTAACAACTATCCCTTGATTTTATTTACATTCGAACCACAACAAACGACCTTAAAAGCATTGAAATCGAATCAAACGAATTAATTCGGATAGAACGAACTTTGATTATTTAGAATAGTGTACAACTCAATCTAATTGACTTGATTTGACTGTAATGAGAACGAGTTAACTTTAACGCATTCTAATAGATTCAAAACAACCAAATCGAATGTAAGGAACTTCAATAAAGAAGAAGTAACAACAATCCCTTGATTTTATTTACATTCGAACGAAAACAAACGACCTTAAAAGCATTGAAATCAAATCAAATGAATTCTGTCGGATAGAATGAACTTTGATTATTTAGAATAGTGTACAACTCAATCTAATTGACTTGATTTGACTGTAATGAGAACGAGTAAACTTTAACGCATTCTAATAGATTCAAAACAACCGAATCGGATGTAAGGAACTTCAATAAACAAGAATTAACAACTATCCCTTGATTTTATTTACATTCGAACGACAACAAATGACCTTAAAAGCATTGAAATCGAATCAAACGAATTAATTCGGATAGAACGAACTTTGATTATTTAGAATAGTGTACAACTCAATCTATTTGACTTGATTTGACTGTAATGAGAACGAGTAAACTTTAACGCATTCTAATAGATTCAAAACAACCGAATCGGATGTAAGGAACTTCAATAAATAAGAACTAGCAACAATCCCTTTATTTCGTTTGCATTGGAACGACAAAAAATGACCTTAAAGGCGTTCGAATCGAATCAACTGAATTCAGTGGGATAGAATGAACTTTGATTATTTAGAATAGTTTACAACTCAACCTAATTGACTTAATTTGACTGTAATGTGAACGAATAAACTTTAACGCATTCCAATAGATTCAAAACAACCGAATCGGACGTAAGGAACTTCAATAAATAAGAACTAACAACAATCCCTTGATTTCGTTTGCATACGAACGACAACGGATGACGGTAAAGGCATTCAAATCGAATCAAATGAATTGAGTTGGATAGAATGAACTTTGATTATTTAGAATAGTGTACAACTCAATCTAATTGACTTGATTTTACTGTAATGAGAACGAGTAAACTTTAACGCATTCTAATAGATTCAAAACAACCAAATCGAACGTAAGGAACTTCAATAAACAAGAATTAACAACAATCCCTTGATTTTATATACATTTGAACGACAACGAACGACCTTAAAAGCATTGAAATCGAATCAAATGAATTCAGTCGGATAGAATGAATTTTGATTGTTTAGAATAGTGTACAACTCAATCTAATTGACTTGATTTTACAGTAATGAGAACAAGTAAACTTTAACGCATTCTAATAGATTCAAAACAACCAAATCGGATGTAAGGAATTTTCAATAAACAAGAATTAACAAAAATCCCTTGATTTTATATACATTCGAACGACAACGAACGACCTTAAAACCATTGAAATCGAATCAAATGAATTCGGTCGGATTGAATGAATTTTGATTATTTAGAATAGTGTACAACTCAATCTAATTGACTTGATTTTACAGTAATGAGAACGAGTAAACTTTAACGCATTATAATAGATTCAAAACAACCGAATCGGAGGTAAGGAACTTCAATAAATAAGAACTAGCAACAATCCCTTGATTTCGCTTACATTCGAACGACAACGGATGACGTTAAAGGCATTCAAATCGAATCAAATGAATTGAGTTGGATAGAATGAACTTTGATTATTTAGAATAGTGTACAACTCAATCTAATTGTCTTGATTTTACAGTAATGAGAACGAGTCAACTTTAACGCATTCTAATAAATTCAAAAAACCCAAATCGGATGTAAGGAACTTCAATAAACAAGAATTAACAACTATCCCCTGATTTTATTTACATTCGAACGACAACAAACGACCTTAAAAGCATTGAAATCGAATCAAATGAATTAATTCGTATAGAACGAACTTTGATTATTTAGAATAGTGTACAACTCAATCTAATTGACTTGATTTGACAGTAATGAGAACGAGTAAACTTTAACGCATTCTAATAGATTCAAAACAACCAAATCGAACGTAAGGAACTTCAATAAACAAGAATTAACAACTATCCCTTGATTTTATTTACATTCGAACGACAACAAATGACCTTAAAAGCATTGAAATCGAATCAAACGAATTAATTCGGATAGAACGAACTTTGATTATTTAGAATAGTGTACAACTCAATCTAATTGACTTGATTTGACTGTAATGAGAACGAGTAAACTTTAACGCATTCTAATAGATTCAAAACAACCGAATCGGATGTAAGGAACTTCAATAAATAAGAACTAGCAACAATCCCTTTATTTCGTTTGCATTGGAACGACAAAAAATGACCTTAAAGGCGTTCGAATCGAATCAACTGAATTCAGTGGGATAGAATGAACTTTGATTATTTAGAAAAGTTTACAACTCAATCTAATTGACTTAATTTGACTGTGATGTGAACGAATAAACTTTAACGCATTCCAATAGATTAAAAACAACCGAATCGGACGTAAGGAACTTCAATAAATAAGAACTAACAACAATCCCTTGATTTCGTTTGCATACGAACGACAACGGATGACGGTAAAGGCATTCAAATCGAATCAAATGAATTGAGTTGGATAGAATGAACTTTGATTATTTAGAATAGTGTGCAACTCAATCTAATTGACTTGATTTTACTGTAATGAGAACGAGTAAACTTTAACGCATTCTAATAGATTCAAAACAACCGAATCGGATATAAGGAACTTCAATAAATAAGAACTAGCAACAATCCCTTTATTTCGTTTGCATTGGAACGACAAAAAATGACCTTAAAGGCGTTCGAATCGAATCAACTGAATTCAGTGGGATAGAATGAACTTTGATTATTTAGAATAGTTTACAACTCAATCTAATTGACTTAATTTGACTGTAATGTGAACGAATAAACTTTAACGCATTCCAATAGATTCAAAACAACCGAATCGGACGTAAGGAACTTCAATAAATAAGAACTAACAACAATCCCTTGATTTCGTTTGCATACGAACGACAACGGATGACGGTAAAGGCATTCAAATCGAATCAAATGAATTGAGTTGGAAAGAATGAACTTTGATTATTTAGAATAGTGTACAACTCAATCTAATTGACTTGATTTTACTGTAATGAGAACGAGTAAACTTTAACGCATTCTAATAGATTGAAAACAACTAAATCGAACGTAAGGAACTTCAATAAACAAGAATTAACAACAATCCCTTGATTTTAATTACATTCGAATGACAACGAACGACCTTAAAAGCATTGAAATCGAATGAAATGAATTCAGTTGAATAGAACGAACTTTGATTATTTAGAATAGTGTACAACTCAATCTAATTGACTTGATTTTACAGTAATGAGAACGAGTAAACTTTAACGCATTCTAATAGATTCAAAACAACCAAATCGGATGTAAGGAATTTTCAATAAATAAGAATTAACAAGAATCCCTTGATTTTATATACATTCGAACGACAACGAACGACCTTAAAACCATTGAAATCGAATCAAATGAATTCGGTCGGATAGAATGAATTTTGATTATTTAGAATAGTGTACAACTCAATCTAATTGACTTGATTTTACAGTAATGAGAACGAGTAAACTTTAACGCATTCTAATAAATTCAAAAAACCCAAATCGGATGTAAGGAACTTCAATAAACAAGAATTAACAACTATCCCTTGATTTTATTTACATTCGAACGACAACAAACGACCTTAAAAGCATTGAAATCGAATCAAAGGAATTAATTCGGATACAAGGAACTTTGATTATTTAGAATAGTGTACAACTCAATCTAATTGACTTGATTTGACTGTAATGAGAACGAGTAAACTTTAACGCATTCTAATAGATTCAAAACAACCAAATCGAACGTAAGGAACTTCAATAAACAAGAAGTAACAACAATCCCTTGATTTTATTTACATTCGAACGAAAATAAACGACCTTAAAAGCATTGAAATCAAATCAAATGAATTCTGTCGGATAGAATGAACTTTGATTATTTAGAATAGTGTACAACTCAATCTAATTGACTTGATTTTACAGTAATGAGAACGAGTAAACTTTAACGCATTCTAATAAATTCAAAAAACCCAAATCGGATGTAAGGAACTTCAATAAACAAGAATTAACAACTATCCCTTGATTTTATTTACATTCGAACGACAACAAACGACCTTAAAAGCATTGAAATCGAATCAAACGAATTAATTCAGATAGAACGAACTTTGATTATTTAGAATAGTGTACAACTCAATCTAATTGACTTGATTTGTCTGTAATGAGAACGAGTAAACTTTAACGCATTCTAATAGATTCAAAACAACCGAATCGGAGGTAAGGAACTTTAATAAATAAGAACTAGCAACAATCCCTTTATTTCGTTTGCATTGGAACGACAAAAAATGACCTTAAAGGCGTTCGAATCGAATCAACTGAATTCAGTGGGATAGAATGAACTTTGATTATTTAGAATAGTTTATAACTCAATCTAATTGACTTAATTTGACTGTAATGTGAACGAATAAACTTTAACGCATTCCAATAGATTCAAAACAACCGAATCGGACGTAAGGAACTTCAATAAACAAGAATTAACAACTTTCCCTTGATTTTATTTACATTCGAACGAAAACGAACGACCTTAAAAGCATTGAAATCTAATCAAATGAATTTTGTCGGATAGAATGAACTTTGATTATTTAGAATAGTGTACAACTCAATCTAATTGACTTGATTTTATAGTAATGAGAACGAGTAAACTTTAACGCATTCTAATAAATTCAAAAAACCCAAATCGGATGTAAGGAACTTCAATAAACAAGAATTAACAACTATCCCTTGATTTTATTTACATTCGAACGACAACAAATGACCTTAAAAGCATTGAAATCGAATCAAACGAATTAATTCGGATAGAACGAACTTTGATTATTTAGAATAGTGTACAACTCAATCTAATTGACTTGATTTTACTGTAATGAGAACGAGTAAACTTTAACGCATTCTAATAGATTCAAAACAACTAAATCGGACGTAAGGAACTTCAATAAACAAGAATTAACAACAATCCCTTGGTTTTAATTACATTCGAATGACAACGAACGACCTTAAAAGCATTGAAATCGAATGAAATGAATTCAGTTGAATAGAACGAACTTTGATTATTTAAAATAGTGTACAACTCAATCCAATTGACTTGATTTTACAGTAATGAGAACGAGTAAACTTTAACGCATTCTAATAGATTCAAAACAACTAAATCGGATGTAAGGAATTTTCAATAAACAAGAATTAACAACAATCCCTTGATTTTATATACATTCGAACGACAACGAACGACCTTAAAAGCATTGAAATCGAATCAAATGAATTCAGTCAGATAGAATGAACTTTGATTATTTCGAATAGTGTACAACTCAATCTAATAGACTTGATTTTACAGTAATGAGAACGAGTAAACTTTAACGCATTCTAATAAATTCAAAAAACCCAAATCGGATGTAAGGAACTTCAATAAACAAGAATTAACAACTATCCCTTGATTTTATTTACATTCGAACGACAACAAACGACCTTAAAAGCATTGAAATCGAATCAAACGAATTAATTCGGATAGAACGAACTTTGATTATTTAGAATAGTGTACAACTCAATCTAATTGACTTGATTTGACTGTAATGAGAACGAGTTAACTTTAACGCATTCTAATAGATTCAAAACAACCAAATCGAATGTAAGGAACTTCAATAAAGAAGAAGTAACAACAATCCCTTGATTTTATTTACATTCGAACGAAAACAAACGACCTTAAAAGCATTGAAATCAAATCAAATGAATTCTGTCGGATAGAATGAACTTTGATTATTTAGAATAGTGTACAACTCAATCTAATTGACTTGATTTGACTGTAATGAGAACGAGTAAACTTTAACGCATTCTAATAGATTCAAAACAACCGAATCGGATGTAAGGAACTTCAATAAACAAGAATTAACAACTATCCCTTGATTTTATTTACATTCGAACGACAACAAATGACCTTAAAAGCATTGAAATCGAATCAAACGAATTAATTCGGATAGAACGAACTTTGATTATTTAGAATAGTGTACAACTCAATCTATTTGACTTGATTTGACTGTAATGAGAACAAGTAAACTTTAACGCATTCTAATAGATTCAAAACAACCGAATCGGATGTAAGGAACTTCAATAAATAAGAACTAGCAACAATCCCTTTATTTCGTTTGCATTGGAACGACAAAAAATGACCTTAAAGGCGTTCGAATCGAATCAACTGAATTCAGTGGGATAGAATGAACTTTGATTATTTAGAATAGTTTACAACTCAACCTAATTGACTTAATTTGACTGTAATGTGAACGAATAAACTTTAACGCATTCCAATAGATTCAAAACAACCGAATCGGACGTAAGGAACTTCAATAAATAAGAACTAACAACAATCCCTTGATTTCGTTTGCATACGAACGACAACGGATGACGGTAAAGGCAATCAAATCGAATCAAATGAATTGAGTTGGATAGAATGAACTTTGATTATTTAGAATAGTGTACAACTCAATCTAATTGACTTGATTTTACTGTAATGAGAACGAGTAAACTTTAACGCATTCTAATAGATTCAAAACAACCAAATCGAACGTAAGGAACTTCAATAAACAAGAATTAACAACAATCCCTTGATTTTATATACATTTGAACGACAACGAACGACCTTAAAAGCATTGAAATCGAATCAAATGAATTCAGTCGGATAGAATGAATTTTGATTGTTTAGAATAGTGTACAACTCAATCTAATTGACTTGATTTTACAGTAATGAGAACAAGTAAACTTTAACGCATTCTAATAGATTCAAAACAACCAAATCGGATGTAAGGAATTTTCAATAAACAAGAATTAACAAAAATCCCTTGATTTTATATACATTCGAACGATAACGAACGACCTTAAAACCATTGAAATCGAATCAAATGAATTCGGTCGGATTGAATGAATTTTGATTATTTAGAATAGTGTACAACTCAATCTAATTGACTTGATTTTACAGTAATGAGAACGAGTAAACTTTAACGCATTATAATAGATTCAAAACAACCGAATCGGAGGTAAGGAACTTCAATAAATAAGAACTAGCAACAATCCCTTGATTTCGCTTACATTCGAACGACAACGGATGACGTTAAAGGCATTCAAATCGAATCAAATGAATTGAGTTGGATAGAATGAACTTTGATTATTTAGAATAGTGTACAACTCAATCTAATTGTCTTGATTTTACAGTAATGAGAACGAGTCAACTTTAACGCATTCTAATAAATTTAAAAAACCCAAATCGGATGTAAGGAACTTCAATAAACAAGAATTAACAACTATCCCCTGATTTTATTTACATTCGAACGACAACAAACGACCTTAAAAGCATTGAAATCGAATCAAATGAATTAATTCGTATAGAACGAACTTTGATTATTTAGAATAGTGTACAACTCAATCTAATTGACTTGATTTGACAGTAATGAGAACGAGTAAACTTTAACGCATTCTAATAGATTCAAAACAACCAAATCGAACGTAAGGAACTTCAATAAACAAGAATTAACAACTATCCCTTGATTTTATTTACATTCGAACGACAACAAATGACTTTAAAAGCATTGAAATCGAATCAAACGAATTAATTCGGATAGAACGAACTTTGATTATTTAGAATAGTGTACAACTCAATCTAATTGACTTGATTTGACTGTAATGAGAACGAGTAAACTTTAACGCATTCTAATAGATTCAAAACAACCGAATCGGATGTAAGGAACTTCAATAAATAAGAACTAGCAACAATCCCTTTATTTCGTTTGCATTGGAACGACAAAAAATGACCTTAAAGGCGTTCGAATCGAATCAACTGAATTCAGTGGGATAGAATGAACTTTGATTATTTAGAAAAGTTTACAACTCAATCTAATTGACTTAATTTGACTGTGATGTGAACGAATAAACTTTAACGCATTCCAATAGATTAAAAACAACCGAATCGGACGTAAGGAACTTCAATAAATAAGAACTAACAACAATCCCTTGATTTCGTTTGCATACGAACGACAACGGATGACGGTAAAGGCATTCAAATCGAATCAAATGAATTGAGTTGGATAGAATGAACTTTGATTATTTAGAATAGTGTGCAACTCAATCTAATTGACTTGATTTTACTGTAATGAGAACGAGTAAACTTTAACGCATTCTAATAGATTCAAAACAACCGAATCGGATATAAGGAACTTCAATAAATAAGAACTAGCAACAATCCCTTTATTTCGTTTGCATTGGAACGACAAAAAATGACCTTAAAGGCGTTCGAATCGAATCAACTGAATTCAGTGGGATAGAATGAACTTTGATTATTTAGAATAGTTTACAACTCAATCTAATTGACTTAATTTGACTGTAATGTGAACGAATAAACTTTAACGCATTCCAATAGATTCAAAACAACCGAATCGGACGTAAGGAACTTCAATAAATAAGAACTAACAACAATCCCTTGATTTCGTTTGCATACGAACGACAACGGATGACGGTAAAGGCATTCAAATCGAATCAAATGAATTGAGTTGGATAGAATGAACTTTGATTATTTAGAATAGTGTACAACTCAATCTAATTGACTTGATTTTACTGTAATGAGAACGAGTAAACTTTAACGCATTCTAATAGATTCAAAACAACCAAATCGAACGTAAGGAACTTCAATAAACAAGAATTAACAACAATCCCTTGATTTTATATACATTTGAACGACAACGAACGACCTTAAAAGCATTGAAATCGAATCAAATGAATTCAGTCGGATAGAATGAATTTTGATTATTTAGAATAGTGTACAACTCAATCTAATTGACTTGATTTTACAGTAATGAGAACAAGTAAACTTTAACGCATTCTAATAGATTCAAAACAACCAAATCGGATGTAAGGAATTTTCAATAAACAAGAATTAAAAAAAATCCCTTGATTTTATATACATTCGAACGACAACGAACGACCTTAAAACCATTGAAATCGAATCAAATGAATTCGGTCGGATTGAATGAATTTTGATTATTTAGAATAGTGTACAACTCAATCTAATTGACTTGATTTGACTGTAATGAGAACGAGTAAACTTTAACGCATTCTAATAGATTCAAAACAACCAAATCGAACGTAAGGAACTTCAATAAACAAGAAGTAACAACAATCCCTTGATTTTATTTACATTCGAACGAAAATAAACGACCTTAAAAGCATTGAAATCAAATCAAATGAATTCTGTCGGATAGAATGAACTTTGATTATTTAGAATAGTGTACAACTCAATCTAATTGACTTGATTTTACAGTAATGAGAACGAGTAAACTTTAACGCATTCTAATAAATTCAAAAAACCCAAATCGGATGTAAGGAACTTCAATAAACAAGAATTAACAACTATCCCTTGATTTTATTTACATTCGAACGACAACAAACGACCTTAAAAGCATTGAAATCGAATCAAACGAATTAATTCAGATAGAACGAACTTTGATTATTTAGAATAGTGTACAACTCAATCTAATTGACTTGATTTGTCTGTAATGAGAACGAGTAAACTTTAACGCATTCTAATAGATTCAAAACAACCGAATCGGAGGTAAGGAACTTTAATAAATAAGAACTAGCAACAATCCCTTTATTTCGTTTGCATTGGAACGACAAAAAATGACCTTAAAGGCGTTCGAATCGAATCAACTGAATTCAGTGGGATAGAATGAACTTTGATTATTTAGAATAGTTTACAACTCAATCTAATTGACTTAATTTGACTGTAATGTGAACGAATAAACTTTAACGCATTCCAATAGATTCAAAACAACCGAATCGGACGTAAGGAACTTCAATAAACAAGAATTAACAACTATCCCTTGATTTTATTTACATTCGAACGAAAACGAACGACCTTAAAAGCATTGAAATCTAATCAAATGAATTTTGTCGGATAGAATGAACTTTGATTATTTAGAATAGTGTACAACTCAATCTAATTGACTTGATTTTATAGTAATGAGAACGAGTAAACTTTAACGCATTCTAATAAATTCAAAAAACCCAAATCGGATGTAAGGAACTTCAATAAACAAGAATTAACAACTATCCCTTGATTTTATTTACATTCGAACGACAACAAATGACCTTAAAAGCATTGAAATCGAATCAAACGAATTAATTCGGATAGAACGAACTTTGATTATTTAGAATAGTGTACAACTCAATCTAATTGACTTGATTTTACTGTAATGAGAACGAGTAAACTTTAACGCATTCTAATAGATTCAAAACAACTAAATCGGACGTAAGGAACTTCAATAAACAAGAATTAACAACAATCCCTTGGTTTTAATTACATTCGAATGACAACGAACGACCTTAAAAGCATTGAAATGGAATGAAATGAATTCAGTTGAATAGAACGAACTTTGATTATTTAGAATAGTGTACAACTCAATCCAATTGACTTGATTTTACAGTAATGAGAACGAGTAAACTTTAACGCATTCTAATAGATTCAAAACAACTAAATCGGATGTAAGGAATTTTCAATAAACAAGAATTAACAACAATCCCTTGATTTTATATACATTCGAACGACAACGAACGACCTTAAAAGCATTGAAATCGAATCAAATGAATTCAGTCAGATAGAATGAACTTTGATTATTTCGAATAGTGTACAACTCAATCTAATAGACTTGATTTTACAGTAATGAGAACGAGTAAACTTTAACGCATTCTAATAAATTCAAAAAACCCAAATCGGATGTAAGGAACTTCAATAAACAAGAATTAACAACTATCCCTTGATTTTATTTACATTCGAACGACAACAAACGACCTTAAAAGCATTGAAATCGAATCAAACGAATTAATTCGGATAGAACGAACTTTGATTATTTAGAATAGTGTACAACTCAATCTAATTGACTTGATTTGACTGTAATGAGAACGAGTTAACTTTAACGCATTCTAATAGATTCAAAACAACCAAATCGAATGTAAGGAACTTCAATAAAGAAGAAGTAACAACAATCCCTTGATTTTATTTACATTCGAACGAAAACAAACGACCTTAAAAGCATTGAAATCAAATCAAATGAATTCTGTCGGATAGAATGAACTTTGATTATTTAGAATAGTGTACAACTCAATCTAATTGACTTGATTTGACTGTAATGAGAACGAGTAAACTTTAACGCATTCTAATAGATTCAAAACAACCGAATCGGATGTAAGGAACTTCAATAAACAAGAATTAACAACTATCCCTTGATTTTATTTACATTCGAACGACAACAAATGACCTTAAAAGCATTGAAATCGAATCAAACGAATTAATTCGGATAGAACGAACTTTGATTATTTAGAATAGTGTACAACTCAATCTATTTGACTTGATTTGACTGTAATGAGAACAAGTAAACTTTAACGCATTCTAATAGATTCAAAACAACCGAATCGGATGTAAGGAACTTCAATAAATAAGAACTAGCAACAATCCCTTTATTTCGTTTGCATTGGAACGACAAAAAATGACCTTAAAGGCGTTCGAATCGAATCAACTGAATTCAGTGGGATAGAATGAACTTTGATTATTTAGAATAGTTTACAACTCAACCTAATTGACTTAATTTGACTGTAATGTGAACGAATAAACTTTAACGCATTCCAATAGATTCAAAACAACCGAATCGGACGTAAGGAACTTCAATAAATAAGAACTAACAACAATCCCTTGATTTCGTTTGCATACGAACGACAACGGATGACGGTAAAGGCATTCAAATCGAATCAAATGAATTGAGTTGGATAGAATGAACTTTGATTATTTAGAATAGTGTACAACTCAATCTAATTGACTTGATTTTACTGTAATGAGAACGAGTAAACTTTAACGCATTCTAATAGATTCAAAACAACCAAATCGAACGTAAGGAACTTCAATAAACAAGAATTAACAACAATCCCTTGATTTTATATACATTTGAACGACAACGAACGACCTTAAAAGCATTGAAATCGAATCAAATGAATTCAGTCGGATAGAATGAATTTTGATTGTTTAGAATAGTGTACAACTCAATCTAATTGACTTGATTTTACAGTAATGAGAACAAGTAAACTTTAACGCATTCTAATAGATTCAAAACAACCAAATCGGATGTAAGGAATTTTCAATAAACAAGAATTAACAAAAATCCCTTGATTTTATATACATTCGAACGATAACGAACGACCTTAAAACCATTGAAATCGAATCAAATGAATTCGGTCGGATTGAATGAATTTTGATTATTTAGAATAGTGTACAACTCAATCTAATTGACTTGATTTTACAGTAATGAGAACGAGTAAACTTTAACGCATTATAATAGATTCAAAACAACCGAATCGGAGGTAAGGAACTTCAATAAATAAGAACTAGCAACAATCCCTTGATTTCGCTTACATTCGAACGACAACGGATGACGTTAAAGGCATTCAAATCGAATCAAATGAATTGAGTTGGATAGAATGAACTTTGATTATTTAGAATAGTGTACAACTCAATCTAATTGTCTTGATTTTACAGTAATGAGAACGAGTCAACTTTAACGCATTCTAATAAATTCAAAAAACCCAAATCGGATGTAAGGAACTTCAATAAACAAGAATTAACAACTATCCCCTGATTTTATTTACATTCGAACGACAACAAACGACCTTAAAAGCATTGAAATCGAATCAAATGAATTAATTCGTATAGAACGAACTTTGATTATTTAGAATAGTGTACAACTCAATCTAATTGACTTGATTTGACAGTAATGAGAACGAGTAAACTTTAACGCATTCTAATAGATTCAAAACAACCAAATCGAACGTAAGGAACTTCAATAAACAAGAATTAACAACTATCCCTTGATTTTATTTACATTCGAACGACAACAAATGACTTTAAAAGCATTGAAATCGAATCAAACGAATTAATTCGGATAGAACGAACTTTGATTATTTAGAATAGTGTACAACTCAATCTAATTGACTTGATTTGACTGTAATGAGAACGAGTAAACTTTAACGCATTCTAATAGATTCAAAACAACCGAATCGGATGTAAGGAACTTCAATAAATAAGAACTAGCAACAATCCCTTTATTTCGTTTGCATTGGAACGACAAAAAATGACCTTAAAGGCGTTCGAATCGAATCAACTGAATTCAGTGGGATAGAATGAACTTTGATTATTTAGAAAAGTTTACAACTCAATCTAATTGACTTAATTTGACTGTGATGTGAACGAATAAACTTTAACGCATTCCAATAGATTAAAAACAACCGAATCGGACGTAAGGAACTTCAATAAATAAGAACTAACAACAATCCCTTGATTTCGTTTGCATACGAACGACAACGGATGACGGTAAAGGCATTCAAATCGAATCAAATGAATTGAGTTGGATAGAATGAACTTTGATTATTTAGAATAGTGTGCAACTCAATCTAATTGACTTGATTTTACTGTAATGAGAACGAGTAAACTTTAACGCATTCTAATAGATTCAAAACAACCGAATCGGATATAAGGAACTTCAATAAATAAGAACTAGCAACAATCCCTTTATTTCGTTTGCATTGGAACGACAAAAAATGACCTTAAAGGCGTTCGAATCGAATCAACTGAATTCAGTGGGATAGAATGAACTTTGATTATTTAGAATAGTTTACAACTCAATCTAATTGACTTAATTTGACTGTAATGTGAACGAATAAACTTTAACGCATTCCAATAGATTCAAAACAACCGAATCGGACGTAAGGAACTTCAATAAATAAGAACTAACAACAATCCCTTGATTTCGTTTGCATACGAACGACAACGGATGACGGTAAAGGCATTCAAATCGAATCAAATGAATTGAGTTGGATAGAATGAACTTTGATTATTTAGAATAGTGTACAACTCAATCTAATTGACTTGATTTTACTGTAATGAGAACGAGTAAACTTTAACGCATTCTAATAGATTCAAAACAACCAAATCGAACGTAAGGAACTTCAATAAACAAGAATTAACAACAATCCCTTGATTTTATATACATTTGAACGACAACGAACGACCTTAAAAGCATTGAAATCGAATCAAATGAATTCAGTCGGATAGAATGAATTTTGATTATTTAGAATAGTGTACAACTCAATCTAATTGACTTGATTTTACAGTAATGAGAACAAGTAAACTTTAACGCATTCTAATAGATTCAAAACAACCAAATCGGATGTAAGGAATTTTCAATAAACAAGAATTAAAAAAAATCCCTTGATTTTATATACATTCGAACGACAACGAACGACCTTAAAACCATTGAAATCGAATCAAATGAATTCGGTCGGATTGAATGAATTTTGATTATTTAGAATAGTGTACAACTCAATCTAATTGACTTGATTTTACAGTAATGAGAACGAGTAAACTTTAACGCATTATAATAGATTCAAAACAACCGAATCGGACGTAAGGAACTTCAATAAATAAGAACTAACAACAATCCCTTGATTTCGTTTGCATACGAACGACAACGGATGACGGTAAAGGCATTCAAATCGAATCAAATGAATTGAGTTGGATAGAATGAACTTTGATTATTTAGAATAGTGTACAACTCAATCTAATTGACTTGATTTTACTGTAATGAGAACGAGTAAACTTTAACGCATTCTAATAGATTCAAAACAACCAAATCGAACGTAAGGAACTTCAATAAACAAGAATTAGCAACAATCCCTTGATTTTAATTACATTCGAATGACAACGAACGACCTTAAAAGCATTGAAATCGAATGAAATGAATTCAGTTGAATAGAACGAACTTTGATTATTTAGAGTAGTGTACAACTCAATCTAATTGACTTGATTTTACAGTAATGAGAACGAGTAAACTTTAACGCATTCTACTAGATTCAAAACAACCAAATCGGATGTAAGGAATTTTCAATATACAAGAATTAACAACAATCTCTTGATTTTTTATACATTTGAACGACAACGAACGACCTTAAAAGCATTGAAATCGAATCAAATGAATTCCGTCGGATAGAAGGAATTTTGATTATTTAGAATAGTGTACAACTCAATCTAATTGACTTGATTTTACTGTAATGTGAACGAGTAAACTTTAACGCATTCTAATAGATTCAAAACAACCAAATCGAACGTAAGGAACTTCAATAAACAAGAATTAACAACAATCCCTTGATTTTATATACATTTGAACGACAACGAACGACCTTAAAAGCATTGAAATCGAATCAAATGAATTCAGTCGGATAGAATGAATTTTGATTATTTAGAATAGTGTACAACTCAATCTAATTGACTTGATTTTACAGTAATGAGAACAAGTAAACTTTAACGCATTCTAATAGATTCAAAACAACCAAATCGGATGTAAGGAATTTTCAATAAACAAGAATTAAAAAAATCCTTTGATTTTATATACATTCGAACGACAACGAACGACCTTAAAACCATTGAAATCGAATCAAATGAATTCGGTCGGATAGAATGAACTTTGATTATTTAGAATAGTGTACAACTCAATCTAATTGACTTGATTTGACTGTAATGAGAACGAGTAAACTTTAACGCATTCGAATAGATTCAAAACAACCGAATCGGAGGTAAGGAACTTTAATAAATAAGAACTAGCAACAATCCCTTTATTTCTTTTGCATTGGAACGACAAAAAATGACCTTAAAGGCGTTCGAATCGAATCAACTGAATTCAGTGGGATAGAATGAACTTTGATTATTTAGAAAAGTTTACAACTCAATCTAATTGACTTAATTTGACTGTGATGTGAACGAATAAACTTTAACGCATTCCAATAGATTAAAAATAACCGAATCGGATGTAAGGAACTTCAATAAATAAGAACTAACAACAATCCCTTGATTTCGTTTGCATACGAACGACAACGGATGACGGTAAAGGCATTCAAATCGAATCAAATGAATTGAGTTGGATAGAATGAACTTTGATTATTTAGAATAGTGTACAACTCAATCTAATTGACTTGATTTTACTGTAATGAGAACGAGTAAACTTTAACGCATTCTAATAGATTCAAAACAACTAAATCGGACGTAAGGAACTTCAATAAATAAGAATTAGCAACAATCCCTTGATTTTAATTACATTCGAATGACAACGAACGACCTTAAAAGCATTCAAATCGAATCAAATGAATTGAGTTGGATAGAATGAACTTTGATTATTTAGAATAGTGTACAACTCAATCTAATTGACTTGATTTTACTGTAATGAGAACGAGTAAACTTTAACGCATTCAAATAGATTCAAAACAACCAAATCGAACGTAAGGAACTTCAATACACAAGAATTAACAACAATCCCTTGATTTTATATACATTTGAACGACAACGAACGACCTTAAAAGCATTGAAATCGAATCAATTGAATTCAGTCGGATAGAATGAATTTTGATTATTTAGAATAGTGTACAACTCAATCTAATTGACTTGATTTTACAGTATTGAGAACGAGTAAACTTTAACGCATTCTAATAGATTCAAAACAACCAAATCGGATGTAAGGAATTTTCAATAAACAAGAATTAACAAAAATCTCTTGATTTTATATACATTCGAACGACAACGAACGACCTTAAAACCATTGAAATCGAATCAAATGAATTCGGTCGGATAGAATGAATTTTGATTATTTAGAATAGTGTACAACTTAATCTAATTGACTTGATTTTACAGTAATGAGAACGAGTAAACTTTAACGCATTCTAATAGATTCAAAACAACCAAATCGGATGTAAGGAATTTTCAATAAACAAGAATTAACAACAATCCCTTGATTTTATATACATTGGAACGACAACGAACGACCTTAAAAGCATTGAAATCGAATCAAATGAATTCAGTCGAATAGAACGAACTTTGATTATTTAGAATAGTGTACAACTCAATCTAATTGACTTGATTTTACAGTAATGAGAACGAGTAAACTTTAACGCATTCTAATAGATTCAAAACAACCAAATCGGATGTAAGGAATTTTCAATAAACAAGAATTAACAACAATCCCTTGATTTTATATACATTTGAACGACAACGAACGACCTTAAAAGCATTGAAATCGAATCAAATGAATTCAGTCGGATAGAATGAATTTTGATTATTTAGAATAGTGTACAACGCAATCTAATTGACTTCATTTTATAGTAATGAGAACGAGTAAACTTTAACGCATTCTAATAAATTCAAAAAACCCAAATCGGATGTAAGGAACTTCAATAAACAAGAATTAACAACTATTCCTCGATTTTATTTACATTCGAACGGCAACAAACGACCTTAAAAGCATTGTAATCGAATCAAATGAATTAATTCGGATAGAACGAACTTTGATTATTTAGAATATTGTACAATTCAATCTAATTGACTTGATTCGACTGTAATGAGCACGAGTAAACTTTAACCCATTCTAATAGATTCAAAACAACCAAATCGAACGTAAGGAACTTCAATAAACAAGAATTAACAACAAGCCCTTGATTTTATATACATTCGAACGACAACGAACGACCTTAAAAGCATTGAAATCGAATCAAATGAATTCAGTCGGATAGAATGAATTTTGATTATTTTGAATAGTGTACAACTCAATCTAATTGACTTGATTTTACAGCAATGAGAACGAGTAAACTTTAACGCATTCTAATAAATTCGAAAAACCCAAATCGGATGTAACGAACTTCAATAAACAAGAATTAACAACTATTCCTCAATTTTATTTACATTCGAACGGCAACAAACGACCTTAAAAGCATTGTAATCGAATCAAATGAATTAATTCGGATAGAACGAACTTTGATTATTTAGAATATTGTACAATTTAATCTAATTGACTTGATTCGACTGTAATGAGAACGAGTAAACTTTAACGCATTCTAATAGATTCAAAACAACCGAATCGGATGTAAGGAACTTCAATAAATAAGAACTAGCAACAATCCCTTTATTTCGTTTGCATTGGAACGACAACAAATGACCTTAAAGGCGTTCGAATCGAATCAACTGAATTCAGTGGAATAGAATGAACTTTGATTATTTAGAATAGTTTACAACTCAATCTAATTGACTTAATTTGACTGTAATGTGAACGAATAAACTTTAACGCATTCCAATAGATTCAAAACAACCGAATCGGACGTAAGGAACTTCAATAAATAAGAACTAACAACAATCCCTTGATTTCGTTTGCATACGAACGACAACGGATGACGGTATAGGCATTCAAATCGAATCAAATGAATTGAGTTGGATAGAATGAACTTTGATTATTTACAATAGTGTACAACTCAATCTAATTGACTTGATTTTACTGTAATGAGAACGAGTAAACTTTAACGCATTCAAATAGATTCAAAACAACCAAATCGAACGTAAGGAACTTCAATACACAAGAATTAACAACAATCCCTTGATTTTATATACATTTGAACGACAACGAACGACCTTAAAAGCATTGAAATCGAATCAATTGAATTCAGTCGGATAGAATGAATTTTGATTATTTAGAATAGTGTACAACTCAATCTAATTGACTTGATTTTACAGTATTGAGAACGAGTAAACTTTAACGCATTCTAATAGATTCAAAACAACCAAATCGGATGTAAGGAATTTTCAATAAACAAGAATTAACAAAAATCCCTTGATTTTATATACATTCGAACGACAACGAACGACCTTAAAACCATTGAAATCGAATCAAATGAATTCGGTCGGATAGAATGAATTTTGATTATTTAGAAAAGTGTACAACTCAATCTAATTGACTTGATTTTACAGTAATGAGAACGAGTAAACTTAACGCATTATAATAGATTCAAAACAACCGAATCGGACGTAAGGAACTTCAATAAATAAGAACTAACAACAATCCCTTGATTTCGTTTGCATACGAACGACAACGGATGACGGTAAAGGCATTCAAATCGAATCAAATGAATTGAGTTGGATAGAATGAACTTTGATTATTTAGAATAGTGTACAACTCAATCTAATTGACTTGATTTTACTGTAATGAGAACGAGTAAACTTTAACGCATTCTAATAGATTCAAAACAACCAAATCGAACGTAAGGAACTTCAATAAACAAGAATTAACAACAATCCCTTGATTTTATATACATTTGAACGACAACGAACGACCTTAAAAGCATTGAAATCGAATCAAATGAATTCAGTCGGATAGAATGAATTTTGATTATTTAGAATAGTGTACAACTCAATCTAATTGACTTGATTTTACAGTAATGAGAACAAGTAAACTTTAACGCATTCTAATAGATTCAAAACAACCAAATCGGATGTAAGGAATTTTCAATAAACAAGAATTAAAAAAAATCCCTTGATTTTATATACATTCGAACGACAACGAACGACCTTAAAACCATTGAAATCGAATCAAATGAATTCGGTCGGATAGAATGAACTTTGATTATTTAGAATAGTGTACAACTCAATCTAATGGACTTGATTTGACTGTAATGAGAACGAGTAAACTTTAACGCATTCGAATAGATTCAAAACAACCGAATCGGAGGTAAGGAACTTTAATAAATAAGAACTAGCAACAATCCCTTTATTTCGTTTGCATTGGAACGACAAAAAATGACCTTAAAGGCGTTCGAATCGAATCAACTGAATTCAGTGGGATAGAATGAACTTTGATTATTTAGAAATGTTTACAACTCAATCTAATTGACTTAATTTGACTGTGATGTGAACGAATAAACTTTAACGCATTCCAATAGATTAAAAATAACCGAATCGGATGTAAGGAACTTCAATAAATAAGAACTAACAACAATCCCTTGATTTCGTTTGCATACGAACGACAACGGATGACGGTAAAGGCATTCAAATCGAATCAAATGAATTGAGTTGGATAGAATGAACTTTGATTATTTAGAATAGTGTACAACTCAATCTAATTGACTTGATTTTACTGTAATGAGAACGAGTAAACTTTAACGCATTCTAATAGATTCAAAACAACTAAATCGGACGTAAGGAACTTCAATAAATAAGAATTAGCAACAATCCCTTGATTTTAATTACATTCGAATGACAACGAACGACCTTAAAAGCATTGAAATCGAATGAAATGAATTCAGTTGAATAGAACGAACTTTGATTATTTAGAGTAGTGTACAACTCAATCTAATTGACTTGATTTTACAGTAATGAGAACGAGTAAACTTTAACGCATTCTACTAGATTCAAAACAACCAAATCGGATGTAAGGAATTTTCAATATACAAGAATTAACAACAATCTCTTGATTTTTTATACATTTGAACGACAACGAACGACCTTAAAAGCATTGAAATCGAATCAAATGAATTCCGTCGGATAGAAGGAATTTTGATTATTTAGAATAGTGTACAACTCAATCTAATTGACTTGATTTTACTGTAATGTGAACGAGTAAACTTTAACGCATTCTAATAGATTCAAAACAACCAAATCGAACGTAAGGAACTTCAATAAACAAGAATTAACAACAATCCCTTGATTTTATATACATTTGAACGACAACGAACGACCTTAAAAGCATTGAAATCGAATCAAATGAATTCAGTCGGATAGAATGAATTTTGATTATTTAGAATAGTGTACAACTCAATCTAATTGACTTGATTTTACAGTAATGAGAACAAGTAAACTTTAACGCATTCTAATAGATTCAAAACAACCAAATCGGATGTAAGGAATTTTCAATAAACAAGAATTAAAAAAATCCTTTGATTTTATATACATTCGAACGACAACGAACGACCTTAAAACCATTGAAATCGAATCAAATGAATTCGGTCGGATAGAATGAACTTTGATTATTTAGAATAGTGTACAACTCAATCTAATTGACTTGATTTGACTGTAATGAGAACGAGTAAACTTTAACGCATTCGAATAGATTCAAAACAACCGAATCGGAGGTAAGGAACTTTAATAAATAAGAACTAGCAACAATCCCTTTATTTCTTTTGCATTGGAACGACAAAAAATGACCTTAAAGGCGTTCGAATCGAATCAACTGAATTCAGTGGGATAGAATGAACTTTGATTATTTAGAAAAGTTTACAACTCAATCTAATTGACTTAATTTGACTGTGATGTGAACGAATAAACTTTAACGCATTCCAATAGATTAAAAATAACCGAATCGGATGTAAGGAACTTCAATAAATAAGAACTAACAACAATCCCTTGATTTCGTTTGCATACGAACGACAACGGATGACGGTAAAGGCATTCAAATCGAATCAAATGAATTGAGTTGGATAGAATGAACTTTGATTATTTAGAATAGTGTACAACTCAATCTAATTGACTTGATTTTACTGTAATGAGAACGAGTAAACTTTAACGCATTCTAATAGATTCAAAACAACTAAATCGGACGTAAGGAACTTCAATAAATAAGAATTAGCAACAATCCCTTGATTTTAATTACATTCGAATGACAACGAACGACCTTAAAAGCATTCAAATCGAATCAAATGAATTGAGTTGGATAGAATGAACTTTGATTATTTAGAATAGTGTACAACTCAATCTAATTGACTTGATTTTACTGTAATGAGAACGAGTAAACTTTAACGCATTCAAATAGATTCAAAACAACCAAATCGAACGTAAGGAACTTCAATACACAAGAATTAACAACAATCCCTTGATTTTATATACATTTGAACGACAACGAACGACCTTAAAAGCATTGAAATCGAATCAATTGAATTCAGTCGGATAGAATGAATTTTGATTATTTAGAATAGTGTACAACTCAATCTAATTGACTTGATTTTACAGTATTGAGAACGAGTAAACTTTAACGCATTCTAATAGATTCAAAACAACCAAATCGGATGTAAGGAATTTTCAATAAACAAGAATTAACAAAAATCTCTTGATTTTATATACATTCGAACGACAACGAACGACCTTAAAACCATTGAAATCGAATCAAATGAATTCGGTCGGATAGAATGAATTTTGATTATTTAGAATAGTGTACAACTTAATCTAATTGACTTGATTTTACAGTAATGAGAACGAGTAAACTTTAACGCATTCTAATAGATTCAAAACAACCAAATCGGATGTAAGGAATTTTCAATAAACAAGAATTAACAACAATCCCTTGATTTTATATACATTGGAACGACAACGAACGACCTTAAAAGCATTGAAATCGAATCAAATGAATTCAGTCGAATAGAACGAACTTTGATTATTTAGAATAGTGTACAACTCAATCTAATTGACTTGATTTTACAGTAATGAGAACGAGTAAACTTTAACGCATTCTAATAGATTCAAAACAACCAAATCGGATGTAAGGAATTTTCAATAAACAAGAATTAACAACAATCCCTTGATTTTATATACATTTGAACGACAACGAACGACCTTAAAAGCATTGAAATCGAATCAAATGAATTCAGTCGGATAGAATGAATTTTGATTATTTAGAATAGTGTACAACGCAATCTAATTGACTTCATTTTATAGTAATGAGAACGAGTAAACTTTAACGCATTCTAATAAATTCAAAAAACCCAAATCGGATGTAAGGAACTTCAATAAACAAGAATTAACAACTATTCCTCGATTTTATTTACATTCGAACGGCAACAAACGACCTTAAAAGCATTGTAATCGAATCAAATGAATTAATTCGGATAGAACGAACTTTGATTATTTAGAATATTGTACAATTCAATCTAATTGACTTGATTCGACTGTAATGAGCACGAGTAAACTTTAACCCATTCTAATAGATTCAAAACAACCAAATCGAACGTAAGGAACTTCAATAAACAAGAATTAACAACAAGCCCTTGATTTTATATACATTCGAACGACAACGAACGACCTTAAAAGCATTGAAATCGAATCAATTGAATTCAGTCGGATAGAATGAATTTTGATTATTTAGAATAGTGTACAACTCAATCTAATTGACTTGATTTTACAGTATTGAGAACGAGTAAACTTTAACGCATTCTAATAGATTCAAAACAACCAAATCGGATGTAAGGAACTTCAATAAACAAGAATTAACAACTATTCCTCAATTTTATTTACATTCGAACGGCAACAAACGACCTTAAAAGCATTGTAATCGAATCAAATGAATTAATTCGGATAGAACGAACTTTGATTATTTAGAATATTGTACAATTTAATCTAATTGACTTGATTCGACTGTAATGAGAACGAGTAAACTTTAACGCATTCTAATAGATTCAAAACAACCGAATCGGATGTAAGGAACTTCAATAAATAAGAACTAGCAACAATCCCTTTATTTCGTTTGCATTGGAACGACAACAAATGACCTTAAAGGCGTTCGAATCGAATCAACTGAATTCAGTGGAATAGAATGAACTTTGATTATTTAGAATAGTTTACAACTCAATCTAATTGACTTAATTTGACTGTAATGTGAACGAATAAACTTTAACGCATTCCAATAGATTCAAAACAACCGAATCGGACGTAAGGAACTTCAATAAATAAGAACTAACAACAATCCCTTGATTTCGTTTGCATACGAACGACAACGGATGACGGTATAGGCATTCAAATCGAATCAAATGAATTGAGTTGGATAGAATGAACTTTGATTATTTACAATAGTGTACAACTCAATCTAATTGACTTGATTTTACTGTAATGAGAACGAGTAAACTTTAACGCATTCAAATAGATTCAAAACAACCAAATCGAACGTAAGGAACTTCAATACACAAGAATTAACAACAATCCCTTGATTTTATATACATTTGAACGACAACGAACGACCTTAAAAGCATTGAAATCGAATCAATTGAATTCAGTCGGATAGAATGAATTTTGATTATTTAGAATAGTGTACAACTCAATCTAATTGACTTGATTTTACAGTATTGAGAACGAGTAAACTTTAACGCATTCTAATAGATTCAAAACAACCAAATCGGATGTAAGGAATTTTCAATAAACAAGAATTAACAAAAATCCCTTGATTTTATATACATTCGAACGACAACGAACGACCTTAAAACCATTGAAATCGAATCAAATGAATTCGGTCGGATAGAATGAATTTTGATTATTTAGAAAAGTGTACAACTCAATCTAATTGACTTGATTTTACAGTAATGAGAACGAGTAAACTTTAACGCATTCTAATAGATTCAAAACAACCAAATCGGATGTAAGGAATTTTCAATAAACAAGAATTAACAACAATCCCTTGATTTTATATACATTGGAACGACAACGAACGACCTTAAAAGCATTGAAATCGAATCAAATGAATTCAGTCGAATAGAACGAACTTTGATTATTTAGAATAGTGTACAACTCGATCTAATTGACTTGATTTTACAGTAATGAGAACGAGTAAACTTTAACGCATTCTAATAGATTCAAAACAACCAAATCGGATGTAAGGAATTTTCAATAAACAAGAATTAACAACAATCCCTTGATTTTATATACATTTGAACGACAACGAACGACCTTAAAAGCATTGAAATCGAATCAAATGAATTCAGTCGGATAGAATGAATTTTGATTATTTAGAATAGTGTACAACGCAATCTAATTGACTTCATTTTATAGTAATGAGAACGAGTAAACTTTAACGCATTCTAATAAATACAAAAAACCCAAATCGGATGTAAGGAACTTCAATAAACAAGAATTAACAACTATCACTTGATTTTATTTAAATTCGAACGACAACAAACGACCTTAAAAGCATTGAAATCGAATCAAATGAATTAATTCGGATAGAACGAACTTTGATTATTTAGAATAGTGTACAACTCAATCTAATTGACTTGATTTGACTGTAATGAGAACGAGTAAACTTTAACGTATTCTAATAGATTCAAAACAACTGAATCGGATGTAAGAAACTTCAATAAATAAGAACTAGCAACAATCCCTTTATTTCGTTTCCATTGGAACGACAACAAATGACCTTAAAGGCGTTCGAATCGAATCAACTGAATTCTGTCGGATAGAATGAACTGTGATTATTTAGAATTGTGTACAACTAATCTAATTGACTTAATTTGACTGTAATGTGAACGAGTAAACTTTAACGCATTCTAATAGATTCAAAACAACCGAATCGGAGATAAGGAACTTCAATAAATAAGAACTAGCAACAATTCCTTGATTTCGTTTACATTCGAACGACAACGGATGACGTTAAAGACATTCAAATCGAATCAAATGAATTGAGTTGGATAGAATGAACTTTGATTATTTAGAATAGTGTACAACTCAATCTAATTGACTTGATTTTACTGTAATGAGAACGAGTAAACTTTAACGCATTCTAATAGATTCAAGACAAACTTCAATAAACAAGAATTAACAATAATCCCTTGATTTTATTTACATTCGAAGGACAACGAACGACCTTAAAAGCATTGAAATCGAATCAAATGAATTCAGTCGAATAGAACGAACTTTGATTATTTACAATAGTATACAACTCAATCTAATTGACTTGATTTTACAGTAATGAGAACGAGTAAACTTTAACGTCTTCTAATAGATTCAAAACAACCAAATCGGATGTAAGGAATTTTCAATAAACAAAAATTAACAACAATCTCTTGATTTTATATACATTCGAACGACAACGAACGACCTTAAAAGCATTGAAATCGAATCAAATGAATTCGGTCGGATAGAACGAACTTTGATTATTTAGAATAGAGTACAACTCAATCTAATTGACTTGATTTTACAGTAATGAGAACGAGTAAACTTTAACGCATTCTAATAGATTCAAAACAACTGAATCGGATGTAAGGAACTTCAATAAACAAGAATTAACAACTATCCCTTGATTTTATTTACATTCGAACGACAACAAATGACCTTAAAAGCATTGAAATCGAATCAAATGAATTAATTCGTATAGAACGAACTTTGATTATTTAGAATAGTGTACAACTAATCTAATTGACTTAATTTGACTGTAATGTGAACGAGTAAACTTTAACGCATTCAAATAGATTCAAAACAACCGAATCGGAGATAAGGAACTTCAATAAATAAGAACTAGCAACAATTCCTTGATTTCGTTTACATTCGAACGACAACGGATGACGTTAAAGGCATTCAAATCGAATCAAATGAATTGAGTTGGATAGAATGAACTTTGATTATTTAGAATAGTGTACAACTCAATCTAATTGACTTGATTTTACTGTAATGAGAACGAGTAAACTTTAACGCATTCTAATAGATTCAAGACAAACTTCAATAAACAAGAATTAACAACTATCCCTTGATTTTATTTACATTCGAAGGACAACGAACGACCTTAAAAGCATTGAAATCGAATCAAATGAATTCAGTCGAATAGAACGAACTTTGATTATTTACAATAGTGTACAACTCAATCTAATTGACTTGATTTTACAGTAATGAGAACGAGTAAACTTTAACGTATTCTAATAGATTCAAAACAACCAAATCGGATGTAAGGAATTTTCAATAAACAAAAATTAACAACAATCCCTTGATTTTATATACATTCGAACGACAACGAACGACCTTAAAAGCATTGAAATCGAATCAAATGAATTCGGTCGGATAGAATGAACTTTGATTATTTAGAATAGTGTACAACTCAATCTAATTGACTTGATTTTACAGTAATGAGAACGAGTCAACTTTAACGCATTCTAATAAATTCGAAAAACCCAAATCGGATGTAAGGAACTTCAATAAACAAGAATTAACAACTATCCCTTGATTTTGTTTACATTCGAACGACAACAAACGACCTTAAAAGCATTGAAATCGAATCAAATGAATTAATTCGTATATAACGAACTTTGATTATTTAGAATAGTGTACAACTCAATCTAATTGACTTGATTTGACTGTAATGACAACGAGTAAACTTTAACGCATTCTAATAGATTCAAGACAAACTTCAATAAACAAGAATTAACAACAATCCCTTTATTTTATTTACATTCGAAGGACAACGAACGACCTTAAAAGCATTGAAATCGAATCAAATGAATTCAGTCGAATAGAACGAACTTTGATTATTTACAATAGTGTACAACTCAATCTAATTGACTTGATTTTACAGTAATGAGAACGAGTAAACTTTAACGCATTCTAATAGATTCAAAACAACCAAATCGGATGTAAGGAATTTTCAATAAACAAAAATTAACAACATTCCCTTGATTTTAAATACATTCGAACGACAACGAACGGCCTTAAAAGCATTGAAATCGAAACAAATGAATTCGGTCGGATAGAATGAACTTTGATTATTTAGAATAGTGTACAACTCAATCTAATTGACTTGATTTTACAGTAATGAGAACTAGTAAACTTTAACGCATTCTAATAAATTCAAAAAACCCAAATCGGATGTAAGGAACTTCAAAAAAAAAGAATTAACAACTATCCCTTGATTTTATTTACATTCGAACGACAACAAACGACCTTAAAAGCATTGAAATCGAATCAAATGAATTAATTCGGATAGAACGAACTTTGATTATTTAGAATAGTGTACAACTCAATCTAATTGACTTGATTTGACTGTAATGAGAACGAGTAAACTTTAACGCATTCTAATAGATTCAAAACAACCGAATCGGAGGTAAGGAACTTCAATAAATAAGAACTAGCAACAATCCCTTGATTTCGCTTACATTCGAACGACAACGGATGACGTTAAAGGCATTCAAATCGAATCAAATGAATTGAGTTGGATAGAATGAACTTTGATTATTTAGAATAGTGTACAACTCAATCTAATTGACTTGATTTTACAGTAATGAGAACGAGTCAACTTTAACGCATTCTAATAAATTCAAAAAACCCAAATCGGATGTAAGGAACTTCAATAAACAAGAATTAACAAAAATCCCTTGATTTTATTTACATTCGAACGACAACAAACGACCTTAAAAGCATTGAAATCGAATCAAATGAATTAATTCGGATAGAACTTTGATTATTTAGAATAGTGTACAACTCAATCTAATTGACTTGATTTTACTGTAATGAGAACGAGTAAACTTTAACGCATTCTAATAGATTCAAGACAAACTTCAATAAACAAGAATTAACAACTATCCCTTGATTTTATTTACATTCGAAGGACAACGAACGACCTTAAAAGCATTGAAATCGAATCAAATGAATTCAGTCGAATAGAACGAACTTTGATTATTTACAATAGTGTACAACTCAATCTAATTGACTTGATTTTACAGTAATGAGAACGAGTAAACTTTAACGTATTCTAATAGATTCAAAACAACCAAATCGGATGTAAGGAATTTTCAATAAACAAAAATTAACAACAATCCCTTGATTTTATATACATTCGAACGACAACGAACGACCTTAAAAGCATTGAAATCGAATCAAATGAATTCGGTCGGATAGAATGAACTTTGATTATTTAGAATAGTGTACAACTCAATCTAATTGACTTGATTTTACAGTAATGAGAACGAGTCAACTTTAACGCATTCTAATAAATTCGAAAAACCCAAATCGGATGTAAGGAACTTCAATAAACAAGAATTAACAACTATCCCTTGATTTTGTTTACATTCGAACGACAACAAACGACCTTAAAAGCATTGAAATCGAATCAAATGAATTAATTCGTATATAACGAACTTTGATTATTTAGAATAGTGTACAACTCAATCTAATTGACTTGATTTGACTGTAATGACAACGAGTAAACTTTAACGCATTCTAATAGATTCAAGACAAACTTCAATAAACAAGAATTAACAACAATCCCTTGATTTTATTTACATTCGAAGGACAACGAACGACCTTAAAAGCATTGAAATCGAATCAAATGAATTCAGTCGAATAGAACGAACTTTGATTATTTACAATAGTGTACAACTCAATCTAATTGACTTGATTTTACAGTAATGAGAACGAGTAAACTTTAACGCATTCTAATAGATTCAAAACAACCAAATCGAATGTAAGGAATTTTCAATAAACAAAAATTAACAACATTCCCTTGATTTTAAATACATTCGAACGACAACGAACGGCCTTAAAAGCATTGAAATCGAAACAAATGAATTCGGTCGGATAGAATGAACTTTGATTATTTAGAATAGTGTACAACTCAATCTAATTGACTTGATTTTACAGTAATGAGAACTAGTAAACTTTAACGCATTCTAATAAATTCAAAAAACCCAAATCGGATGTAAGGAACTTCAAAAAACAAGAATTAACAACTATCCCTTGATTTTATTTACATTCGAACGACAACAAACGACCTTAAAAGCATTGAAATCGAATCAAATGAATTAATTCGGATAGAACGAACTTTGATTATTTAGAATAGTGTACAACTCAATCTAATTGACTTGATTTGACTGTAATGAGAACGAGTAAACTTTAACGCATTCTAATAGATTCAAAACAACCGAATCGGAGGTAAGGAACTTCAATAAATAAGAACTAGCAACAATCCCTTGATTTCGCTTACATTCGAACGACAACGGATGACGTTAAAGGCATTCAAATCGAATCAAATGAATTGAGTTGGATAGAATGAACTTTGATTATTTAGAATAGTGTACAACTCAATCTAATTGACTTGATTTTACAGTAATGAGAACGAGTCAACTTTAACGCATTCTAATAAATTCAAAAAACCCAAATCGGATGTAAGGAACTTCAATAAACAAGAATTAACAACTATCCCTTGATTTTATTTACATTCGAACGACAACAAACGACCTTAAAAGCATTGAAATCGAATCAAATGAATTAATTCGTATAGAACGAACTTTGATTATTTAGAATAGTGTACAACTCAATCTAATTGACTTGATTTGACTGTAATGAGAACTAGTAAACTTTAACGCATTCTAATAGATTCAAAACAACCGAATCGGAAGTAAGGAACTTCAATAAATAAGAACTAGCAACAATCCCTTTATTTCGTTTGCATTGGAACGACAACAAATGAACTTAAAGGCGTTCGAATCGAATCAACTGAATTCAGTCGGATAGAATGAACTTTGATTATTTAGAATAGTGTACAACTCAATCTAATTGACTTGATTTTACAGTAATGAGAACGAGTAAACTTTAAGGCATTCTAATAGATTCAAAACAACCAAATCGGATATAAGGAATTTTCAATAAACAAGAATTAACAACAATCCCTTGATTTTATATACATTTGAACGACAAAGAACGACCTTAAAAGCATTGAAATCGAATCAAATGAATTCGGTCGGATAGAATGAACTTTGATTATTTAGAATAGTGTACAACTCAATCTAATTGACTTGATTTTCCAGTAATGAGAACGAGTAAACTTTAACGCATTCTAACAAATTCAAAAAACCCAAATCGGATGTAAGGAACTTCAATAAACTAGAATTAACAACTATCCCTTGATTTTATTTACATTCGAACGACAACAAACGACCTTAAAAGCATTGAAATCGAATCAAATGAATTAATTCGGATAGAACTTTTATTATTTAGAATAGTGTACAACTCAATCTAATTGACTTGATTTTACTGTAATGAGAACGAGTAAACTTTAACGCATTCTAATAGATTCAAAACAACCAAATCGAACGTAAGGAACTTCAATAAACAAGAATTAACAACAATCCCTTGATTTTATTTACATTCGAACGACAACAAACGACCTTAAAAGCATTGAAATCGAATCAAATGAATTAATACGGATAGAACTTTGATTATTTAGAATAGTGTACAACTCAATCTAATTGACTTAATTTTACTGTAATGAGAACGAGTAAACTTTAACGCATTCTAATAGATTCAAAACAACCAAATCGAACGTAAGGAACTTCAATAAACAAGAATTAACAACAATCCCTTGATTTTATTTACATTCGAACGACAACAAACGACCTTAAAAGCATTGGAATCGAATCAAATGAATTAATACGGATAGAACTTTGATTATTTAAAATAGTGTACAACTCAATCTAATTGACTTGATTTTACTGTAATGAGAACGAGTAAACTTTAACGCATTCTAATAGATTCAAAACAACCAAATCGGATGTAAGGAACAGCAATAAACTAGAATTAACAACTATCCCTTGATTTTATTTACATTCGAATGACAACAAACGACCTTAAAAGCATCGAAATCGAACCAAATGAATTCGATCGGATAGAATGAACTTTGATTATTTAGAATAGTGTACAACTCAATCTAATTGACTTGATTTTCCAGTAATGAGAACGAGTAAACTTTAACGCATTCTAACAAATTCAAAAAACCCAAATCGGATGTAAGGAACTTCAATAAACTAGAATTAACAACTATCCCTTGATTTTATTTACATTCGAACGACAACAAACGACCTTAAAAGCATTGAAATCGAATCAAATGAATTAATTCGGATAGAACTTTTATTATTTAGAATAGTGTACAACTCAATCTAATTGACTTGATTTTACTGTAATGAGAACGAGTAAACTTTAACGCATTCTAATAGATTCAAAACAACCAAATCGAACGTAAGGAACTTCAATAAACAAGAATTAGCAACAATCCCTTGATTTTATTTACATTCGAATGACAACGAACGACCTTAAAAGCATTGAAATCAAATCAAATGAATTAATTCCGATAGAACTTTGATTATTTAGAATAGTGTACAACTCAATCTAATTGACTTGATTTTACTGTAATGAGAACGAGTAAACTTTAACGCATTCTAATAGATTCAAAACAACCAAATCGGATGTAAGGAACATCAATAAACTAGAATTAACAACTATCCCTTGATTTTATTTACATTCGAATGACAACAAACGACCTTAAAAGCATCGAAATCGAACCAAATGAATTCGATCGGATAGAATGAACTTTGATTATTTAGAATAGTGTACAACTCAATCTAATTGACTTGATTTTCCAGTAATGAGAACGAGTAAACTTTAACGCATTCTAATAAATTCAAAAAACCCAAATCGGATGTAAGGAACTTCAATAAACTAGAATTAACAACTATCCCTTGATTTTATTTACATTCGAACGACAACAAACGACCTTAAAAGCACTGAAATCGAATCAAATGAATTAATTCGGATAGAACTTTGATTATTTAGAATAGTGTACAACTCAATCTAATTGACTTGATTTTCCTGTAATGAGAACGAGTAAACTTTAACGCATTCTAATAGATTCAAAACAACCAAATCGAACGTAAGGAACTTCAATAAACAAGAATTAACAACAATCCCTTGATTTTATTTACATTCGAATGACAACGAACGACCTTAAAAGCATTGAAATCGAATCAAATGAATTAATTCGGATAGAACTTTGATTATTTAGAATAGTGTACAACTCAATCTAATTGACTTGATTTTACTGTAATGAGAACGAGTAAACTTTAACGCATTCTAATAGATTCAAAACAACCAAATCGAACGTAAGGAACTTCAATAAACAAGAATTAACAACAATCCCTTGATTTTATTTACATTCGAATGACAACGAACGACCTTAAAAGCATTGAAATCGAATCAAATGAATTAATTCGGATAGAACTTTGATTAATTAGAATAGTGTACAACTCAATCTAATTGACTTAATTTTACTGTAATGAGAACGAGTAAACTTTAACGCATTCTAATAGATTCAAAAAAACCAAATCGAACGTAAGGAACTTCAATAAACAAGAATTAACAACAATCCCTTGATTTTATTTACATTCGAACGACAACAAACGACCTTAAAAGCATTGAAATCGAATCAAATGAATTAATACGGATAGAACTTTGATTATTTAGAATAGTGTACAACTCAATCTAATTGACTTAATTTTACTGTAATGAGAACGAGTAAACTTTAACGCATTCTAATAGATTCAAAACAACCAAATCGAACGTAAGGAACTTCAATAAACAAGAATTAACAACAATCCCTTGATTTTATTTACATTCGAACGACAACAAACAACCTTAAAAGCATTGGAATCGAATCAAATGAATTAATACGGATAGAACTTTGATTATTTAAAATAGTGTACAACTCAATCTAATTGACTTGATTTTGTTGTAATGAGCACGAGTAAACTTTAACGCATTCTAATAGATTCAAAACAACCAAATCGAACGTAAGGAACTTCAATAAACAAGAATTAACAACAATCCCTTGATTTTATTTACATTCGAATGACAACGAACGACCTTAAAAGCATTGAAATCGAATCAAATGAATTAATTCGGATAGAACTTTGATTATTTAGAATAGTGTACAACTCAATCTAATTGACTTGATTTTACTGTAATGAGAACGAGTAAACTTTAACGCATTCTAATAGATTCAAAACAACCAAATCGGATGTAAGGAACTTCAATAAACTAGAATTAACAACTATCCCTTGATTTTATTTACATTCGAATGACAACGAATGACCTTAAAAGCATTGAAATCGAATCAAATGAATTATTTCGGATAGAACTTTGATTATTTAGAATAGTGTACAACTCAATCTAATTGACTTGATTTGACTGTAATGAGAACGAGTAAACTTTAACGCATTCTAATAGATTCAAAACAACCAAATCGGATGTAAGGAACTTCAATAAACTAGAATTAACAACTATCCCTTGATTTTATTTACAAGCGAATGACAACCAACGACCTTAAAAGCATTGAAATCGAATCAAATGAATTAATTCGGATAGAACTTTGATTATTTAGAATAGTGTACAACTCAATCTAATTGACTTAATTTTACTGTAATGAGAACGAGTAAACTTTAACGCATTCTAATAGATTCAAAACAACCAAATCGAACGTAAGGAACTTCAATAAACAAGAATTAACAACAATCCCTTGATTTTATTTACATTCGAACGACAACAAACGACCTTAAAAGCATTGAAATCGAATCAAATGAATTAATACGGATAGAACTTTGATTATTTAGAATAGTGTACAACTCAATCTAATTGACTTGATTTTACTGTAATGAGCACGAGTAAACTTTAACGCATTCTAATAGATTCAAAACAACCAAATCGAACGTAAGGAACTTCAATAAACAAGAATTAACAACAATCCCTTGATTTTATTTACATTCGAATGACAACGAACGACCTTAAAAGCATTGAAATCGAATCAAATGAATTAATTCGGATAGAACTTTGATTATTTAGAATAGTGTACAACTCAATCTAATTGACTTGATTTTACTGTAATGAGAACGAGTAAACTTTAGCGCATTCTAATAGATTCAAAACAACCAAATCGGATGTAAGGAACTTCAATAAACTAGAATTAACAACTATCCCTTGATTTTATTTACATTCGAATGACAACGAACGACCTTAAAAGCATTGAAATCGAATCAAATGAATTAATTCGGATAGAACTTTGATTATTTAGAATAGTGTACAACTCAATATAATTGACTTGATTTTACTGTAATGAGAACGAGTAAACTTTAACGCATTCTAATAGATTCAAAACAACCAAATCGAACGTAAGGAACTTCAATAAACAAGAATTAACAAAAATCCCTTGATTTTATTTACATTCGAACGACAACAAACGACCTTAAAAGCATTGAAATCGAATCAAATGAATTAATTCGGATAGAACTTTGATTATTTAGAATCGTGTACAACTCAATTTAATTGACTTGATTTGACTGTAATGAGAACGAGTAAACTTTAGCGCATTCTAATAGATTCAAAACAACCAAATCGGATGTAAGGAACTTCAATAAACTAGAATTAAAAACTATCCCTTGATTTTATTTACATTCGAATGACAACGAACGACCTTAAAAGCATTGAAATCGAATCAAATGAATTAATTCGGATAGAACTTTGATTATTTAGAATAGTGTACAACTCAATATAATTGACTTGATTTTACTGTAATGAGAACGAGTAAACTTTAACGCATTCTAATAGATTCAAAACAACCAAATCGAACGTAAGGAACTTCAATAAACAAGAATTAACAAAAATCCCTTGATTTTATTTACATTCGAACGACAACAAACGACCTTAAAAGCATTGAAATCGAATCAAATGAATTAATTCGGATAGAACTTTGATTATTTAGAATCGTGTACAACTCAATGTAATTGACTTGATTTGACTGTAATGAGAACGAGTAAACTTTAGCGCATTCTAATAGATTCAAAACAACCGAATCGGATGTAATGAACTGCAATAAATGAGAACTAGTAACAATCCCTTTATTTCGTTTACATTGGAACGACAAAGGAGGACGTTAAAGGCACTCAAATCGAATCAAATGAATTGAGTTGGATAGAATGAACTTTGATTATTTAGAATAGTGTACAACTCAATAATTGACTTGATTTTACTGTAAGGAGAACGAGTAAACTTTAACGCATTCTAATAGATTCAAAACAACCAAATCGGATGCAAGGAACTTCAATAAACTAGAATTAACAACTATCCCTTGATTTTATTTACATTCGAATGACAACAAAAGACCTTAAAAGCATCGAAATCGAATCAAATGAATTCGGTCGGATAGAATGAACTTTCATTATTTAGAATAGTGTACAACTCAATCTAATTGACTTAATTTGACTGTAATGTGAACGAGTAAACTTTAACGCATTCTAATAGATTCAAAACAACCAAATCGAACGTAAGGAACTTCAATAAACAAGAATTAACAACAATCCCTTGATTTTATTTACATTCGAACGACAACAAACGACCTTAAAAGCAGTGGAATCGAATCAAATGAATTAATACGGATAGAACTTTGATTATTTACAATAGTGTACAACTCAATCTAATTGACTTGATTTTACTGTAATGAGCACGAGTAAACTTTAACGCATTCTAATAGATTCAAAACAACCAAATCGAACGTAAGGAACTTCAATAAACAAGAATTAACAACAATCCCTTGGTTTTAATTACATTCGAATGACAACGAACGACCTTAAAAGCATTGAAATCGAATCAAATGAATTAATTCGGATAGAACTTTGATTATTTAGAATAGTGTACAACTCAATCTAATTGACTTGATTTTACTGTAATGAGAACGAGTAAACTTTAACGCATTCTAATAGATTCAAAACAACCAAATCGAACGTAAGGAACTTCAATAAACAAGAATTAACAACAATCCCTTGATTTTATTTACATTCGAATGACAACGAACGACCTTAAAAGCATTGAAATCGAATCAAATGAATTAATTCGGATAGAACTTTGATTAATTAGAATAGTGTACAACTCAATCTAATTGACTTAATTTTACTGTAATGAGAACGAGTAAACTTTAACGCATTCTAATAGATTCAAAACAACCAAATCGAACGTAAGGAACTTCAATAAACAAGAATTAACAACAATCCCTTGATTTTATTTACATTCGAACGACAACAAACGACCTTAAAAGCATTGAAATCGAATCAAATGAATTAATACGGATAGAACTTTGATTATTTAGAATAGTGTACAACTCAATCTAATTGACTTAATTTTACTGTAATGAGAACGAGTAAACTTTAACGCATTCTAATAGATTCAAAACAACCAAATCGAACGTAAGGAACTTCAATAAACAAGAATTAACAACAATCCCTTGATTTTATTTACATTCGAACGACAACAAACGACCTTAAAAGCATTGGAATCGAATCAAATGAATTAATACGGATAGAACTTTGATTATTTAAAATAGTGTACAACTCAATCTAATTGACTTGATTTTACTGTAATGAGCACGAGTAAACTTTAACGCATTCTAATAGATTCAAAACAACCAAATCGAACGTAAGGAACTTCAATAAACAAGAATTAACAACAATCCCTTGATTTTATTTACATTCGAACGACAACAAACGACCTTAAAAGCATTGGAATCGAATCAAATGAATTAATACGGATAGAACTTTGATTATTTAAAATAGTGTACAACTCAATCTAATTGACTTGATTTTGTTGTAATGAGCACGAGTAAACTTTAACGCATTCTAATAGATTCAAAACAACCAAATCGAACGTAAGGAACTTCAATAAACAAGAATTAACAACAATCCCTTGATTTTATTTACATTCGAATGACAACGAACGACCTTAAAAGCATTGAAATCGAATCAAATGAATTAATTCGGATAGAACTTTGATTATTTAGAATAGTGTACAACTCAATCTAATTGACTTGATTTTACTGTAATGAGAACGAGTAAACTTTAACGCATTCTAATAGATTCAAAACAACCAAATCGGATGTAAGGAACTTCAATAAACTAGAATTAACAACTATCCCTTGATTTTATTTACATTCGAATGACAACGAATGACCTTAAAAGCATTGAAATCGAATCAAATGAATTATTTCGGATAGAACTTTGATTATTTAGAATAGTGTACAACTCAATCTAATTGACTTGATTTGACTGTAATGAGAACGAGTAAACTTTAACGCATTCTAATAGATTCAAAACAACCAAATCGGATGTAAGGAACTTCAATAAACTAGAATTAACAACTATCCCTTGATTTTATTTACAAGCGAATGACAACCAACGACCTTAAAAGCATTGAAATCGAATCAAATGAATTAATTCGGATAGAACTTTGATTATTTAGAATAGTGTACAACTCAATCTAATTGACTTAATTTTACTGTAATGAGAACGAGTAAACTTTAACGCATTCTAATAGATTCAAAACAACCAAATCGAACGTAAGGGACTTCAATAAACAAGAATTAACAACAATCCCTTGATTTTATTTACATTCGAACGACAACAAACGACCTTAAAAGCATTGAAATCGAATCAAATGAATTAATACGGATAGAACTTTGATTATTTAGAATAGTGTACAACTCAATCTAATTGACTTGATTTTACTGTAATGAGCACGAGTAAACTTTAACGCATTCTAATAGATTCAAAACAACCAAATCGAACGTAAGGAACTTCAATAAACAAGAATTAACAACAATCCCTTGATTTTATTTACATTCGAATGACAACGAACGACCTTAAAAGCATTGAAATCGAATCAAATGAATTAATTCGGATAGAACTTTGATTATTTAGAATAGTGTACAACTCAATCTAATTGACTTGATTTTACTGTAATGAGAACGAGTAAACTTTAGCGCATTCTAATAGATTCAAAACAACCAAATCGGATGTAAGGAACTTCAATAAACTAGAATTAACAACTATCCCTTGATTTTATTTACATTCGAATGACAACGAACGACCTTAAAAGCATTGAAATCGAATCAAATGAATTAATTCGGATAGAACTTTGATTATTTAGAATAGTGTACAACTCAATATAATTGACTTGATTTTACTGTAATGAGAACGAGTAAACTTTAACGCATTCTAATAGATTCAAAACAACCAAATCGAACGTAAGGAACTTCAATAAACAAGAATTAACAAAAATCCCTTGATTTTATTTACATTCAAACGACAACAAACGACCTTAAAAGCATTGAAATCGAATCAAATGAATTAATTCGGATAGAACTTTGATTATTTAGAATCGTGTACAACTCAATTTAATTGACTTGATTTGACTGTAATGAGAACGAGTAAACTTTAGCGCATTCTAATAGATTCAAAACAACCAAATCGAACGTAAGGAACTTCAATAAACAAGAATTAACAACAATCCCTTGGTTTTAATTACATTCGAATGACAACGAACGACCTTAAAAGCATTGAAATCGAATCAAATGAATTAATTCGGATAGAACTTTGATTATTTAGAATAGTGTACAACTCAATCTAATTGACTTGATTTTACTGTAATGAGAACGAGTAAACTTTAACGCATTCTAATAGATTCAAAACAACCAAATCGAACGTAAGGAACTTCAATAAACAAGAATTAACAACAATCCCTTGATTTTATTTACATTCGAATGACAACGAACGACCTTAAAAGCATTGAAATCGAATCAAATGAATTAATTCGGATAGAACTTTGATTAATTAGAATAGTGTACAACTCAATCTAATTGACTTAATTTTACTGTAATGAGAACGAGTAAACTTTAACGCATTCTAATAGATTCAAAACAACCAAATCGAACGTAAGGAACTTCAATAAACAAGAATTAACAACAATCCCTTGATTTTATTTACATTCGAACGACAACAAACGACCTTAAAAGCATTGAAATCGAATCAAATGAATTAATACGGATAGAACTTTGATTATTTAGAATAGTGTACAACTCAATCTAATTGACTTAATTTTACTGTAATGAGAACGAGTAAACTTTAACGCATTCTAATAGATTCAAAACAACCAAATCGAACGTAAGGAACTTCAATAAACAAGAATTAACAACAATCCCTTGATTTTATTTACATTCGAACGACAACAAACGACCTTAAAAGCATTGGAATCGAATCAAATGAATTAATACGGATAGAACTTTGATTATTTAAAATAGTGTACAACTCAATCTAATTGACTTGATTTTACTGTAATGAGCACGAGTAAACTTTAACGCATTCTAATAGATTCAAAACAACCAAATCGAACGTAAGGAACTTCAATAAACAAGAATTAACAACAATCCCTTGATTTTATTTACATTCGAATGACAACGAACGACCTTAAAAGCATTGAAATCGAATCAAATGAATTAATTCGGATAGAACTTTGATTATTTAAAATAGTGTACAACTCAATCTAATTGACTTGATATTACTGTAATGAGAACGAGTAAACTTTAACGCATTCTAATAGATTCAAAACAACCAAATCGGATGTAAGGAACTTCAATAAACTAGAATTAACAACTATCCCTTGATTTTATTTACAAGCGAATGACAACCAACGACCTTAAAAGCATTGAAATCGAATCAAATGAATTAATTCGGATAGAACTTTGATTATTTAGAATAGTGTACAACTCAATCTAATTGACTTAATTTTACTGTAATGAGAACGAGTAAACTTTAACGCATTCTAATAGATTCAAAACAACCAAATCGAACGTAAGGAACTTCAATAAACAAGAATTAACAACAATCCCTTGATTTTATTTACATTCGAACGACAACAAACGACCTTAAAAGTATTGAAATCGAATCAAATGAATTAATACGGATAGAACTTTGATTATTTAGAATAGTGTACAACTCAATCTAATTGACTTGATTTTACTGTAATGAGCACGAGTAAACTTTAACGCATTCTAATAGATTCAAAACAACCAAATCGAACGTAAGGAACTTCAATAAACAAGAATTAACAACAATCCCTTGATTTTATTTACATTCGAATGACAACGAACGACCTTAAAAGCATTGAAATCGAATCAAATGAATTAATTCGGATAGAACTTTGATTATTTAGAATAGTGTACAACTCAATCTAATTGACTTGATTTTACTGTAATGAGAACGAGTAAACTTTAACGCATTCTAATAGATTCAAAACAACCAAATCGGATGTAAGGAACTTCAATAAACTAGAATTAACAACTATCCCTTGATTTTATTTACATTCGAATGACAACGAACGACCTTAAAAGCATTGAAATCGAATCAAATGAATTAATTCGGATAGAACTTTGATTATTTAGAATAGTGTACAACTCAATATAATTGACTTGATTTTACTGTAATGAGAACGAGTAAACTTTAACGCATTCTAATAGATTCAAAACAACCAAATCGAACGTAAGGAACTTCAATAAACAAGAATTAACAAAAATCCCTTGATTTTATTTACATTCGAACGACAACAAACGACCTTAAAAGCATTGAAATCGAATCAAATGAATTAATTCAGATAGAACTTTGATTATTTAGAATCGTGTACAACTCAATTTAATTGACTTGATTTGACTGTAATGAGAACGAGTAAACTTTAGCGCATTCTAATAGATTCAAAACAACCGAATCGGATGTAATGAACTGCAATAAATGAGAACTAGTAACAATCCCTTTATTTCGTTTACATTGGAACGACAACAAATGACCTTAAAGGCGTTCGAATCCAATCAACTGAGTTCAGTCGGATAGAATGAACTTTGATTATTTAGAATAGTGTACAACTCAATCTAATTGACTTAATTTGACTGTAATGTGAACGAGTAAACTTTAACGCATTCTAATAGATTCAAAACCACCGAATCGGATGTAAGGAACTTAAATAAATAAGAACTAGCAATAATCCCTTGATTTCGTTTACATTCGAACGACAAAGGAGGACGTTAAAGGCACTCAAATCGAATCAAATGAATTGAGTTGGATAGAATGAACTTTGATTATTTAGAATAGTGTACAACTCAATAATTGACTTGATTTTACTGTAAGGAGAACGAGTAAACTTTAACGCATTCTAATAGATTCAAAACAACCAAATCGGATGCAAGGAACTTCAATAAACTAGAATTAACAACTATCCCTTGATTTTATTTACATTCGAATGACAACAAAAGACCTTAAAAGCATCGAAATCGAATCAAATGAATTCGGTCGGATAGAATGAACATTGATTATTTAGAATAGTGTACAACTCAATCTAATTGACTTAATTTGACTGTAATGTGAACGAGTAAACTTTAACGCATTCTAATAGATTCAAAACAACCAAATCGAACGTAAGGAACTTCAATAAACAAGAATTAACAACAATCCCTTGATTTTATTTACATTCGAATGACAACGAACGACCTTAAAAGCATTGAAATCGAATCAAATGAATTAATTCGGATAGAACTTTGATTATTTAGAATAGTGTACAACTCAATCTAATTGACTTGATTTTACTGTAATGAGAACGAGTAAACTTTAACGCATTCTAATAGATTCAAAACAACCAAATCGGATGTAAGGAACTTCAATAAACTAGAATTAACAACTATCCCTTGATTTTATTTACAAGCGAATGACAACCAACGACCTTAAAAGCATTGAAATCGAATCAAATGAATTAATTCGGATAGAACTTTGATTATTTAGAATAGTGTACAACTCAATCTAATTGACTTAATTTTACTGTAATGAGAACGAGTAAACTTTAACGCATTCTAATAGATTCAAAACAACCAAATCGAACGTAAGGAACTTCAATAAACAAGAATTAACAACAATCCCTTGATTTTATTTACATTCGAACGACAACAAACGACCTTAAAAGCATTGGAATCGAATCAAATGAATTAATACGGATAGAACTTTGATTATTTAAAATAGTGTACAACTCAATCTAATTGACTTGATTTTACTGTAATGAGCACGAGTAAACTTTAACGCATTCTAATAGATTCAAAACAACCAAATCGAACGTAAGGAACTTCAATAAACAAGAATTAACAACAATCCCTTGATTTTATTTACATTCGAATGACAACGAACGACCTTAAAAGCATTGAAATCGAATCAAATGAATTAATTCGGATAGAACTTTGATTATTTAGAATAGTGTACAACTCAATCTAATTGACTTGATTTTACTGTAATGAGAACGAGTAAACTTTAACGCATTCTAATAGATTCAAAACAACCAAATCGGATGTAAGGAACTTCAATAAACTAGAATTAACAACTATCCCTTGATTTTATTTACATTCGAATGACAACGAATGACCTTAAAAGCATTGAAATCGAATCAAATGAATTAATTCGGATAGAACTTTGATTATTTAGAATATTGTACAACTCAATCTAATTGACTTGATTTGACTGTAATGAGAACGAGTAAACTTTAACGCATTCTAATAGATTCAAAACAACCAAATCGGATGTAAGGAACTTCAATAAACTAGAATTAACAACTATCCCTTGATTTTATTTACAAGCGAATGACAACCAACGACCTTAAAAGCGTTGAAATCGAATCAAATGAATTAATTCGGATAGAACTTTGATTATTTAGAATAGTGTACAACTCAATCTAATTGACTTAATTTTACTGTAATGAGAACGAGTAAACTTTAACGCATTCTAATAGATTCAAAACAACCAAATCGAACGTAAGGAACTTCAATAAACAAGAATTAACAACAATCCCTTGATTTTATTTACATTCGAACGACAACAAACGACCTTAAAAGTATTGAAATCGAATCAAATGAATTAATACGGATAGAACTTTGATTATTTAGAATAGTGTACAACTCAATCTAATTGACTTGATTTTACTGTAATGAGCACGAGTAAACTTTAACGCATTCTAATAGATTCAAAACAACCAAATCGAACGTAAGGAACTTCAATAAACAAGAATTAACAACAATCCCTTGATTTTATTTACATTCGAATGACAACGAACGACCTTAAAAGCATTGAAATCGAATCAAATGAATTAATTCGGATAGAACTTTGATTATTTAGAATAGTGTACAACTCAATCTAATTGACTTGATTTTACTGTAATGAGAACGAGTAAACTTTAACGCATTCTAATAGATTCAAAACAACCAAATCGAACGTAAGGAACTTCAATAAACAAGAATTAACAAAAATCCCTTGATTTTATTTACATTCGAACGACAACAAACGACCTTAAAAGCATTGAAATCGAATCAAATGAATTAATTCGGATAGAACTTTGATTATTTAGAATCGTGTACAACTCAATTTAATTGACTTGATTTGACTGTAATGAGAACGAGTAAACTTTAGCGCATTCTAATAGATTCAAAACAACCGAATCGGATGTAATGAACTGCAATAAATGAGAACTAGTAACAATCCCTTTATTTCGTTTACATTGGAACGACAACAAATGACCTTAAAGGCGTTCGAATCCAATCAACTGAGTTCAGTCGGATAGAATGAACTTTGATTATTTAGAATAGTGTACAACTCAATCTAATTGACTTAATTTGACTGTAATGTGAACGAGTAAACTTTAACGCATTCTAATAGATTCAAAACCACCGAATCGGATGTAAGGAACTTAAATAAATAAGAACTAGCAATAATCCCTTGATTTCGTTTACATTCGAACGACAAAGGAGGACGTTAAAGGCACTCAAATCGAATCAAATGAATTGAGTTGGATAGAATGAACTTTGATTATTTAGAATAGTGTACAACTCAATAATTGACTTGATTTTACTGTAAGGAGAACGAGTAAACTTTAACGCATTCTAATAGATTCAAAACAACCAAATCGGATGCAAGGAACTTCAATAAACTAGAATTAACAACTATCCCTTGATTTTATTTACATTCGAATGACAACAAAAGACCTTAAAAGCATCGAAATCGAATCAAATGAATTCGGTCGGATAGAATGAACTTTGATTATTTAGAATAGTGTACAACTCAATATAATTGACTTAATTTGACTGTAATGTGAACGAGTAAACTTTAACGCATTCTAATAGATTCAAAACAACCAAATTGAACGTAAGGAACTTCAATAAACAAGAATTAACAACAATCCCTTGATTTTATTTACATTCGAATGACAACGAACGACCTTAAAAGCATTGAAATCGAATCAAATGAATTAATACGGATAGAACTTTGATTATTTAGAATAGTGTACAACTCAATCTAATTGACTTGATTTTACTGTAATGAGAACGAGTAAACTTTAACGCATTCTAATAGATTCAAAACAACCAAATCGGATGTAAGGAACTTCAATAAACTAGAATTAACAACTATCCCTTGATTTTATTTACATTCGAATGACAACGAACGACCTTAAAAGCATTGAAATCGAATCAAATGAATTAATTCGGATAGAACTTTGATTATTTAGAATAGTGTACAACTCAATATAATTGACTTGATTTTACTGTAATGAGAACGAGTAAACTTTAACGCATTCTAATAGATTCAAAACAACCAAATCGAACGTAAGGAACTTCAATAAACAAGAATTAACAAAAATCCCTTGATTTTATTTACATTCGAACGACAACAAACGACCTTAAAAGCATTGAAATCGAATCAAATGAATTAATACGGATAGAACTTTGATTATTTAGAATAGTGTACAACTCAATCTAATTGACTTGATTTTACTGTAATGAGCACGAGTAAACTTTAACGCATTCTAATAGATTCAAAACAACCAAATCGAACGTAAGGAACTTCAATAAACAAGAATTAACAACAATCCCTTGATTTTATTTACATTCGAACGACAACGAACGACCTTAAAAGCATTGAAATCGAATCAAATGAATTAATACGGATAGAACTTTGATTATTTAGAATAGTGTACAACTCAATCTAATTGACTTGATTTTACTGTAATGAGCACGAGTAAACTTTAACGCATTCTAATAGATTCAAAACAACCAAATCGAACGTAAGGAACTTCAATAAACAAGAATTAACAACAATCCCTTGATTTTATTTACATTCGAATGACAACGAACGACCTTAAAAGCATTGAAATCGAATCAAATGAATTAATTCGGATAGAACTTTGATTATTTAGAATAGTGTACAACTCAATCTAATTGACTTGATTTTACTGTAATGAGAACGAGTAAACTTTAACGCATTCTAATAGATTCAAAACAACCAAATCGGATGTAAGGAACTTCAATAAACTAGAATTAACAACTATCCCTTGATTTTATTTACATTCGAATGACAACGAACGACCTTAAAAGCATTGAAATCGAATCAAATGAATTAATTCGGATAGAACTTTGATTATTTAGAATAGTGTACAACTCAATATAATTGACTTGATTTTACTGTAATGAGAACGAGTAAACTTTAACGCATTCTAATAGATTCAAAACAACCAAATCGAACGTAAGGAACTTCAATAAACAAGAATTAACAAAAATCCCTTGATTTTATTTACATTCGAACGACAACAAACGACCTTAAAAGCATTGAAATCGAATCAAATGAATTAATTCGGATAGAACTTTGAATATTTAGAATCGTGTACAACTCAATTTAATTGACTTGATTTGACTGTAATGAGAACGAGTAAACTTTAACGCATTCTAATAGATTCAAAACAACCGAATCGGATGTAATGAACTGCAATAAATGAGAACTAGTAACAATCCCTTTATTTCGTTTACATTGGAACGACAACAAATGACCTTAAAGGCGTTCGAATCCAATCAACTGAGTTCAGTCGGATAGAATGAACTTTGATTATTTAGAATAGTGTACAACTCAATCTAATTGACTTAATTTGACTGTAATGTGAACGAGTAAACTTTAACGCATTCTAATAGATTCAAAACCACCGAATCGGATGTAAGGAACTTAAATAAATAAGAACTAGCAATAATCCTTTGATTTCGTTTACATTCGAACGACAAAGGAGGACGTTAAAGGCACTCAAATCGAATCAAATGAATTGAGTTGGATAGAATGAACTTTGATTATTTAGAATAGTGTACAACTCAATAATTGACTTGATTTTACTGTAAGGAGAACGAGTAAACTTTAACGCATTCTAATAGATTCAAAACAACCAAATCGGATGCAAGGAACTTCAATAAACTAGAATTAACAACTATCCCTTGATTTTATTTACATTCGAATGACAACAAAAGACCTTAAAAGCATCGAAATCGAATCAAATGAATTCGGTCGGATAGAATGAACTTTGATTATTTAGAATAGTGTACAACTCAATCTAATTGACTTGATTTTCCAGTAATGAGAACGAGTAAACTTTAACGCATTCTAATAAATTCAAAACAACCAAATCGAACGTAAGGAACTTCAATAAACAAGAATTAACAACAATCCCTTGATTTTATTTACATTCGAATGACAACAAACGACCTTAAAAGCATTGAAATCGAATCAAATGAATTAATTCGGATAGAACTTTGATTATTTAGAATAGTGTACAACTCAATCTAATTGACTTGATTTTACTGTAATGAGAACGAGTAAACTTTAACGCATTCTAATAGATTCAAAACAACCAAATCGGATGTAAGGAACTTCAATAAACTAGAATTAACAACTATCCCTTGATTTTATTTACAAGCGAATGACAACCAACGACCTTAAAAGCATTGAAATCGAATCAAATGAATTAATTCGGATAGAACTTTGATTATTTAGAATAGTGTACAACTCAATCTAATTGACTTAATTTTACTGTAATGAGAACGAGTAAACTTTAACGCATTCTAATAGATTCAAAACAACCAAATCGAACGTAAGGAACTTCAATAAACAAGAATTAACAACAATCCCTTGATTTTATTTACATTCGAACGACAACAAACGACCTTAAAAGCATTGGAATCGAATCAAATGAATTAATACGGATAGAACTTTGATTATTTAAAATAGTGTACAACTCAATCTAATTGACTTGATTTTACTGTAATGAGCACGAGTAAACTTTAACGCATTCTAATAGATTCAAAACAACCAAATCGAACGTAAGGAACTTCAATAAACAAGAATTAACAACAATCCCTTGATTTTATTTACATTCGAATGACAACGAACGACCTTAAAAGCATTGAAATCGAATCAAATGAATTAATTCGGATAGAACTTTGATTATTTAGAATAGTGTACAACTCAATCTAATTGACTTGATTTTACTGTAATGAGAACGAGTAAACTTTAACGCATTCTAATAGATTCAAAACAACCAAATCGGATGTAAGGAACTTCAATAAACTAGAATTAACAACTATCCCTTGATTTTATTTACATTCGAATGACAACGAAGGACCTTAAAAGCATTGAAATCGAATCAAATGAATTAATTCGGATAGAACTTTGATTATTTAGAATATTGTACAACTCAATCTAATTGACTTGATTTGACTGTAATGAGAACGAGTAAACTTTAACGCATTCTAATAGATTCAAAACAACCAAATCGGATGTAAGGAACTTCAATAAACTAGAATTAACAACTATCCCTTGATTTTATTTACAAGCGAATGACAACCAACGACCTTAAAAGCATTGAAATCGAATCAAATGAATTAATTCGGATAGAACTTTGATTATTTAGAATAGTGTACAACTCAATCTAATTGACTTAATTTTACTGTAATGAGAACGAGTAAACTTTAACGCATTCTAATAGATTCAAAACAACCAAATCGAACGTAAGGAACTTCAATAAACAAGAATTAACAACAATCCCTTGATTTTATTTACATTCGAACGACAACAAACGACCTTAAAAGTATTGAAATCGAATCAAATGAATTAATACGGATAGAACTTTGATTATTTAGAATAGTGTACAACTCAATCTAATTGACTTGATTTTACTGTAATGAGCACGAGTAAACTTTAACGCATTCTAATAGATTCAAAACAACCAAATCGAACGTAAGGAACTTCAATAAACAAGAATTAACAACAATCCCTTGATTTTATTTACATTCGAATGACAACGAACGACCTTAAAAGCATTGAAATCGAATCAAATGAATTAATTCGGATAGAACTTTGATTATTTAGAATAGTGTACAACTCAATCTAATTGACTTGATTTTACTGTAATGAGAACGAGTAAACTTTAACGCATTCTAATAGATTCAAAACAACCAAATCGGATGTAAGGAACTTCAATAAACTAGAATTAACAACTATCCCTTGATTTTATTTACATTCGAATGACAACGAACGACCTTAAAAGCATTGAAATCGAATCAAATGAATTAATTCGGATAGAACTTTGATTATTTAGAATAGTGTACAACTCAATATAATTGACTTGATTTTACTGTAATGAGAACGAGTAAACTTTAACGCATTCTAATAGATTCAAAACAACCAAATCGAACGTAAGGAACTTCAATAAACAAGAATTAACAAAAATCCCTTGATTTTATTTACATTCGAACGACAACAAACGACCTTAAAAGCATTGAAATCGAATCAAATGAATTAATTCGGATAGAACTTTGATTATTTAGAATCGTGTACAACTCAATTTAATTGACTTGATTTGACTGTAATGAGAACGAGTAAACTTTAGCGCATTCTAATAGATTCAAAACAACCGAATCGGATGTAATGAACTGCAATAAATGAGAACTAGTAACAATCCCTTTATTTCGTTTACATTGGAACGACAACAAATGACCTTAAAGGCGTTCGAATCCAATCAACTGAGTTCAGTCGGATAGAATGAACTTTGATTATTTAGAATAGTGTACAACTCAATCTAATTGACTTAATTTGACTGTAATGTGAACGAGTAAACTTTAACGCATTCTAATAGATTCAAAACCACCGAATCGGATGTAAGGAACTTAAATAAATAAGAACTAGCAATAATCCCTTGATTTCGTTTACATTCGAACGACAAAGGAGGACGTTAAAGGCACTCAAATCGAATCAAATGAATTGAGTTGGATAGAATGAACTTTGATTATTTAGAATAGTGTACAACTCAATAATTGACTTGATTTTACTGTAAGGAGAACGAGTAAACTTTAACGCATTCTAATAGATTCAAAACAACCAAATCGGATGCAAGGAACTTCAATAAACTAGAATTAACAACTATCCCTTGATTTTATTTACATTCGAATGACAACAAAAGACCTTAAAAGCATCGAAATCGAATCAAATGAATTCGGTCGGATAGAATGAACTTTGATTATTTAGAATAGTGTACAACTCAATCTAATTGACTTAATTTGACTGTAATGTGAACGAGTAAACTTTAACGCATTCTAATAGATTCAAAACAACCAAATCGAACGTAAGGAACTTCAATAAACAAGAATTAACAACAATCCCTTGATTTTATTTACATTCGAATGACAACGAACGACCTTAAAAGCATTGAAATCGAATCAAATGAATTAATACGGATAGAACTTTGATTATTTAGAATAGTGTACAACTCAATCTAATTGACTTGATTTTACTGTAATGAGAACGAGTAAACTTTAACGCATTCTAATAGATTCAAAACAACCAAATCGGATGTAAGGAACTTCAATAAACTAGAATTAACAACTATCCCTTGATTTTATTTACATTCGAATGACAACGAACGACCTTAAAAGCATTGAAATCGAATCAAATGAATTAATTCGGATAGAACTTTGATTATTTAGAATAGTGTACAACTCAATATAATTGACTTGATTTTACTGTAATGAGAACGAGTAAACTTTAACGCATTCTAATAGATTCAAAACAACCAAATCGAACGTAAGGAACTTCAATAAACAAGAATTAACAAAAATCCCTTGATTTTATTTACATTCGAACGACAACAAACGACCTTAAAAGCATTGAAATCGAATCAAATGAATTAATACGGATAGAACTTTGATTATTTAGAATAGTGTACAACTCAATCTAATTGACTTGATTTTACTGTAATGAGCACGAGTAAACTTTAACGCATTCTAATAGATTCAAAACAACCAAATCGAACGTAAGGAACTTCAATAAACAAGAATTAACAACAATCCCTTGATTTTATTTACATTCGAACGACAACGAACGACCTTAAAAGCATTGAAATCGAATCAAATGAATTAATACGGATAGAACTTTGATTATTTAGAATAGTGTACAACTCAATCTAATTGACTTGATTTTACTGTAATGAGCACGAGTAAACTTTAACGCATTCTAATAGATTCAAAACAACCAAATCGAACGTAAGGAACTTCAATAAACAAGAATTAACAACAATCCCTTGATTTTATTTACATTCGAATGACAACGAACGACCTTAAAAGCATTGAAATCGAATCAAATGAATTAATTCGGATAGAACTTTGATTATTTAGAATAGTGTACAACTCAATCTAATTGACTTGATTTTACTGTAATGAGAACGAGTAAACTTTAACGCATTCTAATAGATTCAAAACAACCAAATCGGATGTAAGGAACTTCAATAAACTAGAATTAACAACTATCCCTTGATTTTATTTACATTCGAATGACAACGAACGACCTTAAAAGCATTGAAATCGAATCAAATGAATTAATTCGGATAGAACTTTGATTATTTAGAATAGTGTACAACTCAATATAATTGACTTGATTTTACTGTAATGAGAACGAGTAAACTTTAACGCATTCTAATAGATTCAAAACAACCAAATCGAACGTAAGGAACTTCAATAAACAAGAATTAACAAAAATCCCTTGATTTTATTTACATTCGAACGACAACAAACGACCTTAAAAGCATTGAAATCGAATCAAATGAATTAATTCGGATAGAACTTTGAATATTTAGAATCGTGTACAACTCAATTTAATTGACTTGATTTGACTGTAATGAGAACGAGTAAACTTTAACGCATTCTAATAGATTCAAAACAACCGAATCGGATGTAATGAACTGCAATAAATGAGAACTAGTAACAATCCCTTTATTTCGTTTACATTGGAACGACAACAAATGACCTTAAAGGCGTTCGAATCCAATCAACTGAGTTCAGTCGGATAGAATGAACTTTGATTATTTAGAATAGTGTACAACTCAATCTAATTGACTTAATTTGACTGTAATGTGAACGAGTAAACTTTAACGCATTCTAATAGATTCAAAACCACCGAATCGGATGTAAGGAACTTAAATAAATAATAACTAGCAATAATCCCTTGATTTCGTTTACATTCGAACGACAAAGGAGGACGTTAAAGGCACTCAAATCGAATCAAATGAATTGAGTTGGATAGAATGAACTTTGATTATTTAGAATAGTGTACAACTCAATAATTGACTTGATTTTACTGTAAGGAGAACGAGTAAACTTTAACGCATTCTAATAGATTCAAAACAACCAAATCGGATGCAAGGAACTTCAATAAACTAGAATTAACAACTATCCCTTGATTTTATTTACATTCGAATGACAACAAAAGACCTTAAAAGCATCGAAATCGAATCAAATGAATTCGGTCGGATAGAATGAACTTTGATTATTTAGAATAGTGTACAACTCAATCTAATTGACTTGATTTTCCAGTAATGAGAACGAGTAAACTTTAACGCATTCTAATAAATTCAAAACAACCAAATCGAACGTAAGGAACTTCAATAAACAAGAATTAACAACAATCCCTTGATTTTATTTACATTCGAATGACAACAAACGACCTTAAAAGCATTGAAATCGAATCAAATGAATTCGGTCGGATAGAATGAACTTTGATTATTTAGAATAGTGTACAACTCAATCTAATTGACTTGATTTTCCAGTAATGAGAACGAGTAAACTTTAACGCATTCTAACAAATTCAAAAAACCCAAATCGGATGTAAGGAACTTCAATAAACTAGAATTAACAACTATCCCTTGATTTTATTTACATTCGAACGACAACAAACGACCTTAAAAGCATTGAAATCGAATCAAATGAATTAATTCGGATAGAACTTTTATTATTTAGAATAGTGTACAACTCAATCTAATTGACTTGATTTTACTGTAATGAGAACGAGTAAACTTTAACGCATTCTAATAGATTCAAAACAACCAAATCGAACGTAAGGAACTTCAATAAACAAGAATTAGCAACAATCCCTTGATTTTATTTACATTCGAATGACAACGAACGACCTTAAAAGCATTGAAATCAAATCAAATGAATTAATTCAGATAGAACTTTGATTATTTAGAATAGTGTACAACTCAATCTAATTGACTTGATTTTACTGTAATGAGAACGAGTAAACTTTAACGCATTCTAATAGATTCAAAACAACCAAATCGGATGTAAGGAACTTCAATAAACTAGAATTAACAACTATCCCTTGATTTTATTTACATTCGAATGACAACAAACGACCTTAAAAGCATCGAAATCGAACCAAATGAATTCGATCGGATAGAATGAACTTTGATTATTTAGAATAGTGTACAACTCAATCTAATTGACTTGATTTTCCAGTAATGAGAACGAGTAAACTTTAACGCATTCTAATAAATTCAAAAAACCCAAATCGGATGTAAGGAACTTCAATAACTAGAATTAACAACTATCCCTTGATTTTATTTACATTCGAACGACAACAAACGACCTTAAAAGCACTGAAATCGAATCAAATGAATTAATTCGGATAGAACTTTGATTATTTAGAATAGTGTACAACTCAATCTAATTGACTTGATTTTACTGTAATGAGAACGAGTAAACTTTAACGCATTCTAATAGATTCAAAACAACCAAATCGAACGTAAGGAACTTCAATAAACAAGAATTAACAACAATCCCTTGATTTTATTTACATTCGAATGACAACGAACGACCTTAAAAGCATTGAAATCGAATCAAATGAATTAATTCGGATAGAACTTTGATTATTTAGAATAGTGTACAACTCAATATAATTGACTTGATTTTACTGTAATGAGAACGAGTAAACTTTAACGCATTCTAATAGATTCAAAACAACCAAATCGAACGTAAGGAACTTCAATAAACAAGAATTAACAACAATCCCTTGATTTTATTTACATTCGAATGACAACGAACGACCTTAAAAGCATTGAAATCGAATCAAATGAATTAATTCGGATAGAACTTTGATTAATTAGAATAGTGTACAACTCAATATAATTGACTTAATTTTACTGTAATGAGAACGAGTAAACTTTAACGCATTCTAATAGATTCAAAACAACCAAATCGAACGTAAGGAACTTCAATAAACAAGAATTAACAACAATCCCTTGATTTTATTTACATTCGAACGACAACAAACGACCTTAAAAGCATTGAAATCGAATCAAATGAATTAATACGGATAGAACTTTGATTATTTAGAATAGTGTACAACTCAATCTAATTGAATTAATTTTACTGTAATGAGAACGAGTAAACTTTAACGCATTCTAATAGATTCAAAACAACCAAATCGAACGTAAGGAACTTCAATAAATAAGAATTAACAACAATCCCTTGATTTTATTTACATTCGAACGACAACAAACGACCTTAAAAGCATTGGAATCGAATCAAATGAATTAATACGGATAGAACTTTGATTATTTAAAATAGTGTACAACTCAATCTAATTGACTTAATTTTACTGTAATGAGCACGAGTAAACTTTAACGCATTCTAATAGATTCAAAACAACCAAATCGAACGTAAGGAACTTCAATAAACAAGAATTAACAACAATCCCTTGATTTTATTTACATTCGAATGACAATGAACGACCTTAAAAGCATTGAAATCGAATCAAATGAATTAATTCGGATAGAACTTTGATTATTTAGAATAGTGTACAACTCAATCTAATTGACTTGATTTTACTGTAATGAGAACGAGTAAACTTTAACGCATTCTAATAGATTCAAAACAACCAAATCGAACGTAAGGAACTTCAATAAACAAGAATTAACAACAATCCCTTGATTTTATTTACATTCGAACGACAACAAACGACCTTAAAAGCATTGAAATCGAATCAAATGAATTAATACGGATAGAACTTTGATTATTTAGAATAGTGTACAACTCAATCTAATTGACTTGAATTTACTGTAATGAGCACGAGTAAACTTTAACGCATTCTAATAGATTCAAAACAACCAAATCGAACGTAAGGAACTTCAATAAACAAGAATTAACAACAATCCCTTGATTTTATTTACATTCGAATGACAACGAACGACCTTAAAAGCATTGAAATCGAATCAAATGAATTAATTCGGATAGAACTTTGATTATTTAGAATAGTGTACAACTCAATCTAATTGACTTGATTTTACTGTAATGAGCACGAGTAAACTTTAACGCATTCTAATAGATTCAAAACAACCAAATCGAACGTAAGGAACTTCAATAAACAAGAATTAGCAACAATCCCTTGATTTTATTTACATTCGAATGACAACGAACGACCTTAAAAGCATTGAAATCAAATCAAATGAATTAATTCAGATAGAACTTTGATTATTTAGAATAGTGTACAACTCAATCTAATTGACTTGATTTTACTGTAATGAGAACGAGTAAACTTTAACGCATTCTAATAGATTCAAAACAACCAAATCGTATGTAAGGAACTTCAATAAACTAGAATTAACAACTATCCCTTGATTTTATTTACATTCGAATGACAACAAACGACCTTAAAAGCATCGAAATCGAACCAAATGAATTCGATCGGATAGAATGAACTTTGATTATTTAGAATAGTGTACAACTCAATCTAATTGACTTGATTTTCCAGTAATGAGAACGAGTAAACTTTAACGCATTCTAATAAATTCAAAAAACCCAAATCGGATGTAAGGAACTTCAATAACTAGAATTAACAACTATCCCTTGATTTTATTTACATTCGAACGACAACAAACGACCTTAAAAGCACTGAAATCGAATCAAATGAATTAATTCGGATAGAACTTTGATTATTTAGAATAGTGTACAACTCAATCTAATTGACTTGATTTTACTGTAATGAGAACGAGTAAACTTTAACGCATTCTAATAGATTCAAAACAACCAAATCGAACGTAAGGAACTTCAATAAACAAGAATTAACAACAATCCCTTGATTTTAATTACATTCGAATGACAACGAACGACCTTAAAAGCATTGAAATCGAATCAAATGAATTAATTCGGATAGAACTTTGATTATTTAGAATAGTGTACAACTCAATATAATTGACTTGATTTTACTGTAATGAGAACGAGTAAACTTTAACGCATTCTAATAGATTCAAAACAACCAAATCGAACGTAAGGAACTTCAATAAACAAGAATTAACAACAATCCCTTGATTTTATTTACATTCGAATGACAACGAACGACCTTAAAAGCATTGAAATCGAATCAAATGAATTAATTCGGATAGAACTTTGATTAATTAGAATAGTGTACAACTCAGTATAATTGACTTAATTTTACTGTAATGAGAACGAGTAAACTTTAACGCATTCTAATAGATTCAAAACAACCAAATCGAACGTAAGGAACTTCAATAAACAAGAATTAACAACAATCCCTTGATTTTATTTACATTCGAACGACAACAAACGACCTTAAAAGCATTGAAATCGAATCAAATGAATTAATACGGATAGAACTTTGATTATTTAGAATAGTGTACAACTCAATCTAATTGAATTAATTTTACTGTAATGAGAACGAGTAAACTTTAACGCATTCTAATAGATTCAAAACAACCAAATCGAACGTAAGGAACTTCAATAAATAAGAATTAACAACAATCCCTTGATTTTATTTACATTCGAACGACAACAAACGACCTTAAAAGCATTGGAATCGAATCAAATGAATTAATACGGATAGAACTTTGATTATTTAAATTAGTGTACAACTCAATCTAATTGACTTAATTTTACTGTAATGAGCACGAGTAAACTTTAACGCATTCTAATAGATTCAAAACAACCAAATCGAACGTAAGGAACTTCAATAAACAAGAATTAACAACAATCCCTTGATTTTATTTACATTCGAATGACAACGAACGACCTTAAAAGCATTGAAATCGAATCAAATGAATTAATTCGGATAGAACTTTGATTATTTAGAATAGTGTACAACTCAATCTAATTGACTTGATTTTACTGTAATGAGAACGAGTAAACTTTAACGCATTCTAATAGATTCAAAACAACCAAATCGAACGTAAGGAACTTCAATAAACAAGAATTAACAACAATCCCTTGATTTTATTTACATTCGAACGACAACAAACGACCTTAAAAGCATTGAAATCGAATCAAATGAATTAATACGGATAGAACTTTGATTATTTAGAATAGTGTACAACTCAATCTAATTGACTTGATTTTACTGTAATGAGAACGAGTAAACTTTAACGCATTCTAATAGATTCAAAACAACCAAATCGAACGTAAGGAACTTCAATAAACAAGAATTAACAACAATCCCTTGATTTTATTTACATTCGAATGACAACGAACGACCTTAAAAGCATTGAAATCGAATCAAATGAATTAATTCGGATAGAACTTTGATTATTTAGAATAGTGTACAACTCAATATAATTGACTTGATTTTACTGTAATGAGAACGAGTAAACTTTAACGCATTCTAATAGATTCAAAACAACCAAATCGAACGTAAGGAACTTCAATAAACAAGAATTAACAACAATCCCTTGATTTTATTTACATTCGAATGACAACGAACGACCTTAAAAGCATTGAAATCGAATCAAATGAATTAATTCGGATAGAACTTTGATTAATTAGAATAGTGTACAACTCAATATAATTGACTTAATTTTACTGTAATGAGAACGAGTAAACTTTAACGCATTCTAATAGATTCAAAACAACCAAATCGAACGTAAGGAACTTCAATAAACAAGAATTAACAACAATCCCTTGATTTTATTTACATTCGAACGACAACAAACGACCTTAAAAGCATTGAAATCGAATCAAATGAATTAATACGGATAGAACTTTGATTATTTAGAATAGTGTACAACTCAATCTAATTGAATTAATTTTACTGTAATGAGAACGAGTAAACTTTAACGCATTCTAATAGATTCAAAACAACCAAATCGAACGTAAGGAACTTCAATAAATAAGAATTAACAACAATCCCTTGATTTTATTTACATTCGAACGACAACAAACGACCTTAAAAGCATTGGAATCGAATCAAATGAATTAATACGGATAGAACTTTGATTATTTAAAATAGTGTACAACTCAATCTAATTGACTTAATTTTACTGTAATGAGCACGAGTAAACTTTAACGCATTCTAATAGATTCAAAACAACCAAATCGAACGTAAGGAACTTCAATAAACAAGAATTAACAACAATCCCTTGATTTTATTTACATTCGAATGACAATGAACGACCTTAAAAGCATTGAAATCGAATCAAATGAATTAATTCGGATAGAACTTTGATTATTTAGAATAGTGTACAACTCAATCTAATTGACTTGATTTTACTGTAATGAGAACGAGTAAACTTTAACGCATTCTAATAGATTCAAAACAACCAAATCGAACGTAAGGAACTTCAATAAACAAGAATTAACAACAATCCCTTGATTTTATTTACATTCGAACGACAACAAACGACCTTAAAAGCATTGAAATCGAATCAAATGAATTAATACGGATAGAACTTTGATTATTTAGAATAGTGTACAACTCAATCTAATTGACTTGAATTTACTGTAATGAGCACGAGTAAACTTTAACGCATTCTAATAGATTCAAAACAACCAAATCGAACGTAAGGAACTTCAATAAACAAGAATTAACAACAATCCCTTGATTTTATTTACATTCGAATGACAACGAACGACCTTAAAAGCATTGAAATCGAATCAAATGAATTAATTCGGATAGAACTTTGATTATTTAGAATAGTGTACAACTCAATCTAATTGACTTGATTTTACTGTAATGAGCACGAGTAAACTTTAACGCATTCTAATAGATTCAAAACAACCAAATCGAACGTAAGGAACTTCAATAAACAAGAATTAGCAACAATCCCTTGATTTTATTTACATTCGAATGACAACGAACGACCTTAAAAGCATTGAAATCAAATCAAATGAATTAATTCAGATAGAACTTTGATTATTTAGAATAGTGTACAACTCAATCTAATTGACTTGATTTTACTGTAATGAGAACGAGTAAACTTTAACGCATTCTAATAGATTCAAAACAACCAAATCGTATGTAAGGAACTTCAATAAACTAGAATTAACAACTATCCCTTGATTTTATTTACATTCGAATGACAACAAACGACCTTAAAAGCATCGAAATCGAACCAAATGAATTCGATCGGATAGAATGAACTTTGATTATTTAGAATAGTGTACAACTCAATCTAATTGACTTGATTTTCCAGTAATGAGAACGAGTAAACTTTAACGCATTCTAATAAATTCAAAAAACCCAAATCGGATGTAAGGAACTTCAATAACTAGAATTAACAACTATCCCTTGATTTTATTTACATTCGAACGACAACAAACGACCTTAAAAGCACTGAAATCGAATCAAATGAATTAATTCGGATAGAACTTTGATTATTTAGAATAGTGTACAACTCAATCTAATTGACTTGATTTTACTGTAATGAGAACGAGTAAACTTTAACGCATTCTAATAGATTCAAAACAACCAAATCGAACGTAAGGAACTTCAATAAACAAGAATTAACAACAATCCCTTGATTTTAATTACATTCGAATGACAACGAACGACCTTAAAAGCATTGAAATCGAATCAAATGAATTAATTCGGATAGAACTTTGATTATTTAGAATAGTGTACAACTCAATATAATTGACTTGATTTTACTGTAATGAGAACGAGTAAACTTTAACGCATTCTAATAGATTCAAAACAACCAAATCGAACGTAAGGAACTTCAATAAACAAGAATTAACAACAATCCCTTGATTTTATTTACATTCGAATGACAACGAACGACCTTAAAAGCATTGAAATCGAATCAAATGAATTAATTCGGATAGAACTTTGATTAATTAGAATAGTGTACAACTCAGTATAATTGACTTAATTTTACTGTAATGAGAACGAGTAAACTTTAACGCATTCTAATAGATTCAAAACAACCAAATCGAACGTAAGGAACTTCAATAAACAAGAATTAACAACAATCCCTTGATTTTATTTACATTCGAACGACAACAAACGACCTTAAAAGCATTGAAATCGAATCAAATGAATTAATACGGATAGAACTTTGATTATTTAGAATAGTGTACAACTCAATCTAATTGAATTAATTTTACTGTAATGAGAACGAGTAAACTTTAACGCATTCTAATAGATTCAAAACAACCAAATCGAACGTAAGGAACTTCAATAAATAAGAATTAACAACAATCCCTTGATTTTATTTACATTCGAACGACAACAAACGACCTTAAAAGCATTGGAATCGAATCAAATGAATTAATACGGATAGAACTTTGATTATTTAAATTAGTGTACAACTCAATCTAATTGACTTAATTTTACTGTAATGAGCACGAGTAAACTTTAACGCATTCTAATAGATTCAAAACAACCAAATCGAACGTAAGGAACTTCAATAAACAAGAATTAACAACAATCCCTTGATTTTATTTACATTCGAATGACAACGAACGACCTTAAAAGCATTGAAATCGAATCAAATGAATTAATTCGGATAGAACTTTGATTATTTAGAATAGTGTACAACTCAATCTAATTGACTTGATTTTACTGTAATGAGAACGAGTAAACTTTAACGCATTCTAATAGATTCAAAACAACCAAATCGAACGTAAGGAACTTCAATAAACAAGAATTAACAACAATCCCTTGATTTTATTTACATTCGAACGACAACAAACGACCTTAAAAGCATTGAAATCGAATCAAATGAATTAATACGGATAGAACTTTGATTATTTAGAATAGTGTACAACTCAATCTAATTGACTTGATTTTACTGTAATGAGCACGAGTAAACTTTAACGCATTCTAATAGATTCAAAACAACCAAATCGAACGTAAGGAACTTCAATAAACAAGAATTAACAACAATCCCTTGATTTTATTTACATTCGAATGACAACGAACGACCTTAAAAGCATTGAAATCGAATCAAATGAATTAATTCGGATAGAACTTTGATTATTTAGAATAGTGTACAACTCAATCTAATTGACTTGATTTTACTGTAATGAGAACGAGTAAACTTTAACGCATTCTAATAGATTCAAAACAACCAAATCGGATGTAAGGAACTTCAATAAACTAGAATTAACAACTATCCCTTGATTTTATTTACATTCGAATGACAACGAACGACCTTAAAAGCATTGAAATCGAATCAAATGAATTAATTCGGATAGAACTTTGATTATTTAGAATAGTGTACAACTCAATATAATTGACTTGATTTTACTGTAATGAGAACGAGTAAACTTTAACGCATTCTAATAGATTCAAAACAACCAAATCGAACGTAAGGAACTTCAATAAACAAGAATTAACAAAAATCCCTTGATTTTATTTACATTCGAACGACAACAAACGACCTCAAAAGCATTGAAATCGAATCAAATGAATTAATTCGGATAGAACTTTGATTATTTAGAATCGTGTACAACTCAATTTAATTGACTTGATTTGACTGTAATGAGAACGAGTAAACTTTAACGCATTCTAATAGATTCAAAACAACCGAATCGGATGTAAGGAACTGCAATAAATGAGAACTAGTAACAATCCCTTTATTTCGTTTACATTGGAACGACAACAAAGGACCTTAAAGGCGTTCGAATCCAATCAACTGAGTTCAGTCGGATAGAATGAACTTTGATTATTTAGAATAGTGTACAACTCAATCTAATTGACTTAATTTGACTGTAATGTGAACGAGTAAACTTTAACGCATTCTAATAGATTCAAAACCACCGAATCGGATGTAAGGAACTTAAATAAATAAGAACTAGCAATAATCTCTTGATTTCGTTTACATTCGAACGACAAAGGAGGACGTTAAAGGCACTCAAATCGAATCAAATGAATTGAGTTGGATAGAATGAACTTTGATTATTTAGAATAGTGTACAACTCAATAATTGACTTGATTTTACTGTAAGGAGAACGAGTAAACTTTAACGCATTCTAATAGATTCAAAACAACCAAATCGGATGTAAGGAACTTCAATAAACTAGAATTAACAACTATCCCTTGATTTTATTTACATTCGAACGACAACAAATGACCTTAAAAGCATTGAAATCGAATCAAATGAATTAATTCGGATAGAACTTTGATTATTTATAATAGTGTACAACTCAATCTAATTGACTTGATTTTACTGTAATGAGAACGAGTAAACTTTAACGCATTCTAATAGATTCAAAAGAACCAAATCGAACGTAAGGAACTTCAATAAACAAGAATTAACAAAAATCCCTTGATTTTATTTACATTCGAACGACAACAAACGACTTTAAAAGCATTGAAATCGAATCAAATGAATTAATTCGGATAGAACTTTGATTATTTAGAATCGTGTACAACTCAATTTAATTGACTTGATTTGACTGTAATGAGAACGAGTAAACTTTAACGCATTCTAATAGATTCAAAACAACCGAATCGGATGTAAGGAACTTCAATAAACTAGAATTAACAACTATCCCTTGATTTTATTTACATTCGAACGACAACAAATGACCTTAAAAGCATTGAAATCGAATCAAATGAATTAATTCGGATAGAACTTTGATTATTTAGAATAGTGTACAACTCAATCTAATTGACTTGATTTGACTGTAATGAGAACGAGTAAACTTTAACGCATTCTAATAGATTCAAAACAACCAAATCGGATGTAAGGAACTTCAATAAACTAGAATTAACAACTATCCCTTGATTTTATTTACAAGCGAATGACAACCAACGACCTTAAAAGCATTGAAATCGAATCAAATGAATTAATTCGGATAGAACTTTGATTATTTAGAATAGTGTACAACTCAATCTAATTGACTTAATTTTACTGTAATGAGAACGAGTAAACTTTAACGCATTCTAATAGATTCAAAACAACCAAATCGAACGTAAGGAACTTCAATAAACAAGAATTAACAACAATCCCTTGATTTTATTTACATTCGAACGACAACAAACGATCTTAAAAGCATTGAAATCGAATCAAATGAATTAATACGGATAGAACTTTGATTATTTAGAATAGTGTACAACTCAATCTAATTGACTTGATTTTACTGTAATGAGCACGAGTAAACTTTAACGCATTCTAATAGATTCAAAACAACCAAATCGAACGTAAGGAACTTCAATAAACAAGAATTAACAACAATCCCTTGATTTTATTTACATTCGAACGACAACAAACGACCTTAAAAGCATTGAAATCGAATCAAATGAATTAATACGGATAGAACTTTGATTATTTAGAATAGTGTACAACTCAATCTAATTGACTTGATTTGACTGTAATGAGAACGAGTAAACTTTAACGCATTCTAATAGATTCAAAACAACCAAATCGGATGTAAGGAACTTCAATAAACTAGAATTAACAACTATCCCTTGATTTTATTTACAAGCGAATGACAACCAACGACCTTAAAAGCATTGAAATCGAATCAAATGAATTAATTCGGATAGAACTTTGATTATTTAGAATAGTGTACAACTCAATATAATTGACTTGATTTTACTGTAATGAGAACGAGTAAACTTTAACGCATTCTAATAGATTCAAAACAACCAAATCGAACGTAAGGAACTTCAATAAACAAGAATTAACAAAAATCCCTTGATTTTATTTACATTCGAACGACAACAAACGACCTTAAAAGCATTGAAATCGAATCAAATGAATTAATTCGGATAGAACTTTGATTATTTAGAATCGTGTACAACTCAATTTAATTGACTTGATTTGACTGTAATGAGAACGAGTAAACTTTAACGCATTCTAATAGATTCAAAACAACCGAATCGGATGTAATGAACTGCAATAAATGAGAACTAGTAACAATCCCTTTATTTCGTTTACATTGGAACGACAACAAATGACCTTAAAGGCGTTCGAATCCAATCAACTGAGTTCAGTCGGATAGAATGAACTTTGATTATTTAGAATAGTGTACAACTCAATCTAATTGACTTAATTTGACTGTAATGTGAACGAGTAAACTTTAACGCATTCTAATAGATTCAAAACCACCGAATCGGATGTAAGGAACTTAAATAAATAAGAACTAGCAATAATCCCTTGATTTCGTTTACATTCGAACGACAAAGGAGGACGTTAAAGGCACTCAAATCGAATCAAATGAATTGAGTTGGATAGAATGAACTTTGATTATTTAGAATAGTGTACAACTCAATAATTGACTTGATTTTACTGTAAGGAGAACGAGTAAACTTTAACGCATTCTAATAGATTCAAAACAACCAAATCGGATGCAAGGAACTTCAATAAACTAGAATTAACAACTATCCCTTGATTTTATTTACATTCGAATGACAACAAAAGACCTTAAAAGCATCGAAATCGAATCAAATGAATTCGGTCGGATAGAATGAACTTTGATTATTTAGAATAGTGTACAACTCAATCTAATTGACTTGATTTTCCAGTAATGAGAACGAGTAAACTTTAACGCATTCTAATAAATTCAAAAAAACCAAATCGAACGTAAGGAACTTCAATAAACAAGAATTAACAACAATCCCTTGATTTTATTTACATTCGAATGACAACAAACGACCTTAAAAGCATTGAAATCGAATCAAATGAATTCGGTCGGATAGAATGAACTTTGATTATTTAGAATAGTGTACAACTCAATCTAATTGACTTGATTTTCCAGTAATGAGAACGAGTAAACTTTAACGCATTCTAATAAATTCAAAAAACCCAAATCGGATGTAAGGAACTTCAATAAACTAGAATTAACAACTATCCCTTGATTTTATTTACATTCGAACGACAACAAATGACCTTAAAAGCATTGAAATCGAATCAAATGAATTAATTCGGATAGAACTTTGATTATTTAGAATAGTGTACAACTCAATCTAATTGACTTGATTTGACTGTAATGAGAACGAGTAAACTTTAACGCATTCTAATAGATTCAAAACAACCAAATCGGATGTAAGGAACTTCAATAAACTAGAATTAACAACTATCCCTTGATTTTATTTACAAGCGAATGACAACCAACGACCTTAAAAGCATTGAAATCGAATCAAATGAATTAATTCGGATAGAACTTTGATTATTTAGAATAGTGTACAACTCAATCTAATTGACTTAATTTTACTGTAATGAGAACGAGTAAACTTTAACGCATTCTAATAGATTCAAAACAACCAAATCGAACGTAAGGAACTACAATAAACAAGAATTAACAACAATCCCTTGATTTTATTTACATTCGAACGACAACAAACGATCTTAAAAGCATTGAAATCGAATCAAATGAATTAATACGGATAGAACTTTGATTATTTAGAATAGTGTACAACTCAATCTAATTGACTTGATTTTACTGTAATGAGCACGAGTAAACTTTAACGCATTCTAATAGATTCAAAACAACCAAATCGAACGTAAGGAACTTCAATAAACAAGAATTAACAACAATCCCTTGATTTTATTTACATTCGAATGACAACGAACGACCTTAAAAGCATTGAAATCGAATCAAATGAATTAATTCGGATAGAACTTTGATTATTTAGAATAGTGTACAACTCAATCTAATTGACTTGATTTTACTGTAATGAGAACGAGTAAACTTTAACGCATTCTAATAGATTCAAAACAACCAAATCGGATGTAAGGAACTTCAATAAACTAGAATTAACAACTATCCCTTGATTTTATTTACATTCGAATGACAACGAACGACCTTAAAAGCATTGAAATCGAATCAAATGAATTAATTCGGATAGAAATTTGATTATTTAGAATAGTGTACAACTCAATATAATTGACTTGATTTTACTGTAATGAGAACGAGTAAACTTTAACGCATTCTAATAGATTCAAAACAACCAAATCGAACGTAAGGAACTTCAATAAACAAGAATTAACAAAAATCCCTTGATTTTATTTACATTCGAACGACAACAAACGACCTTAAAAGCATTGAAATCGAATCAAATGAATTAATTCGGATAGAACTTTGATTATTTAGAATCGTGTACAACTCAATTTAATTGACTTGATTTGACTGTAATGAGAACGAGTAAACTTTAACGCATTCTAATAGATTCAAAACAACCGAATCGGATGTAATGAACTGCAATAAATGAGAACTAGTAACAATCCCTTTATTTCGTTTACATTGGAACGACAACAAATGACCTTAAAGGCGTTCGAATCCAATCAACTGAGTTCAGTCGGATAGAATGAACTTTGATTATTTAGAATAGTGTACAACTCAATCTAATTGACTTAATTTGACTGTAATGTGAACGAGTAAACTTTAACGCATTCTAATAGATTCGAAACCACCGAATCGGATGTAAGGAACTTAAATAAATAAGAACTAGCAATAATCCCTTGATTTCGTTTACATTCGAACGACAAAGGAGGACGTTAAAGGCACTCAAATCGAATCAAATGAATTGAGTTGGATAGAATGAACTTTGATTATTTAGAATAGTGTACAACTCAATAATTGACTTGATTTTACTGTAAGGAGAACGAGTAAACTTTAACGCATTCTAATAGATTCAAAACAACCAAATCGGATGCAAGGAACTTCAATAAACTAGAATTAACAACTATCCCTTGATTTTATTTACATTCGAATGACAACAAAAGACCTTAAAAGCATCGAAATCGAATCAAATGAATTCGGTCGGATAGAATGAACTTTGATTATTTAGAATAGTGTACAACTCAATCTAATTGACTTGATTTTCCAGTAATGAGAACGAGTAAACTTTAACGCATTCTAATAAATTCAAAAAACCCAAATCGGATGTAAGGAACTTCAATAAACTAGAATTAACAACTATCCCTTGATTTTATTTACATTCGAACGACAACAAATGACCTTAAAAGCATTGAAATCGAATCAAATGAATTAATTCGGATAGAACTTTGATTATTTAGAATAGTGTACAACTCAATCTAATTGACTTGATTTGACTGTAATGAGAACGAGTAAACTTTAACGCATTCTAATAGATTCAAACAACCAAATCGGATGTAAGGAACTTCAATAAACTAGAATTAACAACTATCCCTTGATTTTATTTACAAGCGAAGGACAACCAACGACCTTAAAAGCATTGAAATCGAATCAAATGAATTAATTCGGATAGAACTTTGATTATTTAGAATAGTGTACAACTCAATCTAATTGACTTAATTTTACTGTAATGAGAACGAGTAAACTTTAACGCATTCTAATAGATTCAAAACAACCAAATCGAACGTAAGGAACTTCAATAAACAAGAATTAACAACAATCCCTTGATTTTATTTACATTCGAACGACAACAAATGACCTTAAAAGCATTGAAATCGAATCAAATGAATTAATTCGGATAGAACTTTGATTATTTAGAATAGTGTACAACTCAATCTAATTGACTTGATTTTACTGTAATGAGAACGAGTAAACTTTAACGCATTCTAATAGATTCAAAACAACCAAATCGCACGTAAGGAACTTCAATAAACAAGAATTAACAACAATCCCTTTATTTTATTTACATTCGAACGACAACAAACGACCTTAAAAGCATTGGAATCGAATCAAATGAATTAATACGGATAGAACTTTGATTATTTAGAATAGTGTACAACTCAATCTAATTGACTTGATTTTACTGTAATGAGAACGAGTAAACTTTAACGCATTCTAATAGATTCAAAACAACCAAATCGAACGTAAGGAACTTCAATAAACAAGAATTAACAACAATCCCTTGATTTTATTTACATTCGAATGACAACGAACGACCTTAAAAGCATTGAAATCGAATCAAATGAATTAATTCGGATAGAACTTTGATTATTTAGAATAGTGTACAACTCAATCTAATTGACTTGATTTTACTGTAATGAGAACGAGTAAACTTTAACGCATTCTAATAGATTCAAAACAACCAAATCGGATGCAAGGAACTTCAATAAACTAGAATTAACAACTATCCCTTGATTTTATTTATATTCGAATGACAACAAAAGACCTTAAAAGCATCGAAATCGAATCAAATGAATTCGGTCGGATAGAATGAACTTTGATTATTTAGAATAGTGTACAACTCAATCTAATTGACTTGATTTTCCAGTAATGAGAACGAGTAAACTTTAACGCATTCTAATAAATTCAAAAAACCCAAATCGGATGTAAGGAACTTCAATAAACTAGAATTAACAACTATCCCTTGATTTTATTTACATTCGAACGACAACAAATGACCTTAAAAGCATTGAAATCGAATCAAATGAATTAATTCGGATAGAACTTTGATTATTTAGAATAGTGTACAACTCAATCTAATTGACTTGATTTGACTGTAATGAGAACGAGTAAACTTTAACGCATTCTAATAGATTCAAACAACCAAATCGGATGTAAGGAACTTCAATAAACTAGAATTAACAACTATCCCTTGATTTTATTTACAAGCGAAGGACAACCAACGACCTTAAAAGCATTGAAATCGAATCAAATGAATTAATTCGGATAGAACTTTGATTATTTAGAATAGTGTACAACTCAATCTAATTGACTTAATTTTACTGTAATGAGAACGAGTAAACTTTAACGCATTCTAATAGATTCAAAACAACCAAATCGAACGTAAGGAACTTCAATAAACAAGAATTAACAACAATCCCTTGATTTTATTTACATTCGAACGACAACAAATGACCTTAAAAGCATTGAAATCGAATCAAATGAATTAATTCGGATAGAACTTTGATTATTTAGAATAGTGTACAACTCAATCTAATTGACTTAATTTTACTGTAATGAGAACGAGTAAACTTTAACGCATTCTAATAGATTCAAAACAACCAAATCGAACGTAAGGAACTTCAATAAACAAGAATTAACAACAATCCCTTGATTTTATTTACATTCGAACGACAACAAACGACCTTAAAAGCATTGGAATCGAATCAAATGAATTAATACGGATAGAACTTTGATTATTTAGAATAGTGTACAACTCAATCTAATTGACTTGATTTTACTGTAATGAGAACGAGTAAACTTTAACGCATTCTAATAGATTCAAAACAACCAAATCGAACGTAAGGAACTTCAATAAACAAGAATTAACAACAATCCCTTTATTTTATTTACATTCGAACGACAACAAACGACCTTAAAAGCATTGAAATCGAATCAAATGAATTAATTCGGATAGAACTTTGATTATTTAGAATAGTGTACAACTCAATCTAATTGACTTGATTTTACTGTAATGAGCACGAGTAAACTTTAACGCATTCTAATAGATTCAAAACAACCAAATCGAACGTAAGGAACTTCAATAAACAAGAATTAACAACAATCCCTTGATTTTATTTACATTCGAATGACAACGAACGACCTTAAAAGCATTGAAATCGAATCAAATGAATTAATTCGGATAGAACTTTGATTATTTAGAATAGTGTACAACTCAATCTAATTGACTTGATTTTACTGTAATGAGAACGAGTAAACTTTAACGCATTCTAATAGATTCAAAACAACCAAATCGGATGTAAGGAACTTCAATAAACTAGAATTAACAACTATCCCTTGATTTTATTTACATTCGAATGACAACGAACGACCTTAAAAGCATTGAAATCGAATCAAATGAATTAATTCGGATAGAACTTTGATTATTTAGAATAGTGTACAACTCAATCTAATTGACTTGATTTTACTGTAATGAGCACGAGTAAACTTTAACGCATTCTAATAGATTCAACACAACCAAATCGAACGTAAGGAACTTCAATAAACAAGAATTAACAACAATCCCTTGATTTTATTTACATTCGAATGACAACGAACGACCTTAAAAGCATTGAAATCGAATCAAATGAATTAATTCGGATAGAACTTTGATTATTTAGAATAGTGTACAACTCAATCTAATTGACTTGATTTTACTGTAATGAGAACGAGTAAACTTTAACGCATTCTAATAGATTCAAAACAACCAAATCGGATGCAAGGAACTTCAATAAACTAGAATTAACAACTATCCCTTGATTTTATTTACATTCGAATGACAACAAAAGACCTTAAAAGCATCGAAATCGAATCAAATGAATTCGGTCGGATAGAATGAACTTTGATTATTTAGAATAGTGTACAACTCAATCTAATTGACTTGATTTTCCAGTAATGAGAACGAGTAAACTTTAACGCATTCTAATAAATTCAAAAAACCCAAATCGGATGTAAGGAACTTCAATAAACTAGAATTAACAACTATCCCTTGATTTTATTTACATTCGAACGACAACAAATGACCTTAAAAGCATTGAAATCGAATCAAATGAATTAATTCGGATAGAACTTTGATTATTTAGAATAGTGTACAACTCAATCTAATTGACTTGATTTGACTGTAATGAGAACGAGTAAACTTTAACGCATTCTAATAGATTCAAACAACCAAATCGGATGTAAGGAACTTCAATAAACTAGAATTAACAACTATCCCTTGATTTTATTTACAAGCGAAGGACAACCAACGACCTTAAAAGCATTGAAATCGAATCAAATGAATTAATTCGGATAGAACTTTGATTATTTAGAATAGTGTACAACTCAATCTAATTGACTTAATTTTACTGTAATGAGAACGAGTAAACTTTAACGCATTCTAATAGATTCAAAACAACCAAATCGAACGTAAGGAACTTCAATAAACAAGAATTAACAACAATCCCTTGATTTTATTTACATTCGAACGACAACAAATGACCTTAAAAGCATTGAAATCGAATCAAATGAATTAATTCGGATAGAACTTTGATTATTTAGAATAGTGTACAACTCAATCTAATTGACTTGATTTTACTGTAATGAGAACGAGTAAACTTTAACGCATTCTAATAGATTCAAAACAACCAAATCGCACGTAAGGAACTTCAATAAACAAGAATTAACAACAATCCCTTTATTTTATTTACATTCGAACGACAACAAACGACCTTAAAAGCATTGGAATCGAATCAAATGAATTAATACGGATAGAACTTTGATTATTTAGAATAGTGTACAACTCAATCTAATTGACTTGATTTTACTGTAATGAGAACGAGTAAACTTTAACGCATTCTAATAGATTCAAAACAACCAAATCGAACGTAAGGAACTTCAATAAACAAGAATTAACAACAATCCCTTGATTTTATTTACATTCGAACGACAACAAACGACCTTAAAAGCATTGAAATCGTATCAAATGAATTAATTCGGATAGAACTTTGATTATTTAGAATAGTGTACAACTCAATCTAATTGACTTGATTTTACTGTAATGAGCACGAGTAAACTTTAACGCATTCTAATAGATTCAAAACAACCAAATCGAACGTAAGGAACTTCAATAAACAAGAATTAACAACAATCCCTTGATTTTATTTACATTCGAATGACAACGAACGACCTTAAAAGCATTGAAATCGAATCAAATGAATTAATTCGGATAGAACTTTGATTATTTAGAATAGTGTACAACTCAATCTAATTGACTTGATTTTACTGTAATGAGAACGAGTAAACTTTAACGCATTCTAATAGATTCAAAACAACCAAATCGGATGTAAGGAACTTCAATAAACTAGAATTAACAACTATCCCTTGATTTTATTTACATTCGAATGACAACGAACGACCTTAAAAGCATTGAAATCGAATCTAATGAATTAATTCGGATAGAACTTTGATTATTTAGAATAGTGTACAACTCAATATAATTGACTTGATTTTACTGTAATGAGAACGAGTAAACTTTAACGCATTCTAATAGATTCAAAACAACCAAATCGAACGTAAGGAACTTCAATAAACAAGAATTAACAAAAATCCCTTGATTTTATTTACATTCGAACGACAACAAACGACCTTAAAAGCATTGAAATCGAATCAAATGAATTAATTCGGATAGAACTTTGATTATTTAGAATCGTGTACAACTCAATTTAATTGACTTGATTTGACTGTAATGAGAACGAGTAAACTTTAACGCATTCTAATAGATTCAAAACAACCGAATCGGATGTAATGAACTGCAATAAACTAGAATTAACAACTATCCCTTGATTTTATTTACATTCGAACGACAACAAATGACCTTAAAAGCATTGAAATCGAATCAAATGAATTAATTCGGATAGAACTTTGATTATTTAGAATAGTGTACAACTCAATCTAATTGACTTGATTTGACTGTAATGAGAACGAGTAAACTTTAACGCATGCTAATAGATTCAAACAACCAAATCGGATGTAAGGAACTTCAATAAACTAGAATTAACAACTATCCCTTGATTTTATTTACAAGCGAAGGACAACCAACGACCTTAAAAGCATTGAAATCGAATCAAATGAATTAATTCGGATAGAACTTTGATTATTTAGAATAGTGTACAACTCAATCTAATTGACTTAATTTTACTGTAATGAGAACGAGTAAACTTTAACGCATTCTAATAGATTCAAAACAACCAAATCGAACGTAAGGAACTTCAATAAACAAGAATTAACAACAATCCCTTGATTTTATTTACATTCGAACGACAACAAATGACCTTAAAAGCATTGAAATCGAATCAAATGAATTAATTCGGATAGAACTTTGATTATTTAGAATAGTGTACAACTCAATCTAATTGACTTGATTTTACTGTAATGAGAACGAGTAAACTTTAACGCATTCTAATAGATTCAAAACAACCAAATCGCACGTAAGGAACTTCAATAAACAAGAATTAACAACAATCCCTTTATTTTATTTACATTCGAACGACAACAAACGACCTTAAAAGCATTGGAATCGAATCAAATGAATTAATACGGATAGAACTTTGATTATTTAGAATAGTGTACAACTCAATCTAATTGACTTGATTTTACTGTAATGAGAACGAGTAAACTTTAACGCATTCTAATAGATTCAAAACAACCAAATCGAACGTAAGGAACTTCAATAAACAAGAATTAACAACAATCCCTTGATTTTATTTACATTCGAACGACAACAAACGACCTTAAAAGCATTGAAATCGAATCAAATGAATTAATTCGGATAGAACTTTGATTATTTAGAATAGTGTACAACTCAATCTAATTGACTTGATTTTACTGTAATGAGCACGAGTAAACTTTAACGCATTCTAATAGATTCAAAACAACCAAATCGAACGTAAGGAACTTCAATAAACAAGAATTAACAACAATCCCTTGATTTTATTTACATTCGAATGACAACGAACGACCTTAAAAGCATTGAAATCGAATCAAATGAATTAATTCGGATAGAACTTTGATTATTTAGAATAGTGTACAACTCAATCTAATTGACTTGATTTTACTGTAATGAGAACGAGTAAACTTTAACGCATTCTAATAGATTCAAAACAACCAAATCGGATGTAAGGAACTTCAATAAACTAGAATTAACAACTATCCCTTGATTTTATTTACATTCGAATGACAACGAACGACCTTAAAAGCATTGAAATCGAATCTAATGAATTAATTCGGATAGAACTTTGATTATTTAGAATAGTGTACAACTCAATATAATTGACTTGATTTTACTGTAATGAGAACGAGTAAACTTTAACGCATTCTAATAGATTCAAAACAACCAAATCGAACGTAAGGAACTTCAATAAACAAGAATTAACAAAAATCCCTTGATTTTATTTACATTCGAACGACAACAAACGACCTTAAAAGCATTGAAATCGAATCAAATGAATTAATTCGGATAGAACTTTGATTATTTAGAATCGTGTACAACTCAATTTAATTGACTTGATTTGACTGTAATGAGAACGAGTAAACTTTAACGCATTCTAATAGATTCAAAACAACCGAATCGGATGTAATGAACTGCAATAAATGAGAACTAGTAACAATCCCTTTATTTCGTTTACATTGGAACGACAACAAATGACCTTAAAGGCGTTCGAATCCAATCAACTGAGTTCAGTCGGATAGAATGAACTTTGATTATTTAGAATAGTGTACAACTCAATCTAATTGACTTAATTTGACTGTAATGTGAACGAGTAAACTTTAACGCATTCTAATAGATTCAAAACCACCGAATCGGATGTAAGGAACTTAAATAAATAAGAACTAGCAATAATCCCTTGATTTCGTTTACATTCGAACGACAAAGGAGGACGTTAAAGGCACTCAAATCGAATCAAATGAATTGAGTTGGATAGAATGAACTTTGATTATTTAGAATAGTGTACAACTCAATAATTGACTTGATTTTACTGTAAGGAGAACGAGTAAACTTTAACGCATTCTAATAGATTCAAAACAACCAAATCGGATGCAAGGAACTTCAATAAACTAGAATTAACAACTATCCCTTGATTTTATTTACATTCGAATGACAACAAAAGACCTTAAAAGCATCGAAATCGAATCAAATGAATTCGGTCGGATAGAATGAACTTTGATTATTTAGAATAGTATACAACTCAATCTAATTGACTTGATTTTCCAGTAATGAGAACGAGTAAACTTTAACGCATTCTAATAAATTCAAAACAACCAAATCGAACGTAAGGAACTTCAATAAACAAGAATTAACAACAATCCCTTGATTTTATTTACATTCGAATGACAACAAACGACCTTAAAAGCATTGAAATCGAATCAAATGAATTAATACGGATAGAACTTTGATTATTTAGAATAGTGTACAACTCAATCTAATTGACTTGATTTTACTGTAATGAGCACGAGTAAACTTTAACGCATTCTAATAGATTCAAAACAACCAAATCGAACGTAAGGAACTTCAATAAACAAGAATTAACAACAATCCCTTGATTTTATTTACATTCGAATGACAACGAACGACCTTAAAAGCATTGAAATCGAATCAAATGAATTAATTCGGATAGAACGTTGATTATTTAGAATAGTGTACAACTCAATCTAATTGACTTGATTTTACTGTAATGAGAACGAGTAAACTTTAACGCATTCTAATAGATTCAAAACAACCAAATCGGATGTAAGGAACTTCAATAAACTAGAATTAACAACTATCCCTTGATTTTATTTACATTCGAATGACAACGAACGACCTTAAAAGCATTGAAATCGAATCAAATGAATTAATTCGGATAGAACTTTGATTATTTAGAATAGTGTACAACTCAATAATTGACTTGATTTTACTGTAATGAGAACGAGTAAACTTTAACGCATTCTAATAGATTCAAAAGAACCAAATCGAACGTAAGGAACTTCAATAAACAAGAATTAACAAAAATCCCTTGATTTTATTTACATTCGAACGACAACAAACGACTTTAAAAGCATTGAAATCGAATCAAATGAATTAATTCGGATAGAACTTTGATTATTTAGAATCGTGTACAACTCAATTTAATTGACTTGATTTGACTGTAATGAGAACGAGTAAACTTTAACGCATTCTAATAGATTCAAAACCACCGAATCGGATGTAAGGAACTTAAATAAATAAGAACTAGCAATAATCCCTTGATTTCGTTTACATTCGAACGACAAAGGAGGACGTTAAAGGCACTCAAATCGAATCAAATGAATTGAGTTGGATAGAATGAACTTTGATTATTTAGAATAGTGTACAACTCAATAATTGACTTGATTTTACTGTAAGGAGAACGAGTAAACTTTAACGCATTCTAATAGATTCAAAACAACCAAATCGGATGTAAGGAACTTCAATAAACTAGAATTAACAACTATCCCTTGATTTTATTTACATTCGAATGACAACAAAAGACCTTAAAAGCATCGAAATCGAATCAAATGAATTCGGTCGGATAGAATGAACTTTGATTATTTAGAATAGTGTACAACTCAATCTAATTGACTTGATTTTCCAGTAATGAGAACGAGTAAACTTTAACGCATTCTAATAAATTCAAAAAACCCAAATCGGATGTAAGGAACTTCAATAAACTAGAATTAACAACTATCCCTTGATTTTATTTACATTCGAACGACAACAAATGACCTTAAAAGCATTGAAATCGAATCAAATGAATTAATTCGGATAGAACTTTGATTATTTAGAATAGTGTACAACTCAATCTAATTGACTTGATTTTACTGTAATGAGAACGAGTAAACTTTAACGCATTCTAATAGATTCAAAACAACCAAATCGAACGTAAGGAACTTCAATAAACAAGAATTAACAACAATCCCTTTATTTTATTTACATTCGAACGACAACAAACGACCTTAAAAGCATTAGAATCGAATCAAATGAATTAATACGGATAGAACTTTGATTATTTAGAATAGTGTACAACTCAATCTAATTGACTTGATTTTACTGTAATGAGAACGAGTAAACTTTAACGCATTCTAGTAGATTCAAAACAACCAAATCGAACGTAAGGAACTTCAATAAACAAGAATTAACAACAATCCCTTGATTTTATTTACATTCGAATGACAACGAACGACCTTAAAAGCATTGAAATCGAATCAAATGAATTAATTTGGATAGAACTTTGATTATTTAGAATAGTGTACAACTCAATCTAATTGACTTGATTTTACTGTAATGAGAACGAGTAAACTTTAACGCATTCTAATAAATTCAAAAAACCCAAATCGGATGTAAGGAACTTCAATAAACAAGAATTAGCAACAATCCCTTGATTTTATTTACATTCGAATGACAACGAACGACCTTAAAAGCATTGAAATCGAATCAAATGAATTAATTCAGATAGAACTTTGATTATTTAGAATAGTGTACAACTCAATCTAATTAACTTGATTTTACGGTAATGAGACGAGTAAACTTTAACGCATTCTAATAGATTCAAAACAACCAAATCGGATGTAAGGAACTTCAATAAACTAGAATTAACAACTATCCCTTGATTTTATTTACATTCGAATGACAACAAACGACCTTAAAAGCATCGAAATCGAATCAAATGATTTCGGTCGGATAGAATGAACTTTGATTATTTGGAATAGTGTACAACTCAATCTAATTGACTTGATTTTCCAGTAATGAGAACGAGTAAACTTTAACGCATTCTAATAAATTCAAAAAACCCAAATCGGATGTAAGGAACTTCAATAAACTAGAATTAACAACTATCCCTTGATTTTATTTACATTCGAACGACAACAAACGACCTTAAAAGCATTGAAATCGAATCAAATGAATTAATTCGGATAGAACTTTGATTATTTAGAATAGTGTACAACTCAATCTAATTGACTTGATTATACTGTAATGAGAACGAGTAAACTTTAACGCATTCTAATAGATTCAAAACAACCAAATCGAACGTAAGGAACTTCAATAAACAAGAATTAACAACAATCCCTTTATTTTATTTACATTCGAATGACAACGAACGACCTTAAAAGCATTGCAATCGAATCAAATGAATTAATTCGGATAGAACTTTGATTATTTAGAATAGTGTACAACTCAATCTAATTGACTTGATTTTACTGTAATGAGAACGAGTAAACTTTAACGCATTCTAATAGATTCAAAACAACCAAATCGGATGTAAGGAACTTCAATAAACTAGAATTAACAACTATCCCTTGATTTTATTTACATTCGAATGACAACGAACGACCTTAAAAGCATTGAAATCGAATCAAATGAATTAATTCGGATAGAACTTTGATTATTTAGAATAGTGTACAACTCAATATAATTGACTTGATTTTACTGTAATGAGAACGAGTAAACTTTAACGCATTCTAATAGATTCAAAACAACCAAATCGAACGTAAGGAACTTCAATAAACAAGAATTAACAAAAATCCCTTGATTTTATTTACATTCGAACGACAACAAACGACCTTAAAAGCATTGAAATCGAATCAAATGAATTAATTCGGATAGAACTTTGATTATTTAGAATCGTGTACAACTCAATTTAATTGACTTGATTTGACTGTAATGAGAACGAGTAAACTTTAACGCATTCTAATAGATTCAAAACAACCGAATCGGATGTAAGGAACTGCAATAAATGAGAACTAGTAACAATCCCTTTATTTCGTTTACATTGGAACGACAACAAAGGACCTTAAAGGCGTTCGAATCCAATCAACTGAGTTCAGTCGGATAGAATGAACTTTGATTATTTAGAATAGTGTACAACTCAATCTAATTGACTTAATTTGACTGTAATGTGAACGAGTAAACTTTAACGCATTCTAATAGATTCAAAACCACCGAATCGGATGTAAGGAACTTAAATAAATAAGAACTAGCAATAATCTCTTGATTTCGTTTACATTCGAACGACAAAGGAGGACGTTAAAGGCACTCAAATCGAATCAAATGAATTGAGTTGGATAGAATGAACTTTGATTATTTAGAATAGTGTACAACTCAATAATTGACTTGATTTTACTGTAAGGAGAACGAGTAAACTTTAACGCATTCTAATAGATTCAAAACAACCAAATCGGATGTAAGGAACTTCAATAAACTAGAATTAACAACTATCCCTTGATTTTATTTACATTCGAACGACAACAAATGACCTTAAAAGCATTGAAATCGAATCAAATGAATTAATTCGGATAGAACTTTGATTATTTATAATAGTGTACAACTCAATCTAATTGACTTGATTTTACTGTAATGAGAACGAGTAAACTTTAACGCATTCTAATAGATTCAAAAGAACCAAATCGAACGTAAGGAACTTCAATAAACAAGAATTAACAAAAATCCCTTGATTTTATTTACATTCGAACGACAACAAACGACTTTAAAAGCATTGAAATCGAATCAAATGAATTAATTCGGATAGAACTTTGATTATTTAGAATCGTGTACAACTCAATTTAATTGACTTGATTTGACTGTAATGAGAACGAGTAAACTTTAACGCATTCTAATAGATTCAAAACAACCGAATCGGATGTAAGGAACTGCAATAAATGAGAACTAGTAACAATCCCTTTATTTCGTTTACATTGGAACGACAACAAAGGACCTTAAAGGCGTTCGAATCCAATCAACTGAGTTCAGTCGGATAGAATGAACTTTGATTATTTAGAATAGTGTACAACTCAATCTAATTGACTTAATTTGACTGTAATGTGAACGAGTAAACTTTAACGCATTCTAATAGATTCAAAACCACCGAATCGGATGTAAGGAACTTAAATAAATAAGAACTAGCAATAATCCCTTGATTTCGTTTACATTCGAACGACAAAGGAGGACGTTAAAGGCACTCAAATCGAATCAAATGAATTGAGTTGGATAGAATGAACTTTGATTATTTAGAATAGTGTACAACTCAATAATTGACTTGATTTTACTGTAAGGAGAACGAGTAAACTTTAACGCATTCTAATAGATTCAAAACAACCAAATCGGATGTAAGGAACTTCCATAAACTAGAATTAACAACTATCCCTTGATTTTATTTACATTCGAATGACAACAAAAGACCTTAAAAGCATCGAAATCGAATCAAATGAATTCGGTCGGATAGAATGAACTTTGATTATTTAGAATAGTGTACAACTCAATCTAATTGACTTGATTTTCCAGTAACGAGAACGAGTAAACTTTAACGCATTCTAATAAATTCAAAAAACCCAAATCGGATGTAAAGAACTTCAATAAACTAGAATTAACAACTATCCCTTGATTTTATTTACATTCGAACGACAACAAATGACCTTAAAAGCATTGAAATCGAATCAAATGAATTAATTCGAATAGAACTTTGATTATTTAGAATAGTGTACAACTCAATCTAATTGACTTGATTTTACTGTAATGAGAACGAGTAAACTTTAACGCATTCTAATAGATTCAAAACAACCAAATCGAACGTAAGGAACTTCAATAAACAAGAATTAACAAAAATCCCTTGATTTTATTTACATTCGAACGACAACAAACGACCTTAAAAGCATTGAAATCGAATCAAATGAATTAATTCGGATAGAACTTTGATTATTTAGAATCGTGTACAACTCAATTTAATTGACTTGATTTGACTGTAATGAGAACGAGTAAACTTTAACGCATTCTAATAGATTCAAAACAACCGAATCGGATGTAAGGAACTGCAATAAATGAGAACTAGTAACAATCCCTTTATTTCGTTTACATTGGAACGACAACAAAGGACCTTAAAGGCGTTCGAATCCAATCAACTGAGTTCAGTCGGATAGAATGAACTTTGATTATTTAGAATAGTGTACAACTCAATCTAATTGACTTAATTTGACTGTAATGTGAACGAGTAAACTTTAACGCATTCTAATAGATTCAAAACCACCGAATCGGATGTAAGGAACTTAAATAAATAAGAACTAGCAATAATCTCTTGATTTCGTTTACATTCGAACGACAAAGGAGGACGTTAAAGGCACTCAAATCGAATCAAATGAATTGAGTTGGATAGAATGAACTTTGATTATTTAGAATAGTGTACAACTCAATAATTGACTTGATTTTACTGTAAGGAGAACGAGTAAACTTTAACGCATTCTAATAGATTCAAAACAACCAAATCGGATGTAAGGAACTTCAATAAACTAGAATTAACAACTATCCCTTGATTTTATTTACATTCGAACGACAACAAATGACCTTAAAAGCATTGAAATCGAATCAAATGAATTAATTCGGATAGAACTTTGATTATTTATAATAGTGTACAACTCAATCTAATTGACTTGATTTTACTGTAATGAGAACGAGTAAACTTTAACGCATTCTAATAGATTCAAAAGAACCAAATCGAACGTAAGGAACTTCAATAAACAAGAATTAACAAAAATCCCTTGATTTTATTTACATTCGAACGACAACAAACGACTTTAAAAGCATTGAAATCGAATCAAATGAATTAATTCGGATAGAACTTTGATTATTTAGAATCGTGTACAACTCAATTTAATTGACTTGATTTGACTGTAATGAGAACGAGTAAACTTTAACGCATTCTAATAGATTCAAAACAACCGAATCGGATGTAAGGAACTGCAATAAATGAGAACTAGTAACAATCCCTTTATTTCGTTTACATTGGAACGACAACAAAGGACCTTAAAGGCGTTCGAATCCAATCAACTGAGTTCAGTCGGATAGAATGAACTTTGATTATTTAGAATAGTGTACAACTCAATCTAATTGACTTAATTTGACTGTAATGTGAACGAGTAAACTTTAACGCATTCTAATAGATTCAAAACCACCGAATCGGATGTAAGGAACTTAAATAAATAAGAACTAGCAATAATCCCTTGATTTCGTTTACATTCGAACGACAAAGGAGGACGTTAAAGGCACTCAAATCGAATCAAATGAATTGAGTTGGATAGAATGAACTTTGATTATTTAGAATAGTGTACAACTCAATAATTGACTTGATTTTACTGTAAGGAGAACGAGTAAACTTTAACGCATTCTAATAGATTCAAAACAACCAAATCGGATGTAAGGAACTTCCATAAACTAGAATTAACAACTATCCCTTGATTTTATTTACATTCGAATGACAACAAAAGACCTTAAAAGCATCGAAATCGAATCAAATGAATTCGGTCGGATAGAATGAACTTTGATTATTTAGAATAGTGTACAACTCAATCTAATTGACTTGATTTTCCAGTAACGAGAACGAGTAAACTTTAACGCATTCTAATAAATTCAAAAAACCCAAATCGGATGTAAAGAACTTCAATAAACTAGAATTAACAACTATCCCTTGATTTTATTTACATTCGAACGACAACAAATGACCTTAAAAGCATTGAAATCGAATCAAATGAATTAATTCGAATAGAACTTTGATTATTTAGAATAGTGTACAACTCAATCTAATTGACTTGATTTTACTGTAATGAGAACGAGTAAACTTTAACGCATTCTAATAGATTCAAAACAACCAAATCGAACGTAAGGAACTTCAATAAACAAGAATTAACAACAATCCCTTTATTTTATTTACATTCGAACGACAACAAACGACCTTAAAAGCATTGGAATCGAATCAAATGAATTAATACGGATAGAACTTTGATTATTTAGAATAGTGTACAACTCAATCTAATTGACTTGATTTTACTGTAATGAGAACGAGTAAACTTTAACGCATTCTAATAGATTCAAAACAACCAAATCGAACGTAAGGAACTTCAATAAACAAGAATTAACAACAATCCCTTTATTTTATTTACATTCGAACGACAACAAACGACCTTAAAAGCATTGGAATCGAATCAAATGAATTAATACGGATAGAACTTTGATTATTTAGAATAGTGTACAACTCAATCTAATTGACTTGATTTTACTGTAATGAGAACGAGTAAACTTTAACGCATTCTAATAGATTCAAAACAACCAAATCGAACGTAAGGAACTTCAATAAACAAGAATTAACAACAATCCCTTTATTTTATTTACATTCGAACGACAACAAACGACCTTAAAAGCATTGGAATCGAATCAAATGAATTAATACGGATAGAACTTTGATTATTTAGAATAGCGTACAACTCAATCTAATTGACTTGATTTTACTGTAATGAGAACGAGTAAACTTTAACGCATTCTAATAGATTCAAAACAACCAAATCGAACGTAAGGAACTTCAATAAACAAGAATTAACAACAATCCCTTGATTTTATTTACATTCGAACGACAACAAACGACCTTAAAAGCATTGAAATCGAATCAAATGAATTAATTCGGATAGAACTTTGATTATTTAGAATAGTGTACAACTCAATCTAATTGACTTGATTTTACTGTAATGAGCACGAGTAAACTTTAACGCATTCTAATAGATTCAAAACAACCAAATCGAACGTAAGGAACTTCAATAAACAAGAATTAACAACAATCCCTTTATTTTATTTACATTCGAACGACAACAAACGACCTTAAAAGCATTGGAATCGAATCAAATGAATTAATACGGATAGAACTTTGATTATTTAGAATAGTGTACAACTCAATCTAATTGACTTGATTTTACTGTAAGGAGAACGAGTAAACTTTAACGCATTCTAATAGATTCAAAACAACCAAATCGGATGTAAGGAACTTCAATAAACTAGAATTAACAACTATCCCTTGATTTTATTTACATTCGAACGACAACAAATGACCTTAAAAGCATTGAAATCGAATCAAATGAATTAATTCGGATAGAACTTTGATTATTTATAATAGTGTACAACTCAATCTAATTGACTTGATTTTACTGTAATGAGAACGAGTAAACTTTAACGCATTCTAATAGATTCAAAAGAACCAAATCGAACGTAAGGAACTTCAATAAACAAGAATTAACAAAAATCCCTTGATTTTATTTACATTCGAACGACAACAAACGACTTTAAAAGCATTGAAATCGAATCAAATGAATTAATTCGGATAGAACTTTGATTATTTAGAATCGTGTACAACTCAATTTAATTGACTTGATTTGACTGTAATGAGAACGAGTAAACTTTAACGCATTCTAATAGATTCAAAACAACCGAATCGGATGTAAGGAACTGCAATAAATGAGAACTAGTAACAATCCCTTTATTTCGTTTACATTGGAACGACAACAAAGGACCTTAAAGGCGTTCGAATCCAATCAACTGAGTTCAGTCGGATAGAATGAACTTTGATTATTTAGAATAGTGTACAACTCAATCTAATTGACTTAATTTGACTGTAATGTGAACGAGTAAACTTTAACGCATTCTAATAGATTCAAAACCACCGAATCGGATGTAAGGAACTTAAATAAATAAGAACTAGCAATAATCCCTTGATTTCGTTTACATTCGAACGACAAAGGAGGACGTTAAAGGCACTCAAATCGAATCAAATGAATTGAGTTGGATAGAATGAACTTTTATTATTTAGAATAGTGTACAACTCAATAATTGACTTGATTTTACTGTAAGGAGAACGAGTAACCTTTAACGCATTCTAATAGATTCAAAACAACCAAATCGGATGTAAGGAACTTCCATAAACTAGAATTAACAACTATCCCTTGATTTTATTTACATTCGAATGACAACAAAAGACCTTAAAAGCATCGAAATCGAAACAAATGAATTCGGTCGGATAGAATGAACTTTGATTATTTAGAATAGTGTACAACTCAATCTAATTGACTTGATTTTCCAGTAACGAGAACGAGTAAACTTTAACGCATTCTAATAAATTCAAAAAACCCAAATCGGATGTAAAGAACTTCAATAAACTAGAATTAACAACTATCCCTTGATTTTATTTACATTCGAACGACAACAAATGACCTTAAAAGCATTGAAATCGAATCAAATGAATTAATTCGAATAGAACTTTGATTATTTAGAATAGTGTACAACTCAATCTAATTGACTTGATTTTACTGTAATGAGAACGAGTAAACTTTAACGCATTCTAATAGATTCAAAACAACCAAATCGAACGTAAGGAACTTCAATAAACAAGAATTAACAACAATCCCTTTATTTTATTTACATTCGAACGACAACAAACGACCTTAAAAGCATTGGAATCGAATCAAATGAATTAATACGGATAGAACTTTGATTATTTAGAATAGTGTACAACTCAATCTAATTGACTTGATTTTACTGTAATGAGAACGAGTAAACTTTAACGCATTCTAATAGATTCAAAACAACCAAATCGAACGTAAGGAAACTTCAATAAACAAGAATTAACAACAATCCCTTGATTTTATTTACATTCGAACGACAACAAACGACCTTAAAAGCATTGAAATCGAATCAAATGAATTAATTCGGATAGAACTTTGATTATTTAGAATAGTGTACAACTCAATCTAATTGACTTGATTTTACTGTAATGAGCACGAGTAAACTTTAACGCATTCTAATAGATTCAAAACAACCAAATCGAACGTAAGGAACTTCAATAAACAAGAATTAACAACAATCCCTTGATTTTATTTACATTCGAACGACAACAAACGACCTTAAAAGCATTGAAAACGAATCAAATGAATTAATTCGGATAGAACTTTGATTATTTAGAATAGTGTACAACTCAATCTAATTGACTTGATTTTACTGTAATGAGAACGAGTAAACTTTAACGCATTCTAATAGATTCAAAACAACCAAATCGAACGTAAGGAACTTCAATAAACAAGAATTAACAACAATCCCTTTATTTTATTTACATTCGAACGACAACAAACGACCTTAAAAGCATTGGAATCGAATCAAATGAATTAATACGGATAGAACTTTGATTATTTAGAATAGTGTACAACTCAATCTAATTGACTTGATTTTACTGTAATGAGAACGAGTAAACTTTAACGCATTCTAATAGATTCAAAACAACCAAATCGAACGTAAGGAACTTCAATAAACAAGAATTAACAACAATCCCTTGATTTTATTTACATTCGAACGACAACAAACGACCTTAAAAGCATTGAAATCGAATCAAATGAATTAATTCGGATAGAACTTTGATTATTTAGAATAGTGTACAACTCAATCTAATTGACTTGATTTTACTGTAATGAGCACGAGTAAACTTTAACGCATTCTAATAGATTCAAAACAACCAAATCGAACGTAAGGAACTTCAATAAACAAGAATTAACAACAATCCCTTGATTTTATTTACATTCGAATGACAACGAACGACCTTAAAAGCATTGAAATCGAATCAAATGAATTAATTCGGATAGAACTTTGATTATTTAGAATAGTGTACAACTCAATCTAATTGACTTGATTTTACTGTAATGAGAACGAGTAAACTTTAACGCATTCTAATAGATTCAAAACAACCAAATCAGATGTAAGGAACTTCAATAAACTAGAATTAACAACTATCCCTTGATTTTATTTACATTCGAATGACAACGAACGACCTTAAAAGCATTGAAATCGAATCAAATGAATTAATTCGGATAGAACTTTGATTATTTAGAATAGTGTACAACTCAATATAATTGACTTGATTTTACTGTAATGAGAACGAGTAAACTTTAACGCATTCTAATAGATTCAAAACAACCAAATCGAACGTAAGGAACTTCAATAAACAAGAATTAACAAAAATACCTTGATTTTATTTACCTTCGAACGACAACAAACGACCTTAAAAGCATTGAAATCGAATCAAATGAATTAATTCGGATAGAACTTTGATTATTTAGAATCGTGTACAACTCAATTTAATTGACTTGATTTGACTGTAATGAGAACGAGTAAACTTTAACGCATTCTAATAGATTCAAAACAACCGAATCGGATGTAAGGAACTGCAATAAATGAGAACTAGTAACAATCCCTTTATTTCGTTTACATTGGAACGACAACAAAGGACCTTAAAGGCGTTCGAATCCAATCAACTGAGTTCAGTCGGATAGAATGAACTTTGATTATTTAGAATAGTGTACAACTCAATCTAATTGACTTAATTTGACTGTAATGTGAACGAGTAAACTTTAACGCATTCTAATAGATTCAAAACCACCGAATCGGATGTAAGGAACTTAAATAAATAAGAACTAGCAATAATCCCTTGATTTCGTTTACATTCGAACGACAAAGGAGGACGTTAAAGGCACTCAAATCGAATCAAATGAATTGAGTTGGATAGAATGAACTTTGATTATTTAGAATAGTGTACAACTCAATAATTGACTTGATTTTACTGTAAGGAGAACGAGTAAACTTTAACGCATTCTAATAGATTCAAAACAACCAAATCGGATGCAAGGAACTTCCATAAACTAGAATTAACAACTATCCCTTGATTTTATTTACATTCGAATGACAACAAAAGACCTTAAAAGCATCGAAATCGAATCAAATGAATTCGGTCGGATAGAATGAACTTTGATTATTTAGAATAGTGTACAACTCAATCTAATTGACTTGATTTTCCAGTAACGAGAACGAGTAAACTTTAACGCATTCTAATAAATTCAAAAAACCCAAATCGGATGTAAAGAACTTCAATAAACTAGAATTAACAACTATCCCTTGATTTTATTTACATTCGAACGACAACAAATGACCTTAAAAGCATTGAAATCGAATCAAATGAATTAATTCGAATAGAACTTTGATTATTTAGAATAGTGTACAACTCAATCTAATTGACTTGATTTTACTGTAATGAGAACGAGTAAACTTTAACGCATTCTAATAGATTCAAAACAACCAAATCGAACGTAAGGAACTTCAATAAACAAGAATTAACAACAATCCCTTTATTTTATTTACATTCGAACGACAACAAACGACCTTAAAAGCATTGGAATCGAATCAAATGAATTAATACGGATAGAACTTTGATTATTTAGAATAGTGTACAACTCAATCTAATTGACTTGATTTTACTGTAATGAGAACGAGTAAACTTTAACGCATTCTAATAGATTCAAAACAACCAAATCGAACGTAAGGAACTTCAATAAACAAGAATTAACAACAATCCCTTTATTTTATTTACATTCGAACGACAACAAACGACCTTAAAAGCATTGGAATCGAATCAAATGAATTAATACGGATAGAACTTTGATTATTTAGAATAGTGTACAACTCAATCTAATTGACTTGATTTTACTGTAATGAGAACGAGTAAACTTTAACGCATTCTAATAGATTCAAAACAACCAAATCGAACGTAAGGAACTTCAATAAACAAGAATTAACAACAATCCCTTTATTTTATTTACATTCGAACGACAACAAACGACCTTAAAAGCATTGGAATCGAATCAAATGAATTAATACGGATAGAACTTTGATTATTTAGAATAGCGTACAACTCAATCTAATTGACTTGATTTTACTGTAATGAGAACGAGTAAACTTTAACGCATTCTAATAGATTCAAAACAACCAAATCGAACGTAAGGAACTTCAATAAACAAGAATTAACAACAATCCCTTGATTTTATTTACATTCGAACGACAACAAACGACCTTAAAAGCATTGAAATCGAATCAAATGAATTAATTCGGATAGAACTTTGATTATTTAGAATAGTGTACAACTCAATCTAATTGACTTGATTTTACTGTAATGAGCACGAGTAAACTTTAACGCATTCTAATAGATTCAAAACAACCAAATCGAACGTAAGGAACTTCAATAAACAAGAATTAACAACAATCCCTTTATTTTATTTACATTCGAACGACAACAAACGACCTTAAAAGCATTGGAATCGAATCAAATGAATTAATACGGATAGAACTTTGATTATTTAGAATAGTGTACAACTCAATCTAATTGACTTGATTTTACTGTAAGGAGAACGAGTAAACTTTAACGCATTCTAATAGATTCAAAACAACCAAATCGGATGTAAGGAACTTCAATAAACTAGAATTAACAACTATCCCTTGATTTTATTTACATTCGAACGACAACAAATGACCTTAAAAGCATTGAAATCGAATCAAATGAATTAATTCGGATAGAACTTTGATTATTTATAATAGTGTACAACTCAATCTAATTGACTTGATTTTACTGTAATGAGAACGAGTAAACTTTAACGCATTCTAATAGATTCAAAAGAACCAAATCGAACGTAAGGAACTTCAATAAACAAGAATTAACAAAAATCCCTTGATTTTATTTACATTCGAACGACAACAAACGACTTTAAAAGCATTGAAATCGAATCAAATGAATTAATTCGGATAGAACTTTGATTATTTAGAATCGTGTACAACTCAATTTAATTGACTTGATTTGACTGTAATGAGAACGAGTAAACTTTAACGCATTCTAATAGATTCAAAACAACCGAATCGGATGTAAGGAACTGCAATAAATGAGAACTAGTAACAATCCCTTTATTTCGTTTACATTGGAACGACAACAAAGGACCTTAAAGGCGTTCGAATCCAATCAACTGAGTTCAGTCGGATAGAATGAACTTTGATTATTTAGAATAGTGTACAACTCAATCTAATTGACTTAATTTGACTGTAATGTGAACGAGTAAACTTTAACGCATTCTAATAGATTCAAAACCACCGAATCGGATGTAAGGAACTTAAATAAATAAGAACTAGCAATAATCCCTTGATTTCGTTTACATTCGAACGACAAAGGAGGACGTTAAAGGCACTCAAATCGAATCAAATGAATTGAGTTGGATAGAATGAACTTTTATTATTTAGAATAGTGTACAACTCAATAATTGACTTGATTTTACTGTAAGGAGAACGAGTAACCTTTAACGCATTCTAATAGATTCAAAACAACCAAATCGGATGTAAGGAACTTCCATAAACTAGAATTAACAACTATCCCTTGATTTTATTTACATTCGAATGACAACAAAAGACCTTAAAAGCATCGAAATCGAAACAAATGAATTCGGTCGGATAGAATGAACTTTGATTATTTAGAATAGTGTACAACTCAATCTAATTGACTTGATTTTCCAGTAACGAGAACGAGTAAACTTTAACGCATTCTAATAAATTCAAAAAACCCAAATCGGATGTAAAGAACTTCAATAAACTAGAATTAACAACTATCCCTTGATTTTATTTACATTCGAACGACAACAAATGACCTTAAAAGCATTGAAATCGAATCAAATGAATTAATTCGAATAGAACTTTGATTATTTAGAATAGTGTACAACTCAATCTAATTGACTTGATTTTACTGTAATGAGAACGAGTAAACTTTAACGCATTCTAATAGATTCAAAACAACCAAATCGAACGTAAGGAACTTCAATAAACAAGAATTAACAACAATCCCTTTATTTTATTTACATTCGAACGACAACAAACGACCTTAAAAGCATTGGAATCGAATCAAATGAATTAATACGGATAGAACTTTGATTATTTAGAATAGTGTACAACTCAATCTAATTGACTTGATTTTACTGTAATGAGAACGAGTAAACTTTAACGCATTCTAATAGATTCAAAACAACCAAATCGAACGTAAGGAAACTTCAATAAACAAGAATTAACAACAATCCCTTGATTTTATTTACATTCGAACGACAACAAACGACCTTAAAAGCATTGAAATCGAATCAAATGAATTAATTCGGATAGAACTTTGATTATTTAGAATAGTGTACAACTCAATCTAATTGACTTGATTTTACTGTAATGAGCACGAGTAAACTTTAACGCATTCTAATAGATTCAAAACAACCAAATCGAACGTAAGGAACTTCAATAAACAAGAATTAACAACAATCCCTTGATTTTATTTACATTCGAACGACAACAAACGACCTTAAAAGCATTGAAAACGAATCAAATGAATTAATTCGGATAGAACTTTGATTATTTAGAATAGTGTACAACTCAATCTAATTGACTTGATTTTACTGTAATGAGAACGAGTAAACTTTAACGCATTCTAATAGATTCAAAACAACCAAATCGAACGTAAGGAACTTCAATAAACAAGAATTAACAACAATCCCTTTATTTTATTTACATTCGAACGACAACAAACGACCTTAAAAGCATTGGAATCGAATCAAATGAATTAATACGGATAGAACTTTGATTATTTAGAATAGTGTACAACTCAATCTAATTGACTTGATTTTACTGTAATGAGAACGAGTAAACTTTAACGCATTCTAATAGATTCAAAACAACCAAATCGAACGTAAGGAACTTCAATAAACAAGAATTAACAACAATCCCTTGATTTTATTTACATTCGAACGACAACAAACGACCTTAAAAGCATTGAAATCGAATCAAATGAATTAATTCGGATAGAACTTTGATTATTTAGAATAGTGTACAACTCAATCTAATTGACTTGATTTTACTGTAATGAGCACGAGTAAACTTTAACGCATTCTAATAGATTCAAAACAACCAAATCGAACGTAAGGAACTTCAATAAACAAGAATTAACAACAATCCCTTGATTTTATTTACATTCGAATGACAACGAACGACCTTAAAAGCATTGAAATCGAATCAAATGAATTAATTCGGATAGAACTTTGATTATTTAGAATAGTGTACAACTCAATCTAATTGACTTGATTTTACTGTAATGAGAACGAGTAAACTTTAACGCATTCTAATAGATTCAAAACAACCAAATCGGATGTAAGGAACTTCAATAAACTAGAATTAACAACTATCCCTTGATTTTATTTACATTCGAATGACAACGAACGACCTTAAAAGCATTGAAATCGAATCAAATGAATTAATTCGGATAGAACTTTGATTATTTAGAATAGTGTACAACTCAATATAATTGACTTGATTTTACTGTAATGAGAACGAGTAAACTTTAACGCATTCTAATAGATTCAAAACAACCAAATCGAACGTAAGGAACTTCAATAAACAAGAATTAACAAAAATACCTTGATTTTATTTACCTTCGAACGACAACAAACGACCTTAAAAGCATTGGAATCGAATCAAATGAATTAATACGGATAGAACTTTGATTATTTAGAATCGTGTACAACTCAATCTAATTGACTTGATTTTACTGTAATGAGAACGAGTAAACTTTAACGCATTCTAATAGATTCAAAACAACCAAATCGAACGTAAGGAACTTCAATAAACAAGAATTAACAACAATCCCTTTATTTTATTTACATTCGAACGACAACAAACGACCTTAAAAGCATTGGAATCGAATCAAATGAATTAATACGGATAGAACTTTGATTATTTAGAATAGTGTACAACTCAATCTAATTGACTTGATTTTACTGTAATGAGAACGAGTAAACTTTAACGCATTCTAATAGATTCAAAACAACCAAATCGAACGTAAGGAACTTCAATAAACAAGAATTAACAACAATCCCTTTATTTTATTTACATTCGAACGACAACAAACGACCTTAAAAGCATTGGAATCGAATCAAATGAATTAATACGGATAGAACTTTGATTATTTAGAATAGTGTACAACTCAATCTAATTGACTTGATTTTACTGTAATGAGAACGAGTAAACTTTAACGCATTCTAATAGATTCAAAACAACCAAATCGAACGTAAGGAACTTCAATAAACAAGAATTAACAACAATCCCTTTATTTTATTTACATTCGAACGACAACAAACGACCTTAAAAGCATTGGAATCGAATCAAATGAATTAATACGGATAGAACTTTGATTATTTAGAATAGCGTACAACTCAATCTAATTGACTTGATTTTACTGTAATGAGAACGAGTAAACTTTAACGCATTCTAATAGATTCAAAACAACCAAATCGAACGTAAGGAACTTCAATAAACAAGAATTAACAACAATCCCTTGATTTTATTTACATTCGAACGACAACAAACGACCTTAAAAGCATTGAAATCGAATCAAATGAATTAATTCGGATAGAACTTTGATTATTTAGAATAGTGTACAACTCAATCTAATTGACTTGATTTTACTGTAATGAGCACGAGTAAACTTTAACGCATTCTAATAGATTCAAAACAACCAAATCGAACGTAAGGAACTTCAATAAACAAGAATTAACAACAATCCCTTTATTTTATTTACATTCGAACGACAACAAACGACCTTAAAAGCATTGGAATCGAATCAAATGAATTAATACGGATAGAACTTTGATTATTTAGAATAGTGTACAACTCAATCTAATTGACTTGATTTTACTGTAAGGAGAACGAGTAAACTTTAACGCATTCTAATAGATTCAAAACAACCAAATCGGATGTAAGGAACTTCAATAAACTAGAATTAACAACTATCCCTTGATTTTATTTACATTCGAACGACAACAAATGACCTTAAAAGCATTGAAATCGAATCAAATGAATTAATTCGGATAGAACTTTGATTATTTATAATAGTGTACAACTCAATCTAATTGACTTGATTTTACTGTAATGAGAACGAGTAAACTTTAACGCATTCTAATAGATTCAAAAGAACCAAATCGAACGTAAGGAACTTCAATAAACAAGAATTAACAAAAATCCCTTGATTTTATTTACATTCGAACGACAACAAACGACTTTAAAAGCATTGAAATCGAATCAAATGAATTAATTCGGATAGAACTTTGATTATTTAGAATCGTGTACAACTCAATTTAATTGACTTGATTTGACTGTAATGAGAACGAGTAAACTTTAACGCATTCTAATAGATTCAAAACAACCGAATCGGATGTAAGGAACTGCAATAAATGAGAACTAGTAACAATCCCTTTATTTCGTTTACATTGGAACGACAACAAAGGACCTTAAAGGCGTTCGAATCCAATCAACTGAGTTCAGTCGGATAGAATGAACTTTGATTATTTAGAATAGTGTACAACTCAATCTAATTGACTTAATTTGACTGTAATGTGAACGAGTAAACTTTAACGCATTCTAATAGATTCAAAACCACCGAATCGGATGTAAGGAACTTAAATAAATAAGAACTAGCAATAATCCCTTGATTTCGTTTACATTCGAACGACAAAGGAGGACGTTAAAGGCACTCAAATCGAATCAAATGAATTGAGTTGGATAGAATGAACTTTTATTATTTAGAATAGTGTACAACTCAATAATTGACTTGATTTTACTGTAAGGAGAACGAGTAACCTTTAACGCATTCTAATAGATTCAAAACAACCAAATCGGATGTAAGGAACTTCCATAAACTAGAATTAACAACTATCCCTTGATTTTATTTACATTCGAATGACAACAAAAGACCTTAAAAGCATCGAAATCGAAACAAATGAATTCGGTCGGATAGAATGAACTTTGATTATTTAGAATAGTGTACAACTCAATCTAATTGACTTGATTTTCCAGTAACGAGAACGAGTAAACTTTAACGCATTCTAATAAATTCAAAAAACCCAAATCGGATGTAAAGAACTTCAATAAACTAGAATTAACAACTATCCCTTGATTTTATTTACATTCGAACGACAACAAATGACCTTAAAAGCATTGAAATCGAATCAAATGAATTAATTCGAATAGAACTTTGATTATTTAGAATAGTGTACAACTCAATCTAATTGACTTGATTTTACTGTAATGAGAACGAGTAAACTTTAACGCATTCTAATAGATTCAAAACAACCAAATCGAACGTAAGGAACTTCAATAAACAAGAATTAACAACAATCCCTTTATTTTATTTACATTCGAACGACAACAAACGACCTTAAAAGCATTGGAATCGAATCAAATGAATTAATACGGATAGAACTTTGATTATTTAGAATAGTGTACAACTCAATCTAATTGACTTGATTTTACTGTAATGAGAACGAGTAAACTTTAACGCATTCTAATAGATTCAAAACAACCAAATCGAACGTAAGGAAACTTCAATAAACAAGAATTAACAACAATCCCTTGATTTTATTTACATTCGAACGACAACAAACGACCTTAAAAGCATTGAAATCGAATCAAATGAATTAATTCGGATAGAACTTTGATTATTTAGAATAGTGTACAACTCAATCTAATTGACTTGATTTTACTGTAATGAGAACGAGTAAACTTTAACGCATTCTAATAGATTCAAAACAACCAAATCGAACGTAAGGAACTTCAATAAACAAGAATTAACAACAATCCCTTTATTTTATTTACATTCGAACGACAACAAACGACCTTAAAAGCATTGGAATCGAATCAAATGAATTAATACGGATAGAACTTTGATTATTTAGAATAGTGTACAACTCAATCTAATTGACTTGATTTTACTGTAATGAGAACGAGTAAACTTTAACGCATTCTAATAGATTCAAAACAACCAAATCGAACGTAAGGAACTTCAATAAACAAGAATTAACAACAATCCCTTGATTTTATTTACATTCGAACGACAACAAACGACCTTAAAAGCATTGAAATCGAATCAAATGAATTAATTCGGATAGAACTTTGATTATTTAGAATAGTGTACAACTCAATCTAATTGACTTGATTTTACTGTAATGAGCACGAGTAAACTTTAACGCATTCTAATAGATTCAAAACAACCAAATCGAACGTAAGGAACTTCAATAAACAAGAATTAACAACAATCCCTTGATTTTATTTACATTCGAATGACAACGAACGACCTTAAAAGCATTGAAATCGAATCAAATGAATTAATTCGGATAGAACTTTGATTATTTAGAATAGTGTACAACTCAATCTAATTGACTTGATTTTACTGTAATGAGAACGAGTAAACTTTAACGCATTCTAATAGATTCAAAACAACCAAATCGGATGTAAGGAACTTCAATAAACTAGAATTAACAACTATCCCTTGATTTTATTTACATTCGAATGACAACGAACGACCTTAAAAGCATTGAAATCGAATCAAATGAATTAATTCGGATAGAACTTTGATTATTTAGAATAGTGTACAACTCAATATAATTGACTTGATTTTACTGTAATGAGAACGAGTAAACTTTAACGCATTCTAATAGATTCAAAACAACCAAATCGAACGTAAGGAACTTCAATAAACAAGAATTAACAAAAATACCTTGATTTTATTTACCTTCGAACGACAACAAACGACCTTAAAAGCATTGAAATCGAATCAAATGAATTAATTCGGATAGAACTTTGATTATTTAGAATCGTGTACAACTCAATTTAATTGACTTGATTTGACTGTAATGAGAACGAGTAAACTTTAACGCATTCTAATAGATTCAAAACAACCGAATCGGATGTAAGGAACTGCAATAAATGAGAACTAGTAACAATCCCTTTATTTCGTTTACATTGGAACGACAACAAAGGACCTTAAAGGCGTTCGAATCCAATCAACTGAGTTCAGTCGGATAGAATGAACTTTGATTATTTAGAATAGTGTACAACTCAATCTAATTGACTTAATTTGACTGTAATGTGAACGAGTAAACTTTAACGCATTCTAATAGATTCAAAACCACCGAATCGGATGTAAGGAACTTAAATAAATAAGAACTAGCAATAATCCCTTGATTTCGTTTACATTCGAACGACAAAGGAGGACGTTAAAGGCACTCAAATCGAATCAAATGAATTGAGTTGGATAGAATGAACTTTGATTATTTAGAATAGTGTACAACTCAATCTAATTGACTTGATTTTACTGTAATGAGAACGAGTAAACTTTAACGCATTCTAATAGATTCAAAACAACCAAATCGAACGTAAGGAACTTCAATAAACAAGAATTAACAACAATCCCTTTATTTTATTTACATTCGAACGACAACAAACGACCTTAAAAGCATTGGAATCGAATCAAATGAATTAATACGGATAGAACTTTGATTATTTAGAATAGTGTACAACTCAATCTAATTGACTTGATTTTACTGTAATGAGAACGAGTAAACTTTAACGCATTCTAATAGATTCAAAACAACCAAATCGAACGTAAGGAACTTCAATAAACAAGAATTAACAACAATCCCTTGATTTTATTTACATTCGAACGACAACCAACGACCTTAAAAGCATTGAAATCGAATCAAATGAATTAATTCGGATAGAACTTTGATTATTTAGAATAGTGTACAACTCAATCTAATTGACTTGATTTTACTGTAATGAGCACGAGTAAACTTTAACGCATTCTAATAGATTCAAAACAACCAAATCGAACGTAAGGAACTTCAATAAACAAGAATTAACAACAATCCCTTGATTTTATTTACATTCGAATGACAACGAACGACCTTAAAAGCATTGAAATCGAATCAAATGAATTAATTCGGATAGAACTTTGATTATTTAGAATAGTGTACAACTCAATCTAATTGACTTGATTTTACTGTAATGAGAACGAGTAAACTTTAACGCGTTCTAATAGATTCAAAACAACCAAATCGGATGTAAGGAACTTCAATAAACTAGAATTAACAACTATCCCTTGATTTTATTTACATTCGAATGACAACGAACGACCTTAAAAGCATTGAAATCGAATCAAATGAATTAATTCGGATAGAACTTTGATTATTTAGAATAGTGTACAACTCAATATAATTGACTTGATTTTACTGTAATGAGAACGAGTAAACTTTAACGCATTCTAATAGCTTCAAAACAACCAAATCGAACGTAAGGAACTTCAATAAACAAGAATTAACAAAAATCCCTTGATTTTATTTACATTCGAACGACAACAAACGACCTTAAAAGCATTGAAATCGAATCAAATGAATTAATTCGGATAGAACTTTGATTATTTAGAATCGTGTACAACTCAATTTAATTGACTTGATTTGACTGTAATGAGAACGAGTAAACTTTAACGCATTCTAATAGATTCAAAACAACCGAATCGGATGTAAGGAACTGCAATAAATGAGAACTAGTAACAATCCCTTTATTTCGTTTACATTGGAACGACAACAAAGGACCTTAAAGGCGTTCGAATCCAATCAACTGAGTTCAGTCGGATAGAATGAACTTTGATTATTTAGAATAGTGTACAACTCAATCTAATTGACTTAATTTGACTGTAATGTGAACGAGTAAACTTTAACGCATTCTAATAGATTCAAAACCACCGAATCGGATGTAAGGAACTTAAATAAATAAGAACTAGCAATAATCCCTTGATTTCGTTTACATTCGAACGACAAAGGAGGACGTTAAAGGCACTCAAATCGAATCAAATGAATTGAGTTGGATAGAATGAACTTTGATTATTTAGAATAGTGTACAACTCAATCTAATTGACTTGATTTTACTGTAATGAGAACGAGTAAACTTTAACGCATTCTAATAGATTCAAAACAACCAAATCGAACGTAAGGAACTTCAATAAACAAGAATTAACAACAATCCCTTTATTTTATTTACATTCGAACGACAACAAACGACCTTAAAAGCATTGGAATCGAATCAAATGAATTAATACGGATAGAACTTTGATTATTTAGAATAGTGTACAACTCAATCTAATTGACTTGATTTTACTGTAATGAGAACGAGTAAACTTTAACGCATTCTAATAGATTCAAAACAACCAAATCGAACGTAAGGAACTTCAATAAACAAGAATTAACAACAATCCCTTGATTTTATTTACATTCGAACGACAACCAACGACCTTAAAAGCATTGAAATCGAATCAAATGAATTAATTCGGATAGAACTTTGATTATTTAGAATAGTGTACAACTCAATCTAATTGACTTGATTTTACTGTAATGAGCACGAGTAAACTTTAACGCATTCTAATAGATTCAAAACAACCAAATCGAACGTAAGGAACTTCAATAAACAAGAATTAACAACAATCCCTTGATTTTATTTACATTCGAATGACAACGAACGACCTTAAAAGCATTGAAATCGAATCAAATGAATTAATTCGGATAGAACTTTGATTATTTAGAATAGTGTACAACTCAATCTAATTGACTTGATTTTACTGTAATGAGAACGAGTAAACTTTAACGCATTCTAATAGATTCAAAACAACCAAATCGGATGTAAGGAACTTCAATAAACTAGAATTAACAACTATCCCTTGATTTTATTTACATTCGAATGACAACGAACGACCTTAAAAGCATTGAAATCGAATCAAATGAATTAATTCGGATAGAACTTTGATTATTTAGAATAGTGTACAACTCAATATAATTGACTTGATTTTACTGTAATGAGAACGAGTAAACTTTAACGCATTCTAATAGCTTCAAAACAACCAAATCGAACGTAAGGAACTTCAATAAACAAGAATTAACAAAAATCCCTTGATTTTATTTACATTCGAACGACAACAAACGACCTTAAAAGCATTGAAATCGAATCAAATGAATTAATTCGGATAGAACTTTGATTATTTAGAATCGTGTACAACTCAATTTAATTGACTTGATTTGATTGTAATGAGAACGAGTAAACTTTAACGCATTCTAATAGATTCAAAACAACCGAATCGGATGTAAGGAACTGCAATAAATGAGAACTAGTAACAATCCCTTTATTTCGTTTACATTGGAACGACAACAAATGACCTTAAAGGCGTTCGAATCCAATCAACTGAGTTCAGTCGGATAGAATGAACTTTGATTATTTAGAATAGTGTACAACTCAATCTAATTGACTTAATTTGACTGTAATGTGAACGAGTAAACTTTAACGCATTCTAATAGATTCAAAACCACCGAATCGGATGTAAGGAACTTAAATAAATAAGAACTAGCAATAATCCCTTGATTTCGTTTACATTCGAACGACAAAGGAGGACGTTAAAGGCACTCAAATCGAATCAAAATGAATTGAGTTGGATAGAATGAACTTTGATTATTTAGAATAGTGTACAACTCAATAATTGACTTGATTTTACTGTAAGGAGAACGAGTAAACTTTAACGCATTCTAATAGATTCAAAACAACCAACTCGAACGTAAGGAACTTCAATAAACAAGAATTAACAAAAATCCCTTGATTTTATTTACATTCGAACGACAACAAACGACCTTAAAAGCATCGAAATCGAATCAAATGAATTCGGTCGGATAGAATGAACTTTGATTATTTAGAATAGTGTACATCTCAATCTAATTGACTTGATTTTCCAGTAATGAGAACGAGTAAACTTTAACGCATTCTAATAAATTCAAAAAACCCAAATCGGATGTAAGGAACTTCAATAAACAAGAATTAACAACTATCCCTTGATTTTATTTACATTCGAACGACTACAAATGACCTTAAAAGCATTGAAATCGAATCAAATGAATTAATTCGGATAGAACTTTGATTATTTAGAATAGTGTACAACTCAATCTAATTGACTTGATTTTACAGTAATGAGAACGAGTCAACTTTAACGCATTCTAATAAATTCAAAAAACCCAAATCGGATGTAAGGAACTTCAATAAACAAGAATTAACAAAAATGCCTTGATTTTATTTACCTTCGAACGACAACAAACGACCTTAAAAGCATTGAAATCGAATCAAATGAATTAATTCGGATAGAACTTTGATTATTTAGAATCGTGTACAACTCAATTTAATTGACTTGATTTGACTGTATTGAGAACGAGTAAACTTTAACGCATTCTAATAGATTCAAAACAACCGAATCGGATGTAAGGAACTGCAATAAATGAGAACTAGTAACAATCCCTTTATTTCGTTTACATTGGAACGACAACAAAGGACCTTAAAGGCGTTCGAATCCAATCAACTGAGTTCAGTCGGATAGAATGAACTTTGATTATTTAGAATAGTGTACAACTCAATCTAATTGACTTAATTTGACTGTAATGTGAACGAGTAAACTTTAACGCATTCTAATAGATTCAAAACCACCGAATCGGATGTAAGGAACTTAAATAAATAAGAACTAGCAATAATCCCTTGATTTCGTTTACATTCGAACGACAAAGGAGGACGTTAAAGGCACTCAAATCGAATCAAATGAATTGAGTTGGATAGAATGAACTTTGATTATTTAGAATAGTGTACAACTCAATCTAATTGACTTGATTTTACTGTAATGAGAACGAGTAAACTTTAACGCATTCTAATAGATTCAAAACAACCAAATCGAACGTAAGGAACTTCAATAAACAAGAATTAACAACAATCCCTTTATTTTATTTACATTCGAACGACAACAAACGACCTTAAAAGCATTGGAATCGAATCAAATGAATTAATACGGATAGAACTTTGATTATTTAGAATAGTGTACAACTCAATCTAATTGACTTGATTTTACTGTAATGAGAACGAGTAAACTTTAACGCATTCTAATAGATTCAAAACAACCAAATCGAACGTAAGGAACTTCAATAAACAAGAATTAACAACAATCCCTTGATTTTATTTACATTCGAACGACAACCAACGACCTTAAAAGCATTGAAATCGAATCAAATGAATTAATTCGGATAGAACTTTGATTATTTAGAATAGTGTACAACTCAATCTAATTGACTTGATTTTACTGTAATGAGCACGAGTAAACTTTAACGCATTCTAATAGATTCAAAACAACCAAATCGAACGTAAGGAACTTCAATAAACAAGAATTAACAACAATCCCTTGATTTTATTTACATTCGAATGACAACGAACGACCTTAAAAGCATTGAAATCGAATCAAATGAATTAATTCGGATAGAACTTTGATTATTTAGAATAGTGTACAACTCAATCTAATTGACTTGATTTTACTGTAATGAGAACGAGTAAACTTTAACGCATTCTAATAGATTCAAAACAACCAAATCGGATGTAAGGAACTTCAATAAACTAGAATTAACAACTATCCCTTGATTTTATTTACATTCGAATGACAACGAACGACCTTAAAAGCATTGAAATCGAATCAAATGAATTAATTCGGATAGAACTTTGATTATTTAGAATAGTGTACAACTCAATATAATTGACTTGATTTTACTGTAATGAGAACGAGTAAACTTTAACGCATTCTAATAGCTTCAAAACAACCAAATCGAACGTAAGGAACTTCAATAAACAAGAATTAACAAAAATCCCTTGATTTTATTTACATTCGAACGACAACAAACGACCTTAAAAGCATTGAAATCGAATCAAATGAATTAATTCGGATAGAACTTTGATTATTTAGAATCGTGTACAACTCAATTTAATTGACTTGATTTGATTGTAATGAGAACGAGTAAACTTTAACGCATTCTAATAGATTCAAAACAACCGAATCGGATGTAAGGAACTGCAATAAATGAGAACTAGTAACAATCCCTTTATTTCGTTTACATTGGAACGACAACAAATGACCTTAAAGGCGTTCGAATCCAATCAACTGAGTTCAGTCGGATAGAATGAACTTTGATTATTTAGAATAGTGTACAACTCAATCTAATTGACTTAATTTGACTGTAATGTGAACGAGTAAACTTTAACGCATTCTAATAGATTCAAAACCACCGAATCGGATGTAAGGAACTTAAATAAATAAGAACTAGCAATAATCCCTTGATTTCGTTTACATTCGAACGACAAAGGAGGACGTTAAAGGCACTCAAATCGAATCAAATGAATTGAGTTGGATAGAATGAACTTTGATTATTTAGAATAGTGTACAACTCAATAATTGACTTGATTTTACTGTAAGGAGAACGAGTAAACTTTAACGCATTCTAATAGATTCAAAACAACCAACTCGAACGTAAGGAACTTCAATAAACAAGAATTAACAAAAATCCCTTGATTTTATTTACATTCGAACGACAACAAACGACCTTAAAAGCATCGAAATCGAATCAAATGAATTCGGTCGGATAGAATGAACTTTGATTATTTAGAATAGTGTACATCTCAATCTAATTGACTTGATTTTCCAGTAATGAGAACGAGTAAACTTTAACGCATTCTAATAAATTCAAAAAACCCAAATCGGATGTAAGGAACTTCAATAAACAAGAATTAACAACTATCCCTTGATTTTATTTACATTCGAACGACTACAAATGACCTTAAAAGCATTGAAATCGAATCAAATGAATTAATTCGGATAGAACTTTGATTATTTAGAATAGTGTACAACTCAATCTAATTGACTTGATTTTACTGTAATGAGAACGAGTAAACTTTAACGCATTCTAATAGATTCAAAACAACCAAATCGAACGTAAGGAACTTCAATAAACAAGAATTAACAACAATCCCTTGATTTTATTTACATTCGAACGACAACAAACGACCTTAAAAGCATTGAAATCGAATCAAATGAATTAATACGGATAGAACTTTGATTATTTAGAATAGTGTACAACTCAATCTAATTGACTTGATTTTACTGTAATGAGCACGAGTAAACTTTAACGCATTCTAATAGATTCAAAACAACCAAATCGAACGTAAGGAACTTCAATAAACAAGAATTAACAACAATCCCTTGATTTTATTTACATTCGAACGACTACAAATGACCTTAAAAGCATTGAAATCGAATCAAATGAATTAATACGGATAGAACTTTGATTATTTAGAATAGTGTACAACTCAATCTAATTGACTTGATTTTACTGTAATGAGCACGAGTAAACTTTAACGCATTCTAATAGATTCAAAACAACCAAATCGAACATAAGGAACTTCAATAAACAAGAATTAACAACAATCCCTTGATTTTATTTACATTCGAATGACAACGAACGACCTTAAAAGCATTGAAATCGAATCAAATGAATTAATTCGGATAGAACTTTGATTATTTGGAATAGTGTACAACTCAATCTAATTGACTTGATTTTACTGTAATGAGAACGAGTAAACTTTAACGCATTTTAATAGATTCAAAACAACCAAATCGGATGTAAGGAACTTCAATAAACTAGAATTAACAACTATCCCTTGATTTTATTTACATTCGAATGACAACGAACGACCTTAAAAGCATTGAAATCGAATCAAATGAATTAATTCGGATAGAACTTTGATTATTTAGAATAGTGTACAATTCAATATAATTGACTTGATTTTACTGTAATGAGAACGAGTAAACTTTAACGCATTCTAATAGATTCAAAACAACCAAATCGAACGTAAGGAACTTCAATAAACAAGAATTAACAACAATCCCTTTATTTTATTTACATTCGAACGACAACAAACGACCTTAAAAGCATTGGAATCGAATCAAATGAATTCGGTCGGATAGAATGAACTTTGATTATTTAGAATAGTGTACATCTCAATCTAATTGACTTGATTTTCCAGTAATGAGAACGAGTAAACTTTAACGCATTCTAATAAATTCAAAAAACCCAAATCGGATGTAAGGAACTTCAATAAACAAGAATTAACAACTATCCCTTGATTTTATTTACATTCGAACGACTACAAATGACCTTAAAAGCATTGAAATCGAATCAAATGAATTAATTCGGATAGAACTTTGATTATTTAGAATAGTGTACAACTCAATCTAATTGACTTGATTTTACTGTAATGAGAACGAGTAAACTTTAACGCATTCTAATAGATTCAAAACAACCAAATCGAACGTAAGGAACTTCAATAAACAAGAATTAACAACAATCCCTTGATTTTATTTACATTCGAACGACAACAAACGACCTTAAAAGCATTGAAATCGAATCAAATGAATTAATACGGATAGAACTTTGATTATTTAGAATAGTGTACAACTCAATCTAATTGACTTGATTTTACTGTAATGAGCACGAGTAAACTTTAACGCATTCTAATAGATTCAAAACAACCAAATCGAACGTAAGGAACTTCAATAAACAAGAATTAACAACAATCCCTTGATTTTATTTACATTCGAACGACTACAAATGACCTTAAAAGCATTGAAATCGAATCAAATGAATTAATACGGATAGAACTTTGATTATTTAGAATAGTGTACAACTCAATCTAATTGACTTGATTTTACTGTAATGAGCACGAGTAAACTTTAACGCATTCTAATAGATTCAAAACAACCAAATCGAACATAAGGAACTTCAATAAACAAGAATTAACAACAATCCCTTGATTTTATTTACATTCGAATGACAACGAACGACCTTAAAAGCATTGAAATCGAATCAAATGAATTAATTCGGATAGAACTTTGATTATTTGGAATAGTGTACAACTCAATCTAATTGACTTGATTTTACTGTAATGAGAACGAGTAAACTTTAACGCATTTTAATAGATTCAAAACAACCAAATCGGATGTAAGGAACTTCAATAAACTAGAATTAACAACTATCCCTTGATTTTATTTACATTCGAATGACAACGAACGACCTTAAAAGCATTGAAATCGAATCAAATGAATTAATTCGGATAGAACTTTGATTATTTAGAATAGTGTACAATTCAATATAATTGACTTGATTTTACTGTAATGAGAACGAGTAAACTTTAACGCATTCTAATAGATTCAAAACAACCAAATCGAACGTAAGGAACTTCAATAAACAAGAATTAACAAAAATCCCTTGATTTTATTTACATTCGAACGACAACAAACGACCTTAAAAGCATTGAAATCGAATCAAATGAATTAATTCGGATAGAACTTTGATTATTTAGAATCGTGTACAACTCAATTTAATTGACTTGATTTGACTGTAATGAGAACGAGTAAACTTTAACGCATTCTAATAGATTCAAAACAACCGAATCGGATGTAAGGAACTGCAATAAATGAGAACTAGTAACAATCCCTTTATTTCGTTTACATTGGAACGACAACAAAGGACCTTAAAGGCGTTCGAATCCAATCAACTGAGTTCAGTCGGATAGAATGAACTTTGATTATTTAGAATAGAGTACAACTCAATCTAATTGACTTAATTTGACTGTAATGTGAACGAGTAAACTTTAACGCATTCTAATAGATTCAAAACCACCGAATCGGATGTAAGGAACTTAAATAAATAAGAACTAGCAATAATCCCTTGATTTCGTTTACATTCGAACGACAAAGGAGGACGTTAAAGGCACTCAAATCGAATCAAATGAATTGAGTTGGATAGAATGAACTTTGATTATTTAGAATAGTGTACAACTCAATAATTGACTTGATTTTACTGTAAGGAGAACGAGTAAACTTTAACGCATTCTAATAGATTCAAAACAACCAAATCGGAAGTAAGGAACTTCAATTAACTAGAATTAACAACTATCCCTTAATTTTATTTACATTCGAATGACAACAAACGACCTTAAAAGCATCGAAATCGAATCAAATGAATTCGGTCGGATAGAATGAACTTTGATTATTTAGAATAGTGTACATCTCAATCTAATTGACTTGATTTTCCAGTAATGAGATCGAGTAAACTTTAACGCATTCTAATAAATTCAAAAAACCCAAATCGGATGTAAGGAACTTCAATAAACTAGAATTAACAACTATCCCTTGATTTTATTTACATTCGAACGACAACAAATGACCTTAAAAGCATTGAAATCGAAACAAATGAATTAATTCGGATAGAACTTTGATTATTTATAATAGTGTACAACTCAATCTAATTGACTTGATTTTACTGTAATGAGAACGAGTAAACTTTAACGCATTCTAATAGATTCAAAACAACCAAATCGAACGTAAGGAACTTAAATAAACAAGAATTACCAACAATCCCTTTATTTTATTTACATTCGAACGACAACAAACGACCTTAAAAGCATTGGAATCGAATCAAATGAATTAATACGGATAGAACTTTGATTATTTAGAATAGTGTACAACTCAATCTAATTGACTTGATTTTACTGTAATGAGAACGAGTAAACTTTAACGCATTCTAATAGATTCAAAACAACCAAATCGAACGTAAGGAACTTAAATAAACAAGAATTAACAACAATCCCTTTATTTTATTTACATTCGAACGACAACAAACGACCTTAAAAGCATTGGAATCGAATCAAATGAATTAATACGGATAGAACTTTGATTATTTAGAATAGTGTACAACTCAATCTAATTGACTTGATTTTACTGTAATGAGAACGAGTAAACTTTAACGCATTCTAATAGATTCAAAACAACCAAATCGAACGTAAGGAACTTCAATAAACAAGAATTAACAACAATCCCTTGATTTTATTTACATTCGAACGACAACAAACGACCTTAAAAGCATTGAAATCGAATCAAATGAATTAATACGGATAGAACTTTGATTATTTAGAATAGTGTACAACTCAATCTAATTGACTTGATTTTACTGTAATGAGCACGAGTAAACTTTAACGCATTCTAGTAGATTCAAAACAACCAAATCGAACGTAAGGAACTTCAATAAACAAGAATTAACAACAATCCCTTGATTTTATTTACATTCGAATGACAACGAACGACCTTAAAAGCATTGAAATCGAATCAAATGAATTAATTCGGATAGAACTTTGATTATTTGGAATAGTGTACAACTCAATCTAATTGACTTGATTTTACTGTAATGAGAACGAGTAAACTTTAACGCATTCTAATAGATTCAAAACAACCAAATCGGACGTAAGGAACTTCAATAAACAAGAATTAACAACAATCCCTTGATTTTATTTACATTCGAACGACAACAAACGACCTTAAAAGCATTGAAATCGAATCAAATGAATTAATTCGGATAGAACTTTGATTATTTAGAATAGTGTACAACTCAATCTAATTGACTTGATTTTACTGTAATGAGAACGAGTAAACTTTAACGCATTCTAATAGATTCAAAACAACCAAATCGAACGTAAGGAACTTCAATAAACAAGAATTAACAACAATCCCTTGATTTTATTTACATTCGAATGACAACGAACGACCTTAAAAGCATTGAAATCGAATCAAATGAATTAATTTGGATAGAACTTTGATTATTTAGAATAGTGTACAACTCAATCTAATTGACTTGATTTTACTGTAATGAGAACGAGTAAACTTTAACGCATTCTAATAAATTCAAAAAACCCAAATCGGATGTAAGGAACTTCAATAAACAAGAATTAACAACTATCCCCTGATTTTATTTACATTCGAACGACAACAAACGACCTTAAAAGCATTGAAATCGAATCAAATGAATTAATTCGGATAGAACTTTGATTATTTAGAATAGTGTACAACTTAATCTAATTGACTTGATTTTACTGTAATGAGAACGAGTAAACTTTAACGCATTCTAATAGATTCAAAACAACCAAATCGAACGTAAAGAACTTCAATAAACAACAATTAACAACAATCCCTTGATTTTATATACATTCGAATGACAACGAACGACCTTAAAAGCATTGAAATCGAATCAAATGTATTAATTCGGATAGAACTTTGATTATTTAGAATAGTGTACAACTCAATCTAATTGACTTAATTTTACTGTAATGAGAACGAGTAAACTTTAACGCATTCTAATAGATTCAAAACAACCAAATCGAACGTAAGAAACTTCAATAAACAAGAATTAACAACAATCCCTTAATTTTATTTACATTCTAACGACAACAAACGACCTTAAAAGCATTGAAATCGAATCAAATGAATTAATTCGGATAGAACTTTGATTATTTAGAATAGTGTACAACTCAATCTAATTGACTTGATTTTACTGTAATGAGAACGAGTAAACTTTAACGCATTCTAATAGATTCAAAACAACCAAATCGAACGTAAGGAACTTCAATAAACAAGAATTAACAACTATCCCCTGATTTTATTTACATTCGAACGACAACGAACGACCTTAAAAGCATTGAAATCGAATCAAATGAATTAATTTGGATAGAACTTTGATTATTTAGAATAGTGTACAACTCAATCTAATTGACTTGATTTTACTGTAATGAGAACGAGTAAACTTTAACGCATTCTAATAAATTCAAAAAACCCAAATCGGATGTAAGGAACTTCAATAAACAAGAATTAACAACTATCCCCTGATTTTATTTACATTCGAACGACAACAAACGACCTTAAAAGCATTGAAATCGAATCAAATGAATTAATTCGGATAGAACTTTGATTATTTAGAATAGTGTACAACTCAATCTAATTGACTTGATTTTACTGTAATGAGAACGAGTAAACTTTAACGCATTCTAATAGATTCAAAACAACCAAATCGAACGTAAAGAACTTCAATAAACAAGAATTAACAACAATCCCTTGATTTTATTTACATTCGAATGACAACGAACGACCTTAAAAGCATTGAAATCGAATTAAATGTATTAATTCGGATAGAACTTTGATTATTTAGAATAGTGTACAACTCAATCTAATTGACTTGATTTTACTGTAATGAGAACGAGTAAACTTTAACGCATTCTAATAGATTCAAAACAACCAAATCGGATGTAAGGAACTTTAATAAACTAGAATTAACAACTATCCCTTGATTTTATTTACATTCGAATGACAACCAACGACCTTAAAAGCATTGAAATCGAATCAAATGAATTAATTCGGATAGAACTTTGATTATTTAGAATAGTGTACAACTCAATCTAATTGACTTAATTTTACTGTAATGAGAACGAGTAAACTTTAACGCATTCTAATAGATTCAAAACAACCAAATCGAACGTAAGGAACTTCAATAAACAAGAATTAACAACAATCCCTTGATTTTATTTACATTCGAACGACAACAAACGACCTTAAAAGCATTGAAATCGAATCAAATGAATTAATTCGGATAGAACTTTGATTATTTAGAATAGTGTACAACTCAATCTAATTGACTTGATTTTACTGTAATGAGAACGAGTAAACTTTAACGCATTCTAATAGATTCAAAACAACCAAATCGAACGTAAGGAACTTCAATAAACAAGAATTAACAACAATCCATTGATTTTATTTACATTCGAACGACAACGAACGACCTTAAAAGCATTGAAATCGAATCAAATGAATTAATTCGGATAGAACTTTGATTATTTAGAATAGTGTACAACTCAATCTAATTGACTTGATTTTACTGTAATGAGAACGAGTAAACTTTAACGCATTCTAATAGATTCAAAACAACCAAATCGGATGTAAGGAACTTCAATAAACTAGAATTAACAACTATCCCTTGATTTTATTTACATTCGAATGACAACCAACGACCTTAAAAGCATTGGAATCGAATCACATGAATTAATTCGGATAGAACTTTGATTATTTAGAATAGTGTACAACTCAATCTAATTGACTTAATTTTACTGTAATGAGAACGAGTAAACTTTAACGCATTCTAATAGATTCAAAAACACCAAATCGAACGTAAGGAACTTCAATAAACAAAAATTAACAACAATCACTTGATTTTATTTACATTCGAATGACAACCAACGACCTTAAAAGCATTGAAATCGAATCAAATGAATTAATTCGGATAGAAATTTGATTATTTAGAATAGTGTACAACTCAATCTAATTGACTTAATTTTACTGTAATAAGAACGAGTAAACTTTAACGCATTCTAATAGATTCAAAACAACCAAATCGAACGTAAGGAACTTCAATAAACAAGAATTAACAACAATCCCTTGATTTTATTTACATTCGAACGACAACGAACGACCTTAAAAGCATTGAAATCGAATCAAATGAATTAATTCGGATAGAACTTTGATTATTTAGAATAGTGTACAACTCAATCTAATTGACTTGATTTTACTGTAATGAGAACGAGTAAACTTTAACGCATTCTAATAGATTCAAAACAACCAAATCGAACGTAAAGAACTTCAATAAACAAGAATTAACAACAATCCCTTGATTTTATTTATATTCGAATGACAACGAACGACCTTAAAAGCATTGAAATCGAATCAAATGAATTAATTCGGATAGAAATTTGATTATTTAGAATAGTGTACAACTCAATCTAATTGACTTAATTTTACTGTAATGAGAACGAGTAAACTTTAACGCATTCTAATAGATTCAAAAACACCAAATCGAACGTAAGGAACTTCAATAAACAAGAATTAACAACAATCACTTGATTTTATTTACATTCGAATGACAACCAACGACCTTAAAAGCATTGAAATCGAATCAAATGAATTAATTCGGATAGAAATTTGATTATTTAGAATAGTGTACAACTCAATCTAATTGACTTAATTTTACTGTAATGAGAACGAGTAAACTTTAACGCATTCTAATAGATTCAAAACAACCAAATCGAACGTAAGGAACTTCAATAAACAAGAATTAACAACAATCCCTTGATTTTATTTACATTCGAACGACAACAAACGACCTTAAAAGCATTGAAATCGAATCAAATGAATTAATTCGGATAGAACTTTGATTATTTAGAATAGTGTACAACTCAATCTAATTGACTTGATTTTACTGTAATGAGAACGAGTAAACTTTAACGCATTCTAATAGATTCAAAACAACCAAATCGAACGTAAGGAACTTCAATAAACAAGAATTAACAACAATCCATTGATTTTATTTACATTCGAACGACAACGAACGACCTTAAAAGCATTGAAATCGAATCAAATGAATTAATTCGGATAGAACTTTGATTATTTAGAATAGTGTACAACTCAATCTAATTGACTTGATTTTACTGTAATGAGAACGAGTAAACTTTAACGCATTCTAATAGATTCAAAACAACCAAATCGGATGTAAGGAACTTCAATAAACTAGAATTAACAACTATCCCTTGATTTTATTTACATTCGAATGACAACCAACGACCTTAAAAGCATTGGAATCGAATCACATGAATTAATTCGGATAGAACTTTGATTATTTAGAATAGTGTACAACTCAATCTAATTGACTTAATTTTACTGTAATGAGAACGAGTAAACTTTAACGCATTCTAATAGATTCAAAAACACCAAATCGAACGTAAGGAACTTCAATAAACAAGAATTAACAACAATCCCTTGATTTTATTTACATTCGAACGACAACGAACGACCTTAAAAGCATTGAAATCGAATCAAATGAATTAATTCGGATAGAACTTTGATTATTTAGAATAGTGTACAACTCAATCTAATTGACTTGATTTTACTGTAATGAGAACGAGTAAACTTTAACGCATTCTAATAGATTCAAAACAACCAAATCGAACGTAAAGAACTTCAATAAACAAGAATTAACAACAATCCCTTGATTTTATTTATATTCGAATGACAACGAACGACCTTAAAAGCATTGAAATCGAATCAAATGAATTAATTCGGATAGAAATTTGATTATTTAGAATAGTGTACAACTCAATCTAATTGACTTAATTTTACTGTAATGAGAACGAGTAAACTTTAACGCATTCTAATAGATTCAAAAACACCAAATCGAACGTAAGGAACTTCAATAAACAAGAATTAACAACAATCACTTGATTTTATTTACATTCGAATGACAACCAACGACCTTAAAAGCATTGAAATCGAATCAAATGAATTAATTCGGATAGAAATTTGATTATTTAGAATAGTGTACAACTCAATCTAATTGACTTAATTTTACTGTAATGAGAACGAGTAAACTTTAACGCATTCTAATAGATTCAAAACAACCAAATCGAACGTAAGGAACTTCAATAAACAAGAATTAACAACAATCCCTTGATTTTATTTACATTCGAACGACAACAAACGACCTTAAAAGCATTGAAATCGAATCAAATGAATTAATTCGGATAGAACTTTGATTATTTAGAATAGTGTACAACTCAATCTAATTGACTTGATTTTACTGTAATGAGAACGAGTAAACTTTAACGCATTCTAATAGATTCAAAACAACCAAATCGAACGTAAGGAACTTCAATAAACAAGAATTAACAACAATCCATTGATTTTATTTACATTCGAACGACAACGAACGACCTTAAAAGCATTGAAATCGAATCAAATGAATTAATTCGGATAGAACTTTGATTATTTAGAATAGTGTACAACTCAATCTAATTGACTTGATTTTACTGTAATGAGAACGAGTAAACTTTAACGCATTCTAATAGATTCAAAACAACCAAATCGGATGTAAGGAACTTCAATAAACTAGAATTAACAACTATCCCTTGATTTTATTTACATTCGAATGACAACCAACGACCTTAAAAGCATTGGAATCGAATCACATGAATTAATTCGGATAGAACTTTGATTATTTAGAATAGTGTACAACTCAATCTAATTGACTTAATTTTACTGTAATGAGAACGAGTAAACTTTAACGCATTCTAATAGATTCAAAAACACCAAATCGAACGTAAGGAACTTCAATAAACAAGAATTAACAACAATCACTTGATTTTATTTACATTCGAATGACAACCAACGACCTTAAAAGCATTGAAATCGAATCAAATGAATTAATTCGGATAGAAATTTGATTATTTAGAATAGTGTACAACTCAATCTAATTGACTTAATTTTACTGTAATGAGAACGAGTAAACTTTAACGCATTCTAAAAGATTCAAAACAACCAAATCGAACGTAAGGAACTTCAATAAACAAGAATTAACAACAATCCCTTGATTTTATTTACATTCGAATGACAACGAACGACCTTAAAAGCATTGAAATCGAATCAAATGAATTAATTTGGATAGAACTTTGATTATTTAGAATAGTGTACAACTCAATCTAATTGACTTGATTTTACTGTAATGAGAACGAGTAAACTTTAACGCATTCTAATAGATTGAAAACAACCAAATCGAACGTAAGGAACTTCAATAAACAAGAATTAACAACAATCCCTTGATTTTATTTACATTCGAATGACAACCAACGACCTTAAAAGCATTGAAATCGAATCAAATGAATTAATTCGAATAGAACTTTGATTATTTAGAATAATGTACAACTCAATCTAATTGACTTAATTTTACTGTAATGAGAACGAGTAAACTTTAACGCATTCTAATAGATTCAAAACAACCAAATCGAACGTAAGGAACTTCAATAAACAAGAATTAACAACAATCCCTTGATTTTATTTACATTCGAACGACAACAAACGACCTTAAAAGCATTGAAATCGAATCAAATGAATTAATTCGGATAGAACTTTGATTATTTAGAATAGTGTACAACTCAATCTAATTGACTTGATTTTACTGTAATGAGAACGAGTAAACTTTAACGCATTGTAATAGATTCAAAACAACCAAATCGAACGTAAGGAACTTCAATAAACAAGAATTAACAACAATCCCTTGATTTTATTTACATTCGAACGACAACAAACGACCTTAAAAGCATTGGAATCGAATCAAATGAATTAATACGGATAGAACTTTGATTATTTAGAATAGTGTACAACTCAATCTAATTGACTTAATTTTACTGTAATGAGAACGAGTAAACTTTAACGCATTCTAATAGATTCAAAACAACCAAATCGAACGTAAGGAACTTCAATAAACAAGAATTAACAACAATCCCCTGATTTTATTTACATTCGAACGACAACAAACGACCTTAAAAGCATTGAAATCGAATCAAATGAATTAATTCGGATAGAACTTTGATTATTTAGAATAGTGTACAACTCAATCTAATTGACTTGATTTTACTGTAATGAGAACGAGTAAACTTTAACGCATTCTAATAGATTCAAAACAACCAAATCGAACGTAAGGAACTTCAATAAACAAGAATTAACAACAATCCCTTGATTTTATTTACATTCGAACGACAACAAACGACCTTAAAAGCATTGGAATCGAATCAAATGAATTAATACGGATAGAACTTTGATTATTTAGAATAGTGTACAACTCAATCTAATTGACTTAATTTTACTGTAATGAGAACGAGTAAACTTTAACGCATTCTAATAGATTCAAAACAACCAAATCGAACGTAAGGAACTTCAATAAACAAGAATTAACAACAATCCCCTGATTTTATTTACATTCGAACGACAACAAACGACCTTAAAAGCATTGAAATCGAATCAAATGAATTAATTCGGATAGAACTTTGATTATTTAGAATAGTGTACAACTCAATCTAATTGACTTGATTTTACTGTAATGAGAACGAGTAAACTTTAACGCATTCTAATAGATTCAAAACAACCAAATCGAACGTAAGGAACTTCAATAAACAAGAATTAACAACAATCCCTTGATTTTATTTACATTCGAATGACAACGAACGACCTTAAAAACATTGCAATCGAATCAAATGAATTAATTCGGATAGAACTTTGATTATTTAGAATAGTGTACAACTCAATCTAATTGACTTGATTTTACTGTAATGAGAACGAGTAAACTTTAACGCATTGTAATAGATTCAAAACAACCAAATCGAACGTAAGGAACTTCAATAAACAAGAATTAACAACAATCCCTTGATTTTATTTACATTCGAACGACAACAAACGACCTTAAAAGCATTGGAATCGAATCAAATGAATTAATTCGGATAGAAATTTGATTATTTAGAATAGTGTACAACTCAATCTAATTGACTTAATTTTACTGTAATGAGAACGAGTAAACTTTAACGCATTCTAATAGATTCAAAACAACCAAATCGAACGTAAGGAACTTCAATAAACAAGAATTAACAACAATTCCTTGATTTTATTTACATTCGAATGACAACGAACGACCTTAAAAGCATTGAAATCGAATCAAATGAATTAATTTGGATAGAACTTTGATTATTTAGAATAGTGTACAACTCAATCTAATTGACTTAATTTTACTGTAATGAGAACGAGTAAACTTTAACGCATTCTAATAGATTCAAAACAACCAAATCGAACGTAAGGAACTTCAATAAACAAGAATTAACAACAATCCCTTGATTTTATTTACATTCGAATGACAACGAACGACCTTAAAAGCATTGAAATCGAATCAAATGAATTAATTCGGATAGAACTTTGATTATTTAGAATAGTGTACAACTCAATCTAATTGACTTGATTTTACTGTAATGAGAACGAGTAAACTTTAACGCATTCTAATAGATTCAAAACAACCAAATCGGATGTAAGGAACTTCAATAAACTAGAATTAACAACTATCCCTTGATTTTATTTACATTCGAATGACAACCAACGACCTTAAAAGCATTGGAATCAAATCACATGAATTAATTCGGATAGAACTTTGATTATTTAGAATAGTGTACAACTCAATCTAATTGACTTAATTTTACTGTAATGAGAACGAGTAAACTTTAACGCATTCTAATAGATTCAAAACAACCAAATCGAACGTAAGGAACTTCAATAAACAAGAATTAACAACAATCCCTTGATTTTATTTACATTCGAACGACAACAAACGACCTTAAAAGCATTGAAATCGAATCAAATGAATTAATTCGGATAGAAATTTGATTATTTAGAATAGTGTACAACTCAATCTAATTGACTTGATTTTACTGTAATGAGAACGAGTAAACTTTAACGCATTGTAATAGATTCAAAACAACCAAATCGAACGTAAGGAACTTCAATAAACAAGAATTAACAACAATCCCTTGATTTTATTTACATTCGAACGACAACAAACGACCTTAAAAGCATTGGAATCGAATCAAATGAATTAATTCGGATAGAACTTTGATTATTTAGAATAGTGTACAACTCAATCTAATTGACTTGATTTTACTGTAATGAGAACGAGTAAACTTTAACGCATTCTAATAGATTCAAAACAACCAAATCGAACGTAAGGAACTTCAATAAACAAGAATTAACAACAATCCATTGATTTTATTTACATTCGAACGACAACGAACGACCTTAAAAGCATTGAAATCGAATCAAATGAATTAATTCGGATAGAACTTTGATTATTTAGAATAGTGTACAACTCAATCTAATTGACTTGATTTTACTGTAATGAGAACGAGTAAACTTTAACGCATTCTAATAGATTCAAAACAACCAAATCGGATGTAAGGAACTTCAATAAACTAGAATTAACAACTATCCCTTGATTTTATTTACATTCGAATGACAACCAACGACCTTAAAAGCATTGGAATCGAATCACATGAATTAATTCGGATAGAACTTTGATTATTTAGAATAGTGTACAACTCAATCTAATTGACTTAATTTTACTGTAATGAGAACGAGTAAACTTTAACGCATTCTAATAAATTCAAAAAACCCAAATCGGATGTAAGGAACTTCAATAAACAAGAATTAACAACTATCCCCTGATTTTATTTACATTCGAACGACAACAAACGACCTTAAAAGCATTGAAATCGAATCAAATGAATTAATTCGGATAGAACTTTGATTATTTAGAATAGTGTACAACTCAATCTAATTGACTTGATTTTACTGTAATGAGAACGAGTAAACTTTAACGCATTCTAATAGATTCAAAACAACCAAATCGAACGTAAAGAACTTCAATAAACAAGAATTAACAACAATCCCTTGATTTTATTTACATTCGAATGACAACGAACGACCTTAAAAGCATTGAAATCGAATTAAATGTATTAATTCGGATAGAACTTTGATTATTTAGAATAGTGTACAACTCAATCTAATTGACTTGATTTTACTGTAATGAGAACGAGTAAACTTTAACGCATTCTAATAGATTCAAAACAACCAAATCGGATGTAAGGAACTTTAATAAACTAGAATTAACAACTATCCCTTGATTTTATTTACATTCGAATGACAACCAACGACCTTAAAAGCATTGAAATCGAATCAAATGAATTAATTCGGATAGAACTTTGATTATTTAGAATAGTGTACAACTCAATCTAATTGACTTAATTTTACTGTAATGAGAACGAGTAAACTTTAACGCATTCTAATAGATTCAAAACAACCAAATCGAACGTAAGGAACTTCAATAAACAAGAATTAACAACAATCCCTTGATTTTATTTACATTCGAACGACAACAAACGACCTTAAAAGCATTGAAATCGAATCAAATGAATTAATTCGGATAGAACTTTGATTATTTAGAATAGTGTACAACTCAATCTAATTGACTTGATTTTACTGTAATGAGAACGAGTAAACTTTAACGCATTCTAATAGATTCAAAACAACCAAATCGAACGTAAGGAACTTCAATAAACAAGAATTAACAACAATCCATTGATTTTATTTACATTCGAACGACAACGAACGACCTTAAAAGCATTGAAATCGAATCAAATGAATTAATTCGGATAGAACTTTGATTATTTAGAATAGTGTACAACTCAATCTAATTGACTTGATTTTACTGTAATGAGAACGAGTAAACTTTAACGCATTCTAATAGATTCAAAACAACCAAATCGGATGTAAGGAACTTCAATAAACTAGAATTAACAACTATCCCTTGATTTTATTTACATTCGAATGACAACCAACGACCTTAAAAGCATTGGAATCGAATCACATGAATTAATTCGGATAGAACTTTGATTATTTAGAATAGTGTACAACTCAATCTAATTGACTTAATTTTACTGTAATGAGAACGAGTAAACTTTAACGCATTCTAATAGATTCAAAAACACCAAATCGAACGTAAGGAACTTCAATAAACAAAAATTAACAACAATCACTTGATTTTATTTACATTCGAATGACAACCAACGACCTTAAAAGCATTGAAATCGAATCAAATGAATTAATTCGGATAGAAATTTGATTATTTAGAATAGTGTACAACTCAATCTAATTGACTTAATTTTACTGTAATGAGAACGAGTAAACTTTAACGCATTCTAATAGATTCAAAACAACCAAATCGAACGTAAGGAACTTCAATAAACAAGAATTAACAACAATCCCTTGATTTTATTTACATTCGAACGACAACGAACGACCTTAAAAGCATTGAAATCGAATCAAATGAATTAATTCGGATAGAACTTTGATTATTTAGAATAGTGTACAACTCAATCTAATTGACTTGATTTTACTGTAATGAGAACGAGTAAACTTTAACGCATTCTAATAGATTCAAAACAACCAAATCGAACGTAAAGAACTTCAATAAACAAGAATTAACAACAATCCCTTGATTTTATTTATATTCGAATGACAACGAACGACCTTAAAAGCATTGAAATCGAATCAAATGAATTAATTCGGATAGAAATTTGATTATTTAGAATAGTGTACAACTCAATCTAATTGACTTAATTTTACTGTAATGAGAACGAGTAAACTTTAACGCATTCTAATAGATTCAAAAACACCAAATCGAACGTAAGGAACTTCAATAAACAAGAATTAACAACAATCACTTGATTTTATTTACATTCGAATGACAACCAACGACCTTAAAAGCATTGAAATCGAATCAAATGAATTAATTCGGATAGAAATTTGATTATTTAGAATAGTGTACAACTCAATCTAATTGACTTAATTTTACTGTAATGAGAACGAGTAAACTTTAACGCATTCTAATAGATTCAAAACAACCAAATCGAACGTAAGGAACTTCAATAAACAAGAATTAACAACAATCCCTTGATTTTATTTACATTCGAACGACAACAAACGACCTTAAAAGCATTGAAATCGAATCAAATGAATTAATTCGGATAGAACTTTGATTATTTAGAATAGTGTACAACTCAATCTAATTGACTTGATTTTACTGTAATGAGAACGAGTAAACTTTAACGCATTCTAATAGATTCAAAACAACCAAATCGAACGTAAGGAACTTCAATAAACAAGAATTAACAACAATCCATTGATTTTATTTACATTCGAACGACAACGAACGACCTTAAAAGCATTGAAATCGAATCAAATGAATTAATTCGGATAGAACTTTGATTATTTAGAATAGTGTACAACTCAATCTAATTGACTTGATTTTACTGTAATGAGAACGAGTAAACTTTAACGCATTCTAATAGATTCAAAACAACCAAATCGGATGTAAGGAACTTCAATAAACTAGAATTAACAACTATCCCTTGATTTTATTTACATTCGAATGACAACCAACGACCTTAAAAGCATTGGAATCGAATCACATGAATTAATTCGGATAGAACTTTGATTATTTAGAATAGTGTACAACTCAATCTAATTGACTTAATTTTACTGTAATGAGAACGAGTAAACTTTAACGCATTCTAATAGATTCAAAAACACCAAATCGAACGTAAGGAACTTCAATAAACAAGAATTAACAACAATCACTTGATTTTATTTACATTCGAATGACAACCAACGACCTTAAAAGCATTGAAATCGAATCAAATGAATTAATTCGGATAGAAATTTGATTATTTAGAATAGTGTACAACTCAATCTAATTGACTTAATTTTACTGTAATGAGAACGAGTAAACTTTAACGCATTCTAAAAGATTCAAAACAACCAAATCGAACGTAAGGAACTTCAATAAACAAGAATTAACAACAATCCCTTGATTTTATTTACATTCGAATGACAACGAACGACCTTAAAAGCATTGAAATCGAATCAAATGAATTAATTTGGATAGAACTTTGATTATTTAGAATAGTGTACAACTCAATCTAATTGACTTGATTTTACTGTAATGAGAACGAGTAAACTTTAACGCATTCTAATAGATTGAAAACAACCAAATCGAACGTAAGGAACTTCAATAAACAAGAATTAACAACAATCCCTTGATTTTATTTACATTCGAATGACAACCAACGACCTTAAAAGCATTGAAATCGAATCAAATGAATTAATTCGAATAGAACTTTGATTATTTAGAATAATGTACAACTCAATCTAATTGACTAAATTTTACTGTAATGAGAACGAGTAAACTTTAACGCATTCTAATAGATTCAAAACAACCAAATCGAACGTAAGGAACTTCAATAAACAAGAATTAACAACAATCCCTTGATTTTATTTACATTCGAACGACAACAAACGACCTTAAAAGCATTGAAATCGAATCAAATGAATTAATTCGGATAGAACTTTGATTATTTAGAATAGTGTACAACTCAATCTAATTGACTTGATTTTACTGTAATGAGAACGAGTAAACTTTAACGCATTGTAATAGATTCAAAACAACCAAATCGAACGTAAGGAACTTCAATAAACAAGAATTAACAACAATCCCTTGATTTTATTTACATTCGAACGACAACAAACGACCTTAAAAGCATTGGAATCGAATCAAATGAATTAATACGGATAGAACTTTGATTATTTAGAATAGTGTACAACTCAATCTAATTGACTTAATTTTACTGTAATGAGAACGAGTAAACTTTAACGCATTCTAATAGATTCAAAACAACCAAATCGAACGTAAGGAACTTCAATAAACAAGAATTAACAACAATCCCCTGATTTTATTTACATTCGAACGACAACAAACGACCTTAAAAGCATTGAAATCGAATCAAATGAATTAATTCGGATAGAACTTTGATTATTTAGAATAGTGTACAACTCAATCTAATTGACTTGATTTTACTGTAATGAGAACGAGTAAACTTTAACGCATTCTAATAGATTCAAAACAACCAAATCGAACGTAAGGAACTTCAATAAACAAGAATTAACAACAATCCCTTGATTTTATTTACATTCGAACGACAACAAACGACCTTAAAAGCATTGGAATCGAATCAAATGAATTAATACGGATAGAACTTTGATTATTTAGAATAGTGTACAACTCAATCTAATTGACTTAATTTTACTGTAATGAGAACGAGTAAACTTTAACGCATTCTAATAGATTCAAAACAACCAAATCGAACGTAAGGAACTTCAATAAACAAGAATTAACAACAATCCCCTGATTTTATTTACATTCGAACGACAACAAACGACCTTAAAAGCATTGAAATCGAATCAAATGAATTAATTCGGATAGAACTTTGATTATTTAGAATAGTGTACAACTCAATCTAATTGACTTGATTTTACTGTAATGAGAACGAGTAAACTTTAACGCATTCTAATAGATTCAAAACAACCAAATCGAACGTAAGGAACTTCAATAAACAAGAATTAACAACAATCCCTTGATTTTATTTACATTCGAATGACAACGAACGACCTTAAAAACATTGCAATCGAATCAAATGAATTAATTCGGATAGAACTTTGATTATTTAGAATAGTGTACAACTCAATCTAATTGACTTGATTTTACTGTAATGAGAACGAGTAAACTTTAACGCATTGTAATAGATTCAAAACAACCAAATCGAACGTAAGGAACTTCAATAAACAAGAATTAACAACAATCCCTTGATTTTATTTACATTCGAACGACAACAAACGACCTTAAAAGCATTGGAATCGAATCAAATGAATTAATTCGGATAGAAATTTGATTATTTAGAATAGTGTACAACTCAATCTAATTGACTTAATTTTACTGTAATGAGAACGAGTAAACTTTAACGCATTCTAATAGATTCAAAACAACCAAATCGAACGTAAGGAACTTCAATAAACAAGAATTAACAACAATTCCTTGATTTTATTTACATTCGAATGACAACGAACGACCTTAAAAGCATTGAAATCGAATCAAATGAATTAATTTGGATAGAACTTTGATTATTTAGAATAGTGTACAACTCAATCTAATTGACTTAATTTTACTGTAATGAGAACGAGTAAACTTTAACGCATTCTAATAGATTCAAAACAACCAAATCGAACGTAAGGAACTTCAATAAACAAGAATTAACAACAATCCCTTGATTTTATTTACATTCGAATGACAACGAACGACCTTAAAAGCATTGAAATCGAATCAAATGAATTAATTCGGATAGAACTTTGATTATTTAGAATAGTGTACAACTCAATCTAATTGACTTGATTTTACTGTAATGAGAACGAGTAAACTTTAACGCATTCTAATAGATTCAAAACAACCAAATCGGATGTAAGGAACTTCAATAAACTAGAATTAACAACTATCCCTTGATTTTATTTACATTCGAATGACAACCAACGACCTTAAAAGCATTGGAATCAAATCACATGAATTAATTCGGATAGAACTTTGATTATTTAGAATAGTGTACAACTCAATCTAATTGACTTAATTTTACTGTAATGAGAACGAGTAAACTTTAACGCATTCTAATAGATTCAAAACAACCAAATCGAACGTAAGGAACTTCAATAAACAAGAATTAACAACAATCCCTTGATTTTATTTACATTCGAACGACAACAAACGACCTTAAAAGCATTGAAATCGAATCAAATGAATTAATTCGGATAGAAATTTGATTATTTAGAATAGTGTACAACTCAATCTAATTGACTTGATTTTACTGTAATGAGAACGAGTAAACTTTAACGCATTGTAATAGATTCAAAACAACCAAATCGAACGTAAGGAACTTCAATAAACAAGAATTAACAACAATCCCTTGATTTTATTTACATTCGAACGACAACAAACGACCTTAAAAGCATTGGAATCGAATCAAATGAATTAATTCGGATAGAACTTTGATTATTTAGAATAGTGTACAACTCAATCTAATTGACTTGATTTTACTGTAATGAGAACGAGTAAACTTTAACGCATTCTAATAGATTCAAAACAACCAAATCGAACGTAAGGAACTTCAATAAACAAGAATTAACAACAATCCATTGATTTTATTTACATTCGAACGACAACGAACGACCTTAAAAGCATTGAAATCGAATCAAATGAATTAATTCGGATAGAACTTTGATTATTTAGAATAGTGTACAACTCAATCTAATTGACTTGATTTTACTGTAATGAGAACGAGTAAACTTTAACGCATTCTAATAGATTCAAAACAACCAAATCGGATGTAAGGAACTTCAATAAACTAGAATTAACAACTATCCCTTGATTTTATTTACATTCGAATGACAACCAACGACCTTAAAAGCATTGGAATCGAATCACATGAATTAATTCGGATAGAACTTTGATTATTTAGAATAGTGTACAACTCAATCTAATTGACTTAATTTTACTGTAATGAGAACGAGTAAACTTTAACGCATTCTAATAAATTCAAAAAACCCAAATCGGATGTAAGGAACTTCAATAAACAAGAATTAACAACTATCCCCTGATTTTATTTACATTCGAACGACAACAAACGACCTTAAAAGCATTGAAATCGAATCAAATGAATTAATTCGGATAGAACTTTGATTATTTAGAATAGTGTACAACTCAATCTAATTTACTTAATTTTACTGTAATGAGAACGAGTAAACTTTAACGCATTCTAATAGATTCAAAACAACCAAATCGAACGTAAGGAACTTCAATAAACAAGAATTAACAACAATCCATTGATTTTATTTACATTCGAACGACAACGAACGACCTTAAAAGCATTGAAATCGAATCAAATGAATTAATTCGGATAGAACTTTGATTATTTAGAATAGTGTACAACTCAATCTAATTGACTTGATTTTACTGTAATGAGAACGAGTAAACTTTAACGCATTCTAATAGATTCAAAACAACCAAATCGGATGTAAGGAACTTCAATAAACTAGAATTAACAACTATCCCTTGATTTTATTTACATTCGAATGACAACCAACGACCTTAAAAGCATTGGAATCGAATCACATGAATTAATTCGGATAGAACTTTGATTATTTAGAATAGTGTACAACTCAATCTAATTGACTTAATTTTACTGTAATGAGAACGAGTAAACTTTAACGCATTCTAATAAATTCAAAAAACCCAAATCGGATGTAAGGAACTTCAATAAACTAGAATTAACAACTATCCCTTGATTTTATTTACATTCGAATGACAACCAACGACCTTAAAAGCATTGGAATCAAATCACATGAATTAATTCGGATAGAACTTTGATTATTTAGAATAGTGTACAACTCAATCTAATTGACTTAATTTTACTGTAATGAGAACGAGTAAACTTTAACGCATTCTAATAGATTCAAAACAACCAAATCGAACGTAAGGAACTTCAATAAACAAGAATTAACAACAATCCCTTGATTTTATTTACATTCGAACGACAACAAACGACCTTAAAAGCATTGAAATCGAATCAAATGAATTAATTCGGATAGAAATTTGATTATTTAGAATAGTGTACAACTCAATCTAATTGACTTGATTTTACTGTAATGAGAACGAGTAAACTTTAACGCATTGTAATAGATTCAAAACAACCAAATCGAACGTAAGGAACTTCAATAAACAAGAATTAACAACAATCCCTTGATTTTATTTACATTCGAACGACAACAAACGACCTTAAAAGCATTGGAATCGAATCAAATGAATTAATACGGATAGAACTTTGATTATTTAGAATAGTGTACAACTCAATCTAATTGACTTAATTTTACTGTAATGAGAACGAGTAAACTTTAACGCATTCTAATAGATTCAAAACAACCAAATCGAACGTAAGGAACTTCAATAAACAAGAATTAACAACAATCCCCTGATTTTATTTACATTCGAACGACAACAAACGACCTTAAAAGCATTGAAATCGAATCAAATGAATTAATTCGGATAGAACTTTGATTATTTAGAATAGTGTACAACTCAATCTAATTGACTTGATTTTACTGTAATGAGAACGAGTAAACTTTAACGCATTCTAATAGATTCAAAACAACCAAATCGGATGTAAGGAACTTCAATAAACTAGAATTAACAACTATCCCTTGATTTTATTTACATTCGAATGACAACCAACGACCTTAAAAGCATTGGAATCAAATCACATGAATTAATTCGGATAGAACTTTGATTATTTAGAATAGTGTACAACTCAATCTAATTGACTTAATTTTACTGTAATGAGAACGAGTAAACTTTAACGCATTCTAATAGATTCAAAAACACCAAATCGAACGTAAGGAACTTCAATAAACAAGAATTAACAACAATCACTTGATTTTATTTACATTCGAATGACAACCAACGACCTTAAAAGCATTGAAATCGAATCAAATGAATTAATTCGGATAGAAATTTGATTATTTAGAATAGTGTACAACTCAATCTAATTGACTTAATTTTACTGTAATGAGAACGAGTAAACTTTAACGCATTCTAATAGATTCAAAACAACCAAATCGAACGTAAGGAACTTCAATAAACAAGAATTAACAACAATCCCTTGATTTTATTTACATTCGAATGACAACGAACGACCTTAAAAGCATTGAAATCGAATCAAATGAATTAATTTGGATAGAACTTTGATTATTTAGAATAGTGTACAACTCAATCTAATTGACTTGATTTTACTGTAATGAGAACGAGTAAACTTTAACGCATTCTAATAGATTGAAAACAACCAAATCGAACGTAAGGAACTTCAATAAACAAGAATTAACAACAATCCCTTGATTTTATTTACATTCGAATGACAACCAACGACCTTAAAAGCATTGAAATCGAATCAAATGAATTAATTCGAATAGAACTTTGATTATTTAGAATAATGTACAACTCAATCTAATTGACTTAATTTTACTGTAATGAGAACGAGTAAACTTTAACGCATTCTAATAGATTCAAAACAACCAAATCGAACGTAAGGAACTTCAATAAACAAGAATTAACAACAATCCCTTGATTTTATTTACATTCGAACGACAACAAACGACCTTAAAAGCATTGAAATCGAATCAAATGAATTAATTCGGATAGAACTTTGATTATTTAGAATAGTGTACAACTCAATCTAATTGACTTGATTTTACTGTAATGAGAACGAGTAAACTTTAACGCATTCTAATAGATTGAAAACAACCAAATCGAACGTAAGGAACTTCAATAAACAAGAATTAACAACAATCCCTTGATTTTATTTACATTCGAACGACAACAAACGACCTTAAAAGCATTGGAATCGAATCAAATGAATTAATACGGATAGAACTTTGATTATTTAGAATAGTGTACAACTCAATCTAATTGACTTAATTTTACTGTAATGAGAACGAGTAAACTTTAACGCATTCTAATAGATTCAAAACAACCAAATCGAACGTAAGGAACTTCAATAAACAAGAATTAACAACAATCCCTTGATTTTATTTACATTCGAACGACAACAAACGACCTTAAAAGCATTGAAATCGAATCAAATGAATTAATTCGGATAGAACTTTGATTATTTAGAATAGTGTACAACTCAATCTAATTGACTTGATTTTACTGTAATGAGAACGAGTAAACTTTAACGCATTCTAATAGATTCAAAACAACCAAATCGAACGTAAGGAACTTCAATAAACAAGAATTAACAACAATCCCTTGATTTTATTTACATTCGAACGACAACAAACGACCTTAAAAGCATTGGAATCGAATCAAATGAATTAATACGGATAGAACTTTGATTATTTAGAATAGTGTACAACTCAATCTAATTGACTTAATTTTACTGTAATGAGAACGAGTAAACTTTAACGCATTCTAATAGATTCAAAACAACCAAATCGAACGTAAGGAACTTCAATAAACAAGAATTAACAACAATCCCTTGATTTTATTTACATTCGAATGACAACGAACGACCTTAAAAGCATTGAAATCGAATCAAATGAATTAATTCGGATAGAACTTTGATTATTTAGAATAGTGTACAACTCAATCTAATTGACTTGATTTTACTGTAATGAGAACGAGTAAACTTTAACGCATTGTAATAGATTCAAAACAACCAAATCGAACGTAAGGAACTTCAATAAACAAGAATTAACAACAATCCCTTGTTTTTATTTACATTCGAACGACAACAAACGACCTTAAAAGCATTGGAATCGAATCAAATGAATTAATACGGATAGAACTTTGATTGTTTAGAATAGTGTACAACTCAATCTAATTGACTTAATTTTACTGTAATGAGAACGAGTAAACTTTAACGCATTCTAATAGATTCAAAACAACCAAATCGAACCTAAGGAACTTCAACAAAAAGGAATTAACAACAATCCCTTGATTTTATTTACATTCGAACGACAACAAACGACCTTAAAAGCATTGAAATCGAATCAAATGAATTAATTCGGATAGAACTTTGATTATTTAGAATAGTGTACAACTCAATCTAATTGACTTGATTTTACTGTAATGAGAACGAGTAAACTTTAACGCATTCTAATAGATTCAAAACAACCAAATCGAACGTAAGGAACTTCAATAAACAAGAATTAACAACAATCCCTTGATTTTATTTACATTCGAACGACAACAAACGAACTTAAAAGCATTGAAATCGAATCAAATGAATTAATTCGGATAGAACTTTGATTATTTAGAATAGTGTACAACTCAATCTAATTGACTTGATTTTACTGTAATGAGAACGAGTAAACTTTAACGCATTCTAATGGATTCAAAACAACCAAATCGAACCTAAGGAACTTCAACAAAAAGGAATTAACAACAATCCCTTGATTTTATTTACATTCGAACGACAACAAACGACCTTAAAAGCATTGAAATCGAATCAAATGAATTAATTCGGATAGAACTTTGATTATTTAGAATAGTGTACAACTCAATCTAATTGACTTGATTTTACTGTAATGAGAACGAGTAAACTTTAACGCATTCTAATAGATTCAAAACAACCAAATCGAACGTAAGGAACTTCAATAAACAAGAATTAACAACAATCACTTGATTTTATTTACATTCGAATGACAACCAACGACCTTAAAAGCATTGAAATCGAATCAAATGAATTAATTCGGATAGAACTTTGATTATTTAGAATAGTGTACAACTCAATCTAATTGACTTAATTTTACTGTAATGAGAACGAGTAAACTTTAACGCATTCTAATAGATTCAAAACAACCAAATCGAACGTAAGGAACTTCAATAAACAAGAATTAACAACAATCCCTTGATTTTATTTACATTCGAATGACAACGAACGACCTTAAAAGCATTGAAATCGAATCAAATGAATTAATTTGGATAGAACTTTGATTATTTAGAATAGTGTACAACTCAATCTAATTGACTTGATTTTACTGTAATGAGAACGAGTAAACTTTAACGCATTCTAATAGATTCAAAACAACCAAATCGAACGTAAGGAACTTCAATAAACAAGAATTAACAACAATCCCTTGATTTTATTTACATTCGAATGACAACCAACGACCTTAAAAGCATTGAAATCGAATCAAATGAATTAATTCGAATAGAACTTTGATTATTTAGAATAATGTACAACTCAATCTAATTGACTTAATTTTACTGTAATGAGAACGAGTAAACTTTAACGCATTCTAATAGATTCAAAACAACCAAATCGGATGTAAGGAACTTCAATAAACTAGAATTAACAACTATCCCTTGATTTTATTTACATTCGAATGACAACCAACGACCTTAAAAGCATTGGAATCAAATCACATGAATTAATTCGGATAGAACTTTGATTATTTAGAATAGTGTACAACTCAATCTAATTGACTTAATTTTACTGTAATGAGAACGAGTAAACTTTAACGCATTCTAATAGATTCAAAAACACCAAATCGAACGTAAGGAACTTCAATAAACAAGAATTAACAACAATCACTTGATTTTATTTACATTCGAATGACAACCAACGACCTTAAAAGCATTGAAATCGAATCAAATGAATTAATTCGGATAGAAATTTGATTATTTAGAATAGTGTACAACTCAATCTAATTGACTTAATTTTACTGTAATGAGAACGAGTAAACTTTAACGCATTCTAATAGATTCAAAACAACCAAATCGAACGTAAGGAACTTCAATAAACAAGAATTAACAACAATCCCTTGATTTTATTTACATTCGAATGACAACGAACGACCTTAAAAGCATTGAAATCGAATCAAATGAATTAATTTGGATAGAACTTTGATTATTTAGAATAGTGTACAACTCAATCTAATTGACTTGATTTTACTGTAATGAGAACGAGTAAACTTTAACGCATTCTAATAGATTGAAAACAACCAAATCGAACGTAAGGAACTTCAATAAACAAGAATTAACAACAATCCCTTGATTTTATTTACATTCGAATGACAACCAACGACCTTAAAAGCATTGAAATCGAATCAAATGAATTAATTCGAATAGAACTTTGATTATTTAGAATAATGTACAACTCAATCTAATTGACTTAATTTTACTGTAATGAGAACGAGTAAACTTTAACGCATTCTAATAGATTCAAAACAACCAAATCGAACGTAAGGAACTTCAATAAACAAGAATTAACAACAATCCCTTGATTTTATTTACATTCGAACGACAACAAACGACCTTAAAAGCATTGAAATCGAATCAAATGAATTAATTCGGATAGAACTTTGATTATTTAGAATAGTGTACAACTCAATCTAATTGACTTGATTTTACTGTAATGAGAACGAGTAAACTTTAACGCATTCTAATAGATTGAAAACAACCAAATCGAACGTAAGGAACTTCAATAAACAAGAATTAACAACAATCCCTTGATTTTATTTACATTCGAACGACAACAAACGACCTTAAAAGCATTGGAATCGAATCAAATGAATTAATACGGATAGAACTTTGATTATTTAGAATAGTGTACAACTCAATCTAATTGACTTAATTTTACTGTAATGAGAACGAGTAAACTTTAACGCATTCTAATAGATTCAAAACAACCAAATCGAACGTAAGGAACTTCAATAAACAAGAATTAACAACAATCCCTTGATTTTATTTACATTCGAACGACAACAAACGACCTTAAAAGCATTGAAATCGAATCAAATGAATTAATTCGGATAGAACTTTGATTATTTAGAATAGTGTACAACTCAATCTAATTGACTTGATTTTACTGTAATGAGAACGAGTAAACTTTAACGCATTCTAATAGATTCAAAACAACCAAATCGAACGTAAGGAACTTCAATAAACAAGAATTAACAACAATCCCTTGATTTTATTTACATTCGAACGACAACAAACGACCTTAAAAGCATTGGAATCGAATCAAATGAATTAATACGGATAGAACTTTGATTATTTAGAATAGTGTACAACTCAATCTAATTGACTTAATTTTACTGTAATGAGAACGAGTAAACTTTAACGCATTCTAATAGATTCAAAACAACCAAATCGAACGTAAGGAACTTCAATAAACAAGAATTAACAACAATCCCTTGATTTTATTTACATTCGAATGACAACGAACGACCTTAAAAGCATTGAAATCGAATCAAATGAATTAATTCGGATAGAACTTTGATTATTTACAATAGTGTACAACTCAATCTAATTGACTTGATTTTACTGTAATGAGAACGAGTAAACTTTAACGCATTGTAATAGATTCAAAACAACCAAATCGAACGTAAGGAACTTCAATAAACAAGAATTAACAACAATCCCTTGTTTTTATTTACATTCGAACGACAACAAACGACCTTAAAAGCATTGGAATCGAATCAAATGAATTAATACGGATAGAACTTTGATTGTTTAGAATAGTGTACAACTCAATCTAATTGACTTAATTTTACTGTAATGAGAACGAGTAAACTTTAACGCATTCTAATAGATTCAAAACAACCAAATCGAACCTAAGGAACTTCAACAAAAAGGAATTAACAACAATCCCTTGATTTTATTTACATTCGAACGACAACAAACGACCTTAAAAGCATTGAAATCGAATCAAATGAATTAATTCGGATAGAACTTTGATTATTTAGAATAGTGTACAACTCAATCTAATTGACTTGATTTTACTGTAATGAGAACGAGTAAACTTTAACGCATTCTAATAGATTCAAAACAACCAAATCGAACGTAAGGAACTTCAATAAACAAGAATTAACAACAATCCCTTGATTTTATTTACATTCGAACGACAACAAACGAACTTAAAAGCATTGAAATCGAATCAAATGAATTAATTCGGATAGAACTTTGATTATTTAGAATAGTGTACAACTCAATCTAATTGACTTGATTTTACTGTAATGAGAACGAGTAAACTTTAACGCATTCTAATGGATTCAAAACAACCAAATCGAACCTAAGGAACTTCAACAAAAAGGAATTAACAACAATCCCTTGATTTTATTTACATTCGAACGACAACAAACGACCTTAAAAGCATTGAAATCGAATCAAATGAATTAATTCGGATAGAACTTTGATTATTTAGAATAGTGTACAACTCAATCTAATTGACTTGATTTTACTGTAATGAGAACGAGTAAACTTTAACGCATTCTAATAGATTCAAAACAACCAAATCGAACGTAAGGAACTTCAATAAACAAGAATTAACAACAATCACTTGATTTTATTTACATTCGAATGACAACCAACGACCTTAAAAGCATTGAAATCGAATCAAATGAATTAATTCGGATAGAACTTTGATTATTTAGAATAGTGTACAACTCAATCTAATTGACTTAATTTTACTGTAATGAGAACGAGTAAACTTTAACGCATTCTAATAGATTCAAAACAACCAAATCGAACGTAAGGAACTTCAATAAACAAGAATTAACAACAATCCCTTGATTTTATTTACATTCGAATGACAACGAACGACCTTAAAAGCATTGAAATCGAATCAAATGAATTAATTTGGATAGAACTTTGATTATTTAGAATAGTGTACAACTCAATCTAATTGACTTGATTTTACTGTAATGAGAACGAGTAAACTTTAACGCATTCTAATAGATTCAAAACAACCAAATCGAACGTAAGGAACTTCAATAAACAAGAATTAACAACAATCCCTTGATTTTATTTACATTCGAATGACAACCAACGACCTTAAAAGCATTGAAATCGAATCAAATGAATTAATTCGAATAGAACTTTGATTATTTAGAATAATGTACAACTCAATCTAATTGACTTAATTTTACTGTAATGAGAACGAGTAAACTTTAACGCATTCTAATAGATTCAAAACAACCAAATCGAACGTAAGGAACTTCAATAAACAAGAATTAACAACAATCCCTTGATTTTATTTACATTCGAACGACAACAAACGACCTTAAAAGCATTGAAATCGAATCAAATGAATTAATTCGGATAGAACTTTGATTATTTAGAATAGTGTACAACTCAATCTAATTGACTTGATTTTACTGTAATGAGAACGAGTAAACTTTAACGCATTCTAATAGATTCAAAACAACCAAATCGAACGTAAGGAACTTCAATAAACAAGAATTAACAACAATCCCTTGATTTTATTTACATTCGAACGACAACAAACGACCTTAAAAGCATTGGAATGGAATCAAATGAATTAATACGGATAGAACTTTGATTATTTAGAATAGTGTACAACTCAATCTAATTGACTTGATTTTACTGTAATGAGAACGAGTAAACTTTAACGCATTCTAATAGATTCAAAACAACCAAATCGAACGTAAGGAACTTCAATAAACAAGAATTAACAACAATCACTTGATTTTATTTACATTCGAATGACAACCAACGACCTTAAAAGCATTGAAATCGAATCAAATGAATTAATTCGGATAGAACTTTGATTATTTAGAATAGTGTACAACTCAATCTAATTGACTTGATTTTACTGTAATGAGAACGAGTAAACTTTAACGCATTCTAATAGATTCAAAACAACCAAATCGAACGTAAGGAACTTCAATAAACAAGAATTAACAACAATCACTTGATTTTATTTACATTCGAATGACAACCAACGACCTTAAAAGCATTGAAATCGAATCAAATGAATTAATTCGGATAGAACTTTGATTATTTAGAATAGTGTACAACTCAATCTAATTGACTTAATTTTACTGTAATGAGAACGAGTAAACTTTAACGCATTCTAATAGATTCAAAACAACCAAATCGAACGTAAGGAACTTCAATAAACAAGAATTAACAACAATCCCTTGATTTTATTTACATTCGAATGACAACGAACGACCTTAAAAGCATTGAAATCGAATCAAATGAATTAATTTGGATAGAACTTTGATTATTTAGAATAGTGTACAACTCAATCTAATTGACTTGATTTTACTGTAATGAAAACGAGTAAACTTTAACGCATTCTAATAGATTCAAAACAACCAAATCGAACGTAAGGAACTTCAATAAACAAGAATTAACAACAATCCCTTGATTTTATTTACATTCGAATGACAACCAACGACCTTAAAAGCATTGAAATCGAATCAAATGAATTAATTCGAATAGAACTTTGATTATTTAGAATAATGTACAACTCAATCTAATTGACTTAATTTTACTGTAATGAGAACGAGTAAACTTTAACGCATTCTAATAGATTCAAAACAACCAAATCGAACGTAAGGAACTTCAATAAACAAGAATTAACAACAATCCCTTGATTTTATTTACATTCGAACGACAACAAACGACCTTAAAAGCATTGAAATCGAATCAAATGAATTAATTCGGATAGAACTTTGATTATTTAGAATAGTGTACAACTCAATCTAATTGACTTGATTTTACTGTAATGAGAACGAGTAAACTTTAACGCATTCTAATAGATTCAAAACAACCAAATCGAACGTAAGGAACTTCAATAAACAAGAATTAACAACAATCCCTTGATTTTATTTACATTCGAACGACAACAAACGACCTTAAAAGCATTGGAATGGAATCAAATGAATTAATACGGATAGAACTTTGATTATTTAGAATAGTGTACAACTCAATCTAATTGACTTGATTTTACTGTAATGAGAACGAGTAAACTTTAACGCATTCTAATAAATTCAAAAAACCCAAATCGGATGTAAGGAACTTCAATAAACAAGAATTAACAACTATCCCCTGATTTTATTTACATTCGAACGACAACAAACGACCTTAAAAGCATTGAAATCGAATCAAATGAATTAATTCGGATAGAACTTTGATTATTTAGAATAGTGTACAACTCAATCTAATTGACTTGATTTTACTGTAATGAGAACGAGTAAACTTTAACGCATTCTAATGGATTCAAAACAACCAAATCGAACCTAAGGAACTTCAACAAAAAGGAATTAACAACAATCCCTTGATTTTATTTACATTCGAACGACAACAAACGACCTTAAAAGCATTGAAATCGAATCAAATGAATTAATTCGGATAGAACTTTGATTATTTAGAATAGTGTACAACTCAATCTAATTGACTTGATTTTACTGTAATGAGAACGAGTAAACTTTAACGCATTCTAATGGATTCAAAACAACCAAATCGAACCTAAGGAACTTCAACAAAAAGGAATTAACAACAATCCCTTGATTTTATTTACATTCGAACGACAACAAACGACCTTAAAAGCATTGAAATCGAATCAAATGAATTAATTCGGATAGAACTTTGATTATTTAGAATAGTGTACAACTCAATCTAATTGACTTGATTTTACTGTAATGAGAACGAGTAAACTTTAACGCATTCTAATAGATTCAAAACAACCAAATCGAACGTAAGGAACTTCAATAAACAAGAATTAACAACAATCACTTGATTTTATTTACATTCGAATGACAACCAACGACCTTAAAAGCATTGAAATCGAATCAAATGAATTAATTCGGATAGAACTTTGATTATTTAGAATAGTGTACAACTCAATCTAATTGACTTAATTTTACTGTAATGAGAACGAGTAAACTTTAACGCATTCTAATAGATTCAAAACAACCAAATCGAACGTAAGGAACTTCAATAAACAAGAATTAACAACAATCCCTTGATTTTATTTACATTCGAATGACAACGAACGACCTTAAAAGCATTGAAATCGAATCAAATGAATTAATTTGGATAGAACTTTGATTATTTAGAATAGTGTACAACTCAATCTAATTGACTTGATTTTACTGTAATGAGAACGAGTAAACTTTAACGCATTCTAATAGATTCAAAACAACCAAATCGAACGTAAGGAACTTCAATAAACAAGAATTAACAACAATCCCTTGATTTTATTTACATTCGAAGGACAACCAACGACCTTAAAAGCATTGAAATCGAATCAAATGAATTAATTCGAATAGAACTTTGATTATTTAGAATAATGTACAACTCAATCTAATTGACTTAATTTTACTGTAATGAGAACGAGTAAACTTTAACGCATTCTAATAGATTCAAAACAACCAAATCGAACGTAAGGAACTTCAATAAACAAGAATTAACAACAATCCCTTGATTTTATTTACATTCGAACGACAACAAACGACCTTAAAAGCATTGAAATCGAATCAAATGAATTAATTCGGATAGAACTTTGATTATTTAGAATAGTGTACAACTCAATCTAATTGACTTGATTTTACTGTAATGAGAACGAGTAAACTTTAACGCATTCTAATAGATTCAAAACAACCAAATCGAACGTAAGGAACTTCAATAAACAAGAATTAACAACAATCCCTTGATTTTATTTACATTCGAACGACAACAAACGACCTTAAAAGCATTGGAATGGAATCAAATGAATTAATACGGATAGAACTTTGATTATTTAGAATAGTGTACAACTCAATCTAATTGACTTGATTTTACTGTAATGAGAACGAGTAAACTTTAACGCATTCTAATAGATTCAAAACAACCAAATCGAACGTAAGGAACTTCAATAAACAAGAATTAACAACAATCACTTGATTTTATTTACATTCGAATGACAACCAACGACCTTAAAAGCATTGAAATCGAATCAAATGAATTAATTCGGATAGAACTTTGATTATTTAGAATAGTGTACAACTCAATCTAATTGACTTGATTTTACTGTAATGAGAACGAGTAAACTTTAACGCATTCTAATAGATTCAAAACAACCAAATCGAACGTAAGGAACTTCAATAAACAAGAATTAACAACAATCACTTGATTTTATTTACATTCGAATGACAACCAACGACCTTAAAAGCATTGAAATCGAATCAAATGAATTAATTCGGATAGAACTTTGATTATTTAGAATAGTGTACAACTCAATCTAATTGACTTAATTTTACTGTAATGAGAACGAGTAAACTTTAACGCATTCTAATAGATTCAAAACAACCAAATCGAACGTAAGGAACTTCAATAAACAAGAATTAACAACAATCCCTTGATTTTATTTACATTCGAATGACAACGAACGACCTTAAAAGCATTGAAATCGAATCAAATGAATTAATTTGGATAGAACTTTGATTATTTAGAATAGTGTACAACTCAATCTAATTGACTTGATTTTACTGTAATGAGAACGAGTAAACTTTAACGCATTCTAATAGATTCAAAATAACCAAATCGAACGTAAGGAACTTCAATAAACAAGAATTAACAACAATCCCTTGATTTTATTTACATTCGAATGACAACCAACGACCTTAAAAGCATTGAAATCGAATCAAATGAATTAATTCGAATAGAACTTTGATTATTTAGAATAATGTACAACTCAATCTAATTGACTTAATTTTACTGTAATGAGAACGAGTAAACTTTAACGCATTCTAATAGATTCAAAACAACCAAATCGAACGTAAGGAACTTCAATAAACAAGAATTAACAACAATCCCTTGATTTTATTTACATTCGAACGACAACAAACGACCTTAAAAGCATTGAAATCGAATCAAATGAATTAATTCGGATAGAACTTTGATTATTTAGAATAGTGTACAACTCAATCTAATTGACTTGATTTTACTGTAATGAGAACGAGTAAACTTTAACGCATTCTAATAGATTCAAAACAACCAAATCGAACGTAAGGAACTTCAATAAACAAGAATTAACAACAATCCCTTGATTTTATTTACATTCGAACGACAACAAACGACCTTAAAAGCATTGGAATGGAATCAAATGAATTAATACGGATAGAACTTTGATTATTTAGAATAGTGTACAACTCAATCTAATTGACTTGATTTTACTGTAATGAGAACGAGTAAACTTTAACGCATTCTAATAAATTCAAAAAACCCAAATCGGATGTAAGGAACTTCAATAAACAAGAATTAACAACTATCCCCTGATTTTATTTACATTCGAACGACAACAAACGACCTTAAAAGCATTGAAATCGAATCAAATGAATTAATTCGGATAGAACTTTGATTATTTAGAATAGTGTACAACTCAATCTAATTGACTTGATTTTACTGTAATGAGAACGAGTAAACTTTAACGCATTCTAATAGATTCAAAACAACCAAATCGAACGTAAAGAACTTCAATAAACAAGAATTAACAACAATCCCTTGATTTTATTTACATTCGAATGACAACGAACGACCTTAAAAGCATTGAAATCGAATCAAATGTATTAATTCGGATAGAACTTTGATTATTTAGAATAGTGTACAACTCAATCTAATTGACTTGATTTTACTGTAATGAGAACGAGTAAACTTTAACGCATTCTAATAGATTCAAAACAACCAAATCGGATGTAAGGAACTTCAATAAACTAGAATTAACAACTATCCCTTGATTTTATTTACATTCGAATGACAACCAACGACCTTAAAAGCATTGAAATCGAATCAAATGAATTAATTCGGATAGAACTTTGATTATTTAGAATAGTGTACAACTCAATCTAATTGACTTGATTTTACTGTAATGAGAACGAGTAAACTTTAACGCATTCTAATAGATTCAAAACAACCAAATCGAACGTAAAGAACTTCAATAAACAAGAATTAACAACAATCCCTTGATTTTATTTACATTCGAATGACAACGAACGACCTTAAAAGCATTGAAATCGAATCAAATGTATTAATTCGGATAGAACTTTGATTATTTAGAATAGTGTACAACTCAATCTAATTGACTTGATTTTACTGTAATGAGAACGAGTAAACTTTAACGCATTCTAATAGATTCAAAACAACCAAATCGGATGTAAGGAACTTCAATAAACAAGAATTAACAACAATCCCTTGATTTTATTTACATTCGAACGACAACCAACGACCTTAAAAGCATTGAAATCGAATCAAATGAATTAATTCGAATAGAACTTTGATTATTTAGAATAATGTACAAGTCAATCTAATTGACTTAATTTTACTGTAATGAGAACGAGTAAACTTTAACGCATTCTAATAAATTCAAAAAACCCAAATCGGATGTAAGGAACTTCAATAAACAAGAATTAACAACTATCCCCTGATTTTATTTACATTCGAACGACAACAAACGACCTTAAAAGCATTGAAATCGAATCAAATGAATTAATTCGGATAGAACTTTGATTATTTAGAATAGTGTACAACTCAATCTAATTGACTTGATTTTACTGTAATGAGAACGAGTAAACTTTAACGCATTCTAATAGATTCAAAACAACCAAATCGAACGTAAAGAACTTCAATAAACAAGAATTAACAACAATCCCTTGATTTTATTTACATTCGGATGACAACGAACGACCTTAAAAGCATTGAAATCGAATCAAATGTATTAATTCGGATAGAACTTTGATTATTTAGAATAGTGTACAACTCAATCTAATTGACTTGATTTTACTGTAATGAGAACGAGTAAACTTTAACGCATTCTAATAGATTCAAAACAACCAAATCGGATGTAAGGAACTTTAATAAACTAGAATTAACAACTATCCCTTGATTTTATTTACATTCGAATGACAACCAACGACCTTAAAAGCATTGAAATCGAATCAAATGAATTAATTCGAATAGAACTTTGATTATTTAGAATAATGTACAAGTCAATCTAATTGACTTAATTTTACTGTAATGAGAACGAGTAAACTTTAACGCATTCTAATAGATTCAAAACAACCAAATCGAACGTAAGGAACTTCAATAAACAAGAATTAACAACAATCCCTTGATTTTATTTACATTCGAACGACAACAAACGACCTTAAAAGCATTGAAATCGAATCAAATGAATTAATTCGGATAGAACTTTGATTATTTAGAATAGTGTACAACTCAATCTAATTGACTTGATTTTACTGTAATGAGAACGAGTAAACTTTAACGCATTCTAATAGATTCAAAACAACCAAATCGAACGTAAGGAACTTCAATAAACAAGAATTAACAACAATCCCTTGATTTTATTTACATTCGAACGACAACCAACGACCTTAAAAGCATTGAAATCGAATCAAATGAATTAATTCGAATAGAACTTTGATTATTTAGAATAATGTACAAGTCAATCTAATTGACTTAATTTTACTGTAATGAGAACGAGTAAACTTTAACGCATTCTAATAGATTCAAAACAACCAAATCGAACGTAAGGAACTTCAATAAACAAGAATTAACAACAATCCCTTGATTTTATTTACATTCGAACGACAACAAACGACCTTAAAAGCATTGAAATCGAATCAAATGAATTAATTCGGATAGAACTTTGATTATTTAGAATAGTGTACAACTCAATCTAATTGACTTGATTTTACTGTAATGAGAACGAGTAAACTTTAACACATTCTAATAGATTCAAAACAACCAAATCGAACGTAAGGAACATCAATAAACAAGAATTAACAACAATCCCTTGATTTTATTTACATTCGAACGACAACAAACGACCTTAAAAGCATTGGAATGGAATCAAATGAATTAATACGGATAGAACTTTGATTATTTAGAATAGTGTACAACTCAATCTAATTGACTTGATTTTACTGTAATGAGAACGAGTAAACTTTAACGCATTCTAATAAATTCAAAAAACCCAAATCGGATGTAAGGAACTTCAATAAACAAGAATTAACAACTATCCCCTGATTTTATTTACATTCGAACGACAACAAACGACCTTAAAAGCATTGAAATCGAATCAAATGAATTAATTCGGATAGAACTTTGATTATTTAGAATAGTGTACAACTCAATCTAATTGACTTGATTTTACTGTAATGAGAACGAGTAAACTTTAACGCATTCTAATAGATTCAAAACAACCAAATCGAACGTAAAGAACTTCAATAAACAAGAATTAACAACAATCCCTTGATATTATTTACATTCGAATGACAACGAACGACCTTAAAAGCATTGAAATCGAATCAAATGTATTAATTCGGATAGAACTTTGATTATTTAGAATAGTGTACAACTCAATCTAATTGACTTGATTTTACTGTAATGAGAACGAGTAAACTTTAACGCATTCTAATAGATTCAAAACAACCAAATCGGATGTAAGGAACTTGAATAAACTAGAATTAACAACTATCCCTTGATTTTATTTACATTCGAATGACAACCAATGTGAAACCCTAACCCAAGTAAGCCATATGTATGCATTGAACATATATTTGATGATTATTTATGAATTATGGAATTATGAAGGTATTTTATGATTTTTGCTAATTATGGCAATTAGGGTTATGGGTTAGCATTAATGATGTGATTTAAGCATTTTGAGCCCAAATGAGATAATGGGTTTAGAATGAATTATTTGTGATTTAAGTGTGCAATAATATCATGAAAAATCATTTTTCGTGATTTAAAATGAATTATGGAAATAAAGATGGAAATTGTCAAGTGTGAAGGAAAATATTGGAAAATTCATAACTCAACGCCTAAAAGGCGGATTCAAGTGAAATTTGAAATGAAGATTGTTAATATTAGGCTTGGTATTATGGAATGAAAAGATCATGAAAATTATTGATGAAATGAGAATTATGAATTTTTTTAAGTATATGTTCATTTCAACCGTTAACTTTAAACGACTATATCGGGAGCTAGAAAACTCGGATTGAGTTGAAATTTGAAACGGTTGAATGAAATTATGAGATGTTTATGTTGAATGGATTGGATTAAGGGAATAATGATAGGATTAGGGTGCTAATTAATTATTTGTATTCCCAAATCCAAAAGATATATTCAAGTGGTCATAACTTGACGTAGAAACGTCGGATTGAGATGAAATTTGAAACGATGGAATAAAATTATGAAATCTATGAGATGAATGGAATGGATTAAGTTAATTATCATGAGAAATGGCTTTCTTGGAGAGCAAGTAACAAGTTGCTTAAGGGCGAAGTAAAGAAGGACAATTGGACGGTCAAAGATGATGCAGATTTTTCAATTTGTAAAATAGTAAAAGTTGCAATTTTACTTGGCCCCTATTAGTCCACCTCATATGGTAGATAGAGATGCATTTATGGGCTGTGGAATTGCAGCACAAGTGGGTCCCACAATTGGGAAAAATCCAGCTATATGCATGCCTTGTGCACGTTGAGTTGAAAGGGTTTTTGGGAAAAAATTTCTAAGTGCTGAAAACGTCCAAGGGGAACCAGCAGCTCACGTCCAAAAATTCCAGCAAAAAGGGAAAGAAAACCAAGGGAAAAAGAGGAAGAAAGAAAGAGGAGAAGTGGAGGAAAGCAAGCTTCTCAATTTTGGATTGAATCCACTCAAGTTCAAGTAAGTATATGATGTTGTAAATTAAATTATGGTCGGAATAGTAAATGGATGATTTTTATCATGAAAATTTTTGAGAACAATCCTCATGCTATGAATAAGGAACGACCAAATTTTCAGCTTAAAAGGATATGTATGTTGGAAATTAAAAATCCGTGAATATTAGCCCAAACAGGGTAAAACGGGTTACAGGATCAGCTGTAGAAAAGGATTTTTAATAATTTTTCTACGAGGTTTTTCGGGCTGAACATTTTACAGGATATACAAGACATATTGGGGATAACAGGAAAAATTTAAAAATGAGGTTTTGATGGGCGTAAATATACCCCATAAATAACGTCATTCAGGCTGACTGGAAATGGAGTTTACTGTTCATCAAGGTAAAAATCCCCAAATAAATATGTAATGTTAATATTTCGTGCTGAAACTTTTATGAAAGTTAATTGATGAAGTTATTAAGGTATGGTAGAAATTTCAGATCAAAAATACTTGATTTGATATTAATTCAAGATTTTAAGATTTCAGCACGCCTGATTTCAGCATATGGGGTTAGTTTGAGAAAGAAATCAAAAAGAAATATGAAACGTGTGTATAAATGATCCAAATTGATTTATGTGTTAAATCATTAAATATGGATCAAGAAAAGTGCAATTATATGCTGAAATTTCGGATTTATATAATGACCTAAGGTTATGTGTCAAAGGACACGTTAAACGGGTTAAAAGTGGGTTCCAAACTAACTGTTTTGGAAACCTATGGAAAATGGATTTAAACCTCATAAAAATACCTTAAGTAAAGTGTTATTAAAGGGTAATTAACCCGCTGGAAAATGGGTTAAATTTCTGAGTTAAGAAATTTTAAGAAATGCATCATGTTTAAGTGCTAAATGAGCTTATGTGAAGGGATAATGATAAACGGGTGATGAATGATTTATGAAAAATGATTTTATGCAAAAATGCATGAAAATGAGATGAAATCCATGTTTATGGATCTGTTTGGAATGACATGTTATTAATCCAAAAGTTTGGATTTGAATTATGAAATTTAGGCAATGCTATGTACATAGAAGAAACACCCGTATGTGTATTCTTGGAAAAATGGGAAAAATTGCAAAGTAAGCTTAATAAAGCTATGAATGATGCATATGGAATGAATTTTTATGATATTGAAATGAATACCCTAATTTTAGGGTTATGTGCATGTTATATGTATAGGCTATGATGTGTGATAGCCAAATGTGTGAAAACGGTACTAATATATGCAAATTAAGCCATATATGTGTAGGATGAATTATGAAGGATATATGCTAATGGAAATGGGTTGGAAAACTAAATGGAATGCAATGACAAGAAATGTATGAAAAACCATATTATGTTCATGTAGGCAAGGAAAAGAATGGAAGGAAAAGGGATTATGGCGATCTCAGGTAAGCAAGCAAACTTTCTAAAATGCATTTTCTTTCTATGTGATTGATATGATTGAAATGTCTATGTCTATGCTTATGTTTTTACGAATGGGCAAGCACAAGTTTTGAATATGACGGCTTTAATGCAAAGCCATAAGCTTTGAAAAATGATGGCTTTAATGAAAAGTCTTAAGGTTTGCTTCATGGGAGGCAAGCGACACTTCTTAAGATAAATAATTTATCCTAAGTGTTGCCAAGGATGGGAATGCTTCATGTTAATGGAATTGAGAAATTTTGCTTATGAGTAAGCAAGTTCTCCATGTTAATGTTGTTTTAAGGATTTCATGTTTGATATCGATGGTTTTAAGAATTTGCTTTTGAGGAAGCAAGTTCTATATGATATGGTTCAACAGCGTTTTATGAGAAAATGGGAATTTTACCCTTTTTCACAAAATATGTTTGGTAAATGAGTTTTGAGTTATTTCTACAATAACTCGTGATAAACAATGATGAAAAAGATTTGTTTTACTAGGTCAAGATAATTAAATAATAAATGATGGTTTGGACATAGTCCATATGTTTTGAAATGATATTTGAAAAGTTTTGGTTTCCTTTAGATAAGGAAATCTATCTTGAAAATGTTGGAAAAATGTTTCTACGGATGTGTTGAAAGGGATTTATGGATGACCAACCTCCTATGGTTGATTTTATAAAATGGTTTAATTTCAGGTTGCTTGATGGCATGCAAAAGACTATGCAATTTTCCTCTATGTAAAAATGATTGATATGTGGATAATTATTAAATTTTTAGGTGAAGGACAAGGGGATAGCATAATTGCATAACTTTTGTAAACAAAAGATCCTGAAATAGAAACCAAGAAAATATTAGAGGAAAATATGATTTATTTATGAAAATTCAAAGGATTTGAAATTCTTTTGTTAAAAGAATTTTAAGATGTATTGTTTCTCAAACATTTCAAATGTTTATCAAAATATTTTACTCAAAACTTTTCTAAAGGAATTTAAGGAAGGTCATCCTAAAACTGGATTTCAAATAACAACTTGTTAAAGTGGGTGCGCTCGCTTACAAGTTGACACGGACTGCGGTCTGTGATGTGTTTTTGAAAATAATTGTTAAATATAGACTTCGGTCTATGATTTTTGTGCATATGGATGCAGGCTGCGGTCTGTGATCCCGGTTTAAAAGAACATGGGTTGCGGCCTGTGGTTCTTCAAACCAAAACGGACTGCGGTTCGTTAGGATAACGTACGGTGCACCGGTACAAGGAATAGGCTGGTTGTAGAGCACGGTTGGGATGACCGGGGCCCACTCTACATAAGGCCAAGTCGCTAAGGGATGGCAGGAGTGCCAGCGGCGCCCTCCCTGAGATGGGAGCAGGATAAGTGAACAGCCGCCTGGCTAGCGTGCTGTTAAGGATTCTCTTCCAAAAGGTAGCATGATCACTTGCTAAGTGTCACTACTGGATGGAGAGAAATGCATTTGCTTATGTTTTATTTCTGAAAAGCCCAAAGATTGGGTTATGAAAATATGATTTTATGGAAATATCCTAAAGGAATTTTTATGAAATGGTTACCCTAAAAGAAAGGGGGTTTTACACAAAAGTGTAAATAACAAGAATTAAAGGGAATGTGTTTATGCAAATACATTCATGAAAATGGTTTTCCTTGTTTGCTATAAACAAGCCCCAAGACGGGGAATTATGAAAAGGATTTATGTTCATTTGTAAGAAAGCCTAAATAAAGAATATTTTTGGACATAAGAATGTCCTTTGCCGAGAAAGGCTTATGTGATTGATGTTTAAGGACATATGAATGTCCATTGCCAATAAGGTTATGCGAATGATGTTTTGAGACATGAAATGTCTCTTGATTTTATGATGGCTTATGCGAATGATGTTTTGAGATATGAAATGTCTCTTGATTTTATGATGGCTTATGTGAATGATGTTTTGAGACATGAAATGTCTCTTGGCTAAAGGATTTTATGAGGGCTTATGTTAATGATGTTTTGAGACATAAAATGTCTCTTGGCTAAGGAATTTTATGATGGTTTATGTTAATGATGTTTTGAGACATGAGATGTCTCCGTTGCCTAAGTATTTATGTTGTTTTGGACGGAAAATGTCTACTGGCAACCGAATGATTTCATGTAATGGCTATGAACATTAAAAATGTTCATATAAGATTAATGGAAACTCATCATTAAAGGTAAAATGTATATGTTTTGCCTAAACAAGCCCAGGCGCGGCTTGTAAATGATTTTAAGAATGAATGCTTTATGAAAGCATTCAAGGACTTGAAATCGTCCTTATAATAAAGGATTTCATGATGGTATTTTAGGACATATGCATGTCCTTAGGAACAAGGTATTCCCAATGTTTATGAAAAAGGTTTTCAAGAAGCCTTGCCCTAAAATGCTTGCTTACTGAGTTGTCACTCACGTTTTGTTTTCCAAACCCTTAGACAGGTACTGAGGAGACTCAGAAGGTTGCGAACCTCAGACGTGGAGGAAGGTACATGATAATAGCCTTGAAGGCTATGAGGAATGGAAAAGCATAAATATGCTAAGGTAAGCTAATGTGTATGGGAACTTAATGAGAATATTAAGTTCTAAAAATGATTCAATGGTTGAATGTATGAATGTAAATTATGATGCCTAAGTTAAGGAAACTTTCACGGCAGGAAGGCATGAAAAGATACTAGGTGTTTATGTATATCTGAACTTAGTTAGAGTTCTAAGTTCCATGTGAATTAATGACTGAATGTATGAAAGTATGATTTACACAATGATTCAGTGTATAACGACAGGCATATAAAGGTGCTATGAATGAAATGATGATTTTTATTACAAGTGAAATGTCGCAATGTATGATGATTGTCATGTCAAGATTATGAATGATGACAGATGAATAATCGAAAAAAATTCTGGACATATTCCAATTAAAAACCCGCCGCGTGATCAGGGCAACAATCCTGATTCACATTTACCAATCGATAGATCTTGAGGTAAGGAAGTGACGTCTCGGTTCGGGGCGCCACAACCAACGACCTTAAAAGCATTGAAATCGAATCAAATGAATTAATTCGAATAGAACTTTGATTATTTAGAATAATGTACAAGTCAATCTAATTGACTTAATTTTACTGTAATGAGAACGAGTAAACTTTAACGCATTCTAATAGATTCAAAACAACCAAATCGAACGTAAGGAACTTCAATAAACAAGAATTAACAACAATCCCTTGATTTTATTTACATTCGAACGACAACAAACGACCTTAAAAGCATTGAAATCGAATCAAATGAATTAATTTGGATATAACTTTGATTATTTAGAATAGTGTACAACTCAATCTAATTGACTTGATTTTACTGTAATGAGAACGAGTAAACTTTAACGCATTCTAATAGATTCAAAACAACCAAATCGAACGTAAGGAACTTCAATAAACAAGAATTAACAACAATCCCTTGATTTTATTTACATTCGAACGACAACCAACGACCTTAAAAGCATTGAAATCGAATCAAATGAATTAATTCGAATAGAACTTTGATTATTTAGAATAATGTACAAGTCAATCTAATTGACTTAATTTTACTGTAATGAGAACGAGTAAACTTTAACGCATTCTAATAGATTCAAAACAACCAAATCGAACGTAAGGAACTTCAATAAACAAGAATTAACAACAATCCCTTGATTTTATTTACATTCGAACGACAACAAACGACCTTAAAAGCATTGAAATCGAATCAAATGAATTAATTCGGATAGAACTTTGATTATTTAGAATAGTGTACAACTCAATCTAATTGACTTGATTTTACTGTAATGAGAACGAGTAAACTTTAACGCATTCTAATAGATTCAAAACAACCAAATCGAACGTAAGGAACTTCAATAAACAAGAATTAACAACAATCCCTTGATTTTATTTACATTCGAACGACAACAAACGACCTTAAAAGCATTGGAATCGAATCAAATGAATTAATTCGGATAGAACTTTGATTATTTAGAATAATGTACAACTCAATCTAATTGACTTAATTTTACTGTAATGAGAACGAGTAAACTTTAACGCATTCTAATAGATTCAAAACAACCAAATCGAACGTAAGGAACTTCAATAAACAAGAATTAACAACAATCCCTTGATTTTATTTACATTCGAACGACAACAAACGACCTTAAAAGCATTGAAATCGAATCAAATGAATTAATACGGATAGAACTTTGATTATTTAGAATAGTGTACAACTCAATCTAATTGACTTGATTTTACTGTAATGAGAACGAGTAAACTTTAACGCATTCTAATAAATTCAAAAAACCCAAATCGGATGTAAGGAACTTCAATAAACAAGAATTAACAACTATCCCCTGATTTTATTTACATTCGAACGACAACAAACGACCTTAAAAGCATTGAAATCGAATCAAATGAATTAATACGGATAGAACTTTGATTATTTAGAATAGTGTACAACTCAATCTAATTTACTTGATTTTACTGTAATGAGAACGAGTAAACTTTAACGCATTCTAATAAATTCAAAAAACCCAAATCGGATGTAAGGAACTTCAATAAACAAGAATTAACAACTATCCCCTGATTTTATTTACATTCGAACGACAACAAACGACCTTAAAAGCATTGAAATCGAATCAAATGAATTAATTCGGATAGAACTTTGATTATTTAGAATAGTGTACAACTCAATCTAATTGACTTGATTTTACTGTAATGAGAACGAGTAAACTTTAACGCATTCTAATAGATTCAAAACAACCAAATCGAACGTAAAGAACTTCAATAAACAAGAATTAACAACAATCCCTTGATATTATTTACATTCGAATGACAACGAACGACCTTAAAAGCATTGAAATCGAATCAAATGTATTAATTCGGATAGAACTTTGATTATTTAGAATAGTGTAGAACTCAATCTAATTGACTTGATTTTACTGTAATGAGAACGAGTAAACTTTAACGCATTCTAATAGATTCAAAACAACCAAATCGGATGTAAGGAACTTTAATAAACTAGAATTAACAACTATCCCTTGATTTTATTTACATTCGAATGACAACCAACGACCTTAAAAGCATTGAAATCGAATCAAATGAATTAATTCGAATAGAACTTTGATTATTTAGAATAATGTACAAGTCAATCTAATTGACTTAATTTTACTGTAATGAGAACGAGTAAACTTTAACGCATTCTAATAGATTCAAAACAACCAAATCGAACGTAAGGAACTTAAATAAACAAGAATTAACAATAATCCCTTGATTTTATTTACATTCGAACGACAACAAACGACCTTAAAAGCATTGAAATCGAATCAAATGAATTAATTCGGATAGAACTTTGATTATTTAGAATAGTGTACAACTCAATCTAATTGACTTGATTTTACTGTAATGAGAACGAGTAAACTTTAACGCATTCTAATAGATTCAAAACAACCAAATCGAACGTAAGGAACTTCAATAAACAAGAATTAACAACAATCCCTTGATTTTATTTACATTCGAACGACAACCAACGACCTTAAAAGCATTGAAATCGAATCAAATGAATTAATTCGAATAGAACTTTGATTATTTAGAATAATGTACAAGTCAATCTAATTGACTTAATTTTACTGTAATGAGAACGAGTAAACTTTAACGCATTCTAATAGATTCAAAACAACCAAATCGAACGTAAGGAACTTCAATAAACAAGAATTAACAACAATCCCTTGATTTTATTTACATTCGAACGACAACAAACGACCTTAAAAGCATTGAAATCGAATCAAATGAATTAATTCGGATAGAACTTTGATTATTTAGAATAGTGTACAACTCAATCTAATTGACTTGATTTTACTGTAATGAGAACGAGTAAACTTTAACGCATTCTAATAGATTCAAAACAACCAAATCGAACGTAAGGAACTTCAATAAACAAGAATTAACAACAATCCCTTGATTTTATTTACATTCGAACGACAACAAACGACCTTAAAAGCATTGGAATCGAATCAAATGAATTAATTCGGATAGAACTTTGATTATTTAGAATAATGTACAACTCAATCTAATTGACTTAATTTTACTGTAATGAGAACGAGTAAACTTTAACGCATTCTAATAGATTCAAAACAACCAAATCGAACGTAAGGAACTTCAATAAACAAGAATTAACAACAATCCCTTGATTTTATTTACATTCGAACGACAACAAACGACCTTAAAAGCATTGAAATCGAATCAAATGAATTAATACGGATAGAACTTTGATTATTTAGAATAGTGTACAACTCAATCTAATTGACTTGATTTTACTGTAATGAGAACGAGTAAACTTTAACGCATTCTAATAAATTCAAAAAACCCAAATCGGATGTAAGGAACTTCAATAAACAAGAATTAACAACTATCCCCTGATTTTATTTACATTCGAACGACAACAAACGACCTTAAAAGCATTGAAATCGAATCAAATGAATTAATTCGGATAGAACTTTGATTATTTAGAATAGTGTACAACTCAATCTAATTTACTTAATTTTACTGTAATGAGAACGAGTAAACTTTAACGCATTCTAATAGATTCAAAAACACCAAATCGAACGTAAGGAACTTCAATAAACAAGAATTAACAACAATCCCTTGATTTTATTTACATTCGAATGACAACCAACGACCTTAAAAGCATTGCAATCGAATCAAATGAATTAATTCGGATAGAACTTTGATTATTTAGAATAGTGTACAACTCAATCTAATTGACTTAATTTTACTGTAATGAGAACGAGTAAACTTTAACGCATTCTAATAGATTCAAAACAACCAAATCGAACGTAAGGAACTTCAATAAACAAGAATTAACAACAATCCCTTGTTTTATTTACATTCGAATGACAACGAACGACCTTAAAAGCATTGAAATCGATTCAAATGAATTAATTTGGATATAACTTTGATTATTTAGAATAGTGTACAACTCAATCTAATTGACTTGATTTTACTGTAATGAGAACGAGTAAACTTTAACGCATTCTAATAGATTCAAAACAACCAAATCGAACGTAAGGAACTTCAATAAACAAGAATTAACAACAATCCCTTGATTTTATTTACATTCGAACGACAACCAACGACCTTAAAAGCATTGAAATCGAATCAAATGAATTAATTCGAATAGAACTTTGATTATTTAGAATAATGTACAAGTCAATCTAATTGACTTAATTTTACTGTAATGAGAACGAGTAAACTTTAACGCATTCTAATAGATTCAAAACAACCAAATCGAACGTAAGGAACTTAAATAAACAAGAATTAACAATAATCCGTTGATTTTATTTACATTCGAACGACAACAAACGACCTTAAAAGCATTGAAATCGAATCAAATGAATTAATTCGGATAGAACTTTGATTATTTAGAATAGTGTACAACTCAATCTAATTGACTTAATTTTACTGTAATGAGAACGAGTAAACTTTAACGCATTCTAATAGATTCAAAACAACCAAATCGAACGTAAGGAACTTCAATAAACAAGAATTAACAACAATCCCTTGATTTTATTTACATTCGAACGACAACAAACGACCTTAAAAGCATTGGAATCGAATCAAATGAATTAATTCGGATAGAACTTTGATTATTTAGAATAATGTACAACTCAATCTAATTGACTTAATTTTACTGTAATGAGAACGAGTAAACTTTAACGCATTCTAATAGATTCAAAACTGTTGGTCCCGAGTTGATGGCCTAACCCAAGAGGGGAGGGGTGAATTGGGTTCTTTAAAATTTCTTTTGTAAACTTAAAAATCTTAACCCCTTGAAAAGGTTAATCCCCTTTTTAAGCGAATGGAGAGCAAATAAGATAAAGCAGTAAAAATAAGTAGAACACAAGATTTATAGTGGTTCGGGCAAACCTTCCCTACTCCACTCTTCCAAGCTCACACTCCGTTGTGACTTGGGTTCCACTATGTATTCCACGAATACACTTAGAGTCACCGCTCTCTTCTAGATTCAAAGCTCTAGGGGGCATAACAACTAGAGCCACTTGCTCTCTTCTAGATTCAAAGCTCTAGGGGGCATATACAACTAGAGCCACTTGCTCTCTTCTAGATTCAAAGCTCTAGGGGGCATATACAATCACTTGCACAAGTAGGTGATGAGTCTCACTCCAATCACACCCTACTTTGCATATACTTGATCTTAGCTACCCAAGCTAAATCAAGATTTATACAACAAGACAATGAAATAAATGAAACTACACTTTACAGATTTGTGTAGGCAGATTGAGCTCGAGGAAGAAATCAAAGGCAGCTTGGATGATGATCGTTGAAGCAACTTGCAGTTTGAAGCTCTTTCTTCCTTTGAATCACTCAAATATGGAGAAAAGGAATTTGAAAGTCTTTCTTGCACTTCTTTTCTCTCTATGATCCTTAGTGTAGTGTGTATTTTATCTTCTCACGTTCATTTGAATGTCTTTTTATAGAGTGAGAAAGATTGGAACGTTGTAGGAGTGGTTGTCGCGCAATAAATGAACTCCAACGTTCAAAAATTCGAACGTTATACTCCAAGTCGAAGATGGAGTCGACTTGGCCTGCGACTTGGCTTCCAAGTCGCACCTGGAGTCGACTTGGCCTGCGACTCCAGTTCTTCCAGATTCCAAGTCTGAGTCTTTGGTCGACTTGGCTTTGGACTTCGACTCAAGTCGATCCTGAAGTCGACTTGACTTGCGACTTGACTCGACTTTTGCTGGAAATGCTTTGAGCTTCTTTTGATCTGCTTTTTCATCCTTGGTTTTCTTTCTTTTGAATAAGCTTGAGAACTTGTGGTTGACTTGATAGACTTGATTTGATGTTGATCTTGAATCCTTGCTTTGATCTTCGAGAACCTTGAGTTGTTCTTGAAAATGGTCCTTGCATCCTTTTTGGATTTGATTATTCTCAATTTGATCTTTTGGATAAGCTTGGAAATACAAACTTCAAGTCTGAAGTCGAAGTTGGAGTCGACTTGGTCTGCGACTTCGCCCAAGTCGCACATGGAGTCGACTTCGTCTGCGACTTCGCCATGTTCGTGAACCAGATTTCAGCGCTGGACACTTTTGGTCGTTTGAGGTCGATTCCGAAGTCGACTTCGTCTGCGACTTGACTACCCAAGTCGCAAGTGGAGTCGACTTGACTTGCGACTTCACCTGTCAGTCCTTCCATTTTCAAATCTGTCCACCTGTGGCCATTCCAAGTCCCTAGAGAAGTCGACTTGGGTATCGACTTCGTACCAAGTCGAAGTCCGAGTCGACTTGGTGATCGACTTGGTCTCTTTGCTTTCCTTAAACACTTGGCAAACTTATTAGTATTCTTTTTAACCTCAAATTAGTTCTTGTTAATCATCAAAACTTACACTTTGGTCAATTTTGTTTTGAGTCATTGTTTCCAACAATCTCCCCCTTTTTGATGATTGACAAAACTACATTTGAGTTGATACCTTTTTGAGTATTTAAGCAAGTTCATGTAAAAAACAGAGCATTCAAACATATTACCATAGAAAGCAGAGCATATACATATTCATGACAGAGCATTATTTTCATAATTCACTCAAAATATTCATGTCAAGCATAAAACATCTTTCATGTATATCTGTTTCATTTTTACAAAATGCAATGAAAAACAAAATGAAACCTAGATACAAGTTACCCAACCCAAAACGAAAAGAAACTCTAACTCTTAAACCGATCTTTTCTCCCCCTTTTTGTCAATCAAGCAAAAATAACGATTTGATAAACTGAAATTGAGAGATTTGATATGGAATAGGTTTGATGGGACAATGGTGGGCCGAGGAGTAGACAAGAGAAGCGTGATCGGGAGTTGCCTCTCTATGAACTGATCCCGACTCGTAGGGATCAAGTTCAGGCATGGGTCTCTTCTTATGTCGGCCTGAGGCAAGATGGTAGCGGATAGTCCGCATTTCCCGCTCGATTCTGTCTTGCCGGGAGTGCATATCCTCGAGCGCATTTAGAACGCCGGTGACAAGACTTGTCATCCGGTCTTCTTTGTAATCCATTTCTGCCCTCATTGCAACTATTTCTTCCTTTAATTCCTTTAGGGTGACCTCCTCAGAGGAGGTTGGAGGCACCCGTTCTCTTGCAGCAGACCCTTGTGGAGAGTAGGATCCGTGCGATGGTGGAGAAGCGGCCCGTGCCGGTGATGCTATGGGAGGTTGCTCCCCCTCAGCTTGTGCATCGTCGTCTCGCTCTTCTTCTGGAGCTTCCGGTCTAAGTTGAAGCACATTGATCTTCATTCTTTGGATGAGTGCTTTGTTAATGGCATTTGTGGTTTTGAGTACTTCGAAAGGCTCACCTTCAATATCCACTTTGTAATGTTCAAGGATTTTTGTGATCCAGGTGCCATATGGGAGAACTCCTCGTGGATTTTCCTTTCTGGATGCTAGGGCTTCAAGAAATAACTTAGGTAAGCTTACCCTAACTTTGTTTGCCACTTTCCATAATATTTCTGCTTCTTGTGGATTTACTTGATTTCTTCCCCCGCCTTTTGGGTATATGCAGTGGGCAATTAGAAGTCTGAGTACCCGTAGCCTGGGTGATAGATCCATGTATCGAAGAAATCTAATTCCCGGATGATACTTGTTGCTCCGAGTGAGCTGGTTATACATTTTATCCATTGTGAGATCTTCTGGTAAAGGCTCATTCACAAATGGGACTCCAAATATTTCTCCTAAATCAATCCTTGGCTAGAGGTTTGGTAAAAATATCAGCAATTTGGTCTTCTGTTTTCACATATTCTAAGCATACATCATGATTCTCAACATGTTCACGAATAAAGTGATGTCTCACATCAATATGCTTGGTTCTTGAATGCAGTACAGGATTTTTAGTTAAACAAATTGCACTTGTATTATCACATCTAATAGGAATATTAACATAATCAATACCATAATCTTTCAACTGTTGTTTCATCCAAAGTAACTGGGCACAGCAACTACCGGCGGCTATGTATTCGGCTTCCGCAGTAGATAATGCAACACTTGTTTGTTTTCTTGAATGCCATGAAACTAGCATATGTCCAAGAAATTGACAAGTTCCACTGGTACTTTTTCTATCTACTTTATATCCGGCAAAGTCTGCATCCGAATAGCCGATTAGATCAAAGGTTGACCCCTTTGGATACCATAGTCCAAGGTTTGTGGTTTTCATCAAATATTTAAAAATTCTTTTCACAGCAAGTAGATGTGATTCTTTGGGACATGCTTGAAATCTAGAACACATACAAACACTAAATAAGATATCGGGTCTAGAAGCAGTTAGGTAAAGCAAAGATCCTATCATGCTCCTATAAAGCTTTTGATCGATACTTTTACCGTTTTCATCCGTGTCGATTTTGATTGTTGAGCTCATTGGAGTGTTTGCCCCTTTGCTATTCTGCATTCCAAATTTCTTGAGCATCTCTTTGACATACTTGGACTGGTTCAGAAATATTCCTTCACTTTGTTGCTTGATTTGTAGTCCAAGGAAGAAATTTAATTCTCCCATCATGCTCATTTCGAACTCATTCTGCATTATCTTAGAAAATTCTTGACAAAGATTTTCATCAGTAGCACCGAATATTATGTCATCCACATAAATCTGTACAATCAAAATATTTTTATTTTTGTACTTGATGAATAAAGTAGTGTCTACTTTCCCTCTTTGAAACTCATGATCAATCAAGAATCTATTTAACCTTTCATACCAAGCTCTTGGTGCTTGTTTTAGTCCATATAACGCTTTGGTTAATTTATAAACATACTTTGATTGATCCTTTTCTTCAAAACCAGGGGGTTGTTCAACATATACTTCTTCATTCAAATAACCATTCAAAAATGCGCTTTTTACATCCATTTGAAACAATTTGAAGTTCATATGAGAAGCAAATGCTAGTAGGATGCGTATGGCTTCTAATCTAGCCACGGGTGCATATGATTCTTCAAAATCAATTCCTTCTTCTTGGGAATACCCTTTGGCTACTAATCTTGCCTTGTTTCTAATTACAAGACCGCTTTCGTCTAATTTGTTCCTAAATACCCATTTTGTACCAATGACTGTATGATTGTTTGGTCTAGGAACTAAATGCCATACATTGTTTCTTTCGAATTGATTTAGCTCTTCTTGCATTGAAATAACCCAATTTTCATCATTAAGAGCTTGTTCAATGGTATTTGGTTCAATTTTCGATACAAACGCATATTGGCCATAAACGTTTTGTTTTGATCTTCTAGTTTTTACTCCTTCATATATGTTTCCAATAACTTGTTCAATTGGATGGGCATTTTTAAACTTTAAATCAGTTGGAGGTTTGTAAGATTCATTACCTTCACTTACCTCTTCCTCCTCTGGATTTTCTGGCTTGAGCTCGAGTTCCTTTGGTTGTTCTTTGCCTTTCGTCTCATCTGCATCACTTAGTTCATCCTCCTTTCTCGGAGTTTGGTTAAATTCATCAAATACAACATGTATGGATTCTTCTACAACTTGATTTCGTTTATTGAATACTCTATATGCTTTGCTATTTGATGAATAACCAAGGAATATAGCCTCATCACTTTTGGCATCTAATTTTCCCAAGTTGACTTTTCCATTGTTTAAAACATAACATGTACATCCAAAAACATGAAAATAAGATATATTTGGTTTCCTTCCTTTCCAAAGTTCATATGGAGTCTTTTTCAAGATTGCTCGAATGGTAACACGATTCAAAACATGACAAGCTGTACTCACAGCTTCACCCCAAAATTTCTTGGATAGATTGCTCTCATTTAGCATAGTTCTAGCCATCTCTTGTATAGTTCTATTTTTCCTTTCAACTACTCCATTTTGTTGTGGAGTTCTTGGTGCAGAAAATGTGTGGTGAATTCCTTTTTCATTACAAAATTCCATGAATCGTTTGTTTTCAAATTCGCCACCATGATCGCTTCTTATGGTCACAATAGTACTCTGTTTTTCATTTTGCACCAAATTCACAAAAGTTGCAAACATAGAGAAGGCTTCATCTTTACTAGCTAAGAGAATTATCCAAGTGAATCTTGAAAAATCATCAACTATGACAAATACATATTTCTTTCCACCAATGGTTAGAATGTCGGATGGCCCGTATAGATCCATATGTAGTAATTCAAGTGGCTTTGTGGTGGAAATTTCCTTTTTGGTAGAGAAAGGCATCTTGGGTTGTTTTGATAATTGACATGCCTTGCAAATTTTGTCTTTGTCATATTTCAACTTTGGTAATCCTTCTACCAAATTCTTTTTCCAAAGGGTCTTTATATTTCCCATGTTTACATGTCCAAGCCTTTTATGCCAAACCCATGGATCATTATCAATGGCCATAAGACATTGACCATTCAATTCATCAAGTGAAACCAAATAAACATTTCCATGTCGTTTACCACTAAACATGATATGTTCTCCATCAAATACATTACATATAGATGATTCAAACACAACTTTATATCCTTTATCACATAATTGGCTAATACTCATTAAATTGTGTTTGAGTCCTTCAACAAACAAAACATCTTCCATGCATGCATTTGAGGTACTAAGTATATTTCCTTTACCTTTAATTTTACCTTTTTCATTATTTCCAAAGGCAACCATTCCATCGTTGCAAGGCTTAAGTTTATGAAACAAACTTCTTTCACCGGTCATATGCCTTGAACAACCGCTATCCATGAACCATTCATTGTTTGCCTTTGCCTTAAAACATATCTGAAAAATAAGGAAATAAATCTTATCTTTTTGGTACCCATTTTATGGGTCCATTTGGGTTAGTAATAGAATCTAATCTAAGTTGATCTAACTTTGAAAGCCCAAATCTTGTGTTTCTTGGAACCCAAACTAATTTAACACCATGGTCATATAGTTTCTTAAAATTACATTTGTAAGTTTTATGACCCATCTTATTGCAGAAATTACAAGCCAAAGGTAATCTTGGAGTAGGTTTCCAAGCATGCAAAGGTTCAATCATTGGTCTTCTAGTCCACTTAAAATTTTTCTTTTGTGGCTTGTATATAGATGTATTTTTAGTTTGATTTTTCTCAAGTATTTGTTCATTTGATTTGCTACTTTCTCCTTGCTCAAATGTATGATACCCAAGACCTCTTTTATGTGTTTGGGAGGTCATATTCAGAAACATTTTAACATTTTCTCCTGGATTAGAGAACTTAGCTAATGATTCATTTAATGATTTGTTCTTCATTTTCAGCAATTCAGTTTCATCTTTCAATTTGACTAATCTTTCTGCAAGTTTACCATTTACAATTATTGTTGCATCACATTGTCTCTTCTTAATTGTAAACTTGCTTCCTAATTTCTTCATTTCTTCATATAATGAATCATATGCAGTTTGTAGTTCATCTAATTCAGTACATTTGAGGCATTCATGAGAGGAAGAATAACTTGAATTAGAAAGGGAGAGTTTGGAACTTACCTCTTCATTGCTTGTGTCTTTTGTTGAGGTAATTTGTTCTTCTTGCTCGATTTGTGCCATGCAGCAAATTCTTGCACATTCTTCCGCCTCTATGTCATCGGTTGAGAAGCTACTCGTCGTAGATTCTTCATCATTTACGTACATGCCTCTTCCTTTGTATTTCTGGAATCTTCTATTGTTCCCTCGATCCTTTCTTTGTTCTTTTGCCTTGTTTTCTTCGGGAGTTGGACATTGAGCCTGCATATGTCCCGAACCGCCGCATCGGTAGCACTTGGTTGATTCTTTCTTCTTCTCTTGGGGAGTTCTTTCTTTGAAGCTTCTGAAATTTTTGCCTTTCCTCACAAATTTTCTGAATCGTTTTGTGAGTAGAGCAATCTCGTCGTCATTTTGAGAAGAAGATGTGTCATCGGTGTCTTGTGCGGCTTTTAAGGCAATTGCTCTTTTGCCCCTGTGTTGATCTTCATTCCTTTTCTTAATTAGCTCATGTGACATAAGTGAGCTAATTAAGTTTTCAAGCTTCAGCGTGTTGAGGTCTTTGGCTTCTTCAATTGCAGTGATCTTTGGAGTCCATGATTCGGGTAGAGCTCTTAAAATCTTCATGACCTGCTCAGATTCAGATATTGCTTTTCCAAGACCTTTTAAAGCATTAGTAATCTTAGAGAATCTAGCAAACATTTCAGAAATATTTTCTGTTTCTAGCATTCTAAAGTTCTCTAGTTCTCCAATCAAAATATTCCTTCTCGTCCCTTGGACTTGAGAAGTTCCTTCGTAGATAGAGATTAGTGTATCCCATATCTCTTTGGCGGTTAAGCAAGAGGATACTCTATCATACTCGGAAGCAGTGAGAGCACAAAATAAGGAGTTCATAGCTTTGGCATTGCTCTTCACTATTCTTACTTCCTCATCGGTCCATTTGGAAGCTCGTTCATCGGTAGGCAGTATTACTCCATCTTGGATAGCAATCCAAGAGTCCATATCGGTAGCCATGATGAGTTGCTTCATACGAAGCTTCCAATATCCAAAATTGTTCCCATCAAACAACGGTGGCCTTGTAAAGGATTGGCCTTCAGCAAATGCGGGAACGGAAGTAGATTGGGATGCCATTTCAATAAGATCTCTTTGATAAACTCAAAGACCTGCTCTGATACCACTTGTTGGTCCCGAGTTGATGGCCTAACCCAAGAGGGGAGGGGTGAATTGGGTTCTTTAAAATTTCTTTTGTAAACTTAAAAATCTTAACCCCTTGAAAAGGTTAATCCCCTTTTTAAGCGAATGGAGAGCAAATAAGATAAAGCAGTAAAAATAAGTAGAACACAAGATTTATAGTGGTTCGGGCAAACCTTCCCTACTCCACTCTTCCAAGCTCACACTCCGTTGTGACTTGGGTTCCACTATGTATTCCACGAATACACTTAGAGTCACCGCTCTCTTCTAGATTCAAAGCTCTAGGGGGCATAACAACTAGAGCCACTTGCTCTCTTCTAGATTCAAAGCTCTAGGGGGCATATACAACTAGAGCCACTTGCTCTCTTCTAGATTCAAAGCTCTAGGGGGCATATACAATCACTTGCACAAGTAGGTGATGAGTCTCACTCCAATCACACCCTACTTTGCATATACTTGATCTTAGCTACCCAAGCTAAATCAAGATTTATACAACAAGACAATGAAATAAATGAAACTACACTTTACAGATTTGTGTAGGCAGATTGAGCTCGAGGAAGAAATCAAAGGCAGCTTGGATGATGATCGTTGAAGCAACTTGCAGTTTGAAGCTCTTTCTGCCTTTGAATCACTCAAATATGGAGAAAAGGAATTTGAAAGTCTTTCTTGCACTTCTTTTCTCTCTATGATCCTTAGTGTAGTGTGTATTTTATCTTCTCACGTTCATTTGAATGTCTTTTTATAGAGTGAGAAAGATTGGAACGTTGTAGGAGTGGTTGTCGCGCAATAAATGAACTCCAACGTTCAAAAATTCGAACGTTATACTCCAAGTCGAAGATGGAGTCGACTTGGCCTGCGACTTGGCTTCCAAGTCGCACCTGGAGTCGACTTGGCCTGCGACTCCAGTTCTTCCAGATTCCAAGTCTGAGTCTTTGGTCGACTTGGCTTTGGACTTCGACTCAAGTCGATCCTGAAGTCGACTTGACTTGCGACTTGACTCGACTTTTGCTGGAAATGCTTTGAGCTTCTTTTGATCTGCTTTTTCATCCTTGGTTTTCTTTCTTTTGAATAAGCTTGAGAACTTGTGGTTGACTTGATAGACTTGATTTGATGTTGATCTTGAATCCTTGCTTTGATCTTCGAGAACCTTGAGTTGTTCTTGAAAATGGTCCTTGCATCCTTTTTGGATTTGATTATTCTCAATTTGATCTTTTGGATAAGCTTGGAAATACAAACTTCAAGTCTGAAGTCGAAGTTGGAGTCGACTTGGTCTGCGACTTCGCCCAAGTCGCACATGGAGTCGACTTCGTCTGCGACTTCGCCATGTTCGTGAACCAGATTTCAGCGCTGGACACTTTTGGTCGTTTGAGGTCGATTCCGAAGTCGACTTCGTCTGCGACTTGACTACCCAAGTCGCAAGTGGAGTCGACTTGACTTGCGACTTCACCTGTCAGTCCTTCCATTTTCAAATCTGTCCACCTGTGGCCATTCCAAGTCCCTAGAGAAGTCGACTTGGGTATCGACTTCGTACCAAGTCGAAGTCCGAGTCGACTTGGTGATCGACTTGGTCTCTTTGCTTTCCTTAAACACTTGGCAAACTTATTAGTATTCTTTTTAACCTCAAATTAGTTCTTGTTAATCATCAAAACTTACACTTTGGTCAATTTTGTTTTGAGTCATTGTTTCCAACAAAAACAACCAAATCGAACGTAAGGAACTTCAATAAACAAGAATTAACAACAATCCCTTGATTTTATTTACATTCGAACGACAACAAACGACCTTAAAAGCATTGAAATCGAATCAAATGAATTAATACGGATAGAACTTTGATTATTTAGAATAGTGTACAACTCAATCTAATTGACTTGATTTTACTGTAATGAGAACGAGTAAACTTTAACGCATTCTAATAAATTCAAAAAACCCAAATCGGATGTAAGGAACTTCAATAAACAAGAATTAACAACTATCCCCTGATTTTATTTACATTCGAACGACAACAAACGACCTTAAAAGCATTGAAATCGAATCAAATGAATTAATTCGGATAGAACTTTGATTATTTAGAATAGTGTACAACTCAATCTAATTTACTTAATTTTACTGTAATGAGAACGAGTAAACTTTAACGCATTCTAATAGATTCAAAAACACCAAATCGAACGTAAGGAACTTCAATAAACAAGAATTAACAACAATCACTTGATTTTATTTACATTCGAATGACAACCAACGACCTTAAAAGCATTGAAATCGAATCAAATGAATTAATTCGGATAGAACTTTGATTATTTAGAATAGTGTACAACTCAATCTAATTGACTTAATTTTACTGTAATGAGAACGAGTAAACTTTAACGCATTCTAATAGATTCAAAACAACCAAATCGAACGTAAGGAACTTCAATAAACAAGAATTAACAACAATCCCTTGTTTTATTTACATTCGAATGACAACGAACGACCTTAAAAGCATTGAAATCGATTCAAATGAATTAATTTGGATATAACTTTGATTATTTAGAATAGTGTACAACTCAATCTAATTGACTTGATTTTACTGTAATGAGAACGAGTAAACTTTAACGCATTCTAATAGATTCAAAACAACCAAATCGAACGTAAGGAACTTCAATAAACAAGAATTAACAACAATCCCTTGATTTTATTTACATTCGAACGACAACCAACGACCTTAAAAGCATTGAAATCGAATCAAATGAATTAATTCGAATAGAACTTTGATTATTTAGAATAATGTACAAGTCAATCTAATTGACTTAATTTTACTGTAATGAGAACGAGTAAACTTTAACGCATTCTAATAGATTCAAAACAACCAAATCGAACGTAAGGAACTTAAATAAACAAGAATTAACAATAATCCGTTGATTTTATTTACATTCGAACGACAACAAACGACCTTAAAAGCATTGAAATCGAATCAAATGAATTAATTCGGATAGAACTTTGATTATTTAGAATAGTGTACAACTCAATCTAATTGACTTGATTTTACTGTAATGAGAACGAGTAAACTTTAACGCATTCTAATAGATTCAAAACAACCAAATCGAACGTAAGGAACTTCATTAAACAAGAATTAACAACAATCCCTTGATTTTATTTACATTCGAACGACAACAAACGACCTTAAAAGCATTGGAATCGAGTCAAATGAATTAATACGGATAGAACTTTGATTATTTAGAATAGTGTACAACTCAATCTAATTGACTTAATTTTACTGTAATGAGAACGAGTAAACTTTAACGCATTCTAATAGATTCAAAACAACCAAATCGAACGTAAGGAACTTCAATAAATAAGAATTAACAACAATCCCTTGATTTTATTTACATTCGAACGACAACAAACGACCTTAAAAGCATTGAAATCGAATCAAATGAATTAATTCGGATAGAACTTTGATTATTTAGAATAGTGTACAACTCAATCTAATTGACTTGATTTTACTGTAATGAGAACGAGTAAACTTTAACGCATTCTAATAGATTCAAAACAACCAAATCGAACGTAAGGAACTTCAATAAACAAGAATTAACAACAATCCCTTGATTTTATTTACATTCGAACGACAACAAACGACCTTAAAAGCATTGAAATCGAATGAAATGAATTAATTCGGATAGAACTTTGATTATTTAGAATAGTGTACAACTCAATCTAATTGACTTGATTTTACTGTAATGAGAACGAGTAAACTTTAACGCATTCTAATAGATTCAAAACAACCAAATCGAACGTAAGGAACTTCAATAAACAAGAATTAACAACAATCCCTTGATTTTATTTACATTCGAACGACAACGAACGACCTTAAAAGCATTGAAATCGAATCAAATGAATTAATTTGGATAGAACTATGATTATTTAGAATAGTGTACAACTCAATCAAATTGACTTGATTTTACTGTAATGAGAACGAGTAAACTTTAACGCATTCTAATAAATTCAAAAAACCCAAATCGGATGTAAGGAGCTTCAATAAACAAGAATTAACAACTATCCCCTGATTTTATTTACATTCGAACGACAACAAACGACCTTAAAAGCATTGAAATCGAATCAAATGAATTAATTCGGATAGAACTTTGATTATTTAGAATAGTGTACAACTCAATCTAATTGACTTGATTTTACTGTAATGAGAACGAGTAAACTTTAACGCATTCTAATAGATTCAAAACAACCAAATCGGATGTAAGGAACTTCAATAAACTAGAATTAACAACTATCCCTTGATTTTATTTACATTCGAATGACAACCAACGACCTTAAAAGCATTGAAATCGAATCAAATGAATTAATTCAGATAGAACTTTGATTATTTAGAATAGTGTACAACTCAATCTAATTTACTTAATTTTACTGTAATGAGAACGAGTAAACTTTAACGCATTCTAATAGATTCAAAAACACCAAATCGAACGTAAGGAACTTCAATAAACAAGAATTAACAACAATCCCTTGATTTTATTTACATTCGAACGACAACAAACGACCTTAAAAGCATTGAAATCGAATCAAATGAATTAATTCGGATAGAACTTTGATTATTTAGAATAGTGTACAACTCAATCTAATTGACTTGATTTTACTGTAATGAGAACGAGTAAACTTTAACGCATTCTAATAGATTCAAAACAACCAAATCGAACGTAAGGAACTTCAATAAACAAGAATTAACAACAATCCCTTGATTTTATTTACATTCGAACGACAACAAACGACCTTAAAAGCATTGAAATCGAATCAAATGAATTAATTCGGATAGAACTTTGATTATTTAGAATAGTGTACAACTCAATCTAATTGACTTGATTTTACTGTAATGAGAACGAGTAAACTTTAACGCATTCTAATAGATTCAAAACAACCAAATCGAACGTAAGGAACTTCAATAAACAAGAATTAACAACAATCCCTTGATTTTATTTACATTCGAACGACAACAAACGACCTTAAAAGCATTGGAATCGAATCAAATGAATTAATTCGGATAGAACTTTGATTATTTAGAATAATGTACAACTCAATCTAATTGACTTAATTTTACTGTAATGAGAACGAGTAAACTTTAACGCATTCTAATAGATTCAAAACAACCAAATCGAACGTAAGGAACTTCAATAAACAAGAATTAACAACAATCCCTTGATTTTATTTACATTCGAACGACAACAAACGACCTTAAAAGCATTGAAATCGAATCAAATGAATTAATACGGATAGAACTTTGATTATTTAGAATAGTGTACAACTCAATCTAATTGACTTGATTTTACTGTAATGAGAACGAGTAAACTTTAACGCATTCTAATAAATTCAAAAAACCCAAATCGGATGTAAGGAACTTCAATAAACAAGAATTAACAACTATCCCCTGATTTTATTTACATTCGAACGACAACAAACGACCTTAAAAGCATTGAAATCGAATCAAATGAATTAATTCGGATAGAACTTTGATTATTTAGAATAGTGTACAACTCAATCTAATTTACTTAATTTTACTGTAATGAGAACGAGTAAACTTTAACGCATTCTAATAGATTCAAAAACACCAAATCGAACGTAAGGAACTTCAATAAACCAGAATTAACAACAATCACTTGATTTTATTTACATTCGAATGACAACCAACGACCTTAAAAGCATTGAAATCGAATCAAATGAATTAATTCGGATAGAACTTTGATTATTTAGAATAGTGTACAACTCAATCTAATTGACTTAATTTTACTGTAATGAGAACGAGTAAACTTTAACGCATTCTAATAGATTCAAAACAACCAAATCGAACGTAAGGAACTTCAATAAACAAGAATTAACAACAATCCCTTGTTTTATTTACATTCGAATGACAACGAACGACCTTAAAAGCATTGAAATCGAATCAAATGAATTAATTTGGATATAACTTTGATTATTTAGAATAGTGTACAACTCAATCTAATTGACTTGATTTTACTGTAATGAGAACGAGTAAACTTTAACGCATTCTAATAGATTCAAAACAACCAAATCGAACGTAAGGAACTTCAATAAACAAGAATTAACAACAATCCCTTGATTTTATTTACATTCGAACGACAACCAACGACCTTAAAAGCATTGAAATCGAATCAAATGAATTAATTCGAATAGAACTTTGATTATTTAGAATAATGTACAAGTCAATCTAATTGACTTAATTTTACTGTAATGAGAACGAGTAAACTTTAACGCATTCTAATAGATTCAAAACAACCAAATCGAACGTAAGGAACTTAAATAAACAAGAATTAACAATAATCCGTTGATTTTATTTACATTCGAACGACAACAAACGACCTTAAAAGCATTGAAATCGAATCAAATGAATTAATTCGGATAGAACTTTGATTATTTAGAATAGTGTACAACTCAATCTAATTGACTTGATTTTACTGTAATGAGAACGAGTAAACTTTAACGCATTCTAATAGATTCAAAACAACCAAATCGAACGTAAGGAACTTCATTAAACAAGAATTAACAACAATCCCTTGATTTTATTTACATTCGAACGACAACAAACGACCTTAAAAGCATTGGAATCGAGTCAAATGAATTAATACGGATAGAACTTTGATTATTTAGAATAGTGTACAACTCAATCTAATTGACTTAATTTTACTGTAATGAGAACGAGTAAACTTTAACGCATTCTAATAGATTCAAAACAACCAAATCGAACGTAAGGAACTTCAATAAATAAGAATTAACAACAATCCCTTGATTTTATTTACATTCGAACGACACCAAACGACCTTAAAAGCATTGAAATCGAATCAAATGAATTAATTCGGATAGAACTTTGATTATTTAGAATAGTGTACAACTCAATCTAATTGACTTGATTTTACTGTAATGAGAACGAGTAAACTTTAACGCATTCTAATAGATTCAAAACAACCAAATCGAACGTAAGGAACTTCAATAAACAAGAATTAACAACAATCCCTTGATTTTATTTACATTCGAACGACAACAAACGACCTTAAAAGCATTGAAATCGAATGAAATGAATTAATTCGGATAGAACTTTGATTATTTAGAATAGTGTACAACTCAATCTAATTGACTTGATTTTACTGTAATGAGAACGAGTAAACTTTAACGCATTCTAATAGATTCAAAACAACCAAATCGAACGTAAGGAACTTCAATAAACAAGAATTAACAACAATCCCTTGATTTTATTTACATTCGAACGACAACGAACGACCTTAAAAGCATTGAAATCGAATCAAATGAATTAATTTGGATAGAACTATGATTATTTAGAATAGTGTACAACTCAATCAAATTGACTTGATTTTACTGTAATGAGAACGAGTAAACTTTAACGCATTCTAATAAATTCAAAAAACCCAAATCGGATGTAAGGAGCTTCAATAAACAAGAATTAACAACTATCCCCTGATTTTATTTACATTCGAACGACAACAAACGACCTTAAAAGCATTGAAATCGAATCAAATGAATTAATTCGGATAGAACTTTGATTATTTAGAATAGTGTACAACTCAATCTAATTGACTTGATTTTACTGTAATGAGAACGAGTAAACTTTAACGCATTCCAATAGATTCAAAACAACCAAATCGGATGTAAGGAACTTCAATAAACTAGAATTAACAACTATCCCTTGATTTTATTTACATTCGAATGACAACCAACGACCTTAAAAGCATTGAAATCGAATCAAATGAATTAATTCGGATAGAACTTTGATTATTTAGAATAGTGTACAACTCAATCTAATTTACTTAATTTTACTGTAATGAGAACGAGTAAACTTTAACGCATTCTAATAGATTCAAAAACACCAAATCGAACGTAAGGAACTTCAATAAACAAGAATTAACAACAATCACTTGATTTTATTTACATTCGAATGACAACCAACGACCTTAAAAGCATTGAAATCGAATCAAATGAATTAATTCGGATAGAACTTTGATTATTTAGAATAGTGTACAACTCAATCTAATTGACTTAATTTTACTGTAATGAGAACGAGTAAACTTTAACGCATTCTAATAGATTCAAAACAACCAAATCGAACGTAAGGAACTTCAATAAACAAGAATTAACAACAATCCCTTGTTTTATTTACATTCGAATGACAACGAACGACCTTAAAAGCATTGAAATCGAATCAAATGAATTAATTTGGATAGAACTTTGATTATTTAGAATAGTGTACAACTCAATCTAATTGACTTGATTTTACTGTAATGAGAACGAGTAAACTTTAACGCATTCTAATAGATTCAAAACAACCAAATCGAACGTAAGGAACTTCAATAAACAAGAATTAACAACAATCCCTTGATTTTATTTACATTCGAACGACAACCAACGACCTTAAAAGCATTGAAATCGAATCAAATGAATTAATTCGAATAGAACTTTGATTATTTAGAATAATGTACAAGTCAATCTAATTGACTTAATTTTACTGTAATGAGAACGAGTAAACTTTAACGCATTCTAATAGATTCAAAACAACCAAATCGAACGTAAGGAACTTCAATAAATAAGAATTAACAACAATCCCTTGATTTTATTTACATTCGAACGACAACAAACGACCTTAAAAGCATTGAAATCGAATCAAATGAATTAATTCGGATAGAACTTTGATTATTTAGAATAGTGTACAACTCAATCTAATTGACTTGATTTTACTGTAATGAGAACGAGTAAACTTTAACGCATTCTAATAGATTCAAAACAACCAAATCGAACGTAAGGAACTTCAATAAACAAGAATTAACAACAATCCCTTGATTTTATTTACATTCGAACGACAACAAACGACCTTAAAAGCATTGAAATCGAATGAAATGAATTAATTCGGATAGAACTTTGATTATTTAGAATAGTGTACAACTCAATCTAATTGACTTGATTTTACTGTAATGAGAACGAGTAAACTTTAACGCATTCTAATAGATTCAAAACAACCAAATCGAACGTAAGGAACTTCAATAAACAAGAATTAACAACAATCCCTTGATTTTATTTACATTCGAACGACAACGAACGACCTTAAAAGCATTGAAATCGAATCAAATGAATTAATTTGGATAGAACTATGATTATTTAGAATAGTGTACAACTCAATCAAATTGACTTGATTTTACTGTAATGAGAACGAGTAAACTTTAACGCATTCTAATAAATTCAAAAAACCCAAATCGGATGTAAGGAGCTTCAATAAACAAGAATTAACAACTATCCCCAGATTTTATTTACATTCGAACGACAACAAACGACCTTAAAAGCATTGAAATCGAATCAAATGAATTAATTCGGATAGAACTTTGATTATTTAGAATAGTGTACAACTCAATCTAATTGACTTGATTTTACTGTAATGAGAACGAGTAAACTTTAACGCATTCTAATAGATTCAAAACAACCAAATCGGATGTAAGGAACTTCAATAAACTAGAATTAACAACTATCCCTTGATTTTATTTACATTCGAATGACAACCAACGACCTTAAAAGCATTGAAATCGAATCAAATGAATTAATTCGGATAGAACTTTGATTATTTAGAATAGTGTACAACTCAATCTAATTTACTTAATTTTACTGTAATGAGAACGAATAAACTTTAACGCATTCTAATAGATTCAAAAACACCAAATCGAACGTAAGGAACTTCAATAAACAAGAATTAACAACAATCACTTGATTTTATTTACATTCGAATGACAACCAATGACCTTAAAAGCATTGAAATCGAATCAAATGAATTAATTCGGATAGAACTTTGATTATTTAGAATAGTGTACAACTCAATCTAATTGACTTAATTTTACTGTAATGAGAACGAGTAAACTTTAACGCATTCTAATAGATTCAAAACAACCAAATCGAACGTAAGGAACTTCAATAAACAAGAATTAACAACAATCCCTTGTTTTATTTACATTCGAATGACAACGAACGACCTTAAAAGCATTGAAATCGAATCAAATGAATTAATTTGGATAGAACTTTGATTATTTAGAATAGTGTACAACTCAATCTAATTGACTTGATTTTACTGTAATGAGAACGAGTAAACTTTAACGCATTCTAATAGATTCAAAACAACCAAATCGAACGTAAGGAACTTCAATAAACAAGAATTAACAACAATCCCTTGATTTTATTTACATTCGAACGACAACCAACGACCTTAAAAGCATTGAAATCGAATCAAATGAATTAATTCGAATAGAACTTTGATTATTTAGAATAATGTACAAGTCAATCTAATTGACTTAATTTTACTGTAATGAGAACGAGTAAACTTTAACGCATTCTAATAGATTCAAAACAACCAAATCGAACGTAAGGAACTTCAATAAACAAGAATTAACAACAATCCCTTGATTTTATTTACATTCGAACGACAACAAACGACCTTAAAAGCATTGAAATCGAATCAAATGAATTAATTCGGATAGAACTTTGATTATTTAGAATAGTGTACAACTCAATCTAATTGACTTGATTTTACTGTAATGAGAACGAGTAAACTTTAACGCATTCTAATAGATTCAAAACAACCAAATCGAACGTAAGGAACTTCAATAAACAAGAATTAACAACAATCCCTTGATTTTATTTACATTCGAACGACAACAAACGACCTTAAAAGCATTGGAATCGAATCAAATGAATTAATACGGATAGAACTTTGATTATTTAGAATAGTGTACAACTCAATCTAATTGACTTAATTTTACTGTAATGAGAACGAGTAAACTTTAACGCATTCTAATAGATTCAAAACAACCAAATCGAACGTAAGGAACTTCAATAAACAAGAATTAACAACAATCCCTTGATTTTATTTACATTCGACTGACAACGAACGACCTTAAAAGCATTGAAATCGAATCAAATGAATTAATTCGGATAGAACTTTGATTATTTAGAATAGTGTACAACTCAATCTAATTGACTTGATTTTACTGTAATGAGAACGAGTAAACTTTAACGCATTGTAATAGATTCAAAACAACCAAATCGAACGTAAGGAACTTCAATAAACAAGAATTAACAACAATCCCTTGATTTTATTTACATTCGAACGACAACCAACGACCTTAAAAGCATTGGAATCGAATCAAATGAATTAATACGGATAGAACTTTGATTATTTAGAATAGTGTACAACTCAATCTAATTGACTTAATTTTACTGTAATGAGAACGAGTAAACTTTAACGCATTCTAATAGATTCAAAACAACCAAATCGAACCTAAGGAACTTCAACAAAAAGGAATTAACAACAATCCCTTGATTTTATTTACATTCGAACGACAACAAACAACCTTAAAAGCATTGAAATCGAATCAAATGAATTAATTCGGATAGAACTTTGATTATTTAGAATAGTGTACAACTCAATCTAATTGACTTGATTTTACTGTAATGAGAACGAGTAAACTTTAACGCATTCTAATAGATTCAAAACAACCAAATCGAACGAAAGGAACTTCAATAAACAAGAATTAACAACAATCCCTTGATTTTATTTACATTCGAACGACAACAAACGAACTTAAAAGCATTGAAATCGAATCAAATGAATTAATTCGGATAGAACTTTGATTATTTAGAATAGTGTACAACTCAATCTAATTGACTTGATTTTACTGTAATGAGAACGAGTAAACTTTAACGCATTCTAATAGATTCAAAACAACCAAATCGAACGTAAGGAACTTCAATAAACAAGAATTAACAACAATCCCTTGATTTTATTTACATTCGAATGACAACGAACGACCTTAAAAGCATTGAAATCGAATCAAATGAATTAATTCGGATAGAACTTTGATTATTTAGAATAGTGTACAACTCAATCTAATTGACTTGATTTTACTGTAATGAGAACGAGTAAACTTTAACGCATTCTAATAGATTCAAAACAACCAAATCGAACGTAAGGAACTTCAATAAACAAGAATTAACAACAATCCCTTGATTTTATTTACATTAGAATGACAACGAACGACCTTAAAAGCATTGAAATCGAATCAAATGAATTAATTCGGATAGAACTTTGATTATTTAGAATAGTGTACAACTCAATCTAATTGACTTGATTTTACTGTAATGAGAACGAGTAAACTTTAACGCATTGTAATAGATTCAAAACAACCAAATCGAACGTAAGGAACTTCAATAAACAAGAATTAACAACAATCCCTTGATTTTATTTACATTCGAACGACAACAAACGACCTTAAAAGCATTTGAATCGAATCAAATGAATTAATACGGATAGAACTTTGATTATTTAGAATAGTGTACAACTCAATCTAATTGACTTAATTTTACTGTAATGAGAACGAGTAAACTTTAACGCATTCTAATAGATTCAAAACAACCAAATCGAACCTAAGGAACTTCAACAAACAAGAATTAACAACAATCCCTTGATTTTATTTACATTCGAACGACAACAAACGACCTTAAAAGCATTGAAATCGAATCAAATGAATTAATTCGGATAGAACTTTGATTATTTAGAATAGTGTACAACTCAATCTAATTGACTTGATTTTACTGTAATGAGAACGAGTAAACTTTAACGCATTCTAATAGATTCAAAACAACCAAATCGAACGTAAGGAACTTCAATAAACAAGAATTAACAACAATCCCTTGATTTTATTTACATTCGAACGACAACAAACGAACTTAAAACCATTGAAATCGAATCAAATGAATTAATTCGGATAGAACTTTGATTATTTAGAATAGTGTACAACTCAATCTAATTGACTTGATTTTACTGTAATGAGAACGAGTAAACTTTAACGCATTCTAATAGATTCAAAACAACCAAATCGAACGTAAGGAACTTCAATAAACAAGAATTAACAACAATCCCATGATTTTCTTTACATTCGAATGACAACGAACGACCTTAAAAGCATTGAAATCGAATCAAATGAATTAATTCGGATAGAACTTTGATTATTTAGAATAGTGTACAACTCAATCTAATTGACTTAATTTTTCCTGTAATGAGAACGAGTAAACTTTAACGCATTCTAATAGATTCAAAACAACCAAATCGAACGTAAGGAACTTCAATAAACAAGAATTAACAACAATCCCTTGATTTTATTTACATTAGAAGGACAACGAACGACCTTAAAAGCATTGAAATCGAATCAAATGAATTAATTCGGATAGAACTTTGATTATTTAGAATAGTGTACAACTCAATCTAATTGACTTGATTTTACTGTAATGAGAACGAGTAAACTTTAACGCATTGTAATAGATTCAAAACAACCAAATCGAACGTAAGGAACTTCAATAAACAAGAATTAACAACAATCCCTTGATTTTATTTACATTCGAACGACAACAAACGACCTTAAAAGCATTGGAATCGAATCAAATGAATTAATACGGATAGAACTTTGATTATTTAGAATAGTGTACAACTCAATCTAATTGACTTAATTTTACTGTAATGAGAACGAGTAAACTTTAACGCATTCTAATAGATTCAAAACAACCAAATCGAACGTAAGGAACTTCAACAAACAAGAATTAACAACAATCCCTTGATTTTATTTACATTCGAACGACAACAAACGACCTTAAAAGCATTGAAATCGAATCAAAGGAATTAATTCGGATAGAACTTTGATTATTTAGAATAGTGTACAACTCAATCTAATTGACTTGATTTTACTGTAATGAGAACGAGTAAACTTTAACGCATTCTAATAGATTCAAAACAACCAAATCGAACGTAAGGAACTTCAATAAATAAGAATTAACAACAATCCCTTGATTTTATTTACATTCGAACGACAACAAACGACCTTAAAAGCATTGAAATCGAATCAAATGAATTAATTCGGATAGAACTTTGATTATTTAGAATAGTGTACAACTCAATCTAATTGACTTGATTTTACTGTAATGAGAACGAGTAAACTTTAACGCATTCTAATAGATTCAAAACAACCAAATCGAACGTAAGGAACTTCAATAAACAAGAATTAACAACAATCCCTTGATTTTATTTACATTCGAATGACAACGAATGACCTTAAAAGCATTGAAATCGAATCAAATGAATTAATTCGGATAGAACTTTGATTATTTAGAATAGTGTACAACTCAATCTAATTGACTTGATTTTACTGTAATGAGAACGAGTAAACTTTAACGCATTCTAATAGATTCAAAACAACCAAATCGAACGTAAGGCACTTCAATAAACAAGAATTAACAACAATCCCTTGATTTTATTTACATTCGAATGACAACGAACGACCTTAAAAGCATTGCAATCGAATCAAATGAATTAATTCGGATAGAACTTTGATTATTTAGAATAGTGTACAACTCAATCTAATTGACTTAATTTTACTGTAATGAGAACGAATAAACTTTAACGCATTCTAATAGATTCAAAACAACCAAATCGAACGTAAGGAACTTCAATAAACAAGAATTAACAACAATCCCTTGATTTTATTTACATTCGAACGACAACAAACGACCTTAAAAGCATTGAAATCGAATCAAATGAATTAATTCAGATAGAACTTTGATTATTTAGAATAGTGTACAACTCAATCTAATTGACTTGATTTTACTGTAATGAGAACGAGTAAACTTTAACGCATTCTAATAGATTCAAAACAACCAAATCGAACGTAAGGAACTTCAATAAACAAGAATTAACAACAATCCCTTGATTTTATTTACATTCGAACGACAACAAACGACCTTAAAAGCATTGGAATCAAATCAAATGAATTAATACGGATAGAACTTTGATTATTTAGAATAGTGTACAACTCAATCTAATTGACTTAATTTTACTGTAATGAGAACGAGTAAACTTTAACGCATTCTAATAGATTCAAAACAACCAAATCGAACGTAAGGAACTTCAATAAACAAGAATTAACAACAATCCCTTGATTTTATTTACATTCGAACGACAACAAACGACCTAAAAAGCATTGAAATCGAATCAAATGAATTAATTCGGATAGAACTTTGATTATTTAGAATAGTGTACAACTCAATCTAATTGACTTGATTTTACTGTAACGAGAACGAGTAAACTTTAACGCATTCTAATAGATTCAAAACATCCAAATCGAACGTAAGGAACTTCAATAAACAAGAATTAACAACAATCCGTTGATTTTATTTACATTCGAATGACAACGAACGACCTTAAAAGCATTGAAATCGAATCAAATGAATTAATTTGGATAGAACTTTGATTATTTAGAATAGTGTACAACTCAATCTAATTGACTTGATTTTACTGTAATGAGAACGAGTAAACTTTAACGCATTCTAATAGATTCAAAACAACCAAATCGAACGTAAGAAACTTCAATATACAAGAATTAACAACAATCCCTTGATTTTATTTACATTCGAATGACAACGAACGACCTTAAAAGCATTTAAATCGAATCAAATGAATTAATTCATATAGAATGAACTTTGATTATTTAGAATAGTGTACAACTCAATCTAATTGACTTAATTTGACTGTAATGAGATCGAGTAAACTTTAAAGCATTCCAATAGATTTAAAGCAACCGAATCGGACGTAAGGAACTTCAATAAATAACAATTAACAACAATCCCTTTATTTTGTTTGCATTTGAACGACAACAAATGACCTTAAAGGCGTTCGAATCGAATCAACTGAATTTAGTCGGATAGAATGAACTTTGATTATTTAGAATAGTGTACAACTCAATCTAATTGACTTAATTTTACTGTAATGAGAACGAGTAAACTTTAACGCATTCTAATAGATTCAAAACAACCAAATCGAACGTAAGGAACTTCAATAAACAAGAATTAACAACAATCCCTTGATTTTATTTACATTCGAACGACAACAAACGACCTTAAAAGCATTGAAATCGAATCAAAGGAATTAATTCGGATAGAACTTTGATTATTTAGAATAGTGTACAACTCAATCTAATTGACTTGATTTTACTGTAATGAGAACGAGTAAACTTTAACGCATTCTAATAGATTCAAAACAACCAAATCGAACGTAAGGAACTTCAATAAATAAGAATTAACAACAATCCCTTGATTTTATTTACATTCGAACGACAACAAACGACCTTAAAAGCATTGAAATCGAATCAAATGAATTAATTCGGATAGAACTTTGATTATTTAGAATAGTGTACAACTCAATCTAATTGACTTGATTTTACTGTAATGAGAACGAGTAAACTTTAACGCATTCTAATAGATTCAAAACAACCAAATCGAACGTAAGGAACTTCAATAAACAAGAATTAACAACAATCCCTTGATTTTATTTACATTCGAATGACAACGAATGACCTTAAAAGCATTGAAATCGAATCAAATGAATTAATTCGGATAGAACTTTGATTATTTAGAATAGTGTACAACTCAATCTAATTGACTTGATTTTACTGTAATGAGAACGAGTAAACTTTAACGCATTCTAATAGATTCAAAACAACCAAATCGAACGTAAGAAACTTCAATATACAAGAATTAACAACAATTCCTTGATTTTATTTACATTCGAATGACAACGAACGACCTTAAAAGCATTTAAATCGAATCAAATGAATTAATTCATATAGAATGAACTTTGATTATTTAGAATAGTGTACAACTCAATCTAATTGACTTAATTTGACTGTAATGAGATCGAGTAAACTTTAAAGCATTCCAATAGATTTAAAGCAACCGAATCGGACGTAAGGAACTTCAATAAATAACAATTAACAACAATCCCTTTATTTTGTTTGCATTTGAACGACAACAAATGACCTTAAAGGCGTTCGAATCGAATCAACTGAATTTAGTCGGATAGAATGAACTTTGATTATTTAGAATAGTGTACAACTCAATCTAATTGACTTAATTTTACTGTAATGAGAACGAGTAAACTTTAACGCATTCTAATAGATTCAAAACAACCAAATCGAACGTAAGGAACTTCAATAAACAAGAATTAACAACAATCCCTTGATTTTATTTACATTCGAACGACAACAAACGACCTTAAAAGCATTGAAATCGAATCAAAGGAATTAATTCGGATAGAACTTTGATTATTTAGAATAGTGTACAACTCAATCTAATTGACTTGATTTTACTGTAATGAGAACGAGTAAACTTTAACGCATTCTAATAGATTCAAAACAACCAAATCGAACGTAAGGAACTTCAATAAATAAGAATTAACAACAATCCCTTGATTTTATTTACATTCGAACGACAACAAACGACCTTAAAAGCATTGAAATCGAATCAAATGAATTAATTCGGATAGAACTTTGATTATTTAGAATAGTGTACAACTCAATCTAATTGACTTGATTTTACTGTAATGAGAACGAGTAAACTTTAACGCATTCTAATAGATTCAAAACAACCAAATCGAACGTAAGGAACTTCAATAAACAAGAATTAACAACAATCCCTTGATTTTATTTACATTCGAATGACAACGAATGACCTTAAAAGCATTGAAATCGAATCAAATGAATTAATTCGGATAGAACTTTGATTATTTAGAATAGTGTACAACTCAATCTAATTGACTTGATTTTACTGTAATGAGAACGAGTAAACTTTAACGCATTCTAATAGATTCAAAACAACCAAATCGAACGTAAGGCACTTCAATAAACAAGAATTAACAACAATCCCTTGATTTTATTTACATTCGAATGACAACGAACGACCTTAAAAGCATTGCAATCGAATCAAATGAATTAATTCGGATAGAACTTTGATTATTTAGAATAGTGTACAACTCAATCTAATTGACTTAATTTTACTGTAATGAGAACGAATAAACTTTAACGCATTCTAATAGATTCAAAACAACCAAATCGAACGTAAGGAACTTCAATAAACAAGAATTAACAACAATCCCTTGATTTTATTTACATTCGAACGACAACAAACGACCTTAAAAGCATTGAAATCGAATCAAATGAATTAATTCGGATAGAACTTTGATTATTTAGAATAGTGTACAACTCAATCTAATTGACTTGATTTTACTGTAATGAGAACGAGTAAACTTTAACGCATTCTAATAGATTCAAAACAACCAAATCGAACGTAAGGAACTTCAATAAACAAGAATTAACAACAATCCCTTGATTTTATTTACATTCGAACGACAACAAACGACCTTAAAAGCATTGGAATCAAATCAAATGAATTAATACGGATAGAACTTTGATTATTTAGAATAGTGTACAACTCAATCTAATTGACTTAATTTTACTGTAATGAGAACGAGTAAACTTTAACGCATTCTAATAGATTCAAAACAACCAAATCGAACGTAAGGAACTTCAATAAACAAGAATTAACAACAATCCCTTGATTTTATTTACATTCGAACGACAACAAACGACCTAAAAAGCATTGAAATCGAATCAAATGAATTAATTCGGATAGAACTTTGATTATTTAGAATAGTGTACAACTCAATCTAATTGACTTGATTTTACTGTAACGAGAACGAGTAAACTTTAACGCATTCTAATAGATTCAAAACATCCAAATCGAACGTAAGGAACTTCAATAAACAAGAATTAACAACAATCCGTTGATTTTATTTACATTCGAATGACAACGAACGACCTTAAAAGCATTGAAATCGAATCAAATGAATTAATTTGGATAGAACTTTGATTATTTAGAATAGTGTACAACTCAATCTAATTGACTTGATTTTACTGTAATGAGAACGAGTAAACTTTAACGCATTCTAATAGATTCAAAACAACCAAATCGAACGTAAGAAACTTCAATATACAAGAATTAACAACAATCCCTTGATTTTATTTACATTCGAATGACAACGAACGACCTTAAAAGCATTTAAATCGAATCAAATGAATTAATTCATATAGAATGAACTTTGATTATTTAGAATAGTGTACAACTCAATCTAATTGACTTAATTTGACTGTAATGAGATCGAGTAAACTTTAAAGCATTCCAATAGATTTAAAGCAACCGAATCGGACGTAAGGAACTTCAATAAATAACAATTAACAACAATCCCTTTATTTTGTTTGCATTTGAACGACAACAAATGACCTTAAAGGCGTTCGAATCGAATCAACTGAATTTAGTCGGATAGAATGAACTTTGATTATTTAGAATAGTGTACAACTCAATCTAATTGACTTAATTTTACTGTAATGAGAACGAGTAAACTTTAACGCATTCTAATAGATTCAAAACAACCAAATCGAACGTAAGGAACTTCAATAAACAAGAATTAACAACAATCCCTTGATTTTATTTACATTCGAACGACAACAAACGACCTTAAAAGCATTGGAATCGAATCAAATGAATTAATACGGATAGAACTTTGATTATTTAGAATAGTGTACAACTCAATCTAATTGACTTGATTTTACTGTAATGAGAACGAGTAAACTTTAACGCATTCTAATAGATTCAAAACAACCAAATCGAACCTAAGGAACTTCAATAAACAAGAATTAACAACAATCCCTTGATTTTATTTACATTCGAATGACAACGAACGACCTTAAAAGCATTGAAATCGAATCAAATGAATTAATTCGGATAGAACTTTGATTATTTAGAATAGTGTACAACTCAATCTAATTGACTTGATTTTACTGTAATGAGAACGAGTAAACTTTAATGCATTCTAATAGATTCAAAACAACCAAATCGAACGTAAGGCACTTCAATAAACAAGAATTAACAACAATCCCTTGATTTTATTTACATTCGAATGACAACGAACGACCTTAAAAGCATTGCAATCGAATCAAATGAATTAATTCGGATAGAACTTTGATTATTTAGAATAGTGTACAACTCAATCTAATTGACTTAATTTTACTGTAATGAGAACGAATAAACTTTAACGCATTCTAATAGATTCAAAACAACCAAATCGAACGTAAGGAACTTCAATAAACAAGAATTAACAACAATCCCTTGATTTTATTTACATTCGAACGACAACAAACGACCTTAAAAGCATTGAAATCGAATCAAATGAATTAATTCGGATAGAACTTTGATTATTTAGAATAGTGTACAACTCAATCTAATTGACTTGATTTTACTGTAATGAGAACGAGTAAACTTTAACGCATTCTAATAGATTCAAAACAACCAAATCGAACGTAAGGAACTTCAATAAACAAGAATTAACAACAATCCCTTGATTTTATTTACATTCGAACGACAACAAACGACCTTAAAAGCATTGGAATCGAATCAAATGAATTAATACGGATAGAACTTTGATTATTTAGAATAGTGTACAACTCAATCTAATTGACTTAATTTTACTGTAATGAGAACGAGTAAACTTTAACGCATTCTAATAGATTCAAAACAACCAAATCGAACCTAAGGAACTTCAACAAACAAGAATTAACAACAATCCCTTGATTTTATTTACATTCGAACGACAACAAACGACCTTAAAAGCATTGAAATCGAATCAAATGAATTAATTCGGATAGAACTTTGATTATTTAGAATAGTGTACAACTCAATCTAATTGACTTGATTTTACTGTAATGAGAACGAGTAAACTTTAACGCATTCTAATAGATTCAAAACAACCAAATCGAACGTAAGGAACTTCAATAAACAAGAATTAACAACAATCCCTTGATTTTATTTACATTCGAACGACAACAAACGAACTTAAAACCATTGAAATCGAATCAAATGAATTAATTCGGATAGAACTTTGATTATTTAGAATAGTGTACAACTCAATCTAATTGACTTGATTTTACTGTAATGAGAACGAGTAAACTTTAACGCATTCTAATAGATTCAAAACAACCAAATCGAACGTAAGGAACTTCAATAAACAAGAATTAACAACAATCCCATGATTTTCTTTACATTCGAATGACAACGAACGACCTTAAAAGCATTGAAATCGAATCAAATGAATTAATTCGGATAGAACTTTGATTATTTAGAATAGTGTACAACTCAATCTAATTGACTTAATTTTACTGTAATGAGAACGAGTAAACTTTAACGCATTCTAATAGATTCAAAACAACCAAATCGAACGTAAGGAACTTCAATAAACAAGAATTAACAACAATCCCTTGATTTTATTTACATTCGAACGACAACAAACGACCTTAAAAGCATTGAAATCGAATCAAATGAATTAATTTGGATAGAACTTTGATTATTTAGAATAGTGTACAACTCAATCTAATTGACTTGATTTTACTGTAATGAGAACGAGTAAACTTTAACGCATTGTAATAGATTCAAAACAACCAAATCGAACGTAAGGAACTTCAATAAACAAGAATTAACAACAATCCCTTGATTTTATTTACATTCGAACGACAACAAACGACCTTAAAAGCATTGGAATCGAATCAAATGAATTAATACGGATAGAACTTTGATTATTTAGAATAGTGTACAACTCAATCTAATTGACTTAATTTTACTGTAATGAGAACGAGTAAACTTTAACGCATTCTAATAGATTCAAAACAACCAAATCGAACGTAAGGAACTTCAACAAACAAGAATTAACAACAATCCCTTGATTTTATTTACATTCGAACGACAACAAACGACCTTAAAAGCATTGGAATCGAATCAAATGAATTAATACGGATAGAACTTTGATTATTTAGAATAGTGTACAACTCAATCTAATTGACTTAATTTTACTGTAATGAGAACGAGTAAACTTTAACGCATTCTAATAGATTCAAAACAACCAAATCGAACGTAAGGAACTTCAATAAATAAGAATTAACAACAATCCCTTGATTTTATTTACATTCGAACGACAACAAACGACCTTAAAAGCATTGAAATCGAATCAAATGAATTAATTCGGATAGAACTTTGATTATTTAGAATAGTGTACAACTCAATCTAATTGACTTGATTTTACTGTAATGAGAACGAGTAAACTTTAACGCATTCTAATAGATTCAAAACAACCAAATCGAACGTAAGGAACTTCAATAAACAAGAATTAACAACAATCCCTTGATTTTATTTACATTCGAATGACAACGAACGACCTTAAAAGCATTGAAATCGAATCAAATGAATTAATTCGGATAGAACTTTGATTATTTAGAATAGTGTACAACTCAATCTAATTGACTTGATTTTACTGTAATGAGAACGAGTAAACTTTAACGCATTCTAATAGATTCAAAACAACCAAATCGAACGTAAGGCACTTCAATAAACAAGAATTAACAACAATCCCTTGATTTTATTTACATTCGAATGACAACGAACGACCTTTAAAGCATTGCAATCGAATCAAATGAATTAATTCGGATAGAACTTTGATTATTTAGAATAGTGTACAACTCAATCTAATTGACTTAATTTTACTGTAATGAGAACGAATAAACTTTAACGCATTCTAATAGATTCAAAACAACCAAATCGAACGTAAGGAACTTCAATAAACAAGAATTAACAACAATCCCTTGATTTTATTTACATTCGAACGACAACAAACGACCTTAAAAGCATTGAAATCGAATCAAATGAATTAATTCGGATAGAACTTTGATTATTTAGAATAGTGTACAACTCAATCTAATTGACTTGATTTTACTGTAATGAGAACGAGTAAACTTTAACGCATTCTAATAGATTCAAAACAACCAAATCGAACGTAAGGAACTTCAATAAACAAGAATTAACAACAATCCCTTGATTTTATTTACATTCGAACGACAACAAACGACCTTAAAAGCATTGGAATCGAATCAAATGAATTAATACGGATAGAACTTTGATTATTTAGAATAGTGTACAACTCAATCTAATTGACTTAATTTTACTGTAATGAGAACGAGTAAACTTTAACGCATTCTAATAGATTCAAAACAACCAAATCGAACGTAAGGAACTTCAACAAACAAGAATTAACAACAATCCCTTGATTTTATTTACATTCGAACGACAACAAACGACCTTAAAAGCATTGGAATCGAATCAAATGAATTAATACGGATAGAACTTTGATTATTTAGAATAGTGTACAACTCAATCTAATTGACTTAATTTTACTGTAATGAGAACGAGTAAACTTTAACGCATTCTAATAGATTCAAAACAACCAAATCGAACGTAAGGAACTTCAATAAACAAGAATTAACAACAATCCCTTGATTTTATTTACATTCGAACGACAACAAACGAACTTAAAACCATTGAAATCGAATCAAATGAATTAATTCGGATAGAACTTTGATTATTTAGAATAGTGTACAACTCAATCTAATTGACTTGATTTTACTGTAATGAGAACGAGTAAACTTTAACGCATTCTAATAGATTCAAAACAACCAAATCGAACGTAAGGAACTTCAATAAACAAGAATTAACAACAATCCCTTGATTTTCTTTACATTCGAATGACAACGAACGACCTTAAAAGCATTGAAATCGAATCAAATGAATTAATTCGGATAGAACTTTGATTATTTAGAATAGTGTACAACTCAATCTAATTGACTTAATTTTACTGTAATGAGAACGAGTAAACTTTAACGCATTCTAATAGATTCAAAACAACCAAATCGAACGTAAGGAACTTCAATAAACAAGAATTAACAACAATCCCTTGATTTTATTTACATTAGAAGGACAACGAACGACCTTAAAAGCATTGAAATGGAATCAAATGAATTAATTTGGATAGAACTTTGATTATTTAGAATAGTGTACAACTCAATCTAATTGACTTGATTTTACTGTAATGAGAACGAGTAAACTTTAACGCATTGTAATAGATTCAAAACAACCAAATCGAACGTAAGGAACTTCAATAAACAAGAATTAACAACAATCCCTTGATTTTATTTACATTCGAACGACAACAAACGACCTTAAAAGCATTGGAATCGAATCAAATGAATTAATACGGATAGAACTTTGATTATTTAGAATAGTGTACAACTCAATCTAATTGACTTAATTTTACTGTAATGAGAACGAGTAAACTTTAACGCATTCTAATAGATTCAAAACAACCAAATCGAACGTAAGGAACTTCAACAAACAAGAATTAACAACAATCCCTTGATTTTATTTACATTCGAACGACAACAAACGACCTTAAAAGCATTGAAATCGAATCAAATGAATTAATTCGGATAGAACTTTGATTATTTAGAATAGTGTACAACTCAATCTAATTGACTTGATTTTACTGTAATGAGAACGAGTAAACTTTAACGCATTCTAATAGATTCAAAACAACCAAATCGAACGTAAGGAACTTCAATAAATAAGAATTAACAACAATCCCTTGATTTTATTTACATTCGAACGACAACAAACGACCTTAAAAGCATTGAAATCGAATCAAATGAATTAATTCGGATAGAACTTTGATTATTTAGAATAGTGTACAACTCAATCTAATTGACTTGATTTTACTGTAATGAGAACGAGTAAACTTTAACGCATTCTAATAGATTCAAAACAACCAAATCGAACGTAAGGAACTTCAATAAACAAGAATTAACAACAATCCCTTGATTTTATTTACATTCGAATGACAACGAACGACCTTAAAAGCATTGAAATCGAATCAAATGAATTAATTCGGATAGAACTTTGATTATTTAGAATAGTGTACAACTCAATCTAATTGACTTGATTTTACTGTAATGAGAACGAGTAAACGTTAACGCATTCTAATAGATTCAAAACAACCAAATCGAACGTAAGGCACTTCAATAAACAAGAATTAACAACAATCCCTTGATTTTATTTACATTCGAACGACAACAAACGACCTTAAAAGCATTGAAATCGAATCAAATGAATTAATTCGGATAGAACTTTGATTATTTAGAATAGTGTACAACTCAATCTAATTGACTTGATTTTACTGTAATGAGAACGAGTAAACTTTAACGCATTCTAATAGATTCAAAACAACCAAATCGAACGTAAGGAACTTCAATAAATAAGAATTAACAACAATCCCTTGATTTTATTTACATTCGAACGACAACAAACGACCTTAAAAGCATTGAAATCGAATCAAATGAATTAATTCGGATAGAACTTTGATTATTTAGAATAGTGTACAACTCAATCTAATTGACTTGATTTTACTGTAATGAGAACGAGTAAACTTTAACGCATTCTAATAGATTCAAAACAACCAAATTGAACGTAAGGAACTTCAATAAACAAGAATTAACAACAATCCCTTGATTTTATTTACATTCGAATGACAACGAACGACCTTAAAAGCATTGAAATCGAATCAAATGAATTAATTCGGATAGAACTTTGATTATTTAGAATAGTGTACAACTCAATCTAATTGACTTGATTTTACTGTATTGAGAACGAGTAAACGTTAACGCATTCTAATAGATTCAAAACAACCAAATCGAACGTAAGGCACTTCAATAAACAAGAATTAACAACAATCCCTTGATTTTATTTACATTCGAATGACAACGAACGACCTTAAAAGCATTGCAATCGAATCAAATGAATTAATTCGGATAGAACTTTGATTATTTAGAATAGTGTACAACTCAATCTAATTGACTTAATTTTACTGTAATGAGAACGAATAAACTTTAACGCATTCTAATAGATTCAAAACAACCAAATCGAACGTAAGGAACTTCAATAAACAAGAATTAACAACAATCCCTTGATTTTATTTACATTCGAACGACAACAAACGACCTTAAAAGCATTGAAATCGAATCAAATGAATTAATTCGGATAGAACTTTGATTATTTAGAATAGTGTACAACTCAATCTAATTGACTTGATTTCACTGTAATGAGAACGAGTAAACTTTAACGCATTCTAATAGATTCAAAACTACCAAATCGAACGTAAGGAACTTCAATAAACAAGAATTAACAACAATCCCTTGATTTTATTTACATTCGAACGACAACAAACGACCTTAAAAGCATTGGAATCGAATCAAATGAATTAATACGGATAGAACTTTGATTATTTAGAATAGTGTACAACTCAATCTAATTGACTTAATTTTACTGTAATGAGAACGAGTAAACTTTAACGCATTCTAATAGATTCAAAACAACCAAATCGAACGTAAGGAACTTCAATAAACAAGAATTAACAACAATCCCTTGATTTTATTTACATTAGAACGACAACAAACGACCTAAAAAGCATTGAAATCGAATCAAATGAATTAATTCGGATAGAACTTTGATTATTTAGAATAGTGTGCAACTCAATCTAATTGACTTGATTTTACTGTAACGAGAACGAGTAAACTTTAACGCATTCTAATAGATTCAAAACATCCAAATCGAACGTAAGGAACTTCAATAAACAAGAATTAACAACAATCCCTTGATTTTATTTACATTCGAATGACAACGAACGACCTTAAAAGCATTGAAATCGAATCAAATGAATTAATTTGGATAGAACTTTGATTATTTAGAATAGTGTACAACTCAATCTAATTGACTTGATTTTACTGTAATGAGGACGAGTAAACTTTAACGCATTCTAATAGATTCAAAACAACCAAATCGAACGTAAGAAACTTCAATATACAAGAATTAACAACAATCCCTTGATTTTATTTACATTCGAATGACAACGAACGACCTTAAAAGCATTGAAATCGAATCAAATGAATTAATTCATATAGAATGAACTTTGATTATTTAGAATAATGTACAACTCAATCTAATTGACTTAATTTGACTGTAATGAGATCGAGTAAACTTTAAAGCATTCCAATAGATTTAAAGCAACCGAATCGGACGTAAGGAACTTCAATAAATAACAATTAACAACAATCCCTTTATTTTGTTTGCATTTGAACGACAACAAATGACCTTAAAGGCGTTCGAATCGAATCAACTGAATTTAGTCGGATAGAATGAACTTTGATTATTTAGAATAGTGTACAACTCAATCTAATTGACTTAATTTTACTGTAATGAGAACGAGTAAACTTTAACGCATTCTAATAGATTCAAAACAACCAAATCGAACGTAAGGAACTTCAATAAACAAGAATTAACAACAATCCCTTGATTTTATTTACATTCGAACGACAACAAACGACCTTAAAAGCATTGAAATCGAATCAAATGAATTAATACGGATAGAACTTTGATTATTTAGAATAGTGTACAACTGAATCTAATTGACTTGATTTGACTGTAATGAGAACGAGTAAACTTTAACGCATTCTAACAGATTCAAAACAACCGAATCGGATGTAAGGAACTGCAATAAATAAGAACTAGTAACAATCCCTTTATTTCGTTTACATTGGAACGACAACAAATGACCTTAAAGGCGTTCGAATCGAATCAACTGAATTCAGTCGGATAGAATGAACTTTGATTATTTAGAATAGTGTACAACTCAATCTAATTGACTTAATTTGACTGTAATGTGAACGAGTAAACTTTAACGCATTCTAATAGATTCAAAACCACCGAATCGGATGTAAGGAACTTAAATAAATAAGAACTAGCAACAATCCCTTGATTTCGTTTACATTCGAACGACAAAGGAGGATGTTAAAGGCATTCAAATCGAATCAAATGAATTGAGTTGGATAGAATGAACTTTGATTATTTAGAATAGTGTACAACTCAATCTAATTGACTTGATTTTACTGTAATGAGAACGAGTAAACTTTAACGCATTCTAATAGATTCAAAACAACTAAATCGAACGTAAGGAACTTCAATAAACAAGAATTAACAACAATCCCTTGATTTTAATTACATTCGAATGACAACGAACGACCTTAAAAGCATTGAAATCGAATCAAATGAATTCAGTCGAATAGAACGAACTTTGATTATTTAGAATAGTGTACAACCCAATCTAATTAACTTGATTTAACAGTAATGAGAACGAGTAAACTTTAACGCATTCTAATAAATTCAAAAAACCCAAATCGGATGTAAGGAACTTCAATAAAGAAGAATTAATACCTATCCCTTGATTTTATTTACATTCGAACGACAAATAACGACCTTAAAAGCATTGAAATCGAATCAAATGAATTAATTCGGATAGAACGAACTTTGATTATTTAGAATAGTGTACAACTCAGTCTAATTGACTTGATTTGACTGTGATAAGAACGAGTAAACTTTAACGCATTCTAATAGATTCAAAACAACCGAATCGGAAGTAAGGAACTTCAATATATAAGAACTAGCAACAATCCATTTATTTCGTTTGCATTGGAACGACAACAAATGACCTTAAAGGCATTCGAATCGAATCAACTGAAGTCAGTCGGATAAAATGAACTTTGATTATTTAGAATAGTGTACAACTCAATCTAATTGACTTAATTTGACTGTAATGTGAACGAGTAAACTTTAACGCATTCTAATAGATTCAAAACCACCGAATCGGATGTAAGGAACTTAAATAAATAAGAACAAGCAATAATCCCTTGATTTCGTTTACATTCGAACGACAAAGGAGGACGTTAAAGGCATTCAAATCGAATCAAATGAATTGAGTTGGATAGAATGAACTTTGATTATTTAGAATAGTGTACAACTCAATCTAATTGACTTGATTTTACTGTAACGAGAACGAGTAAACTTTAACGCATTCCAATAGATTCAAAACAACCAAATCGAACGTAAGGAACTTCAATAAACAAGAATTAACAACAATCCCTTGATTTTATTTACATTCGAATGACAACGAACGACCTTAAAAGCATTGAAATCGAATCAAATGAATTAATTTGGATAGAACTTTGATTATTTAGAATAGTGTACAACTCAATCTAATTGACTTAATTTTACTGTAATGAGAACGAGTAAACTTTAACGCATTCTAATAGATTCAAAACAACCAAATCGAACGTAAGGAACTTCAATAAACAAGAATTAACAACAATCCCTTGATTTTATTTACATTCGAACGACAACAAATGACCTTAAAAGCATTGAAATCGAATCAAATGAATTAATTCGGATAGAACTTTGATTATTTAGAATAGTGTACAACTCAATCTAATTGACTTAATTTTACTGTAATGAGAACGAGTAAACTTTAACGCATTCTAATAGATTCAAAACAACCAAATCGAACGTAAGGAACTTCAATAAACAAGAATTAACAACAATCCCTTGATTTTATTTACATTCGAAGGACAACGAACGACCTTAAAAGCATTGAAATCGAATCAAATGAATTAATTCGGATAGAACTTTGATTATTTAGAATAGTGTACAACTCAATCTAATTGACTTAATTTTACTGTAATGAGAACGAGTAAACTTTAACGCATTCTAATAGATTCAAAACAACCAAATCGAATGTAAGGAACTTCAATAAACAAGAATTAACAACAATCCCTTGATTTTATTTACATTCGAACGACAACAAACGACCTTAAAAGCATTGAAATCGAATCAAATGAATTAATTCGGATAGAACTTTGATTATTTAGAATAGTGTACAACTCAATCTAATTGACTTGATTTTACTGTAATGAGAACGAGTAAACTTTAACGCATTCTAATAGATTCAAAACAACCAAATCGAACGTAAGGAACTTCAATAAACAAGAATTAACAACAATCCCTTGATTTTATTTACATTCGAACGACAACAAATGACCTTAAAAGCATTGAAATCGAATCAAATGAATTAATTCGGATAGAACTTTGATTATTTAGAATAGTGTACAACTCAATCTAATTGACTTAATTTTACTGTAATGAGAACGAGTAAACTTTAACGCATTCTAATAGATTCAAAACAACCAAATCGAACGTAAGGAACTTCAATAAACAAGAATTAACAACAATCCCTTGATTTTATTTACATTCGAACGACAACAAACGACCTTAAAAGCATTGAAATCGAATCAAATGAATTAATTCGGATAGAACTTTGATTATTTAGAATAGTGTACAACTCAATCTAATTGACTTGATTTTACTGTAATGAGAACGAGTAAACTTTAACGCATTCTAATAGATTCAAAACAACCAAATCGAACGTAAGGAACTTCAATAAACAAGAATTAACAACAATCCCTTGATTTTATTTACATTCGAATGACAACGAACGACCTTGAAAGCATTGCAATAGAATCAAATGAATTAATTCGGATAGAACTTTGATTATTTAGAATAGTGTACAACTCAATCTAATTGACTTAATTTTACTGTAATGAGAACGAATAAACTTTAACGCATTCTAATAGATTCAAAACAACCAAATCGAACGTAAGGAACTTCAATAAACAAGAATTAACAACAATCCCTTGATTTTATTTACATTCGAACGACAACAAACGACCTTAAAAGCATTGAAATCGAATCAAATGAATTAATTCGGATAGAACTTTGATTATTTAGAATAGTGTACAACTCAATCTAATTGACTTGATTTTACTGTAATGAGAACGAGTAAACTTTAACGCATTCTAATAGATTCAAAACAACCAAATCGAACGTAAGGAACTTCAATAAACAAGAATTAACAACAATCCCTTGATTTTATTTACATTCGAACGACAACAAACGACCTTAAAAGCATTGGAATCGAATCAAATGAATTAATACGGATAGAACTTTGATTATTTAGAATAGTGTACAACTCAATCTAATTGACTTGATTTTACTGTAATGAGAACGAGTAAACTTTAACGCATTCTAATAGATTCAAAACAACCAAATCGAACGTAAGGAACTTCAATAAACAAGAATTAACAACAATCCCTTGATTTTATTTACATTCGAATGACAACGAACGACCTTAAAAGCATTGAAATCGAATCAAATGAATTAATTCGGATAGAACTTTGATTATTTAGAATAGTGTACAACTCAATCTAATTGACTTAATTTTACTGTAATGAGAACGAGTAAACTTTAACGCATTCTAATAGATTCAAAACAACCAAATCGAACGTAAGGAACTTCAATAAACAAGAATTAACAACAATCCCTTGATTTTATTTACATTCGAACGACAACAAACGACCTTAAAAGCATTGAAATCGAATCAAATGAATTAATTCGGATAGAACTTTGATTATTTAGAATAGTGTACAACTCAATCTAATTGACTTGATTTTACTGTAATGAGAACGAGTAAACTTTAACGCATTCTAATAGATTCAAAACAACCAAATCGAACGTAAGGAACTTCAATAAACAAGAATTAACAACAATCCCTTGATTTTATTTACATTCGAACGACAACAAACGACCTTAAAAGCATTGGAATCGAATCAAATGAATTAATACGGATAGAACTTTGATTATTTAGAATAGTGTACAACTCAATCTAATTGACTTAATTTTACTGTAATGAGAACGAGTAAACTTTAACGCATTCTAATAGATTCAAAACAACCAAATCGAACGTAAGGAACTTCAATAAACAAGAATTAACAACAATCCCTTGATTTTATTTACATTCGAACGACAACAAACGACCTTAAAAGCATTGAAATCGAATCAAATGAATTAATTCGGATAGAACTTTGATTATTTAGAATAGTGTACAACTCAATCTAATTGACTTGATTTTACTGTAATGAGAACGAGTAAACTTTAACGCATTCTAATAGATTCAAAACAACCAAATCGAACGTAAGGAACTTCAATAAACAAGAATTAACAACAATCCCTTGATTTTATTTACATTCGAACGACAACAAACGACCTTAAAAGCATTGGAATCGAATCAAATGAATTAATACGGATAGAACTTTGATTATTTAGAATAGTGTACAACTCAATCTAATTGACTTAATTTTACTGTAATGAGAACGAGTAAACTTTAACGCATTCTAATAGATTCAAAACAACCAAATCGAACGTAAGGAACTTCAATAAACAAGAATTAACAACAATCCCTTGATTTTATTTACATTCGAACGACAACAAACGACCTTAAAAGCATTGAAATCGAATCAAATGAATTAATTCGGATAGAACTTTGATTATTTAGAATAGTGTACAACTCAATCTAATTGACTTGATTTTACTGTAATGAGAACGAGTAAACTTTAACGCATTCTAATAGATTCAAAACAACCAAATCGAACGTAAGGAACTTCAATAAACAAGAATTAACAACAATCCCTTGATTTTATTTACATTCGAATGACAACGAACGACCTTAAAAGCATTGCAATCGAATCAAATGAATTAATTCGGATAGAACTTTGATTATTTAGAAAAGTGTACAACTCAATCTAATTGACTTAATTTTACTGTAATGAGAACGAGTAAACTTTAACGCATTCTAATAGATTCAAAACAACCAAATTGAACGTAAGGAACTTCAATAAACAAGAATTAACAACAATCCCTTGATTTTATTTACATTCGAACGACAACAAACGACCTTAAAAGCATTGAAATCGAATCAAATGAATTAATTCGGATAGAACTTTGATTATTTAGAATAGTGTACAACTCAATCTAATTGACTTGATTTTACTGTAATGAGAACGAGTAAACTTTAACGCATTCTAATAGATTCAAAACTACCAAATCGAACGTAAGGAACTTCAATAAACAAGAATTAACAACAATCCCTTGATTTTATTTACATTCGAACGACAACAAACGACCTTAAAAGCATTGGAATCGAATCAAATGAATTAATACGGATAGAACTTTGATTATTTAGAATAGTGTACAACTCAATCTAATTGACTTAATTTTACTGTAATGAGAACGAGTAAACTTTAACGCATTCTAATAGATTCAAAACAACCAAATCGAACGTAAGGAACTTCAATAAACAAGAATTAACAACAGTCCCTTGATTTTATTTACATTCGAACGACAACAAACGACCTTAAAAGCATTGAAATCGAATCAAATGAATTAATTCGGATAGAACTTTGATTATTTAGAATAGTGTACAACTCAATCTAATTGACTTGATTTGACTGTAATGAGAACGAGTAAACTTTAACGCATTCTAACAGATTCAAAACAACCGAATCGGATGTAAGGAACTGCAATAAATAAGAACTAGTAACAATCCCTTTATTTCGTTTACATTGGAACGACAACAAATGACCTTAAAGGCGTTCGAATCGAATCAACTGAATTCAGTCGGATAGAATGAACTTTGATTATTTAGAATAGTGTACAACTCAATCTAATTGACTTAATTTGACTGTAATGTGAACGAGTAAACTTTAACGCATTCTAATAGATTCAAAACCACCGAATCGGATGTAAGGAACTTAAATAAATAAGAACTAGCAATAATCCCTTGATTTCGTTTACATTCGAACGACAAAGGAGGACGTTAAAGGCATTCAAATTGAATCAAATGAATTGAGTTGGATAGAATGAACTTTGATTATTTAGAATAGTGTACAACTCAATCTAATTGACTTGATTTTACTGTAATGAGAACGAGTAAACTTTAACGCATTCTAATAGATTCGAAACAACTAAATCGAACGTAAGGAACTTCAATAAACAAGAATTAACAACAATCCCTTGATTTTAATTACATTCGAATGACAACGAACGACCTTAAAAGCATTGAAATCGAATCAAATGAATTCAGTCGAATAGAACGAACTTTGATTATTTAGAATAGTGTACAACTCAATTTAATTAACTTGATTAAACAGTAATGAGAACGAGTAAACTTTAACGCATTCTAATAAATTCAAAAAACCCAAATCGGATGTAAGGAACTTCAATAAACAAGAATTAATACCTATCCCTTGATTTTATTTACATTCGAACGACAAATAACGACCTTAAAAGCATTGAAATCGAATCAAATGAATTAATTCGGATAGAACGAACTTTGATTATTTAGAAAAGTATACAACCCAGTCTAATTGACTTAATTTGACTGTAATAAGAACGAGTAAACTTTAACGCATTCTAATAGATTCAAAACAACCGAATCGGAAGTAAAGAATTCAATATATAAGAACTAGCAACAATCCCTTTATTTCGTTTGCATTGGAAAAACTTTAACGCATTCTAATAGATTCAAAACAACCAAATCGGATGTAAGGAACTTCAATAAACTAGAATTAACAACTATCCCTTGATTTTATTTACATTCGAATGACAACAAACGACCTTAAAAGCATCGAAATCGAATCAAATGAATTCGGTCGGATAGAATGAACTTTGATTATTTAGAATAGTGTACAACTCAATCTAATTGACTTGATTTTACAGTAATGAGAACGAGTAAACTTTAACGCATTCTAATAGATTCAAAACAACCAAATCGGATGTAAGGAACTTCAATAAACTAGAATTAACAACTATCCCTTGATTTTATTTACATTCGAATGACAACCAACGACCTTAAAAGCATTGAAATTGAATCAAATGAATTAATTCCGATAGAACTTTGATTATTTAGAATAGTGTACAACTCAATCTAATTGACTTAATTTTACTGTAATGAGAACGAGTAAACTTTAACGCATTCTAATAGATTCAAAACAACCAAATCGAACGTAAGGAACTTCAATAAACAAGAATTAACAACAATCACTTGATTTTATTTACATTCGAATGACAACCAACGACCTTAAAAGCATTGAAATCGAATCAAATGAATTAATTCGGATAGAACTTTGATTATTTAGAATAGTGTACAACTCAATCTAATTGACTTAATTTTACTGTAATGAGAACGAGTAAACTTTAACGCATTCTAATAGATTCAAAACAACCAAATCGAACGTAAGGAACTTCAATAAACAAGAATTAACAACAATCCCTTGATTTTATTTACATTCGAATGACAACGAACGACCTTAAAAGCATTGAAATCGAATCAAATGAATTAATTTGGATAGAACTTTGATTATTTAGAATAGTGTACAACTCAATCTAATTGACTTGATTTTACTGTAATGAGAACGAGTAAACTTTAACGCATTCTAATAGATTCAAAACAACCAAATCGAACGTAAGGAACTTCAATAAACAAGAATTAACAACAATTCCTTGATTTTATATACATTCGAACGACAACAAATGACCTTAAAAGCATTGAAATCGAATCAAATGAATTAATTCGGATAGAACGAACTTTGATTATTTAGAATAGTGTAGAACTCAATCTAATTGACTTGATTTGACTGTAATGAGAACGAGTAAACTTTAACGCATTCTAAAAGATTCAAAACAACCGAATCGGATGTAAGAAACTTCAATAAATAAGAACTAGCAACAATCCCTTTATTTCGTTTCCATTGGTACGACAATAAATGACCTTAAAGGCGTTCGAATCGAATCAACTGAACTCAGTCGGATAGAATGAACTGTGATTATTTAGAATAGTGTACAACTAATCTAATTGACTTAATTTGACTGTAATGTGAACGAGTAAACTTTAACGCATTCCAATAGATTCAAAACAACCGAATCGGACGTAAGGAACTTCAATAAATAAGAACTAGCAATAATTCCTTGCTTTCGTTTACATTCGAACGACAAAGGAGGACGTTAAAGGCATACAAATTGAATCAAATGAATTGAGTTGGATAGAATGAACTTTAATTATTTAGAATAGTGTACAACTCAATCTAATTGACTTGATTTTACTGTAATGAGAACGAGTAAACTTTAACGCATTCTAATAGATTCAAAACAACCAAATCGAACGTAAGGAACTTCAATAAACAAGAATTAACAACAATCCCTTGATTTTATTTACATTCGAACGACAACAAACGACCTTAAAAGCATTGGAATCGAATCAAATGAATTAATACGGATAGAACTTTGATTATTTAGAATAGTGTACAACTCAATCTAATTGACTTAATTTTACTGTAATGAGAACGTGTAAACTTTAACGCATTCTAATAGATTCAAAACAACCAAATCGAACGTAAGGAACTTCAATAAACAAGAATTAACAACAATCCCTTGATTTTATTTACATTCGAACGACAACAAACGACCTTAAAAGCATTGAAATCGAATCAAATGAATTAATTCGGATAGAACTTTGATTATTTAGAATAGTGTACAACTCAATCTAATTGACTTGATTTTACTGTAATGAGAACGAGTAAACTTTAACGCATTCTAATAGATTCAAAACAACCAAATCGAACGTAAGGAACTTCAATAAACAAGAATTAACAACAATCCCTTGATTTTATTTACATTCGAATGACAACGAACGACCTTAAAAGCATTGAAATCGAATCAAATGAATTAATTTGGATAGAACTTTGATTATTTACACTAGTGTACAACTCAATCTAATTGAGTTGATTTGACTGTAATGAGAACGAGTAAACTTTAACGCATTCTAATAGATTCAAAACAACCAAATCGAACGTAAGGAACTTCAATAAACAAGAATTAACAACAATCCCTTGATTTTATTTACATTCGAACGACAACAAACGACCTTAAAAGCATTGAAATCGAATCAAATGAATTAATACGGATAGAACTTTGATTATTTAGAATAGTGTACAACTCAATCTAATTGACTTGATTTGACTGTAATGAGAACGAGTAAACTTTAACGCATTCTAACAGATTCAAAACAACCGAATCGGATGTAAGGAACTGCAATAAATAAGAACTAGTAACAATCCCTTTATTTCGTTTACATTGGAACGACAACAAATGACCTTAAAGGCGTTCGAATCGAATCAACTGAATTCAGTCGGATAGAATGAACTTTGATTATTTAGAATAGTGTACAACTCAATCTAATTGACTTAATTTGACTGTAATGTGAACGAGTAAACTTTAACGCATTCTAATAGATTCAAAACCACCGAATCGGATGTAAGGAACTTAAATAAATAAGAACTAGCAATAATCCCTTGATTTCGTTTACATTCGAACGACAAAGGAGGACGTTAAAGGCATTCAAATCGAATCAAATGAATTGAGTTGGATAGAATGAACTTAGATTATTTAGAATAGTGTACAACTCAATCTAATTGACTTGATTTTACTGTAATGAGAACGAGTAAACTTTAACGCATTCTAATAGATTCAAAACAACTAAATCGAACGTAAGGAACTTCAATGAACAAGAATTAACAACAATCCCTTGATTTTAATTACATTCGAATGACAACGAACGACCTTAAAAGCATTGAAATCGAATCAAATGAATTCAGTCGAATAGAACGAACTTTGATTATTTAGAATAGTGTACAACTCAATCTAATTAACTTGATTTAACAGTAATGAGAACGAGTAAACTTTAACGCATTCTAATAAATTCAAAAAACCCAAATCGGATGTAAGGAACTTCAATAAACAAGAATTAATACCTATCCCCTGATTTTATTTACATTCGAACGACAAATAACGACCTTAAAAGCATTGAAATCGAATCAAATGAATTAATTCGGATAGAACGAACTTTTATTATTTAGAATAGTGTACAACTCAGTCTAATTGACTTGATTTGACTGTAATAAGAACGAGTAAACTTTAACGCATTCTAATAGATTCAAAACAACCGAATCGGAAGTAAGGAACTTCAATATATAAGAACTAGCAACAATCCCTTTATTTCGTTTGCATTGGAACGACAACAAATGACCTTAAAGGCGTTCGAATCGAATCAACTGAAGTCAGTCGGATAGAATGAACTTTGATTATTTAGAATAGTGTACAACTCAATCTAATTGGCTTAATTTTACTGTAATGAGAACGAGTAAACTTTAACGCATTCTAATAGATTCAAAACAACCAAATCGAACGTAAGGAACTTCAATAAACAAGAATTAACAACAATCCCTTGATTTTATTTACATTCGAATGACAACGAACGACCTTAAAAGCATTGAAATCGAATCAAATGAATTAATTGGGATAGAACTTTCATTATTTAGAATAGTGTACAACTCAATCTAATTGACTTGATTTTACTGTAATGAGAACGAGTAAACTTTAACGCATTCTAATAGATTCAAAACAACCAAATCGAACGTAAGGAACTTCAATAAACAAGAATTAACAACAATCCCTTGATTTTATTTACATTCGAATGACAACGAACGACCTTAAAAGCATTGAAATCGAATCAAATGAATTCATTCGAATAGAACGAACTTTGATTATTTAGAATAGTGTACAACTCAATCTAATTGACTTGATTTTACAGTAATGAGAACGAGTAAACTTTAACGCATTCTAATAGATTCAAAACAACCAAATCGGATGTAAGGAACTTCAATAAACTAGAATTAACAACTATCCCTTGATTTTATTTACATTCGAATGACAACAAACGACCTTAAAAGCATCGAAATCGAATCAAATGAATTCGGTCGGATAGAATGAACTTTGATTATTTAGAATAATGTACAACTCAATCTAATTAACTTGATTTTCCAGTAATGAGAACGAGTAAACTTTAACGCATTCTAATAAATTCAAAAAACCCAAATCGGATGTAAGGAACTTCAATAAACTAGAATTAACAACTATCCCTTGATTTTATTTACATTCGAATGACAACAAACGACCTTAAAAGCATTGAAATCGAATCAAATGAATTAATTCGGATAGAACTTTGATTATTTAGAATAGTGTACAACTCAATCTAATTGACTTGATTTTACTGTAATGAGAACGAGTAAACTATAACGCATTCTAATAGATTCAAAACAACCAAATCGAACGTAAGGAACTTCAATAAACAAGAATTAACAACAATCCCTTGATTTTATTTACATTCGAATGACAACGAACGACCTTAAAAGCATTGAAATCGAATCAAATGAATTCATTCGAATAGAACGAACTTTGATTATTTAGAATAGTGTACAACTCAATCTAATTGACTTGATTTTACAGTAATGAGAACGAGTAAACTTTAACGCATTCTAATAGATTCAAAACAACCAAATCGGATGTAAGGAACTTCAATAAACTAGAATTAACAACTATCCCTTGATTTTATTTACATTCGAATGACAACCAACGACCTTAAAAGCATTGAAATCGAATCAAATGAATTAATTCAGATAGAACTTTGATTATTTAGAATAGTGTACAACTCAATCTAATTGACTTAGTTTTACTGTAATGAGAACGAGTAAACTTTAACGCATTCTAATAGATTGAAAAGAACCAAATCGAACGTAAGGAACTTCAATAAACAAGAATTAACGACAATCACTTGATTTTATTTACATTCGAATGACAACCAACGACCTTAAAAGCATTGAAATCGAATCAAATGAATTAATTTGGATAGAACTTTGATTATTTAGAATAGTGTACAACTCAATCTAATTGACTTAATTTTACTGTAATGAGAACGAGTAAACTTTAACGCATTCTAATAGATTCAAAACAACCAAATCGAACGTAAGGAACTTCAATAAACAAGAATTAACAACAATCCCTTGATTTTATTTACATTCGAATGACAACGAACGACCTTAAAAGCATTGAAATCGAATCAAATGAATTAATTGGGATAGAACTTTCATTATTTAGAATAGTGTACAACTCAATCTAATTGACTTGATTTTACTGTAATGAGAACGAGTAAACTTTAACGCATTCTAATAGATTCAAAACAACCAAATCGAACGTAAGGAACTTCAATAAACAAGAATTAACAACAATCCCTTGATTTTATTTACATTCGAATGACAACGAACGACCTTAAAAGCATTGAAATCGAATCAAATGAATTCATTCGAATAGAACGAACTTTGATTATTTAGAATAGTGTACAACTCAATCTAATTGACTTGATTTTACAGTAATGAGAACGAGTAAACTTTAACGCATTCTAATAGATTCAAAACAACCAAATCGGATGTAAGGAACTTCAATAAACTAGAATTAACAACTATCCCTTGATTTTATTTACATTCGAATGACAACCAACGACCTTAAAAGCATTGAAATCGAATCAAATGAATTAATTCAGATAGAACTTTGATTATTTAGAATAGTGTACAACTCAATCTAATTGACTTAGTTTTACTGTAATGAGAACGAGTAAACTTTAACGCATTCTAATAGATTGAAAAGAACCAAATCGAACGTAAGGAACTTCAATAAACAAGAATTAACGACAATCACTTGATTTTATTTACATTCGAATGACAACCAACGACCTTAAAAGCATTGAAATCGAATCAAATGAATTAATTTGGATAGAACTTTGATTATTTAGAATAGTGTACAACTCAATCTAATTGACTTAATTTTACTGTAATGAGAACGAGTAAACTTTAACGCATTCTAATAGATTCAAAACAACCAAATCGAACGTAAGGAACTTCAATAAACAAGAATTAACAACAATCCCTTGATTTTATTTACATTCGAATGACAACGAACGACCTTAAAAGCATTGAAATCGAATCAAATGAATTAATTGGGATAGAACTTTCATTATTTAGAATAGTGTACAACTCAATCTAATTGACTTGATTTTACTGTAATGAGAACGAGTAAACTTTAACGCATTCTAATAGATTCAAAACAACCAAATCGAACGTAAGGAACTTCAATAAACAAGAATTAACAACAATCCCTTGATTTTATTTACATTCGAATGACAACGAACGACCTTAAAAGCATTGAAATCGAATCAAATGAATTCAGTCGAATAGAACGAACTTTGATTATTTAGAATTGTGTACAACTCAATCTAATTGACTTGATTTTACAGTAATGAGAACGAATAAACTTTAACGCATTCTAATAGATTCAAAACAACCAAATCGGATGTAAGGAACTTCAATAAACTAGAATTAACCACTATCCCTTGATTTTATTTACATTCGAATGACAACCAACGACCTTAAAAGAATTGAAATCGAATCAAATGAATTAATTCGGATAGAACTTTGATTATTTAGAATAGTGTACAACTCAATCTAATTGACTTAATTTTACTGCAATGAGAACGAGTAAACTTTAACGCATTCTAATAAATTCAAAAAACCCGAAATCGGATGTAAGGAACTTCAATAAACTAGAATTAACAACTATCCCTTGATTTTATTTACATTCGAATGACAACAAACGTCCTTAAAAGCATTGAAATCGAATCAAATGAATTAATTCGGATAGAACTTTGATTATTTAGAATAGTGTACAACTCAATCTAATTGACTTGATTTTACTGTAATGAGAACGAGTAAACTTTAACGCATTCTAATAGATTCAAAACAACCAAATCGAACATAAGGAACTTCAATAAACAAGAATTAACAACAATCCCTTGATTTTATTTACATTCGAATGACAACGAACGACCTTAAAAGCATTGAAATCGAATCAAATGAATTCAGTCGAATAGAACGAACTTTGATTATTTAGAATAGTGTACAACTCAATCTAATTGACTTGATTTTACAGTAATGAGAACGAGTAAACTTTAACGCATTCTAATAGATTCAAAACAACCAAATCGGATGTAAGGAACTTCAATAAACTAGAATTAACAACTATCCCTTGATTTTATTTACATTCGAATGACAACCAACGACCTTAAAAGCATTGAAATCGAATCAAATGAATTAATTCAGATAGAACTTTGATTATTTAGAATAGTGTACAACTCAATCTAATTGACTTAGTTTTACTGTAATGAGAACGAGTAAACTTTAACGCATTCTAATAGATTGAAAACAACCAAATCGAACGTAAGGAACTTCAATAAACAAGAATTAACGACAATCACTTGATTTTATTTACATTCGAATGACAACCAACGACCTTAAAAGCATTGAAATCGAATCAAATGAATTAATTCGGATAGAACTTTGAATATTTAGAATAGTGTACAACTCAATCTAATTGACTTAATTTTACTGTAATGAGAACGAGTAAACTTTAACGCATTCTAATAGATTCAAAACAACCAAATCGAACGTAAGGAACTTCAATAAACAAGAATTAACAACAATCCCTTGATTTTATTTACATTCGAATGACAACGAACGACCTTAAAAGCATTGAAATCGAATCAAATGAATTAATTGGGATAGAACTTTCATTATTTAGAATAGTGTACAACTCAATCTAATTGACTTGATTTTACTGTAATGAGAACGAGTAAACTTTAACGCATTCTAATAGATTCAAAACAACCAAATCGAACGTAAGGAACTTCAATAAACAAGAATTAACAACAATCCCTTGATTTTATTTACATTCGAATGACAACGAACGACCTTAAAAGCATTGAAATCGAATCAAATGAATTCAGTCGAATAGAACGAACTTTGATTATTTAGAATTGTGTACAACTCAATCTAATTGACTTGATTTTACAGTAATGAGAACGAGTAAACTTTAACGCATTCTAATAGATTCAAAACAACCAAATCGGATGTAAGGAACTTCAATAAACTAGAATTAACCACTATCCCTTGATTTTATTTACATTCGAATGACAACCAACGACCTTAAAAGAATTGAAATCGAATCAAATGAATTAATTCGGATAGAACTTTGATTATTTAGAATAGTGTACAACTCAATCTAATTGACTTAATTTTACTGCAATGAGAACGAGTAAAATTTAACGCATTCTAATAGATTCAAAACAACCAAATCGAACGTAAGGAACTTCAATAAACAAGAATTAACAACAATCACTTGATTTTATTTACATTCAAATGACAACCAACGACCTTAAAAGCATTGAAATCGAATCAAATGAATTAATTCGGATAGAACTTTGATTATTTAGAATAGTGTACAACTCAATCTAATTGACTTAATTTTACTGTAATGAGAACGAGTAAACTTTAACGCATTCTAATAGATTCAAAACAACCAAATCGAACGTAAGGAACTTCAATAAACAAGAATTAACAACAATCTCTTGATTTTATTTACATTCGAAGGACAACGAACGACCTTAAAAGCATTGAAATCGAATCAAATGAATTAATTCGGATAGAACGAACTTTGATTATTTAGAATGGTGTACAACTCAATCTAATTGACTTGATTTGACTGTAATGAGAACGAGTAAACTTTAACGCATTCTAAAAGATTCAAAACAACCGAATCGGATGTAAGAAACTTCAATAAATAAGAACTAGCAACAATCCCTTTATTTCGTTTCCATTGGTACGACAATAAATGACCTTAAAGGCGTTCGAATCGAATCAACTGAGCTTAGTCGGACAGAATGAACTGTGATTATTTAGAATAGTGTACAACTAATCTAATTGACTTAATTTGACTGTAATGTGAACGAGTAAACTTTAACGCATTCCAATAGATTCAAAACAACCGAATCGGACGTAAGGAACTTCAATAAATAAGAACTAGCAACAATTCCTTGATTTCTTTTACATTCGAACGACAACGGATGACGTTAAAGGCATTCAAATCGAATCAAATGAATTGAGTTGGATAGAATGAACTTTCATTATTTAGAATAGTGTACAACTCAATCTAATTGACTTGATTTTACTGTAATGAGAACGAGTAAACTTTAACGCATTCTAATAGATTCAAAACAACCAAATCGAACGTAAGGAACTTCAATAAACAAGAATTAACAACAATCCCTTGATTTTATTTACATTCGAATGACAACGAACGACCTTAAAAGCATTGAAATTGAATCAAATGAATTAATTCGGATAGAACTTTGATTATTTAGAATAGTGTACAACTCAAAATAATTGACTTAATTTTACTGTAATGAGAACGAGTAAACTTTAACGCATTCTAAGAGATTCAAAACAACCAAATCGAACGTAAGGAACTTCAATAAACAAGAATTAACAACAATCACTTGATTTTATTTACATTCGAATGACAACCAACGACCTTAAAAGAATTGAAATCGAATCAAATGAATTAATTCGGATAGAACTTTCATTATTTAGAATAGTGTACAACTCAATCTAATTGACTTGATTTTACTGTAATGAGAACGAGTAAACTTTAACGCATTCTAATAGATTCAAAACAACCAAATCGAACGTAAGGAACTTCAATAAACAAGAATTAACAACAATCACTTGATTTTATTTACATTCAAATGACAACCAACGACCTTAAAAGCATTGAAATCGAATCAAATGAATTAATTCGGATAGAACTTTGATTATTTAGAATAGTGTACAACTCAATCTAATTGACTTAATTTTACTGTAATGAGAACGAGTAAACTTTAACGCATTCTAATAGATTCAAAACAACCAAATCGAACGTAAGGAACTTCAATAAACAAGAATTAACAACAATCCCTTAATTTTATTTACATTCGAATGACAACGAACGACCTTAAAAGCATTGAAATCGAATCAAATGAATTAATTCGGATAGAACGAACTTTGATTATTTAGAATAGTGTACAACTCAATCTAATTGACTTGATTTGACTGTAATGAGAACGAGTAAACTTTAACGCATTCTAAAAGATTCAAAACAACCGAATCGGATGTAAGAAACTTCAATAAATAAGAACTAGCAACAATCCCTTTATTTCGTTTCCATTGGTACGACAATAAATGACCTTAAAGGCGTTCGAATCGAATCAACTGAACTCAGTCGGATAGAATGAACTTTGATTATTTAGAATAGTGTACAACTAATCTAATTGACTTAATTTGACTGTAATGTGAACGAGTAAACTTTAACGCATTCCAATAGATTCAAAACAACCGAATCGGACGTAAGGAACTTCAATAAATATGAACTAGCAACAATTCCTTGATTTCTTTTACATTCGAACGACAACGGATGACGTTAAAGGCATTCAAATCGAATCAAATGAATTGAGTTGGATAGAATGAACTTTCATTATTTAGAATAGTGTACAACTCAATCTAATTGACTTGATTTTACTGTAATGAGAACGAGTAAACTTTAACGCATTCTAATAGATTCAAAACAACCAAATCAAATGTAAGGAACTTCAATAAACAAGAATTAACAACAATCCCTTGATTTTATTTACATTCGAATGACAACGAACGACCTTAAAACCATTGAAATCGAATCAAATGAATTAATTCGGATAGAACTTTGATTATTTAGAATAGTGTACAACTCAATCTAATTGACTTGATTTTACTATAATGAGAACGAGTAAACTTTAACGCATTCTAATAGATTCAAAACAACCAAATCGGATGTAAGGAACTTCAATAAACTAGAATTAACAACTATCCCTTGATTTTATTTACATTCGAACGACAACAAACGACCTTAAAAGCATTGAAATCGAATCAAATGAATTAATTCGGATAGAACTTTGATTATTTAGAATAGTGTACAACTCAATCTAATTGACTTGATTTTACTGTAATGAGAACGAGTAAACTTTAACGCATTCTAACAGATTCAAAACAACCAAATCGAACGTAAAGAACTTCAATAAACAAGAATTAACAAAAATCCCTTGATTTTATTTACATTCGAACGACAACGAACGACCTTAAAAGCATTGAAATCGAATCAAATGAATTAATTCGGATAGAACTTTGATTATTTAGAATCGTGTACAACTCAATTTAATTGACTTGATTTGACTGTAATGAGAACGAGTAAACTTTAACGCATTCTAATAGATTCAAAACAACCGTAACAGATGTAAGGAACTTCAATAAATAAGAACTAGCAACAATCCCTTTATTTCGTTTGCATTGGAACGATAACAAATGACCTTAAAGGCGTTCGAATCGAATCAACTGAATTCAGTCGGATAGAATGAACTTTGATTATTTAGAATAGTGTGCAACTCAATCTAATTGACTTAATTTGACTGTAATGTGAACGAATAAACTTTAACGCATTCCAATAGATTCAAAACAACCGAATCAGACGTAAGGAACTTCAATAAATAAGAACTAACAACAATCCCTTGATTTCGTTTGCATACGAATGACAACGGATGACGGTAAAGGCATTCAAATCGAATCAAATGAATTGAGTTGAATAGAATGAACTTTGATTATTTAGAATAGTGTACAACTCAATCTAATTGACTTGATTTTACTGTAATGAGAACGTGTAAACTTTAACGCATTCTAAAAGATTCAAAACAACCAAATCGGATGTAAGGAATTTTCAATAAACAAGAATTAACACAATCCCTTGATTTTATATACATTCGAACGACAACGAACGACCTTAAAAGCGTTGAAATCGAATCAAATGAATTCATTCGAATAGAACGAACTTTGATTATTTAGAATAGTGTACAACTCAATCTAATTGACTTGATTTTACAGTAATGAGAACGAGTAAACTTTAACGCATTCTAATAGATTCAAAACAACCAAATCGGATGTAAGGAACTTCAATAAACTAGAATTAACAACTATCCCTTGATTTTATTTACATTCGAATGACAACAAACGACCTTAAAAGCATTGAAATCGAATCAAATTAATTAATTCGGATAGAACTTTGATTATTTAGAATAGTGTACAACTCAATCTAATTGACTTGATTTTACTGTAATGAGAACGAGTAAACTTTAACGCATTCTAACAGATTCAAAACAACCAAATCGAACGTAAAGAACTTCAATAAACAAGAATTAACAAAAATCCCTTGATTTTATTTACATTCGAACGACAACGAACGACCTTAAAAGCATTGAAATCGAATCAAATGAATTAATTCGGATAGAACTTTGATTATTTAGAATCGTGTACAACTCAATTTAATTGACCTGATTTGACTGTAATGAGAACGAGTAAACTTTAACGCATTCTAATAGATTCAAAACAACCGAATCGGATGTAAGGAACTGCAATAAATAAGAACTAGTAACAATCCCTTTATTTCGTTTACATTGGAAAGACAACAAATGACCTTAAAGGCGTTCGAATCCAATCAACTGAATTCAGTCGGATAGAATGAACTTTGATTATTTAGAATAGTGTACAACTCAATCTAATTGACTTAATTTGACTGTAATGTGAACGAGTAAACTTTAACGCATTCTAATAGATTCAAAACCACCGAATCGGATGTAAGGAACTCAAATAAATAAGAACTAGCAATAATCCCTTGATTTCGTTTACATTTGAACGACAAAGGAGGACTTTAAAGGTATTCAAATCGAATCAAATGAATTGAGTTGGATAGAATGAACTTTGATTATTTAGAATAGTGTACAACTCAACCTAATTGACTTAATTTTACTGTAATGTGAACGAATAAAATTTAACGCATTCCAATAGATCCAAAATAACTGAATCGGACGTAAGGAACTTCAATAAACAAGAATTAACAACAATCCCTTGATTTTATTAACATTCGAATGACAACGAACGACCTTAAAAGCATTGAAATCGAATCAAATGAATTCAGTCGAATAGAACGAACTTTGATTATTTAGAATAGTGTACAACTCAATCTAATTAACTTGATTTAACAGTAATGAGAACGAGTAAACTTTAACGCATTCTAATAAATTCAAAAAACCCAAATCGGATGTAAGTAACTTCAATAAACAAGAATTAATACCTATCCCTTGATTTTATTTACATTCGAACGACAAATAACGACCTTAAAAGCATTGAAATCGAATCAAATGAATTAATTCGGATAGAACGAACTTTGATTATTTAGAATAGTGTACAACTCAGTCTAATTGACTTGATTTGACTGTAATAAGAACGAGTAAACTTTAACGCATTCTAATAGATTCAAAACAACCGAATCGGAAGTAAGGAACTTCAATATATAAGAACTAGCAACAATCCCTTTATTTCGTTTGCATTTGAACGACAACAAATGACCTTAAAGGCGTTCGAATCGAATCAACTGAATTCAGTCGGATAGAATGAACTTTGATTATTTAGAATAGTGTACAACTCAATCTAATTGGCTTAATTTGACTGTAATGTGAACGAATAAACTTTAACGCATTCCAATAGATTCAAAACAACTGAATCGGACGTAAGGAACTTCAATAAATAAGAACTAACAACAATCCCTTGATTTCGTTTGCATACGAACGACAACGGATGACGGTAAAGGCATTCAAATCGAATCAAATGAATTGAGTTGGATAGAATGAACTTTGATTATTTAGAATAGTGTACAACTCAATCTAATTGACTTGATTTGACTGTAATGAGAACGAGTAAACTTTAACTCATTCTAAAAGATTCAAAACAACCGAATCGGATGTAAGAAACTTCAATAAATAAGAACTAGCAACAATCCCGTTATTTTGTTTCCATTGGAACGACAATAAATGACCTTAAAGGCGTTCAAATCGAATCAACTGAACTCAGTCGGATAGACTGAACTGTGATTATTTAGAATAGCGTACAACTAATCTCATTGACTTAATTTGACTGTAATGTGAACGAGTAAACTTTAACGCATTCCAATAGATTCAAAACAACCGAATCGGACGTAAGGAACTTCAATAAATAAGAACTAGCAACAATTCCTTGATTTTGTTTCCATTCGAACGACAACGGCTGACGTTAAAGGCATTCAAATCGAATCAAATGAATTGAGTTGGATAGAATGAACTTTGATTATTTAGAATAGTGTACAACTCAATCTAATTGACTTAATTTTACTGTAATGAGAACGAGTAAACTTTAACGCATTCTAATAGATTCAAAACAACCAAATCGAACGTAAGGAACTTCAATAAACAAGAATTAACAACAATCCATTGATTTTATTTACCTTCGAAGGACAACGAACGACCTTAAAAGCATTGAAATCGAATCAAATAAATTCAGTCGAATAGAACGAACTTTGATTGTTTATAATAGTGTACAACTCAATCTAATTGACTTGATTTTACAGTAATGAGAACGAGTAAACTTTAACGCATTCTAATAGATTCAAAACAACCAAATCGGATGTAAGGAATTTTCAATAAACAAAAATTAACAACAATCCCTTGATTTTATATACATTCGAACGACAACGAACGGCCTTAAAAGCATTGAAATCGAATCAAATGAATTCGGTCGGATAGAATGAACTTTGATTATTTAGAATAGTGTACAACTCAATCTAATTGACTTGATTATATAGTAATCAGAACGAGTAAACTTTAACGCATTCTAATAAATTCAAAAAACCCAAATCGGATGTAAGGAACTTCAATAAACAAGAATTAACAACTATCACTTGATTTTATTTACATTCGAACGACAACAAACGACCTTAAAAGCATTGAAATCGAATCAAATGAATTAATTCGGATAGAACGAACTTTGATTATTTAGAATAGTGTACAACTCAGTCTAATTGACTTGATTTGACTGTAATGAGAACGAGTAAACTTTAACGCATTCTAATAGATTCAAAACAACCGAATCGGAGGTAAGGAACTTCAATAAATAAGAACTAGCAACAATCCCTTGATTTTATTTACATTCGAACGACAACAAACGACCTTAAAAGCATTGAAATCGAATCAAATGAATTAATTCGGATAGAACGAACTTTGATTATTTAGAATAGTGTACAACTCAATCTAATTGACTTGATTTTACTGTAATGAGAACGAGTAAACTTTAACGCATTCTAATAGATTCAAAACAACCGAATCGGAGGTAAGGAACTTCAATAAATAAGAATTAACAACAATCCCTTGATTTTATTTACATTCGAATGACAACGAACGACCATAAAAGCATTGAAACCGAATCAAATGAATTCAGTCGAATAGAACGAACTTTGATTATTTAGAATAGTGTACAACTCAATCTAATTGACTTGATTTTACAGTAATGAGAACGAGTAAACTTCAACGCATTCTAATAGATTCAAAACAACCAAATCAGATGTAAGGAATTTTCAATAAACAAGAATTAACAAAAATCCCTTGATTTTATATACATTCGAACGACAACGAACGACCTTAAAAGCATTGAAATCGAATCAAATGAGTTCAGTCGGATAGAATGAACTTTGATTATTTAGAATAGTGTATAACTCAATCTAATTGGCTTGATTTGACTGTAATGTGAACGAATAAACTTTAAGGCATTCCAATAGATTCAAAACAACCGAATCGGACGTAAGGAACTTCAATAAATAAGAACTAACAAAATTCTCTTGATTTCGTTTGCATACGAATGACAACGGATGACGGTAAAGGCATTCAAATCGAATCAAATGAATTGAGTTGGATAGAATGAACTTTGATTATTTAGAATAGTGTACAACTCAATCTAATTGACTTGATTTGACTGTAATGAGAACGAGTATACTTTAACGCATTTTAATAGATTCAAAACAACCGAATCGGAAGTAAGGAACTTCAATAAATAAGAACTAGCAACAATCCCTTTATTTCGTTTGCATTGGAACGACAACAAATGACCTTAAAGGCGTTCGAATCGAATCAACAGAATTCAGTCGGATAGAATGAACTTTGATTATTTAGAATATTGTACAACTCAATCTAATTGACTTAATTTGACTGTAATGTGAACGATTAAACTTTAACGCATTCCAATAGATTCAAAACAACCGAATCGGACGTAAGGAACTGCAATAAATAAGAACTAACAACAATCTCTTGATTTCGTTTTCATACGAACGACAACGGATGACGGTAAAGGCATTCAAATCGAATCAAATGAATTGAGTTGGATAGAATGAACTTTGATTATTTAGAATAGTGTACAACTCAATGTAATTGACTTGATTTTACAGTAATGAGAACGAGTAAACTTTAACGCATTCTAATAGATTCAAAACAACCGAATCGGATGTAAGGACCTTCAATAAATAAGAACTAGCAACAATCCCTTTATTTCGTTTCCATTGGAACGACAACAAATGACCTTAAAGGCGTTCGAATCGAATCAACTGAATTCAGTCGGATAGAATGAACTGTGATTACTTAGAATAGCGTACAACTCAATCTAATTGACTTAATTTGACTGTAATGTGAACGAGTAAACTTTAACGCATTCCAATAGATTCAAAACAACCGAATCGGAGGTAAGGAACTTCAATAAATAAGAACTAGCAACAATCTCTTGATTTCGTTTACATTCGAACGACAACGGATGACGTTAAAGGCATTCAAATCGAATCAAATGAATTGAGTTGGATAGAATGAACTTTGATTATTTAGAATAGTTTACAACTCAATCTAATTGACTTAATTTTACTGTAATGAAAATGAGTAAACTTTAACGCATTCTAATAGATTCAAAACAACCAAATCGAACGTAAGGAACTTCAATAAACAAGAATTAACAACAATCCCCTGATTTTATTTACATTCGAATGATAACGAACGACCTTAAAAGCATTGAAATTGAATGAAATGAATTCAGTCGGATAGAACGAACTTTGATTATTTAGAATAGTGTACAACTCAATCTAATTGACTTGATTTGACTGTAATGAGAACGAGTAAACTTTAACGCATTCTAATAGATTCAAAACAACCGAATCGGAAGTAAGGAACTTCAATAAATAAGAACTAGCAACAATCCCTTTATTTCGTTTGCATTGGAACGACAACAAATGACCTTAAAGGCGTTCGAATCGAATCAACAGAATTCAGTCGGATAGAATGAACTTTGATTATTTAGAATATTGTACAACTCAATCTAATTGACTTAATTTGACTGTAATGTGAACGATTAAACTTTAACGCATTCCAATAGATTCAAAACAACCGAATCGGACGTAAGGAACTGCAATAAATAAGAACTAACAACAATCTCTTGATTTCGTTTTCATACGAACGACAACGGATGACGGTAAAGGCATTCAAATCGAATCAAATGAATTGAGTTGGATAGAATGAACTTTGATTATTTAGAATAGTGTACAACTCAATGTAATTGACTTGATTTTACAGTAATGAGAACGAGTAAACTTTAACGCATTCTAATAGATTCAAAACAACCGAATCGGATGTAAGGACCTTCAATAAATAAGAACTAGCAACAATCCCTTTATTTCGTTTCCATTGGAACGACAACAAATGACCTTAAAGGCGTTCGAATCGAATCAACTGAATTCAGTCGGATAGAATGAACTGTGATTACTTAGAATAGCGTACAACTCAATCTAATTGACTTAATTTGACTGTAATGTGAACGAGTAAACTTTAACGCATTCCAATAGATTCAAAACAACCGAATCGGAGGTAAGGAACTTCAATAAATAAGAACTAGCAACAATCTCTTGATTTCGTTTACATTCGAACGACAACGGATGACGTTAAAGGCATTCAAATCGAATCAAATGAATTGAGTTGGATAGAATGAACTTTGATTATTTAGAATAGTTTACAACTCAATCTAATTGACTTAATTTTACTGTAATGAAAATGAGTAAACTTTAACGCATTCTAATAGATTCAAAACAACCAAATCGAACGTAAGGAACTTCAATAAACAAGAATTAACAACAATCCCCTGATTTTATTTACATTCGAATGATAACGAACGACCTTAAAAGCATTGAAATTGAATGAAATGAATTCAGTCGGATAGAACGAACTTTGATTATTTAGAATAGTGTACAACTCAATCTAATTGACTTGATTTGACTGTAATGAGAACGAGTAAACTTTAACGCATTCTAATAGATTCAAAACAACCGAATCGGAAGTAAGGAACTTCAATAAATAAGAACTAGCAACAATCCCTTTATTTCGTTTGCATTGGAACGACAACAAATGACCTTAAAGGCGTTCAAATCGAATCAACTGAATTCAGTCGGATAGAAGGAACTTTGATTATTTAGAATAGTGTACAACTCAATCTAATTGACTTTATTTGACTGTAATGAGAACGAGTAAACTTTAACGCATTCTAAAAGATTCAAAACAACCGAATCGGATGTAAGGAACTTCAATAAATAAGAACTAGCAACAATCCCTTTATTTCGTTTGCATTGCAACGACAACAAATGACCTTAAAGGCGTTCGAATCGAATCAACAGAATTCAGTCGGATAGAAGAACTTTGATTATTTAGAATATTGTACAACTCAATCTAATTGACTTAATTTGACTGTAATGTGAATGAATAAACTTTAACGCATTCCAATAGATTCAAAACAACCGAATCGGACGTAAGGAACTGCAATAAATAAGAACTAACAACAATCTCTTGATTTCGTTTGCATACGAACGACAACGGATGACAGTAAAGGCATTCAAATCGAATCAAATGAATTGAGTTGGATAGAATGAACTTTGATTATTTAGAATAGTGTACAACTCAATCTAATTGACTTTATTTTACTGTAATGAGAACGAGTATTAACGCATTCTAATAGATTTAAAACAACCGAATCGGATGTAAGGAACTTCAATAAATAAGAACTAGCAACAATCCCTTTATTTCGTTTGCTTTGGAACGACAACAGATGACCTTAAAGGCGTTAGAATCGAATCAACTGAATTCAGTCGGATAGAATGAACTGTGATTATTTAGAATAGTGTACAACTCAATCTAATTGACTTAATTTGACTGTAATGTGAACGAGTAAACTTTAACGCATTCCAATAGATTCAAAACAACCGAATCGGAGGTAAGGAACTTCAATAAATAAGAACTAGCAACAATCTCTTGATTTCGTTTACATTCGAACAACAACGGATGACGTTAAAGGCATTCAAATCGAATCAAATGAATTGAGTTGGATAGAATGAACTTTGATTATTTCGAATAGTTTACAACTCAATCTAATTGACTTAATTTTACTGTAATGAGAATGAGTAAACTTTAACGCATTCTAATAGATTCAAAACAACCAAATCGAACGTAAGGAACTTCAATAAACAAGAATTAACAACAATCCCTTGATTTTATTTACATTCGAATTATAACGAACGACCTTAAAAGCATTGAAATGGAATCAAATAAATTCAGTCGGATAGAACGAACTTTGATTATTTAGAATAGTGTACTACTCAATCTAATTGACTTGATTTGACTGTAATGAGAACGAGTAAACTTTAACGCATTCTAATAGATTCAAAACAACCGAATCGGAAGTAAGGAACTTCAATAAATAAGAACTAGCAACAATCCCTTTATTTCGTTTGCATTGGAACGACAACAAATGACCTTAAAGGCGTTCAAATCGAATCAACTGAATTCAGTCGGATAGAAGGAACTTTGATTATTTAGAATAGTGTACAACTCAATCTAATTGACTTAATTTGACTGTAATGAGAACGAGTAAACTTTAACGCATTCTAAAAGATTCAAAACAACCGAATCGGATATAAGGAACTTCAATAAATAAGAACTAGCAACAATCCCTTTATTTCGTTTGCATTGCAACGACAACAAATGACCTTAAAGGCGTTCGAATCGAAACAACAGAATTCAGTCGGATAGAAGAACTTTGATTATTTAGAATATTGTACAACTCAATCTAATTGACTTAAATTGACTGTAATGTGAATGAATAAACTTTAACGCATTCCAATAGATTCAAAACAACCGAATCGGACGTAAGGAACTGCAATAAATAAGAACTAACAACAATCTCTTGATTTCGTTTGCATACGAACGACAACGGATGACGGTAAAGGCATTCAAATCAAATCAAATGAATTGAGTTGGATAGAATGAACTTTGATTATTTAGAATAGTGTACAACTCAATCTAATTGACTTTATTTTACTGTAATGAGAACGAGTAAACTTTAACGCATTCTAATAGATTCAAAACAACCGAATCGGATGTAAGGAACTTCAATAAATAAGAACTAGCAACAATCCCTTTATTTCGTTTGCATTGGAACGACAACAAATGACCTTAAAGACGTTAGAATCCAATCAACTGAATTCAGTCGGATAGAATGAACTTTGATCATTTAGAATAGTGTACAACTCAATCTAATTGACTTAATTTGACTGTAATGTGATCGAATAAACTTTAACGCATTCCAATAGATTCAAAACAACCGAATCCGACATAAGGAACTTCAATAAATAAGAACTAACAACAATCCCTTGATTTCGTTTGCATACGAACGACAACGGATGACGGTAAAGGCATTCAAATCGAATCAAATGAATTGAGTTGGATAGAATGAACTTTGATTATTTAGAATAGTGCACAACTCAATCTAATTGACTTGATTTTACTGTAATGAGAAGGAGTAAACTTTAACGCATTCCAATAGATTCAAAACAACCAAATCGAACGTAAGGAACTTCAATAAACAAGAATTAACAACAATCCCTTGATTTTATTTACATTCGAATGACAACGAACGACCTTAAAAGAATTGAAATCGAATCAAATGAATTCAGTCGAATAGAACGAACTTTGATTATTTAGAATAGTGTACAACTCAATCTAATTGACTTAATTTGACTGTAATGTGAACGAGTAAACTTTAACGCATTCCAATAGATTCAAAACAACCGAATCGGAGGTAAGGAACTTCAATAAATAAGAACTAGCAACAATCTCTTGATTTCGTTTGCATACGAACGACAACGGATGACGGTAAAGGCATTCAAATCAAATCAAATGAATTGAGTTGGATAGAATGAACTTTGATTATTTAGAATAGTGTACAACTCAATCTAATTGACTTTATTTTACTGTAATGAGAACGAGTAAACTTTAACGCATTCTAATAGATTCAAAACAACCGAATCGGAGGTAAGAAACTTCAATAAATAAGAACTAGCAACAATCCCTTTATTTCGTTTGCATTGGAACGACAACAAATGACCTTAAAGGCGTTAGAATCCAATCAACTGAATTCAGTCGGATAGAATGAACTTTGATCATTTAGAATAGTGTACAACTCAATCTAATTGACTTAATTTGACTGTAATGTGATCGAATAAACTTTAACGCATTCCAATAGATTCAAAACAACCGAATCGGACGTAAGGAACTTCAATAAATAAGAACTAACAACAATCCTTTTATTTCGTTTGCATACGAACGACAACGGATGACGGTAAAGGCATTCAAATCGGATCAAATGAATTGAGTTGGATAGAATGAACTTTGATTATTTAGAATAGTGTACAACTCAATCTAATTGACTTGATTTTACTGTAATGAGAAGGAGTAAACTTTAACGCATTCTAATAGATTCAAAACAACCAAATCGAACGTAAGGAACTTCAATAAACAAGAATTAACAACAATCCCTTGATTTTATTTACATTCGAATGGCAACGACCGACCTTAAAAGAATTGAAATCGAATCAAATGAATTCAGTCGAATAGAACGAACTTTGATTATTTAGAATAGTGTACAACTCAATCTAATTGACTAGATTTTATAGTAATGAGAACGATTAAACTTTAACGCATTCTAATAGATTCAAAACAACCAAATCGGATGTAAAGAATTTTCAATAAGCAAGAATTAACAACAATCCCTTGATTTTATATACATTTGAACGACAACGAACGACCTTAAAAGCATTGAAATCGAATCAAATGAATTCAGTCGGATAGAATGAACTGTGATTATTTAGAATAGTGTACAACTCGATCTAATTGACTTAATTTGACTGTAATGTGAACTAGTAAACTTTAACGCATTCCAATAGATTCAAAACGACCGAATCGGAGGTAAGGAACTTCAATAAATAAGAACTAGCAACAATCCCTTGATTTTATTTACATTCGAATTATAACGAACGACCCTAAAAGCATTGAAATGGAATCAAATAAATTCAGTCGGATAGAACGAACTTTGATTATTTAGAATAGTGTACAACTCAATCTAATTGACTTGATTTGACTGTAATGAGAACGAGTAAACTTTAACGCATTCTAATAGATTCAAAACAACCGAATCGGAAGTAAGGAACTTCAATAAACAAGAATTAACAACAATCCCTTGATTTTATTTACATTCGAACGACAACAAACGACCTTAAAAGCATTGGAATCGAATCAAATGAATTAATACGGATAGAACTTTGATTATTTAGAATAGTGTACAACTCAATCTAATTGACTTAATTTTACTGTAATGAGAAGGAGTAAACTTTAACGCATTCTAATAGATTCAAAACACCCAAATCGAACGTAAGGAACTTCAATAAACAAGAATTAACAACAATCCCTTGATTTTATTTACATTCGAGTGAGAACGAACGACCTTAAAAGCATTGAAATTGAATCAAATGAATTCAGTCGGATAGAATGAACTTTGATTATTTAGAATAGTGTACGACTCAATCTAATTGACTTGATTTGACTGTAATGAGAACGAGTAAACTTTAACGCATTCTAATAGATTCAAAACAACCGAATCGGAAGTAAGGAACTTCAATAAATAAGAACTAGCAACAATCCCTTTATTTCGTCTGCATTGGAACGACAACAAATGACCTTAAAGACGTTAGAATCCAATCAACTGAATTCAGTCGGATAGAATGAACTTTGATCATTTAGAATAGTGTACAACTCAATCTAATTGACTTAATTTGACTGTAATGTGATCGAATAAACTTTAACGCATTCCAATAGATTCAAAACAACCGAATCCGACATAAGGAACTTCAATAAATAAGAACTAACAACAATCTCTTGATTTCGTTTGCATACGAACGACAACGGATGACGGTAAAGGCATTCAAATCGAATCAAATGAATTGAGTTGGATAGAATGAACTTTGATTATTTCGAATAGTTTACAACTCAATCTAATTGACTTAATTTTACTGTAATGAGAATGAGTAAACTTTAACGCATTCTAATAGATTCAAAACAACCGAATCGGAAGTAAGGAACTTCAATAAACAAGAATTAACAACAATCCCTTGATTTTATTTACATTCGAACGACAACAAACGACCTTAAAAGCATTGGAATCGAATCAAATGAATTAATACGGATAGAACTTTGATTATTTAGAATAGTGTACAACTCAATCTAATTGACTTAATTTTACTGTAATGAGAAGGAGTAAACTTTAACGCATTCTAATAGATTCAAAACACCCAAATCGAACGTAAGGAACTTCAATAAACAAGAATTAACAACAATCCCTTGATTTTATTTACATTCGAGTGATAACGAACGACCTTAAAAGCATTGAAATTGAATCAAATGAATTCAGTCGGATAGAATGAACTTTGATTATTTAGAATAGTGTACGACTCAATCTAATTGACTTGATTTGACTGTAATGATAACGAGTAAACTTTAACGCATTCTAAAAATTCAAAACAACCGAATCGGATATAAGGAACTTCAATAAATAAGAACTAGCAACAATCCCTTTATTTCGTTTGCATTGCAACGACAACAAATGACCTTAAAGGCGTTCGAATCGAATCAACAGAATTCAGTCGGATCGAAGAACTTTGATTATTTACAATATTGTACAACTCAATCTAATTGACTTAATTTGACTGTAATGTGAATGAATAAACTTTAACGCATTCCAATAGATTCAAAACAACCGAATCGGACGTAAGGAACTGCAATAAATAAGAACTAACAACAATCTCTTGATTTCGTTTGCATACGAACGACAACGGATGACGGTAAAGGCATTCAAATCGAATCAAATGAATTGAGTTGGATAGAATGAACTTTGATTATTTCGAATAGTTTACAACTCAATCTAATTGACTTAATTTTACTGTAATGAGAATGAGTAAACTTTAACGCATTCTAATAGATTCAAAACAACCCAATCGAACGTAAGGAACTTCAATAAACAAGAATTAACAACAATCCCTTGATTTTATTTACATTCGAATTATAACGAACGACCTTAAAAGCATTGAAATGGAATCAAATAAATTCAGTCGGATAGAACGAACTTTGATTATTTAGAATAGTGTACAACTCAATCTAATTGACTTGATTTGACTGTAATGAGAACGAGTAAACTTTAACGCATTCTAATAGATTCAAAACAACCGAATCGGAAGTAAGGAACTTCAATAAATAAGAACTAGCAACAATCCCTTTATTTCGTTTGCATTGGAACGACAACAAATGACCTTAAAGGCGTTCGAATCGAATCAACTGAATTCAGTCGGATAGAATGAACTGTGATTATTTAGAATAGTGTACAACTCAATCTAATTGACTTAATTTGACTGTAATGTGAACGAGTAAACTTTAACGCATTCCAATAGATTCAAAACAACCAAATCGGAGGTAAGGAACTTCAATAAATAAGAACTAGCAACAATCTCTTGATTTCGTTTACATTCGAACGACAACGGATGACGTTAAAGGCATTCAAATCGAATCAAATGAATTGAGTTGGATAGAATGAACTTTGATTATTTCGAATAGTTTACAACTCAATCTAATTGACTTAATTTTACTGTAATGAGAATGAGTAAACTTTAACGCATTCTAATAGATTCAAAACAACCCAATCGAACGTAAGGAACTTCAATAAACAAGAATTAACAACAATCCCTTGATTTTATTTACATTCGAATTATAACGAACGACCTTAAAAGCATTGAAATGGAATCAAATAAATTCAGTCGGATAGAACGAACTTTGATTATTTAGAATAGTGTACAACTCAATCTAATTGACTTGATTTGACTGTAATGAGAACGAGTAAACTTTAACGCATTCTAATAGATTCAAAACAACCGAATCGGAAGTAAGGAACTTCAATAAATAAGAACTAGCAACAATCCCTTTATTTCGTTTGCATTGGAACGACAACAAATGACCTTAAAGGCGTTCAAATCGAATCAACTGAATTCAGTCGGATAGAAGGAACTTTGATTATTTAGAATAGTGTACAACTCAATCTAATTGACTTAATTTGACTGTAATGATAACGAGTAAACTTTAACGCATTCTAAAAATTCAAAACAACCGAATCGGATGTAAGGAACTTCAATAAATAAGAACTAGCAACAATCCCTTTATTTCGTTTGCATTGCAACGACAACAAATGACCTTAAAGGCGTTCGAATCGAATCAACAGAATTCAGTCGGATAGAAGAACTTTGATTATTTACAATATTGAACAACTCAATCTAATTAACTTAATTTGACTGTAATGTGAATGAATAAACTTTAACGCATTCTAATAGATTCAAAACAACCGAATCGGACGTAAGGAACTGCAATAAATAAGAACTAACAACAATCTCTTGATTTCGTTTGCATACGAACGACAACGGATGACGGTAAAGGCATTCAAATCGAATCAAATGAATTGAGTTGGATAGAATGAACTTTGATTATTTAGAATAGTGTACAACTCAATCTAATTGACTTTATTTTACTGTAATGAGAACGAGTAAACTTTAACGCATTCTAATAGATTCAAAACAACCGAATCGGATGTAAGGAACTTCAATAAATAAGAACTAGCAACAATCCCTTTATTTGGTTTGCATTGGAACGACAACAAATGACCTTAAAGGCGTTAGAATCCAATCAACTGAATTCAGTCGGATAGAATGAACTTTGATCATTTAGAATAGTGTACAACTCAATCTAATTGACTTAATTTGACTGTAATGTGATCGAATAAACTTTAACGCATTCCAATAGTTTCAAAACAACCGAATCGGACGTAAGGAACTTCAATAAATAAGAACTAACAACAATCCCTTGATTTCGTTTGCATACGAACGACAACGGATGACGGTAAAGGCATTCAAATCGAATCAAATGAATTGAGTTGGATAGAATGAACTTTGATTATTTAGAATAGTGTACAACTCAATCTAATTGACTTGATTTTACTGTAATGAGAAGGAGTAAACTTTAACGCATTCTAATAGATTCAAAACAACCAAATCGAACGTAAGGAACTTCAATAAACAAGAATTAACAACAATCCCTTGATTTTATTTACATTCGAATGACAACGAACGACCTTAAAAGAATTGAAATCGAATCAAATGAATTCTGTCGAATAGAACGAACTTTGATTATTTAGAATAGTGTACAACTCAATCTAATTGACTTGATTTTATAGTAATGAGAACGATTAAACTTTAACGCATTCTAATAGATTCAAAACAACCAAATCGGATGTAAGGAATTTTCAATAAGCAAGAATTAACAACAATCCCTTGATTTTATATACATTTGAACGACAACGAACGACCTTAAAAGCATTGTAATCGAATCAAATGAATTCAGTTGGATAGAATGAACTTTGATTATTTAGAATAGTGTACAACTCAATCTAATTGACTTAATTTTACTGTAATTAGAAGGAGTAAACTTTAACGCATTCTAATAGATTCAAAACAACCAAATCGAACGTAAGGAACTTCAATAAACAAGAATTAACAACAATCCCTTGATTTTATTTACATTCGAGTGATAACGAACGACCTTAAAAGCATTGAAATTGAATCAAATGAATTCAGTCGGATAGAATGAACTTTGATTATTTAGAATAGTGTACAACTCAATATAATTGACTTGATTTGACTGTAATGAGAATGAGTAAACTTTAACTCATTCTAATAGATTCAAAACAACCGAATCGGAAGTAAGGAACTTCAATAAATAAGAACTAGCAACAATCCCTTTATTTTGTTTGCATTGGAACGACAACAAATGACCTTAAAGGCGTTCGAATCGAATCAACAGAATTCAGTCGGATAGAAGAACTTTGATTATTTAGAATATTGTACAACTCAATCTAATTGACTTAATTTGACTGTAATGTGAATGAATAAACTTTAATGCATTCCCATAGATTCAAAACAACCGAATCGGAGGTAAGGAACTTCAATAAATAAGAACTAGCAACAATCCCTTGATTTTATTTACATTCGAATTATAACGAACGACCTTAAAAGCATTGAAATGGAATCAAATAAATTCAGTCGGATAGAACGAACTTTGATTATTTAGAATAGTGTACAACTCAATCTAATTGACTTCATTTGACTGTAATGAGAACGAGTAAACTTTAACGCATTCTAAAAGATTCAAAACAACCGAATCCGATGTAAGGAACTTCAATAAATAAGAACTAGCAACAATCCCTTTATTTCGTTTGCATTGCAACGACAACAAATGACCTTAAAGGCGTTCAAATCGAATCAACTGAATTCAGTCGGATAGAATGAACTGTGATTATTTAGAATAGTGTACAACTCAATCTAATTGACTTAATTTGACTCTAATGTGAACGAGTAAACTTTAACGCATTCCAATAGATTCAAAACAACCGAATCGGAGGTAAGGAACTTCAATAAATAAGAACTAGCAACAATCTCTTGATTTCGTTTACATTCGAACGACAACGGATGACGTTAAAGGCATTCAAATCGAATCAAATGAATTGAGTTGGATAGAATGAACTTTGATTATTTCGAATAGTTTACAACTCAATCTAATTGACTTAATTTTACTGTAATGAGAATAAGTAAACTTTAACGCATTCTAATAGATTCAAAACAACCCAATCGAACGTAAGGAACTTCAATAAACAAGAATTAACAACAATCCCTTGATTTTATTTACATTCGAATTATAACGAACGACCTTAAAAGCATTGAAATGGAATCAAATAAATTCAGTCGGATAGAACGAACTTTGATTATTTAGAATAGTGTACAACTCAATCTAATTGACTTGATTTGACTGTAATGAGAACGAGTAAACTTTAACGCATTCTAATAGATTCAAAACAACCGAATCGGAAGTAAGGAACTTCAATAAATAAGAACTAGCAACAATCCCTTTATTTCGTTTGCATTGGAACGACAACAAATGACCTTAAAGGCGTTCAAATCGAATCAACTGAATTCAGTCGGATAGAAGGAACTTTGATTATTTAGAATAGTGTACAACTCAATCTAATTGACTTAATTTGACTGTAATGATAACGAGTAAACTTTAACGCATTCTAAAAATTCAAAACAACCGAATCGGATATAAGGAACTTCAATAAATAAGAACTAGCAACAATCCCTTTATTTCGTTTGCATTGCAACGACAACAAATGACCTTAAAGGCGTTCGAATCGAATCAACAGAATTCAGTCGGATAGAAGAACTTTGATTATTTACAATATTGTACAACTCAATCTAATTGACTTAATTTGACTGTAATGTGAATGAATAAACTTTAACGCATTCCAATAGATTCAAAACAACCGAATCGGACGTAAGGAACTGCAATAAATAAGAACTAACAACAATCTCTTGATTTCGTTTGCATACGAACGACAACGGATGACGGTAAAGGCATTCAAATCGAATCAAATGAATTGAGTTGGATAGAATGAACTTTGATTATTTAGAATAGTGTACAACTCAATCTAATTGACTTGATTTTACTGTAATGAGAAGGAGTAAACTTTAACGCATTCTAATAGATTCAAAACAACCAAATCGAACGTAAGGAACTTCAATAAACAAGAATTAACAACAATCCCTTGATTTTATTTACATTCGAATGACAACGAACGACCTTAAAAGAATTGAAATCGAATCAAATGAATTCTGTCGAATAGAACGAACTTTGATTATTTAGAATAGTGTACAACTCAATCTAATTGACTTGATTTTATAGTAATGAGAACGATTAAACTTTAACGCATTCTAATAGATTCAAAACAACCAAATCGGATGTAAGGAATTTTCAATAAGCAAGAATTAACAACAATCCCTTGATTTTATATACATTTGAACGACAACGAACGACCTTAAAAGCATTGTAATCGAATCAAATGAATTCAGTTGGATAGAATGAACTTTGATTATTTAGAATAGTGTACAACTCAATCTAATTGACTTAATTTTACTGTAATTTGAAGGAGTAAACTTTAACGCATTCTAATAGATTCAAAACAACCAAATCGAACGTAAGGAACTTCAATAAACAAGAATTAACAACAATCCCTTGATTTTATTTACATTCGAGTGATAACGAACGACCTTAAAAGCATTGAAATTGAATCAAATGAATTCAGTCGGATAGAATGAACTTTGATTATTTAGAATAGTGTACAACTCAATATAATTGACTTGATTTGACTGTAATGAGAACGAGTAAACTTTAACTCATTCTAATAGATTCAAAACAACCGAATCGGAAGTAAGGAACTTCAATAAATAAGAACTAGCAACAATCCCTTTATTTCGTTTGCATTGGAACGACAACAAATGACCTTAAAGGCGTTCGAATCGAATCAACAGAATTCAGTCGGATAGAAGAACTTTGATTATTTAGAATATTGTACAACTCAATCTAATTGACTTAATTTGACTGTAATGTGAATGAATAAACTTTAATGCATTCCAATAGATTCAAAACAACCGAATCGGAGGTAAGGAACTTCAATAAATAAGAACTAGCAACAATCCATTGATTTTATTTACATTCGAATTATAACGAACGACCTTAAAAGCATTGAAATGGAATCAAATAAATTCAGTCGGATAGAACGAACTTTGATTATTTAGAATAGTGTACAACTCAATCAAATTGACTTGATTTGACTGTAATGAGAACGAGTAAACTTTAACGAATTCTAATAGATTCAAAACAACCGAATCGGAAGTAAGGAACTTCAATAAATAAGAACTAGCAACAATCCCTTTATTTCGTTTGCATTGGAACGACAACAAATGACCTTAAAGGCGTTCAAATCGAATCAACTGAATTCAGTCGGATAGAATGAACTTTGATTATTTAGAATAGTGTACAACTCAATCTAATTGACTTGATTTGACTGTAATGAGAACGAGTAAACTTTAACGAATTCTAATAGATTCAAAACAACCGAATCGGAAGTAAGGAACTTCAATAAATAAGAACTAGCAACAATCCCTTTATTTCGTTTGCATTGGAACGACAACAAATGACCTTAAAGGCGTTCGAATCGAATCAACTGAATTCAGTCGGATAGAATGAACTGTGATTATTTAGAATAGTGTACAACTCAATCTAATTGACTTAATTTGACTGTAATGTGAACGAGTAAACTTTAACGCATTCCAATAGATTCAAAACAACCGAATCGGAGGTAAGGAACTTCAATAAATAAGAACTAGCAACAATCGCTTGATTTCGTTTACATTCGAACGACAACGGATGACGTTAAAGGCATTCAAATCGAATCAAATGAATTGAGTTGGATAGAATGAACTTTGATTATTTCGAATAGTTTACAACTCAATCTAATTGACTTAATTTTACTGTAATGAGAATGAGTAAACTTTAACGCATTCTAATAGATTCAAAACAACCCAATCGAACGTAAGGAACTTCAATAAACAAGAATTAACAACAATCCCTTGATTTTATTTACATTCGAATTATAACGAACGACCTTAAAAGCATTGAAATGGAATCAAATAAATTCAGTCGGATAGAACGAACTTTGATTATTTAGAATAGTGTACAACTCAATCTAATTGACTTGATTTGACTGTAATGAGAACGAGTAAACTTTAACGCATTCTAATAGATTCAAAACAACCGAATCGGAAGTAAGGAACTTCAATAAATAAGAACTAGCAACAATCCCTTTATTTCGTTTGCATTGGAACGACAACAAATGACCTTAAAGGCGTTCAAATCGAATCAACTGAATTCAGTCGGATAGAAGGAACTTTGATTATTTAGAATAGTGTACAACTCAATCTAATTGACTTAATTTGACTGTAATGATAACGAGTAAACTTTAACGCATTCTAAAAATTCAAAACAACCGAATCGGATATAAGGAACTTCAATAAATAAGAACTAGCAACAATCCCTTTATTTCGTTTGCATTGCAACGACAACAAATGACCTTAAAGGCGTTCGAATCGAATCAACAGAATTCAGTCGGATAGAAGAACTTTGATTATTTACAATATTGTACAACTCAATCTAATTGACTTAATTTGACTGTAATGTGAATGAATAAACTTTAACGCATTCCAATAGATTCAAAACAACCGAATCGGACGTAAGGAACTGCAATAAATAAGAACTAACAACAATCTCTTGATTTCGTTTGCATACGAACGACAACGGATGACGGTAAAGGCATTCAAATCGAATCAAATGAATTGAGTTGGATAGAATGAACTTTGATTATTTAGAATAGTGTACAACTCAATCTAATTGACTTTATTTTACTGTAATGAGAACGAGTAAACTTTAACGCATTCTAATAGATTCAAAACAACCGAATCGGATGTAAGGAACTTCAATAAATAAGAACTAGCAACAATCCCTTTATTTGGTTTGCATTGGAACGACAACAAATGACCTTAAAGGCGTTAGAATCCAATCAACTGATTTCAGTCGGATAGAATGAACTTTGATCATTTAGAATAGTGTACAACTCAATCTAATTGACTTAATTTGACTGTAATGTGATCGAATAAACTTTAACGCATTCCAATAGTTTCAAAACAACCGAATCGGACGTAAGGAACTTCAATAAATAAGAACTAACAACAATCCCTTGATTTCGTTTGCATACGAACGACAACGGATGACGGTAAAGGCATTCAAATCGAATCAAATGAATTGAGTTGGATAGAATGAACTTTGATTATTTAGAATAGTGTACAACTCAATCTAATTGACTTGATTTTACTGTAATGAGAAGGAGTAAACTTTAACGCATTCTAATAGATTCAAAACAACCAAATCGAACGTAAGGAACTTCAATAAACAAGAATTAACAACAATCCCTTGATTTTATTTACATTCGAATGACAACGAACGACCTTAAAAGAATTGAAATCGAATCAAATGAATTCTGTCGAATAGAACGAACTTTGATTATTTAGAATAGTGTACAACTCAATCTAATTGACTTGATTTTATAGTAATGAGAACGATTAAACTTTAACGCATTCAAATAGATTCAAAACAACCAAATCGGATGTAAGGAATTTTCAATAAGCAAGAATTAACAACAATCCCTTGATTTTATATACATTTGAACGACAACGAACGACCTTAAAAGCATTGTAATCGAATCAAATGAATTCAGTTGGATAGAATGAACTTTGATTATTTAGAATAGTGTACAACTCAATCTAATTGACTTAATTTTACTGTAATTTGAAGGAGTAAACTTTAACGCATTCTAATAGATTCAAAACAACCAAATCGAACGTAAGGAACTTCAATAAACAAGAATTAACAACAATCCCTTGATTTTATTTACATTCGAGTGATAACGAACGACCTTAAAAGCATTGAAATTGAATCAAATGAATTCAGTCGGATAGAATGAACTTTGATTATTTAGAATAATGTACAACTCAATATAATTGACTTGATTTGACTGTAATGAGAACGAGTAAACTTTAACTCATTCTAATAGATTCAAAACAACCGAATCGGAAGTAAGGAACTTCAATAAATAAGAACTAGCAACAATCCCTTTATTTCGTTTGCATTGGAACGACAACAAATGACCTTAAAGGCGTTCGAATCGAATCAACAGAATTCAGTCGGATAGAAGAACTTTGATTATTTAGAATATTGTACAACTCAATCTAATTGACTTAATTTGACTGTAATGTGAATGAATAAACTTTAATGCATTCCAATAGATTCAAAACAACCGAATCGGAGGTAAGGAACTTCAATAAATAAGAACTAGCAACAATCCCTTGATTTTATTTACATTCGAATTATAACGAACGACCTTAAAAGCATTGAAATGGAATCAAATAAATTCAGTCGGATAGAACGAACTTTGATTATTTAGAATAGTGTACAACTCAATCAAATTGACTTGATTTGACTGTAATGAGAACGAGTAAACTTTAACGCATTCTAATAGATTCAAAACAACCGAATCGGAAGTAAGGAACTTCAATAAATAATAACTAGCAACAATCCCTTTATTTCGTTTGCATTGGAACGACAACAAATGACCTTAAAGGCGTTCAAATCGAATCAACTGAATTCAGTCGGATAGAAGGAACTTTGATTATTTAGAATAGTGTACAACTCAATCTAATTGACTTCATTTGACTGTAATGAGAACGAGTAAACTTTAACGCATTCTAAAAGATTCAAAACAACCGAATCAGATGTAAGGAACTTCAATAAATAAGAACTAGCAACAATCCCTTTATTTCGTTTGCATTGCAACGACAACAAATGACCTTAAAGGCGTTTGAATCGAATCAACAGAATTCAGTCGGATAGAAGAACTTTGATTATTTAGAATATTGTACAACTCAATCTAATTGACTTAATTTGACTGTAATGTGAATGAATAAACTTTAACGCATTCCAATAGATTCAAAACAACCGAATCGGACGTAAGGAACTGCAATAAATAAGAACTAACAACAATCTCTTGATTTCGTTTGCATACGAACGACAACGGATGACGGTAAAGGCATTGAAATCGAATCAAATGAATTGAGTTGGATAGAATGAACTTTGATTATTTAGAATAGTGTACAACTCAATCTAATTGACTTTATTTTACTGTAATGAGAACGAGTAAACTTTAACGCATTCTAATAGATTCAAAACAACCGAATCGGATGTAAGGAACTTCAATAAATAAGAACTAGCAACAATCCCTTTATTTCGTTTGCATTGGAACGACAACAAATGACCTTAAAGGCGTTAGAATCCAATCAACTGAATTCAGTCGGATAGAATGAACTTTGATCATTTAGAATAGTGTACAACTCAATCTAATTGACTTAATTTGACTGTAATGTGATCGAATAAACTTTAACGCATTCCAATAGATTCAAAACAACCGAATCGGACGTAAGGAACTTGAATAAATAAGAACTAACAACAATCCCTTGATTTCGTTTGCATACGAACGACAACGGATGACGGTAAAGGCATTCAAATCGAATCAAATGAATTGAGTTGGATAGAATGAACTTTGATTATTTAGAATAGTGTACAACTCAATCTAATTGACTTAATTTTACTGTAATGAGAACGAGTAAACTTTAACGCATTCTAATAGATTCAAAACAACCAAATCGAACGTAAGGAACTTCAATAAACAAGAATTAACAACAATCCCTTGATTTTATTTACATTCGAATGACAACGAACGACCTTAAAAGCATTGAAATTGAATCAAATGAATTCAGTCGGATAGAACGAACTTTGATTATTTAGAATAGTGTACAACTCAATCTAATTGACTTGATTTGACTGTAATGAGAATGAGTAAACTTTAACGCATTCTAATAGATTCAAAACAACCCAATCGAACGTAAGGAACTTCAATAAACAAGAATTAACAACAATCCCTTGATTTTATTTACATTCGAATTATAACGAACGACCTTAAAAGCATTGAAATGGAATCAAATAAATTCAGTCGGATAGAACGAACTTTGATTATTTAGAATAGTGTACAACTCAATCTAATTGACTTGATTTGACTGTAATGAGAACGAGTAAACTTTAACGCATTCTAATAGATTCAAAACAACCGAATCGGAAGTAAGGAACTTCAATAAATAAGAACTAGCAACAATCCCTTTATTTCGTTTGCATTGGAACGACAACAAATGACCTTAAAGGCGTTCAAATCGAATCAACTGAATTCAGTCGGATAGAAGGAACTTTGATTATTTAGAATAGTGTACAACTCAATCTAATTGACTTAATTTGACTGTAATGATAACGAGTAAACTTTAACGCATTCTAAAAATTCAAAACAACCGAATCGGATATAAGGAACTTCAATAAATAAGAACTAGCAACAATCCCTTTATTTCGTTTGCATTGCAACGACAACAAATGACCTTAAAGGCGTTCGAATCGAATCAACAGAATTCAGTCGGATCGAAGAACTTTGATTATTTACAATATTGTACAACTCAATCTAATTGACTTAATTTGACTGTAATGTGAATGAATAAACTTTAACGCATTCCAATAGATTCAAAACAACCGAATCGGACGTAAGGAACTGCAATAAATAAGAACTAACAACAATCTCTTGATTTCGTTTGCATACGAACGACAACGGATGACGGTAAAGGCATTCAAATCGAATCAAATGAATTGAGTTGGATAGAATGAACTTTGATTATTTAGAATAGTGTACAACTCAATCTAATTGACTTTATTTTACTGTAATGAGAACGAGTAAACTTTAACGCATTCTAATAGATTCAAAACAACCGAATCGGATGTAAGGAACTTCAATAAATAAGAACTAGCAACAATCCCTTTATTTGGTTTGCATTGGAACGACAACAAATGACCTTAAAGGCGTTAGAATCCAATCAACTGAATTCAGTCGGATAGAATGAACTTTGATCATTTAGAATAGTGTACAACTCAATCTAATTGACTTAATTTGACTGTAATGTGATCGAATAAACTTTAACGCATTCCAATAGTTTCAAAACAACCGAATCGGACGTAAGGAACTTCAATAAATAAGAACTAACAACAATCCCTTGATTTCGTTTGCATACGAACGACAACGGATGACGGTAAAGGCATTCAAATCGAATCAAATGAATTGAGTTGGATAGAATGAACTTTGATTATTTAGAATAGTGTACAACTCAATCTAATTGACTTGATTTTACTGTAATGAGAAGGAGTAAACTTTAACGCATTCTAATAGATTCAAAACAACCAAATCGAACGTAAGGAACTTCAATAAACAAGAATTAACAACAATCCCTTGATTTTATTTACATTCGAATGACAACGAACGACCTTAAAAGAATTGAAATCGAATCAAATGAATTCTGTCGAATAGAACGAACTTTGATTATTTAGAATAGTGTACAACTCAATCTAATTGACTTGATTTTATAGTAATGAGAACGATTAAACTTTAACGCATTCTAATAGATTCAAAACAACCAAATCGGATGTAAGGAATTTTCAATAAGCAAGAATTAACAACAATCCCTTGATTTTATATACATTTGAACGACAACGAACGACCTTAAAAGCATTGTAATCGAATCAAATGAATTCAGTTGGATAGAATGAACTTTGATTATTTAGAATAGTGTACAACTCAATCTAATTGACTTAATTTTACTGTAATTTGAAGGAGTAAACTTTAACGCATTCTAATAGATTCAAAACAACCAAATCGAACGTAAGGAACTTCAATAAACAAGAATTAACAACAATCCCTTGATTTTATTTACATTCGAGTGATAACGAACGACCTTAAAAGCATTGAAATTGAATCAAATGAATTCAGTCGGATAGAATGAACTTTGATTATTTAGAATAGTGTACAACTCAATATAATTGACTTGATTTGACTGTAATGAGAACGAGTAAACTTTAACTCATTCTAATAGATTCAAAACAACCGAATCGGAAGTAAGGAACTTCAATAAATAAGAACTAGCAACAATCCCTTTATTTCGTTTGCATTGGAACGACAACAAATGACCTTAAAGGCGTTCGAATCGAATCAACAGAATTCAGTCGGATAGAAGAACTTTGATTATTTAGAATATTGTACAACTCAATCTAATTGACTTAATTTGACTATAATGTGAATGAATAAACTTTAATGCATTCCAATAGATTCAAAACAACCGAATCGGAGGTAAGGAACTTCAATAAATAAGAACTAGCAACAATCCCTTGATTTTATTTACATTCGAATTATAACGAACGACCTTAAAAGCATTGAAATGGAATCAAATAAATTCAGTCGGATAGAACGAACTTTGATTATTTAGAATAGTGTACAACTCAATCAAATTGACTTGATTTGACTGTAATGAGAACGAGTAAACTTTAACGCATTCTAATAGATTCAAAACAACCGAATCGGAAGTAAGGAACTTCAATAAATAAGAACTAGCAACAATCCCTTTATTTCGTTTGCATTGGAACGACAACAAATGACCTTAAAGGCGTTCAAATCGAATCAACTGAATTCAGTCGGATAGAAGGAACTTTGATTATTTAGAATAGTGTACAACTCAATCTAATTGACTTCATTTGACTGTAATGAGAACGAGTAAACTTTAACGCATTCTAAAAGATTCAAAACAACCGAATCAGATGTAAGGAACTTCAATAAATAAGAACTAGCAACAATCCCTTTATTTCGTTTGCATTGCAACGACAACAAATGACCTTAAAGGCGTTTGAATCGAATCAACAGAATTCAGTCGGATAGAAGAACTTTGATTATTTAGAATATTGTACAACTCAATCTAATTGACTTAATTTGACTGTAATGTGAACGAGTAAACTTTAACGCATTCCAATAGATTCAAAACAACCGAATCGGAGGTAAGGAACTTCAATAAATAAGAACTAGCAACAATCTCTTGATTTCGTTTGCATACGAACGACAACGGATGACGGTAAAGGCATTCAAATCAAATCAAATGAATTGAGTTGGATAGAATGAACTTTGATTATTTAGAATAGTGTACAACTCAATCTAATTGACTTTATTTTACTGTAATGAGAACGAGTAAACTTTAACGCATTCTAATAGATTCAAAACAACCGAATCGGAGGTAAGAAACTTCAATAAATAAGAACTAGCAACAATCCCTTTATTTCGTTTGCATTGGAACGACAACAAATGACCTTAAAGGCGTTAGAATCCAATCAACTGAATTCAGTCGGATAGAATGAACTTTGATCATTTAGAATAGTGTACAACTCAATCTAATTGACTTAATTTGACTGTAATGTGATCGAATAAACTTTAACGCATTCCAATAGATTCAAAACAACCGAATCGGACGTAAGGAACTTGAATAAATAAGAACTAACAACAATCCCTTGATTTCGTTTGCATACGAACGACAACGGATGACGGTAAAGGCATTCAAATCGAATCAAATGAATTGAGTTGGATAGAATGAACTTTGATTATTTAGAATAGTGTACAACTCAATCTAATTGACTTAATTTTACTGTAATGAGAACGAGTAAACTTTAACGCATTCTAATAGATTCAAAACAACCAAATCGAACGTAAGGAACTTCAATAAACAAGAATTAACAACAATCCCTTGATTTTATTTACATTCGAATGACAACGAACGACCTTAAAAGCATTGAAATTGAATCAAATGAATTCAGTCGGATAGAATGAACTTTGATTATTTAGAATAGTGTACAACTCAATCTAATTGACTTGATTTGACTGTAATGAGAACGAGTAAACTTTAACTCATTCTAATAGATTCAAAACAACCGAATCGGAAGTAAGGAACTTCAATAAATAAGAACTAGCAACAATCCCTTTATTTCGTTTGCATTGGAACGACAACAAATGACCTTAAAGGCGTTCGAATCGAATCAACAGAATTCAGTCGGATAGAAGAACTTTGATTATTTAGAATATTGTACAACTCAATCTAATTGACTTAATTTGACTGTAATGTGAATGAATAAACTTTAACGCATTCCAATAGATTCAAAACAACCGAATCGGACGTAAGGAACTGCAATAAATAAGAACTAACAACAATCCCTTGATTTCGTTTGCATACGAACGACAACGGATGACGGTAAAGGCATTCAAATCGAATCAAATGAATTGAGTTGGATAGAATGAACTTTGATTATTTAGAATAGTGTACAACTCAATCTAATTGACTTGATTTTACTGTAATGAGAAGGAGTAAACTTTAACGCATTCTAATAGATTCAAAACAACCAAATCGAACGTAAGGAACTTCAATAAACAAGAATTAACAACAATCCCTTGATTTTATTTACATTCGAATGACAACGAACGACCTTAAAAGAATTGAAATCGAATCAAATGAATTCAGTCGCATAGAACGAACTTTGATTATTTAGAATAGTGTACAACTCAATCTAATTGACTTGATTTTACTGTAATGAGAACGAGTAAACTTTAACGCATTCTAATAGATTCAAAACAACCGAATCGGAAGTAAGGAACTTCAATAAATAAGAACTAGCAACAATCCCTTTATTTCGTTTGCATTGGAACGACAACAAATGACCTTAAAGGCGTTCGAATCGAATCAACTGAATTAAGTCGGATAGAATGAACTGTGATTATTTAGAATAGTGTACAACTCGATCTAATTGACTTAATTTGACTGTAATGTGAACTAGTAAACTTTAACGCATTCCAATAGATTCAAAACAACCGAATCCGAGGTAAGGAACTTCAATAAATAAGAACTAGCAACAATCTCTTGATTTCGTTTTCATTCGAACGACAACGGATGACGTTAAAGGCATTCAAATCGAATCAAATGAATTGAGTTGGATAGAATGAACTTTGATTATTTAGAATAGTGTACAACTCAATCTAATTGACTTCATTTTACTGTAATGTGAACGAGTAAACTTTAACGCATTCTAATAGATTCAAAACAACCGAATCGGAGGTAAGGAACTTCAATAAATAAGAACTAGCAACAATCCCTTGATTTCGTTTACATTCGAACGACAACGGAGGACGTTAAAGGCATTCAAATTGAATCAAATACATTGAGTTGGATAGAATGAACTTTGATTATTTAGAATAGTGTACAACTCAATCTAATTGACTTGATTTTACTGTAATGTGAACGAATAAATTTTAACGCATTCCAATAGATTCAAAACAACCGAATCGGAGGTAAGGAACTTCAATAAATAAGAACTAGCAACAATCCCTTGATTTCGTTTACATTCGAACGACAACGGATGACGTTAAAGGCATTCAAATCGAATGAAATGAATTGAGTTGGATAGAATGAGCTTTGATTATTTAGAATAGTGTACACCTCAATCTAATTGACTTGATTTTACTGTAATGAGAACGAGTAAACTTTAACGCATTCGAATAGATTCAAAACAACCGAATCGGATGTAAGGAACTTCAATAAATAAGAACTAGCAACAATCCCTTTATTTCGTTTGCATTGGAACGACAACAAATGACCTTAAAGGCGTTCAAATCGAATCAACAGTATTCAGTCGGATAGAAGAACTTTGATTATTTAGAATATTGTACAACTCAATCTAATTGACTTAATTTGACTGTATTGTGAATGAATAAACTTCAACGCATTCCAATAGATTCAAAACAACCGAATCGGACGTAAGGAACTGCAATAAATAAGAACTAACAACAATCTCTTGATTTCGTTTGCATACGAACGACAACGGATGACGGTAAAGGCATTCAAATCGAATCAAATGAATTGAGTTGGATAGAATGAACTTTGATTATTTAGAATAGTGTACAACTCAATCTAATTGACTTGATTTTACTGTAATGAGAACGAGTAAACTTTATCGCATTCTAATCGATTCAAAACAACCGAATCGGATGTAAGGAACTTCAATAAATAAGAACTAGCAACAATCCCTTTATTTCGTTTGCATTGGAACGACAACAAATGACCTTAAAGGCGTTCGAATCGAATCAACTTAATTCAGTCGGATGAACTGTGATTATTTAGAATAGTGTACAACTCAATCTAATTGACTTAATTTGATTGTAATGTGAACGAGTAAACTTTAACGCATTCCAATAGATTCAAAACAACCGAATCGGAGGTAAGGAACTTCAATAAATAAGAACTAGCAACAATCTCTTGATTTGGTTTACGTTCGAACGACAACGGATGACGTTAAAGGCATTCAAATCGAATCAAATGAATTGAGTTGGATAGAATGAACTTTGATTATTTAGAATAGTTTACAACTCAATCTAATTGACTTAATTTTACTGTAATGAGAATGAGTAAACTTTAACGCATTCTAATAGATTCAAAACAACCAAATCGAACGTAAGGAACTTCAATAAACAAGAATTAACAACAATCCCTTGATTTTATTTACATTCGAATGATAACGAACGACCTTAAAAGCATTGAAATTGAATCAAATGAATTCAGTCGAATAGAACGAACTTTGATTATTTAGAATAGTGTACAACTCAATTTAATTGACTTGATTTTATAGTAATGAGAACGATTAAACTTTAACGCATTCTAATAGATTCAAAACAACCAAATCGGATGTAAGGAATTTTCAATAAACAAGAATTAACAACAATCCCTTGATTTTATATACATTTGAACGACAACGAACGACCTTAAAAGCATGGAAATCGAATCAAATGAATTCAGTTGGATAGAATGAACTTTGATTATTTAGAATAGTGTACAACTCAATCTAATTGACTTAATTTTACTATAATGAGAAGGAGTAAACTTTAACGCATTCTAATAGATTCAAAACAACCAAATCGAACGTAAGGAACTTCAATAAACAAGAATTAACAACAATCCCTTGATTTTATTTACATTCGAGTGATAACGAACGACCTTAAAAGCATTGAAATTGAATCAAATGAATTCAGTCGGATAGAATGAACTTTCATTATTTAGAATAGTGTACAACTCAATCTAATTGACTTGATTTGACTGTAATGAGAACGAGTAAACTTTAACGCATTCTAATAGATTCAAAACAACCGAATCAGAATTAAGGAACTTCAATAAATAAGAACTAGCAACAATCCCTTTATTTCGTTTGCATTGGAACGACAACAAATTACCTTAAAGGCGTTCGAATCGAATCAACAGAATTCAGTCGGATAGAATGAACTTTGATTATTTAGAATAGTATACAACTCAATCTAATTGACTTAATTTGACTGTAATGTGAATGAATAAACTTTAACGCATTCCAATAGATTCAAAACAACCGAATCGGACGTAAGGAACTGCAATAAATAAGAACTAACAACAATCTCTTGATTTCGTTTGCATACGAACGACAACGGATGACGTTAAAGGCATTCAAATCGAATCAAATGAATTGAGTTGGATAGAATGAACTTTGATTATTTAGAATAGTTTACAACTCAATCTAATTGACTTCATTTTACTGTAATGAGAATGAGTAAACTTTAACGCATTCTAATAGATTCAAAACAACCAAATCGAACGTAAGGAACTTCAATAAACAAGAATTAACAACAATCCCTTGATTTTATTTACATTCGAATGATAACGAACGACCTTAAAAGCATTGAAATTGAATCAAATGAATTCAGTCGAATAGAACGAACTTTGATTATTTAGAATAGTGTACAACTCAATTTAATTGACTTGATTTTATAGTAATGAGAACGATTAAACTTTAACGCATTCTAATAGATTCAAAACAACCAAATCGGATGTAAGGAATTTTCAATAAACAAGAATTAACAACAATCCCTTGATTTTATATACATTTGAACGACAACGAACGACCTTAAAAGCATGGAAATCGAATCAAATGAATTCAGTTGGATAGAATGAACTTTGATTATTTAGAATAGTGTACAACTCAATCTAATTGACTTAATTTTACTGTAATGAGAAGGAGTAAACTTTAACGCATTCTAATAGATTCAAAACAACCAAATCGAACGTAAGGAACTTCAATAAACAAGAATTAACAACAATCCCTTGATTTTATTTACATTCGAGTGATAACGAACGACCTTAAAAGCATTGAAATTGAATCAAATGAATTCAGTCGGATAGAATGAACTTTCATTATTTAGAATAGTGTACAACTCAATCTAATTGACTTGATTTGACTGTAATGAGAACGAGTAAACTTTAACGCATTCTAATAGATTCAAAACAACCGAATCGGAATTAAGGAACTTCAATAAATAAGAACTAGCAACAATCCCTTTATTTCGTTTGCATTGGAACGACAACAAATTACCTTAAAGGCGTTCGAATCGAATCAACAGAATTCAGTCGGATAGAATGAACTTTGATTATTTAGAATAGTATACAACTCAATCTAATTGACTTAATTTGACTGTAATGTGAATGAATAAACTTTAACGCATTCCAATAGATTCAAAACAACCGAATCGGACGTAAGGAACTGCAATAAATAAGAACTAACAACAATCTCTTGATTTCGTTTGCATACGAACGACAACGGATGACGGTAAAGGTATTCAAATTGAATCAAATGAATTGAGTCGGATAGAATGAACTTTGATTATTTAGAATAGTGTACAACTCAATGTAATTGACTTGATTTTACTGTAATGAGAACGAGTAAACTTTAACGCATTCTAATAGATTCAAAACAACCGAATCGGAAGTAATGAACTTCAATAAATAAGAACTAGCAACAATCCCTTTATTTCGTTTGCATTGGAACGACAACAAATGACCTTAAAGGCGTTTGAATCGAATCAACTGAATTAAGTCGGATAGAATGAACTGTGATTATTTAGAATAGTGTACAACTCGATCTAATTGACTTAACTTGACTGTAATGTGAACTAGTAAACTTTAACGCATTCCAATAGATTCAAAACAACCGAATCGGAGGTAAGGAACTTCAATAAATAAGAACTAGCAACAATCCCTTGATTTCGTTTTCATTCGAACGACAACGGATGACGTTAAAGGCATTCAAATCGAATCAAATGAATTGAGTTGGATAGAATGAACATTGATTATTTAGAATAGTGTACAACTCAATCTAATTGACTTGATTTTACTGTAATGAGAACGAGTAAACTTTAGCGCATTCTAATAGATTCAAAACAACCGAATCGGATGTAAGGAACTTCAATAAATAAGAACTAGCAACAATCCCTTTATTTCGTTTGCATTGGAACGACAACAAATGACCTTAAAGGCGTTCGAATCGAATCAACTTAATTCAGTCGGATAGAATGAACTGTGATTATTTAGAATAGTGTACAACTCAATCTAATTGACTTAATTTGACTGTAATGTGAACGAGTAAACTTTAACGCATTCCAATAGATTCAAAACAACCGAATCGGAGGTAAGGAACTTCAATAAATAAGAACTAGCAACAATCTCTTGATTTCGTTTACGTTCGAACGACAACGGATGACGTTAAAGGCATTCAAATCGAATCAAATGAATTGAGTTGGATAAAATGAACTTTGATTATTTAGAATAGTTTACAACTCAATCTAATTGACTTAATTTTACTGTAATGAGAATGAGTAAACTTTAACGCATTCTAATAGATTCAAAACAACCAAATCGAACGTAAGGAACTTCAATAAACAAGAATTAACAACAATCCCTTGATTTTATTTACATTCGAATGATAACGAACGACCTTAAAAGTATTGAAATTGAATCAAATGAATTCAGTCGAATAGAACGAACTTTGATTATTTAGAATAGTGTACAACTCAATTTAATTGACTTGATTTTATAGTAATGAGAACGATTAAACTTTAACGCATTCTAATAGATTCAAAACAACCAAATCGGATGTAAGGAATTTTCAATAAACAAGAATTAACAACAATCCCTTGATTTTATATACATTTGAACGACAACGAACGACCTTAAAAGCATCGAAATCGAATCAAATGAATTCAGTTGGATAGAATGAACTTTGATTATTTAGAATAGTGTACAACTCAATCTAATTGACTTAATTTTACTGTAATGAGAAGGAGTAAACTTTAACGCATTCTAATAGATTAAAAACAACCAAATCGAACGTAAGGAACTTCAATAAACAAGAATTAACAACAATCCCTTGATTTTATTTACATTCGAGTGATAAAGAAAGACCTTAAAAGCATTGAAATTGAATCAAATGAATTCAGTCGGATAGAATGAACTTTCATTATTTAGAATAGTGTACAACTCAATCTAATTGACTTGATTTGACTGTAATGAGAACGAGTAAACTTTAACGCATTCTAATAGATTCAAAACAACCGAATCGGAATTAAGGAACTTCAATAAATAAGAACTAGCAACAATCCCTTTATTTCGTTTGCATTGGAACGACAACAAATTACCTTAAAGGCGTTCGAATCGAATCAACAGAATTCAGTCGGATAGAATGAACTTTGATTATTTAGAATAGTATACAACTCAATCTAATTGACTTAATTTGACTGTAATGTGAATGAATAAACTTTAACGCATTCCAATAGATTCAAAACAACCGAATCGGACGTAAGGAACTGCAATAAATAAGAACTAACAACAATCTCTTGATTTCGTTTGCATACGAACGACAACGGATGACGGTAAAGGTATTCAAATTGAATCAAATGAATTGAGTCGGATAGAATGAACTTTGATTATTTAGAATAGTGTACAACTCAATCTAATTGACTTAATTTGACTGTAATGTGATCGAATAAACTTTAACGCATTCCAGTAGATTCAAAACAACCGAATCGGACGTAAGGAACTTCAATAAATAAGAACTAACAACAATCCCTTGATTTCGTTTGCATACGAACGACAACGGATGACGGTAAAGGCATTCAAATCGAATTAAATGAATTGAGTTGGATAGAATGAACTTTGATTATTTAGAATAGTGTACAACTCAATCTAATTGACTTGATTTTACTGTAATGAGAACGAGTAAACTTTAACGCATTCTAATAGATTCAAAACAACCGAATCGGAATTAAGGAACTTCAATAAATAAGAACTAGCAACAATCCCTTTATTTCTTTTGCATTGGAACGACAACAAATTACCTTAAAGGCGTTCGAATCGAATCAACAGAATTCAGTCGGATAGAATGAACTTTGATTATTTAGAATAGTATACAACTCAATCTAATTGACTTAATTTGACTGTAATGTGAATGAATAAACTTTAACGCATTCCTATAGATTCAAAACAACCGAATCGGACGTAAGGAACTGCAATAAATAAGAACTAACAACAATCTCTTGATTTCGTTTGCATACGAACGACAACGGATGACAGTAAAGGTATTCAAATTGAATCAAATGAATTGAGTCGGATAGAATGAACTTTGATTATTTAGAATAGTGTACAACTCAATGTAATTGACTTGATTTTACTGTAATGAGAACGAGTAAACTTTAACGCATTCTAATAGATTCAAAACAACCGAATCGGAAGTAATGAACTTCAATAAATAAGAACTAGCAACAATCCCTTTATTTCGTTTGCATTGGAACGACAACAAATGACCTTAAAGGCGTTTGAATCGAATCAACTGAATTAAGTCGGATAGAATGAACTGTGATTATTTAGAATAGTGTACAACTCGATCTAATTGACTTAACTTGACTGTAATGTGAACTAGTAAACTTTAACGCATTCCAATAGATTCAAAACAACCGAATCGGAGGTAAGGAACTTCAATAAATAAGAACTAGCAACAATCCCTTGATTTCGTTTTCATTCGAACGACAACGGATGACGTTAAAGGCATTCAAATCGAATCAAATGAATTGAGTTGGATAGAATGAACATTGATTATTTAGAATAGTGTACAACTCAATCTAATTGACTTGATTTTACTGTAATGAGAACGAGTAAACTTTAGCGCATTCTAATAGATTCAAAACAACCGAATCGGATGTAAGGAACTTCAATAAATAAGAACTAGCAACAATCCCTTTATTTCGTTTGCATTGGAACGACAACAAATGACCTTAAAGGCGTTCGAATCGAATCAACTTAATTCAGTCGGATAGAATGAACTGTGATTATTTAGAATAGTGTACAACTCAATCTAATTGACTTAATTTGACTGTAATGTGAACGAGTAAACTTTAACGCATTCCAATAGATTCAAAACAACCGAATCGGAGGTAAGGAACTTCAATAAATAAGAACTAGCAACAATCTCTTGATTTCGTTTACGTTCGAACGACAACGGATGACGTTAAAGGCATTCAAATCGAATCAAATGAATTGAGTTGGATAAAATGAACTTTGATTATTTAGAATAGTTTACAACTCAATCTAATTGACTTAATTTTACTGTAATGAGAATGAGTAAACTTTAACGCATTCTAATAGATTCAAAACAACCAAATCGAACGTAAGGAACTTCAATAAACAAGAATTAACAACAATCCCTTGATTTTATTTACATTCGAATGATAACGAACGACCTTAAAAGTATTGAAATTGAATCAAATGAATTCAGTCGAATAGAACGAACTTTGATTATTTAGAATAGTGTACAACTCAATTTAATTGACTTGATTTTATAGTAATGAGAACGATTAAACTTTAACGCATTCTAATAGATTCAAAACAACCAAATCGGATGTAAGGAATTTTCAATAAACAAGAATTAACAACAATCCCTTGATTTTATATACATTTGAACGACAACGAACGACCTTAAAAGCATCGAAATCGAATCAAATGAATTCAGTTGGATAGAATGAACTTTGATTATTTAGAATAGTGTACAACTCAATCTAATTGACTTAATTTTACTGTAATGAGAAGGAGTAAACTTTAACGCATTCTAATAGATTAAAAACAACCAAATCGAACGTAAGGAACTTCAATAAACAAGAATTAACAACAATCCCTTGATTTTATTTACATTCGAGTGATAAAGAACGACCTTAAAAGCATTGAAATTGAATCAAATGAATTCAGTCGGATAGAATGAACTTTCATTATTTAGAATAGTGTACAACTCAATCTAATTGACTTGATTTGACTGTAATGAGAACGAGTAAACTTTAACGCATTCTAATAGATTCAAAACAACCGAATCGGAATTAAGGAACTTCAATAAATAAGAACTAGCAACAATCCCTTTATTTCGTTTGCATTGGAACGACAACAAATTACCTTAAAGGCGTTCGAATCGAATCAACAGAATTCAGTCGGATAGAATGAACTTTGATTATTTAGAATAGTATACAACTCAATCTAATTGACTTAATTTGACTGTAATGTGAATGAATAAACTTTAACGCATTCCAATAGATTCAAAACAACCGAATCGGACGTAAGGAACTGCAATAAATAAGAACTAACAACAATCTCTTGATTTCGTTTGCATACGAACGACAACGGATGACGGTAAAGGTATTCAAATTGAATCAAATGAATTGAGTCGGATAGAATGAACTTTGATTATTTAGAATAGTGTACAACTCAATCTAATTGACTTAATTTGACTGTAATGTGATCGAATAAACTTTAACGCATTCCAGTAGATTCAAAACAACCGAATCGGACGTAAGGAACTTCAATAAATAAGAACTAACAACAATCCCTTGATTTCGTTTGCATACGAACGACAACGGATGACGGTAAAGGCATTCAAATCGAATTAAATGAATTGAGTTGGATAGAATGAACTTTGATTATTTAGAATAGTGTACAACTCAATCTAATTGACTTGATTTTACTGTAATGAGAACGAGTAAACTTTAACGCATTCTAATAGATTCAAAACAACCGAATCGGAATTAAGGAACTTCAATAAATAAGAACTAGCAACAATCCCTTTATTTCGTTTGCATTGGAACGACAACAAATTACCTTAAAGGCGTTCGAATCGAATCAACAGAATTCAGTCGGATAGAATGAACTTTGATTATTTAGAATAGTATACAACTCAATCTAATTGACTTAATTTGACTGTAATGTGAATGAATAAACTTTAACGCATTCCAATAGATTCAAAACAACCGAATCGGACGTAAGGAACTGCAATAAATAAGAACTAACAACAATCTCTTGATTTCGTTTGCATACGAACGACAACGGATGACGGTAAAGGTATTCAAATTGAATCAAATGAATTGAGTCGGATAGAATGAACTTTGATTATTTAGAATAGTGTACAACTCAATGTAATTGACTTGATTTTACTGTAATGAGAACGAGTAAACTTTAACGCATTCTAATAGATTCAAAACAACCGAATCGGAAGTAATGAACTTCAATAAATAAGAACTAGCAACAATCCCTTTATTTCGTTTGCATTGGAACGACAACAAATGACCTTAAAGGCGTTTGAATCGAATCAACTGAATTAAGTCGGATAGAATGAACTGTGATTATTTAGAATAGTGTACAACTCGATCTAATTGACTTAACTTGACTGTAATGTGAACTAGTAAACTTTAACGCATTCCAATAGATTCAAAACAACCGAATCGGAGGTAAGGAACTTCAATAAATAAGAACTAGCAACAATCCCTTGATTTCGTTTTCATTCGAACGACAACGGATGACGTTAAAGGCATTCAAATCGAATCAAATGAATTGAGTTGGATAGAATGAACATTGATTATTTAGAATAGTGTACAACTCAATCTAATTGACTTGATTTTACTGTAATGAGAACGAGTAAACTTTAGCGCATTCTAATAGATTCAAAACAACCGAATCGGATGTAAGGAACTTCAATAAATAAGAACTAGCAACAATCCCTTTATTTCGTTTGCATTGGAACGACAACAAATGACCTTAAAGGCGTTCGAATCGAATCAACTGAATTAAGTCGGATAGAATGAACTGTGATTATTTAGAATAGTGTACAACTCGATCTAATTGACTTAACTTGACTGTAATGTGAACTAGTAAACTTTAACGCATTCTAATAGATTCAAAACAACCGAATCGGAGGTAAGGAACTTCAATAAATAAGAACTAGCAACAATCCCTTGATTTCGATTACATTCGAACGACAACGGAGGACGTTAAAGGCATTCAAATTGAATCAAATACATTGAGTTGGATAGAATGAACTTTGATTATTTAGAATAGTGTACAACTCAATCTAATTGACTTGATTTTACTGTAATGTGAACGAGTAAACTTTAACGCATTCCAATAGATTCAAAACAACCGAATCGGAGGTAAGGAACTTCAATAAATAAGAACTAGCAACCATCTCTTGATTTTGTTTACGTTCGAACGACAACGGATGACGTTAAAGGCATTCAAATCGAATCAAATGAATTGAGTTGGATAGAATGAACTTTGATTATTTAGAATAGTTTACAACTCAATCTAATTGACTTAATTTTACTGTAATGAGAATGAGTAAACTTTAACGCATTCTAATAGATTCAAAACAACCAAATCGAACGTAAGGAACTTCAATAAACAAGAATTAACAACAATCCCTTGATTTTATTTACATTCGAATGATAACGAACGACCTTAAAAGCATTGAAATTGAATCAAATGAATTCAGTCGAATAGAACGAACTTTGATTATTTAGAATAGTGTACAACTCAATTTAATTGACTTGATTTTATAGTAATGAGAACGATTAAACTTTAACGCATTCTAATAGATTCAAAACAACCAAATCGGATGTAAGGAATTTTCAATAAACAAGAATTAACAACAATCCCTTAATTTTATATACATTTGAACGACAACGAACGACCTTAAAAGCATTGAAATCGAATCAAATGAATTCAGTTGGATAGAATGAACTTTGATTATTTAGAATAGTGTACAACTCAATCTAATTGACTTAATTTTACTGTAATGAGAAGGAGTAAACTTTAACGCATTCTAATAGATTCAAAACAACCAAATCGAACGTAAGGAACTTCAATAAACAAGAATTAACAACAATCCCTTGATTTTATTTACATTCGAGTGATAAAGAACGACCTTAAAAGCATTGAAATTGAATCAAATGAATTCAGTCGGATAGAATGAACTTTCATTATTTAGAATAGTGTACAACTCAATCTAATTGACTTGATTTGACTGTAATGAGAACGAGTTAACTTTAACGCATTCTAATAGATTCAAAACAACCGAATCGGAATTAAGGAACTTCAAGAAATAAGAACTAGCAACAATCCCTTTATTTCGTTTGCATTGGAACGACAACAAATTACCTTAAAGGCGTTCGAATCGAATCAACAGAATTCAGTCGGATAGAATGAACTTTGATTATTTAGAATAGTATACAACTCAATCTAATTGACTTAATTTGACTGTAATGTGAATGAATAAACTTTAACGCATTCCAATAGATTCAAAACAACCGAATCGGACGTAAGGAACTGCAATAAATAAGAACTAACAACAATCTCTTGATTTCGTTTGCATACGAACGACAACGGATGACGGTAAAGGTATTCAAATTGAATCAAATGAATTGAGTCGGATAGAATGAACTTTGATTATTTTGGAATAGTGTACAACTCAATGTAATTGACTTGATTTTACTGTAATGAGAACGAGTAAACTTTAACGCATTCTAATAGATTCAAAATAACCGAATCGGAAGTAATAAACTTCAATAAATAAGAACTAGCAACAATCCCTTTATTTCGTTTGCATTGGAACGACAACAAATGACCTTAAAGGCGTTTGAATCGAATCAACTGAATTAAGTCGGATAGAATGAACTGTGATTATTTAGAATAGTGTACAACTCGATCTAATTGACTTAACTTGACTGTAATGTGAACTAGTAAACTTTAACGCATTCCAATAGATTCAAAACAACCGAATCGGAGGTAAGGAACTTCAATAAATAAGAACTAGCAACAATCTCTTGATTTCGTTTACGTTCGAACGACAACGGATGACGTTAAAGGCATTCAAATCGAATCAAATGAATTGAGTTGGATAGAATGAACTTTGATTATTTAGAATAGTTTACAACTCAATCTAATTGACTTAATTTTACTGTAATGAGAATGAGTAAACTTTAACGCATTCTAATAGATTCAAAACAACCAAATCGAACGTAAGGAACTTCAATAAACAAGAATTAACAACAATCCCTTGATTTTATTTACATTCGAATGATAACGAACGACCTTAAAAGCATTGAAATTGAATCAAATGAATTCAGTCGAATAGAACGAACTTTGATTATTTAGAATAGTGTACAACTCAATTTAATTGACTTGATTTTATAGTAATGAGAACGATTAAACTTTAACGCATTCTAATAGATTCAAAACAACCAAATCGGATGTAAGGAATTTTCAATAAACAAGAATTAACAACAATCCCTTGACTTTATATACATTTGAACGACAACGAACGACCTTAAAAGCATCGAAATCGAATCAAATGAATTCAGTTGGATAGAATGAACTTTGATTATTTAGAATAGTGTACAACTCAATCTAATTGACTTAATTTTACTGTAATGAGAAGGAGTAAACTTTAACGCATTCTAATAGATTAAAAACAACCAAATCGAACGTAAGGAACTTCAATAAACAAGAATTAACAACAATCCCTTGATTTTATTTACATTCGAGTGATAAAGAACGACCTTAAAAGCATTGAAATTGAATCAAATGAATTCAGTCGGATAGAATGAACTTTCATTATTTAGAATAGTGTACAACTCAATCTAATTGACTTGATTTGACTGTAATGAGAACGAGTAAACTTTAACGCATTCTAATAGATTCAAAACAACCGAATCGGAATTAAGGAACTTCAATAAATAAGAACTAGCAACAATCCCTTTATTTCGTTTGCATTGGAACGACAACAAATTACCTTAAAGGCGTTCGAATCGAATCAACAGAATTCAGTCGGATAGAATGAACTTTGATTATTTAGAATAGTATACAACTCAATCTAATTGACTTAATTTGACTGTAATGTGAATGAATAAACTTTAACGCATTCCAATAGATTCAAAACAACCGAATCGGACGTAAGGAACTGCAATAAATAAGAACTAACAACAATCTCTTGATTTCGTTTGCATACGAACGACAACGGATGACGGTAAAGGTATTCAAATTGAATCAAATGAATTGAGTCGGATAGAATGAACTTTGATTATTTAGAATAGTGTACAACTCAATGTAATTGACTTGATTTTACTGTAATGAGAACGAGTAAACTTTAACGCATTCTAATAGATTCAAAACAACCGAATCGGAAGTAATGAACTTCAATAAATAAGAACTAGCAACAATCCCTTTATTTCGTTTGCATTGGAACGACAACAAATGACCTTAAAGGCGTTTGAATCGAATCAACTGAATTAAGTCGGATAGAATGAACTGTGATTATTTAGAATAGTGTACAACTCGATCTAATTGACTTAACTTGACTGTAATGTGAACTAGTAAACTTTAACGCATTCCAATAGATTCAAAACAACCGAATCGGAGGTAAGGAACTTCAATAAATAAGAACTAGCAACAATTCCTTGATTTCGTTTTCATTCGAACGACAACGGATGACGTTAAAGGCATTCAAATCGAATCAAATGAATTGAGTTGGATAGAATGAACATTGATTATTTAGAATAGTGTACAACTCAATCTAATTGACTTGATTTTACTGTAATGAGAACGAGTAAACTTTAACGCATTCCAATAGATTCAAAACAACCGAATCGGAGGTAAGGAACTTCAATAAATAAGAACTAGCAACCATCTCTTGATTTTGTTTACGTTCGAACGACAACGGATGACGTTAAAGGCATTCAAATCGAATCAAATGAATTGAGTTGGATAGAATGAACTTTGATTATTTAGAATAGTTTACAACTCAATCTAATTGACTTAATTTTACTGTAATGAGAATGAGTAAACTTTAACGCATTCTAATAGATTCAAAACAACCAAATCGAACGTAAGGAACTTCAATAAACAAGAATTAACAACAATCCCTTGATTTTATTTACATTCGAATGATAACGAACGACCTTAAAAGCATTGAAATTGAATCAAATGAATTCAGTCGAATAGAACGAACTTTGATTATTTAGAATAGTGTACAACTCAATTTAATTGACTTGATTTTATAGTAATGAGAACGATTAAACTTTAACGCATTCTAATAGATTCAAAACAACCAAATCGGATGTAAGGAATTTTCAATAAACAAGAATTAACAACAATCCCTTGATTTTATATACATTTGAACGACAACGAACGACCTTAAAAGCATTGAAATCGAATCAAATGAATTCAGTTGGATAGAATGAACTTTGATTATTTAGAATAGTGTACAACTCAATCTAATTGACTTAATTTTACTGTAATGAGAAGGAGTAAACTTTAACGCATTCTAATAGATTCAAAACAACCAAATCGGATGTAAGGAATTTTCAATAAACAAGAATTAACAACAATCCCTTGATTTTATATACATTTGAACGACAACGAACGACCTTAAAAGCATCGAAATCGAATCAAATGAATTCAGTTGGATAGAAGGAACTTTGATTATTTAGAATAGTGTACAACTCAATCTAATTGACTTAATTTTACTGTAATGAGAAGGAGTAAACTTTAACGCATTCTAATAGATTAAAAACAACCAAATCGAACGTAAGGAACTTCAATAAACAAGAATTAACAACAATCCCTTGATTTTATTTACATTCGAGGGATAAAGAACGACCTTAAAAGCATTGAAATTGAATCAAATGAATTCAGTCGGATAGAATGAACTTTCATTATTTAGAATAGTGTACAACTCAATCTAATTGACTTGATTTGACTGTAATGAGAACGAGTAAACTTTAACGCATTCTAATAGATTCAAAACAACCGAATCGGAATTAAGGAACTTCAATAAATAAGAACTAGCAACAATCCCTTTATTTCGTTTGCATTGGAACGACAACAAATTACCTTAAAGGCGTTCGAATCGAATCAACAGAATTCAGTCGGATAGAATGAACTTTGATTATTTAGAATAGTATACAACTCAATCTAATTGACTTAATTTGACTGTAATGTGAATGAATAAACTTTAACGCATTCCAATAGATTCAAAACAACCGAATCGGACGTAAGGAACTGCAATAAATAAGAACTAACAACAATCTCTTGATTTCGTTTGCATACGAACGACAACGGATGACGGTAAAGGTATTCAAATTGAATCAAATGAATTGAGTCGGATAGAATGAACTTTGATTATTTAGAATAGTGTACAACTCAATGTAATTGACTTGATTTTACTGTAATGAGAACGAGTAAACTTTAACGCATTCTAATAGATTCAAAACAACCGAATCGGAAGTAATGAACTTCAATAAATAAGAACTAGCAACAATCCCTTTATTTCGTTTGCATTGGAACGACAACAAATGACCTTAAAGGCGTTTGAATTGAATCAACTGAATTAAGTCGGATAGAATGAACTGTGATTATTTAGAATAGTGTACAACTCGATCTAATTGACTTAACTTGACTGTAATGTGAACTAGTAAACTTTAACGCATTCCAATAGATTCAAAACAACCGAATCGGAGGTAAGGAACTTCAATAAAGAAGAACTAGCAACAATCCCTTAATTTCGTTTTCATTCGAACGACAACGGATGACGTTAAAGGCATTCAAATCGAATCAAATGAATTGAGTTGGATAGAATGAACTTTGATTATTTAGAATAGTGTACAACTCAATCTAATTGACTTTATTTTACTGTAATGAGAACGAGTAAACTTTAACGCATTCTAATAGATTAAAAACAACCGAATCGGATGTAAGGAACTTCAATAAATAAGAACTAGCAACAATCCCTTTATTTCGTTTGCATTGGAACGACAACAAATGACCTTAAAGGCGTTAGAATCCAATCAACTGAATTCAGTCGGATAGAATGAACTTTGATCATTTAGAATAGTGTACAACTCAATCTAATTGACTTAATTTGACTGTAATGTGATCGAATAAACTTTAACGCATTCCAATAGATTCAAAACAACCGAATCGGACGTAAGGAACTTCAATAAATAAGAACTAACAACAATCCCTTGATTTCGTTTGCATACGAACGACAACGGATGACGGTAAAGGCATTCAAATCGAATCAAATGAATTGAGTTGGATAGAATAAACTTTGATTATTTAGAAAAGTGTACAACTCAATCTAATTGACTTGATTTTACTGTAATGAGAAGGAGTAAACTTTAACGCATTCTAATAGATTAAAAACAACCAAATCGAACGTAAGGAACTTCAATAAACAAGAATTAACAACAATCCCTTCATTTTATTTACATTCGAGTGATAAAGAACGACCTTAAAAGCATTGAAATTGAATCAAATGAATTCAGTCGGATAGAATGAACTTTCATTATTTAGAATAGTGTACAACTCAATCTAATTGACGTGATTTGACTGTAATGAGAACGAGTAAACTTTAACGCATTCTAATAGATTCAAAACAACCGAATCGGAAGTAATGAACTTCAATAAATAAGAACTAGCAACAATCCCTTTATTTCGTTTGCATTGGAACGACAACAAATGACCTTAAAGGCGTTTGAATCGAATCAACTGAATTAAGTCGGATAGAATGAACTGTGATTATTTAGAATAGTGTACAACTCGATCTAATTGACTTAACTTGACTGTAATGTGAACTAGTAAACTTTAACGCATTCCAATAGATTCAAAACAACCGAATCGGAGGTAAGGAACTTCAATAAAGAAGAACTAGCAACAATCCCTTAATTTCGTTTTCATTCGAACGACAACGGATGACGTTAACGGCATTCAAATCGAATCAAATGAATTGAGTTGGATAGAATGAACTTTGATTATTTAGAATAGTGTACAACTCAATCTAATTGACTTTATTTTACTGTAATGAGAACGAGTAAACTTTAACGCATTCTAATAGATTCAAAACAACCGAATCGGATGTAAGGAACTTCAATAAATAAGAACTAGCAACAATCCCTTTATTTCGTTTGCATTGGAACGACAACAAATGACCTTAAAGGCGTTCGAATCGAATCAACTTAATTCAGTCGGATAGAATGAACTGTGATTATTTAGAATAGTGTACAACTCAATCAAATTGACTTAATTTGACTGTAATGTGAACGAGTAAACTTTAACGCATTCCAATAGATTCAAAACAACCGAATCGGAGGTAAGGAACTTCAATAAATAAGAACTAGCAACAATCTCTTGATTTCGTTTACGTTCGAACGACAACGGATGACGTTAAAGGCATTCAAATCGAATCAAATGAATTGAGTTGGATAAAATGAACTTTGATTATTTAGAATAGTTTACAACTCAATCTAATTGACTTAATTTTACTGTAATGAGAATGAGTAAACTTTAACGCATTCTAATAGATTCAAAACAACCAAATCGAACGTAAGGAACTTCAATAAACAAGAATTAACAACAATCCCTTGATTTTATTTACATTCGAATGATAACGAACGACCTTAAAAGCATTGAAATTGAATCAAATGAATTCAGTCGAATAGAACGAACTTTGATTATTTAGAATAGTGTACAACTCAATTTAATTGACTTGATTTTATAGTAATGAGAACGATTAAACTTTAACGCATTCTAATAGATTCAAAACAACCAAATCGGATGTAAGGAATTTTCAATAAACAAGAATTAACAACAATCCCTTGATTTTATATACATTTGAACGACAACGAACGACCTTAAAAGCATCGAAATCGAATCAAATGAATTCAGTTGGATAGAATGAACTTTGATTATTTAGAATAGTGTACAACTCAATCTAATTGACTTAATTTTACTGTAATGAGAAGGAGTAAACTTTAACGCATTCTAATAGATTAAAAACAACCAAATCGAACGTAAGGAACTTCAATAAACAAGAATTAACAACAATCCCTTGATTTTATTTACATTCGAGTGATAAAGAACGACCTTAAAAGCATTGAAATTGAATCAAATGAATTCAGTCGGATAGAATGAACTTTCATTATTTAGAATAGTGTACAACTCAATCTAATTGACTTGATTTGACTGTAATGAGAACGAGTAAACTTTAACGCATTCTAATAGATTCAAAACAACCGAATCGGAATTAAGGAACTTCAATAAATAAGAACTAGCAACAATCCCTTTATTTCGTTTGCATTGGAACGACAACAAATTACCTTAAAGGCGTTCGAATCGAATCAACAGAATTCAGTCGGATAGAATGAACTTTGATTATTTAGAATAGTATACAACTCAATCTAATTGACTTAATTTGACTGTAATGTGAATGAATAAACTTTAACGCATTCCAATAGATTCAAAACAACCGAATCGGACGTAAGGAACTGCAATAAATAAGAACTAACAACAATCTCTTGATTTCGTTTGCATACGAACGACAACGGATGACGGTAAAGGTATTCAAATTGAATCAAATGAATTGAGTCGGATAGAATGAACTTTGATTATTTAGAATAGTGTACAACTCAATGTAATTGACTTGATTTTACTGTAATGAGAACGAGTAAACTTTAACGCATTCTAATAGATTCAAAACAACCGAATCGGAAGTAATGAACTTCAATAAATAAGAACTAGCAACAATCCCTTTATTTCGTTTGCATTGGAACGACAACAAATGACCTTAAAGGCGTTTGAATTGAATCAACTGAATTAAGTCGGATAGAATGAACTGTGATTATTTAGAATAGTGTACAACTCGATCTAATTGACTTAACTTGACTGTAATGTGAACTAGTAAACTTTAACGCATTCCAATAGATTCAAAACAACCGAATCGGAGGTAAGGAACTTCAATAAAGAAGAACTAGCAACAATCCCTTAATTTCGTTTTCATTCGAACGACAACGGATGACGTTAAAGGCATTCAAATCGAATCAAATGAATTGAGTTGGATAGAATGAACTTTGATTATTTAGAATAGTGTACAACTCAATCTAATTGACTTTATTTTACTGTAATGAGAACGAGTAAACTTTAACGCATTCTAATAGATTCAAAACAACCGAATCGGATGTAAGGAACTTCAATAAATAAGAACTAGCAACAATCCCTTTATTTCGTTTGCATTGGAACGACAACAAATGACCTTAAAGGCGTTAGAATCCAATCAACTGAATTCAGTCGGATAGAATGAACTTTGATCATTTAGAATAGTGTACAACTCAATCTAATTGACTTAATTTGACTGTAATGTGATCGAATAAACTTTAACGCATTCCAATAGATTCAAAACAACCGAATCGGACGTAAGGAACTTCAATAAATAAGAACTAACAACAATCCCTTGATTTCGTTTGCATACGAACGACAACGGATGACGGTAAAGGCATTCAAATCGAATCAAATGAATTGAGTTGGATAGAATGAACTTTGATTATTTAGAAAAGTGTATAACTCAATCTAATTGACTTGATTTTACTGTAATGAGAAGGAGTAAACTTTAACGCATTCTAATAGATTCAAAACAACCAAATCGAACGTAAGGAACTTCAATAAACAAGAATTAACAACAATCCCTTGATTTTATTTACATTCGAAGGACAACGAACGACCTTAAAAGAATTGAAATCGAATCAAATGAATTCAGTCGAATAGAACGAACTTTGATTATTTAGAATAGTGTACAACTCAATCTAATTGACTTGATTTTATAGTAATGAGAACGAGTAAACTTTAACGCATTCTAATAGATTCAAAACAACCAAATCGGATGTAAGGAATTTTCAATAAACAAGAATTAACAACAATCCCTTGATTTTATATACATTTGAACGACAACGAACGACCTTAAAAGCATTCAAATCGAATCAAATGAATTCAGTTGGATAGAATGAACTTTGATTATTTAGAATAGTGTACAACTCAATCTAATTGACATAATTTTACTGTAATGAGAACGAGTAAACTTTAACGCATTCTAATAGATTCAAAACAACCAAATCGAACGTAAGGAACTTCAATAAACAAGAATTAACAACAATCCCTTGATTTTATTTACATTCGAGTGATAACGAACGACCTTAAAAGCATTGAAATTGAATCAAATGAATTCAGTCGGATAGAATGAACTTTCATTATTTAGAATAGTGTACAACTCAATCTAATTGACTTGATTTGACTGTAATGAGAACGAGTAAACTTTAACGCATTCTAATAGATTCAAAACAACCGAATCGGAAGTAAGGAACTTCAATAAATAAGAACTAGGAACAATCCCTTTATTTCGTTTGCATTGGAACGACAACAAATTACCTTAAAGGCGTTCGAATCGAATCAACAGAATTCAGTCGGATAGAATGAACTTTGATTATTTAGAATAGTGTACAACTCAATCTAATTGACTTAATTTGACTGTAATGTGAATGAATAAACTTTAACGCATTCCAATAGATTCAAAACAACCGAATCGGACGTAAGGAACTGCAATAAATAAGAACTAACAACAATCTCTTGATTTCGTTTGCATACGAACGACAACGGATGACGGTAAAGGTATTCAAATTGAATCAAATGAATTGAGTCGGATAGAATGAACTTTGATTATTTAGAATAGTGTACAACTCAATGTAATTGACTTGATTTTACTGTAATGAGAACGAGTAAACTTTAACGCATTCTAATAGATTCAAAACAACCGAATCGGAAGTAAGGAACTTCAATAAATAAGAACTAGCAACAATCCCTTTATTTCGTTTGCATTGGAACGACAACAAATGACCTTAAAGGCGTTCGAATCGAATCAACTGAATTAAGTCGGATAGAATGAACTGTGATTATTTAGAATAGTGTACAACTCGATCTAATTGACTTAATTTGACTGTAATGTGAACTAGTAAACTTTAACGCATTGCAATAGATTCAAAACAACCGAATCGGAGGTAAGGAACTTCAATAAATAAGAACTAGCAACAATCTCTTGATTTCGTTTTCATTCGAACGACAACGGATGACGTTAAAGGCATTCAAATCGAATCAAATGAATTGAGTTGGATAGAATTAACTTTGATTATTTAGAATAGTGTACAACTCAATCTAATTGACTTAATTTTACTGTAATGTGAACGAGTAAACTTTAACGCATTCTAATAGATTCAAAACAACCGAATCGGAGGTAAGGAACTTCAATAAATAAGAACTAGCAACAATCCCTTGATTTCGTTTACATTCGAACGACAACGGAGGACGTTAAAGGCATTCAAATTGAATCAAATATATTGAGTTGGATAGAATGAACTTTGATTATTTAGAATAGTGTACAACTCAATCTAATTGACTTGATTTTACTGTAATGTGAACGAATAAACTTTAACGCATTCTAATAGATTCAAAACAACCGAATCGGATGTAAGGAACTTCAATAAATAAGAACTAGCAATAATCCCTTTATTTCGTTTGCATTGGAACGACAACAAATGACCTTAAAGGCGTTAGAATCCCATCAACTGAATTCAGTCGGATAGAATGAACTTTGATCATTTAGAATAGTGTACAACTCAATCTAATTGACTTAATTTGACTGTAATGTGATCGAATAAACTTTAACGCATTCCAATAGATTCAAAACAACCGAATCGGACGTAAGGAACTTCAATAAATAAGAACTAACAACAATCCCTTGATTTCGTTTGCATACGAACGACAACGGATGACGGTAAAGGCATTCAAATCGAATCAAATGAATTGAGTTGGATAGAATGAACTTTGATTATTTAGAAAAGTGTACAACTCAATCTAATTGACTTGATTTTACTGTAATGAGAAGGAGTAAACTTTAACGCATTCTAATAGATTAAAAACAACCAAATCGAACGTAAGGAACTTCAATAAACAAGAATTAACAACAATCCCTTGATTTTATTTACATTCGAGTGATAAAGAACGACCTTAAAAGCATTGAAATTGAATCAAATGAATTCAGTCGGATAGAATGAACTTTCATTATTTAGAATAGTGTACAACTCAATCTAATTGACTTGATTTGACTGTAATGAGAACGAGTAAACTTTAACGCATTCTAATAGATTCAAAACAACCGAATCGGAATTAAGGAACTTCAATAAATAAGAACTAGCAACAATCCCTTTATTTCGTTTGCATTGGAACGACAACAAATTACCTTAAAGGCGTTCGAATCGAATCAACAGAATTCAGTCGGATAGAATGAACTTTGATTATTTAGAATAGTATACAACTCAATCTAATTGACTTAATTTGACTGTAATGTGAATGAATAAACTTTAACGCATTCCAATAGATTCAAAACAACCGAATCGGACGTAAGGAACTGCAATAAATAAGAACTAACAACAATCTCTTGATTTCGTTTGCATACGAACGACAACGGATGACGGTAAAGGTATTCAAATTGAATCAAATGAATTGAGTCGGATAGAATGAACTTTGATTATTTAGAATAGTGTACAACTCAATGTAATTGACTTGATTTTACTGTAATGAGAACGAGTAAACTTTAACGCATTCTAATAGATTCAAAACAACCGAATCGGAAGTAATGAACTTCAATAAATAAGAACTAGCAACAATCCCTTTATTTCGTTTGCATTGGAACGACAACAAATGACCTTAAAGGCGTTTGAATCGAATCAACTGAATTAAGTCGGATAGAATGAACTGTGATTATTTAGAATAGTGTACAACTCGATCTAATTGACTTAACTTGACTGTAATGTGAACTAGTAAACTTTAACGCATTCCAATAGATTCAAAACAACCGAATCGGAGGTAAGGAACTTCAATAAAGAAGAACTAGCAACAATCCCTTAATTTCGTTTTCATTCGAACGACAACGGATGACGTTAAAGGCATTCAAATCGAATCAAATGAATTGAGTTGGATAGAATGAACTTTGATTATTTAGAATAGTGTACAACTCAATCTAATTGACTTTATTTTACTGTAATGAGAACGAGTAAACTTTAACGCATTCTAATAGATTCAAAACAACCGAATCGGATGTAAGGAACTTCAATAAATAAGAACTAGCAACAATCCCTTTATTTCGTTTGCATTGGAACGACAACAAATGACCTTAAAGGCGTTCGAATCGAATCAACTTAATTCAGTCGGATAGAATGAACTGTGATTATTTAGAATAGTGTACAACTCAATCTAATTGACTTAATTTGACTGTAATGTGAACGAGTAAACTTTAACGCATTCCAATAGATTCAAAACAACCGAATCGGAGGTAAGGAACTTCAATAAATAAGAACTAGCAACAATCTCTTGATTTCGTTTACGTTCGAACGACAACGGATGACGTTAAAGGCATTCAAATCGAATCAAATGAATTGAGTTGGATAAAATGAACTTTGATTATTTAGAATAGTTTACAACTCAATCTAATTGACTTAATTTTACTGTAATGAGAATGAGTAAACTTTAACGCATTCTAATAGATTCAAAACAACCAAATCGAACGTAAGGAACTTCAATAAACAAGAATTAACAACAATCCCTTGATTTTATTTATATTCGAATGATAACGAACGACCTTAAAAGCATTGAAATTGAATCAAATGAATTCAGTCGAATAGAACGAACTTTGATTATTTAGAATAGTGTACAACTCAATTTAATTGACTTGATTTTATAGTAATGAGAACGATTAAACTTTAACGCATTCTAATAGATTCAAAACAACCAAATCGGATGTAAGGAATTTTCAATAAACAAGAATTAACAACAATCCCTTGATTTTATATACATTTGAACGACAACGAACGACCTTAAAAGCATCGAAATCGAATCAAATGAATTCAGTTGGATAGAATGAACTTTGATTATTTAGAATAGTGTACAACTCAATCTAATTGACTTAATTTTACTGTAATGAGAAGGAGTAAACTTTAACGCATTCTAATAGATTAAAAACAACCAAATCGAACGTAAGGAACTTCAATAAACAAGAATTAACAACAATCCCTTGATTTTATTTACATTCGAGTGATAAAGAACGACCTTAAAAGCATTGAAATTGAATCAAATGAATTCAGTCGGATAGAATGAACTTTCATTATTTAGAATAGTGTACAACTCAATCTAATTGACTTGATTTGACTGTAATGAGAACGAGTAAACTTTAACGCATTCTAATAGATTCAAAACAACCGAATCGGAATTAAGGAACTTCAATAAATAAGAACTAGCAACAATCCCTTTATTTCGTTTGCATTGGAACGACAACAAATTACCTTAAAGGCGTTCGAATCGAATCAACAGAATTCAGTCGGATAGAATGAACTTTGATTATTTAGAATAGTATACAACTCAATCTAATTGACTTAATTTGACTGTAATGTGAATGAATAAACTTTAACGCATTCCAATAGATTCAAAACAACCGAATCGGACGTAAGGAACTGCAATAAATAAGAACTAACTACAATCTCTTGATTTCGTTTGCATACGAACGACAACGGATGACGGTAAAGGTATTCAAATTGAATCAAATGAATTGAGTCGGATAGAATGAACTTTGATTATTTAGAATAGTGTACAACTCAATGTAATTGACTTGATTTTACTGTAATGAGAACGAGTAAACTTTAACGCATTCTAATAGATTCAAAACAACCGAATCGGAAGTAATGAACTTCAATAAATAAGAACTAGCAACAATCCCTTTATTTCGTTTGCATTGGAACGACAACAAATGACCTTAAAGGCGTTTGAATTGAATCAACTGAATTAAGTCGGATAAAATGAACTGTGATTATTTAGAATAGTGTACAACTCGATCTAATTGACTTAACTTGACTGTAATGTGAACTAGTAAACTTTAACGCATTCCAATAGATTCAAAACAACCGAATCGGAGGTAAGGAACTTCAATAAAGAAGAACTAGCAACAATCCCTTAATTTCGTTTTCATTCGAACGACAACGGATGACGTTAAAGGCATTCAAATCGAATCAAATGAATTGAGTTGGATAGAATGAACTTTGATTATTTAGAATAGTGTACAACTCAATCTAATTGACTTTATTTTACTGTAATGAGAACGAGTAAACTTTAACGCATTCTAATAGATTCAAAACAACCGAATCGGATGTAAGGAACTTCAATAAATAAGAACTAGCAACAATCCCTTTATTTCGTTTGCATTGGAACGACAACAAATGACCTTAAAGGCGTTAGAATCCAATCAACTGAATTCAGTCGGATAGAATGAACTTTGATCATTTAGAATAGTGTACAACTCAATCTAATTGACTTAATTTGACTGTAATGTGATCGAATAAACTTTAACGCATTCCAATAGATTCAAAACAACCGAATCGGACGTAAGGAACTTCAATAAATAAGAACTAACAACAATCCCTTGATTTCGTTTGCATACGAACGACAACGGATGACGGTAAAGGCATTCAAATCGAATCAAATGAATTGAGTTGGATAGAATGAACTTTGATTATTTAGAAAAGTGTACAACTCAATCTAATTGACTTGATTTTACTGTAATGAGAAGGAGTAAACTTTAACGCATTCTAATAGATTCTAAACAACCAAATCGAACGTAAGGAACTTCAATAAACAAGAATTAACAACAATCCCTTGATTTTATTTACATTCGAAGGACAACGAACGACCTTAAAAGAATTGAAATCGAATCAAATGAATTCAGTCGAATAGAACGAACTTTGATTTTTTAGAATAGTGTACAACTCAATCTAATTGACTTGATTTTATAGTAATGAGAACGAGTAAACTTTAACGCATTCTAATAGATTCAAAACAACCAAATCGGATGTAAGGAATTTTCAATAAACAAGAATTAACAACAATCCCTTGATTTTATATACATTTGAACGACAACGAACGACCTTAAAAGCATTCAAATCGAATCAAATGAATTCAGTTGGATAGAATGAACTTTGATTATTTAGAATAGTGTACAACTCAATCTAATTGACTTTATTTTACTGTAATGAGAACGAGTAAACTTTAACGCATTCTAATAGATTCAAAACAACCGAATCGGAAGTAAGGAACTTCAATAAATAAGAACTAGGAACAATCCCTTTATTTCGTTTGCATTGGAACGACAACAAATTACCTTAAAGGCGTTCGAATCGAATCAACAGAATTCAGTCGGATAGAATGAACTTTGATTATTTAGAATAGTGTACAACTCAATCTAATTGACTTAATTTGACTGTAATGTGAATGAATAAACTTTAACGCCTTCCAATAGATTCAAAACAACCGAATCGGACGTAAGGAACTGCAATAAATAAGAACTAACAACAATCTCTTGATTTCGTTTGCATACGAACGACAACGGATGACGGTAAAGGTATTCAAATTGAATCAAATGAATTGAGTCGGATAGAATGAACTTTGATTATTTAGAATAGTGTACAACTCAATGTAATTGACTTGATTTTACTGTAATGAGAACGAGTAAACTTTAACGCATTCTAATAGATTCAAAACAACCGAATCGGAAGTAAGGAACTTCAATAAATAAGAACTAGCAACAATCCCTTTATTTCGTTTGCATTGGAACGACAACAAATGACCTTAAAGGCGTTCGAATCGAATCAACTGAATTAAGTCGGATAGAATGAACTGTGATTATTTAGAATAGTGTACAACTCGATCTAATTGACTTAATTTGACTGTAATGTGAACTAGTAAACTTTAACGCATTGCAATAGATTCAAAACAACCGAATCGGAGGTAAGGAACTTCAATAAATAAGAACTAGCAACAATCTCTTGATTTCGTTTTCATTCGAACGACAACGGATGACGTTAAAGGCATTCAAATCGAATCAAATGAATTGAGTTGGATAGAATTAACTTTGATTATTTAGAATAGTGTACAACTCAATCTAATTGACTTAATTTTACTGTAATGTGAACGAGTAAACTTTAACGCATTCTAATAGATTCAAAACAACCGAATCGGAGGTAAGGAACTTCAATAAATAAGAACTAGCAACAATCCCTTGATTTCGTTTACATTCGAACGACAACGGAGGACGTTAAAGGCATTCAAATTGAATCAAATATATTGAGTTGGATAGAATGAACTTTGATTATTTAGAATAGTGTACAACTCAATCTAATTGACTTGATTTTACTGTAATGTGAACGAATAAATTTTAACGCATTCCAATAGATTCAAAACAACCGAATCGGAGGTAAGGAACTTCAATAAATAAGAACTAGCAACAATCCCTTGATTTCGTTTACATTCGAACGACAACGGATGACGTTAAAGGCATTCAAATCGAATCAAATGAATTGAGTTGGATAGAATCAACTTTGATTATTTAGAATAGTGTACACCTCAATCTAATTGACTTGATTTTACTGTAATGAGAACGAGTAAACTTTAACGCATTCGAATAGATTCAAAACAACCGAATCGGATGTAAGGAACTTCAATAAATAAGAACTAGCAACAATCCCTTTATTTCGTTTGCATTGGAACGACAACAAATGACCTTAAAGGCGTTCGAATCGAATCAACAGTATTCAGTCGGATAGAAGAACTTTGATTATTTAGAATATTGTACAACTCAATCTAATTGACTTAATTTGACTGTATTGTGAATGAATAAACTTCAACGCATTCCAATAGATTCAAAACAACCGAATCGGACGTAAGGAACTGTAATAAATAAGAACTAACAACAATCTCTTGATTTCGTTTGCATACGAACGACAACGGATGACGGTAAAGGCATTCAAATCGAATCAAATGAATTGAGTTGGATAGAATGAACTTTGATTATTTAGAATAGTGTACTACTCAATCTAATTGACTTGATTTTACTGTAATGAGAACGAGTAAACTTTATCGCATTCTAATCGATTCAAAACAACCGAATCGGATGTAAGGAACTTCAATAAATAAGAACTAGCAACAATCCCTTTATTTCGTTTGCATTGGAACGACAACAAATGACCTTAAAGGCGTTCGAATCGAATCAACTTAATTCAGTCGGATAGAATGAACTGTGATTATTTAGAATAGTGTACAACTCAGTCTAATTGACTTAATTTGACTGTAATGTGAACGAGTAAACTTTAACGCATTCCAATAGATTCAAAATAACCGAATCGGAGGTAAGGAACTTCAATAAATAAGAACTAGCAACAATCCCCTGATTTCGTTTTCATTCGAACGACAACGGATGACGTTAAAGGCATTCAAATCGAATCAAATGCATTGAGTTGGATAGAATGAACTTTGATTATTTAGAATAGTGTAGAACTCAATCTAATTGACTTGATTTTACTGTAATGTGAACGAATAAACTTTAACGCATTCCAATAGATTCAAAACAACCGAATCGGAGGTAAGGAACTTCAATAAATAAGAACTAGCAACAATCTCTTGATTTCGTTTACGTTCGAACGACAACGGATGACGTTAAAGGCATTCAAATCGAATCAAATGAATTGAGTTGGGTAGAATGAACTTTGATTATTTAGAATAGTTTACAACTCAATCTAATTGACTTAATTTTACTGTAATGAGAATGAGTAAACTTTAACGCATTCTAATAGATTCAAAACAACCAAATCGAACGTAAGGAACTTCAATAAACAAGAATTACCAACAATCCCTTGATTTTATTTACATTCGAATGATAACGAACGACCTTAAAAGCATTGAAATTGAATCAAATGAATTCAGTCAAATAGAACGAACTTTGATTATTTAGAATAGTGTACAACTCAATCTAATTGACTTGATTTGACTGTAATGAGAACGAGTAAACTTTAACGCATTCTAATAGATTCAAAACAACCGAATCGGAAGTAAGGAACTTCAATAAATAAGAACTAGGAACAATCCCTTTATTTCGTTTGCATTGGAACGACAACAAATTACCTTAAAGGCGTTCGAATCGAATCAATAGAATTCAGTCGGATAGAATGAACTTTGATTATTTAGAATAGTGTACAACTCAATCTAATTGACTGTAATGTGAATGAATAAACTTTAACGCATTCCAATAGATTCAAAACAACCGAATCGGACGTAAGGAACTGCAATAAATAAGAACTAACAACAATCTCTTGATTTCGTTTGCATACGAACGACAACGGATGACGGTAAAGGTATTCAAATTGAATCAAATGAATTGAGTCGGATAGAATGAACTTTGATTATTTAGAATAGTGTACAACTCAATGTAATTGACTTGATTTTACTGTAATGAGAACGAATAAACTTTAACGCATTCCAATAGATTCAAAACAACCGAATCGGAAGTAAGGAACTTCAATAAATAAGAACTAGCAACAATCCCTTTATTTCGTTTGCATTGGAACGACAACAAATGACCTTAAAGGCGTTCGAATCGAATCAACTGAATTAAGTCGGATAGAATGAACTGTGACTATTTAGAATAGTGTACAACTCGATCTAATTGACTTAATTTGACTGTAATGTGAACTAGTAAACTTTAACGCATTCCAATAGATTCAAAACAACCGAATCGGAGGTAAGGAACTTCAATAAATAAGAACTAGCAACAATCCCCTGATTTCGTTTTCATTCGAACGACAACGGATGACGTTAAAGGCATTCAAATCGAATCAAATGCATTGAGTTGGATAGAATGAACTTTGATTATTTAGAATAGTGTAGAACTCAATCTAATTGACTTGATTTTACTGTAATGTGAACGAATAAACTTTAACGCATTCCAATAGATTCAAAACAACCGAATCGGAGGTAAGGAACTTCAATAAATAAGAACTAGCAACAATCTCTTGATTTCGTTTACATTCGAACGACAACGGATGACGTTAAAGGCATTCAAATCGAATCAACTGAATTGAGTTGGATAGAATGAACTTTGATTATTTAGAATAGTGTACACCTCAATCTAATTGACTTAATTTTACTGTAATGAGAACGAGTAAACTTTAACGCATTCTAATAGATTCAAAACAACCAAATCGAACGTAAGGAACTTTCAATAAACAAGAATTAACAACAATCCCTTGATTTTATTTATATTCGAACGACAACGAACGACCTTAAAAGCATTGAAATGGAATCAAATGAATTCAGTCGGATAGAATGAACTTTGATTATTTAGAATAGTGTACGACTCAATCTAATTGACTTGATTTGACTGTAATGAGAACGAGTAAACTTTAACGCATTCTAATATATTCAAAACAACCGAATCGGAAGTAAGGAACTTCAATAAATAAGAACTAGCAGGAATCACTTTATTTCGTTTGCATACGAACGACAACGGATGACCTTAAAGGCGTTCGAATCGAATCAAATGAATTGAGTTGGATAGAATGAACTTTGATTATTTAGAATAGTGTAGAACTCAATCTAATTGACTTGATTTTACTGTAATGAGAAAGAGTAAACTTTAACGCATTCTAATAGATTCAAAACAACCAAATCGAAGGTAAGGAACTTCAATAAACAAGAATTAACAACAATCCCTTGATTTTATTTACATTCGAATGATAACGAACGACCTTAAAAGCATTGAAATTGAATCAAATGAATTCAGCCGGATAGAATGAACTTTGATTATTTAGAATAGTGTACAACTCAATCTAATTGACTTGATTTGACTGTAATGAGAACGAGTAAACTTTAACGCATTCTAATAGATTCAAAACAACCAAATCGAACGTAAGGAACTTCAATAAACAAGAATTAACAACAATCCCTTGATTTTATTTACATTCGAATGATAACGAACGACCTTAAAAGCATTGAAATTGAATCAAATGAATTCAGTCGGATAGAATGAACTTTGATTATTTAGAATAGTGTACAACTCAATCTAATTGACTTAATTTGACTGTAATGTGATCGAATAAACTTTAACGCATTCCAGTAGATTCAAAACAACCGAATCGGACGTAAGGAACTTCAATAAATAAGAACTAACAACAATCCCTTGATTTCGTTTGCATACGAACGACAACGGATGACGGTAAAGGCATTCAAATCGAATTAAATGAATTGAGTTGGATAGAATGAACTTTGATTATTTAGAATAGTGTACAACTCAATCTAATTGACTTGATTTTACTGTAATGAGAACGAGTAAACTTTAACGCATTCTAATAGATTCAAAACAACCGAATCGGAAGTAAGGAACTTCAATAAATAAGAACTAGCAACAATCCCTTTATTTCGTTTGCATTGGAACGACAACAAATGACCTTAAAGGCGTTCGAATCGAATCAACTGAATTAAGTCGGATAGAATGAACTGTGATTATTTAGAATAGTGTACAACTCGATCTAATTGACTTAATTTGACTGTAATGTGAACTAGTAAACTTTAACGCATTCCAATAGATTCAAAACAACCGAATCGGAGGTAAGGAACTTCAATAAATAAGAACTAGCAACAATCCCCTGATTTCGTTTTCATTCGAACGACAACGGATGACGTTAAAGGCATTCAAATCGAATCAAATGAATTGAGTTGGATAGAATGAACTTTGATTATTTAGAATAGTGTACAACTCAATCTAATTGACTTAATTTTACTGTAATGTGAACGAGTAAACTTTAACGCATTCTAATAGATTCAAAACAACCGAATCGGAGGTAAGGAACTTCAATAAATAAGAACTAGTTACAATCCCTTGATTTCGTTTACATTCGAACGACAACGGAGGACGTTAAAGGCATTCAAATTGAATCAAATGCATTGAGTTGGATAGAATGAACTTTGATTATTTAGAATAGTGTACAACTCAATCTAATTGACTTGATTTTACTGTAATGTGAACGAATAAACTTTAACGCATTCCAATAGATTTAAAACAACCGAATCGGAGGTAAGGAACTTCAATAAATAAGAACTAGCAACAATCTCTTGATTTCGTTTACATTCGAACGACAACGGATGACGTTAAAGGCATTCAAATCGAATCAACTGAATTGAGTTGGATAGAATGAACTTTGATTATTTAGAATAGTGTACACCTCAATCTAATTGACTTAATTTTACTGTAATGAGAACGAGTAAACTTTAACGCATTCTAATAGATTCAAAACAACCAAATCGAACGTAAGGAACTTCAATAAACAAGAATTAACAACAATCCCTTGATTTTATTTACATTCGAATGATAACGAACGACCTTAAAAGCATTGAAATTGAATCAAATGAATTCAGTCGAATAGAACGAACTTTGATTATTTAGAATAGTGTACAACTCAATGTAATTGACTTGATTTTATAGTAATGAGAACGATTAAACTTTAACGCATTCTAATAGATTCAAAATAACCAAATCGGATGTAAGGAATTTTCAATAAGCAAGAATTAACAACAATCCCTTGATTTTATATACATTTGAACGACAACGAACGACCTTAAAAGCATTGAAATCGAATCAAATGAATTCAGTTGGATAGAATGAACTTTGATTATTTAGAATAGTGTACAACTCAATCTAATTGACTTAATTTTACTGTAATGAGAAGGAGTAAACTTTAACGCATTCTAATAGATTCAAAACAACCAAATCGAACGTAAGGAACTTCAATAAACAAGAATTAACAACAATCCCTTGATTTTATTTACATTCGAGTGATAACGAACGACCTTAAAAGCATTGAAATTGAATCAAATGAATTCAGTCGGATAGAATGAACTTTCATTATTTAGAATAGTGTACAACTCAATCTAATTGACTTGATTTGACTGTAATGAGAACGAGTAAACTTTAACGCATTCTAATAGATTCAAAACAACCGAATCGGAAGTAAGGAACTTCAATAAATAAGAACTAGGAACAATCCCTTTATTTCGTTTGCATTGGAACGACAACAAATTACCTTAAAGGCGTTCGAATCGAATCAACAGAATTCAGTCGGATAGAATGAACTTTGATTATTTAGAATAGTGTACAACTCAATCTAATTGACTTAATTTGACTGTAATGTGAATGAATAAACTTTAACGCATTCCAATAGATTCAAAACAACCGAATCGGACGTAAGGAACTGCAATAAATAAGAACTAACAACAATCTCTTGATTTCGTTTGCATACGAACGACAACGGATGACGGTAAAGGTATTCAAATTGAATCAAATGAATTGAGTCGGATAGAATGAACTTTGATTATTTAGAATAGTGTACAACTCAATGTAATTGACTTGATTTTACTGTAATGAGAACGAGTAAACTTTAACGCATTCTAATAGATTCAAAACAACCGAATCGGAAGTAAGGAACTTCAATAAATAAGAACTAGCAACAATCCCTTTATTTCGTTTGCATTGGAACGACAACAAATGACCTTAAAGGCGTTCGAATCGAATCAACTGAATTAAGTCGGATAGAATGAACTGTGATTATTTAGAATAGTGTACAACTCGATCTAATTGACTTAATTTGACTGTAATGTGAACTAGTAAACTTTAACGCATTCCAATAGATTCAAAACAACCGAATCGGAGGTAAGGAACTTCAATAAATAAGAACTAGCAACAATCCCCTGATTTCGTTTTCATTCGAACGACAACGGATGACGTTAAAGGCTTTCAAATCGAATCAAATGAATTGAGTTGGATAGAATGAACTTTGATTATTTAGAATAGTGTACAACTCAATCTAATTGACTTGATTTTACTGTAATGAGAACGAGTAAACTTTAGCGCATTCTAATAGATTCAAAACAACCGAATCGGATGTAAGGAACTTCAATAAATAAGAACTAGTTACAATCCCTTGATTTCGTTTACATTCGAACGACAACGGAGGACGTTAAAGGCATTCAAATTGAATCAAATGCATTGAGTTGGATAGAATGAACTTTGATTATTTAGAATAGTGTACAACTCAATCTAATTGACTTAATTTGACTGTAATGTGATCGAATAAACTTTAACGCATTCCAATAGATTCAAAACAACCGAATCGGACGTAAGGAACTTCAATAAATAAGAACTAACAACAATCCCTTGATTTCGTTTGCATACGAACGACAACGGATGACGGTAAAGGCATTCAAATCGAATCAAATGAATTGAGTTGGATAGAATGAACTTTGATTATTTAGAAAAGTGTACAACTCAATCTAATTGACTTGATTTTACTGTAATGAGAAGGAGTAAACTTTAACGCATTCTAATAGATTCAAAACAACCAAATCGAACGTAAGGAACTTCAATAAACAAGAATTAACAACAATCCCTTGATTTTATTTACATTCGAAGGACAACGAACGACCTTAAAAGAATTGAAATCGAATCAAATGAATTCAGTCGAATAGAACGAACTTTGATTATTTAGAATAGTGTACAACTCAATCTAATTGACTTGATTTTATAGTAATGAGATCGATTAAACTTTAACGCATTCTAATAGATTCAAAACAACCAAATCGGATGTAAGGAATTTTCAATAAGCAAGAATTAACAACAATCCCTTGATTTTATATACATTTGAACGACAACGAACGACCTTAAAAGCATTGAAATCGAATCAAATGAATTCAGTTGGATAGAATGAACTTTGATTATTTAGAATAGTGTACAACTCAATCTAATTGACTTAATTTTACTGTAATGAGAACGAGTAAACTTTAACGCATTCTAATAGATTCAAAACAACCAAATCGAACGTAAGGAACTTCAATAAACAAGAATTAACAACAATCCCTTGATTTTATTTACATTCGAGTGATAACGAACGACCTTAAAAGCATTGAAATTGAATCAAATGAATTCAGTCGGATAGAATGAACTTTCATTATTTAGAATAGTGTACAACTCAATCTAATTGACTTGATTTGACTGTAATGAGAACGAGTAAACTTTAACTCATTCTAATAGATTCAAAACAACCGAATCGGAAGTAAGGAACTTCAATAAATAAGAACTAGCAACAATCCCTTTATTTCGTTTGCATTGGAACGACAACAAATGACCTTAAAGGCGTTCGAATCGAATCAACAGAATTCAGTCGTATAGAAGAACTTTGATTATTTAGAATATTGTACAACTAAATCTAATTGACTTAATTTGACTGTAATGTGAATGAATAAACTTTAACGCATTCCAATAGATTCAAAACAACCGAATCGGACGTAAGGAACTGCAATAAATAAGAACTAACAACAATCTCTTGATTTCGTTTGCATACGAACGACAACGGATGACGGTAAAGGTATTCAAATGGAATGAAATGAATTGAGTCGGATAGAATGAACTTTGATTATTTAGAATAGTGTACAACTCAATCTAATTGACTTGATTTTACTGTAATGAGAACGAGTAAACTTTAACGCATTCTAATAGATTCAAAACAACCGAATCGGAAGTAAGGAACTTCAATAAATAAGAACTAGCAACAATCCCTTTATTTCGTTTGCATTGGAACGACAACAAATGACCTTAAAGGCGTTCGAATCGAATCAACTGAATTAAGTCGGATAGAATGAACTGTGATTATTTAGAATAGTGTACAACTCGATCTAATTGACTTAATTTGACTGTAATGTGAACTAGTAAACTTTAACGCATTGCAATAGATTCAAAACAACCGAATCGGAGGTAAGGAACTTCAATAAATAAGAACTAGCAACAATCTCTTGATTTCGTTTTCATTCGAACGACAACGGATGACGTTAAAGGCATTCAAATCGAATCAAATGAATTGAGTTGGATAGAATGAACTTTGATTATTTAGAATAGTGTACAACTCAATCTAATTGACTTAATTTTACTGTAATGTGAACGAGTAAACTTTAACGCATTCTAATAGATTCAAAACAACCGAATCGGAGGTAAGGAACTTCAATAAATAAGAACTAGCAACAATCCCTTGATTTCGTTTACATTCGAACGACAACGGAGGACGTTAAAGGCATTCAAATTGAATCAAATACATTGAGTTGGATAGAATGAACTTTGATTATTTAGAATAGTGTACAACTCAATCTAATTGACTTGATTTTACTGTAATGTGAACGAATAAATTTTAACGCATTCCAATAGATTCAAAACAACCGAATCGGAGGTAAGGAACTTCAATAAATAAGAACTAGCAACAATCCCTTGATTTCGTTTACATTCGAACGACAACGGATGACGTTAAAGGCATTCAAATCGAATCAAATGAATTGAGTTGGATAGAATCAACTTTGATTATTTAGAATAGTGTACACCTCAATCTAATTGACTTGATTTTACTGTAATGAGAACGAGTAAACTTTAACGCATTCGAATAGATTCAAAACAACCGAATCGGATGTTAGGAACTTCAATAAATAAGAACTAGCAACAATCCCTTTATTTCGTTTGCATTGGAACCACAACAAATGACCTTAAAGGCGTTCGAATCGAATCAACAGTATTCAGTCGGATAGAAGAACTTTGATTATTTTGAATATTGTACAACTCAATCTAATTGACTTAATTTGACTGTATTGTGAATGAATAAACTTCAACGCATTCCAATAGATTCAAAACAACCGAATCGGACGTAAGGAACTGTAATAAATAAGAACTAACAACAATCTCTTGATTTCGTTTGCATACGAACGACAACGGATGACGGTAAAGGCATTCAAATCGAATCAAATGAATTGAGTTGGATAGAATGAACTTTGATTATTTAGAATAGTGTACAACTCAATCTAATTGACTTAATTTTACTGTAATGAGAATGAGTAAACTTTAACGCATTCTAATAGATTCAAAACAACCAAATCGAACGTAAGGAACTTCAATAAACAAGAATTAACAACAATCCCTTGATTTTATTTACATTCGAATGATAACGAACGACCTTAAAAGCATTGAAATTGAATCAAATGAATTCAGTCGAATAGAACGAACTTTGATTATTTAGAATAGTGTACAACTCAATTTAATTGACTTGATTTTATAGTAATGAGAACGATTAAACTTTAACGCATTCTAATAGATTCAAAACAACCAAATCGGATGTAAGGAATTTTCAATAAACAAGAATTAACAACAATCCCTTGATTTTATATACATTTGAACGACAACGAACGACCTTAAAAGCATTGAAATCGAATCAAATGAATTCAGTTGGATAGAATGAACTTTGATTATTTAGAATAGTGTACAACTCAATCTAATTGACTTAATTTTACTGTAATGAGAAGGAGTAAACTTTAACGCATTCTAATAGATTCAAAACAACCAAATCGAACGTAAGGAACTTCAATAAACAAGAATTAACAACAATCCCTTGATTTTATTTACATTCGAGTGATAACGAACGACCTTAAAAGCATTGAAATTGAATCAAATGAATTCAGTCGGATAGAATGAACTTTCATTATTTAGAATAGTGTACAACTCAATCTAATTGACTTGATTTGACTGTAATGAGAACGAGTAAACTTTAACGCATTCTAATAGATTCAAAACAACCGAATCGGAATTAAGGAACTTCAATAAATAAGAACTAGCAACAATCCCTTTATTTCGTTTGCATTGGAACGACAACAAATTACCTTAATGGCGTTCGAATCGAATCAACAGAATTCAGTCGGATAGAATGAACTTTGATTATTTAGAATAGTATACAACTCAATCTAATTGACTTAATTTGACTGTAATTTGAATGAATAAACTTTAACGCATTCCAATAGATTCAAAACAACCGAATCGGACGTAAGGAACTGCAATAAATAAGAACTAACAACAATCTCTTGATTTCGTTTGCATACGAACGACAACGGATGACGGTAAAGGTATTCAAATTGAATCAAATGAATTGAGTCGGATAGAATGAACTTTGATTATTTAGAATAGTGTACAACTCAATGTAATTGACTTGATTTTACTGTAATGAGAACGAGTAAACTTTAACGCATTCTAATAGATTCAAAACAACCGAATCGGAAGTAATGAACTTCAATAAATAAGAACTAGCAACAATCCCTTTATTTCGTTTGCATTGGAACGACAACAAATGACCTTAAAGGCGTTTGAATCGAATGAACTGAATTAAGTCGGATAGAATGAACTGTGATTATTTAGAATAGTGTACAACTCGATCTAATTGACTTAACTTGACTGTAATGTGAACTAGTAAACTTTAACGCATTCCAATAGATTCAAAACAACCGAATCGGAGGTAAGGAACTTCAATAAATAAGAACTAGCAACAATCCCTTGATTTCGTTTTCATTCGAACGACAACGGATGACGTTAAAGGCATTCAAATCGAATCAAATGAATTGAGTTGGATAGAATGAACATTGATTATTTAGAATAGTGTACAACTCAATCTAATTGACTTGATTTTACTGTAATGAGAACGAGTAAACTTTAGCGCATTCTAAAAGATTCAAAACAACCGAATCGGATGTAAGGAACTTCAATAAATAAGAACTAGCAACAATCCCTTTATTTCGTTTGCATTGGAACGACAACAAATGACCTTAAAGGCGTTCGAATCGAATCAACTTAATTCAGTCGGATAGAATGAACTTTGATTATTTAGAATAGTGTACAACTCAATCTAATTGACTTAATTTGACTGTAATGTGAACGAGTAAACTTTAACGCATTCCAATAGATTCAAAATAACCGAATCGGAGGTAAGGAACTTCAATAAATAAGAACTAGCAACAATCTCTTGATTTCGTTTACGTTCGAACGACAACGGATGACGTTAAAGGCATTCAAATCGAATCAAATGAATTGAGTTGGGTAGAATGAACTTTGATTATTTAGAATAGTTTACAACTCAATCTAATTGACTTAATTTTACTGTAATGAGAATGAGTAAACTTTAACGCATTCTAATAGATTCAAAACAACCAAATCGAACGTAAGGAACTTCAATAAACAAGAATTACCAACAATCCCTTGATTTTATTTACATTCGAATGATAACGAACGACCTTAAAAGCATTGAAATTGAATCAAATGAATTCAGTCAAATAGAACGAACTTTGATTATTTAGAATAGTGTACAACTCAATCTAATTGACTTGATTTGACTGTAATGAGAACGAGTAAACTTTAACGCATTCTAATAGATTCAAAACAACCGAATCGGAAGTAAGGAACTTCAATAAATAAGAACTAGGAACAATCCCTTTATTTCGTTTGCATTGGAACGACAACAAATTACCTTAAAGGCGTTCGAATCGAATCAACAGAATTCAGTCGGATAGAATGAACTTTGATTATTTAGAATAGTGTACAACTCAATCTAATTGACTGTAATGTGAATGAATAAACTTTAACGCATTCCAATAGATTCAAAACAACCGAATCGGACGTAAGGAACTGCAATAAATAAGAACTAACAACAATCTCTTGATTTCGTTTGCATACGAACGACAACGGATGACGGTAAAGGTATTCAAATTGAATCAAATGAATTGAGTCGGATAGAATGAACTTTGATTATTTAGAATAGTGTACAACTCAATGTAATTGACTTGATTTTACTGTAATGAGAACGAGTAAACTTTAACGCATTCTAATAGATTCAAAACAACCGAATCGGAAGTAAGGAACTTCAATAAATAAGAACTAGCAACAATCCCTTTATTTCGTTTGCATTGGAACGACAACAAATGACCTTAAAGGCGTTCGAATCGAATCAACTGAATTAAGTCGGATAGAATGAACTGTGACTATTTAGAATAGTGTACAACCCGATCTAATTGACTTAATTTGACTGTAATGTGAACTAGTAAACTTTAACGCATTCCAATAGATTCAAAACAACCGAATCGGAGGTAAGGAACTTCAATAAATAAGAACTAGCAACAATCCCCTGATTTCGTTTTCATTCGAACGACAACGGATGACGTTAAAGGCATTCAAATCGAATCAAATGAATTGAGTTGGATAGAATGAACTTTGATTATTTAGAATAGTGTACAACTCAATCTAATTGACTTAATTTTACTGTAATGTGAACGAGTAAACTTTAACGCATTCTAATAGATTCAAAACAACCGAATCGGAGGTAAGGAACTTCAATAAATAAGAACTAGTTACAATCCCTTGATTTCGTTTACATTCGAACGACAACGGAGGACGTTAAAGGCATTCAAATTGAATCAAATGCATTGAGTTGGATAGAATGAACTTTGATTATTTAGAATAGTGTAGAACTCAATCTAATTGACTTGATTTTACTGTAATGTGAACGAATAAACTTTAACGCATTCCAATAGATTCAAAACAACCGAATCGGAGGTAAGGAACTTCAATAAATAAGAACTAGCAACAATCTCTTGATTTCGTTTACATTCGAACGACAACGGATGACGTTAAAGGCATTCAAATCGAATCAACTGAATTGAGTTGGATAGAATGAACTTTGATTATTTAGAATAGTGTACACCTCAATCTAATTGACTTAATTTTACTGAAATGAGAACGAGTAAACTTTAACGCATTCTAATAGATTCAAAACAACCAAATCGAACGTAAGGAACTTTCAATAAACAAGAATTAACAACAATCCCTTGATTTTATTTACATTCGAACGACAACGAACGACCTTAAAAGCATTGAAATGGAATCAAATGAATTCAGTCGGATAGAATGAACTTTGATTATTTAGAATAGTGTACAACTCAATCTAATTGACTTGATTTGACTGTAATGAGAACGAGTAAACTTTAACGCATTCTAATATATTCAAAACAACCGAATCGGAAGTAAGGAACTTCAATAAATAAGAACTAGCAGCAATCACTTTATTTCGTTTGCATACGAACGACAACGGATGACCTTAAAGGCGTTCGAATCGAATCAAATGAATTGAGTTGGATAGAATGAACTTTGATTATTTAGAATAGTGTAGAACTCAATCTAATTGACTTGATTTTACTGTAATGAGAAAGAGTAAACTTTAACGCATTCTAATAGATTCAAAACAACAAAATCGAAGGTAAGGAACTTCAATAAACAAGAATTAACAACAATCCCTTGATTTTAATTACATTCGAATGATAACGAACGACCTTAAAAGCATTGAAATTGAATCAAATGAATTCAGCCGGATAGAATGAACTTTGATTATTTAGAATAGTGTACAACTCAATCTAATTGACTTGATTTGACTGTAATGAGAACGAGTAAACTTTAACGCATTCTAATAGATTCAAAACAACCAAATCGAACGTAAGGAACTTCAATAAACAAGAATTAACAACAATCCCTTGATTTTATTTACATTCGAATGATAACGAACGACCTTAAAAGCATTGAAATTGAATCAAATGAATTCAGTCGGATAGAATGAACTTTGATTATTTAGAATAGTGTACAACTCAATCTAATTGACTTAATTTGACTGTAATGTGATCGAATAAACTTTAACGCATTCCAGTAGATTCAAAACAACCGAATCGGACGTAAGGAACTTCAATAAATAAGAACTAACAACAATCCCTTGATTTCGTTTGCATACGAACGACAACGGATGACGGTAAAGGCATTCAAATCGAATTAAATGAATTGAGTTGGATAGAATGAACTTTGATTATTTAGAATAGTGTACAACTCAATCTAATTGACTTGATTTTACTGTAATGAGAACGAGTAAACTTTAACGCATTCTAATAGATTCAAAACAACCGAATCGGAAGTAAGGAACTTCAATAAATAAGAACTAGCAACAATCCCTTTATTTCGTTTGCATTGGAACGACAACAAATGACCTTAAAGGCGTTCGAATCGAATCAACTGAATTAAGTCGGATAGAATGAACTGTGATTATTTAGAATAGTGTACAACTCGATCTAATTGACTTAATTTGACTGTAATGTGAACTAGTAAACTTTAACGCATTCCAATAGATTCAAAACAACCGAATCGGAGGTAAGGAACTTCAATAAATAAGAACTAGCAACAATCCCCTGATTTCGTTTTCATTCGAACGACAACGGATGACGTTAAAGGCATTCAAATCGAATCAAATGAATTGAGTTGGATAGAATGAACTTTGATTATTTAGAATAGTGTACAACTCAATCTAATTGACTTAATTTTACTGTAATGTGAACGAGTGAACTTTAACGCATTCTAATAGATTCAAAACAACCGAATCGGAGGTAAGGAACTTCAATAAATAAGAACTAGTTACAATCCCTTGATTTCGTTTACATTCGAACGACAACGGAGGACGTTAAAGGCATTCAAATTGAATCAAATGCATTGAGTTGGATAGAATGAACTTTGATTATTTAGAATAGTGTACAACTAATCTAATTGACTTGATTTTACTGTAATGTGAACGAATAAACTTTAACGCATTCCAATAGATTTAAAACAACCGAATCGGAGGTAAGGAACTTCAATAAATAAGAACTAGCAACAATCTCTTGATTTCGTTTACATTCGAACGACAACGGATGACGTTAAAGGCATTCAAATCGAATCAACTGAATTGAGTTGGATAGAATGAACTTTGATTATTTAGAATAGTGTACACCTCAATCTAATTGACTTAATTTTACTGTAATGAGAACGAGTAAACTTTAACGCATTCTAATAGATTCAAAACAACCAAATCGAACGTAAGGAACTTTCAATAAACAAGAATTAACAACAATCCCTTGATTTTATTTACATTCGAACGACAACGAACGACCTTAAAAGCATTGAAATGGAATCAAATGAATTCAGTCGGATAGAATGAACTTTGATTATTTAGAATAGTGTACAACTCAATCTAATTGACTTGATTTTATAGTAATGAGAACGATTAAAGTTTAACGCATTCTAATAGATTCAAAACAACCGAATCGGAAGTAAGGAACTTCAATAAATAAGAACTAGCAGCAATCACTTTATTTCGTTTGCATACGAACGACAACGGATGACCTTAAAGGCGTTCGAATCAAATCAAATGAATTGAGTTGGATAGAATGAACTTTGATTATTTAGAATAGTGGAGAACTCAATCTAATTGACTTGATTTTACTGTAATGAGAAGGAGTAAACTTTAACGCATTCTAATAGATTCAAAACAACCAAATCGAAGGTAAGGAACTTCAATAAACAAGAATTAACAACAATCCCTTGATTTTATTTACATTCGAATGATAACGAACGACCTTAAAAGCATTGAAATTGAATCAAATGAATTCAGCCGGATAGAATGAACTTTGATTATTTAGAATAGTGTACAACTCAATCTAATTGACTTGATTTGACTGTAATGAGAACGAGTAAACTTTAACGCATTCTAATAGATTCAAAACAACCAAATCGAACGTAAGGAACTTCAATAAACAAGAATTAACAACAATCCCTTGATTTTATTTACATTCGAATGATAACGAACGACCTTAAAAGCATTGAAATTGAATCAAATGAATTCAGTCGGATAGAATGAACTTTGATTATTTAGAATAGTGTACAACTCAATCTAATTGACTTAATTTGACTGTAATGTGATCGAATAAACTTTAACGCATTCCAATAGATTCAAAACAACCGAATCGGACGTAAGGAACTTCAATAAATAAGAACTAACAACAATCCCTTGATTTCGTTTGCATACGAACGACAACGGATGACGGTAAAGGCATTCAAATCGAATTAAATGAATTGAGTTGGATAGAATGAACTTTGATTATTTAGAATAGTGTACAACTCAATCTAATTGACTTGATTTTACTGTAATGAGAAGGAGTAAACTTTAACGCATTCTAATAGATTCAAAACAACCAAATCGAACGTAAGGAACTTCAATAAAAAAGAATTAACAACAATCCCTTGATTTTATTAAGATTCGAATGACAACGAACGACCTTAAAAGCATTGAAATCGAATCAAATGAATTCAGTCGAATAGAACGAACTTTGATTATTTAGAATAGTGTACAACTCAATCTAATTGACTTGATTTGACTGTAATGAGAACGAGTTGTGAAACCCTGACCCAAGTAGGCTATATGTATGCATTGAACATGTATTTGATGATTATTTATGAAATATGGAATTATGAAGGAATTTCATGATTATTACTGATTATGGTAATTAGGGTTATGAGTTAACATTAATGATGTAATTAATGATTTTGAGCCTAAATGAGGCTATGGGTTAAGAATGAATTATTGTGATTTAAATGTTCAATTATGGCATGAAAAATCATTTTCCATGATTTAAAATGAATTATGGAAATTAAGATAGAAATTAACAAGTGTGAAGGAAAATATTGGAAAATTCATAACTCAACGCCTAGAAGGCGGATTCAAGTGAAATTTGGAACAAAAATTATTAATATTATGCTTGATATTATGGAAGAAAAAGATTATGAAAATTCTTGATGAAATGAGAATTTTCAATTTTTAAGTCTAAGTTCATTTCAACCGTCAACTTTAAACGGCTATATCGGGAGCTAGAAAACTCGGATTGAGTTGAAATTTGAAATGGTTGAATGAAAAGGTGAGATAAATAATTTGAATGGATTGGATTATGTGTGAAATATTGGGAAAGTGCCTGCAATGAAAAAGGTGGGCAAGTTTGACCCATGCACCCAAAAGTACCAAAGCATTAATGATGGAGTACCATACATAAATGCATGAGGTAAAGGTGAATGTGAGGTGTCCATTGCAGGGATTTTTGGGAGGAATTTATGCATTTAAATAAATGACATAATTCCATGAATTATCTAATCAATTAATGCTCAAAATGATGAAGCTATGGAGCATAGGCAAGGTGGCAAAGAGGGGACGTCCAAGGGCTGTTTGGTGCCTATATCTATTTTTTTAATTTTATAAAGCATGCATATATGTTGCAGGGATGCAAGTACATAAGTTATTCAATCAATTATGCAAAGTTATAGTAATAAAAAAATATTTAAATGCAGCTACATACAGCTGAAAAAAATGGACAGCATGATGGACAAGATGACGTGCAAAAAATTTGGTTATTGCTGCCATTTTTATAATTTTTTTTAACACCAAATTAATACCTAAATTAAAGGGTAATTAGAGATACAAATTACCCACGTTTTTGAATTAAATAAAAAATGGAAATTGGGCAGCAGCTGGGACGTGAATGGGAAGGCAGGTGGACGGTCATGGATGAAGCAGATTTTGTGATTTTTGAAAATGGTAAAAATGCAATTTTACTTGGCTGAAATTTACCCAGCTCATATAGTAGATAAGGGTGCATTTATGGAGTGTGGAATTGCAGCACCAAGTGGGCCCCACAGCTGGAAAAAAATCTAGCAACATATATAGCCCATGCACGTTGAAATGAGAGGGATTTTTGGAAAAATTCCTAAGTGCTGAAAACGTCCAAGCCAACCCAGCAGCACACGTCCAAATTTTCCAGCAAGAAAAGGAAGGAAACCAAGGGAAAAAGGAAGGAAATTTGAAGGAAAAATCATCTCAAAGGATTAGGGTTTGAGTTGGCTCAAAACCAAGTAAGTATGTGATTTGTTTAAGTTGTTTAACTTGAGTTCTTAAACTCAAAACTTGGAAATGAAAAGGATGATGAAAGAATCTGTAAAGTGGTGTGTTTATATGCTTTTTCATGAATATGTAATGAATATTAAGTTCTATGTATGAATTTTTAAGCTTAAGATGATGAAAATGAGATTTTTGCATGTGTATTAAGTGGAAAATCCAAGTTGATAAACCCTAAATCTCCAAGACAAGTTCCTGTTTTGATATGATGATTTGATTAAACTATGAATCATGTATTCATGCTAAATATATGTTGGTTTATGCTTAAGTGATGAATTTTTGAAGCTATGGAATGTAAAGCGTTGGTTTTGACCTAATTTCATAGTTTCTATGTTAAAAATGCTATGCAAATGGAATTGTATGATTTAATCATGTTATGTAGGGTAAAGTACTCTATGCTTAAGGTATTATGGATGCCTAAGATATTTGGGAAAAATAAACTCCAAAACTGATTTTTATGATTTTTATGAAAGAACGTCAAACTGACGTGAAACGGGACTCAAAACGTGCGGGTAACTTGCTGTTTTGAGAAATGATAATGCATGGATGTGATATATGTGTTTAATCCCTAAATATGGATTAGGAAAAATGGATTAATTTCTGGAAATTTCGGAATTTTAGGGCTGCCCATAGTGATGTGTCAAACGACACGTTAAACGGGTGAAAAGTGGGTTCCAAACTAACTGTTATAGGAACCTATGAAGAATGGATTTTAAACCCCATAAAAATACCCTAAGGAAAGTGGTATTAAAGGGTAATTAACCTGATGAAAAATGGGTTAAATTTCTGAGTCAAGAAATTTTAAGAAATACATTGTGTTTAGGTGCTAAATGAGCTTATGTGAAGGAATAACGATAAACGGGTGATGAATGACTTATGAAAAATGGTTTTATGCGCAAATGCATGAAAATGAGATAAATTCCATATTTATGGATCTGTTTGAAATGATATGTTATTAATCCAAATTTTTGGATTTGAATTATGAAGTTAAGGCAATGCTATGTACGTAGAAGAAACACCCGTATGTGTATTTTTGGAAAAAAATAGGAAAAATTGCAAAGTAAGCTGAATAAAGCTATGAAAGAGGCATATTGGAATGAATACCCTAATTTTAGGGTTATGTGCATGTTATATGTATATGCTATGATATGTGATAGCCAAATGGGTGAAAACGGTGCTAATATGTGCAAATTAAGCCATATATGTGTATGATGAATTATGAAGTCAACTATATGTGTGTATGTGGAATGGGTTGGAAAACTAAGAAAAATATAAGAAAAGGAAAGGTATGAAAAAGTTCATACTATTTTTATGTAGGCAAGGGCAAAGAGAAAGTAGCAGAGGAAAGCTAAGAAGTTCAGGTAAGCAAGCAAATTTTCTAAATGATTTTTGCTTTTCCAAAGTGCTTCCATAAATGTATTTATATTCTAACTTGTTTGATGAAATTGTTCTAATGGGTTTAAGGATGGCCATCCCTTTGCTAAATGATGTTTGAAATGATGTTTATTTCAAATGCAATGATTATGAAATGTTCTTTATAACAGTTATGGAAAATGATGTGATTTCATGTTTATGATTGAAAATCATGCTAGCATGTAAAAGATGGATTTATGAAAAGTTCATGTGCACAGGATATGAGGTCCACAGGAAGGGTATAAGCGGGCCGGTTGTCCCCCCTTGGTGTGACCAAGTCGCTTGTAATAGGCCGATGGCCGGCGGCGCCCTCTCTGAAATGAGAGTTACGTGACGGATGGTTGCCTGGCTAGCTTCCATCCTAAGGGAGATGATGATCATGTTCATGTTTTCATATGGCATTATGCATATGAGACCCGTGATGGGTACGAAATTTTATGTTTTCAAGATATACCTTTGGATAAGGTATAAGATGCTTTCCAAGATGATTTGAAATGAAAAATATTGCCTGAAATGAATTGCCTGAAAATGCAAAATGCTTGCTTATTGAGTTTCGACTCACGTTTTCGTTTTCCAAACCCAAAGACATGTGATGGACAGGATATAGCGAAGGAGCTAGCACCGGCATAAGAAATCCAAAGAGGAAATTATGTTTATGAAAATTTCATGAAATGATTGTAAATTATATGCAATGTTTTTATGTTGAATAGATGTAAACTATTCGTGAGTTTGTATGGATGACTATGTTTTACGCCTGTAGTGACATATGATTGTGCCAAAAGATGAAATGTCACTAAACAATATGGTTGTATGAAATGAATGTTTCAAGATGTCTTAGAAATGTATGAAATGGAATTTATGAGAATATGAAGTGTCTTATGAATTATGTATGACCACGATTAACAGGCTAAACATCCGATAAATCCCGCCGTGTGACAGGGCAACAATCCTGATCACGTTTACCAATCGATAGGTCCTGAGGTAAGGATGTGACGCTCGGGCCGGGGCGCCACAGAAGTTGGTATCAGAGCATGGATTGGTAAATAGGCGTGGAAATTTCTAAGTATTGGAAAATGGACAGAATATGGAGATATATACATGATTAACTTTGATTATGTGATGAATTAGACATGATTAAATGATGCTTTTGCATGATTATAACATGATGAAATGCATGTTAGATGATGAAATGGACATGTTCATGTGATGAATAGGTATGCTCATGATATGATGAAATGCATGCCATATGGTAATGAATTATGTTGTTGCAATGAATTTGATTGCTATGTCTATACAGATGGTGGATAGAGGGAAAAGAATGATGAGTGCGGAGGAGTTGAGAAAAGAAAGAGAAGAGGAGAATAGGAGACAGAGAAGGGAAGAAAATGTGAACCGGTGGTGGGAATCCCAGACCGACAATGGATCATTTCCATCAGACCCCCCTGGATTTTCACATACACAGGATCACGCTAATGGAAGCTATTATGACTCTTCCAGTCAACACGCGCAAGACCTAGGAGAGCCTTCCAGTTGTAAACCCAGGGCACGAGTGTTACCGGGCACTTACCTTGGTATTCCACGGGATCCCCCTGTTCCGACCGATAGAGTAGGTCCGCAAGATCTACAGAATTTTTGGGATAAAACACGGGCACCTACACCTCCTGATGCTGGTCCATGGTACCGATTTATGAATGGGTACATCCAGTTTCGATATGGAGCATCGTGGGAGCAAATTCACCAACGGGAAGTGGATATGGCCCTTTATATAAGAAGGCGTCGTGCCGAAGGGGTCATTGAGGTACCTGTTGGCCCTAAACCGGATGAGGTTATGTTGTATGTCATGGAGGGTACAGGTGAGATTGTGCTATTAGAGGAGGTCAATGATGATGATGACCCTATGGAATTCCTCGAACCATTTGAGGAAGAAGAGGAGGAAGAAGAAGAGGAGGAGGATGAAGAAACCGATGAGGAAGATGAGGAAGAAGTCGAGGAAGAAATAGTGGAGTTTGTGGGAGATGAGGAGGATGAGGATGATGATGATAGTGATGATGAGGTTCAGGCATGGTCCAACACTAGCACTATCACAGAGGCACCCTCACAAGTCTCATATAGACGTAGACGCCGTGGGAGAGGACCAGGAAGGCGATGAACATGCTTGCTTTGTTTTTTTAAGCAGTTGTGTATATATGAATGTGGTGATAATCATGTGGTATATGTATAATTATGGTTGGATGACTTTATGGTTGCTATGGTAAACTAACATGCATGCAGGTGTGAAATGTGCATGCCAAGTTGAATATGTACATAAGTGTGACTTGCTTTTGTATGTATTAATTGTGAATATGATGTATGTGAATGAATATGACAATATGTTGGACTTTTAATGTTCTATATATGCATGAATGAATGAACTTGAGTTGAATGGTGTGTTATATGGTGATTGACTGAAATGATTGGGACAAGGTGATGATGAGATGCATATGCGATGATTTAAGATTGAATTAAACTGAAATGCGTATGCAATGATTCCCTGATGATTATTAATGAAATGTGTATATAATGATTTAACGCTAATGAAAGGAAAAGTGTTTGTGATATATTCAGATTAAAATAATGGTGGAAACAAGAGCAGGAGTGAGGAAAAATAAAGGAAAAGAGGTAGAGACAGAGGTTCCGAGCCGACACGAAGTTGGCGAATCTAGCCGACCTAAACGAGGAAGGCCAATGATACAGGATCAAAGGAACCAACAGAGTAGGAATGAGGAAAGCCCTGAACGGAATATGGAGGACGAAAATGAGTCGAGGCAGAATAGACTCATGGAGGAAAGGGTGGCTGCGGCAGTGGAAAAAGCAATGCAGCGGGCCACTAGGGAATGGGCAGCACAGACTGCTGATATTATACAAGGTTTATGGGAAAGAACCCAACAAGCTCAGTTGGGTAATATGGAAAGAGAAGGACCTGCTCCGAAGGCGAACCCCGTTGAGACACCAGAACCGTTAAGAGATGAGAATCAGCTAATGGAAGCTGATAGAAGAGCCATAAATGCCTTTCTAGCGCAGCGACCCCCGAAATTTTCTGGAGAACCCGACCCAGTACAAGCGGAGCAGTGGCTAACGGAGATTAAGAAACTGTTTAGGATATCTCCATGTAATGACCGTCAAAAGGTACTGTGTGCTACGCATCTATTAACTAAAGACGCACACGAATGGTGGGAAACAATGCTAATCACAATGCCACGACCCGAAGAAGTGTCTTGGCAAGCATTTGTGGAAGAATTTAATAAGGAATACCTCCCAGTGGGTTTGCAGAGCCAAAAGGTGATAGAATTTGAAAAGTTATACCAAGGGAGGATGACGGTCACTGAGTACGCCACAAAATTTAATGCTCTGGTCAGATATGTCCCATGGATCGCAAATGTGCCACAGAATAAGGCACAAAGATTCCAGCAAGGGTTGAGGCCATATCTGCGAGAAAGCCTTGCACCTCTATTGATAAAGGATTATGCTTCAAGTCTAGAGAGAGCAAGAGCTTTGGAGATTGAGTCCTTGAGAACCCAAGACTTAAGATTGGGTTCAAGGGCGTTCAATATGGGTCCTAAAGAACTAGAAACTGGAAAAGAAAAAGCTAGAAAAGACAGCATAAGGAAAGGAAAAGGAATTCAAAAGAAGAAAAGCTCGCCATTTTGTAAGAAATGTCAAAGGCGACACACAGGCGAGTGTTTAAAGGGCTCAAATCGGTGTTACAAATGTGGACAAACGGGTCACATCGCCAAGGAGTGCAGGTCAGGGGAAGTGAAAGTAATTAAGTGTTATATATGTGATCAAGTGGGTCACATTTCTACGAACTGCCCAAACAAAGTGCAGTTATCCCAAGGACGTGGAAGACCTGCTCAGCTGAGGATACCTGGAGCACCAAGTAAGCAGGGAACTTCTACGAACCCAGTGCATGTACATGCCCTGACCCGGACAGAATCCCAAGAGCAAGAAGAGAAGGTGGTCACAGGTACGGTTTACATTTTAGGAAATATGGCAGTTGCTTTGTTTGATTCTGGTGCCACCCATTCATTCATAGCATGCCACTACGTGACCACCCATGCTTTGCCGATAGAAGAGACCAATCAGGTTATACATGTGGAATCTCCAGTCTATAGGTTAGCAAGTACTAGCCAAGTATGCAAAGCCTGCCCAATCAGGATAGGATCATTAATTCTAGAAGCTAACTTGATCCTATTGCCTATGACCGAATTCGACGTAATATTGGGTATGGATTGGCTAAGCCAATGGGGAGCGACTATAGACTGTAAGAATAAGAAGGTGCAATTTGAAGCAACTCCAGAGAAGGAGATTGCTATTGGGAAGTTAAGGCAACCTGACAACTCAAGGATACTGATTTCATCTATGAAAGCTGTCAGAATGATTCGACAAAAATGTCAAGCATATCTGGTCTCTATAAATGTGGATAAAGGTATGGAGGTGGAAATTAATCAAATACCCGTGGTTAAAGAATTTCCAGATGTGTTTCCAAAGGAGTTAACCATGTTGCCTCCACAAAGAGAAATGGATATGACAATTGAAGTAATGCCAGGTACAGCTCCTATTTCTAAAACTCCATATAGAATGGCGCCAGCTGAGATGAATGAACTAAGGGCGCAAATACAGGAGCTACTGGATAAAGGTTTCATTAGACCAAGTGTATCCCCATGGGGAGCTCCGGTACTATTTGTAAGGAAGAAGGATGGAAGTTTAAGATTATGTATTGACTACCGAGAGCTAAATAAGGTCACCATAAAGAACAAATATCCATTGCCCAGGATAGATGACCTATTTGATCAGTTGCAAGGTGCAACAACTTTCTCCAAGATTGATTTACAGTCAGGGTACCATCAGTTGAGGATAAGTCCGATTGACACACATAAGACGGCGTTCCGAACCCGGTATGGACATTATGAATTCCTGGTAATGCCTTTTGGACTTACTAATGCCCCTGCTGTATTTATGGACATGATGAATAGAGTTTTTCGGGATTATTTGGATCAATTCGTGGTTGTTTTTATCGATGATGTCTTGATCTACTCTAAAACGGAGAAAGAACATGAAAACCATCTACGAAGGGTCTTAGAAAGGCTAAGGAAAGAGAAATTGTATGCCAAACTGAAGAAATGTGAGTTTTGGCTGAAACAGATAGGATTTCTCGGCCATATAATATCTGAGAAGGGTATTCAAGTTGATCCTCAAAAGATTGAGGCGGTATTGAAATGGCCAAGGCCGACGACCATTACAGAAATCCGAAGTTTTCTAGGGTTGGCCGGTTATTATAGAAAGTTTGTTGAAGGGTTTTCTCAGCTATCAGCCCCGTTAACCAAGTTGACTCATAAGGGAGTCAAGTATGTATGGTCTGATGAATGCGAGCGCAGCTTTCAGGAATTGAAACGACGATTGGTAGAAGCACCCATCCTAACCCTACCTGAAGGGAATGAAGGGTTTGTAGTTTATAGCGATGCGTCAAGGAAAGGATTGGGTTGTGTTTTGATGCAAAGGGGTAAGGTGATAGCTTATGCATCACGACAACTAAAGCCCAATGAGGTAAGCTACCCCACGCATGATCTAGAGTTAGCAGCGGTGGTATTTGCCTTGAAAATATGGAGACATTACCTGTATGGTGTGAGATGTGAGATTTACACTGATCATAAGAGCCTCAAGTATATTTTCACTCAGAAGGAGTTGAATATGAGACAAAGAAGATGGCTTGAGTTGCTGAAGGATTATGACTTAGAGATTTTATACCATCCAGGTAAGGCAAATGTGGTAGCCGATGCATTGAGCCGAAATGTCAGCTTAGCGCACCTTATCACTAAGGAAAAAGGATTGCTTAAAGAAATTGAGCAAATGGAATTGATTGTATGTCCACCAGGAGTCAAGGTTAGACTATCTCAATTACACATACAATCCTCACTTTTTGACCAAATTAGGGCTGCGCAACAAGAGGATACAGACCTACATACACATGTTGAGAAAATAAAGAAAAAGGGGTTGACAGAATTTGCTATTGATGAACAAGGTATGTATAGGTACAAAGGTCGCCTTTGCATACCTAGCATTGTTGAGTTGAAGGAACAGATCCTTAAGGAAGCCCATTTTTCGCCTTTTTCTATTCACCCAGGAAGTACCAAGATGTATCAAGATCTCAAGAAAGCATATTGGTGGAATAACATGAAGAGAGAGATCGCTGAATATGTGGCTAAGTGTCTAACTTGCCAACGGGTGAAGGCGGATCACCAGAAAATCCCTGGTAAATTACAGTCCTTAGAAATTCCAGAATGGAAGTGGGACGACATTACAATGGACTTCATAGAAGGATTACCTAGAACCCAAGCCGGGAATGATTCTATATGGGTAATCGTGGATAGGTTATCGAAAGTCGCGCACTTTCTACCTATCAGGAAAACGTATACGGCAGAAAAGTTAGCTAAAGTTTATTATAAAGAGATCGTAAGACTCCATGGAGTGCCGAAGTCGATCATCTCGGATCGAGATGCAACGTTCACGTCAAGGTTTTGGAAGAGCTTGCACGAAACCTTAGGCACCCAACTTAAGTTTAGCACAGCTTTTCATCCTCAAACGGATGGACAAACGGAGCGGGTGAACCAAGTCATTGAAGATATGCTCCGTATGTGTACTTTGGAGTTTGGAGGATCATGGGATGAGTATATCTCAATTGCGGAATTCGCATATAACAATAGTTACCAAGCTAGCATCCAAATGGCTCCATTTGAGGCGTTATATGGCCGACGATGCCGAACGCCATTGAACTGGGATGAAATTGGAGAGAAAAGATTAGCCCCTGATTTATCTCAACGAATGGCAGACAAGGTTAAAACTATTCGCCAGTGTATACTCACAGCCCAGAGTCGGCAAAAGAGTTACACAGATTGCAAGAGAAGGGATTTAAATATCCAAGTCGGCGAACATGTGTTTATAAAGGTCACGCCATTCAAGGGAGTTACAAGGTTTGGAAAAAGGGGAAAACTGAATCCCAGGTATATTGGACCATTTGAAGTATTGGAAAAGGTTGGAAAGTTAGCATATCGGGTAGCTTTACCCCCGGCGCTAGCTTTAATCCACAATGTGTTCCACATATCGATGCTTAGGAAATACGTTTCAGACCCAACCCATGTATTAGTGGCTGAAAATTTGCCGATTCAAGATTTTCTCAATTATGAGGAAGGACCGGTAAAAATCTTGGATCACAAGGTGCAAAAGCTTCGGAATCGGGAAATAGAATATGTGAAAGTGCAATGGAACCGATATTCCGAGAATGAAGCCACATGGGAGCTAAAGGAAGAAGTGGAACGAAAATACCCCCAGCTATTTGAGGAATAGACGGTTTCGGGACGAAACCTGTTATAAGGGGGGAGGATTGTGAAACCCTGACCCAAGTAGGCTATATGTATGCATTGAACATGTATTTGATGATTATTTATGAAATATGGAATTATGAAGGAATTTCATGATTATTACTGATTATGGTAATTAGGGTTATGAGTTAACATTAATGATGTGATTAATGATTTTGAGCCTAAATGAGGCTATGGGTTAAGAATGAATTATTGTGATTTAAATGTGCAATTATGGCATGAAAAATCATTTTCCATGATTTAAAATGAATTATGGAAATTAAGATAGAAATTAACAAGTGTGAAGGAAAATATTGGAAAATTCATAACTCAACGCCTAGAAGGCGGATTCAAGTGAAATTTGGAACAAAAATTATTAATATTATGCTTGATATTATGGAAGAAAAAGATTATGAAAATTCTTGATGAAATGAGAATTTTCAATTTTTAAGTCTAAGTTCATTTCAACCGTCAACTTTAAACGGCTATATCGGGAGCTAGAAAACTCGGATTGAGTTGAAATTTGAAATGGTTGAATGAAAAGGTGAGATAAATAATTTGAATGGATTGGATTATGTGTGAAATATTGGGAAAGTGCCTGCAATGAAAAAGGTGGGCAAGTTTGACCCATGCACCCAAAAGTACCAAAGCATTAATGATGGAGTACCATACATAAATGCATGAGGTAAAGGTGAATGTGAGGTGTCCATTGCAGGGATTTTTGGGAGGAATTTATGCATTTAAATAAATGACATAATTCCATGAATTATCTAATCAATTAATGCTCAAAATGATGAAGCTATGGAGCATAGGCAAGGTGGCAAAGAGGGGACGTCCAAGGGCTGTTTGGTGCCTATATCTATTTTTTTAATTTTATAAAGCATGCATATATGTTGCAGGGATGCAAGTACATAAGTTATTCAATCAATTATGCAAAGTTATAGTAATAAAAAAATATTTAAATGCAGCTACATACAGCTGAAAAAAATGGACAGCATGATGGACAAGATGACGTGCAAAAAATTTGGTTATTGCTGCCATTTTTATAATTTTTTTTAACACCAAATTAATACCTAAATTAAAGGGTAATTAGAGATACAAATTACCCACGTTTTTGAATTAAATAAAAAATGGAAATTGGGCAGCAGCTGGGACGTGAATGGGAAGGCAGGTGGACGGTCATGGATGAAGCAGATTTTGTGATTTTTGAAAATGGTAAAAATGCAATTTTACTTGGCTGAAATTTACCCAGCTCATATAGTAGATAAGGGTGCATTTATGGAGTGTGGAATTGCAGCACCAAGTGGGCCCCACAGCTGGAAAAAAATCTAGCAACATATATAGCCCATGCACGTTGAAATGAGAGGGATTTTTGGAAAAATTCCTAAGTGCTGAAAACGTCCAAGCCAACCCAGCAGCACACGTCCAAATTTTCCAGCAAGAAAAGGAAGGAAACCAAGGGAAAAAGGAAGGAAATTTGAAGGAAAAATCATCTCAAAGGATTAGGGTTTGAGTTGGCTCAAAACCAAGTAAGTATGTGATTTGTTTAAGTTGTTTAACTTGAGTTCTTAAACTCAAAACTTGGAAATGAAAAGGATGATGAAAGAATCTGTAAAGTGGTGTGTTTATATTCTTTTTCATGAATATGTAATGAATATTAAGTTCTATGTATGAATTTTTAAGCTTAAGATGATGAAAATGAGATTTTTGCATGTGTATTAAGTGGAAAATCCAAGTTGATAAACCCTAAATCTCCAAGACAAGTTCCTGTTTTGATATGATGATTTGATTAAACTATGAATCATGTATTCATGCTAAATATATGTTGGTTTATGCTTAAGTGATGAATTTTTGAAGCTATGGAATGTAAAGCGTTGGTTTTGACCTAATTTCATAGTTTCTATGTTAAAAATGCTATGCAAATGGAATTGTATGATTTAATCATGTTATGTAGGGTAAAGTACTCTATGCTTAAGGTATTATGGATGCCTAAGATATTTGGGAAAAATAAACTCCAAAACTGATTTTTATGATTTTTATGAAAGAACGTCAAACTGACGTGAAACGGGACTCAAAACGTGCGGGTAACTTGCTGTTTTGAGAAATGATAATGCATGGATGTGATATATGTGTTTAATCCCTAAATATGGATTAGGAAAAATGGATTAATTTCTGGAAATTTCGGAATTTTAGGGCTGCCCATAGTGATGTGTCAAACGACACGTTAAACGGGTGAAAAGTGGGTTCCAAACTAACTGTTATAGGAACCTATGAAGAATGGATTTTAAACCCCATAAAAATACCCTAAGGAAAGTGGTATTAAAGGGTAATTAACCTGATGAAAAATGGGTTAAATTTCTGAGTCAAGAAATTTTAAGAAATACATTGTGTTTAGGTGCTAAATGAGCTTATGTGAAGGAATAACGATAAACGGGTGATGAATGACTTATGAAAAATGGTTTTATGCGCAAATGCATGAAAATGAGATAAATTCCATATTTATGGATCTGTTTGAAATGATATGTTATTAATCCAAATTTTTGGATTTGAATTATGAAGTTAAGGCAATGCTATGTACGTAGAAGAAACACTCGTATGTGTATTTTTGGAAAAAAATAGGAAAAATTGCAAAGTAAGCTGAATAAAGCTATGAAAGAGGCATATTGGAATGAATACCCTAATTTTAGGGTTATGTGCATGTTATATGTATATGCTATGATATGTGATAGCCAAATGGGTGAAAACGGTGCTAATATGTGCAAATTAAGCCATATATGTGTATGATGAATTATGAAGTCAACTATATGTGTGTATGTGGAATGGGTTGGAAAACTAAGAAAAATATAAGAAAAGGAAAGGTATGAAAAAGTTCATACTATTTTTATGTAGGCAAGGGCAAAGAGAAAGTAGCAGAGGAAAGCTAAGAAGTTCAGGTAAGCAAGCAAATTTTCTAAATGATTTTTGCTTTTCCAAAGTGCTTCCATAAATGTATTTATATTCTAACTTGTTTGATGAAATTGTTCTAATGGGTTTAAGGATGGCCATCCCTTTGCTAAATGATGTTTGAAATGATGTTTATTTCAAATGCAATGATTATGAAATGTTCTTTATAACAGTTATGGAAAATGATGTGATTTCATGTTTATGATTGAAAATCATGCTAGCATGTAAAAGATGGATTTATGAAAAGTTCATGTGCACAGGATATGAGGTCCACAGGAAGGGTATAAGCGGGCCGGTTGTCCCCCCTTGGTGTGACCAAGTCGCTTGTAATAGGCCGATGGCCGGCGGCGCCCTCTCTGAAATGAGAGTTACGTGACGGATGGTTGCCTGGCTAGCTTCCATCCTAAGGGAGATGATGATCATGTTCATGTTTTCATATGGCATTATGCATATGAGACCCGTGATGGGTACGAAATTTTATGTTTTCAAGATATACCTTTGGATAAGGTATAAGATGCTTTCCAAGATGATTTGAAATGAAAAATATTGCCTGAAATGAATTGCCTGAAAATGCAAAATGCTTGCTTATTGAGTTTCGACTCACGTTTTCGTTTTCCAAACCCAAAGACAGGTGATGGACAGGATATAGCGAAGGAGCTAGCACCGGCATAAGAAATCCAAAGAGGAAATTATGTTTATGAAAATTTCATGAAATGATTGTAAATTATATGCAATGTTTTTATGTTGAATAGATGTAAACTATTCGTGAGTTTGTATGGATGACTATGTTTTACGCCTGTAGTGACATATGATTGTGCCAAAAGATGAAATGTCACTAAACAATATGGTTGTATGAAATGAATGTTTCAAGATGTCTTAGAAATGTATGAAATGGAATTTATGAGAATATGAAGTGTCTTATGAATTATGTATGACCACGATTAACAGGCTAAACATCCGATAAATCCCGCCGTGTGACAGGGCAACAATCCTTATCACGTTTACCAATCGATAGGTCCTGAGGTAAGGATGTGACGCTCGGGCCGGGGCGCCACACGAGTAAACTTTAACGCATTCTAATAGATTCAAAACAACCAAATCGGATGTCAGGAATTTTCAATTAACAAGAATTAACAACAATCCCATGATTTTATATACATTTGAACGACAACGAATGACATTAAAAGCATTGAAATCGAATCAAATGAATTCAGTTGGATAGAATGAACTTTGATTATGTAGAATAGTGTACAACTCAATCTAATTGACTTAATTTTACTGTAATGAGAACGAGTAAACTTTAACGCATTTTAATAGATTCAAAACAACCAAATCGAACGTAAGGAACTTCAATAAACAAGAATTAACAACAATTCCTTGATTTTATTTACATTCGAATGATAACGAACGACCTTAAAAGCATTGAAATTGAATCAAATGAATTCAGTCGTATAGAATGAACTTTGATTATTTAGAATAGTGTACAACTCAATCTAATTGACTTGATTTGACTGTAATGAGAACGAGTAAACTTTAACGCATTCTAATAGATTCAAAACAACCGAATCGGAAGTAAGGAACTTCAATAAATAAGAACTAGCAACAATCCCTTTATTTCGTTTGCATTGGAACGACAACAAATTACCTTTAAGGCGTTCGAATCGAATCAACTGAATTCAGTCGGATAAAATGAACTGTGATTATTTAGAATAGTGTACAACTCGATCTAATTGACTTAATTTGACTGTAATGTGAACGAGTAAACTTTAACGCATTCCAATAGATTCAAAACAACCGTATCGGAGGTAAGAAACTTCAATAAATAAGAACTAGCAACAATCCCTTGATTTCGTTTACATTCGAACGACAACGGATGACGTTAAAGGCATTAAAATCGAATCAAATGAATTGAGTTGGATAGAATGAACTTTGATTATTTAGAATAGTGTACAACTCAATCTAATTGACTTAATTTTACTGTAATGTGAACGAGTAAACTTTAACGCATTCTAATAGATTCAAAACAACCGAATCGGAGGTAAGGAACTTCAATAAAGAAGAACTAGCAACAATCCCTTGATTTCGTTTTCATTCGAACGACAACGGATGACGTTAAAGGCATTCAAATCGAATCAAATGCATTGAGTTGGATAGAATGAACTTTGATTATTTAGAATAGTGTACAACTCAATCTAATTGACTTGATTTTACTGTAATGTGAACGAATAAACTTTAACGCATTCCAATAGATTTAAAACAACCGAATCGGAGGTAAGGAACTTCAATAAATAAGAACTAGCAACAATCCCTTGATTTCGTTTACATTCGATCGACAACGGATGACGTTAAAGGCATTCAAATCGAATCAAATGAATTCAGTCGGATAGAATGAACTGTGATTATTTAGGATAGTGTACAACTCAATCTAATTGACTTAATTTGTCTGTAATGTGAACGAGTAAACTTTAACGCATTCCAATAGATTCAAAACAACCGAATCGGACGTAAGGAACTTCAATAAATAAGAACTAGCAATAATCCCTTGATTTCGTTTACATTCGAACGACAACGGATGACGTTAAAGGCATTCAAATCGAATCAAATGAATTGAGTTGGATAGAATGAACTTTGATTATTTAGAATAGTGTACACCTCAATGTAATTGACTTAATTTTACTGAAATGAGAATGAGTAAACTTTAACGCATTCTAATAGATTCAAAACAACCAAATTGAACGTAAGGACCTTTCAATAAATAAGAATTAACAACAATCCCTTGATTTTATTTACATTCGAATGATAACGAACGACCTTAAAAGTATTGAAATTGAATCAAATGAATTCAGTCGGATAGAATGAACTTTGATTATTTAGAATAGTGTACAACTCAATCTAATTGACTTGATTTGACTGTAATGAGAACGAGTAAACTTTAACGCCTTTTAATAGATTCAAAACAACCGAATCGGAAGTAAGGAACTTCAATAAATAAGAACTAGCAACAATCCCTTTATTTCGTTTGCATTGGAACGACAACAAATGACCTTAAAGGCGTTCGAATCGAATCAACTGAATTCAGTCGGATAGAATGAACTTTGATTATTTAGAATAGTGTACAACTCAATCTAATTGACTTAATTTGACTCTAATGTGATCGAATAAACTTTAACGCATTCCAATAGATTCAAAACAACCGAATCGGACATAAGGAACTTCAATAAATAAGAACTAACAACAATCCCTTTATTTCGTTTGCATTGGAACGACAACGGAGGACGTTAAAGGCATTCAAATCGAATCAAATGCGTTGAGTTGGATAGAATGAACTTTGATTATTTAGAATAGTGTACAACTCAATCTAATTGACTTGATTTTACTGTAATGTGAACGAATAAACTTTAACGCATTCCAATAGATTCAAAACAACCGAATCGGAGGTAAGGAACTTCAATAAATAAGAACTAGCAACAAACCCTTGATTTCGTTTACATTCGAACGACAACGGATGACGTTAAAGGCATTCAAATCGAATCAAATGAATTGAGTGGGATAGAATGAACTTTGATTATTTAGAATAGTGTACACCTCAATCTAATTGACTTAATTTTACTGAAATGGGAACGAGTAAACTTTAACGCATTCTAATAGATTCAAAACAACCAAATCAAACGTAAGGAACTTTCAATAAACAAGAATTAACAACAATCCCTTGATTTTATTTACATTCAAACGACAACGAACGACCTTAAAAGCATTGATATGGAATCAAATGAATTCAGTCGGATAGAATGAACTTTGATTATTTAGAATAGTGTACAACTCAATCTAATTGACTTGATTTGACTGTAATGAGAACGAGTAAACTTTAACGCATTCTAATAGATTCAAAACAACCGAATCGGAAGTAAGGAACTTCAATAAATAAGAACTAGCAGCAATCACTTTATTTCGTTTGCATACGAACGACAACGGATGACCTTAAAGGCGTTCGAATCGAATCAAATGAATTGAGTTGGATAGAATGAACTTTGATTATTTAGAATATTGTAGAACTCAATCTAATTGACTTGATTTTACTGAAATGGGAACGAGTAAACTTTAACGCATTCTAATAGATTCAAAACAACCAAATCGAACGTAAGGAACTTTCAATAAACAAGAATTAACAACAATCCCTTGATTTTATTTACATTCGAACGACAACGAACGACCTTAAAAGCATTGAAATGGAATCGAATGAATTCAGTCGGATAGAATGAACTTTGATTATTTAGAATAGTGTAGAACTCAATCTAATTGACTTGATTTTACTGAAATGGGAACGAGTAAACTTTAACGCATTCTAATAGATTCAAAACAACCAAATCGAACGTAAGGAACTTTCAATAAACAAGAATTAACAACAATCCCATGATTTTATATACATTTGAACGACAACGAATGACCTTAAAAGCATTGAAATCGAATCAAATGAATTCAGTTGGATAGAATGAACTTTGATTATTTAGAATAGTGTACAACTCAATCTAATTGACTTAATTTTACTGTAATGAGAACGAGTAAACTTTAACGCATTCTAATAGATTCAAAATAACCAAATCGAACGTAAGGAACTTCAATAAACAAGAATTAACAACAATTCCTTGATTTTATTTACATTCGAATGATAACGAACGACCTTAAAAGCATTGAAATTGAATCAAATGAATTCAGTCGTATAGAATGAACTTTGATTATTTAGAATAGTGTACAACTCAATCTAATTGACTTGATTTGACTGTAATGAGAACGAGTAAACTTTAACGCATTCTAATAGATTCAAAACAACCGAATCGGAAGTAAGGAACTTCAATAAATAAGAACTAGCAACATTCCCTTTATTTCGTTTGCATTGGAACGACAACAAATTACCTTAAAGGCGTTCGAATCGAATCAACTGAATTCAGTCGGATAAAATGAACTGTGATTATTTAGAATAGTGTACAACTCGATCTAATTGACTTAATTTGACTGTAATGTGAACGAGTAAACTTTAACGCATTCCAATAGATTCAAAACAACCGAATCGGAGGTAAGGAACTTCAATAAATAAGAACTAGCAACAATCCCTTGATTTCGTTTACATTCGAACGACAACGGATGACGTTAAAGGCATTCAAATCGAATCAAATGAATTGAGTTGGATAGAATGAACTTTGATTATTTAGAATAGTGTACAACTCAATCTAATTGACTTAATTTTACTGTAATGTGAACGAGTAAACTTTAACGCATTCTAATAGATTCAAAACAACCGAATCTGAGCTAAGGAACTTCAATAAAGAAGAACTAGCAACAATCCCTTGATTTCATTTTCATTCGAACGACAACGGATGACGTTAAAGGCATTCAAATCGAATCAAATGCATTGAGTTGGATAGAATGAACTTTGATTATTTAGAATAGTGTACAACTCAATCTAATTGACTTGATTTTACTGTAATGTGAACGAATAAACTTTAACGCATTCCAATAGATTCAAAACAACCGAATCGGAGGTAAGGAACTTCAATAAATAAGAACTAGCAACAATCCCTTGATTTCGTTTACATTCGATCGACAACGGATGACGTTAAAGGCATTCAAATCGAATCAAATGAATTCAGTCGGATAGAATGAACTGTGATTATTTAGGATAGTGTACAACTCAATCTAATTGACTTAATTTGTCTGTAATGTGAACGAGTAAACTTTAACGCATTCCAATAGATTCAAAACAACCGAATCGGACGTAAGGAACTTCAATAAATAAGAACTAGCAATAATCCCTTGATTTCGTTTACATTCGAACGACAACGGATGACGTTAAAGGCATTCAAATCGAATCAAATGAATTGAGTTGGATAGAATGAACTTTGATTATTTAGAATAGTGTACACCTCAATGTAATTGACTTAATTTTACTGAAATGAGAATGAGTAAACTTTAACGCATTCTAATAGATTCAAAACAACCAAATTGAACGTAAGGACCTTTCAATAAATAAGAATTAACAACAATCCCTTGATTTTATTTACATTCGAATGATAACGAACGACCTTAAAAGTATTGAAATTGAATCAAATGAATTCAGTCGGATAGAATGAACTTTGATTATTTAGAATAGTGTACAACTCAATCTAATTGACTTGATTTGACTGTAATGAGAACGAGTAAACTTTAACGCCTTTTAATAGATTCAAAACAACCGAATCGGAAGTAAGGAACTTCAATAAATAAGAACTAGCAACAATCCCTTTATTTCGTTTGCATTGGAACGACAACAAATGACCTTAAAGGCGTTCGAATCGAATCAACTGAATTCAGTCGGATAGAATGAACTTTGATTATTTAGAATAGTATACAACTCAATCTAATTGACTTAATTTGACTCTAATGTGATCGAATAAACTTTAACGCATTCCAATAGATTCAAAACAACCGAATCGGACATAAGGAACTTCAATAAATAAGAACTAACAACAATCCCTTTATTTCGTTTGCATTGGAACGACAACGGAGGACGTTAAAGGCATTCAAATCGAATCAAATGCGTTGAGTTGGATAGAATGAACTTTGATTATTTAGAATAGTGTACAACTCAATCTAATTGACTTGATTTTACTGTAATGTGAACGAATAAACTTTAACGCATTCCAATAGATTCAAAACAACCGAATCGGAGGTAAGGAACTTCAATAAATAAGAACTAGCAGCAATCACTTTATTTCGTTTGCATACGAACGACAACGGATGACCTTAAAGGCGTTCGAATCGAATCAAATGAATTGAGTTGGATAGAATGAACTTTGATTATTTAGAATAGTGTAGAACTCAATCTAATTGACTTGATTTTACTGAAATGGGAACGAGTAAACTTTAACGCATTCTAATAGATTCAAAACAACCAAATCGAACGTAAGGAACTTTCAATAAACAAGAATTAACAACAATCCCTTGATTTTATTTACATTCGAACGACAACGAACGACCTTAAAAGCATTGAAATGGAATCGAATGAATTCAGTCGGATAGAATGAACTTTGATTATTTAGAATAGTGTAGAACTCAATCTAATTGACTTGATTTTACTGAAATGGGAACGAGTAAACTTTAACGCATTCTAATAGATTCAAAACAACCAAATCGAACGTAAGGAACTTTCAATAAACAAGAATTAACAACAATCCCTTGATTTTATTTACATTCGAATGACAACGAACGACCTTAAAAGCATTGATATGGAATCAAATGAATTCAGTCGGATAGAATGAACTTTGATTATTTAGAATAGTGTACAACTCAATCTAATTGACTTGATTTGACTGTAATGAGAACGAGTAAACTTTAACGCATTCTAATAGATTCAAAACAACCGAATCGGAAGTAAGGAACTTCAATAAATAAGAACTAGCAGCAATCACTTTATTTCGTTTGCATACGAACGACAACGGATGACCTTAAAGGCGTTCGAATCGAATCAAATGAATTGAGTTGGATAGAATGAACTTTGATTATTTAGAATAGTGTAGAACTCAATCTAATTGACTTGATTTTACTGAAATGGGAACGAGTAAACTTTAACGCATTCTAATAGATTCAAAACAACCAAATCGAACGTAAGGAACTTTCAATAAACAAGAATTAACAACAATCCCTTGATTTTATTTACATTCGAACGACAACGAACGACCTTAAAAGCATTGAAATGGAATCGAATGAATTCAGTCGGATAGAATGAACTTTGATTATTTAGAATAGTGTAGAACTCAATCTAATTGACTTGATTTTACTGAAATGGGAACGAGTAAACTTTAACGCATTCTAATAGATTCAAAACAACCAAATCGAACGTAAGGAACTTTCAATAAACAAGAATTAACAACAATCCCATGATTTTATATACATTTGAACGACAACGAATGACCTTAAAAGCATTGAAATCGAATCAAATGAATTCAGTTGGATAGAATGAACTTTGATTATTTAGAATAGTGTACAACTCAATCTAATTGACTTAATTTTACTGTAATGAGAACGAGTAAACTTTAACGCATTCTAATAGATTCAAAATAACCAAATCGAACGTAAGGAACTTCAATAAACAAGAATTAACAACAATTCCTTGATTTTATTTACATTCGAATGATAACGAACGACCTTAAAAGCATTGAAATTGAATCAAATGAATTCAGTCGTATAGAATGAACTTTGATTATTTAGAATAGTGTACAACTCAATCTAATTGACTTGATTTGACTGTAATGAGAACGAGTAAACTTTAACGCATTCTAATAGATTCAAAACAACCGAATCGGAAGTAAGGAACTTCAATAAATAAGAACTAGCAACATTCCCTTTATTTCGTTTGCATTGGAACGACAACAAATTACCTTAAAGGCGTTCGAATCGAATCAACTGAATTCAGTCGGATAAAATGAACTGTGATTATTTAGAATAGTGTACAACTCGATCTAATTGACTTAATTTGACTGTAATGTGAACGAGTAAACTTTAACGCATTCCAATAGATTCAAAACAACCGAATCGGAGGTAAGGAACTTCAATAAATAAGAACTAGCAACAATCCCTTGATTTCGTTTACATTCGAACGACAACGGATGACGTTAAAGGCATTCAAATCGAATCAAATGAATTGAGTTGGATAGAATGAACTTTGATTATTTAGAATAGTGTACAACTCAATCTAATTGACTTAATTTTACTGTAATGTGAACGAGTAAACTTTAACGCATTCTAATAGATTCAAAACAACCGAATCTGAGCTAAGGAACTTCAATAAAGAAGAACTAGCAACAATCCCTTGATTTCATTTTCATTCGAACGACAACGGATGACGTTAAAGGCATTCAAATCGAATCAAATGCATTGAGTTGGATAGAATGAACTTTGATTATTTAGAATAGTGTACAACTCAATCTAATTGACTTGATTTTACTGTAATGTGAACGAATAAACTTTAACGCATTCCAATAGATTCAAAACAACCGAATCGGAGGTAAGGAACTTCAATAAATAAGAACTAGCAACAATCCCTTGATTTCGTTTACATTCGATCGACAACGGATGACGTTAAAGGCATTCAAATCGAATCAAATGAATTCAGTCGGATAGAATGAACTGTGATTATTTAGGATAGTGTACAACTCAATCTAATTGACTTAATTTGTCTGTAATGTGAACGAGTAAACTTTAACGCATTCCAATAGATTCAAAACAACCGAATCGGACGTAAGGAACTTCAATAAATAAGAACTAGCAATAATCCCTTGATTTCGTTTACATTCGAACGACAACGGATGACGTTAAAGGCATTCAAATCGAATCAAATGAATTGAGTTGGATAGAATGAACTTTGATTATTTAGAATAGTGTACACCTCAATATAATTGACTTAATTTTACTGAAATGAGAATGAGTAAACTTTAACGCATTCTAATAGATTCAAAACAACCAAATTGAACGTAAGGACCTTTCAATAAATAAGAATTAACAACAATCCCTTGATTTTATTTACATTCGAATGATAACGAACGACCTTAAAAGTATTGAAATTGAATCAAATGAATTCAGTCGGATAGAATGAACTTTGATTATTTAGAATAGTGTACAACTCAATCTAATTGACTTGATTTGACTGTAATGAGAACGAGTAAACTTTAACGCCTTTTAATAGATTCAAAACAACCGAATCGGAAGTAAGGAACTTCAATAAATAAGAACTAGCAACAATCCCTTTATTTCGTTTGCATTGGAACGACAACAAATGACCTTAAAGGCGTTCGAATCGAATCAACTGAATTCAGTCGGATAGAATGAACTTTGATTATTTAGAATAGTGTACAACTCAATCTAATTGACTTAATTTGACTCTAATGTGATCGAATAAACTTTAACGCATTCCAATAGATTCAAAACAACCGAATCGGACATAAGGAACTTCAATAAATAAGAACTAACAACAATCCCTTTATTTCGTTTGCATTGGAACGACAACGGAGGACGTTAAAGGCATTCAAATCGAATCAAATGCGTTGAGTTGGATAGAATGAACTTTGATTATTTAGAATAGTGTACAACTCAATCTAATTGACTTGATTTTACTGTAATGTGAACGAATAAACTTTAACGCATTCCAATAGATTCAAAACAACCGAATCGGAGGTAAGGAACTTCAATAAATAAGAACTAGCAACAAACCCTTGATTTCGTTTACATTCGAACGACAACGGATGACGTTAAAGGCATTCAAATCGAATCAAATGAATTGAGTGGGATAGAATGAACTTTGATTATTTAGAATAGTGTACACCTCAATCTAATTGACTTAATTTTACTGAAATGGGAACGAGTAAACTTTAACGCATTCTAATAGATTCAAAACAACCAAATCGAACGTAAGGAACTTTCAATAAACAAGAATTAACAACAATCCCATGATTTTATATACATTTGAACGACAACGAATGACCTTAAAAGCATTGAAATCGAATCAAATGAATTCAGTTGGATAGAATGAACTTTGATTATTTAGAATAGTGTACAACTCAATCTAATTGACTTAATTTTACTGTAATGAGAACGAGTAAACTTTAACGCATTCTAATAGATTCAAAATAACCAAATCGAACGTAAGGAACTTCAATAAACAAGAATTAACAACAATTCCTTGATTTTATTTACATTCGAATGATAACGAACGACCTTAAAAGCATTGAAATTGAATCAAATGAATTCAGTCGTATAGAATGAACTTTGATTATTTAGAATAGTGTACAACTCAATCTAATTGACTTGATTTGACTGTAATGAGAACGAGTAAACTTTAACGCATTCTAATAGATTCAAAACAACCGAATCGGAAGTAAGGAACTTCAATAAATAAGAACTAGCAACATTCCCTTTATTTCGTTTGCATTGGAACGACAACAAATTACCTTAAAGGCGTTCGAATCGAATCAACTGAATTCAGTCGGATAAAATGAACTGTGATTATTTAGAATAGTGTACAACTCGATCTAATTGACTTAATTTGACTGTAATGTGAACGAGTAAACTTTAACGCATTCCAATAGATTCAAAACAACCGAATCGGAGGTAAGGAACTTCAATAAATAAGAACTAGCAACAATCCCTTGATTTCGTTTACATTCGAACGACAACGGATGACGTTAAAGGCATTCAAATCGAATCAAATGAATTGAGTTGGATAGAATGAACTTTGATTATTTAGAATAGTGTACAACTCAATCTAATTGACTTAATTTTACTGTAATGTGAACGAGTAAACTTTAACGCATTCTAATAGATTCAAAACAACCGAATCTGAGCTAAGGAACTTCAATAAAGAAGAACTAGCAACAATCCCTTGATTTCATTTTCATTCGAACGACAACGGATGACGTTAAAGGCATTCAAATCGAATCAAATGCATTGAGTTGGATAGAATGAACTTTGATTATTTAGAATAGTGTACAACTCAATCTAATTGACTTGATTTTACTGTAATGTGAACGAATAAACTTTAACGCATTCCAATAGATTCAAAACAACCGAATCGGAGGTAAGGAACTTCAATAAATAAGAACTAGCAACAATCCCTTGATTTCGTTTACATTCGATCGACAACGGATGACGTTAAAGGCATTCAAATCGAATCAAATGAATTCAGTCGGATAGAATGAACTGTGATTATTTAGGATAGTGTACAACTCAATCTAATTGACTTAATTTGTCTGTAATGTGAACGAGTAAACTTTAACGCATTCCAATAGATTCAAAACAACCGAATCGGACGTAAGGAACTTCAATAAATAAGAACTAGCAATAATCCCTTGATTTCGTTTACATTCGAACGACAACGGATGACGTTAAAGGCATTCAAATCGAATCAAATGAATTGAGTTGGATAGAATGAACTTTGATTATTTAGAATAGTGTACACCTCAATGTAATTGACTTAATTTTACTGAAATGAGAATGAGTAAACTTTAACGCATTCTAATAGATTCAAAACAACCAAATTGAACGTAAGGACCTTTCAATAAATAAGAATTAACAACAATCCCTTGATTTTATTTACATTCGAATGATAACGAACGACCTTAAAAGTATTGAAATTGAATCAAATGAATTCAGTCGGATAGAATGAACTTTGATTATTTAGAATAGTGTACAACTCAATCTAATTGACTTGATTTGACTGTAATGAGAACGAGTAAACTTTAACGCCTTTTAATAGATTCAAAACAACCGAATCGGAAGTAAGGAACTTCAATAAATAAGAACTAGCAACAATCCCTTTATTTCGTTTGCATTGGAACGACAACAAATGACCTTAAAGGCGTTCGAATCGAAACAACTGAATTCAGTCGGATAGAATGAACTTTGATTATTTAGAATAGTGTACAACTCAATCTAATTGACTTAATTTGACTCTAATGTGATCGAATAAACTTTAACGCATTCCAATAGATTCAAAACAACCGAATCGGACATAAGGAACTTCAATAAATAAGAACTAACAACAATCCCTTTATTTCGTTTGCATTGGAACGACAACGGAGGACGTTAAAGGCATTCAAATCGAATCAAATGCGTTGAGTTGGATAGAATGAACTTTGATTATTTAGAATAGTGTACAACTCAATCTAATTGACTTGATTTTACTGTAATGTGAACGAATAAACTTTAACGCATTCCAATAGATTCAAAACAACCGAATCGGAGGTAAGGAACTTCAATAAATAAGAACTAGCAACAAACCCTTGATTTCGTTTACATTCGAACGACAACGGATGACGTTAAAGGCATTCAAATCGAATCAAATGAATTGAGTGGGATAGAATGAACTTTGATTATTTAGAATAGTGTACACCTCAATCTAATTGACTTAATTTTACTGAAATGGGAACGAGTAAACTTTAACGCATTCTAATAGATTCAAAACAACCAAATCGAACGTAAGGAACTTTCAATAAACAAGAATTAACAACAATCCCTTGATTTTATTTACATTCGAACGACAACGAACGACCTTAAAAGCATTGAAATGGAATCAAATGAATTCAGTCGGATAGAATGAACTTTGATTATTTAGAATAGTGTACAACTCAATCTAATTGACTTGATTTGACTGTAATGAGAACGAGTAAACTTTAACGCATTCTAATAGATTCAAAACAACCGAATCGGAAGTAAGGAACTTCAATAAATAAGAACTAGCAACAATCACTTTATTTCGTTTGCATACGAACGACAACGGATGACCTTAAAGGCGTTCGAATCGAATCAAATGAATTGAGTTGGATAGAATGAACTTTGATTATTTAGAATAGTGTAGAACTCAATCTAATTGACTTGATTTTACTGAAATGGGAACGAGTAAACTTTAACGCATTCTAATAGATTCAAAACAACCAAATCGAACGTAAGGAACTTTCAATAAACAAGAATTAACAACAATCCCTTGAGTTTATTTACATTCGAAGGATAACGAACGACCTTAAAAGCATTGAAATTGAATCAAATGAATTGAGTCGGATAGAATGAACTTTGATTATTTAGAATAGTGTACAACTCAATCTAATTGACTTTATTTGACTGTAATGAGAACGAGTAAACTTTAACGCATTCCAATAGATTCAAAACAACCGAATCGGAGGTAAGGAACTTCAATAAATAAGAACTAGCAACAATCCCTTGATTTCGTTTACATTCGAACGACAACGGATGACGTTAAAGGCATTCAAATCGAATCAAATGAATTGAGTTGGATAGAATGAACTTTGATTATTTTGAATAGTGTACACCTGAATCTAATTAACTTAATTTTACTGTAATGAGAACGAGTAAACTTTAACGCATTCTAATAGATTCAAAACAACCAAATCGAACGTAAGGAACTTTCAATAAACAAGAATTAACAACAATCCCTTGATTTTATTTACATTCGAACGACAACGAACGACCTTAAAAGCATTGAAATGGAATCAAATGAATTCAGTCGGATAGAATGAACTTTGATTATTTAGAATAGTGTACAACTCAATCTAATTGACTTGATTTGACTGTAATGAGAACGAGTAAACTTTAACGCATTCGAATAGATTCAAAACAACCGAATCGGAGGTAAGGAACTTCAATAAATAAGAACTAGCAACAATCCCTTGATTTCGTTTACATTCGAACGACAACGGATGACGTTAAAGGCATTCAAATCGAATCAAATGAATTGAGTTGGATAGAATGAATTTTGATTATTTAGAATAGTGTACACCTCAATCTAATTGACTTAATTTTACTGTAATGAGAACGAGTAAACTTTAACGCATTCTAATAGATTCAAAACAACCAAATCGAACGTAAGGAACTTTCAATAAACAAGAATTAACAACAATCTCTTGATTTTATTTACATTCGAACGACAACGAACGACCTTAAAAGCATTGAAATGGAATCAAATGAATTCAGTCGGATAGAATGAACTTTGATTATTTAGAAAAGTGTACAACTCAATCTAATTGACTTGATTTGACTGTAATGAGAACGTGTAAACTTTAACGCATTCTAATAGATTCAAAACAACCGAATCGGAAGTAAGGAACTTCAATAAATAAGAACTAGCAACAATCCCTTGATTTCGTTTACATTCGAACGACAACGGATGACGTTAAAGGCATTCAAATCGAATCAAATGAATTGAGTTGGATAGAATGAACTTTGATTATTTAGAATACTGTACACCTCAATGTGATTGACTTAATTTTACTGAAATGAGAATGAGTAAACTTTAACGCATTCTAATAGATTCAAAACAACCAAATTGAACGTAAGGACCTTTCAATAAATAAGAATTAACAACAATCCCTTGATTTTATTTACATTCGAATGATAACGAACGACCTTAAAAGTATTGAAATTGAATCAAATGAATTCAGTCGGATAGAATGAACTTTGATTATTTAGAATAGTGTACAACTCAATCTAATTGACTTGATTTGACTGTAATGAGAACGAGTAAACTTTAACGCCTTTTAATAGATTCAAAACAACCGAATCGGAAGTAAGGAACTTCAATAAATAAGAACTAGCAACAATCCCTTTATTTCGTTTGCATTGGAACGACAACAAATGACCTTAAAGGCGTTCGAATCGAATCAACTGAATTCAGTCGGATAGAATGAACTTTGATTATTTAGAATAGTGTACAACTCAATCTAATTGACTTAATTTGACTCTAATGTGATCGAATAAACTTTAACGCATTCCAATAGATTCAAAACAACCGAATCGGACATAAGGAACTTCAATAAATAAGAACTAACAACAATCCCTTTATTTCGTTTGCATTGGAACGACAACGGAGGACGTTAAAGGCATTCAAATCGAATCAAATGCATTGAGTTGGATAGAATGAACTTTGATTATTTAGAATAGTGTACAACTCAATCTAATTGACTTGATTTTACTGTAATGTGAACGAATAAACTTTAACGCATTCCAATAGATTCAAAACAACCGAATCGGAGGTAAGGAACTTCAATAAATAAGAACTAGCAACAAACCCTTGATTTCGTTTACATTCGAACGACAACGGATGACGTTAAAGGCATTCAAATCGAATGAAATGAATTGAGTGGGATAGAATGAACTTTGATTATTTAGAATAGTGTACACCTCAATCTAATTAACTTAATTTTACTGAAATGGGAACGAGTAAACTTTAACGCATTCTAATAGATTCAAAACAACCAAATCGAACGTAAGGAACTTTCAATAAACAAGAATTAACAACAATCCCTTGATTTTATTTACATTCGAACGACAACGAACGACCTTAAAAGCATTGAAATGGAATCAAATGAATTCAGTCGGACAGAATGAACTTTGATTATTTAGAATAGTGTACAACTCAATCTAATTGACTTGATTTGACTGTAATGAGAACGAGTAAACTTTAACGCATTCTAATAGATTTAAAACAACCGAATCGGAAGTAAGGAACTTCAATAAATAAGAACTAGCAGCAATCACTTTATTTCGTTTGCATACGAACGACAACGGATGACCTTAAAGGCGTTCGAATCGAATCAAATGAATTGAGTTGGATAGAATGAACTTTGATTATTTAGAATAGTGTAGAACTCAATCTAATTGACTTGATTTTACTGAAATGGGAACGAGTAAACTTTAACGCATTCTAATAGATTCAAAACAACCAAATCGAACGTAAGTAACTTTCAATAAACAAGAATTAACAACAATCCCTTGAGTTTATTTACATTCGAATGATAACGAACGACCTTAAAAGCATTGAAATAAAATCAAATGAATTTAGTCGGATAGAATGAACTTTGATTATTTAGAATAGTGTACAACTCAATCTAATTGACTTTATTTGACTGTAATGAGAACGAGTAAACTTTAACGCATTCCAATAGATTCAAAACAACCGAATCGGAGGTAAGGAACTTCAATAAATAAGAACTAGCAACAATCCCTTGATTTCGTTTACATTCGAACGACAACGGATGACGTTAAAGGCATTCAAATCGAATCAAATGAATTGAGTTGGATAGAATGAACTTTGATTATTTAGAATAGTGTACACCTCAATCTAATTGACTTAATTTTACTGTAATGAGAACGAGTAAACTTTAACGCATTCTAATAGATTCAAAACAACCAAATCGAACGTAAGGAACTTTCAATAAACAAGAATTAACAACAATCCCTTGATTTTATTTACATTCGAACGACAACGAACGACCTTAAAAGCATTGAAATGGAATCAAATGAATTCAGTCGGATAGAATGAACTTTGATTATTTAGAATAGTGTACAACTCAATCTAATTGACTTGATTTGACTGTAATGAGAACGAGTAAACTTTAACGCATTCGAATAGATTCAAAACAACCGAATCGGAGGTAAGGAACTTCAATAAATAAGAACTAGCAACAATCCCTTGATTTCGTTTACATTCGAACGACAACGGATGACGTTAAAGGCATTCAAATCGAATCAAATGAATTGAGTTGGATAGAATGAATTTTGATTATTTAGAATAGTGTACACCTCAATCTAATTGACTTAATTTTACTGTAATGAGAACGAGTAAACTTTAACGCATTCTAATAGATTCAAAACAACCAAATCGAACGTAAGGAACTTTCAATAAACAAGAATTAACAACAATCCCTTGATTTTATTTACATTCGAACGACAACGAACGACCTTAAAAGCATTGAAATGGAATCAAATGAATTCAGTCGGATAGAATGAACTTTGATTATTTAGAATAGTGTACAACTCAATCTAATTGACTTGATTTGACTGTAATGAGAACGAGTAAACTTTAACGCATTCTAATAGATTCAAAACAACCAAATCGAACGTAAGGAACTTTCAATAAACAAGAATTAACAACAATCCCTTGATTTTATTTACTTTCGAACGACAACGAACGACCTTAAAAGCATTGAAATGGAATCAAATGAATTCAGTCGGATAGAATGAACTTTGATTATTTAGAATAGTGTACAACTCAATCTAATTGACTTGATTTGACTGTAATGAGAACGAGTAAACTTTAACGCATTCTAATAGATTCAAAACAACCGAATCGGAAGTAAGGAACTTCAATAAATAAGAACTAGCAACAATCCCTTTATTTCGTTTGCATTGGAACGACAACAAATTACCTTAAAGGCGTTCGAATCGAATCAACTGAATTCAGTCGGATAAAATGAACTGTGATTATTTAGAATAGTGTACAACTCGATCTAATTGACTTAATTTGACTGTAATGTGAACGAGTAAACTTTAACGCATTCCAATAGATTCAAAACAACCGAATCGGAGGTAAGGAACTTCAATAAATAAGAACTAGCAACAATCCCTTGATTTCGTTTACATTCGAACGACAACGGATGACGTTAAAGGCATTCAAATCGAATCAAATGAATTGAGTTGGATAGAATGAACTTTGATTATTTAGAATAGTGTACAACTCAATCTAATTGATTTAATTTTACTGTAATGTGAACGAGTAAACTTTAACGCATTCTAATAGATTCAAAACAACCGAATCGGAGGTAAGGAACTTCAATAAAGAAGAACTAGCAACAATCCCTTGATTTCATTTTCATTCGAACGACAACGGATGACGTTAAAGGCATTCAAATCGAATCAAATGCATTGAGTTGGATAGAATGAACTTTGATTATTTAGAATAGTGTACAACTCAATCTAATTGACTTGATTTTACTGTAATGTGAACGAATAAACTTTAACGCATTCCAATAGATTCAAAACAACTGAATCGGAGATAAGGAACTTCAATAAATAAGAACTAGCAACAATCCCTTGATTTCGTTTACATTCGATCGACAACGGATGACGTTAAAGGCATTCAAATCGAATCAAATGAATTCAGTCGGATAAAATGAACTGTGATTATTTAGGATAGTGTACAACTCAATCTAATTGACTTAATTTTTCTGTAATGTGAACGAGTAAACTTTAACGCATTCCAATAGATTCAAAACAACCGAATCGGACGTAAGGAACTTCAATAAATAAGAACTAGCAACAATCCCTTGATTTCGTTTACATTCGAACGACAACGGATGACGTTAAAGGCATTCAAATCGAATCAAATGAATTGAGATGGATAGAATGAACTTTGATTATTTAGAATAGTGTACACCTCTATCTAATTGACTTAATTTTACTGTAATGAGAACGAGTAAACTTTAACGCATTCTAATAGATTCAAAACAACCAAATCGAACGTAAGGAACTTTCAATAAACAAGAATTAACAACAATCCCTTGATTTTATTTACATTCGAACGACAACGAACGACCTTAAAAGCATTGAAATGGAATCAAATGAATTCAGTCGGATAGAATGAACTTTGATTATTTAGAATAGTGTACAACTCAATCTAATTGACTTGATTTGACTGTAATGAGAACGAGTAAACTTTAACGCATTCTAATAGATTCAAAACAACCGAATCGGAAGTAAGGAACTTCAATAAATAAGAACTAGCAACAATCCCTTTATTTCGTTTGCATTGGAACGACAACAAATTACCTTAAAGGCGTTCGAATCGAATCAACTGAATTCAGTCGGATAAAATGAACTGTGATTATTTAGAATAGTGTACAACTCGATCTAATTGACTTAATTTGACTGTAATGTGAACGAGTAAACTTTAACGCATTCCAATAGATTCAAAACAACCGAATCGGAGGTAAGGAACTTCAATAAATAAGAACTAGCAACAATCCCTTGATTTCGTTTACATTCGAACGACAACGGATGACGTTAAAGGCATTCAAATCGAATCAAATGAATTGAGTTGGATAGAATGAACTTTGATTATTTAGAATAGTGTACAACTCAATCTAATTGATTTAATTTTACTGTAATGTGAACGAGTAAACTTTAACGCATTCTAATAGATTCAAAACAACCGAATCGGAGGTAAGGAACTTCAATAAAGAAGAACTAGCAACAATCCCTTGATTTCATTTTCATTCGAACGACAACGGATGACGTTAAAGGCATTCAAATCGAATCAAATGCATTGAGTTGGATAGAATGAACTTTGATTATTTAGAATAGTGTACAACTCAATCTAATTGACTTGATTTTACTGTAATGTGAACGAATAAACTTTAACGCATTCCAATAGATTCAAAACAACTGAATCGGAGATAAGGAACTTCAATAAATAAGAACTAGCAACAATCCCTTGATTTCGTTTACATTCGATCGACAACGGATGACGTTAAAGGCATTCAAATCGAATCAAATGAATTCAGTCGGATAAAATGAACTGTGATTATTTAGGATAGTGTACAACTCAATCTAATTGACTTAATTTTTCTGTAATGTGAACGAGTAAACTTTAACGCATTCCAATAGATTCAAAACAACCGAATCGGACGTAAGGAACTTCAATAAATAAGAACTAGCAACAATCCCTTGATTTCGTTTACATTCGAACGACAACGGATGACGTTAAAGGCATTCAAATCGAATCAAATGAATTGAGATGGATAGAATGAACTTTGATTATTTAGAATAGTGTACACCTCTATCTAATTGACTTAATTTTACTGTAATGAGAACGAGTAAACTTTAACGCATTCTAATAGATTCAAAACAACCAAATCGAACGTAAGGAACTTTCAATAAACAAGAATTAACAACAATCCCTTGATTTTATTTACATTCGAACGACAACGAACGACCTTAAAAGCATTGAAATGGAATCAAATGAATTCAGTCGGATAGAATGAACTTTGATTATTTAGAATAGTGTACAACTCAATCTAATTGACTTGATTTGACTGTAATGAGAACGAGTAAACTTTAACGCATTCTAATAGATTCAAAACAACCGAATCGGAAGTAAGGAACTTCAATAAATAAGAACTAGCAACAATCCCTTTATTTCGTTTGCATTGGAACGACAACAAATTACCTTAAAGGCGTTCGAATCGAATCAACTGAATTCAGTCGGATAAAATGAACTGTGATTATTTAGAATAGTGTACAACTCGATCTAATTGACTTAATTTGACTGTAATGTGAACGAGTAAACTTTAACGCATTCCAATAGATTCAAAACAACCGAATCGGAGGTAAGGAACTTCAATAAATAAGAACTAGCAACAATCCCTTGATTTCGTTTACATTCGAACGACAACGGATGACGTTAAAGGCATTCAAATCGAATCAAATGAATTGAGTTGGATAGAATGAACTTTGATTATTTAGAATAGTGTACAACTCAATCTAATTGATTTAATTTTACTGTAATGTGAACGAGTAAACTTTAACGCATTCTAATAGATTCAAAACAACCGAATCGGAGGTAAGGAACTTCAATAAAGAAGAACTAGCAACAATCCCTTGATTTCATTTTCATTCGAACGACAACGGATGACGTTAAAGGCATTCAAATCGAATCAAATGCATTGAGTTGGATAGAATGAACTTTGATTATTTAGAATAGTGTACAACTCAATCTAATTGACTTGATTTTACTGTAATGTGAACGAATAAACTTTAACGCATTCCAATAGATTCAAAACAACTGAATCGGAGATAAGGAACTTCAATAAATAAGAACTAGCAACAATCCCTTGATTTCGTTTACATTCGATCGACAACGGATGACGTTAAAGGCATTCAAATCGAATCAAATGAATTCAGTCGGATAAAGTGAACTGTGATTATTTAGGATAGTGTACAACTCAATCTAATTGACTTAATTTTTCTGTAATGTGAACGAATAAACTTTAACGCATTCCAATAGATTCAAAACAACCGAATCGGAGGTAAGGAACTTCAATAAATAAGAACTAGCAACAATCCCTTGATTTCGTTTACATTCGATCGACAACGGATGACGTTAAAGGAATTCAAATCGAATCAAATGAATTCAGTCGGATAGAATGAACTGTGATTATTTAGGATAGTGTACAACTCAATCTAATTGACTTAATTTGTCTGTAATGTGAACGAGTAAACTTTAACGCATTCCAATAGATTCAAAACAACCGAATCGGACGTAAGGAACTTCAATAAATAAGAACTAGCAACAATCCCTTGATTTCGTTTACATTCGAACGACAACGGATGACGTTAAAGGCATTCAAATCGAATCAAATGAATTGAGTTGGATAGAATGAACTTTGATTATTTAGAATACTGTACACCTCAATGTAATTGACTTAATTTTACTGAAATGAGAATGAGTAAACTTTAACGCATTCTAATAGATTCAAAACAACCAAATTGAACGTAAGGACCTTTCAATAAATAAGAATTAACAACAATCCCTTGATTTTATTTACATTCGAATGAGAACGAACGACCTTAAAAGTATTGAAATTGAATCAAATGAATTCAGTCGGATAGAATGAACTTTGATTATTTAGAATAGTGTACAACTCAATCTAATTGACTTGATTTGACTGTAATGAGAACGAGTAAACTTTAACGCCTTTTAATAGATTCAAAACAACCGAATCGGAAGTAAGGAACTTCAATAAATAAGAACTAGCAACAATCCCTTTATTTCGTTTGCATTGGAACGACAACAAATGACCTTAAAGGCGTTCGAATCGAATCAACTGAATTCAGTCGGATAGAATGAACTTTGATTATTTAGAATAGTGTACAACTCAATCTAATTGACTTAATTTGACTGTAATGTGAACGAATAAACTTTAACGCATTCCAATAGATTCAAAACAACCGTATCGGACGTAAGGAACTGCAATAAATAAGAACTAACAACAATCGTTTGATTTCGTTTGCATACGAACGACAACGGATGACGGTAAAGGCATTCAAATTGAATCAAATGAATTGAGTCGGATAGAATGAACTTTGATTATTTAGAATAGTGTACAACTCAATCTAATTGACTTGATTTGACTGTAATGAGAACGAGTAAACTTTAACGCATTCTAATAGATTCAAAACAACCGAATCGGTAGTAAGGAACTTCAATAAATAAGAACTAGCAACAATCCCTTTATTTCGTTTGCATTGGAACGACAACAAATGACCTTAAAGGCGTTCGAATCGAATCAACAGAATTCAGTCGGATAGAATGAACTTTGATTATTTAGAATAGTGTACAACTCAATCTAATTGACTTAATTTGACTGTAATGTGATCGAATAAACTTTAACGCATTCCAATAGATTCAAAACAACCGAATCGGACGTAAGGAACTTCAATAAATAAGAACTAACAACAATCCCTTGATTTCGTTTGCATACGAACGAGAACGGATGACGGTAAAGGCATTCAAATCGAATTAAATGAATTGAGTTGGATAGAATGAACTTTGATTATTTAGAATAGTGTACAACTCAATCTAATTGATTTAATTTTACTGTAATGTGAACGAGTAAACTTTAACGCATTCTAATAGATTCAAAACAACCGAATCGGAGGTAAGGAACTTCAATAAAGAAGAACTAGCAACAATCCCTTGATTTCATTTTCATTCGAACGACAACGGATGACGTTAAAGGCATTCAAATCGAATCAAATGCATTGAGTTGGATAGAATGAACTTTGATTATTTAGAATAGTGTACAACTCAATCTAATTGACTTGATTTTACTGTAATGTGAACGAATAAACTTTAACGCATTCCAATAGATTCAAAACAACTGAATCGGAGATAAGGAACTTCAATAAATAAGAACTAGCAACAATCCCTTGATTTCGTTTACATTCGATCGACAACGGATGACGTTAAAGGCATTCAAATCGAATCAAATGAATTCAGTCGGATAAAGTGAACTGTGATTATTTAGGATAGTGTACAACTCAATCTAATTGACTTAATTTTTCTGTAATGTGAACGAATAAACTTTAACGCATTCCAATAGATTCAAAACAACCGAATCGGAGGTAAGGAACTTCAATAAATAAGAACTAGCAACAATCCCTTGATTTCGTTTACATTCGATCGACAACGGATGACGTTAAAGGAATTCAAATCGAATCAAATGAATTCAGTCGGATAGAATGAACTGTGATTATTTAGGATAGTGTACAACTCAATCTAATTGACTTAATTTGTCTGTAATGTGAACGAGTAAACTTTAACGCATTCCAATAGATTCAAAACAACCGAATCGGACGTAAGGAACTTCAATAAATAAGAACTAGCAACAATCCCTTGATTTCGTTTACATTCGAACGACAACGGATGACGTTAAAGGCATTCAAATCGAATCAAATGAATTGAGTTGGATAGAATGAACTTTGATTATTTAGAATACTGTACACCTCAATGTAATTGACTTAATTTTACTGAAATGAGAATGAGTAAACTTTAACGCATTCTAATAGATTCAAAACAACCAAATTGAACGTAAGGACCTTTCAATAAATAAGAATTAACAACAATCCCTTGATTTTATTTACATTCGAATGAGAACGAACGACCTTAAAAGTATTGAAATTGAATCAAATGAATTCAGTCGGATAGAATGAACTTTGATTATTTAGAATAGTGTACAACTCAATCTAATTGACTTGATTTGACTGTAATGAGAACGAGTAAACTTTAACGCCTTTTAATAGATTCAAAACAACCGAATCGGAAGTAAGGAACTTCAATAAATAAGAACTAGCAACAATCCCTTTATTTCGTTTGCATTGGAACGACAACAAATGACCTTAAAGGCGTTCGAATCGAATCAACTGAATTCAGTCGGATAGAATGAACTTTGATTATTTAGAATAGTGTGCAACTCAATCTAATTGACTTAATTTGACTGTAATGTGAACGAGTAAACTTTAACGCATTCTAATAGATTCAAAACAACCAAATCGAACGTAAGGAACTTCAATAAACAAGAATTAACAACAATCCCTTGATTTTATTTACATTCGAATGATAACGAACGACCTTAAAAGCATTGAAATTGAATCAAATGAATTCAGCCGGATAGAATGAACTTTGATTATTTAGAATAGTGTACAACTCAATCTAATTGACTTGATTTGACTGTAATGAGAACGAGTAAACTTTAACGCATTCGAATAGATTCAAAACAACCGAATCGAACGTAAGGAACTTCAATAAACAAGAATTAACAACAATCCCTTGATTTTATTTACATTCGAATGATAACGAACGACCTTAAAAGCATTGAAATTGAATCAAATGAATTCAGTCGGATAGAATGAACTTTGATTATTTAGAATAGTGTACAACTCAATCAAATTGACTTAATTTGACTGTAATGTGATCGAATAAACTTTAACGCATTCCAATAGATTCAAAACAACCGAATCGGACGTAAGGAACTTCAATAAATAAGAACTAACAACAATCCCTTGATTTCGTTTGCATACGAACGAGAACGGATGACGGTAAAGGCATTCAAATCGAATTAAATGAATTGAGTTGGATAGAATGAACTTTGATTATTTAGAATAGTGTACAACTCAATCTAATTGACTTGATTTTACTGTAATGAGAAGGAGTAAACTTTAACGCATTCTAATAGATTCAAAACAACCAAATCGAATGTAAGGAATTTTCAATTAACAAGAATTAACAACAATCCCTTGATTTTATATACATTTGAACGACCACGAATGACCTTAAAAGCATTGAAATCGAATCAAATGAATTCAGTTGAATAGAATGAACTTTGATTATTTAGAATAGTGTACAACTCAATCTAATTGACTTAATTTTACTGTAATGAGAACGAGTAAACTTTAACGCATTCTAATAGATTCAAAACAACCAAATCGAACGTAAGGAACTTCAATAAACAAGAATTAACAACAATTCCTTGATTTTATTTACATTCGAATGATAACGAACGACCTTAAAAGCATTGAAATTGAATCAAATGAATTCAGTCGGATAGAATGAACTTTGATTATTTAGAATAGTGTACAACTCAATCTAATTGACTTGATTTGACTGTAATGAGAACGAGTAAACTTTAACGCATTCTAATAGATTCAAAACAACCGAATCGGTAGTAAGGAACTTCAATAAATAAGAACTAGCAACAATCCCTTTATTTCGTTTGCATTGGAACGACAACAAATGACCTTAAAGGCGTTCGAATCGAATCAACAGAATTCAGTCGGATAGAATGAACTTTGATTATTTAGAATAGTGTACAACTCAATCTAATTGACTTAATTTGACTGTAATGTGAACGAATAAACTTTAACGCATTCCAATAGATTCAAAACAACCGTATCGGACGTAAGGAACTGCAATAAATAAGAACTAACAACAATCGTTTGATTTCGTTTGCATACGAACGACAACGGATGACGGTAAAGGCATTCAAATTGAATCAAATGAATTGAGTCGGATAGAATGAACTTTGATTATTTAGAATAGTGTACAACTCAATCTAATTGACTTGATTTGACTGTAATGAGAACGAGTAAACTTTAACGCATTCTAATAGATTCAAAACAACCGAATCGGTAGTAAGGAACTTCAATAAATAAGAACTAGCAACAATCCCTTTATTTCGTTTGCATTGGAACGACAACAAATGACCTTAAAGGCGTTCGAATCGAATCAACAGAATTCAGTCGGATAGAATGAACTTTGATTATTTAGAATAGTGTACAACTCAATCTAATTGACTTAATTTGACTGTAATGTGAACGAATAAACTTTAACGCATTCCAATAGATTCAAAACAACCGTATCGGACGTAAGGAACTGCAATAAATAAGAACTAACAACAATCGTTTGATTTCGTTTGCATACGAACGACAACGGATGACGGTAAAGGCATTCAAATTGAATCAAATGAATTGAGTCGGATAGAATGAACTTTGATTATTTAGAATAGTGTACAACTCAATCTAATTGACTTGATTTGACTGTAATGAGAACGAGTAAACTTTAACGCATTCTAATAGATTCAAAACAACCGAATCGGAAGTAAGGAACTTCAATAAATAAGAACTAGCAACAATCCCTTTATTTCGTTTGCATTGGAACGACAACAAATTACCTTAAAGGCGTTCGAATCGAATCAACTGATTTCAGTCGGATAAAATGAACTGTGATTATTTAGAATAGTGTACAACTCGATCTAATTGACTTAATTTGACTGTAATGTGAACGAGTAAACTTTAACGCATTTCAATAGATTCAAAACAACCGAATCGGAGGTAAGGAACTTCAATAAATAAGAACTAGCAACAATCCCTTGATTTCGTTTACATTCGAACGACAACGGATGACGTTAAAGGCATTCAAATCGAATCAAATGAATTGAGTTGGATAGAATGAACTTTGATTATTTAGAATAGTGTACAACTCAATCTAATTGACTTAATTTTACTGTAATGTGAACGAGTAAACTTTAACGCATTCTAATAGATTCAAAACAATCGAATCGGAGGTAAGGAACTTCAATAAAGAAGAACTAGCAACAATCCCTTGATTTCGTTTTCATTCGAACGACAACGGATGACGTTAAAGGCATTCAAATCGAATCAAATGCATTGAGTTGGATAGAATGAACTTTGATTATTTAGAATAGTGTACAACTCAATCTAATTGACTTGATTTTACTGTAATGTGAACGAATAAACTTTAACGCATTCCAATAGATTCAAAACAACCGAATCGGAGGTAAGGAACTTCAATAAATAAGAACTAGCAACAAACCCTTGATTTCGTTTACATTCGAACGACAACGGATGACGTTAAAGGCATTCAAATCGAATCAAATGAATTGAGTTGGATAGAATGAACTTTGATTATTTAGAATAGTGTACACCTCAATCTAATTGACTTAATTTTACTGAAATGGGAACGAGTAAACTTTAACGCATTCTAATAGATTCAAAACAACCAAATCGAACGTAAGGAACTTTCAATAAACAAGAATTAACAACAATCCCTTGAGTTTATTTACATTCGAATGATAACGAACGACCTTAAAAGCATTTAAATTGAATCAAATGAATTTAGTCGGATAGAATGAACTTTGATTATTTAGAATAGTGTACAACTCAATCTAATTGACTTGATTTGACTGTAATGAGAACGAGTAAACTTTAACGCATTCCAATAGATTCAAAACAACCGAATCGGAGGTAAGGAACTTCAATAAATAATAACTAGCAACAAACCCTTGATTTCGTTTACATTCGAACGACAACGGATGACGTTAAAGGCATTCAAATCGAATCAAATGAATTGAGTGGGATAGAATGAACTTTGATTATTTAGAATAGTGTACACCTCAATCTAATTGACTTAATTTTACTGAAATGGGAACGAGTAAACTTTAACGCATTCTAATAGATTCAAAACAACCAAATCGAACGTAAGGAACTTTCAATAAACAAGAATTAACAACAATCCCTTGATTTTATTTACATTGAAACGACAACGAACGACCTTAAAAGCATTGATATGGAATCAAATGAATTCAGTCGGATAGAATGAACTTTGATTATTTAGAATAGTGTACAACTCAATCTAATTGACTTGATTTGACTGTAATGAGAACGAGTAAACTTTAACGCATTCTAATAGATTCAAAACAACCGAATCGGAGGTAAGGAACTTCAATAAATAAGAACTAGCAACAATCCCTTGATTTCGTTTACATTCGAACGACAACGGATGACGTTAAAGGCATTCAAATCGAATCAAATGAATTGTGTTGGATAGAATGAACTTTGATTATTTAGAATAGTGTACAACTCAATCTAATTGACTTAATTTTACTGTAATGTGAACGAGTAAACTTTAACGCATTCTAATAGATTCAAAACAACCAAATCGAACGTAAGGAACTTCAATAAACAAGAATTAACAACAATCCCTTGATTTTATTTACATTCGAATGATAACGAACGACCTTAAAAGCATTGAAATTGAATCAAATGAATTCAGCCGGATAGAATGAACTTTGATTATTTAGAATAGTGTACAACTCAATCTAATTGACTTGATTTGACTGTAATGAGAACGAGTAAACTTTAACGCATTCTAATAGATTTAAAACAACCGAATCGGAAGTAAGGAACTTCAATAAATAAGAACTAGCAGCAATCACTTTATTTCGTTTGCATACGAACGACAACGGATGACCTTAAAGGCGTTCGAATCGAATCAAATGAATTGAGTTGGATAGAATGAACTTTGATTATTTAGAATAGTGTAGAACTCAATCTAATGGACTTGATTTTACTGAAATGGGAACGAGTAAACTTTAACGCATTCTAATAGATTCAAAACAACCAAATCGAACGTAAGGAACTTTCAATAAACAAGAATTAACAACAATCCCTTGAGTTTATTTACATTCGAATGATAACGAACGACCTTAAAAGCATTGAAATTGAATCAAATGAATTTAGTCGGATAGAATGAACTTTGATTATTTAGAATAGTGTACAACTCAATCTAATTGACTTAATTTGACTGTAATGTGAACGAGTAAACTTTAACGCATTCCAATAGATTCAAAACAACCGAATCGGAGGTAAGGAACTTCAATAAATAAGAACTAGCAACAATCCCTTGATTTCGTTTACATTCGAACGACAACGGATGACGTTAAAGGCATTCAAATCGAATCAAATGAATTGAGTTGGATAGAATGAACTTTGATTATTTAGAATAGTGTACAACTCAATCTAATTGACTTAATTTTACTGTAATGTGAACGAGTAAACTTTAACGCATTCTAATAGATTCAAAACAACCAAATCGAACGTAAGGAACTTTCAATAAACAAGAATTAACAACAATCCCTTGATTTTATTTACATTGAAACGACAACGAACGACCTTAAAAGCATTGATATGGAATCAAATGAATTCAGTCGGATAGAATGAACTTTGATTATTTAGAATAGTGTACAACTCAATCTAATTGACTTGATTTGACTGTAATGAGAACGAGTAAACTTTAACGCATTCTAATAGATTCAAAACAACCGAATCGGAGGTAAGGAACTTCAATAAATAAGAACTAGCAACAATCCCTTGATTTCGTTTACATTCGAACGACAACGGATGACGTTAAAGGCATTCAAATCGAATCAAATGAATTGAGTTGGATAGAATGAACTTTGATTATTTAGAATAGTGTACAACTCAATCTAATTGACTTAATTTTACTGTAATGTGAATGAGTAAACTTTAACGCATTCTAATAGATTCAAAACAACCAAATCGAACGTAAGGAACTTCAATAAACAAGAATTAACAACAATCCCTTGATTTTATTTACATTCGAATGATAACGAACGACCTTAAAAGCATTGAAATTGAATCAAATGAATTCAGCCGGATAGAATGAACTTTGATTATTTAGAATAGTGTACAACTCAATCTAATTGACTTGATTTGACTGTAATGAGAACGAGTAAACTTTAACGCATTCGAATAGATTCAAAACAACCGAATCGAACGTAAGGAACTTCAATAAACAAGAATTAACAACAATCCCTTGATTTTATTTACATTCGAATGATAACGAACGACCTTAAAAGCATTGAAATTGAATCAAATGAATTCAGTCGGATAGAATGAACTTTGATTATTTAGAATAGTGTACAACTCAATCAAATTGACTTAATTTGACTGTAATGTGATCGAATAAACTTTAACGCATTCCAATAGATTCAAAACAACCGAATCGGACGTAAGGAACTTCAATAAATAAGAACTAACAACAATCCCTTGATTTCGTTTGCATACGAACGAGAACGGATGACGGTAAAGGCATTCAAATCGAATTAAATGAATTGAGTTGGATAGAATGAACTTTGATTATTTAGAATAGTGTACAACTCAATCTAATTGACTTGATTTTACTGTAATGAGAAGGAGTAAACTTTAACGCATTCTAATAGATTCAAAACAACCAAATCGAACGTAAGGAACTTCAATAAACAAGAATTAACAACAATCCCTTGATTTTATTAACATTCGAATGACAACGAACGACCTTAAAAGCATTGAAATCGAATCAAATGAATTCAGTCGAATAGAACGAACTTTGATTATTTAGAATAGTGTACAACTCAATCTAATTGACTTGATTTGACTGTAATTAGAACGAGTAAACTTTAACGCATTCTAATAGATTCAAAACAACCAAATCGGATGTAAGGAATTTTCAATTAACAAGAATTAACAACAATCCCTTGATTTTATATACATTTGAACGACCACGAATGACCTTAAAAGCATTGAAATCGAATCAAATGAATTCAGTTGAATAGAATGAACTTTGATTATTTAGAATAGTGTACAACTCAATCTAATTGACTTAATTTTACTGTAATGAGAACGAGTAAACTTTAACGCATTCTAATAGATTCAAAACAACCAAATCGAACGTAAGGAACTTCAATAAACAAGAATTAACAATAATTCCTTGATTTTATTTACATTCGAATGATAACGAACGACCTTAAAAGCATTGAAATTGAATCAAATGAATTCAGTCGGATAGAATGAACTTTGATTATTTAGAATAGTGTACAACTCAATCTAATTGACTTGATTTGACTGTAATGAGAACGAGTAAACTTTAACGCATTCTAATAGATTCAAAACAACCGAATCGGTAGTAAGGAACTTCAATAAATAAGAACTAGCAACAATCCCTTTATTTCGTTTGCATTGGAACGACAACAAATGACCTTAAAGGCGTTCGAATCGAATCAACAGAATTTAGTCGGATAGAATGAACTTTGATTATTTAGAATAGTGTACAACTCAATCTAATTGACTTAATTTGACTGTAATGTGAACGAATAAACTTTAACGCATTCCAATAGATTCAAAACAACCGTATCGGACGTAAGGAACTGCAATAAATAAGAACTAACAACAATCGTTTGATTTCGTTTGCATACGAACGACAACGGATGACGGTAAAGGCATTCAAATTGAATCAAATGAATTGAGTCGGATAGAATGAACTTTGATTATTTAGAATAGTGTACAACTCAATCTAATTGACTTGATTTGACTGTAATGAGAACGAGTAAACTTTAACGCATTCTAATAGATTCAAAACAACCGAATCGGAAGTAAGGAACTTCAATAAATAAGAACTAGCAACAATCCCTTTATTTCGTTTGCATTGGAACGACAACAAATTACCTTAAAGGCGTTCGAATCGAATCAACTGATTTCAGTCGGATAAAATGAACTGTGATTATTTAGAATAGTGTACAACTCGATCTAATTGACTTAATTTGACTGTAATGTGAACGAGTAAACTTTAACGCATTTCAATAGATTCAAAACAACCGAATCGGAGGTAAGGAACTTCAATAAATAAGAACTAGCAACAATCCCTTGATTTCGTTTACATTCGAACGACAACGGATGACGTTAAAGGCATTCAAATCGAATCAAATGAATTGAGTTGGATAGAATGAACTTTGATTATTTAGAATAGTGTACAACTCAATCTAATTGACTTAATTTTACTGTAATGTGAACGAGTAAACTTTAACGCATTCTAATAGATTCAAAACAACCGAATCGGAGGTAAGGAACTTCAATAAAGAAGAACTAGCAACAATCCCTTGATTTCGTTTTCATTCGAACGACAACGGATGACGTTAAAGGCATTCAAATCGAATGAAATGAATTGAGCTGGATAGAATGAACTTTGATTATTTAGAATAGTGTACACCTCAATCTAATTGACTTAATTTTACTGAAATGGGAACGAGTAAACTTTAATGCATTCTAATAGATTCAAAACAACCAAATCGAACGAAAGGAACTTTCAATAAACAAGAATTATCAACAATCCCTTGATTTTATATACATTCGAACGACAACGAACGACCTTAAAAGCATTGAAATGGAATCAAATGAATTCAGTCGGATAGAATGAACTTTGATTATTTAGAATAGTGTACACCTCAATCTAATTGACTTGATTTGACTGTAATGAGAACGAGTAAACTTTAACGCATTCTAATAGATTCAAAACAACCGAATCGGAAGTAAGGAACATCAATAAATAAGAACTAGCAGCAATCACTTTATTTCGTTTGCAAACGAACGACAACGGATGACGGTAAAGGCATTCAAATCGAATTAAATGAATTGAGTTGGATAGAATGAACTTTGATTATTTAGAATAGTGTACAACTCAATCTAATTGACTTGATTTTACTGTAATGAGAAGGAGTAAACTTTAACGCATTCTAATAGATTCAAAACAACCAAATCGAACGTAAGGAACTTCAATAAACAAGAATTAACAACAATCCCTTGATTTTATTAACATTCGAATGACAACGAACGACCTTAAAAGCATTGAAATCGAATCAAATGAATTCAGTCGAATAGAACGAACTTTGATTATTTAGAATAGTGTACAACTCAATCTAATTGACTTGATTTGACTGTAATTAGAACGAGTAAACTTTAACGCATTCTAATAGATTCAAAACAACCAAATCGGATGTAAGGAATTTTCAATTAACAAGAATTAACAACAATCCCTTGATTTTATATACATTTGAACGACCACGAATGACCTTAAAAGCATTGAAATCGAATCAAATGAATTCAGTTGAATAGAATGAACTTTGATTATTTAGAATAGTGTACAACTCAATCTAATTGACTTAATTTTACTGTAATGAGAACGAGTAAACTTTAACGCATTCTAATAGATTCAAAACAACCAAATCGAACGTAAGGAACTTCAATAAACAAGAATTAACAATAATTCCTTGATTTTATTTACATTCGAATGATAACGAACGACCTTAAAAGCATTGAAATTGAATCAAATGAATTCAGTCGGATAGAATGAACTTTGATTATTTAGAATAGTGTACAACTCAATCTAATTGACTTGATTTGACTGTAATGAGAACGAGTAAACTTTAACGCATTCTAATAGATTCAAAACAACCGAATCGGTAGTAAGGAACTTCAATAAATAAGAACTAGCAACAATCCCTTTATTTCGTTTGCATTGGAACGACAACAAATGACCTTAAAGGCGTTCGAATCGAATCAACAGAATTCAGTCGGATAGAATGAACTTTGATTATTTAGAATAGTGTACAACTCAATCTAATTGACTTAATTTGACTGTAATGTGAACGAATAAACTTTAACGCATTCCAATAGATTCAAAACAACCGTATCGGACGTAAGGAACTGCAATAAATAAGAACTAACAACAATCGTTTGATTTCGTTTGCATACGAACGACAACGGATGACGGTAAAGGCATTCAAATTGAATCAAATGAATTGAGTCGGATAGAATGAACTTTGATTATTTAGAATAGTGTACAACTCAATCTAATTGACTTGATTTGACTGTAATGAGAACGAGTAAACTTTAACGCATTCTAATAGATTCAAAACAACCGAATCGGAAGTAAGGAACTTCAATAAATAAGAACTAGCAACAATCCCTTTATTTCGTTTGCATTGGAACGACAACAAATTACCTTAAAGGCGTTCGAATCGAATCAACTGATTTCAGTCGGATAAAATGAACTGTGATTATTTAGAATAGTGTACAACTCGATCTAATTGACTTAATTTGACTGTAATGTGAACGAGTAAACTTTAACGCATTTCAATAGATTCAAAACAACCGAATCGGAGGTAAGGAACTTCAATAAATAAGAACTAGCAACAATCCCTTGATTTCGTTTACATTCGAACGACAACGGATGACGTTAAAGGCATTCAAATCGAATCAAATGAATTGAGTTGGATAGAATGAACTTTGATTATTTAGAATAGTGTACAACTCAATCTAATTGACTTAATTTTACTGTAATGTGAACGAGTAAACTTTAACGCATTCTAATAGATTCAAAACAACCGAATCGGAGGTAAGGAACTTCAATAAAGAAGAACTAGCAACAATCCCTTGATTTCGTTTTCATTCGAACGACAACGGATGACGTTAAAGGCATTCAAATCGAATCAAATGCATTGAGTTGGATAGAATGAACTTTGATTATTTAGAATAGTGTACAACTCAATCTAATTGACTTGATTTTACTGTAATGTGAACGAATAAACTTTAACGCATTCCAATAGATTCAAAACAACCGAATCGGAGGTAAGGAACTTCAATAAATAAGAACTAGCAACAAACCCTTGATTTCGTTTACATTCGAACGACAACGGATGACGTTAAAGGCATTCAAATCGAATCAAATGAATTGAGTTGGCTAGAATAAACTTTGATTATTTAGAATAGTGTACACCTCAATCTAATTGACTTAATTTTACTGAAATGGGAACGAGTAAACTTTAACGCATTCTAATAGATTCAAAACAACCAAATCGAACGTAAGGAACTTTCAATAAACAAGAATTAACAACAATCCCTTGAGTTTATTTACATTCGAATGATAACGAACGACCTTAAAAGCATTTAAATTGAATCAAATGAATTTAGTCGGATAGAATGAACTTTGATTATTTAGAATAGTGTACAACTCAATCTAATTGACTTGATTTGACTGTAATGAGAACGAGTAAACTTTAACGCATTCCAATAGATTCAAAACAACCGAATCGGAGGTAAGGAACTTCAATAAATAAGAACTAGCAACAATCCCTTGATTTCGTTTACATTCGAACGACAACGGATGACGTTAAAGGCATTCAAATCGAATCAAATGAATTGAGTTGGATAGAATGAACTTTGATTATTTAGAATAGTATACACATCAATCTAATTGACTTAATTTTACTGTAATGAGAACGAGTAAACTTTAACGCATTCTAAGAGATTCAAAACAACCAAATCGAACGTAAGGAACTTTCAATAAACAAGAATTAACAACAATCCCTTGATTTTATTTACATTCGAACGACAACGAACGACCTTAAAAGCATTGAAATGGAATCAAATGAATTCAGTCGGATAGAATGAACTTTGATTATTTAGAATAGTGTACAACTCAATCTAATTGGCTTGATTTGACTGTAATGAGAACGAGTAAACTTTAACGCGTTCTAATAGATTCAAAACAACCAAATCGAACGTAAGGAACTTTCAATAAACAAGAATTAACAACAATCCCTTGAGTTTATTTACATTCGAATGATAACGAACGACCTTAAAAGCATTGAAATTGAATCAAATAAATTTAGTCGGATAGAATGAACCTTGATTATTTAGAATAGTGTACAACTCAATCTAATTGACTTCATTTGACTGTAATGTGAACGAGTAAACTTTAACGCATTCCAATAGATTCAAAACAACCGAATCGGAAGTAAGGAACTTCAATAAATAAGAACTAGCAACAATCCCTTTATTTCGTTTGAATTGGAACGACAACAAATGACCTTAAAGGCGTTCGAATCCAATCAACTGAATTCAGTCGGATAGAATGAACTATGATTATTTAGAATAGGGCACAACTCAATCTAATTGACTTAATTTGACTGTAATGTGAACGAGTAAACTTTAACGCATTCTAATAGATTCAAAACAACCAAATCGAACGTAAGGAACTTCAATAAACAAGAATTAACAACAATTCCTTGATTTTATTTACATTCGAATGATAACGAACGACCTTAAAAGCATTGAAATGGAATCAAATGAATTCAGTCGGATAGAATGAACTTTGATTATTTAGAATAGTGTACAACTCAATCTAATTGACTTGATTTGACTGTAATGAGAACGAGTAAACTTTAACGCATTCTAATAGATTCAAAACAACCGAATCGGAAGTAAGGAACTTCAATAAATAAGAACTAGCAACAATCCCTTTATTTTGTTTGCATTGGAACGACAACAAATTACCTTAAAGGCGTTCGAATCGAATCAACAGAATTCAGTCGGATAGAATGAACTTTGATTATTTAGAATAGTGTACAACTCAATCTAATTGACTTAATTTGACTGTAATGTGAACGAATAAACTTTAACGCATTCCAATAGATTCAAAACAACCGTATCGGACGTAAGGAACTGCAATAAATAAGAACTAACAACAATCGTTTGATTTCGTTTGCATACGAACGACAACGGATGACGGTAAAGGCATTCAAATTGAATCAAATAAATTGAGTCGGATAGAATGAACTTTGATTATTTAGAATAGTGTACAACTCAATCTAATTGACTTGATTTGACTGTAATGAGAACGAGTAAACTTTAACGCATTCCAATAGATTCAAAACAACCGAATCGGAGGTAAGGAACTTCAATAAATAAGAACTAGCAACAATCCCTTGATTTCGTTTACATTCGAACGACAACGGATGACGTTAAAGGCATTCAAATCGAATCAAATGAATTGAGTTGGATAGAATGAACTTTGATTATTTAGAATAGTGTACAACTCAATCTAATTGACTTAATTTTACTGTAATGTGAACGAGTAAACTTTAACGCATTCAAATAGATTCAAAACAACCGAATCGGAGGTAAGGAACTTCAATAAAGAAGAACTAGCAACAATCCCTTGATTTCGTTTTCATTCGAACGACAACGGATGACGTTAAAGGCATTCAAATCGAATCAAATGCATTGAGTTGGATAGAGTGAACTTTGATTATTTAGAATAGTGTACAACTCAATCTAATTGACTTGATTTTACTGTAATGTGAACGAATAAACTTTAACGCATTCCAATAGATTCAAAACAACCGAATCGGAGGTAAGGAACTTCAATAAATAAGAACTAGCAACAATCCCTTGATTTCGTTTACATTCGATCGACAACGGATGACGTTAAAGGAATTCAAATCGAATCAAATGAATTCAGTCGGATAGAATGAACTGTGATTATTTAGGATAGTGTACAACTCAATCTAATTGACTTAATTTGTCTGTAATGTGAACGAGTAAACTTTAACGCATTCCAATAGATTCAAAACAACCGAATCGGACGTAAGGAACTTCAATAAATAAGAACTAGCAACAATCCCTTGATTTCGTTTACATTCGAACGATAACGGATGACGTTAAAGGCATTCAAATCGAATCAAATGAATTGAGTTGGATAGAATGAACTTTGATTATTTAGAATAGTGTACACCTCAATGTAATTGACTTAATTTTACTGAAATGAGAATGAGTAAACTTTAACGCATTCTAATAGATTCAAAACAACCAAATTGAACGTAAGGACCTTTCAATAAATAAGAATTAACAACAATCCCTTGATTTTATTTACATTCGAATGATAACGAACGACCTTAAAAGCATTGAAATTGAATCAAATGAATTCAGTCGGATAGAATGAACTTTGATTATTTAGAATAGTGTACAACTCAATCTAATTGACTTGATTTGACTGTAATGAGAACGAGTAAACTTTAACGCCTTTTAATAGATTCAAAACAACCGAATCGGAAGTAAGGAACTTCAATAAATAAGAACTAGCAACAATCCCTTTATTTCGTTTGCATTGGAACGACAACGGATGACGTTAAAGGCATTCAAATCGAATGAAATGAATTGAGCTGGATAGAATGAACTTTGATTATTTAGAATAGTGTACACCTCAATCTAATTGACTTAATTTTACTGAAATGGGAACGAGTAAACTTTAATGCATTCTAATAGATTCAAAACAACCAAATCGAACGAAAGGAACTTTCAATAAACAAGAATTATCAACAATCCCTTGATTTTATATACATTCGAACGACAACGAACGACCTTAAAAGCATTGAAATGGAATCAAATGAATTCAGTCGGATAGAATGAACCTTGATTATTTAGAATAGTGTACAACTCAATCTAATTGACTTCATTTGACTGTAATGTGAACGAGTAAACTTTAACGCATTCCAATAGATTCAAAACAACCGAATCGGAAGTAAGGAACTTCAATAAATAAGAACTAGCAACAATCCCTTTATTTCGTTTGCATTGGAACGACAACAAATTACCTTAAAGGCGTTCGAATCGAATCAACTGAATTCAGTCGGATAAAATGAACTGTGATTATTTAGAATAGTGTACAACTCGATCTAATTGACTTAATTTGACTGTAATGTGATCGAGTAAACTTTAACGCATTCCAATAGATTCAAAACAACCGAATCGGAGGTAAGGAACTTCAATAAATAAGAACTAGCAACAATCCCTTGATTTCGTTTACATTCGATCGACAACGGATGACGTTAAAGGAATTCAAATCGAATCAAATGAATTCAGTCGGATAGAATGAACTGTGATTATTTAGGATAGTGTACAACTCAATCTAATTGACTTAATTTGTCTGTAATGTGAACGAGTAAACTTTAACGCATTCCAATAGATTCAAAACAACCGAATCGGACGTAAGGAACTTCAATAAATAAGAACTAGCAACAATCCCTTGATTTCGTTTACATTCGAACGATAACGGATGACGTTAAAGGCATTCAAATCGAATCAAATGAATTGAGTTGGATAGAATGAACTTTGATTATTTAGAATAGTGTACACCTCAATGTAATTGACTTAATTTTACTGAAATGAGAATGAGTAAACTTTAACGCATTCTAATAGATTCAAAACAACCAAATTGAACGTAAGGACCTTTCAATAAATAAGAATTAACAACAATCCCTTGATTTTATTTACATTCGAATGATAACGAACGACCTTAAAAGCATTGAAATTGAATCAAATGAATTCAGTCGGATAGAATGAACTTTGATTATTTAGAATAGTGTACAACTCAATCTAATTGACTTGATTTGACTGTAATGAGAACGAGTAAACTTTAACGCCTTTTAATAGATTCAAAACAACCGAATCGGAAGTAAGGAACTTCAATAAATAAGAACTAGCAACAATCCCTTTATTTCGTTTGCATTGGAACGACAACAATTGACCTTAAAGGCGTTCGAATCGAATCAACTGAATTCAGTCGGATAGAATGAACTTTGATTATTTAGAGTAGTGTACAACTCAATCTAATTGACTTAATTTGACTCTAATGTGATCGAATAAACTTTAACGCATTCCAATAGATTCAAAACAACCGAATCGGACGTAAGGAACTTCAATAAATAAGAACTAACAACAATCCCTTTATTTCGTTTGCATTGGAACGACAACGGAGGACGTTAAAGGCATTCAAATCGAATCAAATGCATTGAGTTGGATAGAATGAACTTTGATTATTTAGAATAGTGTACAACTCAATCTAATTGACTTGATTTTACTGTAATGTGAACGAATAAACTTTAACGCATTCCAATAGATTCAAAACAACCGAATCGGAGGTAAGGAACTTCAATAAATAAGAACTAGCAACAATCCCTTAATTTCGTTTACATTCGAACGACAACGGATGACGTTAAAGGCATTCAAATCGAATGAAATGAATTGAGCTGGATAGAATGAACTTTGATTATTTAGAATAGTGTACACCTCAATCTAATTGACTTAATTTTACTGAAATGGGAACGAGTAAACTTTAATGCATTCTAATAGATTCAAAACAACCAAATCGAACGAAAGGAACTTTCAATAAACAAGAATTATCAACAATCCCTTGATTTTATATACATTCGAACGACAACGAACGACCTTAAAAGCATTGAAATGGAATCAAATGAATTCAGTCGGATAGAATGAACTTTGATTATTTAGAATAGTGTACACCTCAATCTAATTGACTTGATTTGACTGTAATGAGAACGAGTAAACTTTAACACATTCTAATAGATTCAAAACAACCGAATCGGAAGTAAGGAACATCAATAAATAAGAACTAGCAGCAATCACTTTATTTCGTTTGCAAACGAACGACAACGGATGACCTTAAAGGCGTTCGAATCGAATCAAATGAATTGAGTTGGATAGAATGAACTTTTATTATTTAGAATAGTGTACAACTCAATCTAATTGACTTGATTTTACTGTAATGAGAAGGAGTAAACTTTAACGCATTCTAATAGATTCAAAACAACCAAATCGAACGTAAGGAACTTCAATAAAAAAAAATTAACAACAATCCCTTGATTTTATTTACATTCGAATGATAACGAAAGACCTTAAAAGCATTGAAATTGAATCAAATGAATTCAGCCGGATAGAATGAACTTTGATTATTTAGAATAGTGTACAACTCAATCTAATTGACTTGATTTGACTGTAATGAGAACGAGTAAACTTTAACGCATTCTAATAGATTCAAAACAACCGAATCGGAAGTAAAGAACTTCAATAAATAAGAACTAGCAACAATCCCTTTATTTTGTTTGCATTGGAACGACAACAAATGACCTTAAAGGCGTTCGAATCGAATCAACTGAATTCAGTCGGATAGAATGAACTTTGATTATTTAGAATAGTGTACAACTCAATCTAATTGACTTAATTTGACTCTAATGTGATCGAATAAACTTTAACGCATTCCAATAGATTCAAAACAACCGAATCGGACGTAAGGAACTTCAATAAATAAGAACTAACAACAATCCCTTTATTTCGTTTGCATTGGAACGACCACGGAGGACGTTAAAGGCATTCAAATCGAATCAAATGCATTGAGTTGGATAGAATGAACTTTGATTATTTAGAATAGTGTACAACTCAATCTAATTGACTTGATTTTACTGTAATGAGATCGAATAAACATTAACGCATTCCAATAGATTCAAAACAACCGAATCGGACGTAAGGAACTGCAATAAATAAGAACTAACAACAATCGTTTGATTTCGTTTGCATACGAACGACAACGGATGACGGTAAAGGCATTCAAATTGAATCAAATAAATTGAGTCGGATAGAATGAACTTTGATTATTTAGAATAGTGTACAACTCAATCTAATTGACTTGATTTGACTGTAATGAGAACGAGTAAACTTTAACGCATTCCAATAGATTCAAAACAACCGAATCGGAGGTAAGGAACTTCAATAAATAAGAACTAGCAACAATCCCTTGATTTCGTTTACATTCGAACGACAACGGATGACGTTAAAGGCATTCAAATCGAATCAAATGAATTGAGTTGGATAGAATGAACTTTGATTATTTAGAATAGTGTACAACTCAATCTAATTGACTTAATTTTACTGTAATGTGAACGAGTAAACTTTAACGCATTCAAATAGATTCAAAACAACCGAATCGGAGGTAAGGAACTTCAATAAAGAAGAACTAGCAACAATCCCTTGATTTCGTTTTCATTCGAACGACAACGGATGACGTTAAAGGCATTCAAATCGAATCAAATGCATTGAGTTGGATAGAGTGAACTTTGATTATTTAGAATAGTGTACAACTCAATCTAATTGACTTGATTTTACTGTAATGTGAACGAATAAACTTTAACGCATTCCAATAGATTCAAAACAACCGAATCGGAGGTAAGGAACTTCAATAAATAAGAACTAGCAACAATCCCTTGATTTCGTTTACATTCGATCGACAACGGATGACGTTAAAGGAATTCAAATCGAATGAAATGAATTGAGCTGGATAGAATGAACTTTGATTATTTAGAATAGTGTACACCTCAATCTAATTGACTTAATTTTACTGAAATGGGAACGAGTAAACTTTAATGCATTCTAATAGATTCAAAACAACCAAATCGAACGAAAGGAACTTTCAATAAACAAGAATTATCAACAATCCCTTGATTTTATATACATTCGAACGACAACGAACGACCTTAAAAGCATTGAAATGGAATCAAATGAATTCAGTCGGATAGAATGAACCTTGATTATTTAGAATAGTGTACAACTCAATCTAATTGACTTCATTTGACTGTAATGTGAACGAGTAAACTTTAACGCATTCCAATAGATTCAAAACAACCGAATCGGAAGTAAGGAACTTCAATAAATAAGAACTAGCAACAATCCCTTTATTTCGTTTGCATTGGAACGACAACAAATTACCTTAAAGGCGTTCGAATCGAATCAACTGAATTCAGTCGGATAAAATGAACTGTGATTATTTAGAATAGTGTACAACTCGATCTAATTGACTTAATTTGACTGTAATGTGATCGAGTAAACTTTAACGCATTCCAATAGATTCAAAACAACCGAATCGGAGGTAAGGAACTTCAATAAATAAGAACTAGCAACAATCCCTTGATTTCGTTTACATTCGATCGACAACGGATGACGTTAAAGGAATTCAAATCGAATCAAATGAATTCAGTCGGATAGAATGAACTGTGATTATTTAGGATAGTGTACAACTCAATCTAATTGACTTAATTTGTCTGTAATGTGAACGAGTAAACTTTAACGCATTCCAATAGATTCAAAACAACCGAATCGGACGTAAGGAACTTCAATAAATAAGAACTAGCAACAATCCCTTGATTTCGTTTACATTCGAACGATAACGGATGACGTTAAAGGCATTCAAATCGAATCAAATGAATTGAGTTGGATAGAATGAACTTTGATTATTTAGAATAGTGTACACCTCAATGTAATTGACTTAATTTTACTGAAATGAGAATGAGTAAACTTTAACGCATTCTAATAGATTCAAAACAACCAAATTGAACGTAAGGACCTTTCAATAAATAAGAATTAACAACAATCCCTTGATTTTATTTACATTCGAATGATAACGAACGACCTTAAAAGCATTGAAATTGAATCAAATGAATTCAGTCGGATAGAATGAACTTTGATTATTTAGAATAGTGTACAACTCAATCTAATTGACTTGATTTGACTGTAATGAGAACGAGTAAACTTTAACGCCTTTTAATAGATTCAAAACAACCGAATCGGAAGTAAGGAACTTCAATAAATAAGAACTAGCAACAATCCCTTTATTTCGTTTGCATTGGAACGACAACAATTGACCTTAAAGGCGTTCGAATCGAATCAACTGAATTCAGTCGGATAGAATGAACTTTGATTATTTAGAGTAGTGTACAACTCAATCTAATTGACTTAATTTGACTCTAATGTGATCGAATAAACTTTAACGCATTCCAATAGATTCAAAACAACCGAATCGGACGTAAGGAACTTCAATAAATAAGAACTAACAACAATCCCTTTATTTCGTTTGCATTGGAACGACAACGGAGGACGTTAAAGGCATTCAAATCGAATCAAATGCATTGAGTTGGATAGAATGAACTTTGATTATTTAGAATAGTGTACAACTCAATCTAATTGACTTGATTTTACTGTAATGTGAACGAATAAACTTTAACGCATTCCAATAGATTCAAAACAACCGAATCGGAGGTAAGGAACTTCAATAAATAAGAACTAGCAACAATCCCTTAATTTCGTTTACATTCGAACGACAACGGATGACGTTAAAGGCATTCAAATCGAATGAAATGAATTGAGCTGGATAGAATGAACTTTGATTATTTAGAATAGTGTACACCTCAATCTAATTGACTTAATTTTACTGAAATGGGAACGAGTAAACTTTAATGCATTCTAATAGATTCAAAACAACCAAATCGAACGAAAGGAACTTTCAATAAACAAGAATTATCAACAATCCCTTGATTTTATATACATTCGAACGACAACGAACGACCTTAAAAGCATTGAAATGGAATCAAATGAATTCAGTCGGATAGAATGAACTTTGATTATTTAGAATAGTGTACACCTCAATCTAATTGACTTGATTTGACTGTAATGAGAACGAGTAAACTTTAACGCATTCTAATAGATTCAAAACAACCGAATCGGAAGTAAGGAACATCAATAAATAAGAACTAGCAGCAATCACTTTATTTCGTTTGCAAACGAACGACAACGGATGACCTTAAAGGCGTTCGAATCGAATCAAATGAATTGAGTTGGATAGAATGAACTTTTATTATTTAGAATAGTGTACAACTCAATCTAATTGACTTGATTTTACTGTAATGAGAAGGAGTAAACTTTAACGCATTCTAATAGATTCAAAACAACCAAATCGAACGTAAGGAACTTCAATAAAAAAAAATTAACAACAATCCCTTGATTTTATTTACATTCGAATGATAACGAAAGACCTTAAAAGCATTGAAATTGAATCAAATGAATTCAGCCGGATAGAATGAACTTTGATTATTTAGAATAGTGTACAACTCAATCTAATTGACTTGATTTGACTGTAATGAGAACGAGTAAACTTTAACGCATTCTAATAGATTCAAAACAACCGAATCGGAAGTAAAGAACTTCAATAAATAAGAACTAGCAACAATCCCTTTATTTTGTTTGCATTGGAACGACAACAAATGACCTTAAAGGCGTTCGAATCGAATCAACTGAATTCAGTCGGATAGAATGAACTTTGATTATTTAGAATAGTGTACAACTCAATCTAATTGACTTAATTTGACTCTAATGTGATCGAATAAACTTTAACGCATTCCAATAGATTCAAAACAACCGAATCGGACGTAAGGAACTTCAATAAATAAGAACTAACAACAATCCCTTTATTTCGTTTGCATTGGAACGACCACGGAGGACGTTAAAGGCATTCAAATCGAATCAAATGCATTGAGTTGGATAGAATGAACTTTGATTATTTAGAATAGTGTACAACTCAATCTAATTGACTTGATTTTACTGTAATGAGATCGAATAAACATTAACGCATTCCAATAGATTCAAAACAACCGAATCGGACGTAAGGAACTTCAATAAATAAGAACTAACAACAATCCCTTGATTTCGTTTGCATACAAACGACAACGGATGACGGTAAAGGCATTCAAATCGAATTAAATGAATTGAGTTGGATAGAATGAACTTTGATTATTTAGAATAGTGTAAAACTCAATCTAATTGACTTGATTTTACTGTAATGAGAAGGAGTAAACTTTAACGCATTCTAATAGATTCAAAACAACCAAATCGAATGTAAGGAACTTCAACAAACAAGAATTAACACCAATCCCTTGATTTTATTAACATTCGAATGACAACGAACGACCTTAAAAGCATTGAAATCGAATCAAATGAATTCAGTCGAATAGAACGAACTTTGATTATTTAGAATAGTGTACAACTCAATCTAATTGACTTGATTTGACTGTAATGAGAACGAGTAAACTTTAACGCATTCTAATAGATTCAAAACAACCAAATCAGATGTAAGGAATTTTCAATTAACAAGAATTAACAACAATCCCTTGATTTTATATACATTTGAATGATAACGAACAACCTTAAAAGCATTGAAATTGAATCAAATGAATTCAGTCGGATAGAACGAACTTTGATTATTTAGAATAGTGTACAACTCAATCTAATTGACTTGATTTGACTGTAATGAGAACGAGTAAACTTTAACGCATTCTAATAGATTCAAAACAACCGAATCGGAAGTAAGGAACTTCAATAAATAAGAACTAGCAATAATCCCTTTATTTCGTTTGAATTGGAACGACAACAAATGACCTTAAAGGCGTTCGAATCGAATCAACTGAATTCAGTCGGATAGAATGAACTGTGATTATTTAGAATAGGGTACAACTCAATCTAATTGACTTAATTTGACTGTAATGTGAACGAGTAAACTTTAACGCATTCCAATAGATTCAAAACAACCGAATCGGAGGTAAGGAACTTCAATAAATAAGAACTAGCAACAATCTCTTGATTTCGTTTACGTTCGAACGACAACGGATGACGTTAAAGGCATTCAAATCGAATCAAATGAATTGATTTGGATAGAATGAACTTTGATTATTTAGAATAGTGTACACCTCAATCTAATTGACTTGATTTTACTGTAATGAGAACGAGTAAACTTTATCGCATTCTAATAGATTCAAAACAACCGAATCGGATGTAAGGAACTTCAATAAATAAGAACTAGCAACAATCCCTTTATTTCGTTTGCATTGGAACGACAACAAATGACCTTAAAGGCGTTCGAATCGAATCAACTTAATTCAGTCGGATAGAATGAACTGTGATTATTTAGAATAGTGTACAACTCAATCTAATTGACTTAATTTGACTGTAATGTGAACGAGTAAACTTTAACGCATTCCAATAGATTCAAAACAACCGAATCGGAGGTAAGGAACTTCAATAAATAAGAACTAGCAACAATCTCTTGATTTCGTTTACGTTCGAACGACAACGGATGACGTTAAAGGCATTCAAATCGAATCAAATGAATTGAGTTGGATAGAATGAACTTTGATTATTTAGAATAGTTTACAACTCAATCTAATTGACTTAATTTTACTGTAATGAGAATGAGTAAACTTTAACGCATTCTAATAGATTCAAAACAACCAAATCGAACGTAAGGAACTTCAATAAACAAGAATTAACAACAATCCCTTGATTTTATTTACATTCGAATGATAACGAACGACCTTAAAAGCATTGAAATTGAATCAAATGAATTCAGTCGGATAGAACGAACTTTGATTATTTAGAATAGTGTACAACTCAATCTAATTGACTTGATTTGACTGTAATGAGAACGAGTAAACTTTAACGCATTCTAATAGATTCAAAACAACTGAATCGGAAGAAAGGAACTTCAATAAATAAGAACTTGCAACAATCCCTTTATTTCGTTTGAATTGGAACGACAACAAATGACCTTAAAGGCGTTCGAATCGAATCAACTGAATTCAGTCGGATAGAATGAACTGTGATTATTTAGAATAGGGTACAACTCAATCTAATTGACTTAATTTGACTGTAATGTGAACGAGTAAACTTTAACGCATTCCAATAGATTCAAAACAACCGAATCGGAGGTAAGGAACTTCAATAAATAAGAACTAGCAACAATCTCTTGATTTCGTTTACATTCGAACAACAACGGAGGACGTTAAAGGCATTCAAATCGAATCAAATGCATTGAGTTGGATAGAATGAACTTTGATTATTTAGAATAGTGTACAACTCAATCTAATTGACTTGATTTTACTGTAATGAGATCGAATAAACATTAACGCATTCCAATAGATTCAAAACAACCGAATCGGACGTAAGGAACTTCAATAAATAAGAACTAACAACAATCCCTTGATTTCGTTTGCATACAAACGACAACGGATGACGGTAAAGGCATTCAAATCGAATTAAATGAATTGAGTTGGATAGAATGAACTTTGATTATTTAGAATAGTGTAAAACTCAATCTAATTGACTTGATTTTACTGTAATGAGAAGGAGTAAACTTTAACGCATTCTAATAGATTCAAAACAACCAAATCGAATGTAAGGAACTTCAACAAACAAGAATTAACACCAATCCCTTGATTTTATTAACATTCGAATGACAACGAACGACCTTAAAAGCATTGAAATCGAATCAAATGAATTCAGTCGAATAGAACGAACTTTGATTATTTAGAATAGTGTACAACTCAATCTAATTGACTTGATTTGACTGTAATGAGAACGAGTAAACTTTAACGCATTCTAATAGATTCAAAACAACCAAATCAGATGTAAGGAATTTTCAATTAACAAGAATTAACAACAATCCCTTGATTTTATATACATTTGAATGATAACGAACAACCTTAAAAGCATTGAAATTGAATCAAATGAATTCAGTCGGATAGAACGAACTTTGATTATTTAGAATAGTGTACAACTCAATCTAATTGACTTGATTTGACTGTAATGAGAACGAGTAAACTTTAACGCATTCTAATAGATTCAAAACAACCGAATCGGAAGTAAGGAACTTCAATAAATAAGAACTAGCAATAATCCCTTTATTTCGTTTGAATTGGAACGACAACAAATGACCTTAAAGGCGTTCGAATCGAATCAACTGAATTCAGTCGGATAGAATGAACTGTGATTATTTAGAATAGGGTACAACTCAATCTAATTGACTTAATTTGACTGTAATGTGAACGAGTAAACTTTAACGCATTCCAATAGATTCAAAACAACCGAATCGGAGGTAAGGAACTTCAATAAATAAGAACTAGCAACAATCTCTTGATTTCGTTTACGTTCGAACGACAACGGATGACGTTAAAGGCATTCAAATCGAATCAAATGAATTGATTTGGATAGAATGAACTTTGATTATTTAGAATAGTGTACACCTCAATCTAATTGACTTGATTTTACTGTAATGAGAACGAGTAAACTTTATCGCATTCTAATAGATTCAAAACAACCGAATCGGATGTAAGGAACTTCAATAAATAAGAACTAGCAACAATCCCTTTATTTCGTTTGCATTGGAACGACAACAAATGACCTTAAAGGCGTTCGAATCGAATCAACTTAATTCAGTCGGATAGAATGAACTGTGATTATTTAGAATAGTGTACAACTCAATCTAATTGACTTAATTTGACTGTAATGTGAACGAGTAAACTTTAACGCATTCCAATAGATTCAAAACAACCGAATCGGAGGTAAGGAACTTCAATAAATAAGAACTAGCAACAATCTCTTGATTTCGTTTACGTTCGAACGACAACGGATGACGTTAAAGGCATTCAAATCGAATCAAATGAATTGAGTTGGATAGAATGAACTTTGATTATTTAGAATAGTTTACAACTCAATCTAATTGACTTAATTTTACTGTAATGAGAATGAGTAAACTTTAACGCATTCTAATAGATTCAAAACAACCAAATCGAACGTAAGGAACTTCAATAAACAAGAATTAACAACAATCCCTTGATTTTATTTACATTCGAATGATAACGAACGACCTTAAAAGCATTGAAATTGAATCAAATGAATTCAGTCGGATAGAACGAACTTTGATTATTTAGAATAGTGTACAACTCAATCTAATTGACTTGATTTGACTGTAATGAGAACGAGTAAACTTTAACGCATTCTAATAGATTCAAAACAACTGAATCGGAAGAAAGGAACTTCAATAAATAAGAACTTGCAACAATCCCTTTATTTCGTTTGAATTGGAACGACAACAAATGACCTTAAAGGCGTTCGAATCGAATCAACTGAATTCAGTCGGATAGAATGAACTGTGATTATTTAGAATAGGGTACAACTCAATCTAATTGACTTAATTTGACTGTAATGTGAACGAGTAAACTTTAACGCATTCCAATAGATTCAAAACAACCGAATCGGAGGTAAGGAACTTCAATAAATAAGAACTAGCAACAATCTCTTGATTTCGTTTACATTCGAACAACAACGGAGGACGTTAAAGGCATTCAAATCGAATCAAATGCATTGAGTTGGATAGAATGAACTTTGATTATTTAGAATAGAGTACAACTCAATCTAATTGACTTGATTTTACTGTAATGTGAACGAATAAACTTTAATGCATTCCAATAGATTCAAAACAACCGAATCGGAGGTAAGGAACTTCAATAAATAAGAACTAGCAACAATCCCTTGATTTCGTTTACATTCGATCGACAACGGATGACGTTAAAGGCATTCAAATCGAATCAAATGAATTCAGTCGGATAGAATGAACTGTGATTATTTAGGATAGTGTACAACTCAATCTAATTGACTTAATTTGTCTGTAATGTGAACGAGTAAACTTTAACGCATTCCAATAGATTCAAAACAACCGAATCGGACGTAAGGAACTTCAATAAATAAGAACTAGCAACAATCCCTTGATTTCGTTTACATTCGAACGACAACGGATGACGTTAAAGGCATTCAAATCGAATCAAATGAATTGAGTTGGATAGAATGAACTTTGATTATTTAGAATAGTGTACACCTCAATGTAATTGACTTAATTTTACTGAAATGAGAATGAGTAAACTTTAACGCATTCTAATAGATTCAAAACAACCAAATCGAACGTAAGGACCTTTCAATAAATAAGAATTAACAACAATCCCTTGATTTTATTTACATTCGAATGATAACGAACGACCTTAAAAGCATTCAAATCGAATCAAATGAATTGAGTTGGATAGAATGAACTTTGATTATTTAGAATAGTTTACAACTCAATCTAATTGACTTAATTTTACTGTAATGAGAATGAGTAAACTTTAACGCATTCTAATAGATTCAAAACAACCAAATCGAACGTAAGGAACTTCAATAAACAAGAATTAACAACAATCCCTTGATTTTATTTACATTCGAATGATAACGAACGACCTTAAAAGCATTGAAATTGAATCAAATGAATTCAGTCGGATAGAACGAACTTTGATTATTTAGAATCGTGTACAACTCAATCTAATTGACTTGATTTGACTGTAATGAGAACGAGTAAACTTTAACGCATTCTAATAGATTCAAAACAACCGAATCGGAAGTAAGGAACTTCAATAAATCAGAACTAGCAACAATCCCTTTATTTCGTTTGAATTGGAACGACAACAAATGACCTTAAAGGCGTTCGAATCCAATCAACTGAATTCAGTCGGATAGAATGAACTGTGATTATTTAGAATAGGGCACAACTCAATCTAATTGACTTAATTTGACTGTAATGTGAACGAGTAAACTTTAACGCATTCCAATAGATTCAAAACAACCGAATCGGAGGTAAGGAACTTCAATAAATAAGAACTAGCAACAATCTCTTGATTTCGTTTACGTTCGAACGACAACGGATGACGTTAAAGGCATTCAAATCGAATCAAATGAATTGAGTTGGATAGAATGAACTTTGATTATTTAGAATAGTGTACACCTCAATCTAATTGACTTGATTTTACTGTAATGAGAACGAGTAAACTTTATCGCATTCTAATAGATTCAAAACAACCGAATCGGATGTAAGGAACTTCAATAAATAAGAACTAGCAACAATCCCTTTATTTTGTTTGCATTGGAACGACAACAAATGACCTTAAAGGCGTTCGAATCGAATCAACTTAATTCAGTCGGATAGAATGAACTGTGATTATTTAGAATAGTGTACAACTCAATCTAATTGACTTAATTTGACTGTAATGTGAACGAGTAAACTTTAACGCATTCCAATAGATTCAAAACAACCGAATCGGAGGTAAGGAACTTCAATAAATAAGAACTAGCAACAATCTCTTGATTTCGTTTACGTTCGAACGACAACGGATGACGTTAAAGGCATTCAAATCGAATCAAATGAATTGAGTTGGATAGAATGAACTTTGATTATTTAGAATAGTTTACAACTGAATCTAATTGACTTAATTTTACTGTAATGAGAATGAGTAAACTTTAACGCATTCTAATAGATTCAAAACAACCAAATCGAACGTAAGGAACTTCAATAAACAAGAATTAACAACAATCCCTTGATTTTATTTACATTCGAATGATAACGAACGACCTTAAAAGCATTGAAATTGAATCAAATGAATTCAGTCGGATAGAACGAACTTTGATTATTTAGAATAGTGTACAACTCAATCTAATTGACTTGATTTGACTGTAATGAGAACGAGTAAACTTTAACGCATTCTAATAGATTCAAAACAACTGAATCGGAAGTAAGGAACTTCAATAAATAAGAACTAGCAACAATCCCTTTATTTCGTTTGAATTGGAACGACAACAAATGACCTTAAAGGCGTTCGAATCGAATCAACTGAATTCAGTCGGATAGAATGAACTGTGATTATTTAGAATAGGGTACAACTCAATCTAATTGACTTAATTTGACTGTAATGTGAACGAGTAAACTTTAACGCATTCCAATAGATTCAAAACAACCGAATCGGAGGTAAGGAACTTCAATAAATAAGAACTAGCAACAATCTCTTGATTTCGTTTACATTCGAACAACAACGGAGGACGTTAAAGGCATTCAAATCGAATCAAATGCATTGAGTTGGATAGAATGAACTTTGATTATTTAGAATAGTGTACAACTCAATCTAATTGACTTGAATTTACTGTAATGAGAAGGAGTAAACTTTAACGCATTCTAATAGATTCAAAACAACCAAATCGAACGTAAGGAACTTCAATAAACAAGAATTAACAACAATCCCTTGATTTTATTTACATTCGAATGACAACGAACGACCTTAAAAGAATTGAAATCGAATCAAATGAATTCAGTCGAATAGAACAAACTTTGATTATTTAGAATAGTGTACAACTCAATCTAATTGACTTGATTTTATAGTAATGAGAACGATTAAACTTTAACGCATTCTAATAGATTCAAAACAACCAAATCGGATGTAAGGAATTTTCAATAAACAAGAATTAACAACAATCCCTTGATTTTATATACATTTGAACGACAACGAACGACCTTAAAAGCATTGAAATCGAATCAAATGAATTTAGTTGGATAGAATGAACTTTGATTATTTAGAATAGTGTACAACTCAATCTAATTGACTTAATTTTACTGTAATGAGAAGGAGTAAACTTTAACGCATTCTAATAGATTCAAAACAACCAAATCGAACGTAAGGAACTTCAATAAACAAGAATTAACAACAATCCCTTGATTTTATTTACATTCGAATGACAACGAACGACCTTAAAAGAATTGAAATCGAATCAAATGAATTCAGTCGAATAGAACGAACTTTGATTATTTAGAATAGTGTACAACTCAATCTAATTGACTTGATTTTATAGTAATGAGAACGATTAAACTTTAACGCATTCTAATAGATTCAAAACAACCAAATCGGATGTAAGGAATTTTCAATAAACAAGAATTAACAACAATCCCTTGATTTTATATACATTTGAACGACAACGAACGACCTTAAAAGCATTGAAATCGAATCAAATGAATTTAGTTGGATAGAATGAACTTTGATTATTTAGAATAGTGTACAACTCAATCTAATTGACTTAATTTTACTGTAATGAGAAGGAGTAAACTTTAACGCATTCTAATAGATTCAAAACAACCAAATCGAACGTAAGGAACTTCAATAAACAAGAATTAACAACAATCCCTTGATTTTATTTACATTCGAGTGATAACGAACGACCTTAAAAGCATTGAAATTGAATCAAATGAATTCAGTCGGATAGAATGAACTTTGATTATTTAGAATAGTGTACAACTCAATCTAATTGACTTGATTTTACTGTAATGAGAACGAGTAAACTTTATCGCATTCTAATAGATTCAAAACAACCGAATCGGATGTAAGGAACTTCAATAAATAAGAACTAGCAACAATCCCTTTATTTCGTTTGCATTGGAACGACAACAAATGACCTTAAAGGCGTTCGAATCGAATCAACTTAATTCAGTCGGATAGAATGAACTGTGATTATTTAGAATAGTGTACAACTCAATCTAATTGACTTAAATTTACTGTAATGAGAAGGAGTAAACTTTAACGCATTCCAATAGATTCAAAACAACCGAATCGGAGGTAAGGAACTTCAATAAATAAGAACTAGCAACAATCTCTTGATTTCGTTTACATTCGAACAACAACGGAGGACGTTAAAGGCATTCAAATCGAATCAAATGCATTGAGTTGGATAGAATGAACTTTGATTATTTAGAATAGTGTACAACTCAATCTAATTGACTTGAATTTACTGTAATGAGAAGGAGTAAACTTTAACGCATTCTAATAGATTCAAAACAACCAAATCGAACGTAAGGAACTTCAATAAACAAGAATTAACAACAATCCCTTGATTTTATTTACATTCGAATGACAACGAACGACCTTAAAAGAATTGAAATCGAATCAAATGAATTCAGTCGAATAGAACGAACTTTGATTATTTAGAATAGTGTACAACTCAATCTAATTGACTTGATTTTATAGTAATGAGAACGATTAAACTTTAACGCATTCTAATAGATTCAAAACAACCAAATCGGATGTAAGGAATTTTCAATAAACAAGAATTAACAACAATCCCTTGATTTTATATACATTTGAACGACAACGAACGACCTTAAAAGCATTGAAATCGAATCAAATGAATTTAGTTGGATAGAATGAACTTTGATTATTTAGAATAGTGTACAACTCAATCTAATTGACTTAATTTTACTGTAATGAGAAGGAGTAAACTTTAACGCATTCTAATAGATTCAAAACAACCAAATCGAACGTAAGGAACTTCAATAAACAAGAATTAACAACAATCCCTTGATTTTATTTACATTCGAATGACAACGAACGACCTTAAAAGAATTGAAATCGAATCAAATGAATTCAGTCGAATAGAACGAACTTTGATTATTTAGAATAGTGTACAACTCAATCTAATTGACTTGATTTTATAGTAATGAGAACGATTAAACTTTAACGCATTCTAATAGATTCAAAACAACCAAATCGGATGTAAGGAATTTTCAATAAACAAGAATTAACAACAATCCCTTGATTTTATATACATTTGAACGACAACGAACGACCTTAAAAGCATTGAAATCGAATCAAATGAATTTAGTTGGATAGAATGAACTTTGATTATTTAGAATAGTGTACAACTCAATCTAATTGACTTAATTTTACTGTAATGAGAAGGAGTAAACTTTAACGCATTCTAATAGATTCAAAACAACCAAATCGAACGTAAGGAACTTCAATAAACAAGAATTAACAACAATCCCTTGATTTTATTTACATTCGAGTGATAACGAACGACCTTAAAAGCATTGAAATTGAATCAAATGAATTCAGTCGGATAGAATGAACTTTGATTATTTAGAATAGTGTACACCTCAATCTAATTGACTTGATTTTACTGTAATGAGAACGAGTAAACTTTATCGCATTCTAATAGATTCAAAACAACCGAATCGGATGTAAGGAACTTCAATAAATAAGAACTAGCAACAATTCCTTTATTTCGTTTGCATTGGAATGACAACAAATGACCTTAAAGGCGTTCGAATCGAATCAACTTAATTCAGTCGGATAGAATGAACTGTGATTATTTAGAATAGTGTACAACTCAATCTAATTGACTTAATTTGACTGTAATGTGAACGAGTAAACTTTAACGCATTCCAATAGATTCAAAACAACCGAATCGGAGGTAAGGAACTTCAATAAATAAGAACTAGCAACAATCTCTTGATTTCGTTTACGTTCGAACGACAACGGATGACGTTAAAGGCATTCAAATCGAATCAAATGAATTGAGTTGGATAGAATGAACTTTGATTATTTAGAATAGTTTACAACTGAATCTAATTGACTTAATTTTACTGTAATGAGAATGAGTAAACTTTAACGCATTCTAATAGATTCAAAACAACCAAATCGAACGTAAGGAACTTCAATAAACAAGAATTAACAACAATCCCTTGATTTTATTTACATTCGAATGATAACGAACGACCTTAAAAGCATTGAAATTGAATCAAATGAATTCAGTCGGATAGAACGAACTTTGATTATTTAGAATAGTGTACAACTCAATCTAATTGACTTGATTTGACTGTAATGAGAACGAGTAAACTTTAACGCATTCTAATAGATTCAAAACAACTGAATCGGAAGTAAGGAACTTCAATAAATAAGAACTAGCAACAATCCCTTTATTTCGTTTGAATTGGAACGACAACAAATGACCTTAAAGGCGTTCGAATCGAATCAACTGAATTCAGTCGGATAGAATGAACTGTGATTATTTAGAATAGGGTACAACTCAATCTAATTGACTTAATTTGACTGTAATGTGAACGAGTAAACTTTAACGCATTCCAATAGATTCAAAACAACCGAATCGGAGGTAAGGAACTTCAATAAATAAGAACTAGCAACAATCTCTTGATTTCGTTTACGTTCGAACGACAACGGATGACTTTAAAGGCATTCAAATCGAATCAAATGAATTGAGTTGGATAAAATGAACTTTGATTATTTAGAATAGTGTACAACTCAATCTAATTGACTTGAATTTACTGTAATGAGAAGGAGTAAACTTTAACGCATTCTAATAGATTCAAAACAACCAAATCGAACGTAAGGAACTTCAATAAACAAGAATTAACAACAATCCCTTGATTTTATTTACATTCGAATGACAACGAACGACCTTAAAAGAATTGAAATCGAATCAAATGAATTCAGTCGAATAGAACGAACTTTGATTATTTAGAATAGTGTACAACTCAATCTAATTGACTTGATTTTATAGTAATGAGAACGATTAAACTTTAACGCATTCTAATAGATTCAAAACAACCAAATCGGATGTAAGGAATTTTCAATAAACAAGAATTAACAACAATCCCTTGATTTTATATACATTTGAACGACAACGAACGACCTTAAAAGCATTGAAATCGAATCAAATGAATTTAGTTGGATAGAATGAACTTTGATTATTTAGAATAGTGTACAACTCAATCTAATTGACTTAATTTTACTGTAATGAGAAGGAGTAAACTTTAACGCATTCTAATAGATTCAAAACAACCAAATCGAACGTAAGGAACTTCAATAAACAAGAATTAACAACAATCCCTTGATTTTATTTACATTCGAGTGATAACGAACGACCTTAAAAGCATTGAAATTGAATCAAGTGAATTCAGTCGGATAGAATGAACTTTGATTATTTAGAATAGTGTACAACTCAATCTAATTGACTTGATTTGACTGTAATGAGAACGAGTAAACTTTAACTCATTCTAATAGATTTAAAACAACCGAATCGGAAGTAAGGAACTTCAATAAATAAGAACTAGCAACAATCCCTTTATTTCGTTTGCATTGGAACGACAACAAATGACCTTAAAGGCGTTCGAATCGAATTAACAGAATTCAGTCGGATAGAAGAACTTTGATTATTTAGAATATTGTACAACTCAATCTAATTGACTTAATTTGACTGTAATGTGAATGAATAAACTTTAACGCATTCCAATAGATTCAAAACAACCGAATCGGACGTAAGGAACTGCAATAAATAAGAACTAACAACAATCTCTTGATTTCGTTTGCATACGAACGACAACGGATGACGGTAAAGGTATTCAAATTGAATCAAATGAATTGAGTCGGATAGAATGAACTTTGATTATTTAGAATAGTGTACAACTCAATCTAATTGACTTGATTTTATAGTAATGAGAACGATTAAACTTTAACGCATTCTAATAGATTCAAAACAACCAAATCGGATGTAAGGAATTTTCAATAAACAAGAATTAACAACAATCCCTTGATTTTATATACATTTGAACGACAACGAACGACCTTAAAAGCATTGAAATCGAATCAAATGAATTTAGTTGGATAGAATGAACTTTGATTATTTAGAATAGTGTACAACTCAATCTAATTGACTTAATTTTACTGTAATGTGAATGAGTAAACTTTAACGCATTCTAATAGATTCAAAACAACCGAATCGGAGGTAAGGAACTTCAATAAATAAGAACTAGTTACAATCCCTTGATTTCGTTTAATTCGAACGACAACGGAGGACGTTAAAGGCATTCAAATCGAATCAAATGCATTGAGTTGGATAGAATGAACTTTGATTATTTAGAATAGTGTATAACTCAATCTAATTGACTTGATTTTACTGTAATGTGAACGAATAAACTTTAACGCATTCCAATAGATTCAAAACAACCGAATCGGAGGTAAGGAACTTCAATAAATAAGAACTAGCAACAAACCCTTGATTTCGTTTACATTCGAACGACAACGGATGACGTTAAAGGCATTCAAATCGAATCAAATGAATTGAGTTGGATAGAATGAACTTTGATTATTTAGAATAGTGTGCACCTCAATCTAATTGACTTAATTTTACTGAAATGGGAACGAGTAAACTTTAACGCATTCTAATAGATTCAAAACAACCAAATCGAACGTAAGGAACTTTCAATAAACAAGAATTAACAACAATCCCTTGAGTTTATTTACATTCGAATGATAACGAACGACCTTAAAAGCATTGAAATTGAATCAAATGAATTTAGTCGGATAGAATGAACTTTGATTATTTAGAATAGTGTACAACTCAATCTAATTGACTTTATTTGACTGTAATGAGAACGAGTAAACTTTAACGCATTCCAATAGATTCAAAACAACCGAATCGGAGGTAAGGAACTTCAATAAATAAGAACTAGCAACAATCCCTTGATTTCGTTTACATTCGAACGACAACGGATGACGTTGTGAAACCCGCAATCCTAGAATAGCACATGTAAACCTAGAGTTGTAAACCCTAGATCCCTGTACTGATTTTATGATAAATAAAATTTATGAAATATGTTATATTTTACAAATATGTACTAGAGGTTAAAATAATGCAATTAAGAATGTGACGCACGTGAATAGTGCATGTGAATAGTAAACATGCATAGTAATTATGGATTAAGATATATGATTAAGAGTTAATCACTTGATTAACCTAATCACAAAAAGTCAAAAGGAGAATTAATCACTACAAGACAAAATAGTATTACTTTTGGATATTTTAATCCAAATTTGGATTTTTGTGGAAAAATAGAAAAAAATTCATAAATTGCAATTCAGGTGTCGGAATTAGATGAAATTTTTTATGGATGGTTAAAAATACATGATGAACATGATGGATGGTATAATATGTGATGAAACTCACAAATTAATGGCTAAGATGAAGTGTCAAATAGATGTTGAAAAAGTAACTTAACTTTTTATTAAATATACTTTGACTTTTTAATAAAGTAAATAATTAAAAAATAAAAAAATTAATTAAAAGCAGCTGCTGCAGGGGCTGGAGCAGGCTAGGGTGGCTGGAGGTTTGACTATGATCAATGGTCCATGATCATCATCATCTTTAATCAACGGCTAGGATTTATTTAGCCTAAATTAAATAATTTTAAAAATTAAAAAAAATAGGTTAAAAATAGGGCTGCAATAGGGTTGCTGGAGCAGGCCTAGGGTGGGCAGCACATGGCTCAAAGCATTTTTCAAAATTAAAAAGAAATACCAATTTATAATTAAATACTTCAAAACTAGGGGGTAAATTCCAAATTCCTGAAAAATTCAACCCTATAAATAGGGCAGCAGGGGGAGAACGTCCAAGGCATCCAAAACCACTCCATTTGAGCATTTTTCACCACCCACCACGTTTTAGCCTTGAAGAATAGAAGGTTGGAGAGAGAAAGTGTGAGAAAAAAAGGCGTATCTCCACTTCGGGTAAGTGATTTCTACCCAAATTTCTTTTGGATGTTAAGTAGGGTAAAAATATGCTTAGATAATGTCTAATCATGAGAAAATAAGTATAGATATAATGCTTAACTGGAATTATGCCAAAACATCAAAAATTTGGAGCAAAGATGGAGCATTCGGGAAGATAGCATATGATATGTGAAAATAATGCTCCAAAATTGATAAATGATGATTTGGGATATATGATTATGATAAATATGATGTTGGAATAATGATAGATTAATTTCATGATTTTTGGAATTAAGGATTATGCTTAGTGAATTTATGCTGATTTTTAGTATATGGAGAAAATGATTTTTTTGGCTAAGTAAATGATGATAAATTCAAAGTGTATGAAATATCCAATGATATACTAGGCATAAGGTATGTCATGGTATTTTTTATTTTTGGAAAAAAATATCAATTTTTGGAACCCATGAACAGTAACCACGTTTCTGTGAACAGTAACTTCGGATGAACAGTGATTTTGCTACATTGATTATGAACAGTAATCTGCTACAGTAATTATGAACAGTAAACAGTGTGATTTTGGGAAAAATTGAGAATTATTTTTATTTTATGAGGATATATGGATGGAATTAGGAAAGGAAATAATGGTCAAGTATTTTTAGGGTTAACCTTTATAAGAAATTATAAAGAAAAATAAGGTTATAAATGAATATGACTCATGTATGATAAGATATGTATATCCTTTTCACTTGTATAGGAAAAGGAAAGGAAAGGATAAAGGAGTCAGATTTAAAGCAAAGCAAAGGTAAGCAAGCAAACTTTTGAAAGTGATTTTTATATAGTGCAACCATGGAATATGTCAAATTTGCTTTATTATAAGCAAATTCATATGGAAGTAAGAAGAAATGTTGAGGTATGTGGGAATTGCTCTATCGTAAGCAAATCCTTATAAATGAAGAGAAAGATGGAAATGGTTGCATTATAATGGAAAAGGAAAAGTTTTGATTTTCAAAATAATATTTTGTTTTATCGAATGAATTTAAAATGATTTATTAAAATGTTTTGAAACGGATTTAAGGAAGGCCAACCAATAACCGATTTAAATGAAGATTTCTTTTAAATGACCAAAGGATCGTACAAGCATATCTTCGTATAGAAGAAACTTAAGTGTTATGTGGACAAAGAATATGATATATATATATAGAAAATGAATTATGCATCCTTTGTTCATGAAAAATCTAGAAACGAGAAGAAAAATGTTTCCAAAGTCTTTGGTTTCCAAATATTAAAATATTTTTCAAAATTGTTTTACCGATCAAAAATGATTTATAAACATTTTTTAGCAATGTTACAAATTTATTATTTCTCAAATATTTCAAATGTTTTAAGAATGTGCCATTTAAATGTTTTTAAAATTATTTAAGGTTGGTCATCCTTACAAAATATTTTTATTAACTTGTTAACTTGGGCTATGCCGAGTTATCAAGTTAGAGATAGAAAAGGGAATACAGGCCGAGGTCTATACTATTTTGAAATGACATGCTAGCATCAAGTTTTAAAAAAGAAAAGTCACAGACTAGGGTCTGTGGAGTTTTATAAAAAGTATGCTAGCATATGAATATGGAGAAAGGAATGTGCACATGAGTTATGTACTAGGTCTACTGTAGAGGATATGCAGACCGGACGCGATTGCAAGATGGGCCCCCTCTACATAGGCCAAGTCGCTTTAAAAGGCGAAATGCCGGCGGCGCCCTCCCTGAAATGGGAGAAGAACACGGATAACTGCCTGGCTCGCGAGTTATCAATAGAGATGGTTTCTCTCCTAAGGAGGAAAGGGTGATCACTTGGTAAGTGTCACCTACCAGACGGACAGAAACGTTATGCATGATGCATATGCTTGTTTTAAAAAGGTTTTATGAAAAATGTTTTAAGGACATGAGAATGTCCTTGGAGAAAGAAAGTTTTATGGAAAACGTTTTATGTTCGTGAAAAAGAGGTTTACATGTTAAGTTTGCAAGCATATGTTTTACGCAGGGTTTTATGAAAAGGTTTCCACTGGTTGATAGTAGATCACTTGATAAGTGTCTACTATTGAACGGGAGAAATGCATTTAAATGGAAAAAAAACGCTTGCTTACTGAGTTTCGACTCACGTTTTGCTTTTCAAACCATAGACAGGTACAACACAGGTCAAGAAGAAAAGGAAAAAGAAGGTATGAAGAAAATTTTATGATATGCTGATCCATATATGGTATGACATGAACATATGATAAGGAGTTTTCAAATTATGTACGTATAAAATGTTCAGGTTAAAATAACCTGTATTGTACAAAAACAAGTATGAATGTTATCAATGATAATTGAGATTTGATGATAAGTATGTGTTTTTATGTGATGAAAGAACAAGAAAAAAAATTTTGATGAGATCGAATTAAGTACCCGCCGCGTGATCAGGGCAACAATCCTGATTCACACTTACCAATCGACAAGATCCCGGAGTAAGGCCAGTGGACGCCTCCGTTCGGGGCGCCACAGACGTTAAAGGCATTCAAATCGAATCAAATGAATTGAGTTGGATAGAATGAACATTGATTATTTGGAATAGTGTACACCTCAATCTAATTGACTTAATTTTACTGTAATGAGAACGAGTAAACTTTAACGCATTCTAATAGATTCAAAACAACCAAATCGAACGTAAGGAACTTTCAATAAACAAGAATTAACAACAATCCCTTGATTTTATTTACATTCGAACGACAACGAACGACCTTAAAAGCATTGAAATGGAATCAAATGAATTCAGTCGGATAGAATGAACTTTGATTATTTAAAATAGTGTACAACTCAATCTAATTGACTTGATTTGACTGTAATGAGAACGAGTAAACTTTAACGCATTCTAATAGATTCAAAACAACCGAATCGGAAGGAAGGAACTTCAATAAATAAGAACTAGCAGCAATCACTTTATTTCGTTTGCATACGAACGACAACGGATGACCTTAAAGGCGTTCGAATCGAATCAAATGAATTGAGTTGGATAGAATTAACTTTGATTATTTAGAATAGTGTACAACTCAATCTAATTGACTTGATTTTACTGTAATGAGAAGGAGTAAACTTTAACGCATTCTAATAGATTCAAAACAACCAAATCGAACGTAAGGAACTTCAATAAACAAGAATTAACAACAATCCCTTGATTTTATTTACATTCGAATGATAACGAACGACCTTAAAAGCATTGAAATTGAATCAAATGAATTCAGCCGGATAGAATGAACTTTGATTATTTAGAATAGTGTACAACTCAATCTAATTGACTTGATTTGACTGTAATGAGAACGAGTAAACTTTAACGCATTCTAATAGATTCAAAACAACCAAATCGAACGTAAGGAACTTAAATTAACAAGAATTAACAACAATCCCTTGATTTTATTTACATTCGAATGATAACGAACGACCTTAAAAGCATTGAAATTGAATCAAATGAATTCAGTCGGATAGAATGAACTGTGATTATTTAGAATGGTGTACAACTCAATCTAATTGACTTCATTTGACTGTAATGTGAACGAGTAAACTTTAACGCATTCCAATAGATTCAAAACAACCGAATCGGAGGTAAGGAACTTCAATAAATAAGAACTAGCTACAATCCCTTGATTTCGTTTACATTCGAACGACAACGGATGACGTTAAAGGCATTCAAATCGAATCAAATGAATTGAGTTGGATATAATGAACTTTGATTATTTAGAATAGTGTACAACTCAATCTAATTGACTTAATTTTACTGTAATGAGAACGAGTAAACTTTAACGCATTCTAATAGATTCAAAACAACCAAATCGAACGTAAGGAACTTCAATAAACAAGAATTAACAACAATCCCTTGATTTTATTTACATTCGAACGACAACGAACGACCTTAAAAGCATTTAAATCGAATCAAATGAATTCAGTCGAATAGAACGAACTTTGATTATTTAGAATAGTGTACAACTCAATCTAATTGACTTGATTTGACTGTAATGAGAACGAGTAAACTTTAACGCATTCTAATAGATTCAAAACAACCAAATCGGATGTAAGGAATTTTCAATTAACAAGAATTAACAACAATCCCTTGATTTTATATACATTTGAACGACAACGAATGACCTTAAAAGCATTGAAATCGAATCAAATGAATTCAGTTGGATAGAATGAACTTTGATTATTTAGAATACTGTACAACTCAATCTAATTGACTTAATTTCACTGTAATGAGAACGAGTAAACTTTAACGCATTCTAATATATTCAAAACAACCAAATCGAACGTAAGGAACTTCAATAAACAAGAATTAACAACAATTCCTTGATTTTATTTACATTCGAATGATAACGAACGACCTTAAAAGCATTGAAATTGAATCAAATGAATTCAGTCGGATAGAATGAACTTTGATTATTTAGAATAGTGTACAACTCAATCTAATTGACTTGATTTGACTGTAATGAGAACGAGTAAACTTTAACGCATTCTAATAGATTCAAAACAACCGAATCGGAAGTAAGGAACTTCAATAAATAAGAACTAGCAACAATCCCTTTATTTCGTTTGCATTGGAACGACAACAAATTACCTTAAAGGCGTTCGAATCGAATCAACAGAATTCAGTCGGATAGAATGAACTTTGATTATTTAGAATAGTGTACAACTCAATCTAATTGACTTAATTTGACTGTAATGTGAACGAATAAACTTTAACGCATTCCAATAGATTCAAAACAACCGTATCGGACGTAAGGAACTGCAATAAATAAGAACTAACAACAATCGTTTGATTTCGTTTGCATACGAACGACAACGGATGACGGTAAAGGCATTCAAATTGAATCAAATGAATTGAGTTGGATAGAATGAACTTTGATTATTTAGAATAGTGTACAACTCAATCTAATTGACTTGATTTGACTGTAATGAGAACGAGTAAACTTTAACGCATTCTAATAGATTCAAAACAACCGAATCGGAAGTAAGGAACTTCAATAAATAAGAACTAGCAACAATCCCTTTATTTCGTTTGCATTGGAACGACAACAAATTACCTTAAAGGCGTTCGAATCGAATCAACTGAATTCAGTCCGATAAAATGAACTGTGATTATTTAGAATAGTGTACAACTCGATCTAATTGACTTAATTTGACTGTAATGTGAACGAGTAAACTTCAACGCATTCCAATAGATTCAAAACAACCGAATCGGAGGTAAGGAACTTCAATAAATAAGAACTAGCAACAATCCCTTGATTTCGTTTACATTCGAACGACAACGGATGACGTTAAAGGCATTCAAATCGAATCAAATGAATTGAATTGGATAGAATGAACTTTTATTATTTAGAATAGTGTACAACTCAATCTAATTGACTTAATTTTACTGTAATGTGAACGAGTAAACTTTAACGCATTCTAATAGATTCAAAACAACCGAATCGGAGGTAAGGAACTTCAATAAATAAGAACTAGCAACAATCCCTTGATTTCATTTACATTCGAACAACAACGGAGGACGTTAAAGGCATTCAAATCGAATCAAATGCATTGAGTTGGAAAGAATGAACTTTGATTATTTAGAATAGTGTACAACTCAATCTAATTGACTTGATTTTACTGTAATGTGAACGAATAGACTTTAACGCATTCCAATAGATTCAAAACAACCGAATCGGAGGTAAGGAACTTCAATAAATAAGAACTAGCAACAATCCCTTAATTTCGTTTACATTCGATCGACAACGGATGACGTTAAAGGCATTCAAATCGAATCAAATGAATTCAGTCGGATAGAATGAACTGTGATTATTTAGGATAGTGTACAACTCAATCTAATTGACTTAATCTGTCTGTAATGTGAACGAGTAAACTTTAACGCATTCCAATAGATTCAAAACAACCGAATCGGACGTAAGGAACTTCAATAAATAAGAACTAGCAACAATCCCTTGATTTCGTTTACATTCGAACGACAACGGATGCCGTTAACGGCATTCAAATCGAATCAAATGAATTGAGTTGGATAGAATGAACTTTGATTATTTAGAATAGTGTACACCTCAATGTAATTGACTTAATTTTACTGAAATGAGAATGAGTAAACTTTAACGCATTCTAATAGATTCAAAACAACCAAATCGAACGTAAGGACCTTTCAATAAATAAGAATTAACAACAATCCCTTCATTTTATTTACATTCGAATGATAACGAACGACCTTAAAAGCATTGAAATTGAATCAAATGAATTCAGTCGGATAGAATGAACTGTGATTATTTAGGATAGTGTACAACTCAATCTAATTGACTTAATTTGTCTGTAATGTAAACGAGTAAACTTTAACGCATTCCAATAGATTCAAAACAACCGAATCGGACGTAAGGAACTTCAATAAATAAGAACTAGCAACAATCCCTTGATTTCGTTTACATTCGAACGACAACGGATGACCTTAAAGGCGTTCGAATCGAATCAAATGAATTGAGTTGGATAGAATGAACTTTGATTATTTAGAATAGTGTACAACTCAATCTAATTGACTTGATTTTACTGTAATGAGAAGGAGTAAACTTTAACGCATTCTAATAGATTCAAAACAACCAAATCGAACGTAAGGAACTTCAATAAACAAGAATTAACAACAATCCCTTGATTTTATTTACATTCGAATGATAACGAACGACCTTAAAAGCATTGAAATTGAATCAAATGAATTCAGCCGGATAGAATGAACTTTGATTATTTAGAATACTGTACAACTCAATCTAATTGACTTGATTTTACTGTAATGAGAACGAGTAAACTTTAACGCATTCTAATAGATTCAAAACAACCCAATCGAACGTAAGGAACTTCAATAAACAAGAATTAACAACAATCCCTTGATTTTATTTACATTCGAATGATAACGAACGACCTTAAAAGCATTGAAATTGAATCAAATGAATTCAGCCGGATAGAATGAACTTTGATTATTTAGAATAGTGTACAACTCAATCTAATTGACTTGATTTGACTGTAATGAGAACGAGTAAACTTTAACGCATTCTAATAGATTCAAAACAACCAAATCGAACGTAAGGAACTTCAATAAACAAGAATTAACAACAATCCCTTGATTTTATTTACATTCGAATGATAACGAACGACCTTAAAAGCATTGAAATTGAATCAAATGAATTCAGTCGGATAGAATAAACTGTGATTATTTAGAATGGTGTACAACTCAATCTAATTGACTTCATTTGACTGTAATGTGAACGAGTAAACTTTAACGCATTCCAATAGATTCAAAACAACCGAATCGGAGGTAAGGAACTTCAATAAATAAGAACTAGCTACAATCCCTTGATTTCGTTTACATTCGAACGACAACGGATGACGTTAAAGGCATTCAAATCGAATCAAATGAATTGAGTTGGATATAATGAACTTTGATTATTTAGAATAGTGTACAACTCAATCTAATTGACTTAATTTTACTGTAATGAGAACGAGTAAACTTTAACGCATTCTAATAGATTCAAAACAACCAAATCGAACGTAAGGAACTTCAATAAACAAGAATTAACAACAATCCCTTGATTTTATTTACATTCGAACGACAACGAACGACCTTAAAAGCATTTAAATCGAATCAAATGAATTCAGTCGAATAGAACGAACTTTGATTATTTAGAATAGTGTACAACTCAATCTAATTGACTTGATTTGACTGTAATGAGAACGAGTAAACTTTAACGCATTCTAATAGATTCAAAACAACCGAATCGGAAGTAAGGAACTTCAATAAATAAGAACTAGCAACAATCCCTTTGTTTCGTTTGCATTGGAACGACAACAAATTACCTTAAAGGCGTTCGAATCGAATCAACAGAATTCAGTCGGATAGAATGAACTTTGATTATTTAGAATAGTGTACAACTCAATCTAATTGACTTAATTTGACTGTAATGTGAACGAATAGACTTTAACGCATTCCAATAGATTCAAAACAACCGTATCGGACGTAAGGAACTGCAATAAATAAGAACTAACAACAATCGTTTGATTTCGTTTGCATACGAACGACAACGGATGACGGTAAAGGCATTCAAATTGAATCAAATGAATTGAGTCGGATAGAATGAACTTTGATTATTTAGAATAGTGTACAACTCAATCTAATTGACTTGATTTGACTTTAATGAGAACGAGTAAACTTTAACGCATTCTAATAGATTCAAAACAACCGAATCGGAAGTAAGGAACTTCAATAAATAAGAACTAGCAACAATCCCTTTATTTCGTTTGCATTGGAACGACAACAAATTACCTTAAAGGCGTTCGAATCGAATCAACTGAATTCAGTCGGATAAAATGAACTGTGATTATTTAGAATAGTGTACAACTCGATCTAATTGACTTAATTTGACTGTAATGTGAACGAGTAAACTTCAACGCATTCCATTAGATTCAAAACAACCGAATCGGAGGTAAGGAACTTCAATAAATAAGAACTAGCAACAATCCCTTGATTTCGTTTACATTCGAACGACAACGGATGACGTTAAAGGCATTCAAATCGAATCAAATGAATTGAATTGGATAGAATGAACTTTTATTATTTAGAATAGTGTACAACTCAATCTAATTGACTTAATTTTACTGTAATGTGAACGAGTAAACTTTAACGCATTCTAATAGATTCAAAACAACCGAATCGGAGGTAAGGAACTTCAATAAATAAGAACTAGCAACAATCCCTTGATTTCATTTACATTCGAACAACAACGGAGGACGTTAAAGGCATTCAAATCGAATCAAATGCATTGAGTTGGAAAGAATGAACTTTGATTATTTAGAATAGTGTACAACTCAATCTAATTGACTTGATTTTACTGTAATGTGAACGAATAAACTTTAACGCATTCCAATAGATTCAAAACAACCGAATCGGAGGTAAGGAACTTCAATAAATAAGAACTAGCAACAATCCCTTAATTTCGTTTACATTCGATCGACAAAGGATGACGTTAAAGGCATTCAAATCGAATCAAATGAATTCAGTCGGATAGAATGAACTGTGATTATTTAGGATAGTGTACAACTCAATCTAATTGACTTAATTTGTCTGTAATGTGAACGAGTAAACTTTAACGCATTCCAATAGATTCAAAACAACCGAATCGGACGTAAGGAACTTCAATAAATAAGAACTAGCAACAATCCCTTGATTTCGTTTACATTCGAACGACAACGGATGCCGTTAAAGGCATTCAAATCGAATCAAATGAATTGAGTTGGATAGAATGAACTTTGATTATTTAGAATAGTGTACACCTCAATGTAATTGACTTAATTTTACTGAAATGAGAATGAGTAAACTTTAACGCATTCTAATAGATTCAAAACAACCAAATCGCACGTAAGGACCTATCAATAAATAAGAATTAACAACAATCCCTTGATTTTATTTACATTCGAATGATAACGAACGACCTTAAAAGCATTGAAATTGAATCAAATGAATTCAGTCGGATAGAATGAACTGTGATTATTTAGGATAGTGTACAACTCAATCTAATTGACTTAATTTGTCTGTAATGTGAACGAGTAAACTTTAACGCATTCCAATAGATTCAAAACAACCGAATCGGACGTAAGGAACTTCAATAAATAAGAACTAGCAACAATCCCTTGATTTCGTTTACATTCGAACGACAACGGATGACCTTAAAGGCGTTCGAATCGAATCAAATGAATTGAGTTGGATAGAATGAACTTTGATTATTTAGAATAGTGTACAACTCAATCTAATTGACTTGATTTTACTGTAATGAGAAGGAGTAAACTTTAATGCATTCTAATAGATTCAAAACAACCAAATCGAACGTAAGGAACTTCAATAAACAAGAATTAACAACAATCCCTTGATTTTATTTACATTCGAATGATAACGAACGACCTTAAAAGCATTGAAATTGAATCAAATGAATTCAGCCGGATAGAATGAACTTTGATTATTTAGAATAGTGTACAACTCAATCTAATTGACTTGATTTTACTGTAATGAGAAGGAGTAAACTTTAATGCATTCTAATAGATTCAAAACAACCAAATCGAACGTAAGGAACTTCAATAAACAAGAATTAACAACAATCCCTTGATTTTATTTACATTCGAATGATAACGAACGACCTTAAAAGCATTGAAATTGAATCAAATGAATTCAGCCGGATAGAATGAACTTTGATTATTTAGAATAGTGTACAACTCAATCTAATTGACTTGATTTGACTGTAATGAGAACGAGTAAACTTTAACGCATTCTAATAGATTCAAAACAACCAAATCGAACGTAAGGAACTTCAATAAACAAGAATTAACAACAATCCCTTGATTTTATTTACATTCGAACGACAACGAACGACCTTAAAAGGATTTAAATCGAATCAAATGAATTCAGTCGAATAGAACGAACTTTGATTATTTAGAATAGTGTACAACTCAATCTAATTGACTTGATTTGACTGTAATGAGAACGAGTAAACTTTAACGCATTCTAATAGATTCAAAACAACCAAATCGGATGTAAGGAATTTTCAATTAACAAGAATTAACAACAATCCCTTGATTTTATATACATTTGAACGACAACGAATGACCTTAAAAGCATTGAAATCGAATCAAATGAATTCAGTTGGATAGAATGAACTTTGATTATTTAGAATAGTGTACAACTCAATCTAATTGACTTAATTTCACTGTAATGAGAACGAGTAAACTTTAACGCATTCTAATAGATTCAAAACAACCAAATCGAACGTAAGGAACTTCAATAAACAAGAATTAACAACAATTCCTTGATTTTATTTACATTCGAATGATAACGAACGACCTTAAAAGCATTGAAATTGAATCAAATGAATTCAGTCGGATAGAATGAACTTTGATTATTTAGAATAGTGTACAACTCAATCTAATTGACTTGATTTGACTGTAATGAGAACGAGTAAACTTTAACACATTCTAATAGATTCAAAACAACCGAATCGGAAGTAAGGAACTTCAATAAATAAGAACTAGCAACAATCCCTTTATTTCGTTTGCATTGGAACGACAACAAATTACCTTAAAGGCGTTCGAATCGAATCAACAGAATTCAGTCGGATAGAATGAACTTTGATTATTTAGAATAGTGTACAACTCAATCTAATTGACTTAATTTGACTGTAATGTGAACGAATAAACTTTAACGCATTCCAATAGATTCAAAACAACCGTATCGGACGTAAGGAACTGCAATAAATAAGAACTAACAACAATCGTTTGATTTCGTTTGCATACGAACGACAACGGATGACGGTAAAGGCATTCAAATTGAATCAAATGAATTGAGTCGGATAGAATGAACTTTGATTATTTAGAATAGTGTACAACTCAATCTAATTGACTTGATTTGACTGTAATGAGAACGAGTAAACTTTAACGCATTCTAATAGATTCAAAACAACCGAATCGGAAGTAAGGAACTTCAATAAATAAGAACTAGCAACAATCCCTTTATTTCGTTTGCATTGGAACGACAACAAATTACCTTAAAGGCGTTCGAATCGAATCAACTGAATTCAGTCGGATAAAATGAACTGTGATTATTTAGAATAGTGTACAACTCGATCTAATTGACTTAATTTGACTGTAATGTGAACGAGTAAACTTTAACGCATTCCAATAGATTCAAAACAACCGAATCGGAGGTAAGGAACTTCAATAAATAAGAACTAGCAACAATCCCTTGATTTCGTTTACATTCGAACGACAACGGATGACGTTAAAGGCATTCAAATCGAATCAAATGAATTGAATTGGATAGAATGAACTTTTATTATTTAGAATAGTGTACAACTCAATCTAATTGACTTAATTTTACTGTAATGTGAACGAGTAAACTTTAACGCATTCTAATAGATTCAAAACAACCGAATCAGAGGTAAGGAACTTCAATAAATAAGAACTAGCAACAATCCCTTGATTTCATTTACATTCGAACAACAACGGAGGACGTTAAAGGCATTCAAATCGAATCAAATGCATTGAGTTGGAAAGAATGAACTTTGATTATTTAGAATAGTGTACAACTCAATCTAATTGACTTGATTTTACTGTAATGTGAACGAATAAACTTTAACGCATTCCAATAGATTCAAAACAACCGAATCGGAGGTAAGGAACTTCAATAAATAAGAACTAGCAACAATCCCTTGATTTCGTTTACATTCGAACGACAACGGATGACGTTAAAGGCATTCAAATCGAATCAAATGAATTGAGTTGGATAGAATGAACTTTGATTATTTAGAATAGTGTACACCTCAATGTAATTGACTTAATTTTACTGAAATGAGAATGAGTAAACTTTAACGCATTCTAATAGATTCAAAACAACCGAATCGGAGGTAAGGAACTTCAATAAATAAGAACTAGCTACAATCCCTTGATTTCGTTTACATTCGAACGACAACGGATGACGTTAAAGGCATTCAAATCGAATCAAATGAATTGAGTCGGATAGAATGAACTTTGATTATTTAGAATAGTGTACACCTCAATCTAATTGACTTAATTTTACTGAAATGAGAACGAGTAAACTTTAACGCATTCTAATAGATTCAAAACAACCAAATCGAACGTAAGGAACTTCAATAAACAAGAATTAACAACAATCCCTTGATTTATTTACATTCGAACGACAACGAACGACCTTAAAAGCATTTAAATCGAATCAAATGAATTCAGTCGAATAGAACGAACTTTGATTATTTAGAATAGTGTACAACTCAATCTAATTGACTTGATTTGACTGTAATGAGAACGAGTAAACTTTAACGCATTCTAATAGATTCAAAACAACCGAATCGGAAGTATGGAACTTCAATAAATAAGAACTAGCAACAATCCCTTTATTTCGTTTGCATTGGAACGACAACAAATGACTTTAAAGGCGTTCGAATCGAATCAACAGAATTCAGTCGGATAGAATGAACTTTGATTATTTAGAATAGTGTACAACTCAATCTAATTGACTTAATTTGACTGTAATGTGAACGAATAAACTTTAACGCATTCCAATAGATTGAAAACAACCGAATCGGACGTAAGGAACTGCAATAAATAAGAACTAACAACAATCGTTTGATTTCGTTTGCATACGAACGACAACGGATGACGGTAAAGGCATTCAAATCGAATCAAATGAATTCAGTTGGATAGAATGAACTTTGATTATTTAGAATAGTGTACACCTCAATCTAATTGACTTAATTTTACTGATATGAGAACGAGTAAACTTTAACGCATTCTAATAGATTCAAAACAACCAAATCGGACGTAAGGACCTTTCAATAAATAAGAATTAACAACAATCCCTTGATTTTATTTACATTCGAATGATAACGAACGACCTTAAAAGCATTGAAATTGAATCAAATGAATTCAGTCGGATAGAATGAACTTTGATTATTTAGAATAGTGTACAACTCAATCTAATTGACTTGATTTTACTGTAATGAGAACGAGTAAACTTTAACGCATTCTAATAGATTCAAAACAACCAAATCGGACGTAAGGACCTTTCAATAAATAAGAATTAACAACAATCCCTTGATTTTATTTACATTCGAATGATAACGAACGACCTTAAAAGCATTGAAATTGAATCAAATGAATTCAGTCGGATAGAATGAACTTTGATTATTTAGAATAGTGTACAACTCAATCTAATTGACTTGATTTTACTGTAATGAGAACGAGTAAACTTTAACGCATTCTAATAGATTCAAAACAACCGAATCGGACGTAAGGAATTTCAATAAATAAGAACTAACAACAATCCCTTTATTTCGTTTGCATTGGAACGACAACGGAGGACGTTAAAGGCATTCAAATCAAATCAAATGCATTGAGTTGGATAGAATGAACTTTGATTATTTAGAATAGTGTACAACTCAATCTAATTGACTTGATTTTACTGTAATGTGAACGAATAAACTTTAACGCATTCCAATAGATTCAAAACAACCGAATCGGAGGTAAGGAACTTCAATAAATAAGAACTAGCAACAATCCCTTGATTTCGTTTACATTCGAACGACAACGGATGACGTTAAAGGCATTCAAATCGAATCAAATGAATTCAGTCGGATAGAATGAACTGTGATTATTTACGATAGTGTACAACTCAATCTAATTGACTTAATTTGTCTGTAATGTGAACGAGTAAACTTTAACGCATTCCAATAGATTCAAAACAACCGAATCGGACGTAAGGAACTTCAATAAATAAGAACTAGCAACAATCCCTTGATTTCGTTTACATTCGAACGACAACGGATGACGTTAAAGGCATTCAAATCGAATCAAATGAATTCAGTTGGATAGAATGAACTTTGATTATTTAGAATAGTGTACACCTCAATCTAATTGACTTAATTTTACTGAAATGAGAACGAGTAAACTTTAACGCATTCTAATAGATTCAAAACAACCAAATCGAACGTAAGGAACTTCAATAAACAAGAATTATCAACAATCCCTTGATTTATTTACATTCGAACGACAACGAACGACCTTAAAAGCATTTAAATCGAATCAAATGAATTCAGTCGAATAGAACGAAGTTTGATGATTTAGAATAGTGTACAACTCAATCTAATTGACTTGATTTGACTGTAATGAGAACGAGTAAACTTTAACGCATTCTAATAGATTCAAAACAACCGAATCGGAAGTATGGAACTTCAATAAATAAGAACTAGCAACAATCCCTTTATTTCGTTTGCATTGGAACGACAACAAATGACTTTAAAGGCGTTCGAATCGAATCAACAGAATTCAGTCGGATAGAATGAACTTTGATTATTTAGAATAGTGTACAACTCAATCTAATTGAGTTAATTTGACTGTAATGTGAACGAATAAACTTTAACGCATTCCAATAGATTGAAAACCACCGAATCGGACGTAAGGAACTGCAATAAATAAGAACTAACAACAATCGTTTGATTTCGTTTGCATACGAACGAGAACGGATGACGGTAAAGGCATTCAAATCGAATCAAATGAATTCAGTTGGATAGAATGAACTTTGATTATTTAGAATAGTGTACACCTCAATCTAATTGACTTAATTTTACTGATATGAGAACGAGTAAACTTTAACGCATTCTAATAGATTCAAAACAACCAAATCGGACGTAAGGACCTTTCAATAAATAAGAATTAACAACAATCCCTTGATTTTATTTACATTCGAATGATAACGAACGACCTTAAAAGCATTGAAATTGAATCAAATGAATTCAGTCGGATAGAATGAACTTTGATTATTTAGAATAGTGTACAACTCAATCTAATTGACTTGATTTTACTGTAATGAGAACGAGTAAACTTTAACGCATTCTAATAGATTCAAAACAACCAAATCGGACGTAAGGACCTTTCAATAAATAAGAATTAACAACAATCCCTTGATTTTATTTACATTCGAATGATAACGAACGACCTTAAAAGCATTGAAATTGAATCAAATGAATTCAGTCGGATAGAATGAACTTTGATTATTTAGAATAGTGTACAACTCAATCTAATTGACTTGATTTTACTGTAATGAGAACGAGTAAACTTTAACGCATTCTAATAGATTCAAAACAACCAAATCGGATGTAAGGAATTTTCAATAAACAAGAATTAACAACAATCCCTTGATTTTATATACATTTGAACGACAACGAATGACCTTAAAACCATTGAAATCGAATCAAATGAATTCAGTTGGATAGAATGAACTTTGATTATTTAGAATAGTGTACAACTCAATCTAATTGACTTAATTTGACTCTAATGTGATCGAATAAACTTTAACGCATTCCAATAGATTCAAAATAACCGAATCGGACGTAAGGAATTTCAATAAATAAGAACTAACAACAATCCCTTTATTTCGTTTGCATTGGAACGACAACGGAGGACGTTAAAGGCATTCAAATCAAATCAAATGCATTGAGTTGGATAGAATGAACTTTGATTATTTAGAATAGTGTACAACTCAATCTAATTGACTTGATTTTACTGTAATGTGAACGAATAAACTTTAACGCATTCCAATAGATTCAAAACAACCGAATCGGAGGTAAGGAACTTCAATAAATAAGAACTAGCAACAATCCCTTGATTTCGTTTACATTCGAACGTCAACGGATGACGTTAAAGGCATTCAAATCGAATCAAATGAATTCAGTCGGATAGAATGAACTGTGATTATTTACGATAGTGTACAACTCAATCTAATTGACTTAATTTGTCTGTAATGTGAACGAGTAAACTTTAACGCATTCCAATAGATTCAAAACAACCGAATCGGACGTAAGGAACTTCAATAAATAAGAACTAGCAACAATCCCTTGATTTCGTTTACATTCGAACGACAACGGATGACGTTAAAGGCATTCAAATCGAATCAAATGAATTCAGTTGGATAGAATGAACTTTGATTATTTAGAATAGTGTACACCTCAATCTAATTGACTTAATTTTACTGAAATGAGAACGAGTAAACTTTAACGCATTCTAATAGATTCAAAACAACCAAATCGAACGTAAGGAACTTCAATAAACAAGAATTATCAACAATCCCTTGATTTATTTACATTCGAACGACAACGAACGACCTTAAAAGCATTTAAATCGAATCAAATGAATTCAGTCGAATAGAACGAAGTTTGATTATTTAGAATAGTGTACAACTCAATCTAATTGACTTGATTTGACTGTAATGAGAACGAGTAAACTTTAACGCATTCTAATAGATTCAAAACAACCGAATCGGAAGTATGGAACATCAATAAATAAGAACTAGCAACAATCCCTTTATTTCGTTTGCATTGGAACGACAACAAATGACTTTAAAGGCGTTCGAATCGAATCAACAGAATTCAGTCGGATAGAATGAACTTTGATTATTTAGAATAGTGTACAACTCAATCTAATTGAGTTAATTTGACTGTAATGTGAACGAATAAACTTTAACGCATTCCAATAGATTGAAAACCACCGAATCGGACGTAAGGAACTGCAATAAATAAGAACTAACAACAATCGTTTGATTTCGTTTGCATACGAACGAGAACGGATGACGGTAAAGGCATTCAAATCGAATCAAATGAATTCAGTTGGATAGAATGAACTTTGATTATTTAGAATAGTGTACACCTCAATCTAATTGACTTAATTTTACTGATATGAGAACGAGTAAACTTTAACGCATTCTAATAGATTCAAAACAACCAAATCGAACCTAAGGAACTTTCAATAAATAAGAATTAACAACAATCCCTTGATTTTATTTACATTCGAATGATAACGAACGACCTTAAAAGCATTGAAATTGAATCAAATGAATTCAGTCGGGTAGAATGAACTTTAATTATTTAGAATAGTGTACAACTCAATCTAATTGACTTGATTTGACTGTAATGAGAACGAGTAAACTTTAACGCATTCTAATAGATTCAAAACAACCGAATCGGATGTAAGGAACTTCAATAAATAAGAACTAGCAACAATCCCTTTATTTCGTTTGCATTGGAACGACAACAAATGACCTTAAAAGCGTTCGAATCGAATCAACTGAATTCAGTCGGATAGAATGAACTGTGATTATTTAGAATGGTGTACAACTCAATCTAATTGACTTCATTTGACTGTAATGTGAACGAGTAAACTTTAACGCATTCCAATAGATTCAAAACAACCGAATCGGAAGTAAGGAACTTCAATAAATAAGAACTAGCAACAATCCCTTTATTTCGTTTGCATTGGAACGTAAACAAATGACCTTAAAGGCGTTCGAATCGAATCAACTGAATACAGTCGGATAGAATGAACTTTGATTGTTTAGAATAGTGTACAACTCAATCTAATTGACTTGATTTGACTGTAATGAGAACGAGTAAACTTTAACGCATTCTAATAGATTCAAAACAACCGAATCGGAAGTAAGGAACTTCAATAAATAAGAACTAGCAACAATCCCTTTATTTCGTTTGCATTGGAACGACAACAAATTACATTAAAGGCGTTCGAATCGAATCAACTGAATTCAGTCGGATAGAATGAACTGTGATTATTTAGAATAGTGTACAACTCGATCTAATTGACTTAATTTGACTGTAATGTGAACGAGTAAACTTTAACGCATTCCAATAGATTCAAAACAACCGAATCGGAGGTAAGGAACTTCAATAAATAAGAACTAGCAACAATCCCTTGATTTCGTTTACATTCGAACGACAACGGATGACGTTAAAGGCATTCAAATCGAATCAAATGAATTGAGTTGGATAGAATGAACTTTGATTATTTAGAATAGTGTACAACTCAATCTAATTGACTTAATTTTACTGTAATGTGAACGAGTAAACTTTAACGCATTCTAATAGATTCAAAACAACCGAATCGGAGGTAAGGAACTTAAATAAATAAGAACTAGCAACAATCCCTTGATTTCGTTTACATTCGAAAGACAACGGAGGGCGTTAAAGACATTTGAAATCGAATCAAATGCATTGAGTTGGATAGAATGAACTTTGATTATTTAGAATAGTGTACAACTCAATCTAATTGACTTGATTTTACTGTAATGTGAACGAATAAACTTTAACGCATTCCAATAGATTCAAAACAACCGAATCGGAGGTAAGGAACTTCAATAAATAAGAACTAGCAACAATCCCTTGATTTCGTTTACATTCGATCGACAACGGATGACGTTAATGACATTCAAATCGAATCAAATGAATTCAGTCGGATAGAATGAACTGTGATTATTCAGGATAGTGTACAACTCAATCTAATTGACTTAATTTGTCTGTAATGTGAACGAGTAAACTCTAAAGCATTCCAATAGATTCAAAACAACCGAATCGGACGTAAGGAACTTCAATAAATAAGAACTAGCAACAATCCCTTGATTTCGTTTACATTCGAACGACAACGGATGACGTTAAAGGCATTCAAATCGAATCAAATGAATTGAGTTGGATAGAATGAACTTTGATTATTTAGAATAGTGTACACCTCAATCTAATTGACTTAATTTTACTGAAATGAGAATGAGTAAACTTTAACGCATTCTAATAGATTCAAAACAACCAAATCGAACGTAAGGACCTTTCAATAAATAAGAATTAACAACAATCCCTTGATTTTATTTACATTCGAATGATAGCGAACGACCTTAAAAGCATTGAAATTGAATCAAATGAATTCAGTCGGATAGAATGAACTTTGATTATTTAGAATAGTGTACAACTCAATCTAATAGACTTGATTTAACTGTAATGAGAACGAGTAAACTTTAACGCATTTTAATAGATTCAAAACAACCGAATCGGAAGTAAGGAACTTCAATAAATAAGAACTAGCAACAATCCCTTTATTTCGTTTGCATTGGAATGACAACAAATGACCTTAAAGGAGTTCGAATCGAATCAACTGAATTCAGTCGGATAGAATGAACTTTGATTATTTAGAATAGTGTACAACTCAATCTAATTGACTTGATTTGACTGTAATGAGAACGAGTAAACTTTAACGCATTCTAATAGATTCAAAACAACCGAATCGGAAGTAAGGAACTTCAATAAATAAGAACTAGCAACAATCCCTTTATTTCGTTTGCATTGGAACGACAACAAATGACTTTAAAGGCGTTCGAATCGAATCAACAGAATTCAGTCGGATAGAATGAACTTTGATTATTTAGAATAGTGTACAACTCAATCTAATTGAGTTAATTTGACTGTAATGTGAACGAATAAACTTTAACGCATTCCAATAGATTGAAAACCACCGAATCGGACGTAAGGAACTGCAATAAATAAGAACTAACAACAATCGTTTGATTTCGTTTGCATACGAACGAGAACGGATGACGGTAAAGGCATTCAAATCGAATCAAATGAATTCAGTTGGATAGAATGAACTTTGATTATTTAGAATAGTGTACACCTCAATCTAATTGACTTAATTTTACTGATATGAGAACGAGTAAACTTTAACGCATTCTAATAGATTCAAAACAACCAAATCGAACCTAAGGAACTTTCAATAAATAAGAATTAACAACAATCCCTTGATTTTATTTACATTCGAATGATAACGAACGACCTTAAAAGCATTGAAATTGAATCAAATGAATTCAGTCGGGTAGAATGAACTTTAATTATTTAGAATAGTGTACAACTCAATCTAATTGACTTGATTTGACTGTAATGAGAACGAGTAAACTTTAACGCATTCTAATAGATTCAAAACAACCGAATCGGATGTAAGGAACTTCAATAAATAAGAACTAGCAACAATCCCTTTATTTCGTTTGCATTGGAACGACAACAAATGACCTTAAAAGCGTTCGAATCGAATCAACTGAATTCAGTCGGATAGAATGAACTGTGATTATTTAGAATGGTGTACAACTCAATCTAATTGACTTCATTTGACTGTAATGTGAACGAGTAAACTTTAACGCATTCCAATAGATTCAAAACAACCGAATCGGAAGTAAGGAACTTCAATAAATAAGAACTAGCAACAATCCCTTTATTTCGTTTGCATTGGAACGAAAACAAATGACCTTAAAGGCGTTCGAATCGAATCAACTGAATACAGTCGGATAGAATGAACTTTGATTGTTTAGAATAGTGTACAACTCAATCTAATTGACTTGATTTGACTGTAATGAGAACGAGTAAACTTTAACGCATTCTAATAGATTCAAAACAACCGAATCGGAAGTAAGGAACTTCAATAAATAAGAACTAGCAACAATCCCTTTATTTCGTTTGCATTGGAACGACAACAAATTACCTTAAAGGCGTTCGAATCGAATCAACTGAATTCAGTCGGATAGAATGAACTGTGATTATTTAGAATAGTGTACAACTCGATCTAATTGACTTAATTTGACTGTAATGTGAACGAGTAAACTTTAACGCATTCCAATAGATTCAAAACAACCGAATCGGAGGTAAGGAACTTCAATAAATAAGAACTAGCAACAATCCCTTGATTTCGTTTACATTCGAACGACAACGGATGACGTTAAAGGCATTCAAATCGAATCAAATGAATTGAGTTGGATAGAATGAACTTTGATTATTTAGAATAGTGTACAACTCAATCTAATTGACTTAATTTTACTGTAATGTGAACGAGTAAACTTTAACGCATTCTAATAGATTCAAAACAACCGAATCGGAGGTAAGGAACTTAAATAAATAAGAACTAGCAACAATCCCTTGATTTCGTTTACATTCGAAAGACAACGGAGGGCGTTAAAGACATTTGAAATCGAATCAAATGCATTGAGTTGGATAGAATGAACTTTGATTATTTAGAATAGTGTACAACTCAATCTAATTGACTTGATTTTACTGTAATGCGAACGAATAAACTTTAACGCATTCCAATAGATTCAAAACAACCGAATCGGAGGTAAGGAACTTCAATAAATAAGAACTAGCAACAATCCCTTGATTTCGTTTACATTCGATCGACAACGGATGACGTTAATGACATTCAAATCGAATCAAATGAATTCAGTCGGATAGAATGAACTGTGATTATTCAGGATAGTGTACAACTCAATCTAATTGACTTAATTTGTCTGTAATGTGAACGAGTAAACTCTAAAGCATTCCAATAGATTCAAAACAACCGAATCGGACGTAAGGAACTTCAATAAATAAGAACTAGCAACAATCCCTTGATTTCGTTTACATTCGAACGACAACGGATGACGTTAAAGGCATTCAAATCGAATCAAATGAATTGAGTTGGATAGAATGAACTTTGATTATTTAGAATAGTGTACACCTCAATCTAATTGACTTAATTTTACTGAAATGAGAATGAGTAAACTTTAACGCATTCTAATAGATTCAAAACAACCAAATCGAACGTAAGGACCTTTCAATAAATAAGAATTAACAACAATCCCTTGATTTTATTTACATTCGAATGATAGCGAACGACCTTAAAAGCATTGAAATTGAATCAAATGAATTCAGTCGGATAGAATGAACTTTGATTATTTAGAATAGTGTACAACTCAATCTAATAGACTTGATTTAACTGTAATGAGAACGAGTAAACTTTAACGCATTTTAATAGATTCAAAACAACCGAATCGGAAGTAAGGAACTTCAATAAATAAGAACTAGCAACAATCCCTTTATTTCGTTTGCATTGGAATGACAACAAATGACCTTAAAGGAGTTCGAATCGAATCAACTGAATTCAGTCGGATAGAATGAACTTTGATTATTTAGAATAGTGTACAACTCAATCTAATTGACTTGATTTGACTGTAATGAGAACGAGTAAACTTTAACGCATTCTAATAGATTCAAAACAACCGAATCGGAAGTAAGGAACTTCAATAAATAAGAACTAGCAACAATCCCTTTATTTCGTTTGCATTGGAACGACAACAAATGACTTTAAAGGCGTTCGAATCGAATCAACAGAATTCAGTCGGATAGAATGAACTTTGATTATTTAGAATAGTGTACAACTCAATCTAATTGAGTTAATTTGACTGTAATGTGAACGAATAAACTTTAACGCATTCCAATAGATTGAAAACCACCGAATCGGACGTAAGGAACTGCAATAAATAAGAACTAACAACAATCGTTTGATTTCGTTTGCATACGAACGAGAACGGATGACGGTAAAGGCATTCAAATCGAATCAAATGAATTCAGTTGGATAGAATGAACTTTGATTATTTAGAATAGTGTACACCTCAATCTAATTGACTTAATTTTACTGATATGAGAACGAGTAAACTTTAACGCATTCTAATAGATTCAAAACAACCAAATCGAACCTAAGGAACTTTCAATAAATAAGAATTAACAACAATCCCTTGATTTTATTTACATTCGAATGATAACGAACGACCTTAAAAGCATTGAAATTGAATCAAATGAATTCAGTCGGGTAGAATGAACTTTAATTATTTAGAATAGTGTACAACTCAATCTAATTGACTTGATTTGACTGTAATGAGAACGAGTAAACTTTAACGCATTCTAATAGATTCAAAACAACCGAATCGGATGTAAGGAACTTCAATAAATAAGAACTAGCAACAATCCCTTTATTTCGTTTGCATTGGAACGACAACAAATGACCTTAAAAGCGTTCGAATCGAATCAACTGAATTCAGTCGGATAGAATGAACTGTGATTATTTAGAATGGTGTACAACTCAATCTAATTGACTTCATTTGACTGTAATGTGAACGAGTAAACTTTAACGCATTCCAATAGATTCAAAACAACCGAATCGGAAGTAAGGAACTTCAATAAATAAGAACTAGCAACAATCCCTTTATTTCGTTTGCATTGGAACGAAAACAAATGACCTTAAAGGCGTTCGAATCGAATCAACTGAATACAGTCGGATAGAATGAACTTTGATTGTTTAGAATAGTGTACAACTCAATCTAATTGACTTGATTTGACTGTAATGAGAACGAGTAAACTTTAACGCATTCTAATAGATTCAAAACAACCGAATCGGAAGTAAGGAACTTCAATAAATAAGAACTAGCAACAATCCCTTTATTTCGTTTGCATTGGAACGACAACAAATTACCTTAAAGGCGTTCGAATCGAATCAACTGAATTCAGTCGGATAGAATGAACTGTGATTATTTAGAATAGTGTACAACTCGATCTAATTGACTTAATTTGACTGTAATGTGAACGAGTAAACTTTAACGCATTCCAATAGATTCAAAACAACCGAATCGGAGGTAAGGAACTTCAATAAATAAGAACTAGCAACAATCCCTTGATTTCGTTTACATTCGAACGACAACGGATGACGTTAAAGGCATTCAAATCGAATCAAATGAATTGAGTTGGATAGAATGAACTTTGATTATTTAGAATAGTGTACAACTCAATCTAATTGACTTAATTTTACTGTAATGTGAACGAGTAAACTTTAACGCATTCTAATAGATTCAAAACAACCGAATCGGAGGTAAGGAACTTAAATAAATAAGAACTAGCAACAATCCCTTGATTTCGTTTACATTCGAAAGACAACGGAGGGCGTTAAAGACATTTGAAATCGAATCAAATGCATTGAGTTGGATAGAATGAACTTTGATTATTTAGAATAGTGTACAACTCAATCTAATTGACTTGATTTTACTGTAATGTGAACGAATAAACTTTAACGCATTCCAATAGATTCAAAACAACCGAATCGGAGGTAAGGAACTTCAATAAATAAGAACTAGCAACAATCCCTTGATTTCGTTTACATTCGATCGACAACGGATGACGTTAATGACATTCAAATCGAATCAAATGAATTCAGTCGGATAGAATGAACTGTGATTATTCAGGATAGTGTACAACTCAATCTAATTGACTTAATTTGTCTGTAATGTGAACGAGTAAACTCTAAAGCATTCCAATAGATTCAAAACAACCGAATCGGACGTAAGGAACTTCAATAAATAAGAACTAGCAACAATCCCTTGATTTCGTTTACATTCGAACGACAACGGATGACGTTAAAGGCATTCAAATCGAATCAAATGAATTGAGTTGGATAGAATGAACTTTGATTATTTAGAATAGTGTACACCTCAATCTAATTGACTTAATTTTACTGAAATGAGAATGAGTAAACTTTAACGCATTCTAATAGATTCAAAACAACCAAATCGAACGTAAGGACCTTTCAATAAATAAGAATTAACAACAATCCCTTGATTTTATTTACATTCGAATGATAGCGAACGACCTTAAAAGCATTGAAATTGAATCAAATGAATTCAGTCGGATAGAATGAACTTTGATTATTTAGAATAGTGTACAACTCAATCTAATAGACTTGATTTAACTGTAATGAGAACGAGTAAACTTTAACGCATTTTAATAGATTCAAAACAACCGAATCGGAAGTAAGGAACTTCAATAAATAAGAACTAGCAACAATCCCTTTATTTCGTTTGCATTGGAATGACAACAAATGACCTTAAAGGAGTTCGAATCGAATCAACTGAATTCAGTCGGATAGAATGAACTTTGATTATTTAGAATAGTGTACAACTCAATCTAATTGACTTGATTTGACTGTAATGAGAACGAGTAAACTTTAACGCATTCTAATAGATTCAAAACAACCGAATCGGAAGTAAGGAACTTCAATAAATAAGAACTAGCAACAATCCCTTTATTTCGTTTGCATTGGAACGACAACAAATTACCTTAAAGGCGTTCGAATCGAATCAACTGAATTCAGTCGGATAGAATGAACTGTGATTATTTAGAATAGTGTACAACTCGATCTAATTGACTTAATTTGACTGTAATGTGAACGAGTAAACTTTAACGCATTCCAATAGATTCAAAACAACCGAATCGGAGGTAAGGAACTTCAATAAATAAGAACTAGCAACAATCCCTTGATTTCGTTTACATTCGAACGACAACGGATGACGTTAAAGGCATTCAAATCGAATCAAATGAATTGAGTTGGATAGAATGAACTTTGATTATTTAGAATAGTGTACAACTCAATCTAATTGACTTAATTTTACTGTAATGTGAACGAGTAAACTTTAACGCATTCTAATAGATTCAAAACAACCGAATCGGAGGTAAGGAACTTAAATAAATAAGAACTAGCAACAATCCCTTGATTTCGTTTACATTCGAAAGACAACGGAGGGCGTTAAAGGCATTTGAAATCGAATCAAATGCATTGAGTTGGATAGAATGAACTTTGATTATTTAGAATAGTGTACAACTCAATCTAATTGACTTGATTTTACTGTAACGTGAACGAATAAACTTTAACGCATTCCAATAAATTCAAAACAACCGAATCGGACGTAAGGAATTTCAATAAATAAGAACTAACAACAATTCCTTTATTTCGTTTGCATTGGAACGACAACGGAGGACGTTAAAGGCATTCAAATCGAATCAAATGCATTGAGTTGGATAGAATGAACTTTGATTATTTAGAATAGTGTACAACTCAATCTAATTGACTTGATTTTACTGTAATGTGAACGAATAAACTTTAACGCATTCCAATCGATTCAAAACAACCGAATCGGAGGTAAGGAACTTCAATAAATAAGAACTAGCAACAATCCCTTGATTTCGTTTACATTCGAACGACAACGGATGACGTTAAAGGCATTCAAATCGAATCAAATGAATTCAGTCGGATAGAATGGACTGTGATTATTTAGGATAGTGTACAACTCAATCTAATTGACTTAATTTGTCTGTAATGTGAACGAGTAAACTTTAACGCATTCCAATAGATTCAAAACAACCGAATCGGACGTAAGGAACTTCAATAAATAAGAACTAGCAACAATCCCTTGATTTCGTTTATATTCGAACGACAACGGATGACGTTAAAGGCATTCAAATCGAATCAAATGAATTGAGTGGGATAGAATGAACTTTGATTATTTAGAATAGTGTACAACTCAATCTAATTGACTTAATTTGTCTGTAATGTGAACGAGTAAACTTTAACGCATTCCAATAGATTCAAAACAACCGAATCGGACGTAAGGAACTTCAATAAATAAGAACTAGCAACAATCCCATGATTTCGTTTACATTCGAACGATAACGGATGACGTTAAAGGCATTCAAATCGAATCAAATGAATTGAGTTGGATAGAATGAACTTTGATTATTTAAAATAGTGTACAACTCAATATAATTGACTTAATTTTAATGTAATGTTAACGAGTAAACTTTAACGCATTCTAATAGATTCAAAACAACCGAATCGGAGGTAAGGAACTTCAATAAATAAGAACTAGCAACAATCCCTTGATTTCATTCACATTCGAACAACAACGGAGGACGTTAAAGGCATTCAAATCGAATCAAATGCATTGAGTTGGAAAGAATGAACTTTGATTATTTAGAATAGTGTACAACTCAATCTAATTGACTTGATTTTACTGTAATGTGAACGAATAAACTTTAACGCATTCCAATAGATTCAAAACAACCGAATCGGAGGTAAGGAACTTCAATAAATAAGAACTAGCAACAATCCCTTTATTTCGTTTGCATTGGAACGACAACAAATGACCTTAAAGGCGTTCGAATCGAATCAACTGAATTCAGTCGGATAGAATGAACTTTGATTATTTAGAATAGTATACAACTGAATCTAATTGACTTAATTTGACTGTAATGTGATCGAATAAACTTTAACGCATTCCAATAGATTCAAAACAACCGAATCGAACGTAAGGAACTTCAATAAATAAGAACTAGCAACAATCGCTTGATTTCGTTTACATTCGAACGACAACGGATGACGTTAAAGGCATTCAAATCGAATCAAATGAATTGAGTTGGATAAAATGAACTTTGATTATTTAGAATAGTGTACAACTCAATCTAATTGACTTGATTTTACTCTAATGAGAACGAGTAAACTTTAACGCATTCTAATAGATTCAAAACAACCAAATCGGATGTAAGGAATTTTCAATAAACAAGAATTAACAACAATCTCTTGATTTTATATACATTTGAACGACAACGAATGACCTTAAAAGCTTTGAAATCGAATCAAATGAATTCAGTTAGATAGAATGAACTCTTATTATTTAGAATAGTGTACAACTCAATCTAATTGACTTAATTTTACTGTAATGAGAACGAGTAAACTTTAACGCATTCTAATAGATTCAAAACAACCAAATCGAACGTAAGGAACTTCAATAAACAAGAATTAACAACAATCCCTTGATTTTATTTACATTCGAACGACAACGAACGACCTTAAAAGCATTTAAATCGAATCAAATGAATTCGGTCGAATAGAACGAACTTTGATTATTTAGAATAGTGTACAACTCAATCTAATTGACTAGATTTTACTGTAATGAGAACGAGTAAACTTTAACGCATTCTAATAGATTCAAAACAACCGAATCGGAAGTATGGAACTTCAATAAATAAGGACTAGCAACAATCCCTTTATTTCGTTTGCATTGGAACGACAACAAATGACATTAAAGGAGTTCGAATCGAATCAACTGAATTCAGTCGGATAGAATGAACTTTGATTATTTAGAATTGTTTACAACTCAATCTAATTGACTTAATTTGACTGTAATGTGAACGAATAAACTTTAACGCATTCCAATAGATTCAAAACAACCGAATCGAACGTAAGGAACTTCAATAAATAAGAACTAACAACAATCCCTTGATTTCGTTTGCATACGAACGACAACGGATGACGGTAATGGCATTCAAATCGAATCAAATGAATTCAGTCGGATAGAATGGACTGTGATTATTTAGGATAGTGTACAACTCAATCTAATTGACTTAATTTGTCTGTAATGTGAACGAGTAAACTTTAACGCATTCCAATAGATTCAAAACAACCGAATCGGACGTAAGGAACTTCAATAAATAAGAACTAGCAACAATCCCTTGATTTCGTTTATATTCGAACGACAACGGATGACGTTAAAGGCATTCAAATCGAATCAAATGAATTGAGTGGGATAGAATGAACTTTGATTATTTAGAATAGTGTACAACTCAATCTAATTGACTTAATTTGTCTGTAATGTGAACGAGTAAACTTTAACGCATTCCAATAGATTCAAAACAACCGAATCGGACGTAAGGAACTTCAATAAATAAGAACTAGCAACAATCCCATGATTTCGTTTACATTCGAACGATAACGGATGACGTTAAAGGCATTCAAATCGAATCAAATGAATTGAGTTGGATAGAATGAACTTTGATTATTTAAAATAGTGTACAACTCAATATAATTGACTTAATTTTAATGTAATGTTAACGAGTAAACTTTAACGCATTCTAATAGATTCAAAACAACCGAATCGGAGGTAAGGAACTTCAATAAATAAGAACTAGCAACAATCCCTTGATTTCATTCACATTCGAACAACAACGGAGGACGTTAAAGGCATTCAAATCGAATCAAATGCATTGAGTTGGAAAGAATGAACTTTGATTATTTAGAATAGTGTACAACTCAATCTAATTGACTTGATTTTACTGTAATGTGAACGAATAAACTTTAACGCATTCCAATAGATTCAAAACAACCGAATCGGAGGTAAGGAACTTCAATAAATAAGAACTAGCAACAATCCCTTTATTTCGTTTGCATTGGAACGACAACAAATGACCTTAAAGGCGTTCGAATCGAATCAACTGAATTCAGTCGGATAGAATGAACTTTGATTATTTAGAATAGTATACAACTGAATCTAATTGACTTAATTTGACTGTAATGTGATCGAATAAACTTTAACGCATTCCAATAGATTCAAAACAACCGAATCGAACGTAAGGAACTTCAATAAATAAGAACTAGCAACAATCGCTTGATTTCGTTTACATTCGAACGACAACGGATGACGTTAAAGGCATTCAAATCGAATCAAATGAATTGAGTTGGATAAAATGAACTTTGATTATTTAGAATAGTGTACAACTCAATCTAATTGACTTGATTTTACTCTAATGAGAACGAGTAAACTTTAACGCATTCTAATAGATTCAAAACAACCAAATCGGATGTAAGGAATTTTCAATAAACAAGAATTAACAACAATCTCTTGATTTTATATACATTTGAACGACAACGAATGACCTTAAAAGCTTTGAAATCGAATCAAATGAATTCAGTTAGATAGAATGAACTCTTATTATTTAGAATAGTGTACAACTCAATCTAATTGACTTAATTTTACTGTAATGAGAACGAGTAAACTTTAACGCATTCTAATAGATTCAAAACAACCAAATCGAACGTAAGGAACTTCAATAAACAAGAATTAACAACAATCCCTTGATTTTATTTACATTCGAACGACAACGAACGACCTTAAAAGCATTTAAATCGAATCAAATGAATTCGGTCGAATAGAACGAACTTTGATTATTTAGAATAGTGTACAACTCAATCTAATTGACTAGATTTTACTGTAATGAGAACGAGTAAACTTTAACGCATTCTAATAGATTCAAAACAACCGAATCGGAAGTATGGAACTTCAATAAATAAGGACTAGCAACAATCCCTTTATTTCGTTTGCATTGGAACGACAACAAATGACATTAAAGGCGTTCGAATCGAATCAACTGAATTCAGTCGGATAGAATGAACTTTGATTATTTAGAATTGTTTACAACTCAATCTAATTGACTTAATTTGACTGTAATGTGAACGAATAAACTTTAACGCATTCCAATAGATTCAAAACAACCGAATCGAACGTAAGGAACTTCAATAAATAAGAACTAACAACAATCCCTTGATTTCGTTTGCATACGAACGACAACGGATGACGGTAATGGCATTCAAATCGAATCAAATGAATTGAGTTGGATAGAATGAACTTTGATTATTTAGAATAGTGTACAACTCAATCTAATTGACTTGATTTTACTGTAATGAGAATGAGTAAACTTTAACGCATTCTAATAGATTCAAAACAACCAAATCGCACGTAAGGAACTTCAATAAACAAGAACTAACAACTATCCCTTGATTTTATTCACATTCGAACGACAACAAACGACCTTAAAAGCATTGAAATCGAATCAAATAAATTAATTCGGATAGAACGAACTTTGATTATTTAGAATACTGTACAACTCAATCTAATTGACTTGATTTGACTGTAATGAGAACGAGTAAACTTTAACGCATTCTAATAGATTCAAAACAACCGAATCGGATGTAAGGAACTTCAATAAATAAGAACTAGCAACAATCCCTTTATTTCGTTTGCATTGGAACGACAACAAATGACCTTAAAGGCGTTCGAATCGAATCAACTGAATTCAGTCGGATAGAATGAACTGTGATTATTTAGAATAGTGTAAAACTCAATCTAATTGACTTAATCTGACTGTAATGTGAACGAGTAAACTTTAACGCATTCCAATAGATTCAAAACAACCGAATCGGAGGTAAGGAACTTCAATAAATAAGAACTAGCAACAATCCCTTGATTTCGTTTACATTCGAACGACAACGGATGACGTTAAAGGCATTCAAATCGAATCAAATGAATTGAGTTGTATAGAATGAACTTTGATTATTTAGAATAGTGTACAACTCAATCTAATTGACTTAATTTTACTGTAATGAGAATGAGTAAACTTTAACGCATTCTAATAGATTCAAAACAACCAAATCGAACGTAAGGAACTTCAATAAATAAGAATTAACAACAATCCCTTGATTTTATTTACATTCGAACGACAACGAACGACCTTAAAAACATTTAAATCGAATCAAAAGAATTCAGTCGAATAGAACGAACTTTGATTATTTAGAATAGTGTACAACTCAATCTAATTGACTTGATTTTACAGTAATGAGAAGGAGTAAACTTTAACGCATTCTAATAGATTCAAAATAACCAAATCGGAGGTAAGGAATTTTCAATAAACAAGAATTAACAATAATCCCTTGATTTTATATACATTCGAACGACAACAAACGACCTTAAAAGCATTGAAATCGAATCAAATGAATTAATTCGGATAGAGCAAACTTAGATTATTTAGAATAGTGTACAACTCAATCTAATTGACTTGATTTGACTGTAATGAGAACGAGTAACCTTTAACGCATTCTAATAGATTCAAAACAACCGAATCGGATGTAAAGAACTTCAATAAATAAGAGCTAGCAACTATCCTTTTATTTCGTTTGCATTGGAACGACAACAAATGACCTTAAAGGCGTTCGAATCGAATCAACTGAATTCAGTCGGATAGAATGAACTGTGATTATTTAGGATAGTGTACAACTCAATCTAATTGACTTAATTTGTCTGTAATGTGAATGAGTAAACTTTAACGCATTCCAATAGATTCAAAACAACCGAATCAGACGTAAGGAACTTGAATAAATAAGAACTAGCAACAATCCCTTTATTTCGTTTACATTCGAACGACAACGGATGACGTTAAAGGCATTCAAATCGAAGCAAATGAATTTAGTTGGATAGAATGAACTTTGATTATTTAGAATAGTGTACAACTCAATCTAATTGACTTAATTTTACTGCAATGAGAACGAGTAAACTTTAACGCATTCTAATAGATTCAAAACAACCAAATCGAACGTAAGGAACTTCATTAAACAAGAATTAACAACAATCCCTTGATTTTATTTACATTCGAATGATAACGAACGACCTTAAAAGCATTGAAATTGAATCAAATGAATTTAGTCGGATAGAATGAACTTTGATTATTTAGAATAGTGTACAACTCAATCTAATTGACTTGATTTGACTGTAATGAGAATGAGTAAACTTTAACGCATTCCAATAGATTCAAAACAACCGAATCGGAGGTAAGGAACTTCAATAAATAAGAACTAGCAACAATCGCTTGATTTCGTTTACATTCGAACGACAACGGATGACGTTAAAGGCATTCAAATCGAATCAAATGAATTGAGTTGGATAGAATGAACTTCGTTTATTTAGAATAGTGTACACCTCAATCTAATTGACTTAATTTTACTGTAATGAGAACGAGTAAACTTTAACGCTTTCTAATAGATTCAAAACAACCAAATCGAACCTAAGGAACTTTGAATAAATAAGAATTAACAACAATCCCTTGATTTTATTTACATTCGAATGATAACGAACGACCTTAAAAGCATTGAAATTGAATCAAATGAATTGAGTCGGATAGAATGAACTTTGATTATTTAGAATAGTGTACAACTCAATCTAATTGACTTGATTTGACTGTAATGAGAACGAGTAAACTTTAACGCATTCTCATAGATTCAAAACAACCGAATCGGAAGTAAGGAACTTCAATAAATAAGAACTAGCAACAATCTCTTGATTTCGTTTGCATACGAACGACAACGGATGATGGTAAAGGCATTCAAATTGAATCAAATGAATTGAGTCGGATAGAATGAACTTTGATTATTTAGAATAGTGTACAACTCAATCTAATTGACTTGATTTGACTGTAATGAGAACGAGTAAACTTTAACGCATTCTAATAGATTCAAAACAACCAAATCGAACGTAAGGAACTTTCAATAAATAAGAACTAACAACAATACCTTGATTTTATTTACATTCGAATGATAACGAACGACCTTAAAAGCATTGAAATTGAATCAAATGAATTTAGTCCGATAGAATGAACTTTGATTATTTAGAATAGTGTACAACTCAATCTAATTGACTTGATTTGACTGTAATGAGAACGAGTAAACTTTAACGCATTCCAATAGATTCAAAACAACTGAATCGGAGGTAAGGAACTTCAATAAATAAGAACTAGCAACAATTCCTTTATTTCGTTTGCATTGGAACGACAACAAATGACCTTAAAGGCGTTCGAATCGAATCAACTGAATTCAGTCGGATAGAATGAACTGTGATTATTTAGAATAGTGTACAACTAAATCTAATTGACTTCATTTGACTGTAATGTGAACGAGTAAACTTTAACGCATTCTAATAGATTCAAAACAACCGAATCGGATGTAAGGAATTTTCAATAAACAAGAATTAACAACAATCTCTTGATTTTATATACATTCGAACGACAACAAACGACCTTAAAAGCATTGAAATCGAATCAAATGAATTAATTTGGATAGAACGAACTTAGATTATTTAGAATAGTGTACAACTCAATCTAATTGACTTGATTTGACTGTAATGAGAACGAGTAAACTTTATAGCATTCTAATAGATTCAAAACAACCGAATCGGATGTAAGGAACTTCAATAAATAAGAACTAGCAACAATCCCTTGATTTCGTTTACAATCGAACGACAACGGAGGACGTTAAAGGCATTCAAATCGAATCAAATGCATTGAGTTGAAAAGAATGAACTTTGATTATTTAGAATAGTGTACAACTCAATCTAATTGACTTGATTTTTCTGTAATGTGAACGAATAAACTTTAACGCATTCCAATAGATTCAAAACAACCGAATCGGAGGTAAGGAACTTCAATAAATAAGAACTAGCAACAATCCCTTGATTTCGTTTACATTCGAACGACAACGGATGACGTTAAAGGCATTCAAATCGAATCAAATGAATTCAGTCGGATAGAATGAACTGTGATTATTTAGGATAGTGTACACCTCAATCTAATTGACTTAATTTGTCTGTAATGTGAACGAGTAAACATTAACGCATTCCAATAGATTCAAAACAACCGAATCGGACGTAAGGAACTTGAATAAATAAGAACTAGCAACAATCCCTTTATTTCGTTTACATTCGAACGACAACGGATGACGTTAAAGGCATTCAAATCGAAGCAAATGAATTTAGTTGGATAGAATGAACTTTGATTATTTAGAATAGTGTACAACTCAATCTAATTGACTTAATTTTACTGCAATGAGAACGAGTAAACTTTAACGCATTCTAATAGATTCAAAACAACCAAATCGAACGTAAGGAACTTCATTAAACAAGAATTAACAACAATCCCTTGATTTTATTTACATTCGAATGATAACGAACGACCTTAAAAGCATTGAAATTGAATCAAATGAATTTAGTCGGATAGAATGAACTTTGATTATTTAGAATAGTGTACAACTCAATCTAATTGACTTGATTTGACTGTAATGAGAATGAGTAAACTTTAACGCATTCCAATAGATTCAAAACAACCGAATCGGAGGTAAGGAACTTCAATAAATAAGAACTAGCAACAATCGCTTGATTTCGTTTACATTCGAACGACAACGGATGACGTTAAAGGCATTCAAATCGAATCAAATGAATTGAGTTGGATAGAATGAACTTCGTTTATTTAGAATAGTGTACACCTCAATCTAATTGACTTAATTTTACTATAATGAGAACGAGTAAACTTTAACGCTTTCTAATAGATTCAAAACAACCAAATCGAACCTAAGGAACTTTGAATAAATAAGAATTAACAACAATCCCTTGATTTTATTTACATTCGAATGATAACGAACGACCTTAAAAGCATTGAAATTGAATCAAATGAATTTAGTCCGATAGAATGAACTTTGATTATTTAGAATAGTGTACAACTCAATCTAATTGACTTGATTTGACTGTAATGAGAACGAGTAAACTTTAACGCATTCCAATAGATTCAAAACAAACGAATCGGAGGTAAGGAACTTCAATAAATAAGAACTAGCAACAATCGCTTGATTTCGTTTACATTCGAACGACAACGGATGAGGTTAAAGGCATTCAAATCGAATCAAATGAATTGAGTTGGATAGAATGAACTTTGATTATTTAGAATAGTGTACAACTCAATCTAATTGACTTGATTTTACTGTAATGAGAACGAGTAAACTTTAACGCATTCTAATAGATTCAAAACAACCGAATCGGATGTAAGGAACTTCAATAAATAAGAACTAGCAACAATCCCTTGATTTCCTTTACATTCGAACGACAACGGAGGACGTTAAAGGCATTCAAATCGAATCAAATGCATTGAGTTGGATAGAATGAACTTTGATTATTTAGAATAGTGTACAACTCAATCTAATTGACTTGATTTTTCTGTAATGTGAACGAATAAACTTTAACGCGTTCCAATAGATTCAAAACAACCGAATCGGAGGTAAGGAACTTCAATAAATAAGAACTAGCAACAATCCCTTGATTTCGTTTACATTCGAACGACAACGGATGACGTTAAAGGCATTCAAATCGAATCAAATGAATTGAGTTGGATAGAATGAACTTTGATTATTTAGAATAGTGTACACCTCAATCTAATTGACTTAATTTTACTGTAATGAGAACGAGTAAACTTTAACGCTTTCTAATAGATTCAAAACAACCAAATCGAACCTAAGGAACTTTGAATAAACAAGAATTAACAACAATCCTTTGATTTTATTTACATTCGAATGATAACGAACGACCTTAAAAGCATTGAAATTGAATCAAATGAATTTAGTCCGATAGAATGAACTTTGATTATTTAGAATAGTGTACAACTAAATCTAATTGACTTGATTTGACTGTAATGAGAATGAGTAAACTTTAACGCAATCCAATAGATTCAAAACAACCGAATCGGAGGTAAGGAACTTCAATAAATAAGAACTAGCAACAATCGCTTGATTTCGTTTACATTCGAACGACAACGGATGACGTTAAAGGCATTCAAATCGAATCAAATGAATTGAGTTGGATAGAATGAACTTTGATTATTTAGAATAGTGTACAACTCAATCTAATTGACTTGATTTTACTGTAATGAGAACGAGTAAACTTTAACGCATTCTAATAGATTCAAAACAACCGAATCGGAAGTAAGGAACTTCAATAAATAAGAACTAGCAACAATTCCTTTATTTCGTTTGCATTGGAACGACAACAAATTACATTAAAGGCGTTCGAATCGAATCAACTGAATTCAGTCGGATAGAATGAACTGTGATTATTTAGAATAGTGTACAACTCGATCTAATTGACTTAATTTGACTGTAATGTGAACGAGTAAACTTTAACGCATTCCAATAGATTCAAAACAACCGAATCGGAGGTAAGGAACTTGAATAAATAAGAACTAGCAACAATCCCTTGATTTCGTTTACATTCGAACGACAACGGATGACGTTAAAGGCATTCAAATCGAATCAAATGCATTGAGTTGGATAGAATGAACTTTGATTATTTAGAATAGTGTACAACTCAATCTAATTGACTTGATTTTACTGTAATGAGAACGAGTAAACTTTAACGCATTCTAATAGATTCAAAACAACCGAATCGGAAGTAAGGAACTTCAATAAATAAGAACTAGCAACAATCCCTTTATTTCGTTTGCATTGGAACGACAACAAATGACCTTAAAGGCGTTCGAATCGAATCAACTGAATTCAGTCGGATAGAATGAACTGTGATTATTTAGAATAGTGTACAACTAAATCTAATTGACTTCATTTGACTGTAATGTGAACGAGTAAACTTTAACGCATTCTAATAGATTCAAAACAACCGAATCGGAGGTAAGGAACTTCAATAAATAAGAACTAGCAACAATCGCTTGATTTCGTTTACATTCGAACGACAACGGATGAGGTTAAAGGCATTCAAATCGAATCAAATGAATTGAGTTGGATAGAATGAACTTTGATTATTTAGAATAGTGTACAACTCAATCTAATTGACTTGATTTTACTGTAATGAGAACGAGTAAACTTTAACGCATTCTAATAGATTCAAAACAACCGAATCGGATGTAAGGAACTTCAATAAATAAGAACTAGCAACAATCCCTTGATTTCCTTTACATTCGAACGACAACGGAGGACGTTAAAGGCATTCAAATCGAATCAAATGCATTGAGTTGGATAGAATGAACTTTGATTATTTAGAATAGTGTACAACTCAATCTAATTGACTTGATTTTTCTGTAATGTGAACGAATAAACTTTAACGCGTTCCAATAGATTCAAAACAACCGAATCGGAGGTAAGGAACTTCAATAAATAAGAACTAGCAACAATCCCTTGATTTCGTTTACATTCGAACGACAACGGATGACGTTAAAGGCATTCAAATCGAATCAAATGAATTGAGTTGGATAGAATGAACTTTGATTATTTAGAATAGTGTACACCTCAATCTAATTGACTTAATTTTACTGTAATGAGAACGAGTAAACTTTAACGCTTTCTAATAGATTCAAAACAACCAAATCGAACCTAAGGAACTTTGAATAAACAAGAATTAACAACAATCCTTTGATTTTATTTACATTCGAATGATAACGAACGACCTTAAAAGCATTGAAATTGAATCAAATGAATTTAGTCCGATAGAATGAACTTTGATTATTTAGAATAGTGTACAACTAAATCTAATTGACTTGATTTGACTGTAATGAGAATGAGTAAACTTTAACACAATCCAATAGATTCAAAACAACCGAATCGGAGGTAAGGAACTTCAATAAATAAGAACTAGCAACAATCGCTTGATTTCGTTTACATTCGAACGACAACGGATGACGTTAAAGGCATTCAAATCGAATCAAATGAATTGAGTTGGATAGAATGAACTTTGATTATTTAGAATAGTGTACAACTCAATCTAATTGACTTGATTTTACTGTAATGAGAACGAGTAAACTTTAACGCATTCTAATAGATTCAAAACAACCGAATCGGAAGTAAGGAACTTCAATAAATAAGAACTAGCAACAATTCCTTTATTTCGTTTGCATTGGAACGACAACAAATTACATTAAAGGCGTTCGAATCGAATCAACTGAATTCAGTCGGATAGAATGAACTGTGATTATTTAGAATAGTGTACAACTCGATCTAATTGACTTAATTTGACTGTAATGTGAACGAGTAAACTTTAACGCATTCCAATAGATTCAAAACAACCGAATCGGAGGTAAGGAACTTGAATAAATAAGAACTAGCAACAATCCCTTGATTTCGTTTACATTCGAACGACAACGGATGACGTTAAAGGCATTCAAATCGAATCAAATGCATTGAGTTGGATAGAATGAACTTTGATTATTTAGAATAGTGTACAACTCAATCTAATTGACTTGATTTTACTGTAATGAGAACGAGTAAACTTTAACGCATTCTAATAGATTCAAAACAACCGAATCGGAAGTAAGGAACTTCAATAAATAAGAACTAGCAACAATCCCTTTATTTCGTTTGCATTGGAACGACAACAAATGACCTTAAAGGCGTTCGAATCGAATCAACTGAATTCAGTCGGATAGAATGAACTGTGATTATTTAGAATAGTGTACAACTAAATCTAATTGACTTCATTTGACTGTAATGTGAACGAGTAAACTTTAACGCATTCTAATAGATTCAAAACAACCGAATCGGATGTAAGGAATTTTCAATAAACAAGAATTAACAACAATCTCTTGATTTTATATACATTCGAACGACAACAAACGACCTTAAAAGCATTGAAATCGAATCAAATGAATTAATTTGGATAGAACGAACTTAGATTATTTAGAATAGTGTACAACTCAATCTAATTGACTTGATTTGACTGTAATGAGAACGAGTAAACTTTATAGCATTCTAATAGATTCAAAACAACCGAATCGGATGTAAGGAACTTCAATAAATAAGAACTAGCAACAATCCCTTGATTTCGTTTACAATCGAACGACAACGGAGGACGTTAAAGGCATTCAAATCGAATCAAATGCATTGAGTTGAAAAGAATGAACTTTGATTATTTAGAATAGTGTACAACTCAATCTAATTGACTTGATTTTTCTGTAATGTGAACGAATAAAATTTAACGCATTCCAATAGATTCAAAACAACCGAATCGGAGGTAAGGAACTTCAATAAATAAGAACTAGCAACAATCCCTTGATTTCGTTTACATTCGAACGACAACGGATGACGTTAAAGGCATTCAAATCGAATCAAATGAATTCAGTCGGATAGAATGAACTGTGATTATTTAGGATAGTGTACACCTCAATCTAATTGACTTAATTTGTCTGTAATGTGAACGAGTAAACATTAACGCATTCCAATAGATTCAAAACAACCGAATCGGACGTAAGGAACTTCAATAAATAAGAACTTGCAACAATCTCTTGATTTCGTTTACATTCGAACGACAACGGATGACGTTAAAGGCATTCAAATCGAATCAAATGAATTGAGTTAGATAGAATGAACTTTGATTATTTAGAATAGTGTACACCTCAATCTAATTGACTTAATTTTACTGAAATGAGAACGAGTAAACTTTAACGCATTCTAATAGATTCAAAACAACCAAATCGAACGTATGGAACTTTCAATAAATAAGAATTAACAACAATCCCTTGATTTTATTTACATTCGAATGATAACGAACGACCTTAAAAGCATTGAAATTGAATCAAATGAATTCAGTCGGATAGAATGAACTTTGATTATTTAGAATAGTGTACAACTCAATCTAATTGACTTCATTTGACTGTAATGAGAACGAGTAAACTTTAACGCATTCTAATAGATTCAAAACAACCAAATCGAACGTAAGGAACTTCAATAAACAAGAATTAACAACAATCCCTTGATTTTATTTACATTCGAATGACAACGAACGACCTTAAAAGCATTGAAATTGAATCAAATGAATTCAGTCGGATAGAACGAACTTTGATTATTTAGAATAGTGTACAACTCAATCTAATTGACTTGATTTGACTGTAATGAGAATGAGTAAACTTTAACGCATTCTAATAGATTCAAAACAACCGAATCGGAAGTAAGGAACTTCAATAAATAAGAACTAGCAACAATCCCTTTATTTCGTTTGCATTGGAACGACAACAAATGACCTTAAAGGCGTTCGAATCGAATCAACTGAATTCAGTCGGATAGAATGAACTTTGATTATTTAGAATAGTGTACAACTCAATCTAATTGACTTAATTTGACTGTAATGTGAACGAATAAACTTTAACGCATTCTAATAGATTCAAAACAACCGAATCGGACGTAAGGAACTGCAATAAATAAGAACTAACAACAATCTCTTGATTTCGTTTGCATACGAACGACAACGGATGACGGTAAAGGCATTCAAATTGAATCAAATGAATTGAGTCGGATAGAATGAACTTTGATTATTTAGAATAGTGTACAACTCAATCTAATTGACTTGATTTGACTGTAATGAGAACGAGTAAACTTTAACGCATTCTAATAGATTCAAAACAACCGAATCGGAAGTAAGGAACTTCAATAAATAAGAACTAGCAACAATCCCATTATTTCGTTTGCATTGGAACGACAACAAATGACCTTAAAGGCGTTCGAATCGAATCAACTGAATTCAGTCGGATAGAATGAACTTTGATTATTTAGAATAGTGTACAACTCAATCTAATTGACTTAATTTGACTGTAATGTGAACGAATAAACTTTAACGCAATCCAATAGATTCAAAACAACCGAATCGGACGTAAGGAACTGCAATAAATAAGAACTAACAACAATCTCTTGATTTCGTTTGCATACGAACGACAACGGATGATGGTAAAGGCATTCAAATTGAATCAAATGAATTGAGTCGGATAGAATGAACTTTGATTATTTAGAATAGTGTACAACTCAATCTAATTGACTTGATTTGACTGTAATGAGAACGAGTAAACTTTAACGCATTCTAATAGATTCAAAACAACCAAATCGAACGTAAGGAACTTTCAATAAATAAGAACTAACAACAATCCCTTGATTTTATTTACATTCGAATGATAACGAACGACCTTAAAAGCATTGAAATTGAATCAAATGAATTGAGTCGGATAGAATGAACTTTGATTATTTAGAATAGTGTACAACTCAATCTAATTGACTTGATTTGACTGTAATGAGAACGAGTAAACTTTAACGCATTCTAATAGATTCAAAACAACCGAATCGGAAGTAAGGAACTTCAATAAATAAGAACTAGCAACAATCTCTTGATTTCGTTTGCATACGAACGACAACGGATGATGGTAAAGGCATTCAAATTGAATCAAATGAATTGAGTCGGATAGAATGAACTTTGATTATTTAGAATAGTGTACAACTCAATCTAATTGACTTGATTTGACTGTAATGAGAACGAGTAAACTTTAACGCATTCTAATAGATTCAAAACAACCAAATCGAACGTAAGGAACTTTCAATAAATAAGAACTCACAACAATACCTTGATTTTATTTACATTCGAATGATAACGAACGACCTTAAAAGCATTGAAATTGAATCAAATGAATTTAGTCCGATAGAATGAACTTTGATTATTTAGAATAGTGTACAACTCAATCTAATTGACTTGATTTGACTGTAATGAGAACGAGTAAACTTTAACGCATTCCAATAGATTCAAAATAACCGAATCGGAGGTAAGGAACTTCAATAAATAAGAACTAGCAACAATCGCTTGATTTCGTTTACATTCGAACGACAACGGATGAGGTTAAAGGCATTCAAATCGAATCAACTGAATTCAGTCGGATAAAATGAACTGTGATTATCTAGAATAGTGTACAACTCGATCTAATTGACTTAATTTGACTGTAATGTGAACGAATAAACTTTAACGCAATCCAATAGATTCAAAACAACCGAATCGGACGTAAGGAACTGCAATAAATAAGAACTAACAACAATCTCTTGATTTCGTTTGCATACGAACGACAACGGATGATGGTAAAGGCATTCAAATTGAATCAAATGAATTGAGTCGGATAGAATGAACTTTGATTATTTAGAATAGTGTACAACTCAATCTAATTGACTTGATTTGACTGTAATGAGAACGAGTAAACTTTAACGCATTCTAATATATTCAAAACAACCAAATCGAACGTAAGGAACTTTCAATAAATAAGAACTAACAACAATCCCTTGATTTCGTTTGCATACGAACGACAACGGATGACGGTAAAGGCATTCAAATTGAATCAAATGAATTGAGTCGGATAGAATGAACTTTGATTATTTAGAATAGTGTACAACTCAATCTAATTGACTTGATTTGACTGTAATGAGAACGAGTAAACTTTAACGCATTCTAATAGATTCAAAACAACCGAATCGGAAGTAAGGAACTTCAATAAATAAGAACTAGCAACAATCCCTTTATTTCGTTTGCATTGGAACGACAACAAATTACCTTAAAGGCGTTCGAATCGAATCAACTGAATTCAGTCGGATAGAATGAACTGTGATTATTTAGAATAGTGTACAACTCGATCTAATTGACTTAATTTGACTGTAATGTGAACGAGTAAACTTTAACGCATTGTAATAGATTCAAAACAACCGAATCGGAGGTAAGGAACTTGAATAAATAAGAACTAGCAACAATCCCTTAATTTCGTTTACATTCGAACGACAACGGAGGACGTTAAAGGCATTCAAATCGAATCACATGCATTGAGTTGGATAGAACGAACTTTGATTATTTAGAATAGTGTACAACTCAATCTAATTGACTTAATTTGACTGTAATGAAAACGAGTAAACTTTAACGCATTCTAATAGATTCAAAACAACCAAATCGAACGTAAGGAACTTTCAATAAATAAGAACTAACAACAATCCCTTGATTTTATTTACATTCGAATGATAACGAACGACCTTAAAAGCATTGAAATTGAATCAAATGAATTGAGTCGGATAGAATGAACTTTGATTATTTAGAATAGTGTACAACTCAATCTAATTGACTTGATTTGACTGTAATGAGAACGAGTAAACTTTAACGCATTCTAATAGATTCAAAACAACCGAATCGGAAGTAAGGAACTTCAATAAATAAGAACTAGCAACAATCTCTTGATTTCGTTTGCATACGAACGACAACGGATGATGGTAAAGGCATTCAAATTGAATCAAATGAATTGAGTCGGATAGAATGAACTTTGATTATTTAGAATAGTGTACAACTCAATCTAATTGACTTGATTTGACTGTAATGAGAACGAGTAAACTTTAACGCATTCTAATAGATTCAAAACAACCAAATCGAACGTAAGGAACTTTCAATAAATAAGAACTAACAACAATACCTTGATTTTATTTACATTCGAATGATAACGAACGACCTTAAAAGCATTGAAATTGAATCAAATGAATTGAGTCGGATAGAATGAACTTTGATTATTTAGAATAGTGTACAACTCAATCTAATTGACTTGATTTGACTGTAATGAGAACGAGTAAACTTTAACGCATTCTAATAGATTCAAAACAACCGAATCGGAAGTAAGGAACTTCAATAAATAAGAACTAGCAACAATCCCTTTATTTCGTTTGCATTGGAACGACAACAAATGACCTTAAAGGCGTTCGAATCGAATCAACAGAATTCAGTCGGATAAAATGAACTGTGATTATTTAGAATAGTGTACAACTCGATCTAATTGACTTAATTTGACTGTAATGTGAACGAATAAACTTTAACGCAATCCAATAGATTCAAAACAACCGAATCGGACGTAAGGAACTGCAATAAATAAGAACTAACAACAATCTCTTGATTTCGTTTGCATACGAACGACAACGGATGATGGTAAAGGCATTCAAATTGAATCAAATGAATTGAGTCGGATAGAATGAACTTTGATTATTTAGAATAGTGTACAACTCAATCTAATTGACTTGATTTGACTGTAATGAGAACGAGTAAACTTTAACGCATTCTAATAGATTCAAAACAACCAAATCGAACGTAAGGAACTTTCAATAAATAAGAACTAACAACAATCCCTTGATTTTATTTACATTCGAATGATAACGAACGACCTTAAAAGCATTGAAATTGAATCAAATGAATTGAGTCGGATAGAATGAACTTTGATTATTTAGAATAGTGTACAACTCAATCTAATTGACTTGATTTGACTGTAATGAGAACGAGTAAACTTTAACGCATTCTAATAGATTCAAAACAACCGAATCGGAAGTAAGGAACTTCAATAAATAAGAACTAGCAACAATCCCTTGATTTCGTTTGCATACGAACGACAACGGATGATGGTAAAGGCATTCAAATGGAATCAAATGAATTGAGTCGGATAGAATGAACTTTGATTATTTAGAATAGTGTACAACTCAATCTAATTGACTTGATTTGACTGTAATGAGAACGAGTAAACTTTAACGCATTCTAATAGATTCAAAACAACCAAATCGAACGTAAGAAACTTTCAATAAATAAGAACTAACAACAATCCCTTGATTTTATTTACATTCGAATGATAACGAACGACCTTAAAAGCATTGAAATTGAATCAAATGAATTGAGTCGGATAGAATGAACTTTGATTATTTAGAATAGTGTACAACTCAATCTAATTGACTTGATTTGACTGTAATGAGAACGAGTAAACTTTAACGCATTCTAATATATTCAAAACAACCAAATCGAACGTAAGGAACTTTCAATAAATAAGAACTAACAACAATCCCTTGATTTCGTTTGCATACGAACGACAACGGATGACGGTAAAGGCATTCAAATTGAATCAAATGAATTGAGTCGGATAGAATGAACTTTGATTATTTAGAATAGTGTACAACTCAATCTAATTGACTTGATTTGACTGTAATGAGAACGAGTAAACTTTAACGCATTCTAATAGATTCAAAACAACCGAATCGGAAGTAAGGAACTTCAATAAATAAGAACTAGAAACAATCCCTTTATTTCGTTTGCATTGGAACGACAACAAATTACCTTAAAGGCGTTCGAATCGAATCAACTGAATTCAGTCGGATAGAATGAACTGTGATTATTTAGAATAGTGTACAACTCGATCTAATTGACTTAATTTGACTGTAATGTGAACGAGTAAACTTTAACGCATTTTAATAGATTCAAAACAACCAAATCGGAGGTAAGGAACTTGAATAAATAAGAACTAGCAACAATCCCTTGATTTCGTTTACATTCGAACGACAACGGAGGACGATAAAGGCATTGAAATTGAATCAAATGAATTCAGTCGGATAGAATGAACTTTGATTATTTAGAATAGTGTACAACTCAATCTAATTGACTTAATTTGACTGTAATGAAAACGAGTAAACTTTAACGCATTCTAATAGATTCAAAACAACCGAATCGGAAGTAAGGAACTTCAATAAATAAGAACTAGCAACAATCCCTTTATTTCGTTTGCATTGGAACGACAACAAATGACCTTAAAGGCGTTCGAATCGAATCAACTAAATTCAGTCGGATAGAATGAACTTTGATTATTTAGAATAGTGTACAACTCAATCTAATTGACTTCATTTGACTGTAATGTGAACGAATAAACTTTAACGCATTCCAATAAATTCAAAACAACCGAATCGGACGTAAGGAACTGCAATAAATAAGAACTAACAACAATATCTTGATTTCGTTTGCATACGAACGACAACGGATGACGGTAAAGGCATTCGAATCGAATCAAATGAATTGAGTCGGATAGAATGAACTTTAATTATTTAGAATAGTGTACAACTCAATCTAATTGACTTGATTTGACTGTAATGAGAACGAGTAAACTTTAACGCATTCTAATAGATTCAAAACAACCGAATCGGAAGTAAGGAACTTCAATAAATAAGAACTAGCAACAATCCCTTTATTTCGTTTGCATTGGAACAACAAAGGATGACGTTAAAGGCATTCAAATCGAATCAACTGAATTCAGTCGGATAGAATGATCTGTGATTATTTAGGATAGTGTACAACTCAATCTAATTGACTTAATTTGTCTATAATGTGAACGAGTAAACTTTAACGCATTCCAATAGATTCAAAACGACCGAATCGGACGTAAGGAACTTCAATAAATAAGAACTAGCAACAATCCCTTGATTTCGTTTACATTCGAACGACAACGGATGACGTTAAAGGCATTCGAATCGAATCAACTGAATTCAGTCGGATAGAAGGAACTTTGATTATTTAGAATAGTGTACAACTCAATCTAATTGACTTGATTTTACTGTAATGTGAACGAATAAACTTTAACGCATTCTAATAGATTCAAAACAACCGAATCGGAGGTAAGAAACTTGAATAAACAAGAACTAGCAACAATCCCTTGATTTCGTTTACATTCGAACGACAACGGAGGACGTTAAAGGCATTCAAATCGAATCAAATGCATTGAGTTGGATAGAATGAACTTTGATTATTTAGAATAGTGTGCAACTCAATCTAATTGACTTGATTTTACGGTAATGTGAACGAATAAACTTTAACGCATTCCAATAGATTCAAAACAACCGAATCGGAGGTAAGGAACTTCAATAAATAAGAACTAGCAACAATCCCTTGATTTCGTTTACATTCGAACGACAAAGGATGACGTTAAAGGCATTCAAATCGAATCAAATGAATTCAGTCGGATAGAATGAACTGTGATTATTTAGGATAGTGTACAACTCAATCTAATTGACTTAATTTGTCTGTAATGTGAACGAGTAAACTTTAACGCATTCCAATAGATTCAAAACGACCGAATCGGACGTAAGGAACTTCAATAAATAAGAACTAGCAACAATCCCTTGATTTCGTTTACATTCGAACGACAACGGATGACGATAAAGGCATTCGAATCGAATCAACTGAATTCAGTCGGATAGAATGAACTTTGATTATTTAGAATAGTGTACAACTCAATCTAATTGACTTGATTTGACTGTAATGAGAACGAGTAAACTTTAACGCATTCTAATAGATTGAAAACAACCGAATCGGAAGTAAGGAACTTCAATAAATAAGAACTAGCAACAATCCCTTTATTTCGTTTGCATTGGAATGACAACAAATGACCTTAAAGGCGTTCGAATCGAATCAACTGAATTCAGTCGGATAGAACGAACTGTGATTATTTAGAATAGTGTACAACTCGATCTAATTGACTTAATTTGACTGTAATGTGAACGAGTAAACTTTAACGGATTCCAATAGATTCAAAACAACCGAATCGGAGGTAAGGAACTTCAATAAATAAGAACTAGCAACAATCCCTTGATTTCGTTTACATTCGAACGACAACGGATGACGTTAAAGGCATTCAAATCGAATCAAATGAATTGAGTTGGATAGAATGAACTTTGATTATTTAGAATAGTGTACAACTCAATCTAATTGACTTGATTTTACTGTAATGTGAACGAATAAACTTTAACGCATTCCAATAGATTCAAAACAACCGAATCGGAGGTAAGGAACTTCAATACATAAGAACTAGCAACAATCCCTTGATTTCGTTTACATTCGAACGACAAAGGATGACGTTAAAGGCATTCAAATCGAATCAAATGAATTGAGTTGGATAGAATGAACTTTGATTATTTAGAATAGTGTACAACTTAATCTAATTGACTTGATTTTACTGTAATGTGAACGAATAAACTTTAACGCATTCCAATAGATTCAAAACAACCGAATCGGAGGTAAGGAACTTCAATAAATAAGAACTAGCAACAATCCCTTGATTTCGTTTACATTCGAACGACAAGGGATGACGTTAAAGGCATTCAAATCGAATCAAATGAATTCAGTCGGATAGAATGAACTGTGATTATTTAGGATAGTGTACAACTCAATCTAATTGACTTAATTTGTCTGTAATGTGAACGAGTAAACTTTAACGCATTCCAATAGATTCAAAACGACCGAATCGGACGTAAGGAACTTCAATAAATAAGAACTAGCAACAATCCCTTGATTTCGTTTACATTCGAACGACAACGGATGACGTTAAAGGCATTCGAATCGAATCAACTGAGTTCAGTCGGATAGAATGAACTTTGATTATTTAGAATAGTGTACAACTCAATCTAATTGACTTGATTTGACTGTAATGAGAACGAGTAAACTTTAACGCATTCTAATAGATTGAAAACAAGCGAATCGGAAGTAAGGAACTTCAATAAATAAGAACTAGCAACAATCCCTTTATTTCGTTTGCATTGGAACGACAACAAATGACCTTAAAGGCGTTCGAATCGAATCAACTGAATTCAGTCGGATAGAATGAACTTTGATTATTTAGAATAGTGTACAACTCAATCTAATTGACTTAATTTGACTGTAATGTGATCGAATAAACTTTAACGCATTCCAATAGATTCAAAACAACCGAATCGGACTTAAGGAACTGCAATAAATAAGAACTAGCAACAATCCCTTGATTTCGTTTACATTCGAACGACAACGGATGACGTTAAAGGCATTCAAATCGAATCAAATGAATTGAGTTGGATAGAATGAACTTTGATTATTTAGAATAGTGTACAACTCAATCTAATTGACTTAATTTTACTGTAATGTGAACGAGTAAACTTTAACGCATTCTAATAGATTCAAAACAACCGAATCGGAGGTAAGGAACTTGAATAAACAAGAACTAGCAACAATCCCTTGATTTCGTTTACATTCGATCGACAACGGAGGACGTTAAAGGCATTCAAATCGAATCAAATGCATTGAGTTGGATAGAATGAACTTTGATTATTTAGAATAGTGTACAACTCAATCTAATTGACTTGATTTTACTGTAATGTGAACGAATAAACTTTAACGCATTCCAATAGATTCAAAACAACCGAATCGGAGGTAAGGAACTTCAATAAATAAGAACTAGCAACAATCCCTTGATTTCGTTTACATTCGAACGACAACGGATGACGTTAAAGGCATTCAAATCGAATCAAATGAATTGAGTTGGATAGGATGAACTTTGATTATTTAGTATAGTGTACAACTCAATCTAATTGACTTGATTTGACTGTAATGAGAACGAGTAAACTTTAACGCATTCTAATAGATTCAAAACAACCGAATCGGAAGTAAGGAACTTCAATAAATAAGAACTAGCAACAATCCCTTTATTTCGTTTGCATTGGAACGACAACAAATTACCTTAAAGGCGTTCGAATCGAATCAACTGAATTCAGTCAGATAGAACGAACTGTGATTATTTAGAATAGTGTACAACTCGATCTAATTGACTTAATTTGACTGTAATGTGAACGAGTAAACTTTAACGGATTCCAATAGATTCAAAACAACCGAATCGGAGGTAAGGAACTTCAATAGATAAGAACTAGCAACAATCCCTTGATTTCGTTTACATTCGAACGACAACGGATGACGTTAAAGGCATTCAAATCGAATCAAATGAATTGAGTTGGATAGAATGAACTTTGATTATTTAGAATAGTGTACAACTCAATCTAATTGACTTAATTTTACAGTATGTGAACGAGTAAACTTTAACGCATTCTAATAGATTCAAAACAACCGAATCGGAGGTAAGGAACTTCAATAAATAAGAACTAGCAACAATCCCTTAATTTCGTTTACATTCGAACGACAACGGAGGACGTTAAAGGCATTCAAATCGAATAAAATGCATTGAGTTGGATAGAATGAACTTTGATTATTTAGAATAGTGTACAACTCAATCTAATTGACTTGATTTTACTGTAATGTGAACGAATAAACTTTAACACATTCCAATAGATTCAAAACAACCGAATCGGAGGTAAGGAACTTCAATAAGTAAGAACTAGCAACAATCCCTTGATTTCGTTTACATTCGAACGACAACGGAGGACGTTAAAGGCATTCAAATCGAATCAAATGAATTGAGTTGGATAGAATGAACTTTGATTATTTAGAATAGTGTACAACTCAATCTAATTGACTTGATTTTACTGTAATGTGAACGAATAAACTTTAACACATTCCAATAGATTCAAAACAACCGAATCGGAGGTAAGGAACTTCAATAAGTAAGAACTAGCAACAATCCCTTGATTTCGTTTACATTCGAACGACAACGGATGACGTTAAAGGCATTCAAATCGAATCAAATGAATTGAGTTGGATAGAATGAACTTTGATTATTTAGAATAGTGTACAACTCAATCTAATTGACTTGATTTTACTGTAATGTGAACGAATAAACTTTAACGCATTCCAATAGATTCAAAACAACCGAATCGGAGGTAAGGAACTTCAATAAATAAGAACTAGCAACAATCGCTTGATTTCGTTTACATTCGAACGACAACGGATGACGTTAAAGGCATTCAAATCGAATCAAATGAATTGAGTTGGATAGAATGAACTTTGATTATTTAGAATAGTGTACAACTCAATCTAATTGACTTGATTTTACTGTAATGTGAACGAATAAACTTTAACGTATTCCAATAGATTCAAAACAACCGAATCGGAGGTAAGGTACTTCAATACATAAGAACTAGCAACAATCCCTTGATTTCGTTTACATTCGAACGACAAAGGATGACGTTAAAGGCATTCAAATCGAATCAAATGAATTGAGTTGGATAGAATGATATTTTGATTATTTAGACTAGTGTACAACTCAATCTAATTGACTTGATTTTACTGTAATGTGAACGAATAAACTTTAACGCATTCCAATAGATTCAAAACAACCGAATCGGAGGTAAGGAACTTCAATAAATAAGAACTAGCAACAATCTCTTGATTTCGTTTACATTCGAACGACAAAGGATGACGTTAAAGGCATTCAAATCGAATCAAATGAATTCAGTCGGATAGAATGAACTGTGATTATTTAGGATAGTGTACAACTCAATCTAATTGACTTAATTTGTCTGTAATGTGAACGAGTAAACTTTAACGCATTCCAATAGATTCAAAACGACCGAATCGGAGGTAAGGAACTTCAATAAATAAGAACTAGCAACAATCCCTTGATTTCGTTTACATTCGAACGACAACGGATGACGTTAAAGGCATTCAAATCGAATCAAATGAATTGAGTTGGATAGAATGAACTTTGATTATTTAGAATAGTGTACAACTTAATCTAATTGACTTGATTTGACTGTAATGAGAACGAGTAAACTTTAACGCATTCTAATAGATTCAAAACAACCGAATCGGAAGTAAGGAACTTCAATAAATAAGAACTAGCAACAATCCCTTTATTTCGTTTGCATTGGAACGACAACAAATTACCTTAAAGGCGTTCGAATCGAATCAACTGAATTCAGTCAGATAGAACGAACTGTGATTATTTAGAATAGTGTACAACTCGATCTAATTGACTTAATTTGACTGTAATGTGAACGAGTAAACTTTAACGGATTCCAATAGATTCAAAACAACCGAATCGGAGGTAAGGAACTTCAATAAATAAGAACTAGCAACAATCCCTTGATTTCGTTTACATTCGAACGACAACGGATGACGTTAAAGGCATTCAAATCGAATCAAATGAATTGAGTTGGATAGAATGAACTTTGATTATTTAGAATAGTGTACAACTCAATCTAATTGACTTAATTTTACAGTATGTGAACGAGTAAACTTTAACGCATTCTAATAGATTCAAAACAACCGAATCGGAGGTAAGGAACTTAAATAAATAAGAACTAGCAACAATCCCTTAATTTCGTTTACATTCGAACGACAACGGAGGACGTTAAAGGCATTCAAATCGAATCAAATGCATTGAGTTGGATAGAATGAACTTTGATTATTTAGAATAGTGTACAACTCAATCTAATTGACTTGATTTTACTGTAATGTGAACGAATAAACTTTAACACATTCCAATAGATTCAAAACAACCGAATCGGAGGTAAGGAACTTCAATAAGTAAGAACTAGCAACAATCCCTTGATTTTGTTTACATTCGAACGACAACGGATGACGTTAAAGGCATTCAAATCGAATCAAATGAATTGAGTTGGATAGAATGAACTTTGATTATTTAGAATAGTGTACAACTCAATCTAATTGACTTGATTTTACTGTAATGTGAACGAATAAACTTTAACGCATTCCAATAGATTCAAAACAACCGAATCGGAAGTAAGGAACTTCAATAAATAAGAACTAGCAACAATCCCTTTATTTCGTTTGCATTGGAACAACAAAGGATGACGTTAAAGGCATTCAAATCGAATCAACTGAATTCAGTCGGATAGAATGATCTGTGATTATTTAGGATAGTGTACAACTCAATCTAATTGACTTGATTTTACTGTAATGTGAACGAATAAACTTTAACGTATTCCAATAGATTCAAAACAACCGAATCGGAGGTAAGGTACTTCAATACATAAGAACTAGCAACAATCCCTTGATTTCGTTTACATTCGAACGACAAAGGATGACGTTAAAGGCATTCAAATCGAATCAAATGAATTGAGTTGGATAGAATGAACTTTGATTATTTAGAATAGTGTACAACTCAATCTAATTGACTTGATTTTACTGTAATGTGAACGAATAAACTTTAACGCATTCCAATAGATTCAAAACAACCGAATCGGAGGTAAGGAACTTCAATAAATAAGAACTAGCAACAATCTCTTGATTTCGTTTACATTCGAACGACAAAGGATGACGTTAAAGGCATTCAAATCGAATCAAATGAATTCAGTCGGATAGAATGAACTGTGATTATTTAGGATAGTGTACAACTCAATCTAATTGACTTAATTTGTCTGTAATGTGAACGAGTAAACTTTAACGCATTCCAATAGATTCAAAACGACCGAATCGGACGTAAGGAACTTCAATAAATAAGAACTAGCAACAATCCCTTGATTTCGTTTACATTCGAACGACAAAGGATGACGTTAAAGGCATTCAAATCGAATCAAATGAATTCAGTCGGATAGAATGAACTGTGATTATTTAGGATAGTGTACAACTCAATCTAATTGACTTAATTTGTCTGTAATGTGAACGAGTAAACTTTAACGCATTCCAATAGATTCAAAACAACCGAATCGGACGTAAGGAACTTCAATAAATAAGAACTAGCAACAATCCCTTGATTTCGTTTACATTCGAACGACAACGGATGACGTTAAAGGCATTCAAATCGAATCAAATGAATTGAGTCGGATAGAATGAACTTTGATTATTTAGAAAAGTGTACAACTCAATCTAATTGACTTAATTTTACTGTAATGTGAACGAGTAAACTTTAACGCATTCTAATAGATTCAAAACAACCGAATCGGAGGTAAGGAACTTGAATTAACAAGAACTAGCAACAATCCCTTGATTTCGTTTACATTCGATCGACAACGGAGGACGTTAAAGGCATTCAAATCGAATCAAATGCATTGAGTTGGATAGAACGAACTTTGATTATTTAGAATAGTGTACAACTCGATCTAATTGACTTGATTTTACTGTAATGTGAACGAATAAACTTTAACGCATTCCAATAGATTCAAAACAACCGAATCGGAGGTAAGGAACTTCAATAAATAAGAACTAGCAACAATCCCTTGATTTCGTTTACATTCGAACGACAACGGATGACGTTAAAGGCATTCAAATCGAATCAAATGAATTGAGTTGGATAGAATGAACTTTGATTATATAGAATAGTGTACAACTCAATCTAATTGACTTGATTTGACTGTAATGAGAACGAGTAAACTTTAACGCATTCTAATAGATTCAAAACAACCGAATCGGAAGTAAGGAACTTCAATAAATAAGAACTAGCAACAATCCCTTTATTTCGTTTGCATTGGAACGACAACAAATTACCTTAAAGGCGTTCGAATCGAATCAACTGAATTCAGTCAGATAGAACGAACTGTGATTATTTAGAATAGTGTACAACTCGATCTAATTGACTTAATTTGACTGTAATGTGAACGAGTAAACTTTAACGGATTCCAATAGATTCAAAACAACCGAATCGGAGGTAAGGAACTTCAATAAATAAGAACTAGCAACAATCCCTTGATTTCGTTTACATTCGAACGACAACGGATGACGTTAAAGGCATTCAAATCGAATCAAATGAATTGAGTTGGATAGAATGAACTTTGATTATTTAGAATAGTGTACAACTCAATCTAATTGACTTAATTTTACAGTATGTGAACGAGTAAACTTTAACGCATTCTAATAGATTCAAAACAACCGAATCGGAGGTAAGGAACTTCAATAAGTAAGAACTAGCAACAATCCCTTGATTTCGTTTACATTCGAACGACAACGGAGGACGTTAAAGGCATTCAAATCGAATCAAATGAATTGAGTTGGATAGAATGAACTTTGATTATTTAGAATAGTGTACAACTCAATCTAATTGACTTGATTTTACTGTAATGTGAACGAATAAACTTTAACACATTCCAATAGATTCAAAACAACCGAATCGGAGGTAAGGAACTTCAATAAGTAAGAACTAGCAACAATCTCTTGATTTCGTTTACATTCGAACGACAACGGATGACGTTAAAGGCATTCAAATCGAATCAAATGAATTGAGTTGGATAGAATGAACTTTGATTATTTAGAATAGTGTACAACTCAATCTAATTGACTTGATTTTACTGTAATGTGAACGAATAAACTTTAACGCATTCCAATAGATTCAAAACAACCGAATCGGAGGTAAGGAACTTCAATAAATAAGAACTAGCAACAATCGCTTGATTTCGTTTACATTCGAACGACAACGGATGACGTTAAAGGCATTCAAATCGAATCAAATGAATTGAGTTGGATAGAATGAACTTTGATTATTTAGAATAGTGTACAACTCAATCTAATTGACTTGATTTTACTGTAATGTGAACGAATAAACTTTAACGTATTCCAATAGATTCAAAACAACCGAATCGGAGGTAAGGTACTTCAATACATAAGAACTAGCAACAATCCCTTGATTTCGTTTACATTCGAACGACAAAGGATGACGTTAAAGGCATTCAAATCGAATCAAATGAATTGAGTTGGATAGAATGAACTTTGATTATTTAGAATAGTGTACAACTCAATCTAATTGACTTGATTTTACTGTAATGTGAACGAATAAACTTTAACGCATTCCAATAGATTCAAAACAACCGAATCGGAGGTAAGGAACTTCAATAAATAAGAACTAGCAACAATCTCTTGATTTCGTTTACATTCGAACGACAAAGGATGACGTTAAAGGCATTCAAATCGAATCAAATGAATTCAGTCGGATAGAATGAACTGTGATTATTTAGGATAGTGTACAACTCAATCTAATTGACTTAATTTGTCTGTAATGTGAACGAGTAAACTTTAACGCATTCCAATAGATTCAAAACGACCGAATCGGACGTAAGGAACTTCAATAAATAAGAACTAGCAACAATCCCTTGATTTCGTTTACATTCGAACGACAAAGGATGACGTTAAAGGCATTCAAATCGAATCAAATGAATTCAGTCGGATAGAATGAACTGTGATTATTTAGGATAGTGTACAACTCAATCTAATTGACTTAATTTGTCTGTAATGTGAACGAGTAAACTTTAACGCATTCCAATAGATTCAAAACAACCGAATCGGACGTAAGGAACTTCAATAAATAAGAACTAGCAACAATCCCTTGATTTCGTTTACATTCGAACGACAACGGATGACGTTAAAGGCATTCAAATCGAATCAAATGAATTGAGTCGGATAGAATGAACTTTGATTATTTAGAAAAGTGTACAACTCAATCTAATTGACTTAATTTTACTGTAATGTGAACGAGTAAACTTTAACGCATTCTAATAGATTCAAAACAACCGAATCGGAGGTAAGGAACTTGAATTAACAAGAACTAGCAACAATCCCTTGATTTCGTTTACATTCGATCGACAACGGAGGACGTTAAAGGCATTCAAATCGAATCAAATGCATTGAGTTGGATAGAACGAACTTTGATTATTTAGAATAGTGTACAACTCAATCTAATTGACTTGATTTTACTGTAATGTGAACGAATAAACTTTAACGCATTCCAATAGATTCAAAACAACCGAATCGGAGGTAAGGAACTTCAATAAATAAGAACTAGCAACAATCCCTTGATTTCGTTTACATTCGAACGACAACGGATGACGTTAAAGGCATTCAAATCGAATCAAATGAATTGAGTTGGATAGAATGAACTTTGATTATTTAGAATAGTGTACAACTCAATCTAATTGACTTGATTTGACTGTAATGAGAACGAGTAAACTTTAACGCATTCTAATAGATTCAAAACAACCGAATCGGAAGTAAGGAACTTCAATAAATAAGAACTAGCAACAATCCCTTTATTTCGTTTGCATTGGAACGAAAACAAATTACCTTAAAGGCGTTCGAATCGAATCAACTGAATTCAGTCAGATAGAACGAACTGTGATTATTTAGAATAGTGTACAACTCGATCTAATTGACTTAATTTGACTGTAATGTGAACGAGTAAACTTTAACGGATTCCAATAGATTCAAAACAACCGAATCGGAGGTAAGGAACTTCAATAAATAAGAACTAGCAACAATCCCTTGATTTCGTTTACATTCGAACGACAACGGATGACGTTAAAGGCATTCAAATCGAATCAAATGAATTGAGTTGGATAGAATGAACTTTGATTATTTAGAATAGTGTACAACTCAATCTAATTGACTTGATTTGACTGTAATGAGAACGAGTAAACTTTAACGCATTCTAATAGATTCAAAACAACCGAATCGGAAGTAAGGAACTTCAATAAATAAGAACTAGCAACAATCCCTTTATTTCGTTTGCATTGGAACGACAACAAATTACCTTAAAGGCGTTCGAATCGAATCAACTGAATTCAGTCAGATAGAACGAACTGTGATTATTTAGAATAGTGTACAACTCGATCTAATTGACTTAATTTGACTGTAATGTGAACGAGTAAACTTTAACGGATTCCAATAGATTCAAAACAACCGAATCGGAGGTAAGGAACTTCAATAAATAAGAACTAGCAACAATCCCTTGATTTCGTTTACATTCGAACGACAACGGATGACGTTAAAGGCATTCAAATCGAATCAAATGAATTGAGTTGGATAGAATGAACTTTGATTATTTAGAATAGTGTACAACTCAATCTAATTGACTTAATTTTACAGTATGTGAACGAGTAAACTTTAACGCATTCTAATAGATTCAAAACAACCGAATCGGAGGTAAGGAACTTCAATAAATAAGAACTAGCAACAATCCTTTAATTTCGTTTACATTCGAACGACAACGGAGGACGTTAAAGGCATTCAAATCGAATCAAATGCATTGAGTTGGATAGAATGAACTTTGATTATTTAGAATAGTGTACAACTCAATCTAATTGACTTGATTTTACTGTAATGTGAACGAATAAACTTTAACGCATTCCAATAGATTCAAAACAACCGAATCGGAGGTAAGGAACTTCAATAAGTAAGAACTAGCAACAATCCCTTGATTTCGTTTACATTCGAACGACAACGGATGACGTTAAAGGCATTCAAATCGAATCAAATGAATTGAGTGGGATAGAATGAACTTTGATTATTTAGAATAGTGTACAACTCAATCTAATTGACTTGATTTTACTGTAATGTGAACGAATAAACTTTAACGCATTCCAATAGATTCAAAACAACCGAATCGGAGGTAAGGAACTTCAATAAATAAGAACTAGCAACAATCGCTTGATTTCGTTTACATTCGAACGACAAAGGATGACGTTAAAGGCATTCAAATCGAATCAAATGAATTGAGTTGGATAGAATGAACTTTGATTATTTAGAATAGTGTACAACTCAATCTAATTGACTTGATTTTACTGTAATGTGAACGAATAAACTTTAACGCATTCCAATAGATTCAAAACAACCGAATCGGAGGTAAGGAACTTCAATAAATAAGAACTAGCAACAATCCCTTGATTTCGTTTACATTCGAACGACAAAGGATGACGTTAAAGGCATTCAAATCGAATCAAATGAATTCAGTCGGATAGAATGAACTGTGATTATTTAGGATAGTGTACAACTCAATCTAATTGACTTAATTTGTCTGTAATGTGAACGAGTAAACTTTAACGCATTCCAATAGATTCAAAACGACCGAATCGGACGTAAGGAACTTCAATAAATAAGAACTAGCAACAATCCCTTGATTTCGTTTACATTCGAACGACAAAGGATGACGTTAAAGGCATTCAAATCGAATCAAATGAATTCAGTCGGATAGAATGAACTGTGATTATTTAGGATAGTGTACAACTCAATCTAATTGACTTAATTTGTCTGTAATGTGAACGAGTAAACTTTAACGCATTCCAATAGATTCAAAACAACCGAATCGGAGGTAAGGAACTTCAATAAATAAGAACTAGCAACAATCCCTTGATTTCGTTTACATTCGAACGACAAAGGATGACGTTAAAGGCATTCAAATCGAATCAAATGAATTCAGTCGGATAGAATGAACTGTGATTATTTAGGATAGTGTACAACTCAATCTAATTGACTTAATTTGTCTGTAATGTGAACGAGTAAACTTTAACGCATTCCAATAGATTCAAAACAACCGAATCGGAGGTAAGGAACTTCAATAAATAAGAACTAGCAACAATCCCTTGATTTCGTTTACATTCGAACGACAACGGATGACGTTAAAGGCATTCAAATCGAATCAAATGAATTCAGCCGGATAGAATGAACTGTGATTATTTAGGATAGTGTACAACTCAATCTAATTGACTTAATTTGTCTGTAATGTGAACGAGTAAACTTTAACGCATTCCAATAGATTCAAAACGACCGAATCGGACGTAAGGAACTTCAATAAATAAGAACTAGCAACAATCCCTTGATTTCGTTTACATTCGAACGACAACGGATGACGTTAAAGGCATTCGAATCGAATCAACTGAATTCAGTCGGATAGAATGAACTTTGATTATTTAGAATAGTGTACAACTGAATCTAATTGACTTGATTTGACTGTAATGAGAACGAGTAAACTTTAACGCATTCTAATAGATTCAAAACAACCGAATCGGAAGTAAGGAACTTCAATAAATAAGAACTAGCAACAATCCCTTTATTTCGTTTGCATTGGAACGACAACAAATTACCTTAAAGGCGTTCGAATCGAATCAACTGAATTCAGTCAGATAGAACGAACTGTGATTATTTAGAATAGTGTACAACTCGATCTAATTGACTTAATTTGACTGTAATGTGAACGAGTAAACTTTAACGGATTCCAATAGATTCAAAACAACCGAATCGGAGGTAAGGAACTTCAATAAATAAGAACTAGCAACAATCCCTTGATTTCGTTTACATTCGAACGACAAAGGATGACGTTAAAGGCATTCAAATCGAATCAAATGAATTCAGTCGGATAGAATGAACTGTGATTATTTAGGATAGTGTACAACTCAATCTAATTGACTTAATTTGTCTGTAATGTGAACGAGTAAACTTTAACGCATTCCAATAGATTCAAAACAACCGAATCGGAGGTAAGGAACTTCAATAAATAAGAACTAGCAACAATCCCTTGATTTCGTTTACATTCGAACGACAACGGATGACGTTAAAGGCATTCAAATCGAATCAAATGAATTCAGTCGGATAGAATGAACTGTGATTATTTAGGATAGTGTACAACTCAATCTAATTGACTTAATTTGTCTGTAATGTGAACGAGTAAACTTTAACGCATTCCAATAGATTCAAAACGACCGAATCGGACGTAAGGAACTTCAATAAATAAGAACTAGCAACAATCCCTTGATTTCGTTTACATTCGAACGACAACGGATGACGTTAAAGGCATTCGAATCGAATCAACTGAATTCAGTCGGATAGAATGAACTTTGATTATTTAGAATAGTGTACAACTGAATCTAATTGACTTGATTTGACTGTAATGAGAACGAGTAAACTTTAACGCATTCTAATAGATTGAAAACAACCGAATCGGAAGTAAGGAACTTCAATAAATAAGAACTAGCAACAATCCCTTTATTTTGTTTGCATTGGAACGACAACAAATGACCTTAAAGGCGTTCGAATCGAATCAACTGAATTCAGTCGGATAGAATGAACTTTGATTATTTAGAATAGTGTACAACTCAATCTAATTGACTTAATTTGACTGTAATGTGATCGAATAAACTTTAACGCATTCCAATAGATTCAAAACAACCGAATCGGACTTAAGGAACTGCAATAAATAAGAACTAACAACAATCTCTTGATTTCGTTTACATTCGAACGACAACGGATGACGTTAAAGGCATTCAAATCGAATCAAATGAATTGAGTTGGATAGAATGAACTTTGATTATTTAGAATAGTGTACACCTCAATCTAATTGACTTAATTTTACTGAAATGAGAACGAGTAAACTTTAACGCATTCTAATAGATTCAAAACAACCAAATCGAACGTAAGGAACTTTCAATAAATAAGAATTGACAACAATCCCTTGATTTTATTTACATGCGAATGATAACGAACGACCTTAAAAGCATTGAAATTGAATCAAATGAATTCAGTCGGATAGAATGAACTTTGATTATTTAGAATAGTGTACAACTCAATCTAATTGACTTGATTTGACTGTAATGAGAACGAGTAAACTTTAACGCATTCTAATAGATTCAAAACAACCGAATCGGAAGTAAGGAACTTCAATAAATAAGAACTAGCAACAATCCCTTTATTTCGTTTCCATTGGAACGACAACAAATGACCTTAAAGGCATTCGAATCGAATCAACTGAATTCAGTCGGATAGAATGAACTTTGATTATTTAGAATAGTATACAACTCAATCTAATTGACTTAATTTGACTGTAATGTGAACGAATAAACTTTAACGCATTCCAATAGATTCAAAACAACTGAATCGGACGTAAGGAACTGCAACAAATAAGAACTAACAACAATCTATTAATTTCGTTTGCATACGAACGACAACGGATGACGGTAAAGGCATTCAAATTGAATCAAATGAATTGAGTCGGATAGAATGAACTTTGATTATTTAGAATAGTGTACAACTCAATCTAATTGACTTGATTTGACTGTAATGAGAACGAGTAAACTTTAACGCATTCTAATAGATTCAAAACAACCGAATCGGAAGTAAGGAACTTCAATAAATAAGAACTAGCAACAATCCCTTTATTTCGTTTGCATTGGAACGACAACGGATGACGTTAAAGGCATTCAAATCGAATCAAATGAATTCAGTCGGATAGAATGAACTGTGATTATTTAGGATAGTGTACAACTCAATCTAATTGACTTAATTTGTCTGTAATGTGAATGAGTAAACTTTAACGCATTCCAATAGATTCAAAACGACCGAATCGGACGTAAGGAACTTCAATAAATAAGAACTAGCAACAATCCCTTGATTTCGTTTACATTCGAACGACAACGGATGACGTTAAAGGCATTCAAATCGAATCAAAAGAATTCAGTCGGATAGAATGAACTGTGATTATTTAGGATAGTGTACAACTCAATCTAATTGACTTAATTTGTCTGTAATGTGAACGAGTAAACTTTAACGCATTCCAATAGATTCAAAACAACCGAATCGGACGTAAGGAACTTCAATAAATAAGAACTAGCAACAATCCCTTGATTTCGTTTACATTCGAACGACAACGGATGACGTTAAAGGCATTCAAATCGAATCAAATGAATTGAGTTGGATAGAATGAACTTTGATTATTTAGAATAGTGTACACCTCAATCTAATTGACTTAATTTTACTGAAATGAGAACGAGTAAACTTTAACGCATTCTAATAGATTCAAAACAACCAAATCGAACGTAAGGAACTTTCAATAAATAAGAATTGACAACAATCCCTTGATTTTATTTACATGCGAATGATAACGAACGACCTTAAAAGCATTGAAATTGAATCAAATGAATTCAGTCGGATAGAATGAACTTTGATTATTTAGAATAGTGTACAACTCAATCTAATTGACTTGATTTGACTGTAATGAGAACGAGTAAACTTTAACGCATTCTAATAGATTCAAAACAACCGAATCGGAAGTAAGGAACTTCAATAAATAAGAACTAGCAACAATCCCTTTATTTCGTTTCCATTGGAAAGACAACAAATGACCTTAAAGGCCTTCGAATCGAATCAACTGAATTCAGTCGGATATAATGAACTTTGATTATTTAGAATAGTATACAACTCAATCTAATTGACTTAATTTGACTGTAATGTGAACGAATAAACTTTAACGCATTCCAATAGATTCAAAACAACTGAATCGGACGTAAGGAACTGCAACAAATAAGAACTAACAACAATCTATTAATTTCGTTTGCATACGAACGACAACGGATGACGGTAAAGGCATTCAAATTGAATCAAATGAATTGAGTCGGATAGAATGAACTTTGATTATTTAGAATAGTGTACAACTCAATCTAATTGACTTGATTTGACTGTAATGAGAACGAGTAAACTTTAACGCATTCTAATAGATTCAAAACAACCGAATCGGAAGTAAGGAACTTCAATAAATAAGAACTAGCAACAATCCCTTTATTTCGTTTGCATTGGAACGACAACAAATTACCTTAAAGGCGTTCGAATCGAATCAACTGAATTCAGTCGGATAGAACGAACTGTGATTATTTAGAATAGTGTACAACTCGATCTAATTGACTTAAATTGACTGTAATGTGAACGAGTAAACTTTAACGCATTCCAATAGATTCAAAACAACCGAATCGGAGGTAAGGAACTTCAATAAATAAGAACTAGCAACAATCCCTTGATTTCGTTTACATTCGAACGACAACGGATGACGTTAAAGGCATTCAAATCGAATCAAATGAATTGAGTTGGATAGAATGAACTTTGATTATTTAGAATAGTGTACAACTCAATCTAATTGACTTAATTTTACTGTAATGTGAATGAGTAAACTTTAACGCATTCTAATAGATTCAAAACAACCGAATCGGAGGTAAGGAACTTGAATAAATAAGAACAAGCAACAATCCCTTGATTTCGTTTACATTCGAACGACAACGGAGGACGTTAAAGGCATTCAAATCGAATCAAATGCATTGAGTTGGATAGAATGAACTTTGATTATTTAGAATAGTGTACAACTCAATCTAATTGACTTGATTTTACTGTAATGTGAACGAATAAACTTTAACGCATTCCATTAGATTCAAAACAACCGAATCGGACGTAAGGAACTGCAATAAATAAGAACTAACAACAATCTCTTGATTTCGTTTGCATACGAACGACAACGGATGACGGTAAAGGCATTCAAATTGAATCAAATGAATTGAGTCGGATAGAATGAACTTTGATTATTTAGAATAGTGTACAACTCAATCTAATTGACTTGATTTGACTGTAATGAGAACGAGTAAACTTTAACGCATTCTAATAGATTGAAAACAACCGAATCGGAAGTAAGGAACTTCAATAAATAAGAACTAGCAACAATCCCTTTATTTCGTTTGCATTGGAACGACAACAAATGACCTTAAAGGCGTTCGAATCGAATCAACTGAATTCAGTCGGATAGAATGAACTTTGATTATTTAGAATAGTGTACAACTCAATCTAATTGACTTAATTTGACTGTAATGTGATCGAATAAACTTTAACGCATTCCAATAGATTCAAAAGAACCGAATCGGACGTAAGGAACTTCAATAAATAAGAACTAACTACAATCCCTTTATTTCGTTTGCATTGGAACGACAACGGAGGACGTTAAAGGCATTCAAATCGAATCAAATGCATTGAGTTGGATAGAATGAACTTTGATTATTTAGAATAGTGTACAACTCAATCTAATTGAATTGATTTTACTGTAATGTGAACGAATAAACTTTAACGCATTCTAATATATTCAAAACAACCGAATCGGAGGTAAGGAACTTCAATAAATAAGAACTAGCAACAATCACTTGATTTCGTTTACATTCGAACGACAACGGATGACGTTAAAGGCATTCAAATCGAATCAAATGAATTGAGTCGGATAGAATGAACTTTGATTATTTAGAATAGTGTACAACTCAATCTAATTGACTTGATTTTACTGTAATGTGAACGAATAAACTTTAACGCATTCCAATAGATTCAAAACAACCGAATCGGAGTTAAGGAACTTCAATACATAAGAACTAGCAACAATCCCTTGATTTCGTTTACATTCGAACGACAGAGGATGACGTTAAAGGCATTCAAATCGAATCAAATGAATTGTGTTGGATAGAATGAACTTTGATTATTTAGAATAGTGTACAACTCAATCTAATTGACTTGATTTTACTGAAATGTGAACGAATAAACTTTAACGCATTCCAATAGATTCAAAACAACCGAATCGGAGGTAAGGAACTTCAATAAATAAGAATTAACAACAATCCCTTGATTTTATTTACATTCGAATGATAACGAACGACCTTAAAAGCATTGAAATTGAATCAAATGAATTCAGTCGGATAGAATGAACTTTGATTATTTAGAATAGTGTACAACTCAATCTAATTGACTTGATTTGACTGTAATGAGAACGAGTAAACTTTAACGCATTCTAATAGATTCAAAACAACTAAATCGGAAGTAAGTAACTTCAATAAATAAGAACTAGCAACAATCCCTTTATTTCATTTGCATTGAAACGACAACAAATGACCTTAAAGGCGTTCGAATCGAATCAACTAAATTCAGTCGGATAGAATGAACTTTGATTATTTAGAATAGTGTACAACTCAATCTAATTGACTTGATTTTACTGTAATGTGAACGAATAAACTTTAACGCATTCCAATAGATTCAAAACAACCGAATCGGATGTAAGGAACTTCAATAAATAAGAACTAGCAACAATCGCTTGATTTCGTTTACATTCGAACGACAACGGATGACGTTAAAGGCATTCAAATCGAATCAAATGCATTGTTTTGGATAGAATGAACTTTGATTATTTAGAATAGTGTACAACTCAATCTAATTGACTTGATTTTACTATAATGTGAACGAATAAACTTTAACGCATTCCAATAGATTCAAAACAACCGAATCGGAGGTAAGGAACTTCAATAAATAAGAACTAGCAACAATCGCTTGATTTCGTTTACATTCGAACGACAACGGATGACGTTAAAGGCATTCAAATCGAATCAAATGAATTGAGTTGGATAGAATGAACTTTGATTATTTAGAATAGTGTACAACTCAATCTAATTGACTTGATTTTACTGTAATGTGAACGAATAAACTTTAACGCATTCCAATAGATTCAAAACAACCGAATCGGAGGTAAGGAACTTCAATACATAAGAACTAGCAACAATCCCTTGATTTCGTTTACATTCGAACGACAAAGGATGACGTTAAAGGCATTCAAATCGAATCAAATGAATTGAGTTGGATAGAATGAACTTTGATTATTTAGAATAGTGTACAACTCAATCTAATTGACTTGATTTTACTGTAATGTGAACGAATAAACTTTAACGCATTCCAATAGATTCAAAACAACCGAATCGGAGGTAAGGAACTTCAATAAATAAGAACTAGCAACAATCCCATGATTTCGTTTACATTCGAACGACAAAGGATGACGTTAAAGGCATTCAAATCGAATCAAATGAATTCAGTCGGATAGAATGAACTGTGATTATTTAGGATAGTGTACAACTCAATCTAATTGACTTAATTTGTCTGTAATGTGAACGAGTAAACTTGAACGCATTCCAATAGATTCAAAACGACCGAATCGGACGTAAGGAACTTCAATAAATAAGAACTAGCAACAATCCCTTGATTTCGTTTACATTCGAACGACAACGGATGACGTTAAAGGCATTCGAATCGAATCAACTGAATTCAGTCGGATAGAATGAACTTTGATTATTTAGAATAGTGTACAACTCAATCTAATTGACTTGATTTGACTGTAATGAGAACGAGCAAACTTTAACGCATTCTAATAGATTGAAAACAACCGAATCGGAAGTAAGGAACTTCAATAAATAAGAACTAGCAACAATCCCTTTATTTTGTTAGCATTGGAACGACAACAAATGACCTTAAAGGCGTTCGAATCGAATCAACTGAATTCAGTCGGATAGAATGAACTTTGATTATTTAGAATAGTGTACAACTCAATCTAATTGACTTAATTTGACTGTAATGTGATCGAATAAACTTTAACGCATTCCAATAGATTCAAAACAACCGAATCGGACTTAAGGAACTGCAATAAATAAGAACTAACAACAATCTCTTGATTTCGTTTGCATACGAACGACAACGGATGACCGTAAAGGCATTCAAATTGAATCAAATGAATTGAGTCGGATAGAATGAACTTTGATTATTTAGAATAGTGTACAACTCAATCTAATTGACTTGATTTGACTGTAATGAGAACGAGTAAACTTTAACGCATTCTAATACATTCAAAACAACCGAATCGGAAGTAAGGAACTTCAATAAATAAGAACTAGCAACAATCCCTTTATTTCGTTTGCATTGGAACGACAACAAATTACCTTAAAGGCGTTCGAATCGAATCAACTGAATTCAGTCGGATAGAACGAACTGTGATTATTTAGAATAGTGTACAACTCGATCTAATTGACTTAATTTGACTGTAATGTGAACGAGTAAACTTTAACGGATTCCAATAGATTCAAAACAACCGAATCGGAGGTAAGGAACTTCAATAAATAAGAACTAGCAACAATCCCTTGATTTCGTTTACATTCGAACGACAACGGATGACGTTAAAGGCATTCAAATCGAATCAAATGAATTCAGTCGGATAGAATGAACTTTGATTATTTAGAATAGTGTACAACTCAATCTAATTGACTTAATTTTACAGTAATGTGAACGAGTAAACTTTAACGCATTCGAATAGATTCAAAACAACCGAATCGGAGGTAAGGAACTTCAATAAATAAGAACTAGCAACAATCCCTTGATTTCGTTTACATTCGAACGACAACGGAGGACGTTAAAGGCATTCAAATCGAATCAAATGCATTGAGTTGGATAGAATGAACTTTGATTATTTAGAATAGTGTACAACTCAATCTAATTGACTTGATTTTACTGTAATGTGAACGAATAAACTTTAACGCATTCCATTAGATTCAAAACAACCGAATCGGACGTAAGGAACTGCAATAAATAAGAACTAACAACAATCTCTTGATTTCGTTTGCATACGAACGACAACGGATGACGGTAAAGGCATTCAAATTGAATCAAATGAATTGAGTCGGATAGAATGAACTTTGATTATTTAGAATAGTGTACAACTCAATCTAATTGACTTGATTTGACTGTAATGAGAACGAGTAAACTTTAACGCATTCTAATAGATTGAAAACAACCGAATCGGAAGTAAGGAACTTCAATAAATAAGAACTAGCAACAATCCCTTTATTTCGTTTGCATTGGAACGACAACAAATGACCTTAAAGGCGTTCGAATCGAATCAACTGAATTCAGTCGGATAGAATGAACTTTGATTATTTAGAATAGTGTACAACTCAATCTAATTGACTTGATTTTACTGTAATGTGAACGAATAAACTTTAACGCATTCCAATAGATTCAAAACAACCGAATCGGAGGTAAGGAACTTCAATAAATAAGAACTAGCAACAATCCCATGATTTCGTTTACATTCGAACGACAAAGGATGACGTTAAAGGCATTCAAATCGAATCAAATGAATTCAGTCGGATAGAATGAACTGTGATTATTTAGGATAGTGTACAACTCAATCTAATTGACTTAATTTGTCTGTAATGTGAACGAGTAAACTTGAACGCATTCCAATAGATTCAAAACGACCGAATCGGACGTAAGGAACTTCAATAAATAAGAACTAGCAACAATCCCTTGATTTCGTTTACATTCGAACGACAACGGATGACGTTAAAGGCATTCGAATCGAATCAACTGAATTCAGTCGGATAGAATGAACTTTGATTATTTAGAATAGTGTACAACTCAATCTAATTGACTTGATTTGACTGTAATGAGAACGAGCAAACTTTAACGCATTCTAATAGATTGAAAACAACCGAATCGGAAGTAAGGAACTTCAATAAATAAGAACTAGCAACAATCCCTTTATTTTGTTAGCATTGGAACGACAACAAATGACCTTAAAGGCGTTCGAATCGAATCAACTGAATTCAGTCGGATAGAATGAACTTTGATTATTTAGAATAGTGTACAACTCAATCTAATTGACTTAATTTGACTGTAATGTGATCGAATAAACTTTAACGCATTCCAATAGATTCAAAACAACCGAATCGGACTTAAGGAACTGCAATAAATAAGAACTAACAACAATCTCTTGATTTCGTTTGCATACGAACGACAACGGATGACCGTAAAGGCATTCAAATTGAATCAAATGAATTGAGTCGGATAGAATGAACTTTGATTATTTAGAATAGTGTACAACTCAATCTAATTGACTTGATTTGACTGTAATGAGAACGAGTAAACTTTAACGCATTCTAATACATTCAAAACAACCGAATCGGAAGTAAGGAACTTCAATAAATAAGAACTAGCAACAATCCCTTTATTTCGTTTGCATTGGAACGACAACAAATTACCTTAAAGGCGTTCGAATCGAATCAACTGAATTCAGTCGGATAGAACGAACTGTGATTATTTAGAATAGTGTACAACTCGATCTAATTGACTTAATTTGACTGTAATGTGAACGAGTAAACTTTAACGGATTCCAATAGATTCAAAACAACCGAATCGGAGGTAAGGAACTTCAATAAATAAGAACTAGCAACAATCCCTTGATTTCGTTTACATTCGAACGACAACGGATGACGTTAAAGGCATTCAAATCGAATCAAATGAATTCAGTCGGATAGAATGAACTTTGATTATTTAGAATAGTGTACAACTCAATCTAATTGACTTAATTTTACAGTAATGTGAACGAGTAAACTTTAACGCATTCGAATAGATTCAAAACAACCGAATCGGAGATAAGGAACTTCAATAAATAAGAACTAGCAACAATCCCTTGATTTCGTTTACATTCGAACGACAACGGAGGACGTTAAAGGCATTCAAATCGAATCAAATGCATTGAGTTGGATAGAATGAACTTTGATTATTTAGAATAGTGTACAACTCAATCTAATTGACTTGATTTTACTGTAATGAGAACGAGTAAACTTTAACGCATTCTAATAGATTGAAAACAACCGAATCGGAAGTAAGGAACTTCAATAAATAAGAACTAGCAACAATCCCTTTATTTCGTTTGCATTGGAACGACAACAAATGACCTTAAAGGCGTTCGAATCGAATCAACTGAATTCAGTCGGATAGAATGAACTTTGATTATTTAGAATAGTGTACAACTCAATCTAATTGACTTAATTTGACTGTAATGTGATCGAATAAACTTTAACGCATTCCAATAGATTCAAAAGAACCGAATCGGACGTAAGGAACTTCAATAAATAAGAACTAACTACAATCCCTTTATTTCGTTTGCATTGGAACGACAACGGAGGACGTTAAAGGCATTCAAATCGAATCAAATGCATTGAGTTGGATAGAATGAACTTTGATTATTTAGAATAGTGTACAACTCAATCTAATTGAATTGATTTTACTGTAATGTGAACGAATAAACTTTAACGCATTCTAATATATTCAAAACAACCGAATCGGAGGTAAGGAACTTCAATAAATAAGAACTAGCAACAATCACTTGATTTCGTTTACATTCGAACGACAACGGATGACGTTAAAGGCATTCAAATCGAATCAAATGAATTGAGTCGGATAGAATGAACTTTGATTATTTAGAATAGTGTACAACTCAATCTAATTGACTTGATTTTACTGTAATGTGAACGAATAAACTTTAACGCATTCCAATAGATTCAAAACAACCGAATCGGAGTTAAGGAACTTCAATACATAAGAACTAGCAACAATCCCTTGATTTCGTTTACATTCGAACGACAGAGGATGACGTTAAAGGCATTCAAATCGAATCAAATGAATTGTGTTGGATAGAATGAACTTTGATTATTTAGAATAGTGTACAACTCAATCTAATTGACTTGATTTTACTGAAATGTGAACGAATAAACTTTAACGCATTCCAATAGATTCAAAACAACCGAATCGGAGGTAAGGAACTTCAATAAATAAGAATTAACAACAATCCCTTGATTTTATTTACATTCGAATGATAACGAACGACCTTAAAAGCATTGAAATTGAATCAAATGAATTCAGTCGGATAGAATGAACTTTGATTATTTAGAATAGTGTACAACTCAATCTAATTGACTTGATTTGACTGTAATGAGAACGAGTAAACTTTAACGCATTCTAATAGATTCAAAACAACTAAATCGGAAGTAAGTAACTTCAATAAATAAGAACTAGCAACAATCCCTTTATTTCATTTGCATTGAAACGACAACAAATGACCTTAAAGGCGTTCGAATCGAATCAACTAAATTCAGTCGGATAGAATGAACTTTGATTATTTAGAATAGTGTACAACTCAATCTAATTGACTTGATTTTACTGTAATGTGAACGAATAAACTTTAACGCATTCCAATAGATTCAAAACAACCGAATCGGATGTAAGGAACTTCAATAAATAAGAACTAGCAACAATCGCTTGATTTCGTTTACATTCGAACGACAACGGATGACGTTAAAGGCATTCAAATCGAATCAAATGCATTGTTTTGGATAGAATGAACTTTGATTATTTAGAATAGTGTACAACTCAATCTAATTGACTTGATTTTACTATAATGTGAACGAATAAACTTTAACGCATTCCAATAGATTCAAAACAACCGAATCGGAGGTAAGGAACTTCAATAAATAAGAACTAGCAACAATCGCTTGATTTCGTTTACATTCGAACGACAACGGATGACGTTAAAGGCATTCAAATCGAATCAAATGAATTGAGTTGGATAGAATGAACTTTGATTATTTAGAATAGTGTACAACTCAATCTAATTGACTTGATTTTACTGTAATGTGAACGAATAAACTTTAACGCATTCCAATAGATTCAAAACAACCGAATCGGAGGTAAGGAACTTCAATAAATAAGAACTAGCAACAATCCCTTGATTTCGTTTACATTCGAACGACAACGGAGGACGTTAAAGGCATTCGAATCGAATCAACTGAATTCAGTCGGATAGAATGAACTTTGATTATTTAGAATAGTGTACAACTCAATCTAATTGACTTGATTTGACTGTAATGAGAACGAGCAAACTTTAATGCATTCTAATAGATTGAAAACAACCGAATCGGAAGTAAAGAACTTCAATAAATAAGAACTAGCAACAATCCCTTTATTTTGTTTGCATTGGAACGACAACAAATGACCTTAAAAGCGTTCGAATCGAATCAACTGAATTCAGTCGGATAGAATGAACTTTGATTATTTAGAATAGTGTACAACTCAATCTAATTGACTTAATTCGACTGTAATGTGATCGAATAAACTTTAACGCATTCCAATAGATTCAAAACAACCGAATCGGACTTAAGGAACTGCAATAAATAAGAACTAACAACAATCTCTTGATTTCATTTGCATACGAACGACAACGGATGACCGTAAAGGCATTCAAATTGAATCAAATGAATTGAGTCGGATAGAATTAACTTTGATTATTTAGAATAGTGTACAACTCAATCTAATTGACTTGATTTGACTGTAATGAGAACGAGTAAACTTTAACGCATTCTAATAGATTGAAAACAACCGAATCGGAAGTAAGGAACTTCAATAAATAAGAACTAGCAACAATCCCTTTATTTCGTTTGCATTGGAACGACAACAAATGACCTTAAAGGCGTTCGAATCGAATCAACTGAATTCAGTCGGATAGAATGAACTTTGATTATTTAGAATAGTGTACAACTCAATCTAATTGACTTAATTTGACTGTAATGTGATCGAATAAACTTTAACGCATTCCAATAGATTCAAAACAACCGAATCGGACGTAAGGAACTTCAATAAATAAGAACTAACAACAATCCCTTTATTTTGTTTGCATTGGAACGACAACGGAGGACGTTAAAGGCATTCAAATCGAATCAAATGCATTGAGTTGGATAGAATGAACTTTGATTATTTAGAATAGTGTACAACTCAATCTAATTGAATTGATTTTACTGTAATGTGAACGAATAAACTTTAACGCATTCTAATATATTCAAAACAACCAAATCGGAGGTAAGGAACTTCAATAAATAAGAACTAGCAACAATCCCTTGATTTCGTTTACATTCGAACGACAACGGATGACGTTAAAGGCATTCAAATCGAATCAAATGAATTGAGTCGGATAGAATGAACTTCGATTATTTAGAATAGTGTACAACTCAATCTAATTGACTTGATTTTACTGTAATGTGAACGAATAAACTTTAACGCATTCCAATAGATTCAAAACAACCGAATCGGAGGTAAGGAACTTCAATAAATAAGAACTAGCAACAATCCCTTGATTTCGTTTACATTCGAACGACAACGGATGACGTTAAAGGCTTTCAAATCGAATCAAATGAATTGAGTCGGATAGAATGAACTTTGATTATTTAGAATAGTGTACAACTCAATCTAATTGACTTAATTTTACTGTAATGTGAACGAATAAACTTTAACGCATTCCAATAGATTCAAAACAACCGAATCGGAGGTAAGGAACTTCAATACATAAGAACTACCAACAATCCCTTGATTTCGTTTACATTCGAACGACAAAGGATGACGTTAAAGGCATTCAAATCGAATCAAATGAATTGAGTTGGATAGAATGAACTTTGATTATTTAGAATAGTGTACAACTCAATCTAATTGACTTGATTTTACTGAAATGTGAACGAATAAACTTTAACGCATTCCAATAGATTCAAAACAACCGAATCGGAGGTAAGGAACTTCAATAAATAAGAATTAACAACAATCCGTTGATTTTATTTACATTCGAATGATAACGAACGACCTTAAAAGCATTGAAATTGAATCAAATGAATTCAGTCGGATAGAATGAACTTTGATTATTTAGAATAGTGTACAACTCAATCTAATTGACTTGATTTGACTGTAATGAGAACGAGTAAACTTTAACGCTTTCTAATAGATTCAAAACAACTAAATCGGAAGTAAGTAACTTCAATAAATAAGAACTAGCAACAATCCCTTTATTTCATTTGCATTGAAACGACAACAAATGACCTTAAAGGCGTTCGAATCGAATCAACTAAATTCAGTCGGATAGAATGAACTTTGATTATTTAGAATAGTGTACAACTCAATCTAATTGACTTGATTTTACTGTAATGTGAACGAATAAACTTTAACGCATTCCAATAGATTCAAAACAACCGAATCGGACGTAAGGAACTTCAATAAATAAGAACTAGCAACAATCGCTTGATTTCGTTTACATTCGAACGACAACGGATGACGTTAAAGGCATTCAAATCGAATCAAATGCATTGAGTTGGATAGAATGAACTTTGATTATTTAGAATAGTGTACAACTCAATCTAATTGACTTGATTTTACTATAATGTGAACGAATAAACTTTAACGCATTCCAATAGATTCAAAACAACCGAATCGGAGGTAAGGAACTTCAATAAGTAAGAACTAGCAACAATCGCTTGATTTCGTTTACATTCGAACGACAACGGATGACGTTAAAGGCATTCAAATCGAATCAAATGAATTGAGTTGGATAGAATGAACTTTGATTATTTAGAATAGTGTACAACTCAATCTGATTGACTTGATTTTACTGTAATGTGAAGGAATAAACTTTAACGCATTCCAATAGATTCAAAACAACCGAATCGGAGGTAAGGAACTTCAATACATAAGAACTAGCAACAATCCCTTGATTTCGTTTACATTCGAACGACAAAGGATGACGTTAAAGGCATTCAAATCGAATCAAATGAATTGAGTTGGATAGAATGAACTTTGATTATTTAGAATAGTGTACAACTCAATCTAATTGACTTGATTTTACTGTAATGTGAACGAATAAACTTTAACGCATTCCAATAGATTCAAAACAACCGAATCGGAGGTAAGGAACTTCAATAAATAAGAACTAGCAACAATCCCATGATTTCGTTTACATTCGAACGACAAAGGATGACGTTAAAGGCATTCAAATCGAATCAAATGAATTCAGTCGGATAGAATGAACTGTGATTATTTAGGATAGTGTACAACTCAATCTAATTGACTTAATTTGTCTGTAATGTGAACGAGTAAACTTTAACGCATTCCAATAGATTCAAAACGACCGAATCGGACGTAAGGAACTTCAATAAATAAGAACTAGCAACAATCCCTTGATTTCGTTTACATTCGAACGACAACGGATGACGTTAAAGGCATTCGAATCGAATCAACTGAATTCAGTCGGATAGAATGAACTTTGATTATTTAGAATAGTGTACAACTCAATCTAATTGACTTGATTTGACTGTAATGAGAACGAGCAAACTTTAACGCATTCTAATAGATTGAAAACAACCGAATCGGAAGTAAGGAACTTCAATAAATAAGAACTAGCAACAATCCCTTTATTTTGTTTGCATTGGAACGACAACAAATGACCTTAAAGGCGTTCGAATCGAATCAACTGAATTCAGTCGGATAGAATGAACTTTGATTATTTAGAATAGTGTACAACTCAATCTAATTGACTTAATTTGACTGTAATGTGATCGAATAAACTTTAACGCATTCCAATAGATTCAAAACAACCGAATCGGACTTAAGGAACTGCAATAAATAAGAACTAACAACAATCTCTTGATTTCGTTTGCATACGAACGACAACGGATGACCGTAAAGGCATTCAAATTGAATCAAATGAATTGAGTCGGATAGAATGAACTTTGATTATTTAGAATAGTGTACAACTCAATCTAATTGACTTGATTTGACTGTAATGAGAACGAGTAAACTTTAACGCATTCTAATAGATTCAAAACAACCGAATCGGAAGTAAGGAACTTCAATAAATAAGAACTAGCAACAATCCCTTTATTTCGTTTGCATTGGAACGACAACAAATTACCTTAAAAGCGTTCGAATCGAATCAACTGAATTCAGTCGGATAGAACGAACTGTGATTATTTAGAATAGTGTACAACTCGATCTATTTGACTTAATTTGACTGTAATGTGAACGAGTAAACTTTAACGGATTCCAATAGATTCAAAACAACCGAATCGGAGGTAAGGAACTTCAATAAATAAGAACTAGCAACAATCCCTTGATTTCGTTTACATTCGAACGACAACGGATGACGTTAAAGGCATTCAAATCGAATCAAATGAAATGAGTTGGATAGAATGAACTTTGATTATTTAGAATAGTGTACAACTCAATCTAATTGACTTAATTTTACAGTAATGTGAACGAGTAAACTTTAACGCATTCTAATAGATTCAAAACAACCGAATCGGAGGTAAGGAACTTCAATAAATAAGAACTAGCAACAATCCCTTAATTTCGTTTACATTCGAACGACAACGGAGGACGTTAAAGGCATTCAAATCGAATCAAATGAATTGAGTTGGATAGAATGAACTTTGATTTTTTAGAATAGTGTACAACTCAATCTAATTGACTTGATTTTACTGTAATGTGAACGAATAAACTTTAACGCATTCCAATAGATTCAAAACAACCGAATCGGAGGTAAGGAACTTCAATAAATAAGAACTAGCAACAATCCCATGATTTCGTTTACATTCGAACGACAAAGGATGACGTTAAAGGCATTCAAATCGAATCAAATGAATTGAGTTGGATAGAATGAACTTTGATTTTTTAGAATAGTGTACAACTCAATCTAATTGACTTGATTTTACTGTAATGTGAACGAATAAACTTTAACGCATTCCAATAGATTCAAAACAACCGAATCGGAGGTAAGGAACTTCAATAAATAAGAACTAGCAACAATCCCATGATTTCGTTTACATTCGAACGACAAAGGATGACGTTAAAGGCATTCAAATCGAATCAAATGAATTCAGTCGGATAGAATGAACTGTGATTATTTAGGATAGTGTACAACTCAATCTAATTGACTTAATTTGTCTGTAATGTGAACGAGTAAACTTTAACGCATTCCTATAGATTCAAAACGACCGAATCGGACGTAAGGAACTTCAATAAATAAGAACTAGCAACAATCCCTTGATTTCGTTTACATTCGAACGACAACGGATGACGTTAAAGGCATTCGAATCGAATCAACTGAATTCAGTCGGATAGAATGAACTTTGATTATTTAGAATAGTGTACAACTCAATCTAATTGACTTAATTCGACTGTAATGTGATCGAATAAACTTTAACGCATTCCAATAGATTCAAAACAACCGAATCGGACTTAAGGAACTGCAATAAATAAGAACTAACAACAATCTCTTGATTTCGTTTGCATACGAACGACAACGGATGACCGTAAAGGCATTCAAATTGAATCAAATGAATTGAGTCGGATAGAATGAACTTTGATTATTTAGAATAGTGTACAACTCAATCTAATTGACTTGATTTGACTGTAATGAGAACGAGTAAACTTTAACGCATTCTAATAGATTCAAAACAACCGAATCGGAAGTAAGGAACTTCAATAAATAAGAACTAGCAACAATCCCTTTATTTCGTTTGCATTGGAACGACAACAAATTACCTTAAAAGCGTTCGAATCGAATCAACTGAATTCAGTCGGATAGAACGAACTGTGATTATTTAGAATAGTGTACAACTCGATCTAATTGACTTAATTTGACTGTAATGTGAACGAGTAAACTTTAACGGATTCCAATAGATTCAAAACAACCGAATCGGAGGTAAGGAACTTCAATAAATAAGAACTAGCAACAATCCCTTGATTTCGTTTACATTCGAACGACAACGGATGACGTTAAAGGCATTCAAATCGAATCAAATGAAATGAGTTGGATAGAATGAACTTTGATTATTTAGAATAGTGTACAACTCAATCTAATTGACTTAATTTTACAGTAATGTGAACGAGTAAACTTTAACGCATTCTAATAGATTCAAAACAACCGAATCGGAGGTAAGGAACTTCAATAAATAAGAACTTGCAACAATCCCTTAATTTCGTTTACATTCGAACGACAACGGAGGACGTTAAAGGCATTCAAATCGAATCAAATGAATTGAGTTGGATAGAAAGAACTTTGATTTTTTAGAATAGTGTACAACTCAATCTAATTGACTTGATTTTACTGTAATGTGAACGAATAAACTTTAACGCATTCCAATAGATTCAAAACAACCGAATCGGAGGTAAGGAACTTCAATAAATAAGAACTAGCAACAATCCCATGATTTCGTTTACATTCGAACGACAAAGGATGACGTTAAAGGCATTCAAATCGAATCAAATGAATTGAGTTGGATAGAATGAACTTTGATTTTTTAGAATAGTGTACAACTCAATCTAATTGACTTGATTTTACTGTAATGTGAACGAATAAACTTTAACGCATTCCAATAGATTCAAAACAACCGAATCGGAGGTAAGGAACTTCAATAAATAAGAACTAGCAACAATCCCATGATTTCGTTTACATTCGAACGACAAAGGATGACGTTAAAGGCATTCAAATCGAATCAAATGAATTCAGTCGGATAGAATGAACTGTGATTATTTAGGATAGTGTACAACTCAATCTAATTGACTTAATTTGTCTGTAATGTGAACGAGTAAACTTTAACGCATTCCTATAGATTCAAAACGACCGAATCGGACGTAAGGAACTTCAATAAATAAGAACTAGCAACAATCCCTTGATTTCGTTTACATTCGAACGACAACGGATGACGTTAAAGGCATTCGAATCGAATCAACTGAATTCAGTCGGATAGAATGAACTTTGATTATTTAGAATAGTGTACAACTCAATCTAATTGACTTAATTCGACTGTAATGTGATCGAATAAACTTTAACGCATTCCAATAGATTCAAAACAACCGAATCGGACTTAAGGAACTGCAATAAATAAGAACTAACAACAATCTCTTGATTTCGTTTGCATACGAACGACAACGGATGACCGTAAAGGCATTCAAATTGAATCAAATGAATTGAGTCGGATAGAATGAACTTTGATTATTTAGAATAGTGTACAACTCAATCTAATTGACTTGATTTGACTGTAATGAGAACGAGTAAACTTTAACGCATTCTAATAGATTCAAAACAACCGAATCGGAAGTAAGGAACTTCAATAAATAAGAACTAGCAACAATCCCTTTATTTCGTTTGCATTGGAACGACAACAAATTACCTTAAAGGCGTTCGAATCGAATCAACTGAATTCAGTCGGATAGAACGAACTGTGATTATTTAGAATAGTGTACAACTCGATCTAATTGACTTAATTTGACTGTAATGTGAACGAGTAAACTTTAACGGATTCTAATAGATTCAAAACAACCGAATCGGAGGTAAGGAACTTCAATAAATAAGAACTAGCAACAATCCCTTGATTTCGTTTACATTCGAACGACAACGGATGACGTTAAAGGCATTCAAATCGAATCAAATGAATTGAGTTGGATAGAATGAACTTTGATTATTTAGAATAGTGTACAACTCAATCTAATTGACTTAATTTTACAGTAATGTGAACGAGTAAACTTTAACGCATTCTAATAGATTCAAAACAACCGAATCGGAGGTAAGGAACTTCAATAAGTAAGAACTAGCAACAATCCCTTAATTTCGTTTACATTCGAACGACAACGGAGGACGTTAAAGGCATTCAAATCGAATCAAATGAATTGAGTTGGATAGAATGAACTTTGATTTTTTAGAATAGTGTACAACTCATTCTAATTGACTTGATTTTACTGTAATGTGAACGAATAAACTTTAACGCATTCCAATAGATTCAAAACAACCGAATCGGAGGTAAGGAACTTCAATAAATAAGAACTAGCAACAATCCCATGATTTCGTTTACATTCGAACGACAAAGGATGACGTTAAAGGCATTCAAATCGAATCAAATGAATTCAGTCGGATAGAATGAACTGTGATTATTTAGGATAGTGTACAACTCAATCTAATTGACTTAATTTGTCTGTAATGTGAACGAGTAAACTTTAACGCATTCCAATAGATTCAAAACGACCGAATCGGACGTAAGGAACTTCAATAAATAAGAACTAGCAACAATCCCTTGATTTCGTTTACATTCGAACGACAACGGATGACGTTAAAGACATTCGAATCGAATCAACTGAATTCAGTCGGATAGAATGAACTTTGATTATTTAGAATAGTGTACAACTCAATCTAATTGACTTGATTTGACTGTAATGAGAACGAGCAAACTTTAACGCATTCTAATAGATTGAAAACAACCGAATCGGAAGTAAGGAACTTCAATAAATAAGAACTAGCAACAATCCCTTTATTTTGTTTGCATTGGAACGACAACAAATGACCTTAAAGGCGTTCGAATCGAATCAACTGAATTCAGTAGGATAGAATGAACTTTGATTATTTAGAATAGTGTACAACTCAATCTAATTGACTTAATTCGACTGTAATGTGAACGAATAAACTTTAACGCATTCCAATAGATTCAAAACAACCGAATCGGAGGTAAGGAACTTCAATAAATAAGAACTAGCAACAATTCCTTAATTTCGTTTACATTCGAACGACAACGGATGACGTTAAAGGCATTCAAATCGAATCAAATGAATTCAGTCGGATAGAATGAACTGTGATTATTTAGGATAGTGTACAACTCAATCTAATTGACTTAATTTGTCTGTAATGTGAACGAGTAAACTTTAACGCATTCCAATAGATTCGAAACGACCGAATCGGACGTAAGGAACTTCAATAAATAAGAACTAGCAACAATCCCTTGATTTCGTTTACATTCGAACGACAACGGATGACGTTAAAGGCATTCGAATCGAATCAACTGAATTCAGTCGGATAGAATGAACTTTGATTATTTAGAATAGTGTACAACTCAATCTAATTGACTTGATTTGACTGTAATGAGAACGAGCAAACTTTAACGCATTCTAATAGATTGAAAACAACCGAATCGGAAGTAAGGAACTTCAATAAATAAGAACTAGCAACAATCCCTTGATTTCGTTTACATTCGAACGACAACGGATGACGTTAAAGGCATTCAAATCGAATCAAATGAATTGAGTTGGATAGAATGAACTTTGATTATTTAGAATAGTGTACAACTCAATCTAATTGACTTAATTTTACAGTAATGTGAACGAGTAAACTTTAACGCATTCTAATAGATTCAAAACAACCGAATCGGAGGTAAGGAACTTCAATAAATAAGAACTAGCAACAATCCCTTAATTTCGTTTACATTCGAACGACAACGGAGGACGTTAAAGGCATTCAAATCGAATCAAATGCATTGAGTTGGATAGAATGAACTTTGATTATTTAGAATAGTGTACAACTCAATCTAATTGACTTGATTTTACTGTAATGTGAACGAATAAACTTTAACGCATTCCAATAGATTCAAAACAACCGAATCGGAGGTAAGGAACTTCAATAAGTAAGAACTAGCAACAATCCCTTGATTTCGTTTACATTCGAACGACAACAGATGACGTTAAAGGCATTCAAATCGAATCAAAAGAATTCAGTCAGATAGAATGAACTGCGATTATTTAGGATAGTGTACAACTCAATCTAATTGACTTAATTTGTCTGTAATGTGAACGAGTAAACTTTAACGCATTCCAATAGATTCAAAACAACCGAATCGGACGTAAGGAACTTCAATAAATAAGAACTAGCAACAATCCCTTGATTTCGTTTACATTCGAACGACAACGGATGACGTTAAAGGCATTCAAATCGAATCAAATGAATTGAGTTGGATAGAATGAACTTTGATTATTTAGAATAGTGTACACCTCAATCTAATTGACTTAATTTTACTGAAATGAGAACGAGTAAACTTTAACGCATTCTAATAGATTCAAAACAACCAAATCGAACGTAAGGAACTTTCAATAAATAAGAATTAACAACAATCCCTTGATTTTATTTACATGCGAATGATAACGAACGACCTTAAAAGCATTGAAATTGAATCAAATGAATTGAGTCGGATAGAATGAACTTTGATTATTTAGAATAGTGTACAACTCAATCTAATTGACTTGATTTGACTGTAATGAGAACGAGTAAACTTTAACGCATTCTAATAGATTCAAAACAACCGAATCGGAAGTAAGGAACTTCAATAAATAAGAACTAGCAACAATCCCTTTATTTCGTTTCCATTGGAACGACAACAAATGACCTTAAAGGCGTTCGAATCGAATCAACTGAATTCAGTCGGATAGAATGAACTTTGATTATTTAGAATAGTATACAACTCAATCTAATTGACTTAATTTGACTGTAATGTGAACGAATAAACTTTAACGCATTCCAATAGATTCAAAACAACTGAATCGGACGTAAGGAACTGCAACAAATAAGAACTAACAACAATCTCTTAATTTCGTTTGCATACGAACGACAACGGATGACGGTATAGGCATTCAAATTGAATCAAATGAATTGAGTCGGATAGAATGAACTATGATTATTTAGAATAGTGTACAACTCAATCTAATTGACTTGATTTGACTGTAATGAGAACGAGTAAACTTTAACGCATTCTAATACATTCAAAACAACCGAATCGGAAGTAAGGAACTTCAATAAATAAGAACTAGCAACAATCCCTTTATTTCGTTTGCATTGGAACGACAACAAATTACCTTAAAGGCGTTCGAATCGAATCAACTGAATTCAGTCGGATAGAACGAACTGTGATTATTTAGAATAGTGTACAACTCGATCTAATTGACTTAATTTGACTGTAATGTGAACGAGTAAACTTTAACGGATTCCAATAGATTCAAAACAACCGAATCGGAGGTAAGGAACTTCAATAAATAAGAACTAGCAACAATCCCTTGATTTCGTTTACATTCGAACGACAACGGATGACGTTAAAGGCATTCAAATCGAATCAAATGAATTGAGTTGGATAGAATGAACTTTGATTATTTAGAATAGTGTACAACTCAATCTAATTGACTTAATTTTACAGTAATGTGGACGAGTAAACTTTAACGCATTCTAATAGATTCAAAACAACCGAATCGGAGGTAAGGAACTTCAATAAATAAGAACTAGCAACAATCCCTTAATTTCGTTTACATTCGAACGACAACGGAGGACGTTAAAGGCATTCAAATCGAATCAAATGCATTGAGTTGGATAGAATGAACTTTGATTATTTAGAATAGTGTACAACTCAATCTAATTGACTTGATTTTACTGTAATGTGAACGAATAAACTTTAACGCATTCCAATAGATTCAAAACAACCGAATCGGAGGTAAGGAACTTCAATAAGTAAGAACTAGCAACAATCCCTTGATTTCGTTTACATTCGAACGACAACGGATGACGTTAAAGGCATTCAAATCGAATCAAAAGAATTCAGTCGGATAGAATGAACTGTGATTATTTAGGATAGTGTACAACTCAATCTAATTGACTTAATTTGTCTGTAATGTGAACGAGTAAACTTTAACGCATTCCAATAGATTCAAAACAACCGAATCGGACGTAAGGAACTTCAATAAATAAAAACTAGCAACAATCCCTTGATTTCGTTTACATTCGAACGACAACGGATGACGTTAAAGGCATTCAAATCGAATCAAATGAATTGAGTTGGATAGAATGAACTTTGATTATTTAGAATAGTGTACAACTCAATCTAATTGACTTGATTTTACTGTAATGTGAACGAATAAACTTTAACGCATTCCAATAGATTCAAAACAACCGAATCGGAGGTAAGGAACTTCAATAAATAAGAACTAGCAACAATCGCTTGATTTCGTTTACATTCGAACGACAACGGATGACGTTAAAGGCATTCAAATCGAATCAAATGAATTGAGTTGGATAGAATGAACTTTGATTATTTAGAATAGTGTACAACTCAATCTAATTGACTTGATTTTACTGTAATGTGAACGAATAAACTTTAACGCATTCCAATAGATTCAAAACAACCGAATCGGAGGTAAGGAACTTCAATACATAAGAACTAGCAACAATCCCTTGATTTCATTTACATTCGAACAACAACGGAGGACGTTAAAGGCATTCAAATCGAATCAAATGCACTGAGTTGGAAAGAATGAACTTTGATTATTTAGAATAGTGTACAACTCAATCTAATTGACTTGATTTTACTGTAATGTGAACGAATAAACTTTAACGCATTCCAATAGATTCAAAACAACCGAATCGGAGGTAAGGAACTTCAATAAATAAGAACTAGCAACAATTCCTTAATTTCGTTTACATTCGAACGACAACGGATGACGTTAAAGGCATTCAAATCGAATCAAATGAATTCAGTCGGATAGAATGAACTGTGATTATTTAGGATAGTGTACAACTCAATCTAATTGACTTAATTTGTCTGTAATGTGAACGAGTAAACTTTAACGCATTCCAATAGATTCGAAACGACCGAATCGGACGTAAGGAACTTCAATAAATAAGAACTAGCAACAATCCCTTGATTTCGTTTACATTCGAACGACAACGGATGACGTTAAAGGCATTCGAATCGAATCAACTGAATTCAGTCGGATAGAATGAACTTTGATTATTTAGAATAGTGTACAACTCAATCTAATTGACTTGATTTGACTGTAATGAGAACGAGCAAACTTTAACGCATTCTAATAGATTGAAAACAACCGAATCGGAAGTAAGGAACTTCAATAAATAAGAACTAGCAACAATCCCTTTATTTTGTTTGCATTGGAACGACAACAAATGACCTTAAAGGCGTTCGAATCGAATCAACTGAATTCAGTCGGATAGAATGAACTTTGATTATTTAGAATAGTGTACAACTCAATCTAATTGACTTAATTCGACTGTAATGTGATCGAATAAACTTTAACGCATTCCAATAGATTCAAAACAACCGAATCGGACTTAAGGAACTGCAATAAATAAGAACTAATAACAATCTCTTGATTTCGTTTGCATACGAACGACAACGGATGACCGTAAAGGCATTCAAATTGAATCAAATGAATTGAGTCGGATAGAATGAACTTTGATTATTTAGAATAGTGTACAACTCAATCTAATTGACTTGATTTGACTGTAATGAGAACGAGTAAACTTTAACGCATTCTAATAGATTCAAAACAACCGAATCGGAAGTAAGGAACTTCAATAAATAAGAACTAGCAACAATCCCTTTATTTCGTTTACATTGGAACGACAAAAAATTACCTTAAAGGAGTTCGAATCGAATCAACTGAATTCAGTCGGATAGAACGAACTGTGATTATTTAGAATAGTGTACAACTCGATCTAATTGACTTAATTTGACTGTAATGTGAACGAGTAAACTTTAACGGATTCCAATAGATTCAAAACAACCGAATCGGAGGTAAGGAACTTCAATAAATAAGAACTAGCAACAATCCCTTGATTTCGTTTACATTCGAACGACAACGGATGACGTTAAAGGCATTCAAATCGAATCAAATGAATTGAGTTGGATAGAATGAACTTTGATTATTTAGAATAGTGTACAACTCAATCTAATTGACTTAATTTTACAGTAATGTGGACGAGTAAACTTTAACGCATTCTAATAGATTCAAAACAACCGAATCGGAGGTAAGGAACTTCAATAAATAAGAACTAGCAACAATCCCTTAATTTCGTTTACATTCGAACGACAACGGAGGACGTTAAAGGCATTCAAATCGAATCAAATGCATTGAGTTGGATAGAATGAACTTTGATTATTTAGAATAGTGTACAACTCAATCTAATTGACTTGATTTTACTGTAATGTGAACGAATAAACTTTAACGCATTCCAATAGATTCAAAACAACCGAATCGGAGGTAAGGAACTTCAATAAGTAAGAACTAGCAACAATCCCTTGATTTCGTTTACATTCGAACGACAACGGATGACGTTAAAGGCATTCAAATCGAATCAAAAGAATTCAGTCAGATAGAATGAACTGCGATTATTTAGGATAGTGTACAACTCAATCTAATTGACTTAATTTGTCTGTAATGTGAACGAGTAAACTTTAACGCATTCCAATAGATTCAAAACAACCGAATCGGACGTAAGGAACTTCAATAAATAAGAACTAGCAACAATCCCTTGATTTCGTTTACATTCGAACGACAACGGATGACGTTAAAGGCATTCAAATCGAATCAAATGAATTGAGTTGGATAGAATGAACTTTGATTATTTAGAATAGTGTACACCTCAATCTAATTGACTTAATTTTACTGAAATGAGAACGAGTAAACTTTAACGCATTCTAATAGATTCAAAACAACCAAATCGAACGTAAGGAACTTTCAATAAATAAGAATTAACAACAATCCCTTGATTTTATTTACATGCGAATGATAACGAACGACCTTAAAAGCATTGAAATTGAATCAAATGAATTGAGTCGGATAGAATGAACTTTGATTATTTAGAATAGTGTACAACTCAATCTAATTGACTTGATTTGACTGTAATGAGAACGAGTAAACTTTAACGCATTCTAATAGATTCAAAACAACCGAATCGGAAGTAAGGAACTTCAATAAATAAGAACTAGCAACAATCCCTTTATTTCGTTTCCATTGGAACGACAACAAATGACCTTAAAGGCGTTCGAATCGAATCAACTGAATTCAGTCGGATAGAATGAACTTTGATTATTTAGAATAGTATACAACTCAATCTAATTGACTTAATTTGACTGTAATGTGAACGAATAAACTTTAACGCATTCCAATAGATTCAAAACAACTGAATCGAACGTAAGGAACTGCAACAAATAAGAACTAACAACAATCTCTTAATTTCGTTTGCATACGAACGACAACGGATGACGGTATAGGCATTCAAATTGAATCAAATGAATTGAGTCGGATAGAATGAACTTTGATTATTTAGAATAGTGTACAACTCAATCTAATTGACTTGATTTGACTGTAATGAGAACGAGTAAACTTTAACGCATTCTAATACATTCAAAACAACCGAATCGGAAGTAAGGAACTTCAATAAATAAGAACTAGCAACAATCCCTTTATTTCATTTGCATTGGAACGACAACAAATTACCTTAAAGGCGTTCGAATCGAATCAACTGAATTCAGTCGGATAGAACGAACTGTGATTATTTAGAATAGTGTACAACTCGATCTAATTGACTTAATTTGACTGTAATGTGAACGAGTAAACTTTAACGGATTCCAATAGATTCAAAACAACCGAATCGGAGGTAAGGAACTTCAATAAATAAGAACTAGCAACAATCCCTTGATTTCGTTTACATTCGAACGACAACGGATGACGTTAAAGGCATTCAAATCGAATCAAATGAATTGAGTTGGATAGAATGAACTTTGATTATTTAGAATAGTGTACAACTCAATCTAATTGACTTAATTTTACAGTAATGTGGACGAGTAAACTTTAACGCATTCTAATAGATTCAAAACAACCGAATCGGAGGTAAGGAACTTCAATAAATAAGAACTAGCAACAATCCCTTAATTTCGTTTACATTCGAACGACAACGGAGGACGTTAAAGGCATTCAAATCGAATCAAATGCATTGAGTTGGATAGAATGAACTTTGATTATTTAGAATAGTGTACAACTCAATCTAATTGACTTGATTTTACTGTAATGTGAACGAATAAACTTTAACGCATTCCAATAGATTCAAAACAACCGAATCGGAGGTAAGGAACTTCAATAAGTAAGAACTAGCAACAATCCCTTGATTTCGTTTACATTCGAACGACAACGGATGACGTTAAAGGCATTCAAATCGAATCAAAAGAATTCAGTCGGATAGAATGAACTGTGATTATTTAGGATAGTGTACAACTCAATCTAATTGACTTAATTTGTCTGTAATGTGAACGAGTAAACTTTAACGCATTCCAATAGATTCAAAACAACCGAATCGGACGTAAGGAACTTCAATAAATAAAAACTAGCAACAATCCCTTGATTTCGTTTACATTCGAACGACAACGGATGACGTTAAAGGCATTCAAATCGAATCAAATGAATTGAGTTGGATAGAATGAACTTTGATTATTTAGAATAGTGTACAACTCAATCTAATTGACTTGATTTTACTGTAATGTGAACGAATAAACTTTAACGCATTCCAATAGATTCAAAACAACCGAATCGGAGGTAAGGAACTTCAATAAATAAGAACTAGCAACAATCGCTTGATTTCGTTTACATTCGAACGACAACGGATGACGTTAAAGGCATTCAAATCGAATCAAATGAATTGAGTTGGATAGAATGAACTTTGATTATTTAGAATAGTGTACAACTCAATCTAATTGACTTGATTTTACTGTAATGTGAACGAATAAACTTTAACGCATTCCAATAGATTCAAAACAACCGAATCGGAGGTAAGGAACTTCAATACATAAGAACTAGCAACAATCCCTTGATTTCATTTACATTCGAACAACAACGGAGGACGTTAAAGGCATTCAAATCGAATCAAATGCACTGAGTTGGAAAGAATGAACTTTGATTATTTAGAATAGTGTACAACTCAATCTAATTGACTTGATTTTACTGTAATGTGAACGAATAAACTTTAACGCATTCCAATAGATTCAAAACAACCGAATCGGAGGTAAGGAACTTCAATAAATAAGAACTAGCAACAATCCCTTTATTTCGTTTACATTCGAACGACAACGGATGACGTTAAAGGTATTCAAATCGAATCAAATGAATTCAGTCGGATAGAATGAACTGTGATTATTTAGGATAGTGTACAACTCAATCTAATTGACTTAATTTGTCTGTAATGTGAACGAGTAAACTTTAACGCATTCCAATAGATTCGAAACGACCGAATCGGACGTAAGGAACTTCAATAAATAAGAACTAGCAACAATCCCTTGATTTCGTTTACATTCGAACGACAACGGATGACGTTAAAGGCATTCGAATCGAATCAACTGAATTCAGTCGGATAGAATGAACTTTGATTATTTAGAATAGTGTACAACTCAATCTAATTGACTTGATTTGACTGTAATGAGAACGAGCAAACTTTAACGCATTCTAATAGATTGAAAACAACCGAATCGGAAGTAAGGAACTTCAATAAATAAGAACTAGCAACAATCCCTTTATTTTGTTTGCATTGGAACGACAACAAATGACCTTAAAGGCGTTCGAATCGAATCAACTGAATTCAGTCGGATAGAATGAACTTTGATTATTTAGAATAGTGTACAACTCAATCTAATTGACTTAATTCGACTGTAATGTGATCGAATAAACTTTAACGCATTCCAATAGATTCAAAACAACCGAATCGGACTTAAGGAACTGCAATAAATAAGAACTAATAACAATCTCTTGATTTCGTTTGCATACGAACGACAACGGATGACCGTAAAGGCATTCAAATTGAATCAAATGAATTGAGTCGGATAGAATGAACTTTGATTATTTAGAATAGTGTACAACTCAATCTAATTGACTTGATTTGACTGTAATGAGAACGAGTAAACTTTAACGCATTCTAATAGATTCAAAACAACCGAATCGGAAGTAAGGAACTTCAATAAATAAGAACTAGCAACAATCCCTTTATTTCGTTTACATTGGAACGACAAAAAATTACCTTAAAGGCGTTCGAATCGAATCAACTGAATTCAGTCGGATAGAACGAACTGTGATTATTTAGAATAGTGTACAACTCGATCTAATTGACTTAATTTGACTGTAATGTGAACGAGTAAACTTTAACGGATTCCAATAGATTCAAAACAACCGAATCGGAGGTAAGGAACTTCAATAAATAAGAACTAGCAACAATCCCTTGATTTCGTTTACATTCGAACGACAACGGATGACGTTAAAGGCATTCAAATCGAATCAAATGAATTGAGTTGGATAGAATGAACTTTGATTATTTAGAATAGTGTACAACTCAATCTAATTGACTTAATTTTACAGTAATGTGGACGAGTAAACTTTAACGCATTCTAATAGATTCAAAACAACCGAATCGGAGGTAAGGAACTTCAATAAATAAGAACTAGCAACAATCCCTTAATTTCGTTTACATTCGAACGACAACGGAGGACGTTAAAGGCATTCAAATCGAATCAAATGCATTGAGTTGGATAGAATGAACTTTGATTATTTAGAATAGTGTACAACTCAATCTAATTGACTTGATTTTACTGTAATGTGAACGAATAAACTTTAACGCATTCCAATAGATTCAAAACAACCGAATCGGAGGTAAGGAACTTCAATAAGTAAGAACTAGCAACAATCCCTTGATTTCGTTTACATTCGAACGACAACGGATGACGTTAAAGGCATTCAAATCGAATCAGAAGAATTCAGTCGGATAGAATGAACTGTGATTATTTAGGATAGTGTACAACTCAATCTAATTGACTTAATTTTATCTGTAATGTGAACGAGTAAACTTTAACGTATTCCAATAGATTCAAAACAACCGAATCGGACGTAAGGAACTTCAATAAATAAAAACTAGCAACAATCCCTTGATTTCGTTTACATTCGAACGACAACGGATGACGTTAAAGGCATTCAAATCGAATCAAATGAATTGAGTTGGATAGAATGAACTTTGATTATTTAGAATAGTGTACACCTCAATCTAATTGACTTAATTTTACTGAAATGAGAACGAGTAAACTTTAACGCATTCTAATAGATTCAAAACAACCAAATCGAACGTAAGGAACTTTCAATAAATAAGAATTAACAACAATCCCTTGATTTTATTTACATGCGAATGATAACGAACGACCTTAAAAGCATTGAAATTGAATCAAATGAATTGAGTCGGATAGAATGAACTTTGATTATTTAGAATAGTGTACAACTCAATCTAATTGACTTGATTTGACTGTAATGAGAACGAGTAAACTTTAACGCATTCTAATAGATTCAAAACAACCGAATCGGAAGTAAGGAACTTCAATAAATAAGAACTAGCAACAATCCCTTTATTTCGTTTCCATTGGAACGACAACAAATGACCTTAAAGGCGTTCGAATCGAATCAACTGAATTCAGTCGGATAGAATGAACTTTGATTATTTAGAATAGTATACAACTCAATCTAATTGACTTAATTTGACTGTAATGTGAACGAATAAACTTTAACGCATTCCAATAGATTCAAAACAACTGAATCGGACGTAAGGAACTGCAACAAATAAGAACTAACAACAATCTCTTAATTTCGTTTGCATACGAACGACAACGGATGACGGTATAGGCATTCAAATTGAATCAAATGAATTGAGTCGGATAGAATGAACTTTGATTATTTAGAATAGTGTACAACTCAATCTAATTGACTTGATTTGACTGTAATGGGAACGAGTAAACTTTAACGCATTCTAATACATTCAAAACAACCGAATCGGAAGTAAGGAACTTCAATAAATAAGAACTAGCAACAATCCCTTTATTTCGTTTGCATTGGAACGACAACAAATTACCTTAAAGGCGTTCGAATCGAATCAACTGAATTCAGTCGGATAGAACGAACTGTGATTATTTAGAATAGTGTACAACTCGATCTAATTGACTTAATTTGACTGTAATGTGAACGAGTAAACTTTAACGGATTCCAATAGATTCAAAACAACCGAATCGGAGGTAAGGAACTTCAATAAATAAGAACTAGCAACAATCCCTTGATTTCGTTTACATTCGAACGACAACGGATGACGTTAAAGGCATTCAAATCGAATGAAATGAATTGAGTTGGATAGAATGAACTTTGATTATTTAGAATAGTGTACAACTCAATCTAATTGACTTAATTTTACAGTAATGTGGACGAGTAAACTTTAACGCATTCTAATAGATTCAAAACAACCGAATCGGAGGTAAGGAACTTCAATAAATAAGAACTAGCAACAATCCCTTAATTTCGTTTACATTCGAACGACAACGGAGGACGTTAAAGGCATTCAAATCGAATCAAATGCATTGAGTTGGATAGAATGAACTTTGATTATTTAGAATAGTGTACAACTCAATCTAATTGACTTGATTTTACTGTAATGTGAACGAATAAACTTTAACACATTCCAATAGATTCAAAACAACCGAATCGGAGGTAAGGAACTTCAATAAGTAAGAACTAGCAACAATCCCTTGATTTCGTTTACATTCGAACGACAACGGATGACGTTAAAGGCATTCAAATTGAATCAAAAGAATTCAGTCGGATAGAATGAACTGTGATTATTTAGGATAGTGTACAACTCAATCTAATTGACTTAATTTGTCTGTAATGTGAACGAGTAAACTTTAACGCATTCCAATAGATTCAAAACAACCGAATCGGACGTAAGGAACTTCAATAAATAAAAACTATCAACAATCCCTTGATTTCGTTTACATTCGAACGACAACGGATGACGTTAAAGGCATTCAAATCGAATCAAATGAATTGAGTTGGATAGAATGAACTTTGATTATTTAGAATAGTGTACAACTCAATCTAATTGACTTGATTTTACTGTAATGTGAACGAATAAACTTTAACGCATTCCAATAGATTCAAAACAACCGAATCGGAGGTAAGGAACTTCAATAAATAAGAACTAGCAACAATCGCTTGATTTCGTTTACATTCGAACGACAACGGATGACGTTAAAGGCATTCAAATCGAATCAAATGAATTGAGTTGGATAGAATGAACTTTGATTATTTAGAATAGTGTACAACTCAATCTAATTGACTTGATTTTACTGTAATGTGAACGAATAAACTTTAACGCATTCCAATAGATTCAAAACAACCGAATCGGAGGTAAGGAACTTCAATACATAAGAACTAGCAACAATCCCTTGATTTCATTTACATTCGAACAACAACGGAGGACGTTAAAGGCATTCAAATCGAATCAAATGCACTGAGTTGGAAAGAATGAACTTTGATTATTTAGAATAGTGTACAACTCAATCTAATTGACTTGATTTTACTGTAATGTGAACGAATAAACTTTAACGCATTCCAATAGATTCAAAACAACCGAATCGGAGGTAAGGAACTTCAATAAATAAGAACTAGCAACAATCCCTTTATTTCGTTTACATTCGAACGACAACGGATGACGTTAAAGGCATTCAAATCGAATCAAATGAATTCAGTCGGATAGAATGAACTGTGATTATTTAGGATAGTGTACAACTCAATCTAATTGACTTAATTTGTCTGTAATGTGAACGAGTAAACTTTAACGCATTCCAATAGATTCGAAACGACCGAATCGGACGTAAGGAACTTCAATAAATAAGAACTAGCAACAATCCCTTGATTTCGTTTACATTCGAACGACAACGGATGACGTTAAAGGCATTCGAATCGAATCAAATGCACTGAGTTGGAAAGAATGAACTTTGATTATTTAGAATAGTGTACAACTCAATCTAATTGACTTGATTTTACTGTAATGTGAACGAATAAACTTTAACGCATTCCAATAGATTCAAAACAACCGAATCGGAGGTAAGGAACTTCAATAAATAAGAACTAGCAACAATCCCTTTATTTCGTTTACATTCGAACGACAACGGATGACGTTAAAGGCATTCAAATCGAATCAAATGAATTCAGTCGGATAGAATGAACTGTGATTATTTAGGATAGTGTACAACTCAATCTAATTGACTTAATTTGTCTGTAATGTGAACGAGTAAACTTTAACGCATTCCAATAGATTCGAAACGACCGAATCGGACGTAAGGAACTTCAATAAATAAGAACTAGCAACAATCCCTTGATTTCGTTTACATTCGAACGACAACGGATGACGTTAAAGGCATTCGAATCGAATCAACTGAATTCAGTCGGATAGAATGAACTTTGATTATTTAGAATAGTGTACAACTCAATCTAATTGACTTGATTTGACTGTAATGAGAACGAGCAAACTTTAACGCATTCTAATAGATTGAAAACAACCGAATCGGAAGTAAGGAACTTCAATAAATAAGAACTAGCAACAATCCCTTTATTTTGTTTGCATTGGAACGACAACAAATGACCTTAAAGGCGTTCGAATCGAATCAACTGAATTCAGTCGGATAGAATGAACTTTGATTATTTAGAATAGTGTACAACTCAATCTAATTGACTTAATTCGACTGTAATGTGATCGAATAAACTTTAACGCATTCCAATAGATTCAAAACAACCGAATCGGACTTAAGGAACTGCAATAAATAAGAACTAATAACAATCTCTTGATTTCGTTTGCATACGAACGACAACGGATGACCGTAAAGGCATTCAAATTGAATCAAATGAATTGAGTCGGATAGAATGAACTTTGATTATTTAGAATAGTGTACAACTCAATCTAATTGACTTGATTTGACTGTAATGAGAACGAGTAAACTTTAACGCATTCTAATAGATTCAAAACAACCGAATCGGAAGTAAGGAACTTCAATAAATAAGAACTAGCAACAATCCCTTTATTTCGTTTACATTGGAACGACAAAAAATTACCTTAAAGGCGTTCGAATCGAATCAACTGAATTCAGTCGGATAGAACGAACTGTGATTATTTAGAATAGTGTACAACTCGATCTAATTCACTTAATTTGACTGTAATGTGAACGAGTAAACTTTAACGGATTCCAATAGATTCAAAACAACCGAATCGGAGGTAAGGAACTTCAATAAATAAGAACTAGCAACAATCCCTTGATTTCGTTTACATTCGAACGACAACGGATGACGTTAAAGGCATTCAAATCGAATCAAATGAATTGAGTTGGATAGAATGAACTTTGATTATTTAGAATAGTGTACAACTCAATCTAATTGACTTAATTTTACAGTAATGTGGACGAGTAAACTTTAACGCATTCTAATAGATTCAAAACAACCGAATCGGAGGTAAGGAACTTCAATAAATAAGAACTAGCAACAATCCCTTAATTTCGTTTACATTCGAACGACAACGGAGGACGTTAAAGGCATTCAAATCGAATCAAATGCATTGAGTTGGATAGAATGAACTTTGATTATTTAGAATAGTGTACAACTCAATCTAATTGACTTGATTTTACTGTAATGTGAACGAATAAACTTTAACGCATTCCAATAGATTCAAAACAACCGAATCGGAGGTAAGGAACTTCAATAAGTAAGAACTAGCAACAATCCCTTGATTTCGTTTACATTCGAACGACAACGGATGACGTTAAAGGCATTCAAATCGAATCAAAAGAATTCAGTCAGATAGAATGAACTGCGATTATTTAGGATAGTGTACAACTCAATCTAATTGACTTAATTTGTCTGTAATGTGAACGAGTAAACTTTAACGCATTCCAATAGATTCAAAACAACCGAATCGGACGTAAGGAACTTCAATAAATAAGAACTAGCAACAATCCCTTGATTTCGTTTACATTCGAACGACAACGGATGACGTTAAAGGCATTCAAATCGAATCAAATGAATTGAGTTGGATAGAATGAACTTTGATTATTTAGAATAGTGTACACCTCAATCTAATTGACTTAATTTTACTGAAATGAGAACGAGTAAACTTTAACGCATTCTAATAGATTCAAAACAACCAAATCGAACGTAAGGAACTTTCAATAAATAAGAATTAACAACAATCCCTTGATTTTATTTACATGCGAATGATAACGAACGACCTTAAAAGCATTGAAATTGAATCAAATGAATTGAGTCGGATAGAATGAACTTTGATTATTTAGAATAGTGTACAACTCAATCTAATTGACTTGATTTGACTGTAATGAGAACGAGTAAACTTTAACGCATTCTAATAGATTCAAAACAACCGAATCGGAAGTAAGGAACTTCAATAAATAAGAACTAGCAACAATCCCTTTATTTCGTTTCCATTGGAACGACAACAAATGACCTTAAAGGCGTTCGAATCGAATCAACTGAATTCAGTCGGATAGAATGAACTTTGATTATTTAGAATAGTATACAACTCAATCTAATTGACTTAATTTGACTGTAATGTGAACGAATAAACTTTAACGCATTCCAATAGATTCAAAACAACTGAATCGGACGTAAGGAACTGCAACAAATAAGAACTAACAACAATCTCTTAATTTCGTTTGCATACGAACGACAACGGATGACGGTATAGGCATTCAAATTGAATCAAATGAATTGAGTCGGATAGAATGAACTTTGATTATTTAGAATAGTGTACAACTCAATCTAATTGACTTGATTTGACTGTAATGAGAACGAGTAAACTTTAACGCATTCTAATACATTCAAAACAACCGAATCGGAAGTAAGGAACTTCAATAAATAAGAACTAGCAACAATCCCTTTATTTCGTTTGCATTGGAACGACAACAAATTACCTTAAAGGCGTTCGAATCGAATCAACTGAATTCAGTCGGATAGAACGAACTGTGATTATTTAGAATAGTGTACAACTCGATCTAATTGACTTAATTTGACTGTAATGTGAACGAGTAAACTTTAACGGATTCCAATAGATTCAAAACAACCGAATCGGAGGTAAGGAACTTCAATAAATAAGAACTAGCAACAATCCCTTGATTTCGTTTACATTCGAACGACAACGGATGACGTTAAAGGCATTCAAATCGAATCAAATGAATTGAGTTGGATAGAATGAACTTTGATTATTTAGAATAGTGTACAACTCAATCTAATTGACTTAATTTTACAGTAATGTGGACGAGTAAACTTTAACGCATTCTAATAGATTCAAAACAACCGAATCGGAGGTAAGGAACTTCAATAAATAAGAACTAGCAACAATCCCTTAATTTCGTTTACATTCGAACGACAACGGAGGACGTTAAAGGCATTCAAATCGAATCAAATGCATTGAGTTGGATAGAATGAACTTTGATTATTTAGAATAGTGTACAACTCAATCTAATTGACTTGATTTTACTGTAATGTGAACGAATAAACTTTAACGCATTCCAATAGATTCAAAACAACCGAATCGGAGGTAAGGAACTTCAATAAGTAAGAACTAGCAACAATCCCTTGATTTCGTTTACATTCGAACGACAACGGATGACGTTAAAGGCATTCAAATCGAATCAAAAGAATTCAGTCGGATAGAATGAACTGTGATTATTTAGGATAGTGTACAACTCAATCTAATTGACTTAATTTGTCTGTAATGTGAACGAGTAAACTTTAACGCATTCCAATAGATTCAAAACAACCGAATCGGACGTAAGGAACTTCAATAAATAAAAACTAGCAACAATCCCTTGATTTCGTTTACATTCGAATGACAACGGATGACGTTAAAGGCATTCAAATCGAATCAAATGAATTGAGTTGGATAGAATGAACTTTGATTATTTAGAATAGTGTACAACTCAATCTAATTGACTTGATTTTACTGTAATGTGAACGAATAAACTTTAACGCATTCCAATAGATTCAAAACAACCGAATCGGAGGTAAGGAACTTCAATAAATAAGAACTAGCAACAATCGCTTGATTTCGTTTACATTCGAACGACAACGGATGACGTTAAAGGCATTCAAATCGAATCAAATGAATTGAGTTGGATAGAATGAACTTTGATTATTTAGAATAGTGTACAACTCAATCTAATTGACTTGATTTTACTGTAATGTGAACGAATAAACTTTAACGCATTCCAATAGATTCAAAACAACCGAATCGGAGGTAAGGAACTTCAATACATAAGAACTAGCAACAATCCCTTGATTTCATTTACATTCGAACAACAACGGAGGACGTTAAAGGCATTCAAATCGAATCAAATGCACTGAGTTGGAAAGAATGAACTTTGATTATTTAGAATAGTGTACAACTCAATCTAATTGACTTGATTTTACTGTAATGTGAACGAATAAACTTTAACGCATTCCAATAGATTCAAAACAACCGAATCGGAGGTAAGGAACTTCAATAAATAAGAACTAGCAACAATCCCTTTATTTCGTTTACATTCGAACGACAACGGATGACGTTAAAGGTATTCAAATCGAATCAAATGAATTCAGTCGGATAGAATGAACTGTGATTATTTAGGATAGTGTACAACTCAATCTAATTGACTTAATTTGTCTGTAATGTGAACGAGTAAACTTTAACGCATTCCAATAGATTCGAAACGACCGAATCGGACGTAAGGAACTTCAATAAATAAGAACTAGCAACAATCCCTTGATTTCGTTTACATTCGAACGACAACGGATGACGTTAAAGGCATTCGAATCGAATCAACTGAATTCAGTCGGATAGAATGAACTTTGATTATTTAGAATAGTGTACAACTCAATCTAATTGACTTGATTTGACTGTAATGAGAACGAGCAAACTTTAACGCATTCTAATAGATTGAAAACAACCGAATCGGAAGTAAGGAACTTCAATAAATAAGAACTAGCAACAATCCCTTTATTTTGTTTGCATTGGAACGACAACAAATGACCTTAAAGGCGTTCGAATCGAATCAACTGAATTCAGTCGGATAGAATGAACTTTGATTATTTAGAATAGTGTACAACTCAATCTAATTGACTTAATTCGACTGTAATGTGATCGAATAAACTTTAACGCATTCCAATAGATTCAAAACAACCGAATCGGACTTAAGGAACTGCAATAAATAAGAACTAATAACAATCTCTTGATTTCGTTTGCATACGAACGACAACGGATGACCGTAAAGGCATTCAAATTGAATCAAATGAATTGAGTCGGATAGAATGAACTTTGATTATTTAGAATAGTGTACAACTCAATCTAATTGACTTGATTTGACTGTAATGAGAACGAGTAAACTTTAACGCATTCTAATAGATTCAAAACAACCGAATCGGAAGTAAGGAACTTCAATAAATAAGAACTAGCAACAATCCCTTTATTTCGTTTACATTGGAACGACAAAAAATTACCTTAAAGGCGTTCGAATCGAATCAACTGAATTCAGTCGGATAGAACGAACTGTGATTATTTAGAATAGTGTACAACTCGATCTAATTGACTTAATTTGACTGTAATGTGAACGAGTAAACTTTAACGGATTCCAATAGATTCAAAACAACCGAATCGGAGGTAAGGAACTTCAATAAATAAGAACTAGCAACAATCCCTTGATTTCGTTTACATTCGAACGACAACGGATGACGTTAAAGGCATTCAAATCGAATCAAATGAATTGAGTTGGATAGAATGAACTTTGATTATTTAGAATAGTGTACAACTCAATCTAATTGACTTAATTTTACAGTAATGTGGACGAGTAAACTTTAACGCATTCTAATAGATTCAAAACAACCGAATCGGAGGTAAGGAACTTCAATAAATAAGAACTAGCAACAATCCGTTAATTTCGTTTACATTCGAACGACAACGGAGGACGTTAAAGGCATTCAAATCGAATCAAATGCATTGAGTTGGATAGAATGAACTTTGATTATTTAGAATAGTGTACAACTCAATCTAATTGACTTGATTTTACTGTAATGTGAACGAATAAACTTTAACGCATTCCAATAGATTCAAAACAACCGAATCGGAGGTAAGGAACTTCAATAAGTAAGAACTAGCAACAATCCCTTGATTTCGTTTACATTCGAACGACAACGGATGACGTTAAAGGCATTCAAATCGAATCAAAAGAATTCAGTCGGATAGAATGAACTGTGATTATTTAGGATAGTGTACAACTCAATCTAATTGACTTAATTTGTCTGTAATGTGAACGAGTAAACTTTAACGTATTCCAATAGATTCAAAAAAACCGAATCGGACGTAAGGAACTTCAATAAATAAAAACTAGCAACAATCCCTTGATTTCGTTTACATTCGAACGACAACGGATGACGTTAAAGGCATTCAAATCGAATCAAATGAATTGAGTTGGATAGAATGAACTTTGATTATTTAGAATAGTGTACACCTCAATCTAATTGACTTAATTTTACTGAAATGAGAACGTGTAAACTTTAACGCATTCTAATAGATTCAAAACAACCAAATCGAACGTAAGGAACTTTCAATAAATAAGAATTAACAACAATCCCTTGATTTTATTTACATGCGAATGATAACGAACGACCTTAAAAGCATTGAAATTGAATCAAATGAATTCAGTCGGATAGAATGAACTTTGATTATTTAGAATAGTGTACAACTCAATCTAATTGACTTGATTTGACTGTAATGAGAACGAGTAAACTTTAACGCATTCTAATAGATTCAAAACAACCGAATCGGAAGTAAGGAACTTCAATAAATAAGAACTAGCAACAATCCCTTTATTTCGTTTCCATTGGAACGACAACAAATGACCTTAAAGGCGTTCGAATCGAATCAACTGAATTCAGTCGGATAGAATGAACTTTGATTATTTAGAATAGTATACAACTCAATCTAATTGACTTAATTTGACTGTAATGTGAACGAATAAACTTTAACGCATTCCAATAGATTCAAAACAACTGAATCGGACGTAAGGAACTGCAACAAATAAGAACTAACAATAATCTCTTAATTTCGTTTGCATACGAACGACAACGGATGACGGTATAGGCATTCAAATTGAATCAAATGAATTGAGTCGGATAGAATGAACTTTGATTATTTAGAATAGTGTACAACTCAATCTAATTGACTTGATTTGACTGTAATGAGAACGAGTAAACTTTAACGCATTCTAATAGATTCAAAACAACCGAATCGGAAGTAAGGAACTTCAATAAATAAGAACTAGCAACAATCCCTTTATTTCGTTTGCATTGGAACGACAACAAATTACCTTAAAGGCGTTCGAATCGAATCAACTGAATTCAGTCGGATAGAACGAACTGTGATTATTTAGAATAGTGTACAACTCGATCTAATTGACTAAATTTGACTGTAATGTGAACGAGTAAACTTTAACGCATTCCAATAGATTCAAAACAACCGAATCGGAGGTAAGGAACTTCAATAAATAAGAACTAGCAACAATCCCTTGATTTCGTTTACATTCGAACGACAACGGATGACGTGAAAGGCATTCAAATCGAATCAAATGAATTGAGTTGGATAGAATGAACTTTGATTATTTAGAATAGTGTACAACTCAATCTAATTGACTTAATTTTACTGTAATGTGAACGAATAAACTTTAACGCATTCCAATAGATTCAAAACAACCGAATCGGAGGTAAGGAACTTCAATAAATAAGAACTAGCAACAATCCCTTGATTTCATTTACATTCGAACAACAACGGAGGACGTTAAAGGCATTCAAATCGAATCAAATGCATTGAGTTGGAAAGAATGAACTTTGATTATTTAGAATAGTGTACAACTCAATCTAATTGACTTGATTTTACTGTAATGTGAACGAATAAACTTTAACGCATTCCAATAGATTCAAAACAACCGAATCGGAGGTAAAGAACTTCAATAAATAAGAACTAGCAACAATCACTTGATTTCGTTTACATTCGAACGACAACGGATGACGTTAAAGGCATTCAAATCGAATCAAATGAATTGAGTTGGATAGAATGAACTTTGATTATTTAGAATAGTGTACAACTCAATCTAATTGACTTGATTTTACTGTAATGTGAACGAATAAACTTTAACGCATTCCAATAGATTCAAAACAACCGAATCGGAGGTAAAGAACTTCAATAAATAAGAACTAGCAACAATCACTTGATTTCGTTTACATTCGAACGACAACGGATGACGTTAAAGGCATTCAAATCGAATCAAATGAATTGAGTTGGATAGAATGAACTTTGATTATTTAGAATAGTGTACAACTCAATCTAATTGACTTGATTTTACTGTAATGTGAACGAATAAACTTTAACGCATTCCAATAGATTCAAAACAACCGAATCGGAGGTAAAGAACTTCAATAAATAAGAACTAGCAACAATCACTTGATTTCGTTTACATTCGAACGACAACGGATGACGTTAAAGGCATTCAAATCGAATCAAATGAATTGAGTTGGATAGAATGAACTTTGATTATTTAGAATAGTGTACAACTCAATCTAATTGACTTGATTTTACTGTAATGTGAACGAATAAACTTTAACGCATTCCAATAGATTCAAAACAACCGAATCGGAGGTAAGGAACTTCAATACATAAGAACTAGCAACAATCCCTTGATTTCGTTTACATTCGAACGACAAAGGATGACGTTAAAGGCATTCAAATCGAATCAAATGAATTGAGTTGGATAGAATGAACGTTGATTATTTAGAATAGTGTACAACTCAATCTAATTGACTTGATTTTACTGTAATGTGAACGAATAAACTTTAATGCATTCCAATAGATTCAAAACAACCGAATCGGAGGTAAGGAACTTCAATAAATAAGAACTAGCAACAATCACTTGATTTCGTTTACATTCGAACGACAAAGGATGACGTCAAAGGCATTCAAATCGAATCAAATGAATTCAGTCGGATAGAATGAACTGTGATTATTTAGGATAGTGTACAACTCAATCTAATTGACTTAATTTGTCTGTAATGTGAACGAGTAAACTTTAACGCATTCCAATAGATTCAAAACAACCGAATCGGAGGTAAGGAACTTGAATAAATAAGAACTAGCAACAATCCCTTGATTTCGTTTACATTCGAACGACAAAGGATGACGTTAAAGGCATTCAAATCGAATCAAATGAATTCAGTCGGATAGAATGAACTGTGATTATTTAGGATAGTGTACAACTCAATCTAATTGACTTAATTTGACTGTAATGTGAACGAATAAACTTTAACGCATTCCAATAGATTCAAAACAACCGAATCGGACTTAAGGAACTGCAATAAATAAGAACTAACAACAATCTCTTGATTTCGTTTGCATACGAACGACAACGGATGACCGTAAAGGCATTCAAATTGAATCAAATGAATTGAGTCGGATAGAATGAACTTTGATTATTTAGAATAGTGTACAACTCAATCTAATTGACTTGATTTGACTGTAATGAGAACGAGTAAACTTTAACGCATTCTAATAGATTCAAAACAACCGAATCGGAAGTAAGGAACTTCAATAAATAAGAACTAGCAACAATCCCTTTATTTCGTTTGCATTGGAACGACAACGGATGACGTTAAAGGCATTCAAATCGAATCAACTGAATTGAGTTGGATAGAATGAACTTTGATTATTTAGAAAAGTGTACACCTCAATCTAATTGACTTAATTTTACTGAAATGAGAACGAGTAAACTTTAACGCATTCTAATAGATTCAAAACAACCAAATCGAACGTAAGGAACTTTCAATAAATAAGAATTAACAACAATCCCTTGATTTTATTTACATGCGAATGATAACGAACGACCTTAAAAGCTTTGAAATTGAATCAAATGAATTCAGTCGGATAGAATGAACTTTGATTATTTAGAATAGTGTACAACTCAATCTAATTGACTTGATTTGACTATAATGTGAACGAGTAAACTTTAACGCATTCTAATAGATTCAAAACAACCGAATCGGAAGTAAGGAACTTCAATAAATAAGAACTAGCAACAATCCCTTTATTTCGTTTCCATTGGAACGACAACAAATGACCTTAAAGGCGTTCGAATCGAATCAACTGAATTCAGTCGGATAGAATGAACTTTGATTATTTAGAATAGTATACAACTCAATCTAATTGAATTGATTTTACTGTAATGTGAACGAATAAACTTTAACGCATTCTAATAGATTCGAAACAACCGAATCGGAGGTAAGGAACTTCAATAAATAAGAACTAGCAACAATCCCTTGATTTCGTTTACATTCGAACGACAACGGATGACGTTAAAGGCATTCAAATCGAATCAAATGAATTCAGTCGGATAGAATGAACTGTGATTATTTAGGATAGTGTACAACTCAATCTAATTGACTTAATTTGTCTGTAATGTGAACGAGTAAACTTTAACGCATTCCAATAGATTCAAAACAACCGAATCGGACGTAAGGAACTTCAATAAATAAAAACTAGCAACAATCCCTTGATTTCGTTTACATTCGAACGACAACGGATGACGTTAAAGGCATTCAAATCGAATCAAATGAATCGTGTTGGATAGAATGAACTTTGATTATTTAGAATAGTGTACACCTCAATCTAATTGACTTAATTTTACTGAAATGAGAACGTGTAAACTTTAACGCATTCTAATAGATTCAAAACAACCAAATCGAACGTAAGGAACTTTCAATAAATAAGAATTAACAACAATCCCTTGATTTTATTTACATGCGAATGATAACGAACGACCTTAAAAGCATTGAAATTGAATCAAATGAATTCAGTCGGATAGAATGAACTTTGATTATTTAGAATAGTGTACAACTCAATCTAATTGACTTGATTTGACTGTAATGAGAACGAGTAAACTTTAACGCATTCTAATAGATTCGAAACAACCGAATCGGAGGTAAGGAACTTCAATAAATAAGAACTAGCAACAATCCCTTGATTTCATTTACATTCGAACGACAACGGATGACGTTAAAGGCATTCAAATCGAATCAAATGAATTGAGTTGGATAGAATGAACTTTGATTATTTAGAATAGTGTACAACTTAATCTAATTGACTTGATTTTACTGTAATGTGAACGAATAAACTTTAACGCATTCCAATAGATTCAAAACAACCGAATCGGAGGTAAGGAACTTCAATAAATAAGAACTAGCAACAATCCCTTGATTTCATTTACATTCGAACAACAACGGAGGACGTTAAAGGCAGTCAAATCGAATCAAATGCACTGAGTTGGAAAGAATGAACTTTGATTATTTAGAATAGTGTACAACTCAATCTAATTGACTTGATTTTACTGTAATGTGAACGAATAAACTTTAACGCATTCCAATAGATTCAAAACAACCGAATCGGAGGTAAGGAACTTCAATAAATAAGAACTAGCAACAATCCCTTTATTTCGTTTACATTCGAACGACAACGGATGACGTTAAAGGCATTCAAATCGAATCAAATGAATTCAGTCGGATAGAATGAACTGTGATTATTTAGGATAGTGTACAACTCAATCTAATTGACTTAATTTGTCTGTAATGTGAACGAGTAAACTTTAACGCATTCCAATAGATTCGAAACGACCGAATCGGACGTAAGGAACTTCAATAAATAAGAACTAGCAACAATCCCTTGATTTCGTTTACATTCGAACGACAACGGATGACGTTAAAGGCATTCGAATCGAATCAACTGAATTCAGTCGGATAGAATGAACTTTGATTATTTAGAATAGTGTACAACTCAATCTAATTGACTTGATTTGACTGTAATGAGAACGAGTAAACTTTAACGCATTCTAATAGATTAAAAACAACCGAATCGAAAGTAAGAAACTTCAATAAATAAGAACTAGCAACAATCCCTTTATTTCGTTTGCATTGGAACGACAACAAATGACCTTAAAGGCGTTCGAATCGAATCAACTGAATTCAGTCGGATAGAATGAACTTTGATTATTTAGAATAGTGTACAACTCAATCTAATTGACTTAATTTGACTGTAATGTGATCGAATAAACTTTAACGCATTCCAATAGATTCAAAACAACCGAATCGGAGGTAAGGAACTTCAATAAATAAGAACTAGCAACAATCCCTTGATTTCGTTTACATTCGAACGACAACGGATGACGTTAAAGGCATTCAAATCGAATCAACTGAATTGAGTTGGATAGAATGAACTTTGATTATTTAGAAAAGTGTACACCTCAATCTAATTGACTTAATTTTACTGAAATGAGAACGAGTAAACTTTAACGCATTCTAATAGATTCAAAACAACCAAATCGAACGTAAGGAACTTTCAATAAATAAGAATTAACAACAATCCCTTGATTTTATTTACATGCGAATGATAACGAACGACCTTAAAAGCTTTGAAATTGAATCAAATGAATTCAGTCGGATAGAATGAACTTTGATTATTTAGAATAGTGTACAACTCAATCTAATTGACTTGATTTGACTATAATGTGAACGAGTAAACTTTAACGCATTCTAATAGATTCAAAACAACCGAATCGGAAGTAAGGAACTTCAATAAATAAGAACTAGCAACAATCCCTTTATTTCGTTTCCATTGGAACGACAACAAATGACCTTAAAGGCGTTCGAATCGAATCAACTGAATTCAGTCGGATAGAATGAACTTTGATTATTTAGAATAGTATACAACTCAATCTAATTGAATTGATTTTACTGTAATGTGAACGAATAAACTTTAACGCATTCTAATAGATTCGAAACAACCGAATCGGAGGTAAGGAACTTCAATAAATAAGAACTAGCAACAATCCCTTGATTTCGTTTACATTCGAACGACAACGGATGACGTTAAAGGCATTCAAATCGAATCAAATGAATTCAGTCGGATAGAATGAACTGTGATTATTTAGGATAGTGTACAACTCAATCTAATTGACTTAATTTGTCTGTAATGTGAACGAGTAAACTTTAACGCATTCCAATAGATTCAAAACAACCGAATCGGACGTAAGGAACTTCAATAAATAAAAACTAGCAACAATCCCTTGATTTCGTTTACATTCGAACGACAACGGATGACGTTAAAGGCATTCAAATCGAATCAAATGAATCGTGTTGGATAGAATGAACTTTGATTATTTAGAATAGTGTACACCTCAATCTAATTGACTTAATTTTACTGAAATGAGAACGTGTAAACTTTAACGCATTCTAATAGATTCAAAACAACCAAATCGAACGTAAGGAACTTTCAATAAATAAGAATTAACAACAATCCCTTGATTTTATTTACATGCGAATGATAACGAACGACCTTAAAAGCATTGAAATTGAATCAAATGAATTCAGTCGGATAGAATGAACTTTGATTATTTAGAATAGTGTACAACTCAATCTAATTGACTTGATTTGACTGTAATGAGAACGAGTAAACTTTAACGCATTCTAATAAATTCAAAACAACCGAATCGGAAGTAAGGAACTTCAATAAATAAGAACTAGCAACAATCCCTTTATTTCGTTTCCATTGGAACGACAACAAATGACCTTAAAGGCGTTCGAATTGAATCAACTGAATTCAGTCGGATAGAATGAACTTTGATTATTTAGAATAGTATACAACTCAATCTAATTGACTTAATTTGACTGTAATGTGAACGAATAAACTTTTACGCATTCCAATAGATTCAAAACAACTGAATCGGATGTAAGGAACTGCAACAAATAAGAACTAACAACAATCTCTTAATTTCGTTTGCATACGAACGACAACGGATGACGGTAAAGGCATTCAAATTGAATCAAATGAATTGAGTCGGATAGAATGAACTTTGATTATTTAGAATAGTGTACAACTCAATCTAATTGACTTGATTTGACTGTAATGAGAACGAGTAAACTTTAACGCATTCTAATAGATTCAAAACAACCGAATCGGAAGTAAGGAACTTCAATAAATAAGAACTAGCAACAATCCCTTTATTTCATTTGCATTGGAACGACAACAAATTACCTTAAAGGCGTTCGAATCGAATCAACTGAATTCAGTCGGATAGAACGAACTGTGATTATTTAGAATAGTGTACAACTCGATCTAATTGACTTAATTTGACTGTAATGTGAACGAGTAAACTTTAACGCATTCCAATAGATTCAAAACAACCGAATCAGAGGTAAGGAACTTCAATAAATAAGAACTAGCAACAATCCCTTGATTTCGTTTACATTCGAACGACAACGGATGACGTTAAAGGCATTCAAATCGAATCAAATGAATTGAGTTGGATAGAATGAACTTTGATTATTTAGAATAGTGTACAACTCAATCTAATTGACTTGATTTTACTGTAATGTGAACGAATAAACTTTAACGCATTCCAATAGATTCAAAACAACCGAATCGGAGGTAAGGAACTTCAATAAATAAGAACTAGCAACAATCCCTTGATTTCATTTACATTCGAACAACAACGGAGGACGTTAAAGGCATTCAAATCGAATCAAATGCATTGAGTTGGAAAGAATGAACTTTGATTATTTAGAATAGTGTACAACTCAATCTAATTGACTTGATTTTACTGTAATGTGAACGAATAAACTTTAACGCATTCCAATAGATTCAAAACAACCGAATCGGAGGTAAGGAACATCAATAAATAAGAACTAGCAACAATCCCTTGATTTCATTTACATTCGAACGACAACGGATGACGTTAAAGGCATTCAAATCGAATCAAATGAATTGAGTTGGATAGAATGAACTTTGATTATTTAGAATAGTGTACAACTTAATCTAATTGACTTGATTTTACTGTAATGTGAACGAATAAACTTTAACGCATTCCAATAGATTCAAAACAACCGAATCGGAGGTAAGGAACTTCAATAAATAAGAACTAGCAACAATCCCTTGATTTCATTTACATTCGAACAACAACGGAGGACGTTAAAGGCAGTCAAATCGAATCAAATGCACTGAGTTGGAAAGAATGAACTTTGATTATTTAGAATAGTGTACAACTCAATCTAATTGACTTGATTTTACTGTAATGTGAACGAATAAACTTTAACGCATTCCAATAGATTCAAAACAACCGAATCGGAGGTAAGGAACTTCAATAAATAAGAACTAGCAACAATCCCTTTATTTCGTTTACATTCGAACGACAACGGATGACGTTAAAGGCATTCAAATCGAATCAAATGAATTCAGTCGGATAGAATGAACTGTGATTATTTAGGATAGTGTACAACTCAATCTAATTGACTTAATTTGTCTGTAATGTGAACGAGTAAACTTTAACGCATTCCAATAGATTCGAAACGACCGAATCGGACGTAAGGAACTTCAATAAATAAGAACTAGCAACAATCCCTTGATTTCGTTTACATTCGAACGACAACGGATGACGTTAAAGGCATTCGAATCGAATCAACTGAATTCAGTCGGATAGAATGAACTTTGATTATTTAGAATAGTGTACAACTCAATCTAATTGACTTGATTTGACTGTAATGAGAACGAGTAAACTTTAACGCATTCTAATAGATTAAAAACAACCGAATCGAAAGTAAGAAACTTCAATAAATAAGAACTAGCAACAATCCCTTTATTTCGTTTGCATTGGAACGACAACAAATGACCTTAAAGGCGTTCGAATCGAATCAACTGAATTCAGTCGGATAGAATGAACTTTGATTATTTAGAATAGTGTACAACTCAATCTAATTGACTTAATTTGACTGTAATGTGATCGAATAAACTTTAACGCATTCCAATAGATTCAAAACAACCGAATCGGAGGTAAGGAACTTCAATAAATAAGAACTAGCAACAATCCCTTGATTTCGTTTACATTCGAACGACAACGGATGACGTTAAAGGCATTCAAATCGAATCAACTGAATTGAGTTGGATAGAATGAACTTTGATTATTTAGAAAAGTGTACACCTCAATCTAATTGACTTAATTTTACTGAAATGAGAACGAGTAAACTTTAACGCATTCTAATAGATTCAAAACAACCAAATCGAACGTAAGGAACTTTCAATAAATAAGAATTAACAACAATCCCTTGATTTTATTTACATGCGAATGATAACGAACGACCTTAAAAGCTTTGAAATTGAATCAAATGAATTCAGTCGGATAGAATGAACTTTGATTATTTAGAATAGTGTACAACTCAATCTAATTGACTTGATTTGACTATAATGTGAACGAGTAAACTTTAACGCATTCTAATAGATTCAAAACAACCGAATCGGAAGTAAGGAACTTCAATAAATAAGAACTAGCAACAATCCCTTTATTTCGTTTCCATTGGAACGACAACAAATGACCTTAAAGGCGTTCGAATCGAATCAACTGAATTCAGTCGGATAGAATGAACTTTGATTATTTAGAATAGTATACAACTCAATCTAATTGAATTGATTTTACTGTAATGTGAACGAATAAACTTTAACGCATTCTAATAGATTCGAAACAACCGAATCGGAGGTAAGGAACTTCAATAAATAAGAACTAGCAACAATCCCTTGATTTCGTTTACATTCGAACGACAACGGATGACGTTAAAGGCATTCAAATCGAATCAAATGAATTCAGTCGGATAGAATGAACTGTGATTATTTAGGATAGTGTACAACTCAATCTAATTGACTTAATTTGTCTGTAATGTGAACGAGTAAACTTTAACGCATTCCAATAGATTCAAAACAACCGAATCGGACGTAAGGAACTTCAATAAATAAGAACTAGCAACAATCCCTTGATTTCGTTTACATTCGAACGACAACGGATGACGTTAAAGGCATTCAAATCGAATCAAATGAATTGAGTTGGATAGAATGAACTTTGATTATTTAGAATAGTGTACACCTCAATCTAATTGACTTAATTTTACTGAAATGAGAACGAGTAAACTTTAACGCATTCTAATAGATTCAAAACAACCAAATCGAACGTAAGGAACTTTCAATAAATAAGAATTGACAACAATCCCTTGATTTTATTTACATGCGAATGATAACGAACGACCTTAAAAGCATTGAAATTGAATCAAATGAATTCAGTCGGATAGAATGAACTTTGATTATTTAGAATAGTGTACAACTCAATCTAATTGACTTGATTTGACTGTAATGAGAACGAGTAAACTTTAACGCATTCTAATAGATTCAAAACAACCGAATCGGAAGTAAGGAACTTCATTAAATAAGAACTAGCAACAATCCCTTTATTTCGTTTCCATTGGAACGACAACAAATGACCTTAAAGGCGTTCGAATCGAATCAACTGAATTCAGTCGGATAGAATGAACTTTGATTATTTAGAATAGTATACAACTCAATCTAATTGACTTAATTTGACTGTAATGTGAACGAATAAACTTTAGCGCATTCCAATAGATTCAAAACAACCGAATCGGACTTAAGGAACTGCAATAAATAAGAACTAACAACAATCTCTTGATTTCGTTTGCATACGAACGACAACGGATGACAGTAAAGGCATTCAAATTGAATCAAATGAATTGAGTCGGATAGAATGAACTTTGATTATTTAGAATAGTGTACAACTCAATCTAATTGACTTGATTTGACTGTAATGAGAACGAGTAAACTTTAACGCATTCTAATAGATTCAAAACAACCGAATCGGAAGTAAGGAACTTCAATAAATAAGAACTAGCAACAATCCCTTTATTTCGTTTGCATTGGAAATACAACAAATTACCTTAAAGGCGTTCGAATCGAATCAACTGAATTCAGTCGGATAGAACGAACTGTGATTATTTAGAATAGTGTACAACTCGATCTAATTGACTTAATTTGACTGTAATGTGAACGAGTAAACTTTAACGGATTCCAATAGATTCAAAACAACCGAATCGGAGGTAAGGAACTTCAATAAATAAGAACTAGCAACAATCCCTTGATTTCGTTTACATTCGAACGACAACGGATGACGTTAAAGGCATTCAAATCGAATCAAATGAATTGAGTCGGATAGAATGAACTTTGATTATTTAGAATAGTGTACAACTCAATCTAATTGACTTAATTTTACAGTAATGTGAACGAGTAAACTTTAACGCATTCTAATAGATTCAAAACAACCGAATCGGAGGTAAGGAACTTCAATAAATAAGAACTAGCAACAATCCCTTAATTTCGTTTACATTCGAACGACAACGGAGGACGTTAAAGACATTCAAATCGAATCAAATGCATTGAGTTGGATAGAATGAACTTTGATTATTTAGAATAGTGTACAACTATCTCTAATTGACTTGATTTTACTGTAATGTGAACGAATAAACTTTAACGCATTCCAATAGATTCAAAACAACCGAATCGGAGGTAAGGAACTTCAATAAGTAAGAACTAGCAACAATCCCTTGATTTCGTTTACATTCGAACGACAACGGATGACGTTAAAGGGATTCAAATCGAATCAAAAGAATTTAGTCGGATAGAATGAACTGTGATTATTTAGGATAGTGTACAACTCAATCTAATTGACTTAATTTGTCTGTAATGTGAACGAGTAAACTTTAACGCATTCCAATAGATTCAAAACAACCGAATCGGACGTAAGGAACTTCAATAAATAAGAACTAGCAACAATCCCTTGATTTCGTTTACATTCGAACGACAACGGATGACGTTAAAGGCATTCAAATCGAATCAAATGAATTGAGTTGGATAGAATGAACTTTGATTATTTAGAATAGTGTACACCTCAATCTAATTGACTTAATTTTACTGAAATGAGAACGAGTAAACTTTAACGCATTCTAATAGATTCAAAACAACCAAATCGAACGTAAGGAACTTTCAATAAATAAGAATTAACAACAATCCCTTGATTTTATTTACATGCGAATGATAACGAACGACCTTAAAAGCATTGAAATTGAATCAAATGAATTCAGTCGGGTAGAATGAACTTTGATTATTTAGAATAGTGTACAACTCGATCTAATTGACTTAATTTGACTGTAATGTGATCGAATAAACTTTAACGCATTCCAATAGATTCAAAACAACCGAATCGGACGTAAGGAACTTCAATAAATAAGAACTAACTACAATCCCTTTATTTCGTTTGCATTGGAACGACAACGGAGGACGTTAAAGGCATTCAAATCGAATCAAATGCATTGAGTTGGATAGAATGAACTTTGATTATTTAGAATAGTGTACAACTCAATCTAATTGAATTGATTTTACTGTAATGTGAACGAATAAACTTTAACGCATTCTAATAGATTCAAAACAACCGAATCGGAGGTAAGGAACTTCAATAAATAAGAACTAGCAACAATCCCTTGATTTCGTTTACATTCGAACGACAACGGATGACGTTAAAGGCATTCAAATCGAATCAAATGAATTCAGTCGGATAGAATGAACTGTGATTATTTAGGATAGTGTACAACTCAATCTAATTGACTTAATTTGTCTGTAATGTGAACGAGTAAACTTTAACGCATTCCAATAGATTCAAAACAACCGAATCGGACGTAAAGAACTTCAATAAATAAGAACTAGCAACAATCCCTTGATTTCGTTTAAATTCGAACGACAACGGATGACGTTAAAGGCATTCAAATCGAATCAAATGAATTGAGTTGGATAGAATGAACTTTGATTATTTAGAATAGTGTACACCTCAATCTAATTGACTTAATTTTACTGAAATGAGAACGAGTAAACTTTAATGCATTCTAATAGATTTAAAACAACCAAATCGAACGTAAGGAACTTTCAATAAATAAGAATTGACAACAATCCCTTGATTTTATTTACATTCGAATGATAACGAACGACCTTAAAAGCATTGAAATTGAATCAAATGAATTCAGTCGGATAGAATGAACTTTGATTATTTAGAATAGTGTACAACTCAATCTAATTGACTTGATTTGACTGTAATGAGAACGAGTAAACTTTAACGCATTCTAATAGATTCAAAACAACTAAATCGGAAGTAAGGAACTTCAATAAATAAGAACTAGCAACAATCACTTTATTTCATTTGCATTGAAACGACAACAAATGACCTTAAAGGCGTTCGAATCGAATCAACTAAATTCAGTCGGATAGAATGAACTTTGATTATTTAGAATAGTGTACAACTCAATCTAATTGACTTAATTTGATTGTAATGTGAACGAATAAACTTTAACGCATTCCAATAGATTCAAAACAACCGAATCGGACTTAAGGAACTGCAATAAATAAGAACTAACAACAATCTCTTGATTTCGTTTGCATACGAACGACAACGGATGACAGTAAAGGCATTCAAATTGAATCAAATGAATTGAGTCGGATAGAATGAACTTTGATTATTTAGAATAGTGTACAACTCAATCTAATTGACTTGATTTGACTGTAATGAGAACGAGTAAACTTTAACGCATTCTAATAGATTCAAAACAACCGAATCGGAAGTAAGGAACTTCAATAAATAAGAACTAGCAACAATCCCTTTATTTCGTTTGCATTGGAAATACAACAAATTACCTTAAAGGCGTTCGAATCGAATCAACTTAATTCAGTCGGATAGAACGAACTGTGATTATTTAGAATAGTGTACAACTCGATCTAATTGACTTAATTTGACTGTAATGTGAATGAGTAAACTTTAACGGATTCCAATAGATTCAAAACAACTGAATCGGAGGTAAGGAACTTCAATAAATAAGAACTAGCAACAATCCCTTGATTTCGTTTACATTCGAACGACAACGGATGACGTTAAAGGCATTCAAATCGAATCAAATGAATTGAGTTGGATAGAATGAACTTTGATTATTTAGAATAGTGTACAACTCAATCTAATTGACTTAATTTTACAGTAATGTGAACGAGTAAACTTTAACGCATTCTAATAGATTCAAAACAACCGAATCGGAGGTAAGGAACTTCAATAAATAAGAACTAGCAACAATCCCTTAATTTCGTTTACATTCGAACGACAACGGAGGACGTTAAAGACATTCAAATCGAATCAAATGCATTGAGTTGGATAGAATGAACTTTGATTATTTAGAATAGTGTACAACTATCTCTAATTGACTTGATTTTACTGTAATGTGAACGAATAAACTTTAACGCATTCCAATAGATTCAAAACAACCGAATCGGAGGTAAGGAACTTCAATAAGTAAGAACTAGCAACAATCCCTTGATTTCGTTTACATTCGAACGACAACGGATGACGTTAAAGGGATTCAAATCGAATCAAAAGAATTTAGTCGGATAGAATGAACTGTGATTATTTAGGATAGTGTACAACTCAATCTAATTGACTTAATTTGTCTGTAATGTGAACGAGTAAACTTTAACGCATTCCAATAGATTCAAAACAACCGAATCGGACGTAAGGAACTTCAATAAATAAGAACTAGCAACAATCCCTTGATTTCGTTTACATTCGAACGACAACGGATGACGTTAAAGGCATTCAAATCGAATCAAATGAATTGAGTTGGATAGAATGAACTTTGATTATTTAGAATAGTGTACACCTCAATCTAATTGACTTAATTTTACTGAAATGAGAACGAGTAAACTTTAACGCATTCTAATAGATTCAAAACAACCAAATCGAACGTAAGGAACTTTCAATAAATAAGAATTAACAACAATCCCTTGATTTTATTTACATGCGAATGATAACGAACGACCTTAAAAGCATTGAAATTGAATCAAATGAATTCAGTCGGATAGAATGAACTTTGATTATTTAGAATAGTGTACAACTCGATCTAATTGACTTAAATTGACTGTAATGTGAACGAGTAAACTTTAACGCATTCCAATAGATTCAAAACAACCGAATCGGAGGTAAGGAACTTCAATAAATAAGAACTAGCAACAATCCCTTGATTTCGTTTACATTCGAACGACAACGGATGACGTTAAAGGCATTCAAATCGAATCAAATGAATTGAGTTGGATAGAATGAACTTTGATTATTTAGAATAGTGTACAACTCAATCTAATTGACTTGATTTTACTGTAATGTGAACGAATAAACTTTAACGCATTCCAATAGATTCAAAACAACCGAATCGGAGGTAAGGAACTTCAATAAATAAGAACTAGCAACAATCCCTTGATTTCGTTTACATTCGAACGATAACGGATGACTTTAAAGGCATTCAAATCGAATCAAATGAATTCAGTCGGATAGAATGAACTGTGATTATTTAGGATAATGTACAACTCAATCTAATTGACATAATTTGTCTGTAATGTGAAGGAGTAAACTTTAACGCATTCCAATAGATTCAAAACGACCGAATCGGACGTAAGGAACTTCAATAAATAAGAACTAGCAACAATCCCTTGATTTCGTTTACATTCGAACGACAACGGATGACGTTAAAGGCATTCGAATCGAATCAACTGAATTCAGTAGGATAGAATGAACTTTGATTATTTAGAATAGTGTACAACTCAATCTAATTGACTTGATTTGACTGTAATGAGAACGAGTAAACTTTAACGCATTCTAATAGATTGAAAACAACCGAATCGGAAGTAAGGAACTTGAATAAATAAGAACTAGCAACAATCCCTTTATTTCGTTTGCATTGGAACGACAACAAATGACCTTAAAGGCGTTCGAATCGAATCAACTGAATTCAGTCGGATAGAATGCACTTTGATTATTTAGAATAGTGTACAACTCAATCTAATTGACTTAATTTGACTGTAATGTGATCGAATAAACTTTAACGCATTCCAATAGATTCAAAACAACCGAATCGGACGTAAGGAACTTCAATAAATAAGAACTAACTACAATCCCTTTATTTCGTTTGCATTGGAACGACAACGGAGGACGTTAAAGGCATTCAAATCGAATCAAATGCATTGAGTTGGATAGAATGAACTTTGATTATTTAGAATAGTGTACAACTCAATCTAATTGAATTGATTTTACTGTAATGTGAACGAATAAACTTTAACGCATTCTAATAGATTCAAAACAACCGAATCGGAGGTAAGTGTGGCGCCCCGAACCGAGACGTCACTTCCTTACCTCAAGATCTATCGATTGGTAAATGTGAATCAGGATTGTTGCCCTGATCACGCGGCGGGTTTTTAATTGGAATACGTCCAAATTTTTTTCGATTATTCATCTGTCATCATTCATAATCTTGACATGACAATCATCACACATTGTGACATTTCACTTGTAATAAAATTCATCATTTCATTCATAGCACCTTTATATGCCTGTCGTTATACACTGAATCATTGAATAAATCATACTTTCATACATTCAGTCATTAATTCACATGGAACTTAGAACTCTAGCTAAGTTCGAATATACATAAACACATAGCATCTTTACCTGCCTTTTTGCAGTGAAAGATTCCTTGTCCTAAGTATCATGTTTCATATCCATACATCCATACATTCAACCATTGAATCATATATAGAACTTAATATTCTCATTAAGTTCACATACACATTAGCTTACCTTAGCATATTTATGCTTTTTCATTCCTCACAGCCTTCAAGGCTATCATCATGGACCTTCCTCCATGTCTGAGGTTCGCAACCTTCTGAGTTTCCTCAGTACCTGTCTAAGGGTTTGGAAAAAAAACGTGAGTGACAACTCAGTAAGCAAGCATTTTAGGGCAAGGCTTCTTGAAAACCTTTTTCATAAACATTGGGAATACCTTGTTCCTGAGGACATGCGTATGTCCTAAAATGCCATCATGAAATCCTTTATTATAAGGAAAATTTCATGTCCTTGAATGCTTTCATAAAGCATTCATTCTTAAAATCATTTACAAGCCGCGCCTGGGCTTGTTTAGGCAAAACATATACATTTTACCTTTAATGATGAGTTTCCATTAATCTTATATGAACATTTTTAATGTTCAAAGCCATTACATGAAATCATTCGGATGCCAGTGGACATTTTCCGTCCAAAACAACATAAATACTTAGGCAACGGAGACATCTCATGTCTCAAAACATCATTAACATAAACCATCATAAAATTCCTTAGCCAAGAGACATTTCATGTCTCAAAACATCATTCACATAAGCCATCATAAAATCAAGAGACATTTCATGTCTCAAAACATCATTCGCATAATCCATCATAAAATCAAGAGACATTTCATGTCTCAAAACAACATTTACATAACCTTATTGGCAATGGACATTCATATGTCCTTAAACATCAATCACATAAGCCTTTCTCGGCAAAGGACATTCTCATGTCCAAAAACATTCTTTATTTAGGCTCTTTTAGAAATGAACATAAATCCTTTTCATAATTCCCCGTCTTGGGGCTTGTTTATAGCAAACAAGGAAAACCATTTTCATGAATGCATTTGCATAAACACATTTCCTTTAATTCTTGTTATTTACACTTTTTGTGTAAAACCCCCTTTCTTTTAGGGTAACCATTTCATAAAAATCCCTTTAGGATACTTTCATAAAATCATATTTTCATAACCCAATCTTTGGGCTTTTCAGAAATAAAACATAAGCAAATGCATTTCTCTCCATCCAGTAGTGACACTTAGCAAGTGATCATGCTACCTTTTGGAAGAGAATCCTTAACAACACGCTAGCCAGGCGGCTGTTCACTTATCCTGCTCCCATCTCAGGGAGGGCGCCGCTGGCACTCCTGCCATCCCTTAGCGACTTGGCCTTATGTAGAGTGGGCCCCGGTCATCCCAACCGTGCTCTACAACCAGCCTATTCCTTGTACCGGTGCACCGTACGTTATCCTGACGAACCGCAGTCCGTTTTGGTTTGAAGAACCACAGGCCGCAACCCATGTTCTTTTAAACCGGGATCACAGACCGCAGCCTGCATCCATATGCACAAAAATCATAGACCGAAGTCTATATTTAACAATTATTTTCAAAAACACATCACAGACCGCAGTCCGTGTCAACTTGTAAGCGAGCGCACCCACTTTAACAAGTTGTTATTTGAAATCCAGTTTTAGGATGACCTTCCTTAAATTCCTTTAGAAAAGTTTTGAGTAAAATATTTTGATAAACATTTGAAATGTTTGAGAAACAATACATCTTAAAATCCTTTTAATAAAAGAATTTCAAATCCTTTGAATTTTCATAAATAAATCATATTTTCCTCTAATATTTTCTTGGTTTCTATTTCAGGATCTTTTGTTTACAAAAGTTATGCAATTATGCTATCCCCTTGTCCTTCACCTAAAAATTTAATAATTGTCCACATATCAATCATTTTCACATAGAGGAAAATTGCATAGTCTTTTGCATGCCATCAAGCAACCTGAAATTAAACCATTTTATGAAATCAACCATAGGAGGTTGGTCATCCGTAAATCTCTTTCAACACATCCGTAGAAACATTTTTCCAACATTTTCAAGATAGATTTCCTTATCTAAAGGAAACCAAAACTTTTCAAATATCATTTCAAAACATATGGACTATGTCCAAACCATCATTTATTATTTAATTATCTTGACCTAGTAAAACAAATCTTTTTCATCATTGTTTATCACGAGTTATTGTAGAAATAACTCAAAACTCATTTACCAAACATATTTTGTGAAAAAGGGTAAAATTCCCATTTTCTCATAAAACGCTGTTGAACCATATCATATAGAACTTGCTTCCTCAAAAGCAAATTCTTAAAACCATCGATATCAAACATGAAATCCTTAAAACAACATTAACATGGAGAACTTGCTTACTCATAAGCAAAATTTCTCAATTCCATTAACATGAAGCATTCCCATCCTTGGCAACACTTAGGATAAATTATTTATCTTAAGAAGTGTCGCTTGCTTCCCATGAAGCAAACCTTGAGACTTTTCATTAAAGTCATCATTTTTCAAATCTTATGGCTTTGCATTAAAGCCGTCATATTCAAAACTTGTGCTTGCCCATTCGTAAAAACATAAGCATAAACATACACAGTTCAATCATATCAATCACATAGAAAGAAAATGCATTTTAGAAAGTTTGCTTGCTTACCTGAGATCGCCATAATCCCTTTTCCTTCCATTCTTTTCCTTGCCTACATGAACATAATATGGTTTTTCATACATTTCTTGTCATTGCATTCCATTTAGTTTTCCAACCCATTTTCATTAGCATAAATCCTTCATAATTCATCATACACATATATGGCTTAATTTGCATATATTAACACCGTTTTCACACATTTGGCTATCACACATCATAGCCTATACATATAACATGCACATAACCCTAAAATTAGGGTATTTATTCCAATATCATAAAAATTCATTCCATATGCATGATTCATAGCTTTATTAAGCTTACTTTGCAATTTTTCCCATTTTTTCCAAAAATACACATACGGGTGTTTCTTCTATGTACATAGCATTGCCTAAACTTCATAATTCAAATCCAAACTTTTGGATTAATAACATGTCATTCCAAACAGATCCATAAACATGAAATTCATCTCATTTTCATGCATTTTTGCATAAAATCATTTTTCATAAATCATTCATCACCCGTTTATCATTATCCCTTCACATAAGCTCATTTAGCACTTAAACATGATGCATTTCTTAAAATTTCTTAACTCAGAAATTTAACCCATTTTCCAGCGGGTTAATTACCCTTTAATACCACTTTACTTAAGGTATTTTCATGGGGTTTAAATCCATTTTCCATAGGTTTCCAAAACAGTTAGTTTGGAACCCACTTTTAACCCGTTTAACGTGTCCTTTGACACATAACCTTAGGTCATTATATAAATCCGAAATTTCAGCATATAATCTCACTTTTATTGATCCATATTTAATTATTTAACACATAACTCAATTTGGATCATTTCTACACACGTTTCATATTTCTTTTTGATTTCTTTCTCAAACTAACCCCATATGCTGAAATCAGGCGTGCTGAAATCTTAAAATCTTGAATTAATATCAAATCAAGTATTTTTGATCTGAAATTTCTACCATACCTTAATAACTTCATAAATTAACTTTCATGAAAGTTTCAGCACGAAATATTAACATTACATATTTATTTGGGGATTTTTACCTTGCTGAACAGTAAACTCCATTTCCAGTCAGCCTGAATGACGTTATTTATGGGGTCTATTTACACCCATCAAAACCTCATTTTTAATTTTTTTATGTTATCCCCAATATGTCTTGTATGTCCTGTAAAAGTTTCAGCCCGAAAAACCTTGTAGAAAAATTATTAAAAATCCTTTTCTACAGCTGATCCTGTAACCCGTTTTACCCTGTTTGGGCTAATATTCACGGATTTTTAATTTCCAACATACATATCCTTTTAAGCTGAAAATTTGGTCGTTCCTTAATCATAGCATGAGGATTGTTCTCAAAAGTTTTCATGATAAAAATCATCCATTTACTATTCCGACCATAATTTAATTTACAACATCATATACTTACTTGAACTTGAGTGGATTCAATCCAAAATTGAGAAGCTTGCTTTCCTCCACTTCTCCTCTTTCTTTCTTCCTCTTTTTCCCTTGGTTTTCTTTCCCTTTTTGCTGGAATTTTTGGACGTGAGCTGCTGGTTCCCCTTGGACGTTTTCAGCACTTAGAAATTTTTTCCCAAAAACCCTTTCAACTCAACGTGCACAAGGCATGCATATAGCTGGATTTTTCCCAATTGTGGGACCCACTTGTGCTGCAATTCCACAGCCCATAAATGCATCTCTATCTACCATATGAGGTGGACTAATAGGGGCCAAGTAAAATTGCAACTTTTACTATTTTACAAATTGAAAAATCTGCATCATCTTTGACCGTCCAATTGTCCTTCTTTACTTCGCCCTTAAGCAACTTGTTACTTGCTCTCCAAGAAAGCCATTTCTCATGATAATTAACTTAATCCATTCCATTCATCTCATAGATTTCATAATTTTATTCCATCGTTTCAAATTTCATCTCAATCCGACGTTTCTACGTCGAGTTATGACCACTTGAATATATCTTTTGGATTTGGGAATACAAATAATTAATTAGCACCCTAATCCTATCATTATTCCCTTAATCCAATCCATTCAACATAAACATCTCATAATTTCATTCAACCATTTCAAATTTCAACTCAATCCGAGTTTTCTAGCTCCCGATATAGTCGTTTAAAGTTAACGGTTGAAATGAACATATACTTAAAAAAATTCATAATTCTCATTTCATCAATAATTTTCATAATCTTTTCATTCCATAATACCAAGCCTAATATTAACAATCTTCATTTCAAATTTCACTTGAATCCGCCTTTTAGGCGTTGAGTTATGAATTTTCCAATATTTTCCTTCACACTTGACAATTTCCATCTTTATTTCCATAATTCATTTTAAATCACGAAAAATGATTTTTCATGATATTATTGCACACTTAAATCACAAATAATTCATTCTAAACCCATTATCTCATTTGGGCTCAAAATGCTTAAATCACATCATTAATGCTAACCCATAACCCTAATTGCCATAATTAGCAAAAATCATAAAATACCTTCATAATTCCATAATTCATAAATAATCATCAAATACATGTTCAATGCATACATATGGATTACTTGGGTTAGGGTTTCACAGTAAGGAACTTCAATAAATAAGAACTAGCAACAATCCCTTGATTTCGTTTACATTCGAACGACAACGGATGACGTTAAAGGCATTCAAATCGAATCAAATGAATTCAGTCGGATAGAATGAACTGTGATTATTTAGGATAGTGTACAACTCAATCTAATTGACTTAATTTGTCTGTAATGTGAACGAGTAAACTTTAACGCATTCCAATAGATTCAAAACAACCGAATCGGACGTAAAGAACTTCAATAAATAAGAACTAGCAACAATCCCTTGATTTCGTTTAAATTCGAACGACAACGGATGACGTTAAAGGCATTCAAATCGAATCAAATGAATTGAGTTGGATAGAATGAACTTTGATTATTTAGAATAGTGTACACCTCAATCTAATTGACTTAATTTTACTGAAATGAGAACGAGTAAACTTTAATGCATTCTAATAGATTTAAAACAACCAAATCGAACGTAAGGAACTTTCAATAAATAAGAATTGACAACAATCCCTTGATTTTATTTACATTCGAATGATAACGAACGACCTTAAAAGCATTGAAATTGAATCAAATGAATTCAGTCGGATAGAATGAACTTTGATTATTTAGAATAGTGTACAACTCAATCTAATTGACTTGATTTGACTGTAATGAGAACGAGTAAACTTTAACGCATTCTAATAGATTCAAAACAACTAAATCGGAAGTAAGGAACTTCAATAAATAAGAACTAGCAACAATCCCTTTATTTCATTTGCATTGAAACGACAACAAATGACCTTAAAGGCGTTCGAATCGAATCAACTAAATTCAGTCGGATAGAATGAACTTTGATTATTTAGAATAGTGTACAACTCAATCTAATTGACTTAATTTGACTGTAATGTGAACGAATAAACTTTAACGCATTCCAATAGATTCAAAACAACCGAATCGGACTTAAGGAACTGCAATAAATAAGAACTAACAACAATCTCTTGATTTCGTTTGCATACGAACGACAACGGATGACAGTAAAGGCATTCAAATTGAATTAAATGAATTGAGTCGGATAGAATGAACTTTGATTACTTAGAATAGTGTACAACTCAATCTAATTGACTTGATTTGACTGTAATGAGAGCGAGTAAACTTTAACGCATTCTAATAGATTCAAAACAACCGAATCGGAAGTAAGGAACTTCAATAAATAAGAAATAGCAACAATCCCTTTATTTCGTTTGCATTGGAACGACAACAAATTACCTTAAAGGCGTTCGAATCGAATCAACTGAATTCAGTCGGATAGAACGAACTGTGATTATTTAGAATAGTGTACAACTCGATCTAATTGACTTAATTTGACTGTAATGTGAACGAGTAAACTTTAACGCATTCCAATAGATTCAAAACAACCGAATCGGAGGTAAGGAACTTCAATAAATAAGAACTAGCAACAATCCCTTGATTTCGTTTACATTCCAACGACAACGGATGACGTTAAAGGCATTCAAATCGAATCAAATGAAAGGAGTTGGATAGAATGAACTTTGATTATTTAGAATAGTGTACAACTCAATCTAATTGACTTAATTTTACAGTAATGTGAACGAGTAAACTTTAACGCATTCTAATAGATTCAAAACAACCGAATCGGAGGTAAGGAACTTCAATAAATAAGAACTAGCAACAATCCCTTAATTTCGTTTACATTCGAACGACAACGGAGGACGTTAAAGGCATTGAAATCGAATTAAATGAATTCAGTCGGATAGAATGAACTTTGATTATTTAGAATAGTGTACAACTCAATCTAATGGACTTGATTTGACTGTAATGAGAACGAGTAAACTTTAACGCATTCTAATAGATTCAAAACAACCGAATCGGAAGTATGGAACTTCAATAAATAAGAACTAGCAACAATCCCTTTATTTCGTTTGCATTGGAACGACAACATATGACCTTAAAGGCGTTCGAATCGAATCAACTGAATTCAGTCGGATAGAATGGACTTTGATTATTTAGAAGAGTGTACAACTCAATCTAATTGACTTAATTTGACTGTAATGTGAACGAATAAACTTTAACGCATTCCAATAGATTCAAAACAACCGAATCGGACGTAAGAAACTTCAATAAATAAGAACTAGCAACAATCCCTTGATTTCGTTTACATTCGAACGACAACGGATGACGTTAAAGGCATTCAAATCGAATCAAATGAATTGAGTTGGATAGAATGAACTTTGATTAGTTAGAATAGTGTACAACTCAATCTAATTGACTTAATTTTACTGTAATGAGAACGAGTAAACTTTAACGCATTCTAATAGATTCAAAACAACCAAATCGAACGTAAGGAACTTTCAATAAATAAGAATTAACAACAATCCCTTGATTTTATTTACATTCGAATAATAACGAACGACCTTAAAAGCATTGAAATTGAATCAAATGAATTCAGTCGGATAGAATGAACTTTGATTATTTAGAATAGTGTACAACTCAATCTAATTGACTTGATTTGACTGTAATGAGAACGAGTAAACTTTAACGCATTCCAATAGATTCAAAACAACCGAATCGGAAGTAAGGAACTTCAATAAATAAGAACTAGCAACAATACCTTTATTTCGTTTGCATTGGAACGACAACAAATGACCTTAAAGGCGTTCGAATCGAATCAACTGAATTCAGTCGGATAGAATGAACTTTGATTATTTAGAATAGTGTACAACTCAATCTAATTGACTTGATTTGACTGTAATGAGAACGAGTAAACTTTAACGCATTCTAATAGATTCAAAACAACCGAATCGGAAGTAAGGAACTTCAATAAATAAGAACTAGCAACAATACCTTTATTTCGTTTGCATTGGAACGACAACAAATGACCTTAAAGGCGTTCGAATCGAATCAACTGAATTCAGTCGGATAGAATGAACTTTGATTATTTAGAATAGTGTACAACTCAATCTAATTGACTTGATTTGACTGTAATGAGAACGAGTAAACTTTAACTCATTCTAATAGATTCAAAACAACCGAATCGGAAGTAAGGAACTTCAATAAATAAGAACTAGCAACAATCCCTTTATTTCGTTTGCATTGGAACGAGAACAAATGACCTTAAAGGCGTTCGAATCGAATCAACAGAATTCAGTCGGATAGAAGAACTTTGATTATTTAGAATATTGTACAACTCAATCTAATTGACTTAATTTGACTGTAATGTGAATGAATAAACTTTAACGCATTCCAATAGATTCAAAACAACCGAATCGGACGTAAGGAACTTCAATAAATAAGAACTAACAACAATCCCTTTATTTCGTTTGCATTGGAACGACAACGGAGGACGTTAAAGGCATTCAAATCGAATCAAATGCATTGAGTTGGATAGAATGAACTTTGATTATTTAGAATAGTGTACAACTCAATCTAATTGACTTGATTTTACTGTAATGTGAACGAATAAACTTTAACGCATTCCAATATATTCAAAACAACCAAATCGGAGGTAAGGAACTTCAATAAATAAGAACTAGCAACAATCCCTTGATTTCGTTTACATTCGAACGACAACGGATGACGTTAAAGGCATTCAAATCGAATCAAATGAATTGAGTTGGATAGAATGAACTTTGATTAGTTAGAATAGTGTACAACTCAATCTAATTGACTTAATTTTACTGTAATGAGAACGAGTAAACTTTAACGCATTCTAATAGATTCAAAACAACCAAATCGAACGTAAGGAACTTTCAATAAATAAGAATTAACAACAATCCCTTGATTTTATTTACATTCGAATAATAACGAACGACCTTAAAAGCATTGAAATTGAATCAAATGAATTCAGTCGGATAGAATGAACAGTGATTATTTAGAATAGTGTACAACTCAATCTAATTGACTTGATTTGACTGTAATGAGAACGAGTAAACTTTAACTCATTCTAATAGATTCAAAACAACCGAATCGGAAGTAAGGAACTTCAATAAATAAGAACTAGCAACAATCCCTTTATTTCGTTTGCATTGGAACGACAACAAATGACCTTAAAGGCGTTCGAATCGAATCAACAGAATTCAGTCGGATAGAAGAACTTTGATTATTTAGAATATTGTACAACTCAATCTAATTGACTTAATTTGACTGTAATGTGAATGAATAAACTTTAACGCATTCCAATAGATTCAAAACAACCGAATCGGACGTAAGGAACTTCAATAAATAAGAACTAACAACAATCCCTTTATTTCGTTTGCATTGGAACGACAACGGAGGACGTTAAAGGCATTCAAATCGAATCAAATGCATTGAGTTGGATAGAATGAACTTTGATTATTTAGAATAGTGTACAACTCAATCTAATTGACTTGATTTTACTGTAATGTGAACGAATAAACTTTAACGCATTCCAATATATTCAAAACAACCAAATCGGAGGTAAGGAACTTCAATAAATAAGAACTAGCAACAATCCCTTGATTTCGTTTACATTCGAACGACAACGGATGACGTTAAAGGCATTCAAATCGAATCAAATGAATTGAGTTGGATAGAATGAACTTTGATTAGTTAGAATAGTGTACAACTCAATCTAATTGACTTAATTTTACTGTAATGAGAACGAGTAAACTTTAACGCATTCTAATAGATTCAAAACAACCAAATCGAACGTAAGGAACTTTCAATAAATAAGAATTAACAACAATCCCTTGATTTTATTTACATTCGAATAATAACGAACGACCTTAAAAGCATTGAAATTGAATCAAATGAATTCAGTCGGATAGAATGAACTTTGATTATTTAGAATAGTGTACAACTCAATCTAATTGACTTGATTTGACTGTAATGAGAACGAGTAAACTTTAACGCATTCTAATAGATTCAAAACAACCGAATCGGAAGTAAGGAACTTCAATAAATAAGAACTAGCAACAATACCTTTATTTCGTTTGCAATGGAACGACAACAAATGACCTTAAAGGCGTTCGAATCGAATCAACTGAATTCAGTCGGATAGAATGAACTTTGATTATTTAGAATAGTGTACAACTCAATCTAATTGACTTGATTTGACTGTAATGAGAACGAGTAAACTTTAACTCATTCTAATAGATTCAAAACAACCGAATCGGAAGTAAGGAACTTCAATAAATAAGAACTAGCAACAATCCCTTTATTTCGTTTGCATTGGAACGACAACAAATGACCTTAAAGGCGTTCGAATCGAATCAACAGAATTCAGTCGGATAGAAGAACTTTGATTATTTAGAATATTGTACAACTCAATCTAATTGACTTAATTTGACTGTAATGTGAATGAATAAACTTTAACGCATTCCAATAGATTCAAAACAACCGAATCGGACGTAAGGAACTTCAATAAATAAGAACTAACAACAATCCCTTTATTTCGTTTGCATTGGAACGACAACGGAGGACGTTAAAGGCATTCAAATCGAATCAAATGCATTGAGTTGGATAGAATGAACTTTGATTATTTAGAATAGTGTACAACTCAATCTAATTGACTTGATTTTACTGTAATGTGAACGAATAAACTTTAACGCATTCTAATATATTCAAAACAACCAAATCGGAGGTAAGGAACTTCAATAAATAAGAACTAGCAACAATCCCTTGATTTCGTTTACATTCGAACGACAACAGATGACGTTAAAGGCATTCAAATCGAATCAAATGAATTGAGTTGGATAGAATGAACTTTGATTATTTAGAATAGTGTACAACTCAATCTAATTGACTTAATTTTACTGTAATGAGAACGAGTAAACTTTAACGCATTCTAATAGATTCAAAACAACCAAATCGAACGTAAGGAACTTCAATAAACAAGAATTAACAACAATCCCTTGATTTTATTTACATTCGAACAACAACGAACGACCTTAAAAGCATTTAAATCGAATCAAAAGAATTCAGTCGAATAGAACGAACTTTGATTATTTAGAATAGTGTACAACTCAATCTAATTGACTTGATTTTACAGTAATGAGAATGAGTAAACTTTAACGCATTCTAATAGATTCAAAACAACCAAATCGGATGTAAGGATATTTCTGTAAACAAGAATTAACAACAATCCCTTGATTTTATATACATTCGAACGACAACAAACGACCTTAAAAGCATTGAAATCGAATCAAATAAATTAATTCGGATAGAACGAACTTAGATTATTTAGAATAGTGTACAACTCAATCTAATTGACTTGATTTGACTGTAATGAGAACGAGTAAACTTTAACGCATTCTAATAGATTCAAAACAACCGAATCGGATGTAAGGAACTTCAATAAATAAGAACTAGCAACAATCCCTTTATTTCGTTTCCATTGGAACGACAACAAATGTCCTTATAGGCGTTCGAATCGAATCAACTGAATTCAGTCGGATAGAATGAACTTTGATTATTTAGAATAGTATACAACTCAATCTAATTGACTTAATTTGACTGTAATGTGATCGAATAAACTTTAACGCATTCCAATAGATTCAAAAAAACCGAATCGGACGTCAAGAACTTCAATAAATAAGAACTAGCAACAATCCCTTGATTTCGTTTGCATACGAACGACAATGGATGACGGTAAAGGCATTCAAATCAAATCAAATGAATTGAGTTGGATAGAATGAACTTTGATTATTTAGAATAGTTTACAACTAAATCTGTTTGACTTAATTTTGCTGTAATGAGAACGAGTAAACTTTAACGCATTCTAATAGATTAAAAACAACCCAATTGAACGTAAGGAACTTCAATAAACAAGAATTAACAACAATCCCTTGATTTTATTTACATTCGAATGATAACGAACGACCTTAAAAGCATTGAAATCGAATCAAATGAATTCAGTCGGATAGAATGAACTTTGATTATTTAGAATAGTGTACAACTCAATCTAATGGACTTGATTTGACTGTAATGAGAACGAGTAAACTTTAACGCATTCTAATAGATTCAAAACAACCGAATCGGAAGTATGGAACTTCAATAAATAAGAACTAGCAACAATCCCTTTATTTCGTTTGCATTGGAACGACAACAAATGACCTTAAAGGCGTTCGAATCGAATCAACTGAATTCAGTCGGATAGAATGAACTTTGATTATTTAGAATAGTGTACAACTCAATCTAATTGACTTAATTTGACTGTAATATGAACGAATAAACTTTAACGCATTCCAATAGATTCAAAACAACCGAATCGGACGTAAGGAACTTCAATAAATAAGAACTAGCAACAATCGCTTGATTTCGTTTACATTCGAACGACAACGGATGACGTTAAAGGCATTCAAATCGAATCAAATGAATTGAGTTGGATAGAATGAACTTTGATTATTTAGAATAGTGTACAACTCAATCTAATTGACTTCATTTGACTGTAATGTGAACGAGTAAACTTTAACGCATTCCAATAGATTCAAAACAACCGAATTGGAGGTAAGGAACTTCAATAAACAAGAATTAACAACAATCCCTTGATTTTATTTACATTCGAATGACAACGAACGACCTTAAAAGCATTGAAATCGAATCAAATGAATTCAGTCGAATAGAACGAACTTTGATTATTTAGAATAGTGTACAACTCAATCTAATTGACTTGATTTTATAGTAATGAGAACGAGTAAACTTTAACGCATTCTAATAGATTCAAAACAACCAAATCGAACGTAAGGAACTTCAATAAACAAGAATTATAAACAATCCCTTGATTTTATTTACATTCGAATGATAACGAACGACCTTAAAAGCATTGAAATCGAATCAAAAGAATTCAGTCGAATAGAACGAACTTTGATTATTTAGAATAGTGTACAACTCAATCTAATTGACTTGATTTTACAGTAATGAGAATGAGTAAACTTTAACGCATTCTAATAGATTCAAAACAACCAAATCGGATGTAAGGATATTTCTGTAAACAAGAATTAACAACAATCCCTTGATTTTATATACATTCGAACGACAACAAACGACCTTAAAAGCATTGAAATCGAATCAAATGAATTAATTCGGATAGAACGAACTTAGATTATTTAGAATAGTGTACAACTCAATCTAATTGACTTGATTTGACTGTAATGAGAACGAGTAAACTTTAACGCATTCTAATAGATTCCAAACAACCGAATCGGATGTAAGGAACTTCAATAAATAAGAACTAGCAACAATCCCTTTATTTCGTTTCCATTGGAACGACAACAAATGTCCTTATAGGCGTTCGAATCGAATCAACTGAATTCAGTCGGATAGATTGAACTTTGATTATTTAGAATTGTATATAACTCAATCTAATTGACTTAATTTGACTGTAATGTGATCGAATAAACTTTAACGCATTCCAATAGATTCAAAAAAACCGAATCGGACGTCAAGAACTTCAATAAATAAGAACTAGCAACAATCCCTTGATTTCGTTTGCATACGAACGACAATGGATGACGGTAAAGGCATTCAAATCCAAACAAATGAATTGAGTTTGATAGAATGAACTTTGATTATTTAGAATAGTTTACAACTAAATCTATTTGACTTAATTTTGCTGTAATGAGAACGAGTAAACTTTAACGCATTCTAATAGATTAAAAACAACCCAATCGAACGTAAGGAACTTCAATAAACAAGAATTAACAACAATCCCTTGATTTTATTTACATTCGAATGATAACGAACGACCTTGAAAGCATTGAAATCGAATCAAATGAATTCAGTCGGATAGAATGAACTTTGATTATTTAGAATAGTGTACAACTCAATCTAATGGACTTGATTTGACTGTAATGAGAACGAGTAAACTTTAACGGATTCTAATAGATTCAAAACAACCGAATCGGAAGTATGGAACTTCAATAAATAAGAACTAGCAACAATTCCTTTATTTCGTTTGCATTGGAACGACAACAAATGACCTTAAAGGCGTTCGAATCGAATCAACTGAATTCAGTCGGATAGAATGAACTTTGATTATTTAGAATAGTGTACAACTCAATCTAATTGACTTAATTTGACTGTAATGTGAACGAATAAACTTTAACGCATTCCAATAGATTCAAAACAACCGAATCGGACGTAAGGAACTTCAATAAATAAGAACTAGCAACAATCGCTTGATTTCGTTTACATTCGAACGACAACGGATGACGTTAAAGGCATTCAAATCGAATCAAATGAATTGAGTTGGATAGAATGAACTTTGATTATTTAGAATAGTGTACAACTCAATCTAATTGACTTCATTTGACTGTAATGTGAACGAGTAAACTTTAACGCATTCCAATAGATTCAAAACAACCGAATTGGAGGTAAGGAACTTCAATAAACAAGAATTAACAACAATCCCTTGATTTTATTTACATTCGAATGACAACGAACGACCTTAAAAGCATTGAAATCGAATCAAATGAATTCAGTCGAATAGAACAAACTTTGATTATTTAGAATAGTGTACAAGTCAATCTAATTGACTTGATTTTATAGTAATGAGAACGAGTAAACTTTAACGCATTCTAATAGATTCAAAACAACCAAATCGAACGTAAGGAACTTCAATAAACAAGAATTATAAACAATCCCTTGATTTTATTTACATTCGAATGATAACGAACGACCTTAAAAGCATTGAAATCGAATCAAATGAATTCAGTCGAATAGAACGAACTTTGATTATTTAGAATAGTGTACAACTCAATCTAATTGACTTGATTTTACAGTAATGAGAACGAGTAAACTTTAACGCATTCTAATAGATTCAAAACAACCAAATCGAACGTAAGGAACTTTCAATAAATAATAATTAATAACAATCCCTTGATTTTATTTACATTCGAATGATAACGAACGACCTTAAAAGCATTCAAATCGAATCAAAAGAATTCAGTCGGATAGAGTGAACTGTGATTATTTAGGATAGTGTACAACTCAATCTAATTGACTTAATTTGTCTGTAATGTGAACGAGTAAACTTTAACGCATACCAATAGATTCAAAACAACCGAATCGGACGTAAGGAACTTCAATAAATAAGAAGTAGCAACAATCCCTTGATTTCGTTTACATTCGAACGACAACGGATGACGTTAAAGGCATTCAAATCGAATCAAATGAATTGAGTTGGATAGAATGAACTTTGATTATTTAGAATAGTGTACACCTCAATCTAATTGACTTAATTTTACTGAAATGAGAACGAGTAAACTTTAACGCATTCTAATAGATTCAAAATAACCGAATCGAACGTAAGGAACTTTCAATAATTAAGAATTAACAACAATCCCTTGATTTTATATACATTTGAACGACAACGAACGACCTTAAAAGCATTGAAATCGAATCAAATGAATTCGGTTGGATAGAATGAACTTTGATTATTTAGAATAGTGTACAACTCAATCTAATTGACTTAATTTTACTGTAATGAGAACGAGTAAACTTTAACGCATTCTAATAGAATCAAAACAACCAAATCGAACGTAAGGAACTTCAATAAACAAGAATTAACAACAATCCCTTGATTTTATTTACATTCGAATGATAACGAACGACCTTAAAAGCATTGAAATTGAATCAAATGAATTCAATCGGGTAGAATGAACTTTGATTATTTAGAATAGTGTACAACTCAATCTAATTGACTTGATTTGACTGTAATGAGAACGAGTAAACTTTAACGCATTCTAATAGAATCAAAACAACCAAATCGAACGTAAGGAGCTTCAATAAACAAGAATTAACAACAATCCCTTGATTTTATTTACATTCGAATGATAACGAAGAACCTTAAAAGCATTGAAATCGAATCAAAAGAATTCAGTCGAATAGAACGAACTTTGATTATTTAGAATAGTGTACAACTCAATCTAATTGACTTGATTTTACAGTAATGAGAATGAGTAAACTTTAACGCATTCTAATAGATTCAAAACAACCAAATCGGATGTATGGAATTTTCTGTAAACAAGAATTAACAACAATCCCTTGATTTTATATACATTCGAACGACAACAAACGACCTTAAAAGCATTGAAATCGAATCAAATGAATTAATTCAGATAGAACGAACTTAGATTATTTAGAATAGTGTACAACTCAATTTAATTGACTTGATTTGACTGTAATGAGAACGAGTAAACTTTAACGCACTCTAATAGATTCAAAACAACCGAATCGGATGTAAGGAACTTCAATAAATAAGAACTAGCAACAATCCCTTTATTTCGTTTGCATTGGAACGACAACAAATTACCTTAAAGGCGTTCGAATCGAATCAACTGAATTCAGTCGGATAGAATGAACTGTGATTATTTAGAATAGTGTAAAACTCGATCTAATTGACTTAAATTGACTGTAATGTGAACGAGTAAACTTTAACGCATTCCAATAGATTCAAAACAACCGAATCGGAGGTAAGGAACTTCAATAAATAAGAACTAGCAACAATCCCTTGATTTCGTTTACATTCGAACGACAACGGATGACGTTAAAGGCATTCAAATCGAATCAAATGAATTGAGTTGGATAGAATGAACTTTGATTATTTAGAATAGTGTACAACTCAATCTAATTGACTTAATTTTACTGTAATGTGAACGAGTAAACTTTAACGCATTCTAATAGATTCAAAACAACCGAATCGGAGGTAAGGAACTTGAATAAATAAGAACTAGCAACAATCCCTTGATTTCGTTTACATTCGAACGACAACGGAGGACGTTAAAGGCATTCAAATCGAATCAAATGCATTGAGTTGGATAGAATGAACTTTGATTATTTAGAATAGTGTACAACTCAATCTAATTGACTTAATTTTACTGTAATGAGAACGAGTAAACTTTAACGCATTCTAATAGAATCAAAACAACCAAATCGAACGTAAGGAACTTCAATAAACAAGAATTAACAACAATCCCTTGATTTTATTTACATTCGAATGATAACGAACGACCTTAAAAGCATTGAAATTGAATCAAATGAATTCAATCGGGTAGAATGAACTTTGATTATTTAGAATAGTGTACAACTCAATCTAATTGACTTGATTTGACTGTAATGAGAACGAGTAAACTTTAACGCATTCTAATAGATTCAAAACAACCAAATCGAACGTAAGGAGCTTCAATAAACAAGAATTAACAACAATCCCTTGATTTTATTTACATTCGAATGATAACGAAGGACCTTAAAAGCATTGAAATCGAATCAAAAGAATTCAGTCGAATAGAACGAACTTTGATTATTTAGAATAGTGTACAACTCAATCTAATTGACTTGATTTTACAGTAATGAGAATGAGTAAACTTTAACGCATTCTAATAGATTCAAAACAACCAAATCGGATGTAAGGATATTTCTGTAAACAAGAATTAACAACAATCCCTTGATTTTATATACATTCGAACGACAACAAACGACCTTAAAAGCATTGAAATCGAATCAAATGAATTAATTCGGATAGAACGAACTTAGATTATTTAGAATAGTGTACAACTCAATCTAATTGACTTGATTTGACTGTAATGAGAACGAGTAAACTTTAACGCATTCTAATAGATTCAAAACAACCGAATCGGATGTAAGGAACTTCAATAAATAAGAACTAGCAACAATCCCTTTATTTCGTTTCCATTGGAACGACAACAAATGTCCTTATAGGCGTTCGAATCGAATCAACTGAATTCAGTCGGATAGAATGAACTTTGATTATTTAGAATAGTATACAACTCAATCTAATTGACTTAATTTGACTGTAATGTGATCGAATAAACTTTAACGCATTCCAATAGATTCAAAACAACCGAATCGGACGTCAAGAACTTCAATAAATAAGAACTAGCAACAATCCCTTGATTTCGTTTGCATACGAACGACAATGGATGACGGTAAAGGCATTCAAATCAAATCAAATGAATTGAGTTGGATAGAATGAACTTTGATTATTTAGAATAGTTTACAACTAAATCTATTTGACTTAATTTTGCTGTAATGAGAACGAGTAAACTTTAACGCATTCTAATAGATTAAAAACAACCCAATTGAACGTAAGGAACTTCAATAAACAAGAATTAACAACAATCCCTTGATTTTATTTACATTCGAATGATAACGAACGACCTTAAAAGCATTGAAATCGAATCAAATGAATTCAGTCGGATAGAATGAACTTTGATTATTTAGAATAGTGTACAACTCAATCTAATGGACTTGATTTGACTGTAATGAGAACGAGTAAACTTTAACGCATTCTAATAGATTCAAAATAACCGAATCGGAAGTATGGAACTTCAATAAATAAGAACTAGCAACAATCCCTTTATTTCGTTTGCATTGGAACGACAACAAATGACCTTAAAGGCGTTCGAATCGAATCAACTGAATTCAGTCGGATAGAATGAACTTTGATTATTTAGAATAGTGTACAACTCAATCTAATTGACTTAATTTGACTGTAATATGAACGAATAAACTTTAACGCATTCCAATAGATTCAAAACAACCGAATCGGACGTAAGGAACTTCAATAAATAAGAACTAGCAACAATCGCTTGATTTCGTTTACATTCGAACGACAACGGATGACGTTAAAGGCATTCAAATCGAATCAAATGAATTGAGTTGGATAGAATGAACTTTTATTATTTAGAATAGTGTACAACTCAATCTAATTGACTTCATTTGACTGTAATGTGAACGAGTAAACTTTAACGCATTCCAATAGATTCAAAACAACCGAATTGGAGGTAAGGAACTTCAATAAACAAGAATTAACAACAATCCCTTGATTTTATTTACATTCGAATGACAACGAACGACCTTAAAAGCATTGAAATCGAATCAAATGAATTCAGTCGAATAGAACGAACTTTGATTATTTAGAATAGTGTACAACTCAATCTATATGACTTGATTTTATAGTAATGAGAAGGAGTAAACTTTAACGCATTCTAATAGATTCAAAACAACCAAATCGAACGTAAGGAACTTCAATAAACAAGAATTAACAACAATCCCTTGATTTTATTTACATTCGAATGATAACGAACGACCTTAAAAGCATTGAAATCGAATCAAATGAATTCAGTCGGATAGAATGAACTTTGATTATTTAGAATAGTGTACAACTCAATCTAATGGACTTGATTTGACTGTAATGAGAACGAGTAAACTTTAACGCATTCTAATAGATTCAAAATAACCGAATCGGAAGTATGGAACTTCAATAAATAAGAACTAGCAACAATCCCTTTATTTCGTTTGCATTGGAACGACAACAAATGACCTTAAAGGCGTTCGAATCGAATCAACTGAATTCAGTCGGATAGAATGAACTTTGATTATTTAGAATAGTGTACAACTCAATCTAATTGACTTAATTTGACTGTAATATGAACGAATAAACTTTAACGCATTCCAATAGATTCAAAACAACCGAATCGGACGTAAGGAACTTCAATAAATAAGAACTAGCAACAATCGCTTGATTTCGTTTACATTCGAACGACAACGGATGACGTTAAAGGCATTCAAATCGAATCAAATGAATTGAGTTGGATAGAATGAACTTTTATTATTTAGAATAGTGTACAACTCAATCTAATTGACTTCATTTGACTGTAATGTGAACGAGTAAACTTTAACGCATTCCAATAGATTCAAAACAACCGAATTGGAGGTAAGGAACTTCAATAAACAAGAATTAACAACAATCCCTTGATTTTATTTACATTCGAATGACAACGAACGACCTTAAAAGCATTGAAATCGAATCAAATGAATTCAGTCGAATAGAACGAACTTTGATTATTTAGAATAGTGTACAACTCAATCTATATGACTTGATTTTATAGTAATGAGAAGGAGTAAACTTTAACGCATTCTAATAGATTCAAAACAACCAAATCGAACGTAAGGAACTTCAATAAACAAGAATTAACAACAATCCCTTGATTTTATTTACATTCGAATGATAACGAACGACCTTAAAAGCATTGAAATCGAATCAAAAGAATTCAGTCGAATAGAACGAACTTTGATTATTTAGAATAGTGTACAACTCAATCTAATTGACTTGATTTTACAGTAATGAGAATGAGTAAACTTTAACGCATTCTAATAGATTCAAAACAACCAAATCGGATGTAAGGATATTTCTGTAAACAAGAATTAACAACAATCCCTTGATTTTATATACATTCGAACGACAACAAACGACCTTAAAAGCATTGAAATCGAATCAAATGAATTAATTCGGATAGAACGAACTTAGATTATTTAGAATAGTGTACAACTCAATCTAATTGACTTGATTTGACTGTAATGAGAACGAGTAAACTTTAACGCATTCTAATAGATTCCAAACAACCGAATCGGATGTAAGGAACTTCAATAAATAAGAACTAGCAACAATCCCTTTATTTCGTTTCCATTGGAACGACAACAAATGTCCTTATAGGCGTTCGAATCGAATCAACTGAATTCAGTCGGATAGATTGAACTTTGATTATTTAGAATTGTATATAACTCAATCTAATTGACTTAATTTGACTGTAATGTGATCGAATAAACTTTAACGCATTCCAATAGATTCAAAAAAACCGAATCGGACGTCAAGAACTTCAATAAATAAGAACTAGCAACAATCCCTTGATTTCGTTTGCATACGAACGACAATGGATGACGGTAAAGGCATTCAAATCCAAACAAATGAATTGAGTTTGATAGAATGAACTTTGATTATTTAGAATAGTTTACAACTAAATCTATTTGACTTAGTTTTGCTGTAATGAGAACGAGTAAACTTTAACGCATTCTAATAGATTAAAAACAACCCAATCGAACGTAAGGAACTTCAATAAACAAGAATTAACAACAATCCCTTGATTTTATTTACATTCGAATGATAACGAACGACCTTGAAAGCATTGAAATCGAATCAAATGAATTCAGTTGGATAGAATGAACTTTGATTATTTAGAATAGTGTACAACTCAATCTAATGGACTTGATTTGACTGTAATGAGAACGAGTAAACTTTAACGCATTCTAATAGATTCAAAACAACCGAATCGGAAGTATGGAACTTCAATAAATAAGAACTAGCAACAATCCCTTTATTTCGTTTGCATTGGAACGACAACAAATGACCTTAAAGGCGTTCGAATCGAATCAACTGAATTCGGTCGGATAGAATGAACTTTGATTATTTAGAATAGTGTACAACTCAATCTAATTGACTTAATTTGACTGTAATGTGAACGAATAAACTTTAACGCATTCCAATAGATTCAAAACAACCGAATCGGACGTAAGGAACTTCAATAAATAAGAACTAGCAACAATCGCTTGATTTCGTTTACATTCGAACGACAACGGATGACGTTAAAGGCATTCAAATCGAATCAAATGAATTGAGTTGGATAGAATGAACTTTGATTATTTAGAATAGTGTACAACTCAATCTAATTGACTTCATTTGACTGTAATGTGAACGAGTAAACTTTAACGCAATCCAATAGATTCAAAACAACCGAATTGGAGGTAAGGAACTTCAATAAACAAGAATTAACAACAATCCCTTGATTTTATTTACATTCGAATGACAACGAACGACCTTAAAAGCATTGAAATCGAATCAAATGAATTCAGTCGAATAGAACAAACTTTGATTATTTAGAATAGTGTACAACTCAATCTAATTGACTTGATTTTATAGTAATGAGAACGAGTAAACTTTAACGCATTCTAATAGATTCAAAACAACCAAATCGAACGTAAGGAACTTCAATAAACAAGAATTATAAACAATCCCTTGATTTTATTTACATTCGAATGATAACGAACGACCTTAAAAGCATTGAAATCGAATCAAATGAATTCAGTCGAATAGAACGAACTTTGATTATTTAGAATAGTGTACAACTCAATCTAATTGACTTGATTTTACAGTAATGAGAACGAGTAAACTTTAACGCATTCTAATAGATTCAAAACAACCAAATCGGATGTAAGGAATTTTCAATAAACAAGAATTAACAACAATCCCTTGATTTTATATACATTCGAACGACAACAAACGACCTTAAAAGCATTGAAATCGAATCAAATGAATTAATTCGGATAGAACGAACTTTGATTATTTAGAATAGTGTACAACTCAATCTAATTGACTTGATTTGACTGTAATGAGAACGAGTAAACTTTAATGCATTCTAATAGATTCCAAACAACCGAATCGAAAGTAAGGAACTTCAATAAATAAGAACTAGCAACAATCCCTTTATTTCGTTTGCATTGGAACGGCAACAAATGACCTTAAAGGCGTTCGAATCGAATCAACTGAATTCAGTCGGATAGAACGAACTTTGATTATTTAGAATAGTGTACAACTCAATCTAATTGACTTAATTTGACTTTAATGTGAACGAATAAACTTTAACGCATTCCAATAGATTCAAAACAACCGAATCGGACGTAAGGAACTTCAATAAATAAGAACTAGCAACAATCGCTTGATTTCGTTTACATTCGAACGACAACGGATGACGTTAAAGGCATTCAAATCGAATCAAATGAATTGAGTTGGATAGAATGAACTTTGATTATTTAGAATAGTGTACAACTCAATCTAATTGACTTCATTTGACTGTAATGTGAACGAGTAAACTTTAACGCATTCCAATAGATTCAAAACAACCGAATTGGAGGTAAGGAACTTCAATAAACAAGAATTAACAACAATCCCTTGATTTTATTTACATTCGAATGACAACGAACGACCTTAAAAGCATTGAAATCGAATCAAATGAATTCAGTCGAATAGAACAAACTTTGATTATTTAGAATAGTGTACAACTCAATCTAATTGACTTGATTTTATAGTAATGAGAACGAGTAAACTTTAACGCATTCTAATAGATTCAAAACAACCAAATCGAACGTAAGGAACTTCAATAAACAAGAATTAACAACAATCCCTTGATTTTATTTACATTCGAATGATAACGAACGACCTTAAAAGCATTGAAATCGAATCAAATGAATTCAGTCAAATAGAACGAACTTTGATTATTTAGAATAGTGTACAACTCAATCTAATTGACTTGATTTTACAGTAATGAGAACGAGTAAACTTTAACGCATTCTAATAGATTCAAAACAACCAAATCGGATGTAAGGAATTTTCAATAAACAAGAATTAACAACAATCCCTTGATTTTATATACATTCGAACGACAACAAACGACCTTAAAAGCATTGAAATCGAATCAAATGAATTAATTCGGATAGAACGAACTTTGATTATTTAGAATAGTGTACAACTCAATCTAATTGACTTGATTTGACTGTAATGAGAACGAGTAAACTTTAATGCATTCTAATAGATTCCAAACAACCGAATCGAAAGTAAGGAACTTCAATAAATAAGAACTAGCAACAATCCCTTTATTTCGTTTGCATTGGAACGACAACAAATGACCTTAAAGGCGTTCGAATCGAATCAACTGAATTCAGTCGGATAGAACGAACTTTGATTATTTAGAATAGTGTACAACTCAATCTAATTGACTTAATTTGACTTTAATGTGAACGAATAAACTTTAACGCATTCCAATAGATTCAAAACAACCGAATCGGACGTAAGGAACTTCAATAAATAAGAACTAACAGCAATCCCTTGATTTCGTTTGCATACGAACGACAACAGATGACGGTAAAGGCATTCAAATCGAATCAAATGAATTGAGTTGGATAGAATGAACTTTGATTATTTAGAATAGTGTACAACTCAATCTAATTGACTTGATTTTACTGTAATGAGAACGAGTAAACTTTAACGCATTCTAATAGATTGAAAACAACCAAATCGAACGTAAGGAACTTCAATAAACAAGAATTAACAACAATCCCTTGATTTTATTTACATTCGAATGACAACGAACGACCTTAAAAGCATTGAAATCGAATCAAATGAATTCAGTCGAATAGAACGAACTTTGATTATTTAGAATAGTGTGCAACTCAATCTAATTGACTTGATTTTACAGTAATGAGAACGAGTAAACTTTAACGCATTCTAATAGATTCAAAACAACCAAATCGGACGTAAGGAATTTTCAATAAACAAGAATTAACAACAATCCCTTGATTTTATATACATTTGAACGACAACGAACGACCTTAAAAGCAATGAAATCGAATCAACTGAATTCAGTCGGATAGAATGAACAGTGATTATTTAGAATAGTGTACAACTCGATCTAATTGACTTAATTTGACTGTAATGTGAACGAGTAAACTTTAACGCATTCCAATAGATTCAAAACAACCGAATCGGAGGTAAGGAACTTCAATAAATAAGAACTAGCAACAATCCCTTGATTTCGTTTACATTGGAACGACAACGGATGACGTTAAAGGCATTCAAATCGAATCAAATGAATTGAGTTGGATAGAATGAACTTTGATTATTTAGAATAGTGTACAAGTCAATCTAATTCACTTAATTTTACAGTAATGTGAACGAGTAAACTTTAACGCATTCTAATAGATTCAAAACAACCAAATCGAACGTAAGGAACTTTCAATAAATAATAATTAATAACAATCCCTTGATTTTATTTACATTCGAATGATAACAAACGACCTTAAAAGCATTCAAATCGAATCAAAAGAATTCAGTCGGATAGAGTGAACTGTGATTATTTAGGATAGTGTACAACTCAATCTAATTGACTTAATTTGTCTGTAATGTGAACGAGTAAACTTTAACGCATTCCAATAGATTCAAAACAACCGAATCGGACGTAAGGAACTTCAATAAATAAGAAGTAGCAACAATCCCTTGATTTCGTTTACATTCGAACGACAACGGATGACGTTAAAGGCATTCAAATCGAATCAAATGAATTGAGTTGGATAGAATGATCTTTGATTATTTAGAATAGTGTACACCTCAATCTAATTGACTTAATTTTACTGAAATGAGAACGAGTAAACTTTAACGCATTCTAATAGATTCAAAATAACCGAATCGAACGTAAGGAACTTTCAATAATTAAGAATTAACAACAATCCCTTGATTTTATATACATTTGAACGACAACGAACGACCTTAAAAGCATTGAAATCGAATCAAATGAATTCGGTTGGATAGAATGAACTTTGATTATTTAGAATAGTGTACAACTCAATCTAATTGACTTAATTTTACTGTAATGAGAACGAGTAAACTTTAACGCATTCTAATAGAATCAAAACAACCAAATCGAACGTAAGGAACTTCAATAAACAAGAATTAACAACAATCCCTTGATTTTATTTACATTCGAATGATAACGAACGACCTTAAAAGCATTGAAATTGAATCAAATGAATTCAATCGGGTAGAATGAACTTTGATTATTTAGAATAGTGTACAACTCAATCTAATTGACTTGATTTGACTGTAATGAGAACGAGTAAACTTTAACGCATTCTAATAGATTCAAAACAACCAAATCGAACGTAAGGAGCTTCAATAAACAAGAATTAACAACAATCCCTTGATTTTATTTACATTCGAATTATAACGAAGGACCTTAAAAGCATTGAAATCGAATCAAAAGAATTCAGTCGAATAGAACGAACTTTGATTATTTAGAATAGTGTACAACTCAATCTAATTGACTTGATTTTACAGTAATGAGAATGAGTAAACTTTAACGCATTCTAATAGATTCAAAACAACCAAATCGGATGTATGGAATTTTCTGTAAACAAGAATTAACAACAATCCCTTGATTTTATATACATTCGAACGACAACAAACGACCTTAAAAGCATTGAAATCGAATCAAATGAATTAATTCAGATAGAACGAACTTAGATTATTTAGAATAGTGTACAACTCAATTTAATTAACTTGATTTGACTGTAATGAGAACGAGTAAACTTTAACGCACTCTAATAGATTCAAAACAACCGAATCGGATGTAAGGAACTTCAATAAATAAGAACTAGCAACATTCCCTTTATTTCGTTTGCATTGGAACGACAACAAATTACCTTAAAGGCGTTCGAATCGAATCAACTGAATTCAGTCGGATAGAATGAACTGTGATTATTTAGAATAGTGTAAAACTCGATCTAATTGACTTAAATTGACTGTAATGTTAACGAGTAAACTTTAACGCATTCCAATAGATTCAAAACAACCGAATCGGAGGTAAGGAACTTCAATAAATAAGAACTAGCAACAATCCCTTGATTTCGTTTACATTCGAACGACAACGGATGACGTTAAAGGCATTCAAATCGAATCAAATGAATTGAGTTGGATAGAATGAACTTTGATTATTTAGAATAGTGTACAACTCAATCTAATTGACTTAATTTTACTGTAATGTGAACGAGTAAACTTTAACGCATTCTAATAGATTCAAAACAACCGAATCGGAGGTAAGGAACTTGAATAAATAAGAACTAGCAACAATCCCTTGATTTCGTTTACATTCGAACGACAACGGAGGACGTTAAAGGCATTCAAATCGAATCAAATGCATTGAGTTGGATAGAATGAACTTTGATTATTTAGAATAGTGTACAACTCAATCTAATTGACTTGATTTTACTGTAATGTGAACGAATAAACTTTAACGCATTCCAATAGATTCGAAACAACCGAATCGGAGGTAAGGAACTTCAATAAATAAGAACTAGCAACAATCCCTTGATTTCGTTTACATTCGAACGACAACGGATGACGTTAAAGGCATTCAAATCGAATCAAATGAATTGAGTTGGATAGAATGAACTTTGATTATTTAGAATAGTGTACAACTCAATCTAATTGACTTGATTTTACTGTAATGTGAACGAATAAACTTTAACGCATTCCAATAGATTCAAAACAACCGAATCGGAGGTAAGGAACTTCAATAAATAAGAACTAGCAACAATCCCTTGATTTCGTTTACATTCGAACGACAACGGATGACGTTAAAGTCATTCAAATCGAATCAAATGAATTCAGTCGGATAGAATGAACTGTGATTATTTAGGATAGTGTACAACTCAATCTAATTGACTTAATTTGTCTGTTATGTGAACGAGTAAACTTTAACGCATTCCAATAGATTCAAAACGACCGAATCGGACGTAAGGAACTTCAATAAATAAGAACTAGCAACAATCCCTTGATTTCGTTTACATTCGAACGACAACGGATGACGTTAAAGGCATTCGAATCGAATCAAATGAATTGAGTTGGATAGAATGAACTTTGATTATTTAGAATAGTGTACAACTCAATCTAATTGACTTAATTTTACTGTAATGTGAACGAGTAAACTTTAACGCATTCTAATAGATTCAAAACAACCGAATCGGAGGTAAGTAACTTGAATAAATAAGAACTAGCAACAATCCCTTGATTTCGTTTACATTCGAACGACAACGGAGGACGTTAAAGGCATTCAAATCGAATCAAATGCATTGAGTTGGATAGAATGAACTTTCATTATTTAGAATAGTGTACAACTCAATCTAATTGACTTGATTTTACTGTAATGTGAACGAATAAACTTTAACGCATTCCAATAGATTCAAAACAACCGAATCGGACGTAAGGAAGTTCAATAAATAAGAACTAACTACAATCCCTTTATTTCGTTTGCATTGGAACGACAACGGAGGACGTTAAAGGCATTCAAATCGAATCAAATGCATTGAGTGGGATAGAATGAACTTTGATTATTTAGAATAGTGTACAACTCAATCTAATTGAATTGATTTTACTGTAATGTGAACGAATAAACTTTAACGCATTCTAATAGATTCAAAACAACCGAATCGGAGGTAAGGAACTTCAATAAATAAGAACTAGCAACAATCCCTTGATTTCGTTTACATTCGAACGACAACGGATGACGTTAAAGGCATTCAAATCGAATCAAATGAATTCAGTCGGATAGAATGAACTGTGATTATTTAGGATAGTGTACAACTCAATCTAATTGACTTGATTTTACTGTAATGTGAACGAATAAACTTTAACGCATTCCAATAGATTCAAAACAACCGAATCGGAGGTAAGGAACTTCAATAAGTAAGAACTAGCAACAATCCCTTGATTTCGTTTACATTCGAACGACAACGGATGACGTTAAAGGCATTCAAATCGAATCAAAAGAATTCAGTCGGATAGAATGAACTGTGATTATTTAGGATAGTGTACAACTCAATCTAATTGACTTAATTTGTCTGTAATGTGAACGAGTAAACTTTAACGCATTCCAATAGATTCGAAACAACCGAATCGGACGTAAGGAACTTCAATAAATAAGAACTAGCAACAATCCCTTGATTTCGTTTACATTCGAACGACAACGGATGACGTTAAAGGCATTCAAATCGAATCAAATGAATTGAGTTGGATAGAATGAACTTTGATTATTTAGAATAGTGTACACCTCAATCTAATTGACTTAATTTTACTGAAATGAGAACGAGTAAACTTTAACGCATTCTAATAGATTCAAAACAACCGAATCGAACGTAAGGAACTTTCAATAAATAAGAATTAACAACAATCCCTTGATTTTATATACATTTGAACGACAACGAACGACCTTAAAAGCATTGAAATCGAATCAAATGAATTCGGTTGGATAGAATGAACTTTGATTATTTAGAATAGTGTACAACTCAATCTAATTGACTTAATTTTACTGTAATGAGAACGAGTAAACTTTAACGCATTCTAATAGATTCAAAACAACCAAATCGAACATAAGGAACTTCAATAAACAAGAATTAACAACAATCCCTTGATTTTATTTACATTCGAATGATAACGAACGACCTTAAAAGCATTGAAATTGAATCAAATGAATTCAATCGGGTAGAATGAACTTTGATTATTTAGAATAGTGTACAACTCAATCTAATTGACTTGATTTGACTGTAATGAGAACGAGTAAACTTTAACGCATTCTAATAGATTCAAAACAACCAAATCGAACGTAAGGAGCTTCAATAAACAAGAATTAACAACAATCCCTTGATTTTATTTATATTCGAATGATAACGAAGGACCTTAAAAGCATTGAAATCGAATCAAAAGAATTCAGTCGAATAGAACGAACTTTGATTATTTAGAATAGTGTACAACTCAATCTAATTGACTTGATTTTACAGTAATGAGAATGAGTAAACTTTAACGCATTCTAATAGATTCAAAACAACCAAATCGGATGTAAGGAATTTTCTGTAAACAAGAATTAACAACAATCCCTTGATTTTATATACATTCGAACGACAACAAACGACCTTAAAAGCATTGAAATCGAATCAAATGAATTAATTCGGATAGAACGAACTTAGATTATTTAGAATAGTGTACAACTCAATTTAATTGACTTGATTTGACTGTAATGAGAATGAGTAAACTTTAACGCACTCTAATAGATTCAAAACAACCGAATCGGATGTAAGGAACTTCAATAAATAAGTACTAGCAACAATCCCTTTATTTCGTTTGCATTGGAACGACAACAAATTACCTTAAAGGCGTTCGAATCGAATCAACTGAATTCAGTCGGATAGAATGAACTGTGATTATTTAGAATAGTGTACAACTCGATCTAATTGACTTAAATTGACTGTAATGTGAACGAGTAAACTTTAACGCATTCCAATAGATTCAAAACAACCGAATCGGAGGTAAGGAACTTCAATAAATAAGAACTAGCAACAATCCCTTGATTTCGTTTACATTCGAACGACAACGGATGACGTTAAAGGCATTCAAATCGAATCAAATGAATTGAGTTGGATAGAATGAACTTTGATTATTTAGAATAGTGTACAACTCAATCTAATTGACTTAATTTTACTGTAATGTGAACGAGTAAACTTTAACGCATTCTAATAGATTCAAAACAACCGAATCGGAGGTAAGGAACTTGAATAAATAAGAACTAGCAACAATCCCTTGATTTCGTTTACATTCGAACGACAACGGAGGACGTTAAAGGCATTCAAATCGAATCAAATGCATTGAGTTGGATAGAATGAACTTTGATTATTTAGAATAGTGTACAACTCAATCTAATTGACTTGATTTTACTGTAATGTGAACGAATAAACTTTAACGCATTCCAATAGATTCAAAACAACCGAATCGGAGGTAAGGAACTTCAATAAATAAGAACTAGCAACAATCCCTTGATTTCGTTTACATTCAAACGACAACGGATGACGTTAAATTCATTCAAATCGAATCAAATGAATTCAGTCGGATAGAATGAACTGTGATTATTTAGGATAGTGTACAACTCAATCTAATTGACTTCATTTGTCTGTAATGTGAACGAGTAAACTTTAACGCATTCCAATAGATTCAAAACGACCGAATCGGACGTAAGGAACTTCAATAAATAAGAACTAGCAACAATCCCTTGATTTCGTTTACATTCGAACGACAACGGATGACGTTAAAGGCATTCGAATCGAATCAAATGAATTGAGTTGGATAGAATGAACTTTGATTATTTAGAATAGTGTACAACTCAATCTAATTGACTTAATTTTACTGTAATGTGAACGAGTAAACTTTAACGCATTCCAATAGATTCAAAACGACCGAATCGGAGGTAAGGAACTTGAATAAATAAGAACTAGCAACAATCCCTTGATTTCGTTTACATTCGAACGACAACGGAGGACGTTAAAGGCATTCAAATCGAATCAAATGCATTGAGTTGGATAGAATGAACTTTCATTAATTAGAATAGTGTACAACTCAATCTAATTGACTTGATTTTACTGTAATGTGAACGAATAAACTTTAACGCATTCCAATAGATTCAAAACAACCGAATCGGACGTAAGGAAGTTCAATAAATAAGAACTAACTACAATCCCTTTATTTCGTTTGCATTGGAACGACAACGGAGGACGTTAAAGGCATTCAAATCGAATCAAATGCATTGAGTGAGATAGAATGAACTTTGATTATTTAGAATAGTGTACAACTCAATCTAATTGAATTGATTTTACTGTAATGTGAACGAATAAACTTTAACGCATTCCAATAGATTCAAAACAACCGAATCGGAGGTAAGGAACTTCAATAAATAAGAACTAGCAACAATCCCTTGATTTCGTCTACATTCGAAAGACAACGGATGACGTTAAAGTCATTCAAATCGAATCAAATGAATTCAGTCGGATAGAATGAACTGTGATTATTTAGGATAGTGTACAACTCAATCTAATTGACTTAATTTGTCTGTAATGTGAACGAGTAAACTTTAACGCATTCTAATAGATTCAAAACAACCGAATCGGAGGTAAGGAACTTCAATAAATAAGAACTAGCAACAATCCCTTGATTTCGTTTACATTCGAACGACAACGGATGACGTTAAAGGCATTGAAATCGAATCAAATGAATTCAGTCGGATAGAATGAACTGTGATTATTTAGGATAGTGTACAACTCAATCTAATTGACTTAATTTGTCTGTAATGTGAACGAGTAAACTTTAACGCATTCCAATAGATTCAAAACAACCGAATCGGACGTAAGGAACTTCAATAAATAAGAACTAGCAACAATCCCTTGATTTCGTTTAAATTCGAACGACAACGGATGACGTTAAAGGCATTCAAATCGAATCAAATGAATTGAGTTGGATAGAATGAACTTTGATTATTTAGAATAGTGTACACCTCAATCTAATTGACTTAATTTTACTGAAATGAGAATGAGTAAACTTTAACGCATTCTAATAGATTGAAAACAACCAAATCGAACGTAAGGAACTTTCAATAAATAAGAATTAACAACAATCCCTTCATTTTATTTACATTCGAATGATAACGAACGACCTTAAAAGCATTGAAATTGAATCAAATGAATTCAGTCGGATAGAATGAACTGTGATTATTTAGAATAGTGTACAACTCAATCTAATTGACTTGATTTGACTGTAATGAGAACGAGTAAACTTTAACGCATTCTAATAGATTCAAAACAACCGAATCGGAAGTAAGGAACTTCAATAAATAAGAACTAGCAACAATCCCTTTATTTCGTTTGCATTGAAACGACAACAAATGACCTTAAAGGCGTTCGAATCGAATCAACTAAATTCAGTCGGATAGAATGAACTTTGATTATTTAGAATAGTGTACAACTCAATCTAATTGACTTAATTTGACTGTAATGTGAACGAATAAACTTTAACGCATTCCAATAGATTCAAAACAACCGAATCGGACTTAAGGAAGTGCAATAAATAAGAACTAACAACAATCTCTTGATTTCGTTTGCATACGAACGACAACGGATGACAGTAAAGGCATTCAAATTGAATCAAATGAATTGAGTCGGATAGAATGAACTTTGATTATTTAGAATAGTGTACAACTCAATCTAATTGACTTGATTTGACTGTAATGAGAACGAGTAAACTTTAACGCATTCTAATAGATTCAAAACAACCGAATCGGAAGTAAGGAACTTCAATAAATAAGAACTAGTAACAATCCCTTTATTTCGTTTGCATTGGAATGACAACAAATTACCTTAAAGGCGTTCGAATCGAATCAACTGAATTCAGTCGGATAGAATGAACAGTGATTATTTAGAATAGTGTACAACTCGATCTAATTGACTTAATTTGACTGTAATGTGAACGAGTAAACTTTAACGCATTCCAATAGATTCAAAACAACCGAATCGGAGGTAAGGAACTTCAATAAATAAGAACTAGCAACAATCCCTTGATTTCGTTTACATTCGAACGACAACGGATGACGTTAAAGGCATTCAAATCGAATCAAATGAATTGAGTTGGATAGAATGAACTTTGATTATTTAGAATAGTGTACAACTCAATCTAATTGACTTAATTTTACAGTAATGTGAACGAGTAAACTTTAACGCATTCTAATAGATTCAAAACAACCGAATCGGAGGTAAGGAACTTCAATAAATAAGAACTAGCAACAATCCCTTAATTTCGTTTACATTCGAACGACAACGGAGGACGTTAAAGGCATTCAAATCGAATCAAATGCATTGAGTTGGATAGAATGAACTTTGATTATTTAGAATAGTGTACAACTCAATCTAATTGACTTGATTTTACTGTAATGTGAACGAATAAACTTTAACGCATTCCAATAGATTCAAAACAACCGAATCGGAGGTAAGGAACTTCAATAAGTAAGAACTAGCAACAATCCCTTGATTTCGTTTACATTCGAACGACAACGGATGACGTTAAAGGCATTCAAATCGAATCAAAAGAATTCAGTCAGATAGAATGAACTGTGATTATTTAGGATAGTGTACAACTCAATCTAATTGACTTAATTTGTCTGTAATGTGAACGAGTAAACTTTAACGCATTCCAATAGATTCGAAAAAACCGAATTGGACGTAAGGAACTTCAATAAATAAGAACTAGCAACAATCCCTTGATTTCGTTTACATTCGAACGACAACGGATGACGTTAAAGGCATTCAAATCGAATCAAATGAATTGAGTTGGATAGAATGAACTTTGATTATTTAGAATAGTGTACACCTCAATCTAATTGACTTAATTTTACTGAAATGAGAACGAGTAAACTTTAATGCATTCTAATAGATTCAAAACAACCGATTCGAATGTAAGGAACTTTCAATAAATAAGAATTAACAACAATCCCTTGATTTTATATACATTTGAACGACAACGAACGACCTTAAAAGCATTGAAATCGAATCAAATGAATTCGGTTGGATAGAATGAACTTTGATTATTTAGAATAGTGTACAACTCAATCTAATTGACTTAATTTTACAGTAATGTGAACGAGTAAACTTTAACGCATTCTAATAGATTCAAAACAACCGAATCGGAGGTAAGGAACTTCAATAAATAAGAACTAGCAACAATCCCTTAATTTCGTTTACATTCGAACGACAACGGAGGACGTTAAAGGCATTCAAATCGAATCAAATGCATTGAGTTGGATAGAATGAACTTTGATTATTTAGAATAGTGTACAACTCAATCTAATTGACTTGATTTTACTGTAATGTGAACGAATAAACTTTAACGCATTCCAATAGATTCAAAACAACCGAATCGGAGGTAAGGAACTTCAATAAGTAAGAACTAGCAACAATCCCTTGATTTCGTTTACATTCGAACGACAACGGATGACGTTAAAGGCATTCAAATCGAATCAAAAGAATTCAGTCAGATAGAATGAACTGTGATTATTTAGGATAGTGTACAACTCAATCTAATTGACTTAATTTGTCTGTAATGTGAACGAGTAAACTTTAACGCATTCCAATAGATTCGAAAAAACCGAATTGGACGTAAGGAACTTCAATAAATAAGAACTAGCAACAATCCCTTGATTTCGTTTACATTCGAACGACAACGGATGACGTTAAAGGCATTCAAATCGAATCAAATGAATTGAGTTGGATAGAATGAACTTTGATTATTTAGAATAGTGTACACCTCAATCTAATTGACTTAATTTTACTGAAATGAGAACGAGTAAACTTTAATGCATTCTAATAGATTCAAAACAACCGATTCGAATGTAAGGAACTTTCAATAAATAAGAATTAACAACAATCCCTTGATTTTATATACATTTGAACGACAACGAACGACCTTAAAAGCATTGAAATCGAATCAAATGAATTCGGTTGGATAGAATGAACTTTGATTATTTAGAATAGTGTACAACTCAATCTAATTGACTTAATTTTACTGTAATGAGAACGAGTAAACTTTAACGCATTCTAATAGATTCAAAACAACCAAATCGAACGTAAGGAACTTCAATAAACAAGAATTAACAACAATCCCTTGATTTTATTTACATTCGAATGATAACGAACGACCTTAAAAGCATTGAAATTGAATCAAATGAATTCAATCGGGTAGAATGAACTTTGATTATTTAGAATAGTGTACAACTCAATCTAATTGACTTGATTTGACTGTAATGAGAACGAGTAAACTTTAACGCATTCTAATAGATTCAAAACAACCAAATCGAACGTAAGGAGCTTCAATAAACAAGAATTAACAACAATCCCTTGATTTTATTTACATTCGAATGATAACGAAGGACCTTAAAAGCATTGAAATCGAATCAAAAGAATTCAGTCGAATAGAACGAACTTTGATTATTTAGAATAGTGTACAACTCAATCTAATTGACTTGATTTTACAGTAATGAGAATGAGTAAACTTTAACGCATTCTAATAGATTCAAAACAACCAAATCGGATCTAAGGAATTTTCTGTAAACAAGAATTAACAACAATCCCTTGATTTTATATACATTCGAACGACAACAAACGACCTTAAAAGCATTGAAATCGAATCAAATGAATTAATTCGGATAGAACGAACTTAGATTATTTAGAATAGTGTACAACTCAATTTAATTGACTTGATTTGACTGTAATGAGAACGAGTAAACTTTAACGCACTCTAATAGATTCAAAACAACGGAATCGGATGTAAGGAACTTCAATAAATAAGAACTAGCAACAATCCCTTTATTTCGTTTGCATTGGAACGACAACAAATTACCTTAAAGGCGTTCGAATCGAATCAACTGAATTCAGTCGGATAGAATGAACTGTGATTATTTAGAATAGTGTACAACTCGATCTAATTGACTTAAATTGACTGTAATGTGAACGAGTAACTTTAACGGATTCCAATAGATTCAAAACAACCAAATCGGAGGTAAGGAACTTCAATAAATAAGAACTAGCAACAATCCCTTGATTTCGTTTACATTCGAACGACAACGGATGACGTTAAAGGCATTCAAATCGAATCAAATGAATTGAGTTGGATAGAATGAACTTTGATTATTTAGAATAGTGTACAACTCAATCTAATTGACTTAATTTTACTGTAATGTGAACGAGTAAACTTTAACGCATTCTAATAGATTCAAAACAACCGAATCGGAGGTAAGGAACTTGAATAAATAAGAACTAGCAACAATCCCTTGATTTCGTTTACATTCGAACGACAACGGATGACGTTAAAGGCATTCAAATCGAATCAAATGAATTGAGTTGGATAGAATGAACTTTGATTATTTAGAATAGTGTACAACTCAATCTAATTGACTTAATTTTACTGTAATGTGAACGAGTAAACTTTAACGCATTCCAATAGATTCAAAACAACCGAATCGGAGGTAAGGAACTTCAATAAGTAAGAACTAGCAACAATCCCTTGATTTCGTTTACATTCGAACGACAACGGATGACGTTAAAGGCATTCAAATCGAATCAAATGAATTCAGTCGGATAGAATGAACTGTGATTATTTAGGATAGTGTACAACTCAATCTAATTGACTTAATTTGTCTGTAATGTGAACGAGTAAACTTTAACGCATTCCAATAGATTCGAAACGACCGAATCGGATGTAAGGAACTTGAATAAATAAGAACTAGCAACAATTCCTTGATTTCGTTTACATTCGAACGACAACGGATGACGTTAAAGGCATTTGAATCGAATCAAATGAATTGAGTTGGATAGAATGAACTTTGATTAATTAGAATAGTGTACAACTCAATCTAATTGACTTAATTTTACAGTAATGTGAACGAGTAAACTTTAACGCATTCTAATAGATTCAAAACAACCGAATCGGAGGTAAGGAACTTCAATAAATAAGAACTAGCAACAATCCCTTAATTTCGTTTACATTCGAACGACAACGGATGACGTTAAAGGCATTCGAATCGAATCAAATGAATTGAGTTGGATAGAATGAACTTTGATTATTTAGAATAGTGTACAACTCAATCTAATTGACTTAATTTTACTGTAATGTGAACGAGTAAACTTTAACGCATTCTAATAGATTCAAAACAACCGAATCGGAGGTAAGGAACTTGAATAAATAAGAACTAGCAACAATCCCTTGATTTCGTTTACATTCGAACCACAACGGAGGACGTTAAAGGCATTCAAATCGAATCAAATGCATTGAGTTGGATAGAATGAACTTTCATTATTTAGAATAGTGTACAACTCAATCTAATTGACTTGATTTTACTGTAATGTGAACGAATAAACTTTAACGCATTCCAATAGATTCAAAACAACCGAATCGGACGTAAGGAAGTTCAATAAATAAGAACTAACTACAATCCCATTATTTCGTTTGCATTGGAACGACAACGGAGGACGTTAAAGGCATTCAAATCGAATCAAATGCATTGAGTGGGATAGAATGAACTTTGATTATTTAGAATAGTGTACTACTCAATCTAATTGAATTGATTTTACTGTAATGTGAACGAATAAACTTTAACGCATTCCAATAGATTCAAAACAACCGAATCGGAGGTAAGGAACTTCAATAAATAAGAACTAGCAACAATCCCTTGATTTTGTTTACATTCGAACGACAACGGATGACGTTAAAGGCATTCAAATCGAATCAAATGAATTCAGTCGGATAGAATGAACTGTGATTATTTAGGATAGTGTACAACTCAATCTAATTGACTTAATTTGTCTGTAATGTGAACGAGTAAACTTTAACGCATTCCAATAGATTCAAAACAACCGAATCGGACGTAAGGAACTTCAATAAATAAGAACTAGCAACAATCCCTTGATTTCGTTTAAATTCGAACGACAACGGATGACGTTAAAGGCATTCAAATCGAATCAAATGAATTGAGTTGGATAGAATGAACTTTGATTATTTAGAATAGTGTACACCTCAATCTAATTGACTTAATTTTACTGAAATCAGAATGAGTAAACTTTAACGCATTCTAATAGATTGAAAACAACCAAATCGACCGTAAGGAACTTTCAATAAATAAGAATTAACAACAATCCCTTGATTTTATTTACATTCGAATGATAACGAACGACCTTAAAAGCATTGAAATTGAATCAAATGAATTCAGTCGGATAGAATGAACTTTGATTATTTAGAATAGTGTACAACTCAATCTAATTGACTTGATTTGACTGTAATGAGAACGAGTAAACTTTAACGCATTCTAATAGATTCAAAACAACCGAATCGGAAGTAAGGAACTTCAATAAATAAGAACTAGCAACAATCCCTTTATTTCGTTTGCATTGGAACGACAACAAATTACCTTAAAGGCGTTCGAATCGAATCAACTGAATTCAGTCGGATAGAATGAACAGTGATTATTTAGAATAGTGTACAACTCGATCTAATTGACTTAATTTGACTGTAATGTGAACGAGTAAACTTTAACGCATTCCAATAGATTCAAAACAACCGAATCGGAGGTAAGGAACTTCAATAAATAAGAACTAGCAACAATCCCTTGATTTCGTTTACATTCGAACGACAACGGATGACGTTAAAGGCATTCAAATCGAATCAAATGAATTGAGTTGGATAGAATGAACTTTGATTATTTAGAATAGTGTACAACTCAATCTAATTGACTTAATTTTACAGTAATGTGAACGAGTAAACTTTAACGCATTCTAATAGATTCAAAACAACCGAATCGGAGGTAAGGAACTTCAATAAATAAGAACTAGCAACAATCCCTTAATTTCGTTTACATTCGAACGACAACGGAGGACGTTAAAGGCATTCAAATCGAATCAAATGCATTGAGTTGGATAGAATGAACTTTGATTATTTAGAATAGTGTACAACTCAATCTAATTGACTTGATTTTACTGTAATGTGAACGAATAAACTTTAACGCATTCCAATAGATTCAAAACAACCGAATCGGAGGTAAGGAACTTCAATAAGTAAGAACTAGCAACAATCCCTTGATTTCGTTTACATTCGAACGACAACGGATGACGTTAAAGGCATTCAAATCGAATCAAAAGAATTCAGTCAGATAGAATGAACTGCGATTATTTAGGATAGTGTACAACTCAATCTAATTGACTTAATTTGTCTGTAATGTGAACGAGTAAACTTTAACGCATTCTAATAGATTCGAAACAACCGAATCGGACGTAAGGAACTTCAATAAATAAGAAGTAGCAACAATCCCTTGATTTCGTTTACATTCGAACGACAACGGATGACGTTAAAGGCATTCAAATCGAATCAAATGAATTGAGTTGGATAGAATGAACTTTGATTATTTAGAATAGTGTACACCTCAATCTAATTGACTTAATTTTACAGAAATGAGAACGAGTAAACTTTAACGCATTCTAATAGATTCAAAACAACCAAATCGAACGTAAGGAACTTTCAATAAATAAGAATTAACAACAATCCCTTGATTTTATTTACATTCGAATGATAACGAACGACCTTAAAAGCATTGAAATTGAATCAAATGAATTCAGTCGGATAGAATGAACTTTGATTATTTAGAATAGTGTACAACTCAATCTAATTGACTTGATTTGACTGTAATGAGAACGATTAAACTTTAACGCATTCTAATAGATTCAAAACAACCGAATCGGAAGTAAGGAACTTCAATAAATAAGAACTAGCAACAATCCCTTGATTTCGTTTACATTCGAACGACAACGGATGACGTTAAAGGCATTCAAATCGAATCAAATGAATTGAGTTGGATAGAATGAACTTTGATTATTTAGAATAGTGTACAACTCAATCTAATTGACTTAATTTTACTGTAATGTGAACGAGTAAACTTTAACGCATTCTAATAGATTCAAAACAACCGAATCGGAGGTAAGGAACTTGAATAAATAAGAACTAGCAACAATCCCTTGATTTCGTTTACATTCGAACGACAACGGAGGTCGTTAAAGGCATTCAAATCGAATCAAATGCATTTAGTTGGATAGAATGAACTTTGATTATTTAGAATAGTGTACAACTCAATCTAATTGACTTGATTTTACTGTAATGTGAACGAATAAACTTTAACGCATTCCAATAGATTCAAAACAACCGAATCGGAGGTAAGGAACTTCAATAAATAAGAACTAGCAACAATCCCTTGATTTCGTTTATATTCGAACGACAACGGATGACGTTAAAGGCATTCAAATCGAATCAAATGCATTGAGTTGGATAGAATGAACTTTCATTATTTAGAATAGTGTACAACTCAATCTAATTGACTTGATTTTACTGTAATGTGAACGAATAAACTTTAACGCATTCCAATAGATTCAAAACAACCGAATCGGACGTAAAGAAGTTCAATAAATAAGAACTAACTACAATCCCATTATTTCGTTTGCATTGGAACGACAACGGAGGACGTTAAAGGCATTCAAATCGAATCAAATGCATTGAGTGGGATAGAATGAACTTTGATTATTTAGAATAGTGTACTACTCAATCTAATTGAATTGATTTTACTGTAATGTGAACGAATAAACTTTAACGCATTCTAATAGATTCAAAACAACCGAATCGGAGGTAAGGAACTTCAATAAATAAGAACTAGCAACAATCCCTTGATTTCGTTTACATTCGAACGACAACGGATGACGTTAAAGGCATTCAAATCGAATCAAATGAATTCAGTCGGATAGAATGAACTGTGATTATTTAGGATAGTGTACAACTCAATCTAATTGACTTAATTTGTCTGTAATGTGAACGAGTAAACTTTAACGCATTCCAATAGATTCAAAACAACCGAATCGGACGTAAGGAACTTCAATAAATAAGAACTAGCAACAATCCCTTGATTTCGTTTAAATTCGAACGACAACGGATGACGTTAAAGGCATTCAAATCGAATCAAATGAATTGAGTTGGATAGAATGAACTTTGATTATTTAGAATAGTGTACACCTCAATCTAATTGACTTAATTTTACTGAAATCAGAATGAGTAAACTTTAACGCATTCTAATAGATTGAAAACAACCAAATCGACCGTAAGGAACTTTCAATAAATAAGAATTAACAACAATCCCTTGATTTTATTTACATTCGAATGATAACGAACGACCTTAAAAGCATTGAAATTGAATCAAATGAATTCAGTCGGATAGAATGAACTTTGATTATTTAGAATAGTGTACAACTCAATCTAATTGACTTGATTTGACTGTAATGAGAACGAGTAAACTTTAACGCATTCTAATAGATTCAAAACAACCGAATCGGAAGTAAGGAACTTCAATAAATAAGAACTAGCAACAATCCCTTTATTTCGTTTGCATTGGAACGACAACAAATTACCTTAAAGGCGTTCGAATCGAATCAACTGAATTCAGTCGGATAGAATGAACAGTGATTATTTAGAATAGTGTACAACTCGATCTAATTGACTTAATTTGACTGTAATGTGAACGAGTAAACTTTAACGCATTCCAATAGATTCAAAACAACCGAATCGGAGGTAAGGAACTTCAATAAATAAGAACTAGCAACAATCCCTTGATTTCGTTTACATTCGAACGACAACGGATGACGTTAAAGGCATTCAAATCGAATCAAATGAATTGAGTTGGATAGAATGAACTTTGATTATTTAGAATAGTGTACAACTCAATCTAATTGACTTAATTTTACAGTAATGTGAACGAGTAAACTTTAACGCATTCTAATAGATTCAAAACAACCGAATCGGAGGTAAGGAACTTCAATAAATAAGAACTAGCAACAATCCCTTAATTTCGTTTACATTCGAACGACAACGGAGGACGTTAAAGGCATTCAAATCGAATCAAATGCATTGAGTTGGATAGAATGAACTTTGATTATTTAGAATAGTGTACAACTCAATCTAATTGACTTGATTTTACTGTAATGTGAACGAATAAACTTTAACGCATTCCAATAGATTCAAAACAACCGAATCGGAGGTAAGGAACTTCAATAAGTAAGAACTAGCAACAATCCCTTGATTTCGTTTACATTCGAACGACAACGGATGACGTTAAAGGCATTCAAATCGAATCAAAAGAATTCAGTCGGATAGAATGAACTGTGATTATTTAGGATAGTGTACAACTCAATCTAATTGACTTAATTTGTCTGTAATGTGAACGAGTAAACTTTAACGCATTCTAATAGATTCAAAACAACCGAATCGGAGGTAAGGAACTTCAATAACTAAGAACTAGCAACAATCCCTTGATTTCGCTTACATTCGAACGACAACGGATGACGTTAAAGGCATTCAAATCGAATCAAATGAATTGAGTTGGATAGAATGAACTTTGATTATTTAGAATAGTGTACAACTCAATCTAATTGACTTAATTTTACAGTAATGTGAACGAGTAAACTTTAACGCATTCTAATAGATTCAAAACAACCGAATCGGAGGTAAGGAACTTCAATAAATAAGAACTAGCAACAATCCCTTAATTTCGTTTACATTCGAACGACAACGGAGGACGTTAAAGGCATTCAAATCGAATCAAATGCATTGAGTTGGATAGAATGAACTTTGATTATTTAGAATAGTGTACAACTCAATCTAATTGACTTGATTTTACTGTAATGTGAACGAATAAACTTTAACGCATTCCAATAGATTCAAAACAACCGAATCGGAGGTAAGGAACTTCAATAAGTAAGAACTAGCAACAATCCCTTGATTTCGTTTACATTCGAACGACAACGGATGACGTTAAAGGCATTCAAATCGAATCAAATGAATTCAGTCGGATAGAATGAACTGTGATTATTTAGGATAGTGTACAACTCAATCTAATTGACTTAATTTGTCTGTAATGTGAACGAGTAAACTTTAACGCATTCCAATAGATTCGAAACGACCGAATCGGATGTAAGGAACTTGAATAAATAAGAACTAGCAACAATTCCTTGATTTCGTTTACATTCGAACGACAACGGATGATGTTAAAGGCATTTGAATCGAATCAAATGAATTGAGTTGGATAGAATGAACTTTGATTATTTAGAATAGTGTACAACTCAATCTAATTGACTTAATTTTACTGTAATGTGAACGAGTAAACTTTAACGCATTCTAATAGATTCAAAACAACTGAATCGGAGGTAAGGAACTTGAATAAATAAGAACTAGCAACAATCCCTTGATTTCGTTTACATTCGAACCACAACGGAGGACGTTAAAGGCATTCAAATCGAATCAAATGCATTGAGTTGGATAGAATGAACTTTCATTATTTAGAATAGTGTACAACTCAATCTAATTGACTTGATTTTACTGTAATGTGAACGAATAAACTTTAACGCATTCCAATAGATTCAAAACAACCGAATCGGACGTAAGGAAGTTCAATAAATAAGAACTAACTACAATCCCATTATTTCGTTTGCATTGGAACGACAACGGAGGACGTTAAAGGCATTCAAATCGAATCAAATGCATTGAGTGGGATAGAATGAACTTTGATTATTTAGAATAGTGTACAACTCAATCTAATTGAATTGATTTTACTGTAATGTGAACGAATAAACTTTAACGCATTCTAATAGATTCAAAACAACCGAATCGGAGGTAAGGAACTTCAATAAATAAGAACTAGCAACAATCCCTTGATTTCGTTTACATTCGAACGACAACGGATGACGTTAAAGGCATTCAAATCGAATCAAATGAATTCAGTCGGATAGAATGAACTGTGATTATTTAGGATAGTGTACAACTCAATCTAATTGACTTAATTTGTCTGTAATGTGAACGAGTAAACTTTAACGCATTCCAATAGATTCAAAACAACCGAATCGGACGTAAGGAACTTCAATAAATAAGAACTAGCAACAATCCCTTGATTTCGTTTAAATTCGAACGACAACGGATGACGTTAAAGGCATTCAAATCGAATCAAATGAATTGAGTTGGATAGAATGAACTTTGATTATTTAGAATAGTGTACACCTCAATCTAATTGACTTAATTTTACTGAAATGAGAATGAGTAAACTTTAACGCATTCTAATAGATTGAAAACAACCAAATCGAACGTAAGGAACTTTCAATAAATAAGAATTAACAACAATCCCTTGATTTTATTTACATTCGAATGATAACGAACGACCTTAAAAGCATTGAAATTGAATCAAATGAATTCAGTCGGATAGAATGAACTTTGATTATTTAGAATAGTGTACAACTCAATCTAATTGACTTGATTTGACTGTAATGAGAACGATTAAACTTTAACGCATTCTAATAGATTCAAAACAACCGAATCGGAAGTAAGGAACTTCAATAAATAAGAACTAGCAACAATCCCTTGATTTCGTTTACATTCGAACGACAACGGATGACGTTAAAGGCATTCAAATCGAATCAAATGAATTGAGTTGGATAGAATGAACTTTGATTATTTAGAATAGTGTACAACTCAATCTAATTGACTTAATTTGACTGTAATGTAAACGAATAAACTTTAACGCATTCCAATAGATTCAAAACAACCGAATCGGACTTAAGGAACTGCAATAAATAAGAACTAACAACAATCTCTTTATTTCGTTTGCATACGAACGACAACGGATGACGTTAAAGGCATTCAAATCGAATCAAATGAATTCAGTCGGATAGAATGAACTGTGATTATTTAGGATAGTGTACAACTCAATCTAATTGACTTAATTTGTCTGTAATGTGAACGAGTAAACTTTAACGCATTCCAATAGATTCAAAACAACCGAATCGGACGTAAGGAACTTCAATAAATAAGAACTAGCAACAATCCCTTGATTTCGTTTAAATTCGAACGACAACGGATGACGTTAAAGGCATTCAAATCGAATCAAATGAATTGAGTTGGATAGAATGAACTTTGATTATTTAGAATAGTGTACACCTCAATCTAATTGACTTAATTTTACTGAAATGAGAATGAGTAAACTTTAACGCATTCTAATAGATTGAAAACAACCAAATCGAACGTAAGGAACTTTCAATAAATAAGAATTAACAACAATCCCTTGATTTTATTTACATTCGAATGATAACGAACGACCTTAAAAGCATTGAAATTGAATCAAATGAATTCAGTCGGATAGAATGAACTTTGATTATTTAGAATAGTGTACAACTCAATCTAATTGACTTGATTTGACTGTAATGAGAACGAGTAAACTTTAACGCATTCTAATAGATTCAAAACAACCGAATCGGAAGTAAGGAACTTCAATAAATAAGAACTAGCAACAATCCCTTTATTTCGTTTGCATTGAAACGACAACAAATGACCTTAAAGGCGTTCGAATCGAATCAACTAAATTCAGTCGGATAGAATGAACTTTGATTATTTAGAATAGTGTACAACTCAATCTAATTGACTTAATTTGACTGTAATGTGAACGAATAAACTTTAACGCATTCCAATAGATTCAAAACAACCGAATCGGACTTAAGGAACTGCAATAAATAAGAACTAACAACAATCTCTTTATTTCGTTTGCATACGAACGACAACGGATGACAGTAAAGGCATTCAAATTGAATCAAATGAATTGAGTCGGATAGAATGAACTTTGATTATTTAGAATAGTGTACAACTCAATCTAATTGACTTGATTTGACTGTAATGAGAACGAGTAAACTTTAACGCATTCTAATAGATTCAAAACAACCGAATCGGAAGTAAGGAACTTCAATAAATAAGAACTAGCAACAATCCCTTTATTTCGTTTGCATGGAACGACAACAAATTACCTTAAAGGCGTTCGAATCGAATCAACTAAATTCAGTCGGATAGAATGAACAGTGATTATTTAGAATAGTGTACAACTCGATCTAATTGACTTAATTTGACTGTAATGTGAACGAGTAAACTTTAACGCATTCCAATAGATTCAAAACAACCGAATCGGAGGTAAGGAACTTCAATAAATAAGAACTAGCAACAATCCCTTGATTTCGCTTACATTCGAACGACAACGGAGGACGTTAAAGGCATTCAAATCGAATCAAATGCATTGAGTTGGATAGAATGAACTTTGATTATTTAGAATAGTGTACAACTCAATCTAATTGACTTGATTTTACTGTAATGTGAACGAATAAACTTTAACGCATTCCAATAGATTCAAAACAACCGAATCGGAGGTAAGGAACTTCAATAAGTAAGAACTAGCAACAATCCCTTGATTTCGTTTACATTCGAACGACAACGGATGACGTTAAAGGCATTCAAATCGAATCAAAAGAATTCAGTCGGATAGAATGAACTGTGATTATTTAGGATAGTGTACAACTCAATCTAATTGACTTAATTTGTCTGTAATGTGAACGAGTAAACTTTAACGCATTCTAATAGATTCGAAACAACCGAATCGGACGTAAGGAACTTCAATAAATAAGAAGTAGCAACAATCCCTTGATTCCGTTTACATTCGAACGACAACGGATGACGTTAAAGGCATTCAAATCGAATCAAATGAATTGAGTTGGATAGAATGAACTTTGATTATTTAGAATAGTGTACACCTCAATCTAATTGACTTAATTTTACAGAAATGAGAACGAGTAAACTTTAACGCATTCTAATAGATTCAAAACAACCAAATCGAACGTAAGGAACTTTCAATAAATAAGAATTAACAACAATCCCTTGATTTTATTTACATTCGAATGATAACGAACGACCTTAAAAGCATTGAAATTGAATCAAATGAATTCAGTCGGATAGAATGAACTTTGATTATTTAGAATAGTGTACAACTCAATCTAATTGACTTGATTTGACTGTAATGAGAACGATTAAACTTTAACGCATTCTAATAGATTCAAAACAACCGAATCGGAAGTAAGGAACTTCAATAAATAAGAACTAGCAACAATACCTTTATTTCGTTTGCATTGGAACGACAACAAATGACCTTAAAGGCGTTCGAATCGAATCAACTGAATTCAGTCGGATAGAATGAACTTTGATTATTTAGAATAGTGTACAACTCAATCTAATTGACTTAATTTGACTGTAATGTGATCGAATAAACTTTAACGCATTCCAATAGATTCAAAACAACCGAATCGGACGTAAGGACCTTCAATAAATAAGAACTAACAACAATCCCTTTATTTCGTTTGCATTGGAACGACAACAAATGACCTTAAAGGCGTTCGAATCGAATCAACTGAATTCAGTCGGATAGAATGAACTTTGATTATTTTGAATAGTGTACAACTCAATCTAATTGACTTGATTTTACAGTAATGAGAATGAGTAAACTTTAACGCATTCTAATAGATTCAAAACAACCAAATCGGATGTAAGGATATTTCTGTAAACAAGAATTAACAACAATCCCTTGATTTTATATACATTCGAACGACAACAAACGACCTTAAAAGCATTGAAATCGAATCAAATGAATTAATTCGGATATAATAAACTTAGATTATTTAGAATAGTGTACAACTCAATCTAATTGACTTGATTTGACTATAATGAGAACGAGTAAACTTTAACGCATTCTAATAGATTCAAAACAACCGAATCGGATGTAAGGAACTTCAATAAATAAGAACTAGCAACAATCCCTTTATTTCGTTTTCATTGGAACGACAACAAATGACCTTATAGGCGTTCGAATCGAATCAACTGAATTCAGTCGGATAGAATGAACTTTGATTATTTAGAATAGTATACAACTCAATCTAATTGACTTAATTTGACTGTAATGTGATCGAATAAACTTTAACGCATTCCAATAGATTCAAAACAACCGAATCGGACGTAAGGAACTTCAATAAATAAGAACTAGCAACAATCCCTTGATTTCGTTTGCATCCGAACGACAATGGATGACGGTAAAGGCATTCAAATCGAATCAAATGAATTGAGTTGGATAGAATGAACTTTGATTATTTAGAATAGTTTACAACTAAATCTATTTGACTTAATTTTGCTGTAATGAGAACGAGTAAACTTTAACGCATTCTAATAGATTCAAAACAACCAAATCGAACGTAAGGAACTTCAATAAACAAGAATTAACAACAATCTCTTGATTTTATTTACATTCGAATGATAACGAACGACCTTAAAAGCATTGAAATCGAATCAAATGAATTCAGTCGGATAGAATGAACTTTGATTATTTAGAATAGTGTACAACTCAATCTAATGGACTTGATTTGACTGTAATGAGAACGAGTAAACTTTACCGCATTCTAATAGATTCAAAACAACCGAATCGGAAGTATGGAACTTCAATAAATAAGAACTAGCAACAATCCCTTTATTTCGTTTGCATTGGAACGACAACAAATGACCTTAAAGGCGTTCGAATCGAATCAACTGAATTCAGTCGGATAGAATGAACTTTGATTATTTAGAATAGTGTACAACTCAATCTAATTGACTTAATTTGACTGTAATGTGAACGAATAAACTTTAACGCATTTCAATAGATTCAAAACAACCGAATCGGACGTAAGGAACTTCAATAAATAAGAACTAGCAAGAATCGCTTGATTTCGTTTACATTCGAACGACAACGGATGACGTTAAAGGCATTCAAATCGAATCAAATGAATTGAGTTGGATAGAATGAACTTTGATTATTTAGAATAGTGTACAACTCAATCTAATTGACTTCATTTGACTGTAATGTGAACGAGTAAACTTTAACGCATTCCAATAGATTCAAAACAACCGAATTGGAGGTAAGGAACTTCAATAAACAAGAATTAACAACAATCCCTTGATTTTATTTACATTCGAATGACAACGAACGACCTTAAAAGCATTGAAATCGAATCAAATGAATTCAGTCGAATAGAACGAACTTTGATTATTTAGAATAGTGTACAACTCAATCTAATTGACTTGATTTTATAGTAATGAGAACGAGTAAACTTTAACGCATTCTAATAGATTCAAAACAACCAAATCGAACGTAAGGAACTTCAATAAACAAGAATTATAAACAATCCCTTGATTTTATTTACATTCGAATGATAACGAACGACCTTAAAAGCATTGAAATCGAATCAAATGAATTCAGTCGAATAGAACGAACTTTGATTATTTAGAATAGTGTACAACTCAATCTAATTGACTTGATTTTACAGTAATGAGAACGAGTAAACTTTAACGCATTCTAATAGATTCAAAACAACCAAATCGGATGTAAGGAATTTTCAATAAACAAGAATTAACAACAATCCCTTGATTTTATATACATTCGAACGACTACAAACGACCTTAAAAGCACTGAAATCGAATCAAATGAATTAATTCGGATAGAACGAACTTTGATTATTTAGAATAGTGTACAACTCAATCTAATTGACTTGATTTGACTGTAATGAGAACGAGTAAACTTTAACGCATTCTAATAGATTGCAAACAACCGAATCGGAAGTAAGGAACTTCAATAAATAAGAACTAGCAACAATCCCTTTATTTCGTTTGCATTGGAACGACAACAAATGACCTTAAAGGCGTTCGAATCGAATCAACTGAATTCAGTCGAATAGAATGAACTTTGATTATTTAGAATAGTGTACAACTCAATCTAATTGACTTAATTTGACTTTAATGTGAACGAATAAACTTTAACGCATTCCAATAGATTCAAAACAACCGAATCGGACGTAAGGAACTTCAATAAATAAGAACTAACAGCAATCCCTTGATTTCGTTTGCATACGAACGACAACAGATGATGGTAAAGGCATTCAAATCGAATCAAATGAATTGAGTTGGATAGAATGAACTTTGATTATTTAGAATAGTGTACAACTCAATCTAATTGACTTGATTTTACTGTAATGAGAACGAGTAAACTTTAACGCATTCTAATAGATTGAAAACAACCAAATCGAACGTAAGGAACTTCAATAAACAAGAATTAACAACAATCCCTTGATTTTATTTACATTCGAATGACAACGAACGACCTTAAAAGCATTGAAATCGAATCAAATGAATTCAGTCGAATAGAACGAACTTTGATTATTTAGAATAGTGTGCAACTCAATCTAATTGACTTGATTTTACAGTAATGAAAACGAGTAAACTTTAACGCATTCTAATAGATTCAAAACAACCAAATCGGATGTAAGGAATTTTCAATAAACAAGAATTAACAACAATCCCTTGATTTTATATACATTTGAACGACAACGAACGACCTTAAAAGCATTGAAATCGAATCAAATGAATTCAGTTGGATAGAATGAACTTTGATTATTTAGAATAGTGTACAACTCAATCTAATTGACTTAATTTTACTGTAATGAGAACGAGTAAACTTTAACGCATTCTAATAGATTCAAAACAACCAAATCGAACGTAAGGAACTTCAATAAACAAGAATTATAAACAATCCCTTGATTTTATTTACATTCGAATGATAACGAACGACCTTAAAAGCATTGAAATCGAATCAAATGAATTCAGTCGAATAGAACGAACTTTGATTATTTAGAATAGTGTACAACTCAATCTAATTGACTTGATTTTACAGTAATGAGAACGAGTAAACTTTAACGCATTCTAATAGATTCAAAACAACCAAATCGGATGTAAGGAATTTTCAATAAACAAGAATTAACAACAATCCCTTGATTTTATATACATTCGAACGACTACAAACGACCTTAAAAGCATTGAAATCGAATCAAATGAATTAATTCGGATAGAACGAACTTTGATTATTTAGAATAGTGTACAACTCAATCTAATTGACTTGATTTGACTGTAATGAGAACGAGTAAACTTTAACGCATTCTAATAGATTGCAAACAACCGAATCGGAAGTAAGGAACTTCAATAAATAAGAACTAGCAACAATCCCTTTATTTCGTTTGCATTGGAACGACAACAAATGACCTTAAAGGCGTTCGAATCGAATCAACTGAATTCAGTCGAATAGAATGAACTTTGATTATTTAGAATAGTGTACAACTCAATCTAATTGACTTAATTTGACTTTAATGTGAACGAATAAACTTTAACGCATTCCAATAGATTCAAAACAACCGAATCGGACGTAAGGAACTTCAATAAATAAGAACTAACAGCAATCCCTTGATTTCGTTTGCATACGAACGACAACAGATGATGGTAAAGGCATTCAAATCGAATCAAATGAATTGAGTTGGATAGAATGAACTTTGATTATTTAGAATAGTGTACAACTCAATCTAATTGACTTGATTTTACTGTAATGAGAACGAGTAAACTTTAACGCATTCTAATAGATTGAAAACAACCAAATCGAACGTAAGGAACTTCAATAAACAAGAATTAACAACAATCCCTTGATTTTATTTACATTCGAATGACAACGAACGACCTTAAAAGCATTGAAATCGAATCAAATGAATTCAGTCGAATAGAACGAACTTTGATTATTTAGAATAGTGTGCAACTCAATCTAATTGACTTGATTTTACAGTAATGAGAACGAGTAAACTTTAACGCATTCTAATAGATTCAAAACAACCAAATCAGATGTAAGGAATTTTCAATAAACAAGAATTAACAACAATCCCTTGATTTTATATACATTTGAACGACAACGAACGACCTTAAAAGCATTGAAATCGAATCAAATGAATTCAGTTGGATAGAATGAACTTTGATTATTTAGAATAGTGTACAACTCAATCTAATTGACTTAATTTTACTGTAATGAGAACGAGTAAACTTTAACGCATTCTAATAGATTCAAAACAACCAAATCGAACGTAAGGAACTTCAATAAACAAGAATTAACAACAATCCCTTGATTTTATTTACATTCGAATGATAACGAACGACCTTAAAAGCATTGAAATTGAATCCAATGAATTCAATCGGGTAGAAGGAACTTTGATTATTTAGAATAGTGTACAACTCAATCTAATTGACTTGATTTGACTGTAATGAGAACGAGTAAACTTTAACGCATTCTAATAGATTCAAAACAACCGAATCGGATGTAAGGAACTTCAATGAATAAGAACTAGCAACAATCCCTTTATTTCGTTTGCATTGGAACGACAACAAATGACCTTAAAGGCGTTCGAATCGAATCAACTGAATTCAGTCGGATAGAATGAACTTTGATTATTTAGAATAGTGTACAACTCAATCTAATTGACTTAATTTGACTGTAATGTGAACGAATAAACTTTAACGCATTCCAATAGATTCGAAACAACCGAATCGGATGTAAGGAACTTCAATAAATAAGAACTAGCAACAATCCCTTTATTTCGTTTGGATTGGAAAGACAACAAATGACCTTAAAGGCGTTCGAATCGAAACAACTGAATTCAGTCGGATAGAATGAACTGTGATTATTTAGAATAGTGTACAACTCAATCTAATTGACTTAATTTGACTGTAATGTGAATGAGTAAACTTTAACGCATTCCAATAGTTTCAAAACAACCGAATCGGACGTAAGGAACTTCAATAAATAAGAACTAACAACAATCCCTTGATTTCGTTTGCATAAGAACGACAACGGATGACGGTAAAGGCATTCAAATCGAATCAAATGAATTGAGTTGGATAGAATGAACTTTGATTATTTAGAATAGTGTACAACTCAATCTAATTCACTTGATTTTACTGTAATGAGAACGAGTAAACTTTAACGCATTCTAATAGATTCAAAACAACCAAATCGAACGTAAGGAACTTCAAAAAACAAGAATTAACAACAATCTCTTGATTTTATTTACATTCGAATGACAACGAACGACCCTAAAAGCATTGAAATCGAATCAAATGAATTCAGTCGAATAGAACGAACTTTGATTATTTAGAATAGTGTACAACTCAATCTAATTGACTTGATTTTATAGTAATGAGAACGAGTAAACTTTAACGCATTCTAATAGATTCAAAACAACCAAATCAGATGTAAGGAATTTTCAATAAACAAGAATTAACAATAATCCCTTGATTTTATATACATTCGAATGACAACGAACGACCTTAAAAGCATTGAAATTGAATCAAATGAATTCGTTTGGATAGAATGAACTTTGATTATTTAGAATAGTGTACAACTCAATCTAATTGACTTAATTTTACTGTAATGAGAAGGAGTAAACTTTAACGCATTCTAATAGATTCAAAACAACCAAATCGAACGTAAGGAACTTCAATAAACAAGAATTAACAACAATCCCTTGATTTTATTTACATTCGAATGTTAACGAACGACATTAAAAGCATTGAAATTGAATCAAATGAATTTAGTCGGATAGAATGAACTTTGATTATTTAGAATAGTGTACAACTCAATCTAATTGACTTGATTTTACTGTAATGAGAACGAGTAAACTTTAACGCATTCTAATAGATTCAAAAAAACCAAATCGAACGTAAGGAACTTCAATAAACAAGAATTAACAACAATCCCTTGATTTTATTTACATTCGAATGACAACGAACGACCTTAAAAGCATTGAAATTGAATCAAATGAATTCATTTGGATAGAATAAACTTTGATTATTTAGAATAGTGTACAACTCAATCTAATTGACTTAATTTTTCTGTAATGAGAACGAGTAAACTTTAACGCATTCTAATAGATTCAAAACAACCAAATCGAACGTAAGGAACTTCAATAAACAAGAATTAACAACAATCCCTTGATTTTATTTACATTCGAATGATAACGAACGACATTAAAAGCATTGAAATTGAATCAAATGAATTGAGTCGGATAGAATGAACTTTGATTATTTAGAATAGTGTACAACTCAATCTAATTGACTTGATTTGCCTGTAATGAGAACGAGTAAACTTTAACGCATTCTAATAGATTCAAAACAACCGAATCGAACGTAAGGAACTTTCAATAAATAAGAATTAACAACAATCCCTTGATTTTATTTACATTCGAATGATAACGAACGACCTTAAAAGCATTGAAATTGAATCAAATGAATTCAGTCGGATAGAATGAACTTTGATTATTTAGAATAGTGTACAACTCAATCTAATTGACTTGATTTGACTGTAATGAGAACGATTAAACTTTAACGCATTCTAATAGATTCAAAACAACCGAATCGGAAGTAAGGAACTTCAATAAATAAGAACTAGCAACAATACCTTTATTTCGTTTGCATTGGAACGACAACAAATGACCTTAAAGGCGTTCGAATCGAATCAACTGAATTCAGTCGGATAGAATGAACTTTGATTATTTAGAATAGTGTACAACTCAATCTAATTGACTTAATTTGACTGTAATGTGATCGAATAAACTTTAACGCATTCCAATAGATTCAAAACAACCGAATCGGACGTAAGGACCTTCAATAAATAAGAACTAACAACAATCCCTTTATTTCGTTTGCATACGAACGACAACGGATGACGGTAAAGGCATTCAAATTGAATCCAATGAATTGAGTTGGATAGAATGAACTTCGATTATTTAGAATAGTGTACAACTCAATCTAATTGACTTGATTTTACTTTAATGAGAACGAGTAAACTTTAACGCATTCTAATAGATTCAAAACAACCAAATCGAACGTAAGGAACTTCAATAAACAAGAATTAACAACAATCCCTTGATTTTATTTACATTCGAACGACAATGAACGACCTTAAAAGCATTTAAATTGAATCCAATGAATTCAATCGGGTAGAAGGAACTTTGATTATTTAGAATAGTGTACAACTCAATCTAATTGACTTGATTTGACTGTAATGAGAACGATTAAACTTTAACGCATTCTAATAGATTCAAAACAACCGAATCGGAAGTAAGGAACTTCAATAAATAAGAACTAGCAACAATACCTTTATTTCGTTTGCATTGGAACGACAACAAATGACCTTAAAGGCGTTCGAATCGAATCAACTGAATTCAGTCGGATAGAATGAACTTTGATTATTTAGAATAGTGTACAACTCAATCTAATTGACTTAATTTGACTGTAATGTGAACGAATAAACTTTAACGCATTCCAATAGATTCAAAACAACCGAATCGGACGTAAGGAACTTCAATAAATAAGAACTAGCAAGAATCGCTTGATTTCGTTTACATTCGAACGACAACGGATGATGTTAAAGGCATTCAAATCGAATCAAATGAATTGAGTTGGATAGAATGAACTTTGATTATTTACAATAGTGTACAACTCAATCTAATTGACTTCATTTCACTGTAATGAGAACGAGTAAACTTTAACGCATTCTAATAGATTCAAAACAACCGAATCGGATGTAAGGAACTTCAATGAATAAGAACTAGCAACAATCCCTTTATTTCGTTTGCATTGGAACGACAACAAATGACCTTAAAGGCGTTCGAATCGAATCAACTGAATTCAGTCGGATAGAATGAACTTTGATTATTTAGAATAGTGTACAACTCAATCTAATTGACTTAATTTGACTGTAATGTGAACGAATAAACTTTAACGCATTCCAATAGATTCGAAACAACCGAATCGGATGTAAGGAACTTCAATAAATAAGAACTAGCAACAATCCCTTTATTTCGTTTGGATTGGAAAGACAACAAATGACCTTAAAGGCGTTCGAATCGAAACAACTGAATTCAGTCGGATAGAATGAACTGTGATTATTTAGAATAGTGTACAACTCAATCTAATTGACTTAATTTGACTGTAATGTGAATGAGTAAACTTTAACGCATTCCAATAGTTTCAAAACAACCGAATCGGACGTAAGGAACTTCAATAAATAAGAACTAACAACAATCCCTTGATTTCGTTTGCATAAGAACGACAACGGATGACGGTAAAGGCATTCAAATCGAATCAAATGAATTGAGTTGGATAGAATGAACTTTGATTATTTAGAATAGTGTACAACTCAATCTAATTCACTTGATTTTACTGTAATGAGAACGAGTAAACTTTAACGCATTCTAATAGATTCAAAACAACCAAATCGAACGTAAGGAACTTCAAAAAACAAGAATTAACAACAATCTCTTGATTTTATTTACATTCGAATGACAACGAACGACCCTAAAAGCATTGAAATCGAATCAAATGAATTCAGTCGAATAGAACGAACTTTGATTATTTAGAATAGTGTACAACTCAATCTAATTGACTTGATTTTATAGTAATGAGAACGAGTAAACTTTAACGCATTCTAATAGATTCAAAACAACCAAATCAGATGTAAGGAATTTTCAATAAACAAGAATTAACAATAATCCCTTGATTTTATATACATTCGAATGACAACGAACGACCTTAAAAGCATTGAAATTGAATCAAATGAATTCATTTGGATAGAATGAACTTTGATTATTTAGAATAGTGTACAACTCAATCTAATTGACTTAATTTTACTGTAATGAGAAGGAGTAAACTTTAACGCATTCTAATAGATTCAAAACAACCAAATCGAACGTAAGGAACTTCAATAAACAAGAATTAACAACAATCCCTTGATTTTATTTACATTCGAATGTTAACGAACGACATTAAAAGCATTGAAATTGAATCAAATGAATTTAGTCGGATAGAATGAACTTTGATTATTTAGAATAGTGTACAACTCAATCTAATTGACTTGATTTTACTGTAATGAGAACGAGTAAACTTTAACGCATTCTAATAGATTCAAAAAAACCAAATCGAACGTAAGGAACTTCAATAAACAAGAATTAACAACAATCCCTTGATTTTATTTACATTCGAATGACAACGAACGACCTTAAAAGCATTGAAATTGAATCAAATGAATTCATTTGGATAGAATAAACTTTGATTATTTAGAATAGTGTACAACTCAATCTAATTGACTTAATTTTTCTGTAATGAGAACGAGTAAACTTTAACGCATTCTAATAGATTCAAAACAACCAAATCGAACGTAAGGAACTTCAATAAACAAGAATTAACAACAATCCCTTGATTTTATTTACATTCGAATGATAACGAACGACATTAAAAGCATTGAAATTGAATCAAATGAATTGAGTCGGATAGAATGAACTTTGATTATTTAGAATAGTGTACAACTCAATCTAATTGACTTGATTTGCCTGTAATGAGAACGAGTAAACTTTAACGCATTCTAATAGATTCAAAACAACCGAATCGAACGTAAGGAACTTTCAATAAATAAGAATTAACAACAATCCCTTGATTTTATTTACATTCGAATGATAACGAACGACCTTAAAAGCATTGAAATTGAATCAAATGAATTCAGTCGGATAGAATGAACTTTGATTATTTAGAATAGTGTACAACTCAATCTAATTGACTTGATTTGACTGTAATGAGAACGATTAAACTTTAACGCATTCTAATAGATTCAAAACAACCGAATCGGAAGTAAGGAACTTCAATAAATAAGAACTAGCAACAATACCTTTATTTCGTTTGCATTGGAACGACAACAAATGACCTTAAAGGCGTTCGAATCGAATCAACTGAATTCAGTCGGATAGAATGAACTTTGATTATTTAGAATAGTGTACAACTCAATCTAATTGACTTAATTTGACTGTAATGTGATCGAATAAACTTTAACGCATTCCAATAGATTCAAAACAACCGAATCGGACGTAAGGACCTTCAATAAATAAGAACTAACAACAATCCCTTTATTTCGTTTGCATACGAACGACAACGGATGACGGTAAAGGCATTCAAATTGAATCCAATGAATTGAGTTGGATAGAATGAACTTCGATTATTTAGAATAGTGTACAACTCAATCTAATTGACTTGATTTTACTTTAATGAGAACGAGTAAACTTTAACGCATTCTAATAGATTCAAAACAACCAAATCGAACGTAAGGAACTTCAATAAACAAGAATTAACAACAATCCCTTGATTTTATTTACATTCGAACGACAATGAACGACCTTAAAAGCATTTAAATTGAATCCAATGAATTCAATCGGGTAGAAGGAACTTTGATTATTTAGAATAGTGTACAACTCAATCTAATTGACTTGATTTGACTGTAATGAGAACGATTAAACTTTAACGCATTCTAATAGATTCAAAACAACCGAATCGGAAGTAAGGAACTTCAATAAATAAGAACTAGCAACAATACCTTTATTTCGTTTGCATTGGAACGACAACAAATGACCTTAAAGGCGTTCGAATCGAATCAACTGAATTCAGTCGGATAGAATGAACTTTGATTATTTAGAATAGTGTACAACTCAATCTAATTGACTTAATTTGACTGTAATGTGAACGAATAAACTTTAACGCATTCCAATAGATTCAAAACAACCGAATCGGACGTAAGGAACTTCAATAAATAAGAACTAGCAAGAATCGCTTGATTTCGTTTACATTCGAACGACAACGGATGATGTTAAAGGCATTCAAATCGAATCAAATGAATTGAGTTGGATAGAATGAACTTTGATTATTTACAATAGTGTACAACTCAATCTAATTGACTTCATTTGACTGTAATGTGAACGAGTAAACTTTAACGCATTCCAATAGATTCAAAACAACCGAATTGGAGGTAAGGAACTTCAATAAACAAGAATTAACAACAATCCCTTGATTTTATTTACATTCGAATGACAACGAACGACCTTAAAAGCATTGAAATCGAATCAAATGAATTCAGTCGAATAGAACGAACTTTGATTATTTAGAATAGTGTACAACTCAATCTAATTGACTTGATTTTATAGTAATGAGAACGAGTAAACTTTAACGCATTCTAATAGATTCAAAACAACCAAATCGAACGTAAGGAACTTCAATAAACAAGAATTATAAACAATCCCTTGATTTTATTTACATTCGAATGATAACGAACGACCTTAAAAGCATTGAAATCGAATCAAATGAATTCAGTCGAATATAACGAACTTTGATTATTTAGAATAGTGTACAACTCAATCTAATTGACTTGATTTTACAGTAATGAGAACGAGTAAACTTTAACGCATTCTAATAGATTCAAAACAACCAAATCGGATGTAAGGAATTTTCAATAAACAAGAATTAACAACAATCCCTTGATTTTATATACATTCGAACGACTACAAACGACCTTAAAAGCATTGAAATCGAATCAAATGAATTAATTCGGATAGAACGAACTTTGATTATTTAGAATAGTGTACAACTCAATCTAATTGACTTGATTTGACTGTAATGAGAACGAGTAAACTTTAACGCATTCTAATAGATTCGAAACAACCGAATCGGAAGTAAGGAACTTCCATAAATAAGAACTAGCAACAATCCCTTTATTTCGTTTGCATTGGAACGACAACAAATGACCTTAAAGGCGTTCGAATCGAATCAACTGAATTCAGTCGAATAGAATGAACTTTGATTATTTAGAATAGTGTACAACTCAATCTAATTGACTTAATTTGACTTTAATGTGAACGAATAAACTTTAACGCATTCCAATAGATTCAAAACAACCGAATCGGACGTAAGGAACTTCAATAAATAAGAACTAACAGCAATCCCTTGATTTCGTTTGCATACGAACGACAACAGATGATGGTAAAGGCATTCAAATCGAATCAAATGAATTGAGTTGGATAGAATGAACTTTGATTATTTAGAATAGTGTACAACTCAATCTAATTGACTTGATTTTACTGTAATGAGAACGAGTAAACTTTAACGCATTCTAATAGATTGAAAACAACCAAATCGAACGTAAGGAACTTCAATAAACAAGAATTAACAACAATCCCTTGATTTTATTTACATTCGAATGACAACGAACGACCTTAAAAGCATTGAAATCGAATCAAATGAATTCAGTCGAATAGAACGAACTTTGATTATTTAGAATAGTGTGCAACTCAATCTAATTGACTTGATTTTACAGTAATGAGAACGAGTAAACTTTAACGCATTCTAATAGATTCAAAACAACCAAATCGGATGTAAGGAATTTTCAATAAACAAGAATTAACAACAATCCCTTGATTTTATATACATTTGAACGACAACGAACGACCTTAAAAGCATTGAAATCGAATCAAATGAATTCAGTTGGATAGAATGAACTTTGATTATTTAGAATAGTGTACAACTCAATCTAATTGACTTAATTTTACTGTAATGAGAACGAGTAAACTTTAACGCATTCTAATAGATTCAAAACAACCAAATCGAACGTAAGGAACTTCAATAAACAAGAATTAACAACAATCCCTTGATTTTATTTACATTCGAATGATAACGAACGACCTTAAAAGCATTGAAATTGAATCCAATGAATTCAATCGGGTAGAAGGAACTTTGATTATTTAGAATAGCGTACAACTCAATCTAATTGACTTGATTTGACTGTAATGAGAACGAGTAAACTTTAACGCATTCTAATAGATTCAAAACAACCGAATCGGATGTAAGGAACTTCAATGAATAAGAACTAGCAACAATCCCTTTATTTCGTTTGCATTGGAACGACAACAAATGACCTTAAAGGCGTTTGAATCGAATCAACTGAATTCAGTCGGATAGAATGAACTTTGATTATTTAGAATAGTGTACAACTCAATCTAATTGACTTAATTTGACTGTAATGTGAACGAATAAACTTTAACGCATTCCAATAGATTCGAAACAACCGAATCGGATGTAAGGAACTTCAATAAATAAGAACTAGCAACAATCCCTTTATTTCGTTTGGATTGGAAAGACAACAAATGACCTTAAAGGCGTTCGAATCGAAACAACTGAATTCAGTCGGATAGAATGAACTGTGATTATTTAGAATAGTGTACAACTCAATCTAATTGACTTAATTTGACTGTAATGTGAACGAGTAAACTTTAACGCATTCCAATAGTTTCAAAACAACCGAATCGGACGTAAGGAACTTCAATAAATAAGAACTAACAACAATCCCTTGATTTCGTTTGCATAAGAACGACAACGGATGACGGTAAAGGCATTCAAATCGAATCAAATGAATTGAGTTGGATAGAATGAACTTTGATTATTTAGAATAGTGTACAACTCAATCTAATTCACTTGATTTTACTGTAATGAGAACGAGTAAACTTTAACGCATTCTAATAGATTCAAAACAACCAAATCGAACGTAAGGAACTTCAAAAAACAAGAATTAACAACAATCTCTTGATTTTATTTACATTCGAATGACAACGAACGACCCTAAAAGCATTGAAATCGAATCAAATGAATTCAGTCGAATAGAACGAACTTTGATTATTTAGAATAGTGTACAACTCAATCTAATTGACTTGATTTTATAGTAATGAGAACGAGTAAACTTTAACGCATTCTAATAGATTCAAAACAACCAAATCGAACGTAAGGAACTTCAATAAACAAGAATTAACAACAATCCCTTGATTTTATTTACATTCGAATGACAACGAACGACCTTAAAAGCATTGAAATTGAATCAAATGAATTCATTTGGATAGAATGAACTTTGATTATTTAGAATAGTGTACAACTCAATCTAATTGACTTAATTTTACTGTAATGAGAAGGAGTAAACTTTAACGCATTCTAATAGATTCAAAACAACCAAATCGGATGTAAGGAATTTTCAATAAACAAGAATTAACAACAATCCCTTGATTTTATATACATTCGAACGACTACAAACGACCTTAAAAGCATTGAAATCGAATCAAATGAATTAATTCGGATAGAACGAACTTTGATTATTTAGAATAGTGTACAACTCAATCTAATTGACTTGATTTGACTGTAATGAGAACGAGTAAACTTTAACGCATTCTAATAGATTCGAAACAACCGAATCGGAAGTAAGGAACTTCAATAAATAAGAACTAGCAACAATCCCTTTATTTCGTTTGCATTGGAACGACAACAAATGACCTTAAAGGCGTTCGAATCGAATCAACTGAATTCAGTCGAATAGAATGAACTTTGATTATTTAGAATAGTGTACAACTCAATCTAATTGACTTAATTTGACTTTAATGTGAACGAATAAACTTTAACGCATTCCAATAGATTCAAAACAACCGAATCGGACGTAAGGAACTTCAATAAATAAGAACTAACAGCAATCCCTTGATTTCGTTTGCATACGAACGACAACAGATGATGGTAAAGGCATTCAAATCGAATCAAATGAATTGAGTTGGATAGAATGAACTTTGATTATTTAGAATAGTGTACAACTCAATCTAATTGACTTGATTTTACTGTAATGAGAACGAGTAAACTTTAACGCATTCTAATAGATTGAAAACAACCAAATCGAACGTAAGGAACTTCAATAAACAAGAATTAACAACAATCCCTTGATTTTATTTACATTCGAATGACAACGAACGACCTTAAAAGCATTGAAATCGAATCAAATGAATTCAGTCGAATAGAACGAACTTTGATTATTTAGAATAGTGTGCAACTCAATCTAATTGACTTGATTTTACAGTAATGAGAACGAGTAAACTTTAACGCATTCTAATAGATTCAAAACAACCAAATCGGATGTAAGGAATTTTCAATAAACAAGAATTAACAACAATCCCTTGATTTTATATACATTTGAACGACAACGAACGACCTTAAAAGCATTGAAATCGAATCAAATGAATTCAGTTGGATAGAATGAACTTTGATTATTTAGAATAGTGTACAACTCAATCTAATTGACTTAATTTTACTGTAATGAGAACGAGTAAACTTTAACGCATTCTAATAGATTCAAAACAACCAAATCGAACGTAAGGAACTTCAATAAACAAGAATTAACAACAATCCCTTGATTTTATTTACATTCGAATGATAACGAACGACCTTAAAAGCATTGAAATTGAATCCAATGAATTCAATCGGGTAGAAGGAACTTTGATTATTTAGAATAGTGTACAACTCAATCTAATTGACTTGATTTGACTGTAATGAGAACGAGTAAACTTTAACGCATTCTAATAGATTCAAAACAACCGAATCGGATGTAAGGAACTTCAATGAATAAGAACTAGCAACAATCCCTTTATTTCGTTTGCATTGGAACGACAACAAATGACCTTAAAGGCGTTCGAATCGAATCAACTGAATTCAGTCGGATAGAATGAACTTTGATTATTTAGAATAGTGTACAACTCAATCTAATTGACTTAATTTGACTGTAATGTGAACGAATAAACTTTAACGCATTCCAATAGATTCGAAACAACCGAATCGGATGTAAGGAACTTCAATAAATAAGAACTAGCAACAATCCCTTTATTTCGTTTGCATTGGAAAGACAACAAATGACCTTAAAGGCGTTCGAATCGAAACAACTGAATTCAGTCGGATAGAATGAACTGTGATTATTTAGAATAGTGTACAACTCAATCTAATTGACTTAATTTGACTGTAATGTGAACGAGTAAACTTTAACGCATTCCAATAGTTTCAAAACAACCGAATCGGACGTAAGGAACTTCAATAAATAAGAACTAACAACAATCCCTTGATTTCGTTTGCATAAGAACGACAACGGATGACGGTAAAGGCATTCAAATCGAATCAAATGAATTGAGTTGGATAGAATGAACTTTGATTATTTAGAATAGTGTACAACTCAATCTAATTCACTTGATTTTACTGTAATGAGAACGAGTAAACTTTAACGCATTCTAATAGATTCAAAACAACCAAATCGAACGTAAGGAACTTCAAAAAACAAGAATTAACAACAATCTCTTGATTTTATTTACATTCGAATGACAACGAACGACCCTAAAAGCATTGAAATCGAATCAAATGAATTCAGTCGAATAGAACGAACTTTGATTATTTAGAATAGTGTACAACTCAATCTAATTGACTTGATTTTATAGTAATGAGAACGAGTAAACTTTAACGCATTCTAATAGATTCAAAACAACCAAATCAGATGTAAGGAATTTTCAATAAACAAGAATTAACAATAATCCCTTGATTTTATATACATTCGAATGACAACGAACGACCTTAAAAGCTTTGAAATTGAATCAAATGAATTCATTTGGATAGAATGAACTTTGATTATTTAGAATAGTGTACAACTCAATCTAATTGACTTAATTTTACTGTAATGAGAAGGAGTAAACTTTAACGCATTCTAATAGATTCAAAACAACCAAATCGAACGTAAGGAACTTCAATAAACAAGAATTAACAACAATCCCTTGATTTTATTTACATTCGAATGATAACGAACGACATTAAAAGCATTGAAATTGAATCAAATGAATTTAGTCGGATAGAATGAACTTTGATTATTTAGAATAGTGTACAACTCAATCTAATTGACTTGATTTTACTGTAATGAGAACGAGTAAACTTTAACGCATTCTAATAGATTCAAAACAACCAAATCGAACGTAAGGAACTTCAATAAACAAGAATTAACAACAATCCCTTGATTTTATTTACATTCGAATGACAACGAACGACCTTAAAAGCATTGAAATTGAATCAAATGAATTCATTGGGATAGAATGAACTTTGATTATTTAGAATAGTGTACAACTCAATCTAATTGACTTAATTTTACTGTAATGAGAACGAGTAAACTTTAACGCATTCTAATAGATTCAAAACAACCAAATCGAACGTAAGGAACTTCAATAAACAAGAATTAACAACAATCCCTTGATTTTATTTACATTCGAATGATAACGAACGACATTAAAAGCATTGAAATTGAATCAAATGAATTTAGTCGGATAGAATGAACTTTGATTATTTAGAATAGTGTACAACTCAATCTAATTGACTTGATTTGCCTGTAATGAGAACGAGTAAACTTTAACGCATTCTAATAGATTCAAAACAACCGAATCGGAAGTAAGGAACTTCAATAAATAAGAACTAGCAACAATCCCTTTATTTCGTTTGCATTGGAACGACAACAAATGACCTTAAAGGCGTTCGAATCGAATCAACTGAATTCAGTCGGATAGAATGAACTTTGATTATTTAGAATAGTGTACAACTCAATCTAATTGACTTAATTTGACTGTAATGTGAACGAATAAACTTTAACGCATTCCAATAGATTCGAAACAACCGAATCGGATGTAAGGAACTTCAATAAATAAGAACTAGCAACAATCCCTTTATTTCGTTTGCATTGGACAGACAACAAATGACCTTAAAGGCGTTCGAATCGAAACAACTGAATTCAGTCGGATAGAATGAACTGTGATTATTTAGAATAGTGTACAACTCAATCTAATTGACTTAATTTGACTGTAATGTGAACGAGTAAACTTTAACGCATTCCAATAGTTTCAAAACAACCGAATCGGACGTAAGGAACTTCAATAAATAAGAACTAACAACAATCCCTTGATTTCGTTTGCATAAGAACGACAACGGATGACGGTAAAGGCATTCAAATCGAATCAAATGAATTGAGTTGGATAGAATGAACTTTGATTATTTAGAATAGTGTACAACTCAATCTAATTCACTTGATTTTACTGTAATGAGAACGAGTAAACTTTAACGCATTCTAATAGATTCAAAACAACCAAATCGAACGTAAGGAACTTCAAAAAACAAGAATTAACAACAATCTCTTGATTTTATTTACATTCGAATGACAACGAACGACCCTAAAAGCATTGAAATCGAATCAAATGAATTCAGTCGAATAGAACGAACTTTGATTATTTAGAATAGTGTACAACTCAATCTAATTGACTTGATTTTATAGTAATGAGAACGAGTAAACTTTAACGCATTCTAATAGATTCAAAACAACCAAATCAGATGTAAGGAATTTTCAATAAACAAGAATTAACAATAATCCCTTGATTTTATATACATTCGAATGACAACGAACGACCTTAAAAGCTTTGAAATTGAATCAAATGAATTCATTTGGATAGAATGAACTTTGATTATTTAGAATAGTGTACAACTCAATCTAATTGACTTAATTTTACTGTAATGAGAAGGAGTAAACTTTAACGCATTCTAATAGATTCAAAACAACCAAATCGAACGTAAGGAACTTCAATAAACAAGAATTAACAACAATCCCTTGATTTTATTTACATTCGAATGATAACGAACGACATTAAAAGCATTGAAATTGAATCAAATGAATTTAGTCGGATAGAATGAACTTTGATTATTTAGAATAGTGTACAACTCAATCTAATTGACTTAATTTTACTGTAATAAGAAGGAGTAAACTTTAACGCATTCTAATAGATTCAAAACAACCAAATCGAACGTAAGGAACTTCAATAAACAAGAATTAACAACAATCCCTTGATTTTATTTACATTTGAATGATAACGAACGACCTTAAAAGCATTGAAATTGAATCAAATAAATTTAGTCGGATAGAATGAACTTTGATTATTTAGAATAGTGTACAACTCAATCTAATTGACTTGATTTGACTGTAATGAGAACGAGTAAACTTTAACGCATTCTAATAGATTCAAAACAACCAAATCGAACGTAAGGAACTTCAATAAACAAGAATTAACAACAATCCCTTGATTTTATTTACATTCGAATGATAACGAACGACATTAAAAGCATTGAAATTGAATCAAATGAATTTAGTCGGATAGAATGAACTTTGATTATTTAGAATAGTGTACAACTCAATCTAATTGACTTGATTTGCCTGTAATGAGAACGAGTAAACTTTAACGCATTCTAATAGATTCAAAACAACCGAATCGGAAGTAAGGAACTTCAATAAACAAGAATTAACAACAATCCCTTCATTTTATTTACATTTGAATGATAACGAACGACCTTAAAAGCATTGAAATTGAATCAAATAAATTTAGTCGGATAGAATGAACTTTGATTATTTAGAATAGTGTACAATTCAATCTAATTGACTTAATTTGACTGTAATGTGATCGAATAAACTTTAACGCATTCCAATAGATTCAAAACAACCGAATCGGACGTAAGCAACTTCAATAAATAAGAACTAACAACAATCCCTTGATTTCGTTTGCATACGAACGACAACGGATGACGGTAAAGGCATTCAAATCGAATCGAATGAATTGAGTTGGATAGAATGAACTTTGATTATTTAGAATAGTGTACAACTCAATCTAATTGACTTGATTTTACTGTAATGAGAACGAGTAAACTTTAACGCATTCTAATAGATTCAAAACAACCAAATCGAACGTAAGGAACTTCAATAAACAAGAATTAACAACAATCCCTTGATTTTATTTACATTCGAATGACAACGAACGACCTTAAAAGCATTGAAATCGAATCAAATGAATTCATTTGGATAGAATGAACTTTGATTATTTAGAATAGTGTACAACTCAATCTAATTGACTTAATTTTACTGTAATAAGAAGGAGTAAACATTAACGCATTCTAATAGATTCAAAACAACCAAATCGAACGTAAGGAACTTCAATAAACAAGAATTAACAACAATCCCTTGATTTTATTTACATTCGAATGATAACGAACGACCTTAAAAGCATTGAAATTGAATCAAATGAATTCAGTCGGATAGAATGAACTTTGATTATTTAGAATAGTGTACAACTCAATCTAATTGACTTGATTTGACTGTAATGAGAACGAGTAAACTTTAACGCATTCTAATAGATTCAAAACAACCGAATCGGAAGTAAGGAACTTCAATAAATAAGAACTAGCAACAATCCCTTTATTTCGTTTGCATTGGAACGACAACAAATGACCTTAAAGGCGTTCGAATCGAATCAACAGAATTCAGTCGGATAGAATGAACTTTGATTATTTAGAATAGTGTACAACTCAATCTAATTGACTTAATTTGACTGTAATGTGAACGAATAAACTTTAACGCATTCCAATAGATTCGAAACAACCGAATCGGATGTAAGGAACTTCAATAAATAAGAACTAGCAACAATCCCTTTATTTCGTTTGCATTGGAAAGACAACAAATGACCTTAAAGGCGTTCGAATCGAAACAACTGAATTCAGTCGGATAGAATGAACTGTGATTATTTAGAATAGTGTACAACTCAATCTAATTGACTTAATTTGACTGTAATGTGAACGAGTAAACTTTAACGCATTCCAATAGTTTCAAAACAACCGAATCGGACGTAAGGAACTTCAATAAATAAGAACTAACAACAATCCCTTGATTTCGTTTGCATAAGAACGACAACGGATGACGGTAAAGGCATTCAAATCGAATCAAATGAATTGAGTTGGATAGAATGAACTTTGATTATTTAGAATAGTGTACAACTCAATCTAATTCACTTGATTTTACTGTAATGAGAACGAGTAAACTTTAACGCATTCTAATAGATTCAAAACAACCAAATCGAACGTAAGGAACTTCAAAAAATAAGAATTAACAACAATCTCTTGATTTTATTTACATTCGAATGACAACGAACGACCCTAAAAGCATTGAAATCGAATCAAATGAATTCAGTCGAATAGAACGAACTTTGATTATTTAGAATAGTGTGCAAATCAATCTAATTGACTTGATTTTACAGTAATGAGAACGAGTAAACTTTAACGCATTCTAATAGATTCAAAACAACCAAATCGGATGTAAGGAATTTTCAATAAACAAGAATTAACAACAATCCCTTGATTTTATATACATTGGAACGACAACGAACGACCTTAAAAGCATTGAAATTGAATCAAATGAATTCATTTGGATAGAATGAACTTTGATTATTTAGAATAGTGTACAACTCAATCTAATTGACTTAATTTTACTGTAATAAGAAGGAGTAAACTTTAACGCATTCTAATAGATTCAAAACAACCAAATCGAACGTAAGGAACTTCAATAAACAAGAATTAACAACAATCCCTTGATTTTATTTACATTCGAATGATAACGAACGACATTAAAAGCATTGAAATTGAATCAAATGAATTTAGTCGGATAGAATGAACTTTGATTATTTAGAATAGTGTACAACTCAATCTAATTGACTTAATTTTACTGTAATGAGAAGGAGTAAACTTTAACGCATTCTAATAGATTCAAAACAACCAAATCGAACGTAAGGAACTTCAATAAACAAGAATTAACAACAATCCCTTGATTTTATTTACATTTGAATGATAACGAACGACCTTAAAAGCATTGAAATTGAATCAAATAAATTTAGTCGGATAGAATGAACTTTGATTATTTAGAATAGTGTACAACTCAATCTAATTGACTTGATTTGACTGTAATGAGAACGAGTAAACTTTAACGCATTCTAATAGATTCAAAACAACCAAATCGAACGTAAGGAACTTCAATAAACAAGAATTAACAACAATCCCTTGATTTTATTTACATTCGAATGATAACGAACGACATTAAAAGCATTGAAATTGAATCAAATGAATTTAGTCGGATAGAATGAACTTTGATTATTTAGAATAGTGTACAACTCAATCTAATTGACTTGATTTGCCTGTAATGAGAACGAGTAAACTTTAACGCATTCTAATAGATTCAAAACAACCGAATCGGAAGTAAGGAACTTCAATAAATAAGAACTAGCAACAATCCCTTTATTTCGTTTGCATTGGAACGACAACAAATGACCTTAAAGGCGTTCGAATCGAATCAACAGAATTCAGTCGGATAGAATGAACTTTGATTATTTAGAATAGTGTACAATTCAATCTAATTGACTTAATTTGACTGTAATGTGATCAAATAAACTTTAACGCATTCCAATAGATTCAAAACAACCGAATCGGACGTAAGCAACTTCAATAAATAAGAACTAACAACAATCCCTTGATTTCGTTTGCATACGAACGACAACGGATGACGGTAAAGGCATTCAAATCGAATCGAATGAATTGAGTTGGATAGAATGAACTTTGATTATTTAGAATAGTGTACAACTCAATCTAATTGACTTGATTTTACTGTAATGAGAACGAGTAAACTTTAACGCATTCTAATAGATTCAAAACAACCAAATCGAACGTAAGGAACTTCAATAAACAAGAATTAACAACAATCCCTTGATTTTATTTACATTCGAATGACAACGAACGACCTTAAAAGCATTGAAATCGAATCAAATGAATTCATTTGGATAGAATGAACTTTGATTATTTAGAATAGTGTACAACTCAATCTAATTGACTTAATTTTACTGTAATAAGAAGGAGTAAACATTAACGCATTCTAATAGATTCAAAACAACCAAATCGAACGTAAGGAACTTCAATAAACAAGAATTAACAACAATCCCTTGATTTTATTTACATTCGAATGATAACGAACGACCTTAAAAGCATTGAAATTGAATCAAATGAATTCAGTCGGATAGAATGAACTTTGATTATTTAGAATAGTGTACAACTCAATCTAATTGACTTGATTTGACTGTAATGAGAACGAGTAAACTTTAACGCATTCTAATAGATTCAAAACAACCGAATCGGAAGTAAGGAACTTCAATAAATAAGAACTAGCAACAATCCCTTTATTTCGTTTGCATTGGAACGACAACAAATGACCTTAAAGGCGTTCGAATCGAATCAACAGAATTCAGTCGGATAGAATGAACTTTGATTATTTAGAATAGTGTACAACTCAATCTAATTGACTTAATTTGACTGTAATGTGAACGAATAAACTTTAACGCATTCCAATAGATTCGAAACAACCGAATCGGATGTAAGGAACTTCAATAAATAAGAACTAGCAACAATCCCTTTATTTCGTTTGCATTGGAAAGACAACAAATGACCTTAAAGGCGTTCGAATCGAAACAACTGAATTCAGTCGGATAGAATGAACTGTGATTATTTAGAATAGTGTACAACTCAATCTAATTGACTTAATTTGACTGTAATGTGAACGAGTAAACTTTAACGCATTCCAATAGTTTCAAAACAACCGAATCGGACGTAAGGAACTTCAATAAATAAGAACTAACAACAATCCCTTGATTTCGTTTGCATAAGAACGACAACGGATGACGGTAAAGGCATTCAAATCGAATCAAATGAATTGAGTTGGATAGAATGAACTTTGATTATTTAGAATAGTGTACAACTCAATCTAATTCACTTGATTTTACTGTAATGAGAACGAGTAAACTTTAACGCATTCTAATAGATTCAAAACAACCAAATCGAACGTAAGGAACTTCAATAAACAAGAATTAACAACAATCCCTTGATTTTATTTACATTCGAATGACAATGAACGACCTTAAAAGCAGTGAAATCGAATCAAATGAATTCAGTCGAATAGAACGAACTTTGATTATTTAGAATAGTGTGCAACTCAATCTAATTGACTTGATTTTACAGTAATGAGAACGAGTAAACTTTAACGCATTCTAATAGATTCAAAACAACCAAATCGGATGTAAGGAATTTTCAATAAACAAGAATTAACAACAATCCCTTGATTTTATATACATTTGAACGACAACGAACGACCTTAAAAGCATTGAAATTGAATCAAATGAATTCATTTGGATAGAATGAACTTTGATTATTTAGAATAGTGTACAACTCAATCTAATTGACTTAATTTTACTGTAATAAGAAGGAGTAAACTTTAACGCATTCTAATAGATTCAAAACAACCAAATCGAACGTAAGGAACTTCAATAAACAAGAATTAACAACAATCCCTTGATTTTATTTACATTTGAATGATAACGAACGACCTTAAAAGCATTGAAATTGAATCAAATAAATTTAGTCGGATAGAATGAACTTTGATTATTTAGAATAGTGTACAACTCAATCTAATTGACTTGATTTGACTGTAATGAGAACGAGTAAACTTTAACGCATTCTAATAGATTCAAAACAACCAAATCGAACGTAAGGAACTTCAATAAACAAGAATTAACAACAATCCCTTGATTTTATTTACATTCGAATGATAACGAACGACCTTAAAAGTATTGAAATTGAATCAAATGAATTCAGTCGGATAGAATGAACTTTGATTATTTAGAATAGTGTACAACTCAATCTAATTGACTTAATTTGACTGTAATGTGATCGAATAAACTTTAACGCATTCCAATAGATTCAAAACAACCGAATCGGACGTAAGCAACTTCAATAAATAAGAACTAACAACAATCCCTTGATTTCGTTTGCATACGAACGACAACGGATGACGGTAAAGGCATTCAAATCGAATCGAATGAATTGAGTTGGATAGAATGAACTTTGATTATTTAGAATAGTGTACAACTTAATCTAATTGACTTGATTTTACTGTAATGAGAAGGAGTAAACTTTAACGCATTCTAATAGATTCAAAACAACCAAATCGAACGTAAGGAACTTCAATAAACAAGAATTAACAACAATCCCTTGATTTTATTTACATTCGAATGATAACGAACGACATTAAAAGCATTGAAATTGAATCAAATGAATTTAGTCGGATAGAATGAACTTTGATTATTTAGAATAGTGTACAACTCAATCTAATTGACTTGATTTGCCTGTAATGAGAACGAGTAAACTTTAACGCATTCTAATAGATTCAAAACAACCGAATCGGAAGTAAGGAACTTCAATAAATAAGAACTAGCAACAATCTCTTTATTTCGTTTGCATTGGAACGACAACAAATGACCTTAAAGGCGTTCGAATCGAATCAACAGAATTCAGTCGGATAGAATGAACTTTGATTATTTAGAATAGTGTACAACTCAATCTAATTGACTTAATTTGACTGTAATGTGAACGAGTAAACTTTAACGCATTCCAATAGATTCAAAACAACCGAATCGGAGGTAAGGAACTTTCAATAAATAAGAACTAGCAACAATCCCTTGATTTCGTTTCCATTCGAACGACAACGGATGACGTTAAATGCATTCAAATCGAATCAAATGAATTGAGTTGGATAGAATGAACTTTGATTATTTAGAATAGTGTACAACTCAATCTAATTGACTTAATTTTTCTGTAATGTGAACGAGTATACTTTAACGCATTCTAATATATTCAAAACAACCGAATCGGAGATAAGGAACTTCAATAAATAAGAACTAGCAACAATCCCTTGATTTCGTTTACATTCGAACGACAATGGAGGACGTTAAAGGCATTCAAATCGAATCAAATGCATTGAGTTGGATAGAATGAACTTTGATTATTTAGAATAGTGTACAACTCAATCTAATTGACTTGAATTTACGGTAATGTGAACGAATAAACTTTAACACATTCTAATAGATTCAAAACAACCGAATCGGAGGTAAGGAACTTCAATAAATAAGAACTAGCAACAATCCCTTGATTTCGTTTACATTCGAACGACAGCGGATGACGTTAAAGGCATTCAAATCGAATCAAATGAATTGAGTTGGATAGAATGAACTTTGATTATTTAGAATAGTGTACAACTCAATCTAATTGACTTGATTTTACTGTAATGTGAACGAATAAACGTTAACGCATTCTAATAGATTCAAAACAACAGAATCGGAGGTAAGGAACTTCAATAAATAAGAACTAGAAACAATCTCTTGATTTCGTTTACATTCGAACGACACAGGATGACGTTAAAGGCATTCAAATCGAATCAAATGAATTGAGTTGGATAGAATGAACTTTGATTATTTAGAATAGTGTACACCTCAATCTAATTGACTTAATTTTACTGTAATGAGAACGAGTAAACTTTAACGCATTCTAATAGATTCAAAACAACAGAATCGGAGGTAAGGAACTTCAATAAATAAGAACTAGAAACAATCCCTTGATTTCGTTTACATTCGAACGACAACGGATGACGTTAAAGGCATTCAAATCGAATCAAATGAATTGAGTTGGATAGAATGAACTTTGATTATTTAGAATAATGTAAACCTCAATCTAATTGACTTAATTTTACTGTAATGAGAACGAGTAAACTTTAACGCATTCTAATAGATTCAAAACAACCAAATCGAACGTAAGGAACTTTCAATAAACAAGAATTAACAACAATCCCTTGATTTTATTTACATTCGAATGATAACGAACGACCTTAAAAGCATTGAAATTGAATCAAATGAATTGAGTTGGATAGAATGAACTTTGATTATTTAGAATAGTGTACAACTCAATCTAATTGACTTGATTTGACTGTAATGAGAACGAGTAAACTTTAACGCATTCCAATAGATTCAAAACAACCGAATCGGAGGTAAGGAACTTCAATAAACGAGAATTAACAACAATCCCTTGATTTTATTTACATTCGAATGATAACGAACGACCTTAAAAGCATTGAAATGGAATCAAATGAATTTAGTCGGATAGAATGAACTTTGATTATTTAGAATAGTGTACAACTCAATCTAATTGACTTGATTTGACTGTAATGAGAACGAGTAAACTTTAACGCATTCTAATAGATTCAAAACAACCGAATCGGAAGTAAGGAACTTCAATAAATAAGAACTAGCAACAATCCCTTTATTTCGTTTGCATTGGAACGACAACAAATGACCTTAAAGGCGTTCGAATCGAATCAACAGAATTCAGTCGGATAGAATGAACTTTGATTATTTAGAATAGTGTACAACTCAATCTAATTGACTTAATTTGACTGTAATGTGAACGAGTAAACTTTAACGCATTCCAATAGATTCGAAACAACCGAATCGGAGGTAAGGAACTTCAATAAATAAGAACTAGCAACAATCCCTTGATTTCTTTTACATTCGAATGACAACGGATGACGTTAAATGCATTCAAATCGAATCAAATGAATTGAGTTGGATAGAATGAACTTTGATTATTTAGAATAGTGTACAACTCAATCTAATTGACTTAATTTTACTGTAATGTGAACGAGTAAACTTTAACGCATTCTAATAGATTCAAAACAACCGAATCGGAGGTAAGGAACTTCAATAAATAAGAACTAGCAACAATCCCTTGATTTCGTTTACATTCGAACGACAATGGAGGACGCTAAAGGCATTCAAATCGAATCAAACGCATTGAGTTGGATAGAATGAACTTTGATTATTTAGAATAGTGTACAACTGAATCTAATTGACTTGAATTTACTGTAATGTGAACGAATAAACTTTAACGCATTCCAATAGATTCAAAACAACCGAATCGGAGGTAAGGAACTTCAATAAATAAGAACTAGCAACAATCCCTTGATTTCGTTTACATTCGAACGACAACGGACGACGTTAAAGGCATTCAAATCGAATCAAATGAATTGAGTCGGATAGAATGAACTTTGATTATTTAGAATAGTGTCCAACTCAATCTAATTCACTTGATTTTACTGTAATGAGAACGAGTAAACTTTAACGCATTCTAATAGATTCAAAACAACCAAATCGAACGTAAGGAACTTCAATAAACAAGAATTAACAACAATCCCTTGATTTTATTTACATTCGAATGACAATGAACGACCTTAAAAGCAGTGAAATCGAATCAAATGAATTCAGTCGAATAGAACGAACTTTGATTATTTAGAATAGTGTGCAACTCAATCTAATTGACTTGATTTTACAGTAATGAGAACGAGTAAACTTTAACGCATTCTAATAGATTCAAAACAACCAAATCGGATGTAAGGAATTTTCAATAAACAAGAATTAACAACAATCCCTTGATTTTATATACATTTGAACGACAACGAACGACCTTAAAAGCATTGAAATTGAATCAAATGAATTCATTTGGATAGAATGAACTTTGATTATTTAGAATAGTGTACAACTCAATTAATTGACTTAATTTTACTGTAATGAGAACGAGTAAACTTTAACGCATTCTAATAGATTCAAAACAACCAAATCGAACGTAAGGAAGTTTCAATAAACAAGAATTAACAACAATCCCTTGATTTTATTTACATTCGAATGATAACGAACGACCTTAAAAGCATTGAAATTGAATCAAATGAATTGAGTTGGATAGAATGAACTTTGATTATTTAGAATAGTGTACAACTCAATCTAATTGACTTGATTTGACTGTAATGAGAACGAGTAAACTTTAACGCATTCCAATAGATTCAAAACAACCGAATCGGAGGTAAGGAACTTCAATAAACGAGAATTAACAACAATCCCTTGATTTTATTTACATTCGAATGATAACGAACGACCTTAAAAGCATTGAAATGGAATCAAATGAATTTAGTCGGATAGAATGAACTTTGATTATTTAGAATAGTGTACAACTCAATCTAATTGACTTAATTTTACTGTAATGAGAAGGAGTAAACTTTAACGCATTCTAATAGATTCAAAACAACCAAATCGAACGTAAGGAACTTCAATAAACAAGAATTAACAACAATCCCTTGATTTTATTTACATTTGAATGATAACGAACGACCTTAAAAGCATTGAAATTGAATCAAATAAATTTAGTCGGATAGAATGAACTTTGATTATTTAGAATAGTGTACAACTCAATCTAATTGACTTGATTTGACTGTAATGAGAACGAGTAAACTTTAACGCATTCTAATAGATTCAAAACAACCAAATCGAACGTAAGGAACTTCAATAAACAAGAATTAACAACAATCCCTTGATTTTATTTACATTCGAATGATAACGAACGACCTTAAAAGCATTGAAATGGAATCAAATGAATTTAGTCGGATAGAATGAACTTTGATTATTTAGAATAGTGTACAACTCAATCTAATTGACTTGATTTGACTGTAATGAGAACGAGTAAACTTTAACGCATTCTAATAGATTCAAAACAACCGAATCGGAAGTAAGGAACTTCAATAAATAAGAACTAGCAACAATCCCTTTATTTCGTTTGCATTGGAACGACAACAAATGACCTTAAAGGCGTTCGAATCGAATCAACAGAATTCAGTCGGATAGAATGAACTTTGATTATTTAGAATAGTGTACAACTCAATCTAATTGACTTAATTTGACTGTAATGTGAACGAGTAAACTTTAACGCATTCCAATAGATTCGAAACAACCGAATCGGAGGTAAGGAACTTCAATAAATAAGAACTAGCAACAATCCCTTGATTTCTTTTACATTCGAATGACAACGGATGACGTTAAATGCATTCAAATCGAATCAAATGAATTGAGTTGGATAGAATGAACTTTGATTATTTAGAATAGTGTACAACTCAATCTAATTGACTTAATTTTACTGTAATGTGAACGAGTAAACTTTAACGCATTCTAATAGATTCAAAACAACCGAATCGGAGGTAAGGAACTTCAATAAATAAGAACTAGCAACAATCCCTTGATTTCGTTTACATTCGAACGACAATGGAGGACGCTAAAGGCATTCAAATCGAATCAAACGCATTGAGTTGGATAGAATGAACTTTGATTGTTTAGAATAGTGTACAACTCAATCTAATTGACTTGAATTTACTGTAATGTGAACGAATAAACTTTAACGCATTCCAATAGATTCAAAACAACCGAATCGGAGGTAAGGAACTTCAATAAATAAGAACTAGCAACAATCCCTTGATTTCGTTTACATTCGAACGACAACGGACGACGTTAAAGGCATTCAAATCGAATCAAATGAATTGAGTCGGATAGAATGAACTTTGATTATTTAGAATAGTGTCCAACTCAATCTAATTCACTTGATTTTACTGTAATGAGAACGAGTAAACTTTAACGCATTCTAATAGATTCAAAACAACCAAATCGAACGTAAGGAACTTCAATAAACAAGAATTAACAACAATCCCTTGATTTTATTTACATTCGAATGACAATGAACGACCTTAAAAGCAGTGAAATCGAATCAAATGAATTCAGTCGAATAGAACGAACTTTGATTATTTAGAATAGTGTGCAACTCAATCTAATTGACTTGATTTTACAGTAATGAGAACGAGTAAACTTTAACGCATTCTAATAGATTCAAAACAACCAAATCGGATGTAAGGAATTTTCAATAAACAAGAATTAACAACAATCCCTTGATTTTATATACATTTGAACGACAACGAACGACCTTAAAAGCATTGAAATTGAATCAAATGAATTCATTTGGATAGAATGAACTTTGATTATTTAGAATAGTGTACAACTCAATTAATTGACTTAATTTTACTGTAATAAGAAGGAGTAAACTTTAACGCATTCTAATAGATTCAAAACAACCAAATCGAACGTAAGGAACTTCAATAAACAAGAATTAACAACAATCCCTTGATTTTATTTACATTTGAATGATAACGAACGACCTTAAAAGCATTGAAATTGAATCAAATAAATTTAGTCGGATAGAATGAACTTTGATTATTTAGAATAGTGTACAACTCAATCTAATTGACTTGATTTGACTGTAATGAGAACGAGTAAACTTTAACGCATTCTAATAGATTCAAAACAACCAAATCGAACGTAAGGAACTTCAAAAAATAAGAATTAACAACAATCCCTTGATTTTATTTACATTCGAATGACAACGAACGACCCTAAAAGCATTGAAATCGAATCAAATGAATTCAGTCGAATAGAACGAACTTTGATTATTTAGAATAGTGTACAACTCAATCTAATTGACTTGATTTTATAGTAATGAGAACGAGTAAACTTTAACGCATTCTAATAGATTCAAAACAACCAAATCAGATGTAAGGAATTTTCAATAAACAAGAATTAACAACAATCACTTGATTTTATATACATTTGAACGACAACGAACGACCTTAAAAGCATTCAAATCGAATCAAATGAATTCAGTTGGATAGAATGAACTTTGATTATTTAGAATAGTGTACAACTCAATCTAATTGACTTAATTTTACTGAAATGAGAAGGAGTAAACTTTAACGCATTCTAATAGATTCAAAACAACCAAATCGAACGTAAGGAACTTCAATAAACAAGAATTAACAACAATCCCTTGATTTTATTTACATTCGAATGATAACGAACGACCTTAAAAGCATTGAAATTGAATCAAATGAATTCAGTCGGATAGAATGAACTTTGATTATTTAGAATAGTGTACAACTCAATCTAATTGACTTGATTTGACTGTAATGAGAACGAGTAAACTTTAACGCATTCTAATAGATTCAAAACAACTGAATCGGAAGTAAGGAACTTCAATAAATAAGAACTAGCAACAATCCCTTTATTTCGTTTGCATTGGAACGACAACAAATAACCTTAAAGGCGTTCGAATCGAATCAACTGAATTCAGTCGGATAGAATGAACTTTGATTATTTAGAATAGTGTACAACTCAATCTAATTGACTTAATTTGACTGTAATGTGATCGAATAAACTTTAACGCATTCCCATAGTGTAACGCCCCATTCATAAAAATACTCAATAACTAATCAACGGCGCTACACAATCATAGAAAAATTCGGCAGCATCTCCCCATAACATACAAGGGATCATATGGAATACATGACCTGATAATCATTACATTTCCATCTGTAACATTCAATCCCATTTATATACTTGCATCTTCATATAATAAGAACATTTTTATAGAAGGAAATCATTACATATTTTCCTTACACAACAAACAGATATAATAGCCATGCATATGTGCATCAACAAGGATTATAATCCAATCTGAAATACCAAATACATTAAAGTTGTCAAAACGAATCCGCCTAAGTAATTGTCTACATGTATGATTATCAAAAGAGCACAAGTCTAAAAGAACTGGAATCAACATATTGTGCTAGGGTCTCTCATGTTTGATCTTCAACTTGTCCCATCCTTAAGTTCTCCTTCTGGCCTGCGATCTAAAACCACAATAACAATGATATGAGTCTAAATAGACCCAGTAAGTAGATAGTGGTTAGCACAAAGTGCAAATAAGCATAATGATGGATACTCATACAGTGATGAAGCTAATACACATGGGTCCAATACCCACTCCCAAGATCGTATACATATAACCATACACACAAATTGACCAACACAACCAATCATCTACTCATGTCCATCAAGGGCCATGAACAACCCTCTCCTCATGTCAATCAGGGACCATGAACAACCCTTACAACCAACTATTTGAGATAACGCATCATACATAACAGACAATGAAACACATCGCAAACCACACATACAACATCAACACAATTCAGATACAACACATAGATCTGTCACACAAGCATTTTATCAAACACATGATAGGCGCGAAATGAAATAACCTTCGATTCGTATTCTCTTTTGGGGCAAATCAATTCACGTCACATTTCAACAATATAAGAACTTCTAGGAAATCTTTCACATCATAAAAATCGCACATTCAAAGTAAATTTCCCATAAACCCTAACTGTTACGAACCCATTTCCTAATACCATAGAGTCGTCAAGCTCTACATATTTCCTCTAGCCTCATGTCGTGTTCAACATAAAATTTCATCACTAAATCGAGAAAGGGCGACATCTACTTACCTCGATCGTGATTTTCCCCAAAACAGCGACCCTAGGCTTAGCTTGCAGAGATTTGGAGCTTCCTTGATTCAAATCGATCACCTTCGAGGCAGTCAGTAGGGTTTTCTCGAAGAGATCTATTGCTAGATCGTACTGAGTAGAAGAGAAAGAAGAGAAGACGCAGAGATCGGGAAGAGAAGAAGAAGAAAAACAGTCGGGCGTGAGGTGAGAAAATGGAGTCTAACGCGCGGGCTTCGCTTCATATCGAACCCCCATCGGGTCGGGATCGGGTCCAGGACGGGTCGGAGCATGAGTCGGGTCTAATCGCATTTGGTAATTTACTCTTCCACTCCTACGACTTAAATAATTAAAATTTTCTTCAGGGGCGCTGCCCCCTGCACCCCCGCAAGGGGCGTCTCCCCCTTGACCCCCGCGACCTGACCGGGCAGGTCGAACCCCGTACCTACTCTGCGAAGGAAACAATAGTCGTAGTGCCCATCAATGGAACGCTAATCATACATGCACATATGCACTATACATCTCCTAAATGTCGTGTCCATGTATGTTATGTATCCATTAATATCGTAAAATTCTTACTAGCATGTTCATAAGTTACCTTATAAATAGAGAAAAGTTATAATAAAAATAGAATAAAAATACCTGGTCCTCACAGACTACCCTCGTTAGAAAAGTTTCGTCCTCGAAACTTGCAATCATTCCCATAAATAAGGATATTTCTCCCTCATTATCTCCTCCAACTCCCAAGTAGCCTCATCTTCTGTATGGTTACTCCACTGGATTTTAAGCAGCTTGATAGTCTTGTTTCTCAATTGTTTCTCCTTACTATCTAAGACTCGAACTGGCCTCTCTACATATTGCAAATTCTTTTCTACTCGTATTTCCTCAGGCTTGAGCACATGTGACGGGTCTGGCTCATATTTCCTTAATGATGAGACATGGAATACATCATGCACCCCGACTAAGAAAGGTGGCAAAGCAATGCGATATGCTACCTTTCCAACTCGTTCCAAGATTTCGTAGGGACCAATATATCTTGGACTTAATTTTCCTTTTGTACCAAACCGAACTACACCCTTCATTGGGGATACCTTTAAAAATACCTTATCTCCCACTTGGAACTCCAGCTCTCGCCTCCTAGTATCTGCATAGCTCTTTTGACGAGATTGGGCAATGCGGATTTGTTCCCGAATTCGTGATACCTTCTCCACTGTGTCTGCTATCATTTGAGGGCCAACTATAGTACTCTCCCCCACTTCATCCCAACAAAGTGGCGATCTACATTTTCGTCCATACAATGCCTCAAAAGGAGCCATTTGAATGCTGGAATGATAAGTATTGTTGTATGCAAATTCTGCCAAAGCCAGATGGTCACTCCAAGTGCTACCCCATTCCAAGACACAAGCTCTCAACATATCTTCTAACTGTTGGTTCACTCGTTCTGTTTGGCCATCAGACTGCGGATGGAAGGAAGTGCTAAAATCCAATTGAGTGCCCATTGCTCTATGTAAAGCCTTCCAGAACCTTGATGTGAACACTGATCCCCGATCTGAGATGATAGACATTGGCACCCCATGGAGTCTCACGATCTCCTTATGATATATCCATGCTAGCTTTTCAGCTGTAAAAGTGGTTTTAACAGCAATAAAATGTGCCACCTTAGTCAATCTATCCACAATAACCCAAATACTATCATATCCTGCCACTGTGCGTGGTAGTCCAACAATGAAGTCCATCGCTATACCTTCCCACTTCCACTTTGGAATTTCAATGGGTTGCAATGCTCCTCCAGGTCTCTGGTGTTCGGCCTTGACTTGCTGGCATGTTAAACACTTGGCCACATACTTAGCCACATCACCCTTCATTCCATCCCACCAATAGTGCATCTTTAAATCCTGATACATCTTTGTACTCCCAGGGTGAATCATGTAAGGTGAGTAATGTGCCTCTTCGAGTATCTTTTGTAAAATTTGAGCTCTCCTGGGAATGGCCATACGACCCCTGAATCTCATAATACCATCGGCCCCAATTATAAAATCTTGCAATTCTCCTTTCAATGCTCTCTCTCTCACCTTTTGAAAGGATTCATCTTGGCTTTCTTCTTGTGCTTGTCTAATTTCATCTCTAAGAGTAGGTTGAATCTTTAATTGGCTAATTTGTGCTGCTACCCCATCAACACACACATGCAAGTCCATTCTTCTTATTTCTTCAAATAATTTTTCTTGACCAGTAAGTAAACTAGCCATGCTACTCCCAGATTTCCTACTCAGTGCATCTGCAACAACATTTGCTTTACCTGGATGATAATGAATACTCAGGTCATAATCTTTTATTAACTCTAGCCACCTTCGTTGCCGCATATTTAACTCCTTTTGAGTAAAGATGTACTTCAAACTTTTGTGATCAGTATATACTTCACATCGTCCGCCATATAAGTAGTGCCTCCATATTTTCAATGCAAAAATCACTGCAGCTAACTCCAAGTCATGAGTTGGATAATTCACCTCATGTGGTCTCAATTGTCTTGATGCATAGGCTATCACCCTACCATGTTGCATAAGGACACATCCCAATCCCTTCTTTGATGCATCACTATATATCACAAATCCACCATTTCCTGAAGGTACAGTTAACACAGGTGCTTCTACTAACCGTCTCTTCAACTCTTGAAATGCTTCTTCACACTTGTCTGTCCATTCGAACTTTACCCCTTTGTGTGTGAGCTTCGTCATCGGAGTGGCAATGGTAGAGAACCCTTCCACAAATCGCCTATAGTACCCTGCTAAACCCAAAAAGCTTCTCACCTCAGTAACACTGGATGGCCTAGGCCAGTTTACCACGGCCTCTATCTTATGCGGGTCCACAGATATTCCATCTTTAGAAACAACATGACCCAAAAAGCCCACACTGTTCATCCAAAAATCACACTTCTTAAGCTTTCCATAAAGCTTTTCTTCCCTTAGCCTTTGTAAAATCAATCTCAAGTGTCCTTCATGCTCTTCACTGCTCTTGGAATACACCAAAATGTCATCGATAAACACAACCACAATTTGATCCAAATATGGCCGAAATACCCTATTCATTAAGTCCATGAATGCTGCAGGGGCATTTGTTAAACCAAAAGGCATGACTAGGAACTCATAATGTCCATACCGAGTCCTAAATGCTGTTTTCTGTATATCTGACTCTTTAACTCTCATTTGATGATACCCAGATTGTAAGTCAATCTTTGAAAACTTACTTGCTCCTTGCAGCTGGTCTAACAAATCATCAATACGAGGCAATGGATACTTATTCTTAATAGTCACTTTATTGAGTTCGCGATAGTCAATGCATAACCTCAAACTCCCATCTTTCTTTTTCACAAACAAAACTGGGGCTCCCCATGGTGACACACTGGGCCGAATAAATCCTTTATCTAATAGATCCTGCAACTGAGTCTTCAATTCAGCCATCTCTACTGGTGCCATGCGATAAGGAGCTCTTGAAATTGGCTCCACTCCAGGCTGCAAATCTATTCCAAATTCCACTTCCCGTTCGGGTGGCAAACTAGGCAAATCTGCAGGAAACACATCAGGGAACTCACGTACCACAGGGATCTCATCCAACTGTTTGTCCACTAGGTTGATATCTACTACTGAGGCAAGATAAGCAAGACAACCTTTTCGAACCAAACTCATTGCTCCTAAGGCTGACACCAATTTGGGTAACCCACCTGTTGGTAATCCTCTGAATATGAATTCCACATCATTATGTACCTTAAGGATAACTTGCTTTGATCGACAACCTACATTAGCATCATACTTAGCTAACCAATCCATGCCCAAGATAATATCCAATCCCTCCATCTCCAATACTATCAAATCTGCTAGGAACTGTCTACCCTCAATCATCACAGGAACACATCTACACATCTCAGTTGCTATACTAACTGCTCTCAAGGGGGTAGACACCCTCATTAGCTCATGCATGGGATGTTTAATCAACTTGGCTTTCTTCACAAAAGCTATTGACACAAACGATCGTGATGCACCAGGATCAAACAATACAAAGGCCATGCATCCACTAACAAGAAGGTTACCTGTAACCACATTCTCTGCGGATTGTGCCTCTTGTGCATTTGCAGCTTGAACCACTGCCATCACTTGTGGTCTTCTATCGACCTGAGGGCGAACCTGCTGAGGATAGGGTCCTCTCCCAACCTGCATCCCACCAGGAGGAATATTATGAACTGGTAATTGTTGTTGTATCCGAGCTGCCCCTACTGCTCCTCCACCTAAGAGTATAGGGCAATCCCTCCTAATGTGCCCTTGTTGACGACAGTAGAAGCAAACAATATGTCGTCCTGTCCTCTGTCTTTGAACCTGTGGCTGTTGTGGTTGTTGCTCCCTAACATGGGCTTGTGCTTGTCCCCTGGTTTGCTCTTCCCCTTGACCTACCAATTGCGGGCATGATGTTTTTTTATGACCCAATTGACCACATTGGAAACAGGCTGACTTAAATGTAAAAGTTTCACCCTCAATAGTCCTCTGCTTCTTGTGTCCTTGTACTTCTCCTCTTGGCCCTTTTCTCTTTTCCTTAATCCTCTCTTGCTCTTCTTCTTCCCGTTCTATCATGCGGGCTCGATCAAGCATTTCTCCATAATCACGTAACATGAAGGGTGCTAAGCCCCTTCGAATAGAGAATTTCAGTCCCTCTTGAAATTTACGTGCCCTTTCTTGTGGATTGGTCCTTATCCACGGAACAAATCTAGAAAGCGACCGAAATTTAGCATCATACTCTTCCACGGTCATTTTCCCCTGTACTAAGTGCATGAATTCTGATGCTCGACGTGTTTTCTCACTATCAGGCACATAGTGGGCAAGAAATCTTTCCAGAAATTCGGGCCATCGTAGTCTTCCACCCCCATCTGGTAACACAGCCTTCTCAGCATCCCACCACTGTTCTGCATCCCCCTCCATCACATAAAGAGCATACTTGACCTTTTGTTCTTCTGTGCATTCCATATAGTTGAAAATCTTTTCCATCTTCGCCACCCATCGATCCACAACTAAATAATCTCTTTCTCCTTGAAATATAGGAGGCTTCATCTCCTGGAATGCTTTGATGTCTAACTTCTCTTCTTGAGGCCTTCTTCCTTCTTGCTCTTGTCTTCTTGCTCCCATCCTTGGACCTGCACGGTTTGTGTCACCTGAAGTCCTTTGTTGTTCTCTTTGAGTGTCCAGGCTTGCCGTCATTCTCTCCATCTGAGCTTGCATAAATTCTTGAAAATTCTGCATCATACCTCTCATCATTCCCATCATAGCCTCCACACCTGTTTGTGCCCCAGTATTTACCTCTGGTCCTATAGGAATCTCACCACTACTGATTCCTACTCCTCCTTGACTGTGTATCCCATGATAACCCCCGCTAGGATTTTCCCAGTATGCATCATCATCTGCGTTCTCCTCGTCTTCTTGAAGTGGGGACCTCTCCTGTGCAACTTGCTCCTGTTGTTGGCCTTCAATAGCAAGTGGCATTTCATGAGGTGGGACTATCGTTTCACTTGGTCCACCCTCTTCCATAATGCCCTTTCCCTTGTTAAGTCTTGTCTTTGGTGCCATCTTCTGTACAACATCCATAAATAATTAAGATTAAGCAACATAAATTTGACCAATGTACACAGACTAATTTAACATAGAGATATTCCAAGTCCCATATCAAGAACCTAGACTGCATCCCTGATAATATACTATGTACTTAACGTGTATTCTCACCACTCACCTAATCGGTCTCTTTCACTAACTTAATAATTTAAAACATTCTTATGCTCTGATACCACTTTCTGTAACGCCCCATTCATAAAAATACTCAATAACTAATCAACGGCGCTACACAATCATAGAAAAATTCGGCAGCATCTCCCCATAACATACAAGGGATCATATGGAATACATGACCTGATAATCATTACATTTCCATCTGTAACATTCAATCCCATTTATATACTTGCATCTTCATATAATAAGAACATTTTTATAGAAGGAAATCATTACATATTTTCCTTACACAACAAACAGATATAATAGCCATGCATATGTGCATCAACAAGGATTATAATCCAATCTGAAATACCAAATACATTAAAGTTGTCAAAACGAATCCGCCTAAGTAATTGTCTACATGTATGATTATCAAAAGAGCACAAGTCTAAAAGAACTGGAATCAACATATTGTGCTAGGGTCTCTCATGTTTGATCTTCAACTTGTCCCATCCTTAAGTTCTCCTTCTGGCCTGCGATCTAAAACCACAATAACAATGATATGAGTCTAAATAGACCCAGTAAGTAGATAGTGGTTAGCACAAAGTGCAAATAAGCATAATGATGGATACTCATACAGTGATGAAGCTAATACACATGGGTCCAATACCCACTCCCAAGATCGTATACATATAACCATACACACAAATTGACCAACACAACCAATCATCTACTCATGTCCATCAAGGGCCATGAACAACCCTCTCCTCATGTCAATCAGGGACCATGAACAACCCTTACAACCAACTATTTGAGATAACGCATCATACATAACAGACAATGAAACACATCGCAAACCACACATACAACATCAACACAATTCAGATACAACACATAGATCTGTCACACAAGCATTTTATCAAACACATGATAGGCGCGAAATGAAATAACCTTCGATTCGTATTCTCTTTTGGGGCAAATCAATTCACGTCACATTTCAACAATATAAGAACTTCTAGGAAATCTTTCACATCATAAAAATCGCACATTCAAAGTAAATTTCCCATAAACCCTAACTGTTACGAACCCATTTCCTAATACCATAGAGTCGTCAAGCTCTACATATTTCCTCTAGCCTCATGTCGTGTTCAACATAAAATTTCATCACTAAATCGAGAAAGGGCGACATCTACTTACCTCGATCGTGATTTTCCCCAAAACAGCGACCCTAGGCTTAGCTTGCAGAGATTTGGAGCTTCCTTGATTCAAATCGATCACCTTCGAGGCAGTCAGTAGGGTTTTCTCGAAGAGATCTATTGCTAGATCGTACTGAGTAGAAGAGAAAGAAGAGAAGACGCAGAGATCGGGAAGAGAAGAAGAAGAAAAACAGTCGGGCGTGAGGTGAGAAAATGGAGTCTAACGCGCGGGCTTCGCTTCATATCGAACCCCCATCGGGTCGGGATCGGGTCCAGGACGGGTCGGAGCATGAGTCGGGTCTAATCGCATTTGGTAATTTACTCTTCCACTCCTACGACTTAAATAATTAAAATTTTCTTCAGGGGCGCTGCCCCCTGCACCCCCGCAAGGGGCGTCTCCCCCTTGACCCCCGCGACCTGACCGGGCAGGTCGAACCCCGTACCTACTCTGCGAAGGAAACAATAGTCGTAGTGCCCATCAATGGAACGCTAATCATACATGCACATATGCACTATACATCTCCTAAATGTCGTGTCCATGTATGTTATGTATCCATTAATATCGTAAAATTCTTACTAGCATGTTCATAAGTTACCTTATAAATAGAGAAAAGTTATAATAAAAATAGAATAAAAATACCTGGTCCTCACACATAGATTCAAAACAACCGAATCGGACGTAAGCAACTTCAATAAATAAGAACTAACAACAATCCCTTGATTTCGTTTGCATACGAACGACAACGGATGACGGTAAAGGCATTCAAATCGAATCGAATGAATTGAGTTGGATAGAATGAACTTTGATTATTTAGAATAGTGTACAACTCAATCTAATTGACTTGATTTTACTGTAATGAGAACGAGTAAACTTTATCGCATTCTAATAGATTCAAAACAACCAAATCGAACGTAAGGAACTTCAATAAACAAGAATTAACAACAATCCCTTGATTTTATTTACATTCGAATGACAACGAACGACCTTAAAAGCATTGAAATCGAATCAAATGAATTCATTTGGATAGAATGAACTTTGATTATTTATTATACTGTACAACTCAATCTAATTGACTTAATTTTACTGTAATAAGAAGGAGTAAACATTAACGCATTCTAATAGATTCAAAACAACCAAATCGAACGTAAGGAACTTCAATAAACAAGAATTAACAACAATCCCTTGATTTTATTTACATTCGAATGATAACGAACGACCTTAAAAGCATTGAAATTGAATCAAATGAATTCAGTCGGATAGAATGAACTTTGATTATTTAGAATAGTGTACAACTCAATCTAATTGACTTGATTTGACTGTAATGAGAATGAGTAAACTTTAACGCATTCTAATAGATTCAAAACAACCGAATCGGAAGTAAGGAACTTCAATAAATAAGAACTAGCAACAATCCCTTTATTTCGTTTGCATTGGAACGACAACAAATGACCTTAAAGGCGTTCGAATCGAATCAACAGAATTCAGTCGGATAGAATGAACTTTGATTATTTAGAATAGTGTACAACTCAATCTAATTGACTTAATTTGACTGTAATGTGAACGAATAAACTTTAACGCATTCCAATAGATTCGAAACAACCGAATCGGATGTAAGGAACTTCAATAAATAAGAACTAGCAACAATCCCTTTATTTCGTTTGCATTGGAAAGACAACAAATGACCTTAAAGGCGTTCGAATCGAAACAACTGAATTCAGTCGGATAGAATGAACTGTGATTATTTAGAATAGTGTACAACTCAATCTAATTGACTTAATTTGACTGTAATGTGAACGAGTAAACTTTAACGCATTCTAATAGATTCAAAACAACCAAATCGGATGTAAGGAATTTTCAATAAACAAGAATTAACAACAATCCCTTGATTTTATTTACATTTGAACGACAACGAACGACCTTAAAAGCATTGAAATTGAATCAAATGAATTCATTTGGATAGAATGAACTTTGATTATTTAGAATAGTGTACAACTCAATCTAATTGACTTAATTTTACTGTAATAAGAAGGAGTAAACTTTAACGCATTCTAATAGATTCAAAACAACCAAATCGAACGTAAGGAAGTTTCAATAAACAAGAATTAACAACAATCCCTTGATTTTATTTACATTTGAACGACAACGAACGACCTTAAAAGCATTGAAATTGAATCAAATGAATTCATTTGGATAGAATGAACTTTGATTATTTAGAATAGTGTACAACTCAATTAATTGACTTAATTTTACTGTAATAAGAAGGAGTAAACTTTAACGCATTCTAATAGATTCAAAACAACCAAATCGAACGTAAGGAACTTCAATAAACAAGAATTAACAACAATCCCTTGATTTTATTTACATTTGAATGATAACGAACGACCTTAAAAGCATTGAAATTGAATCAAATAAATTTAGTCGGATAGAATGAACTTTGATTATTTAGAATAGTGTACAACTCAATCTAATTGACTTGATTTGACTGTAATGAGAACGAGTAAACTTTAACGCATTCTAATAGATTCAAAACAACCAAATCGAACGTAAGGAACTTCAAAAAATAAGAATTAACAACAATCCCTTGATTTTATTTACATTCGAATGACAACGAACGACCCTAAAAGCATTGAAATCGAATCAAATGAATTCAGTCGAATAGAACGAACTTTGATTATTTAGAATAGTGTACAACTCAATCTAATTGACTTGATTTTATAGTAATGAGAACGAGTAAACTTTAACGCATTCTAATAGATTCAAAACAACCAAATCAGATGTAAGGAATTTTCAATAAACAAGAATTAACAACAATCCCTTGATTTTATATACATTTGAACGACAACGAACGACCTTAAAAGCATTCAAATCGAATCAAATGAATTCAGTTGGATAGAATGAACTTTGATTATTTAGAATAGTGTACAACTCAATCTAATTGACTTAATTTTACTGAAATGAGAAGGAGTAAACTTTAACGCATTCTAATAGATTCAAAACAACCAAATCGAACGTAAGGAACTTCAATAAACAAGAATTAACAACAATCCCTTGATTTTATTTACATTCGAATGATAACGAACGACCTTAAAAGCATTGAAATTGAATCAAATGAATTCAGTCGGATAGAATGAACTTTGATTATTTAGAATAGTGTACAACTCAATCTAATTGACTTGATTTGACTGTAATGAGAACGAGTAAACTTTAACGCATTCTAATAGATTCAAAACAACTGAATCGGAAGTAAGGAACTTCAATAAATAAGAACTAGCAACAATCCCTTTATTTCGTTTGCATTGGAACGACAACAAATAACCTTAAAGGCGTTCGAATCGAATCAACTGAATTCAGTCGGATAGAATGAACTTTGATTATTTAGAATAGTGTACAACTCAATCTAATTGACTTAATTTGACTGTAATGTGATCGAATAAACTTTAACGCATTCCCATAGATTCAAAACAACCGAATCAGACGTAAGCAACTTCAATAAATAAGAACTAACAACAATCCCTTGATTTCGTTTGCATACGAACGACAACGGATGACGGTAAAGGCATTCAAATCGAATCGAATGAATTGAGTTGGATAGAATGAACTTTGATTATTTAGAATAGTGTACAACTCAATCTAATTGACTTGATTTTACTGTAATGAGAACGAGTAAACTTTATCGCATTCTAATAGATTCAAAACAACCAAATCGAACGTAAGGAACTTCAATAAACAAGAATTAACAACAATCCCTTGATTTTATTTACATTCGAATGACAACGAACGACCTTAAAAGCATTGAAATCGAATCAAATGAATTCATTTGGATAGAATGAACTTTGATTATTTATTATACTGTACAACTCAATCTAATTGACTTAATTTTACTGTAATAAGAAGGAGTAAACATTAACGCATTCTAATAGATTCAAAACAACCAAATCGAACGTAAGGAACTTCAATAAACAAGAATTAACAACAATCCCTTGATTTTATTTACATTCGAATGATAACGAACGACCTTAAAAGCATTGAAATTGAATCAAATGAATTCAGTCGGATAGAATGAACTTTGATTATTTAGAATAGTGTACAACTCAATCTAATTGACTTGATTTGACTGTAATGAGAACGAGTAAACTTTAACGCATTCTAATAGATTCAAAACAACCGAATCGGAAGTAAGGAACTTCAATAAATAAGAACTAGCAACAATCCCTTTATTTCGTTTGCATTGGAACGACAACAAATGACCTTAAAGGCGTTCGAATCGAATCAACAGAATTCAGTCGGATAGAATGAACTTTGATTATTTAGAATAGTGTACAACTCAATCTAATTGACTTAATTTGACTGTAATGTGAACGAATAAACTTTAACGCATTCCAATAGATTCGAAACAACCGAATCGGATGTAAGGAACTTCAATAAATAAGAACTAGCAACAATCCCTTTATTTCGTTTGCATTGGAAAGACAACAAATGACCTTAAAGGCGTTCGAATCGAAACAACTGAATTCAGTCGGATAGAATGAACTGTGATTATTTAGAATAGTGTACAACTCAATCTAATTGACTTAATTTGACTGTAATGTGAACGAGTAAACTTTAATGCATTCCAATAGTTTCAAAACAACCGAATCGGACGTAAGGAACTTCAATAAATAAGAACTAACAACAATCCCTTGATTTCGTTTGCATAAGAACGACAACGGATGACGGTAAAGGCATTCAAATCGAATCAAATAAATTGAGTTGGATAGAATGAACTTTGATTATTTAGAATAGTGTACAACTCAATCTAATTCACTTGATTTTACTGTAATGAGAACGAGTAAACTTTAACGCATTCTAATAGATTCAAAACAACCAAATCGAACGTAAGGAACTTCAATAAACAAGAATTAACAACAATCCCTTGATTTTATTTACATTCGAATGACAATGAACGACCTTAAAAGCAGTGAAATCGAATCAAATGAATTCAGTCGAATAGAACGAACTTTGATTATTTAGAATAGTGTGCAACTCAATCTAATTGACTTGATTTTACAGTAATGAGAACGAGTAAACTTTAACGCATTCTAATAGATTCAAAACAACCAAATCGGATGTAAGGAATTTTCAATAAACAAGAATTAACAACAATCCCTTGATTTTATTTACATTTGAACGACAACGAACGACCTTAAAAGCATTGAAATTGAATCAAATGAATTCATTTGGATAGAATGAACTTTGATTATTTAGAATAGTGTACAACTCAATCTAATTGACTTAATTTTACTGTAATAAGAAGGAGTAAACTTTAACGCATTCTAATAGATTCAAAACAACCAAATCGAACGTAAGGAAGTTTCAATAAACAAGAATTAACAACAATCCCTTGATTTTATTTACATTTGAATGATAACGAACGACCTTAAAAGCATTGAAATTGAATCAAATAAATTTAGTCGGATAGAATGAACTTTGATTATTTAGAATAGTGTACAACTCAATCTAATTGACTTGATTTGACTGTAATGAGAACGAGTAAACTTTAACGCATTCTAATAGATTCAAAACAACCAAATCGAACGTAAGGAACTTCAATAAACAAGAATTAACAACAATCCCTTGATTTTATTTACATTCGAATGATAACGAACGACCTTAAAAGCATTGAAATTGAATCAAATGAATTCAGTCGGATAGAATGAACTTTGATTATTTAGAATAGTGTAGAACTCAATCTAATTGACTTGATTTGACTGTAATGAGAACGAGTAAACTTTAACGCATTCTAATAGATTCAAAATAACTGAATCGGAAGTAAGGAACTTAAATAAATAAGAACTAGCAACAATCCCTTTATTTCGTTTGCATTGGAACGACAACAAATGACCTTAAAGGCGTTCGAATCGAATCAACTGAATTCAGTCGGATAGAATGAACTTTGATTATTTAGAATAGTGTACAACTCAATCTAATTGACTTAATTTGACTGTAATGTGATCGAATAAACTTTAACGCATTCCAATAGATTCAAAACAACCGAATCGGACGTAAGCAACTTCAATAAATAAGAACTAACAACAATCCCTTGATTTCGTTTGCATACGAACGACAACGGATGACGGTAAAGGCATTCAAATCGAATCGAATGAATTGAGTTGGATAGAATGAACTTTGATTATTTAGAATAGTGTACAACTCAATCTAATTGACTTGATTTTATAGTAATGAGAACGAGTAAACTTTAACGCATTCTAATAGATTCAAAACAACCAAATCAGATGTAAGGAATTTTCAATAAACAAGAATTAACAACAATCCCTTGATTTTATATACATTTGAACGACAACGAACGACCTTAAAAGCATTCAAATCGAATCAAATGAATTCAGTTGGATAGAATGAACTTTGATTATTTAGAATAGTGTACAACTCAATCTAATTGACTTAATTTTACTGAAATGAGAAGGAGTAAACTTTAACGCATTCTAATAGATTCAAAACAACCAAATCGAACGTAAGGAACTTCAATAAACAAGAATTAACAACAATCCCTTGATTTTATTTACATTCGAATGATAACGAACGACCTTAAAAGCATTGAAATTGAATCAAATGAATTCAGTCGGATAGAATGAACTTTGATTATTTAGAATAGTGTACAACTCAATCTAATTGACTTGATTTGACTGTAATGAGAACGAGTAAACTTTAACGCATTCTAATAGATTCAAAACAACGGAATCGGAAGTAAGGAACTTCAATAAATAAGAACTAGCAACAATCCCTTTATTTCGTTTGCATTGGAACGACAACAAATAACCTTAAAGGCGTTCGAATCGAATCAACTGAATTCAGTCGGATAGAATGAACTTTGATTATTTAGAATAGTGTACAACTCAATCTAATTGACTTAATTTGACTGTAATGTGATCGAATAAACTTTAACGCATTCCCATAGATTCAAAACAACCGAATCGGACGTAAGCAACTTCAATAAATAAGAACTAACAACAATCCCTTGATTTCGTTTGCATACGAACGACAACGGATGACGGTAAAGGCATTCAAATCGAATCGAATGAATTGAGTTGGATAGAATGAACTTTGATTATTTAGAATAGTGTACAACTCAATCTAATTGACTTGATTTTACTGTAATGAGAACGAGTAAACTTTATCGCATTCTAATAGATTCAAAACAACCAAATCGAACGTAAGGAACTTCAATAAACAAGAATTAACAACAATCCCTTGATTTTATTTACATTCGAATGACAACGAACGACCTTAAAAGCATTGAAATCGAATCAAATGAATTCATTTGGATAGAATGAACTTTGATTATTTAATAATAGTGTACAACTCAATCTAATTGACTTAATTTTACTGTAATAAGAAGGAGTAAACATTAACGCATTCTAATAGATTCAAAACAACCAAATCGAACGTAAGGAACTTCAATAAACAAGAATTAACAACAATCCCTTGATTTTATTTACATTCGAATGATAACGAACGACCTTAAAAGCATTGAAATTGAATCAAATGAATTCAGTCGGATAGAATGAACTTTGATTATTTAGAATAGTGTACAACTCAATCTAATTGACTTGATTTGACTGTAATGAGAACGAGTAAACTTTAACGCATTCTAATAGATTCAAAACAACCGAATCGGAAGTAAGGAACTTCAATAAATAAGAACTAGCAACAATCCCTTTATTTCGTTTGCATTGGAACGACAACAAATGACCTTAAAGGCGTTCGAATCGAATCAACAGAATTCAGTCGGATAGAATGAACTTTGATTATTTAGAATAGTGTACAACTCAATCTAATTGACTTAATTTGACTGTAATGTGAACGAATAAACTTTAACGCATTCCAATAGATTCGAAACAACCGAATCGGATGTAAGGAACTTCAATAAATAAGAACTAGCAACAATCCCTTTATTTCGTTTGCATTGGAAAGACAACAAATGACCTTAAAGGCGTTCGAATCGAAACAACTGAATTCAGTCGGATAGAATGAACTGTGATTATTTAGAATAGTGTACAACTCAATCTAATTGACTTAATTTGACTGTAATGTGAACGAGTAAACTTTAACGCATTCCAATAGTTTCAAAACAACCGAATCGGACGTAAGGAACTTCAATAAATAAGAACTAACAACAATCCCTTGATTTCGTTTGCATAAGAACGACAACGGATGACGGTAAAGGCATTCAAATCGAATCAAATGAATTGAGTTGGATAGAATGAACTTTGATTATTTAGAATAGTGTACAACTCAATCTAATTCACTTGATTTTACTGTAATGAGAACGAGTAAACTTTAACGCATTCTAATAGATTCAAAACAACCAAATCGAACGTAAGGAACTTCAATAAACAAGAATTAACAACAATCCCTTGATTTTATTTACATTCGAATGACAACGAACGACCTTAAAAGCATTGAAATCGAATCAAATGAATTCAGTCGAATAGAACGAACTTTGATTATTTAGAATAGTGTACAACTCAATCTATATGACTTGATTTTACAGTAATGAGAACGAGTAAACTTTAACGCATTCTAATAGATTCAAAACAACCAAATCGGATGTAAGGAATTTTCAATAAACAAGAATTAACAACAATCCCTTGATTTTATATACATTTGAACGACAACGAACGACCTTAAAAGCATTGAAATTGAATCAAATGAATTCATTTGGATAGAATGAACTTTGATTATTTAGAATAGTGTACAACTCAATCTAATTGACTTAATTTTACTGTAATAAGAAGGAGTAAACTTTAACGCATTCTAATAGATTCAAAACAACCAAATCGAACGTAAGGAACTTCAATAAACAAGAATTAACAACAATCCCTTGATTTTATTTACATTTGAATGATAACGAACGACCTTAAAAGCATTGAAATTGAATCAAATAAATTTAGTCGGATAGAATGAACTTTGATTATTTAGAATAGTGTACAACTCAATCTAATTGACTTGATTTGACTGTAATGAGAACGAGTAAACTTTAACGCATTCTAATAGATTCAAAACAACCAAATCGAACGTAAGGAACTTCAATAAACAAGAATTAACAACAATCCCTTGATTTTATTTACATTCGAATGATAACGAACGACCTTAAAAGCATTGAAATTGAATCAAATGAATTCAGTCGGATAGAATGAACTTTGATTATTTAGAATAGTGTAGAACTCAATCTAATTGACTTGATTTGACTGTAATGAGAACGAGTAAACTTTAACGCATTCTAATAGATTCAAAATAACTGAATCGGAAGTAAGGAACTTAAATAAATAAGAACTAGCAACAATCCCTTTATTTCGTTTGCATTGGAACGACAACAAATGACCTTAAAGGCGTTCGAATCGAATCAACTGAATTCAGTCGGATAGAATGAACTTTGATTATTTAGAATAGTGTACAACTCAATCTAATTGACTTAATTTGACTGTAATGTGATCGAATAAACTTTAACGCATTCCAATAGATTCAAAACAACCGAATCGGACGTAAGCAACTTCAATAAATAAGAACTAACAACAATCCCTTGATTTCGTTTGCATACGAACGACAACGGATGACGGTAAAGGCATTCAAATCGAATCGAATGAATTGAGTTGGATAGAATGAACTTTGATTATTTAGAATAGTGTACAACTCAATCTAATTGACTTGATTTTACTGTAATGAGAACGAGTAAACTTTAACGCATTCTAATAGATTCAAAACAACCAAATCGAACGTAAGGAACTTCAATAAACAAGAATTAACAACAATCCCTTGATTTTATTTACATTCGAATGACAACAAACGACCTTAAAAGCATTGAAATTGAATCAAATGAATTCATTTGGATAGAATGAACTTTGATTATTTAGAATAGTGTACAACTCAATCTAATTGACTTAATTTTACTGTAATGAGAAGGAGTAAACTTTAACGCATTCTAATAGATTCAAAACAACCAAATCGAACGTAAGGAACTTCAATAAACAAGAATTAACAACAATCCCTTGATTTTATTTACATTCGAATGATAACGAACGACATTAAAAGCATTGAAATTGAATCAAATGAATTTAGTCGGATAGAATGAACTTTGATTATTTAGAATAGTGTACAACTCAATCTAATTGACTTGATTTGCCTGTAATGAGAACGAGTAAACTTTAACGCATTCTAATAGATTCAAAACAACCGAATCGGAAGTAAGGAACTTCAATAAATAAGAACTAGCAACAATCTCTTTATTTCGTTTGCATTGGAACGACAACAAATGACCTTAAAGGCGTTCGAATCGAATCAACAGAATTCAGTCGGATAGAATGAACTTTGATTATTTAGAATAGTGTACAACTCAATCTAATTGACTTAATTTGACTGTAATGTGAACGAGTAAACTTTAACGCATTCCAATAGATTCAAAACAACCGAATCGGAGGTAAGGAACTTCAATAAATAAGAACTAGCAACAATCCCTTGATTTCGTTTCCATTCGAACGACAACGGATGACGTTAAATGCATTCAAATCGAATCAAATGAATTGAGTTGGATAGAATGAACTTTGATTATTTAGAATAGTGTACAACTCAATCTAATTGACTTAATTTTACTGTAATGTGAACGAGTAAACTTTAACGCATTCTAATAGATTCAAAACAACCGAATCGGACGTAAGGAACTTCAATAAATAAGAACTAGCAACAATCCCTTGATTTCGTTTACATTCGAACGACAATGGAGGACGTTAAAGGCATTCAAATCGAATCAAATGCATTGAGTTGGATAGAATGAACTTTGATTATTTAGAATAGTGTACAACTCAATCTAATTGACTTGAATTTACGGTAATGTGAACGAATAAACTTTAACACATTCTAATAGATTCAAAACAACCGAATCGGAGGTAAGGAACTTCAATAAATAAGAACTAGCAACAATCCCTTGATTTCGTTTACATTCGAACGACAGCGGATGACGTTAAAGGCATTCAAATCGAATCAAATGAATTGAGTTGGATAGAATGAACTTTGATTATTTAGAATAGTGTACAACTCAATCTTATTGACTTGATTTTACTGTAATGTGAACGAATAAACGTTAACGCATTCTAATAGATTCAAAACAACAGAATTGGAGGTAAGGAACTTCAATAAATAAGAACTAGAAACAATCTCTTGATTTCGTTTACATTCGAACGACACAGGATGACGTTAAAGGCATTCAAATCGAATCAAATGAATTGAGTTGGATAGAATGAACTTTGATTATTTAGAATAGTGTACACCTCAATCTAATTGACTTAATTTTACTGTAATGAGAACGAGTAAACTTTAACGCATTCTAATAGATTCAAAACAACAGAATCGGAGGTAAGGAACTTCAATAAATAAGAACTAGAAACAATCCCTTGATTTCGTTTACATTCGAACGACAACGGATGACGTTAAAGGCATTCAAATCGAATCAAATGAATTGAGTAGGATAGAATGAACTTTGATTATTTAGAATAATGTAAACCTCAATCTAATTGACTTAATTTTACTGTAATGAGAACGAGTAAACTTTAACGCATTCTAATAGATTCAAAACAACCAAATCGAACGTAAGGAACTTTCAATAAACAAGAATTAACAACAATCCCTTGATTTTATTTACATTCGAATGATAACGAACGACCTTAAAAGCATTGAAATTGAATCAAATGAATTGAGTTGGATAGAATGAACTTTGATTATTTAGAATAGTGTACAACTCAATCTAATTGACTTGATTTGACTGTAATGAGAACGAGTAAACTTTAACGCATTCCAATAGATTCAAAACAACCGAATCGGAGGTAAGGAACTTCAATAAATAAGAACTAGCAACAATCCCTTGATTTCGTTTACATTCGAACGACAACGGATGACCTTAAAGGCGTTCGAATCGAATCAACTGAATTCAGTCGGATAGAATGAACTTTGATTATTTAGAATAGTGTCCACCTCAATCTAATTGACTTAATTTTACTGTAATGAGAACGAGTAAACTTTAACGCATTCTAATAGATTCAAAACAACCAAATCGGATGTAAGGAATTTTCAATAAAAAAGAATTAACAACAATCCCTTGATTTTATATACATTTGAACGACAACGAACGACCTTAAAAGCATTGAAATTGAATCAAATGAATTCATTTGGATAGAATGAACTTTGATTATTTAGAATAGTGTACAACTCAATCTAATTGACTTAATTTTACTGTAATGAGAAGGAGTAAACTTTAACGCATTCTAATAGATTCAAAACAACCAAATCGAACGTAAGGAACTTCAATAAACAAGAATTAACAACAATCCCTTGCTTTTATTTACATTCGAATGATAACGAACGACCTTAAAAGCATTGAAATGGAATCAAATGAATTTAGTCGGATAGAATGAACTTTGATTATTTAGAATAGTGTACAACTCAATCTAATTGACTTGATTTGACTGTAATGAGAACGAGTAAACTTTAACGCATTCTAATAGATTCAAAACAACCGAATCGAAAGTAAGGAACTTCAATAAATAAGAACTAGCAACAATCCCTTTATTTCGTTTGCATTGGAACGACAACAAATGACCTTAAAGGCGTTCGAATCGAATCAACAGAATTCAGTCGGATAGAATGAACTTTGATTATTTAGAATAGTGTACAACTCAATCTAATTGACTTAATTTGACTGTAATGTGAACGAGTAAACTTTAACGCATTCCAATAGATTCAAAACAACCGAATCGGAGGTAAGGAACTTCAATAAATAAGAACTAGCAACAATCCCTTGATTTCTTTTACATTCGAACGACAACGGATGACGTTAAACGCATTCAAATCGAATCAAATGAATTGAGTTGGATAGAATGAACTTTGATTATTTAGAATAGTGTACAACTCAATCTAATTGACTTAATTTTACTGTAATGTGAACGAGTAAACTTTAACGCATTCTAATAGATTCAAAACAACCGAATCGGAGGTAAGGAACTTCAATAAATAAGAACTAGCAACAATCCCTTGATTTCGTTTACATTCGAACGACAATGGAGGACGCTAAAGGCATTCAAATCGAATCAAACGCATTGAGTTGGATAGAATGAACTTTGATTATTTAGAATAGTGTACAACTCAATCTAATTGACTTGAATTTACTGTAATGTGAACGAATAAACTTTAACGCATTCCAATAGATTCAAAACAACCGAATCGGAGGTAAGGAACTTCAATAAATAAGAACTAGCAACAATCCCTTGATTTCGTTTACATTCGAACGACAACGGATGACGTTAAAGGCATTCAAATCGAATCAAATGAATTGAGTTGGATAGAATGAACTTTGATTATTTAGAATAGTGTACAACTCAATCTAATTGACTTGATTTTACAGTAATGTGAACGAATAAACTTTAACGCATTCTAATAGATTCAAAACAACAGAATCGGAGGTAAGGAACTTCAATAAATAAGAACTAGAAACAATCCCTTGATTTCGTTTACATTCGAACGACAACGGATGACCTTAAAGGCGTTCGAATCGAATCAAATGAATTGAGTTGAATAGAATGAACTATGATTATTTAGAATAGTGTCCACCTCAATCTAATTGACTTAATTTTACTGTAATGAGAACGAGTAAACTTTAACGCATTCCAATAGATTCAAAACAACAGAATCGGAGGTAAGGAACTTCAATAAATAAGAACTAGCAACAATCTCTTGATTTCGTTTACATTCGAACGACAACGGATGACCTTAAAGGCGTTCGAATCGAATCAAATGAATTCAGTCGGATAGAATGAACTTTGATTATTTAGAATAGTGTACAACTCAATCTAATTGACTTAATTTTACTGTAATGAGAACGAGTAAACTTTAACGCATTCTAATAGATTCAAAACAACCAAATCGAACGTAAGGAACTGCAATAAATAAGAACTAACAACAATCTCTTGATTTCGTTTGCATACGAACGACAACGGATGACGGTAAAGGCATTTAAATTGAATCAAATGAATTCAGTCGGATAGAATGAACTTTGATTATTTAGAATAGCGTACAACTCAATCTAATTGACTTGATTTGATTGTAATGAGAACGAGTAAACTTTAACGCATTCTAATAGATTCAAAACAACCGAATCGGAAGTAAGGAACTTCAATAAATAAGAACTAGCAACAATCCCTTTATTTCGTTTGCATTGGAACGACAACAAATGACCTTAAAGGCGTTCGAATCGAATCAACTGAATTCAGTCGGACAGAATGAACTTTGATTATTTAGAATAGTGTACAACTCAATCTAATTGACTTAATTTGACTGTAATGTGATCGAATAAACTTTAACGCATTCCAATAGATTCAAAACAACCGAATAGGACGTAAGCAACTTCAATAAATAAGAACTAACAACAATCCCTTTATTTCGTTTGCATACGAACGACAACGGATGACGGTAAAGGCATTCAAATCGAATCGAATGAATTGAGTTGGATAGAAGGAACTTTGATTATTTAGAATAGTGTACAACTCAATCTAATTGACTTGATTTGACTGTAATGAGAACGAGTAAACTTTAACGCATTCCAATAGATTCAAAACAACCGAATCGGAGGTAAGGAACTTCAATAAATAAGAACTAGCAACAATCTCTTGATGTCGTTTACATTCGAACGACAACGGATGACCTTAAAGGCGTTCGAATCGAATCAAATGAATTCAGTCGGATAGAATGAACTTTGATTATTTAAAATAGTGTACACCTCAATCTAATTGACTTAATTTTACTGTAATGAGAACGAGTAAACTTTAACGCATTCTAATAGATTCAAAACAACCAAATCGAACGTAAGGAAGTTTCAATAAACAAGAATTAACAACAATCCCTTGATTTTATTTACATTCGAATGATAACGAACGACCTTAAAAGCATTGAAATTGAATCAAATGAATTTAGTCGGATAGAATGAACTTTGATTATTTAGAATAGTGTACAACTCAATCTAATTGACTTGATTTGACTGTAATGAGAACGAGTAAACTTTAACGCATTCTAATAGATTCAAAACAACCGAATTGAAAGTAAGGAACTTCAATAAATAAGAACTAGCAACAATCCCTTTATTTCGTTTGCATTGGAACGACAACAAATGACCTTAAAGGCGTTCGAATCGAATCAACTGAATTCAGTCGGATAGAATGAACTTTTATTATTTAGAATAGTGTACAACTCAATCTAATTGACTTAATTTGACTGTAATGTGATCGAATAAACTTTAACGCATTCCAATAGATTCAAAACAACCGAATAGGACGTAAGCAACTTCAATAAATAAGAACTAACAACAATCCCTTGATTTCGTTTGCATACGAACGACAACGGATGACGGTAAAGGCATTCAAATCGAATCGAATGAATTGAGTTGGATAGAAGGAACTTTGATTATTTAGAATAGTGTACAACTCAATCTAATTGACTTGATTTGACTGTAATGAGAACGAGTAAACTTTAACGCATTCTAATAGATTCAAAACAACTGAATCGGAAGTAAGGAACTTCAATAAATAAGAACTAGCAACAATCCCTTTATTTCGTTTGCATTGGAACGAAAACAAATGACCTTAAAGGCGTTCGAATCGAATCAACTGAATTCAGTCGGATAGAATGAACTTTGATTATTTAGAATAGTGTACAACTCAATCTAATTGACTTAATTTGACTATAATGTGATCGAATAAACTTTAACGCATTCCAATAGATTCAAAACAACCGAATCGGACGTAAGCAACTTCAATAAATAAGAACTAACAACAATCCCTTGATTTCGTTTGCATACGAACGACAACGGATGACGGTAAAGGCATTCAAATCGAATCGAATGAATTGAGTTGGATAGAATGAACTTTGATTATTTAGAATAGTGTACAACTCAATCTAATTGACTTGATTTTACTGTAATGAGAACGAGTAAACTTTAACGCATTCTAATAGATTCAAAACAACCAAATCGAACGTAAGGAACTTCAATAAACAAGAATTAACAACAATCCCTTGATTTTATTTACATTCGAATGATAACGAACGACATTAAAAGCATTGAAATTGAATCAAATGAATTTAGTCGGATAGAATGAACTTTGATTATTTAGAATAGTGTACAACTCAATCTAATTGACTTGATTTGCCTGTAATGAGAACGAGTAAACTTTAACGCATTCTAATAGATTCAAAACAACCGAATCGGAAGTAAGGAACTTCAATAAATAAGAACTAGCAACAATCTCTTTATTTCGTTTGCATTGGAACGACAACAAATGACCTTAAAGGCGTTCGAATCGAATCAACAGAATTCAGTCGGATAGAATGAACTTTGATTATTTAGAATAGTGTACAACTCAATCTAATTGACTTAATTTGACTGTAATGTGAACGAGTAAACTTTAACGCATTCCAATAGATTGAAAACAACCGAATCGAAGGTAAGGAACTTCAATAAATAAGAACTAGCAACAATCCCTTGATTTCGTTTCCATTCGAACGACAACGGATGACGTTAAATGCATTCAAATCGAATCAAATGAATTGAGTTGGATAGAATGAACTTTGATTATTTAGAATAGTGTACAACTCAATCTAATTGACTTAATTTTACTGTAATGTGAACGAGTAAACTTTAACGCATTCTAATAGATTCAAAACAACCGAATCGGAGGTAAGGAACTTCAATAAATAAGAACTAGCAACAATCCCTTGATTTCGTTTACATTCGAACGACAATGGAGGACGTTAAAGGCATTCAAATCGAATCAAATGCATTGAGTTGGATAGAATGAACTTTGATTATTTAGAATAGTGTACAACTCAATCTAATTGACTTGAATTTACGGTAATGTGAACGAATAAACTTTAACACATTCTAATAGATTCAAAACAACCGAATCGGAGGTAAGGAACTTCAATAAATAAGAACTAGCAACAATCCCTTGATTTCGTTTACATTCGAACGACAGCGGATGACGTTAAAGGCATTCAAATCGAATCAAATGAATTGAGTTGGATAGAATGAACTTTGATTATTTAGAATAGTGTACAACTCAATCTTATTGACTTGATTTTACTGTAATGTGAACGAATAAACGTTAACGCATTCTAATAGATTCAAAACAACAGAATTGGAGGTAATGAACTTCAATAAATAAGAACTAGAAACAATCTCTTGATTTCGTTTACATTCGAACGACACAGGATGACGTTAAAGGCATTCAAATCGAATCAAATGAATTGAGTTGGATAGAATGAACTTTGATTATTTAGAATAGTGTACACCTCAATCTAATTGACTTAATTTTACTGTAATGAGAACGAGTAAACTTTAACGCATTCTAATAGATTCAAAACAACAGAATCGGAGGTAAGGAACTTCAATAAATAAGAACTAGAAACAATCCCTTGATTTCGTTTACATTCGAACGACAACGGATGACGTTAAAGGCATTCAAATCGAATCAAATGAATTGAGTAGGATAGAATGAACTTTGATTATTTAGAATAATGTAAACCTCAATCTAATTGACTTAATTTTACTGTAATGAGAATGAGTAAACTTTAACGCATTCTAATAGATTCAAAACAACCAAATCGAACGTAAGGAACTTTCAATAAACAAGAATTAACAACAATCCCTTGATTTTATTTACATTCGAATGATAACGAACGACCTTAAAAGCATTGAAATTGAATCAAATGAATTGAGTTGGATAGAATGAACTTTGATTATTTAGAATAGTGTACAACTCAATCTAATTGACTTGATTTGACTGTAATGAGAACGAGTAAACTTTAACGCATTCCAATAGATTCAAAACAACCGAATCGGAGGTAAGGAACTTCAATAAATAAGAACTAGCAACAATCCCTTGATTTCGTTTACATTCGAACGACAACGGATGACCTTAAAGGCGTTCGAATCGAATCAACTGAATTCAGTCGGATAGAATGAACTTTGATTATTTAGAATAGTGTCCACCTCAATCTAATTGACTTAATTTTACTGTAATGAGAACGAGTAAACTTTAACGCATTCTAATAGATTCAAAACAACCAAATCGGATGTAAGGAATTTTCAATAAAAAAGAATTAACAACAATCCCTTGATTTTATATACATTTGAACGACAACGAACGACCTTAAAAGCATTGAAATTGAATCAAATGAATTCATTTGGATAGAATGAACTTTGATTATTTAGAATAGTGTACAACTCAATCTAATTGACTTAATTTTACTGTAATGAGAAGGAGTAAACTTTAACGCATTCTAATAGATTCAAAACAACCAAATCGAACGTAAGGAACTTCAATAAACAAGAATTAACAACAATCCCTTGCTTTTATTTACATTCGAATGATAACGAACGACCTTAAAAGCATTGAAATGGAATCAAATGAATTTAGTCGGATAGAATGAACTTTGATTATTTAGAATAGTGTACAACTCAATCTAATTGACTTGATTTGACTGTAATGAGAACGAGTAAACTTTAACGCATTCTAATAGATTCAAAACAACCGAATCGAAAGTAAGGAACTTCAATAAATAAGAACTAGCAACAATCCCTTTATTTCGTTTGCATTGGAACGACAACAAATGACCTTAAAGGCGTTCGAATCGAATCAACAGAATTCAGTCGGATAGAATGAACTTTGATTATTTAGAATAGTGTACAACTCAATCTAATTGACTTAATTTGACTGTAATGTGAACGAGTAAACTTTAACGCATTCCAATAGATTCAAAACAACCGAATCGGAGGTAAGGAACTTCAATAAATAAGAACTAGCAACAATCCCTTGATTTCTTTTACATTCGAACGACAACGGATGACGTTAAACGCATTCAAATCGAATCAAATGAATTGAGTTGGATAGAATGAACTTTGATTATTTAGAATAGTGTACAACTCAATCTAATTGACTTAATTTTACTGTAATGTGAACGAGTAAACTTTAACGCATTCTAATAGATTCAAAACAACCGAATCGGAGGTAAGGAACTTCAATAAATAAGAACTAGCAACAATCCCTTGATTTCGTTTACATTCGAACGACAATGGAGGACGCTAAAGGCATTCAAATCGAATCAAACGCATTGAGTTGGATAGAATGAACTTTGATTATTTAGAATAGTGTACAACTCAATCTAATTGACTTGAATTTACTGTAATGTGAACGAATAAACTTTAACGCATTCCAATAGATTCAAAACAACCGAATCGGAGGTAAGGAACTTCAATAAATAAGAACTAGCAATAATCCCTTGATTTCGTTTACATTCGAACGACAACGGATGACGTTAAAGGCATTCAAATCGAATCAAATGAATTGAGTTGGATAGAAAGAACTTTGATTATTTAGAATAGTGTACAACTCAATCTAATTGACTTGATTTTACAGTAATGTGAACGAATAAACTTTAACGCATTCTAATAGATTCAAAACAACAGAATCGGAGGTAAGGAACTTCAATAAATAAGAACTAGAAACAATCCCTTGATTTCGTTTACATTCGAACGACAACGGATGACGTTAAAGGCATTCAAATCGAATCAAATGAATTGAGTTGAATGGAATGAACTTTGATTATTTAGAATAGTGTACACCTCAATCTAATTGACTTAATTTTACTGTAATGAGAACGAGTAAACTTTAACGCATTCCAATAGATTCAAAACAACAGAATCGGAGGTAAGGAACTTCAATAAATAAGAACTAGCAACAATCTCTTGATTTCGTTTACATTCGAACGACAACGGATGACCTTAAAGGCGTTCGAATCGAATCAAATGAATTCAGTCGGATAGAATGAACTTTGATTATTTAGAATAGTGTACAACTCAATCTAATTGACTTAATTTTACTGTAATGAGAACGAGTAAACTTTAACGCATTCTAATAGATTCAAAACAACCAAATCGAACGTAAGGAACTGCAATAAATAAGAACTAACAACAATCTCTTGATTTCGTTTGCATACGAACGACAACGGATGACGGTAAAGGCATTTAAATTGAATCAAATGAATTCAGTCGGATAGAATGAAATTTGATTATTTAGAATAGCGTACAACTCAATCTAATTGACTTGATTTGATTGTAATGAGAACGAGTAAACTTTAACGCATTCTAATAGATTCAAAACAACCGAATCGGAAGTAAGGCACTTCAATAAATAAGAACTAGCAACAATCCCTTTATTTCGTTTGCATTGGAACGACAACAAATGACCTTAAAGGCGTTCGAATCGAATCAACTGAATTCAGTCGGACAGAATGAACTTTGATTATTTAGAATAGTGTACAACTCAATCTAATTGACTTAATTTGACTGTAATGTGATCGAATAAACTTTAACGCATTCCAATAGATTCAAAACAACCGAATAGGACGTAAGCAACTTCAATAAATAAGAACTAACAACAATCCCTTGATTTCGTTTGCATACGAACGACAACGGATGACGGTAAAGGCATTCAAATCGAATCGAATGAATTGAGTTGGATAGAAGGAACTTTGATTATTTAGAATAGTGTACAACTCAATCTAATTGACTTGATTTGACTGTAATGAGAACGAGTAAACTTTAACGCATTCCAATAGATTCAAAACAACCGAATCGGAGGTAAGGAACTTCAATAAATAAGAACTAGCAACAATCTCTTGATTTCGTTTACATTCGAACGACAACGGATGACCTTAAAGGCGTTCGAATCGAATCAAATGAATTCAGTCGGATAGAATGAACTTTGATTATTTAAAATAGTGTACACCTCAATCTAATTGACTTAATTTTACTGTAATGAGAACGAGTAAACTTTAACGCATTCTAATAGATTCAAAACAACCAAATCGAACGTAAGGAAGTTTCAATAAACAAGAATTAACAACAATCCCTTGATTTTATTTACATTCGAATGATAACGAACGACCTTAAAAGGATTGAAATTGAATCAAATGAATTTAGTCGGATAGAATGAACTTTGATTATTTAGAATAGTGTACAACTCAATCTAATTGACTTGATTTGACTGTAATGAGAACGAGTAAACTTTAACGCATTCTAATAGATTCAAAACAACCGAATTGAAAGTAAGGAACTTCAATAAATAAGAACTAGCAACAATCCCTTTATTTCGTTTGCATTGGAACGACAACAAATGACCTTAAAGGCGTTCGAATCGAATCAACTGAATTCAGTCGGATAGAATGAACTTTTATTATTTAGAATAGTGTACAACTCAATCTAATTGACTTAATTTGACTGTAATGTGATCGAATAAACTTTAACGCATTCCAATAGATTCAAAACAACCGAATAGGACGTAAGCAACTTCAATAAATAAGAACTAACAACAATCCCTTGATTTCGTTTGCATACGAACGACAACGGATGACGGTAAAGGCATTCAAATCGAATCGAATGAATTGAGTTGGATAGAAGGAACTTTGATTATTTAGAATAGTGTATAACTCAATCTAATTGACTTGATTTGACTGTAATGAGAACGAGTAAACTTTAACGCATTCTAATAGATTCAAAACAACTGAATCGGAAGTAAGGAACTTCAATAAATAAGAACTAGCAACAATCCCTTTATTTCGTTTGCATTGGAACGAAAACAAATGACCTTAAAGGCGTTCGAATCGAATCAACTGAATTCAGTCGGATAGAATGAACTTTGATTATTTAGAATAGTGTACAACTCAATCTAATTGACTTAATTTGACTATAATGTGATCGAATAAACTTTAACGCATTCCAATAGATTCAAAACAACCGAATCGGACGTAAGCAACTTCAATAAATAAGAACTAACAACAATCCCTTGATTTCATTTGCATACGAACGACAACGGATGACGGTAAAGGCATTCAAATCGAATCGAATGAATTGAGTTGGATAGAATGAACTTTGATTATTTAGAATAGTGTACAACTTAATCTAATTGACTTTATTTTACTGTAATGAGAACGAGTAAACTTTAACGCATTCTAATAGATTCAAAACAACCAAATCGAACGTAAGGAACTTCAATAAACAAGAATTAACAACAATCCCTTGATTTTATTTACATTCGAATGACAACGAACGACCTTAAAAGCATTGAAATCGAATCAAATGAATTCATTTGGATAGAATGAACTTTGATTATTTAGAATAGTGTACAACTCAATCTAATTGACTTAATTTTACGGTAATAAGAAGGAGTAAACATTAAAGCATTCTAATAGATTCAAAACAACCAAATCGAACGTAAGGAACTTCAATAAACAAGAATTAACAACAATCCCTTGATTTTATTTACATTCGAATGATAACGAACGACCTTAAAAGCATTGAAATTGAATCAAATGAATTCAGTCGGATAGAATGAACTTTGATTATTTAGAATAGTGTACAACTCAATCTAATTGACTTGATTTGACTGTAATGAGAACGAGTAAACTTTAACGCATTCTAATAGATTCAAAACAACCGAATCGGAAGTAAGGAACTTCAATAAATAAGAACTAGCAACAATCCCTTTATTTCGTTTGCATTGGAACGACAACAAATGACCTTAAAGGCGTTCGAATCGAATCAACTGAATTCAGTCGGATAGAATGAACTTTGATTATTTAGAATAGTGTACAACTCAATCTAATTGACTTAATTTGACTGTAATGTGATCGAATAAACTTTAACGCATTCCAATAGATTCAAAACAACCGAATCGGACGTAAGCAACTTCAATAAATAAGAACTAACAACAATCCCTTGATTTCGTTTGCATACGAACGACAACGGATGACGGTAAAGGCATTCAAATCGAATCGAATGAATTGAGTTGGATAGAATGAACTTTGATTATTTAGAATAGTGTACAACTTAATCTAATTGACTTGATTTTACTGTAATGAGAACGAGTAAACTTTAACGCATTCTAATAGATTCAAAACAACCAAATCGAACGTAAGGAACTTCAATAAACAAGAATTAACAACAATCCCTTGATTTTATTTACATTCGAATGACAACGAACGACCTTAAAAGCATTGAAATCGAATCAAATGAATTCATTTGGATAGAATGAACTTTGATTATTTAGAATAGTGTACAACTCAATCTAATTGACTTAATTTTACGGTAATAAGAAGGAGTAAACATTAACGCATTCTAATAGATTCAAAACAACCAAATCGAACGTAAGGAACTTCAATAAACAAGAATTAACAACAATCCCTTGATTTTATTTACATTCGAATGATAACGAACGACCTTAAAAGCATTGAAATTGAATCAAATGAATTCAGTCGGATAGAATGAACTTTGATTATTTAGAATAGTGTACAACTCAATCTAATTGACTTGATTTGATTGTAATGAGAACGAGTAAACTTTAACGCATTCTAATAGATTCAAAACAACCGAATCGGAAGTAAGGAACTTCAATAAATAAGAACTAGCAACAATCCCTTTATTTCGTTTGCATTGGAACGACAACAAATGACCTTAAAGGCGTTCGAATCGAATCAACTGAATTCAGTCGGATAGAATGAACTTTGATTATTTAGAATAGTGTACAACTCAATCTAATTGACTTAATTTGACTATAATGTGATCGAATAAACTTTAACGCATTCCAATAGATTCAAAACAACCGAATCGGACGTAAGCAACTTCAATAAATAAGAACTAACAACAATCCCTTGATTTCGTTTGCATACGAACGACAACGGATGACGATAAAGGCATTCAAATCGAATCGAATGAATTGAGTGGGATAGAATGAACTTTGATTATTTAGAATAGTGTACAACTCAATCTAATTGACTTGATTTTACTGTAATGAGAACGAGTAAACTTTAACGCATTCTAATAGATTCAAAACAACCAAATCGAACGTAAGGAACTTCAATAAACAAGAATTAACAACAATCCCTTGATTTTATTAACATTCGAATGACAACGAACGACCTTAAAAGCATTGAAATCGAATCAAATGAATTCAGTCGAATAGAACGAACTTTGATTATTCAGTCGAATAGAACGAACTTTGATTATTTAGAATAGTGTACAACTCAATCTAATTGACTTGATTTTATAGGAATGAGAACGAGTAAACTTTAACGCATTCTAATAGATTCAAAACAACCAAATCGGATGTAAGGAATTTTCAATAAACAAGAATTAACAACAATCCCTTGATTTTATATACATTTGAACGACAACGAACGACCTTAAAAGCATTGAAATTGAATCAAATGAATTCATTTGGATAGAATGAACTTTGATTATTTAGAATAGTGTACAACTCAATCTAATTGACTTAATTTTACTGTAATGAGAAGGAGTAAACTTTAACGCATTCTAATAGATTCAAAACAACCAAATCGAACGTAAGGAACTTCAATAAAAAAGAATTAAGAACAATCCCTTGATTTTATTTACATTCGAATGATAACGAACGACCTTAAAAGCATTGAAATTGAATCAAATGAATTTAGTCGGATAGAATGAACTTTGATTATTTAGAATAGTGTACAACTCAATCTAATTGACTTGATTTGACTGTAATGTGAACGAATAAACTTTAACGCATTCCAATAGATTCAAAACAACCGAATCGGAGGTAAGGAACTTCAATAAATAAGAACTAGCAACTATCCCTTGATTTCGTTTACATTCGAACGACAACGGATGACGTTAAAGGCATTCAAATCGAATCAAATGAATTGAGTTGGATAGAATGAACTTTGATTATTTAGAATAGTGTACAACTCAATCTAATTGACTTGATTTGACTGTAATGTGAACGAATAAACTTTAAGGCATTCCAATAGATTCAAAACAACCGAATCGGAGGTAAGGAACTTCAATAAATAAGAACTAGCAACAATCCCTTGATTTCGTTTACATTCGAACGACAACGGATGACGTTAAATGCATTCAAATCGAATAAAATGAATTGAGTTGGATAGAATGAACTTTGATTATTTAGAATAGTGTACAACTCAATCTAACTGACTTAATTTTACTGTAATGTGAACGAGTAAACTTTAACGCATTCTAATAGATTCAAAACAACCGAATCGGAGGTAAGGAACTTCAATAAATAAGAACTAGCAACAATCCCTTTATTTCGTTTACATTCGAACGACAATGGAGGACGTTAAAGGCATTCAAATCGAATCAAATGCATTGAGTTGGATAGAATGAACTTTGATTATTTAGAATAGTGTACAACTCAATCTAATTGACTTGAATTTACTGTAATGTGAACGAATAAACTTTAACACATTCTAATAGATTCAAAACAACCGAATCGGAGGTAAGGAACTTCAATAAATAAGAACTAGCAACAATCCCTTGATTTCGTTTACATTCGAACGACAGCGGATGACGTTAAAGGCATTCAAATCGAATCAAATGAATTGAGTTGGATAGAATGAACTTTGATTATTTAGAATAGTGTACAACTCAATCTAATTGACTTGATTTGACTGTAATGTGAACGAATAAACTTTAAGGCATTCCAATAGATTCAAAACAACCGAATCGGAGGTAAGGAACTTCAATAAATAAGAACTAGCAACAATCCCTTGATTTCGTTTACATTCGAACGACAACGGATGACGTTAAATGCATTCAAATCGAATCAAATGAATTGAGTTGGATAGAATGAACTTTGATTATTTAGAATAGTGTACAACTCAATCTAATTGACTTAATTTTACTGTAATGTGAACGAGTAAACTTTAAAGCATTCTAATAGATTCAAAACAACCGAATCGGAGGTAAGGAGCTTCAATAAATAAGAACTAGCAACAATCCCTTGATTTCGTTTACATTCGAACGACAATGGAGGACGTTAAAGGCAATCAAATCAAATCAAATGCATTGAGTTGGATAGAATGAACTTTGATTATTTAGAATAGTGTACAACTCAATCTAATTGACTTGAATTTACTGTAATGTGAACGAATAAACTTTAACACATTCTAATAGATTCAAAACAACCGAATCGGAGGTAAGGAACTTCAATAAATAAGAACTAGCAACAATCCCTTGATTTCGTTTACATTTGAACGACAGCGGATGACATTAAAAGCATTCAAATCGAATCAAATGAATTGAGTTGGATAGAATGAACTTTGATTATTTAGAATAGTGTACAACTCAATCTAATTGACTTGATTTTACTGTAATGTGAACGAATAAACCTTAACGCATTCTAATAGATTCAAAACAACAGAATCGGAGGTAAGGAACTTCAATAAATAAGAACTAGAAACAATCTCTTGATTTCGTTTACATTCGAACGACACAGGATGACGTTAAAGGCATTCAAATCGAATCAAATGAATTGAGTTGGATAGAATGAACTTTGATTATTTAGAATAGTGTACAACTCAATCTAATTGACTTGATTTTACTGTAATGTGAACGAATAAACCTTAACGCATTCTAATAGATTCAAAACAACAGAATCGGAGGTAAGCAACTTCAATAAATAAGAACTAGAAACAATCTCTTGATTTCGTTTACATTCGAACGACACAGGATGACGTTAAAGGCATTTAAATCGAATCAAATGAATTGAGTTGGATAGAATGAACTTTGATTATTTAGAATAGTGTAAACCTCAATCTAATTGACTTAATTTTACTGTAATGAGAACGAGTAAACTTTAACGAATTCTAATAGATTCAAAACAACCAAATCGAACGTAAGGAACTTTCAATAAACAAGAATTAACGACAATCCCTTGATTTTATTTACATTCGAATGATAACGAACGACCTTAAAAGCATTGAAATTGAATCAAATGAATTGAGTTGGATAGAATGAACTTTGATTATTTAGAATAGTGTACAACTCAATCTAATTGACTTGATTTGACTGTAATGAGAACGAGTAAACTTTAACGCATTCCAAAAGATTCAAAACAACCGGATCGGAGTTAAGGAACTTCAATAAATAAGAACTAGCAACAATGCCTTTATTTCGTTTACATTCGAACGACAACGGATGACCTTAAAGGCGTTCGAATCGAATCAACTGAATTCAGTCGGATAGAATGAACTTTGATTATTTAGAATAGTGTCCACCTCAATCTAATTGACTTAATTTTACTGTAATGAGAACGAGTAAACTTTAACGCATTCTAATAGATTCAAAACAACCAAATCGGATGTAAGGAATTTTCAATAAACAAGAATTAACAACAATCCCTTGATTTAATATACATTTGAACGACAACGAACGACCTTAAAAGCATTGAAATTGAATCAAATGAATTCATTTGGATAGAATGAACTTTAATTATTTAGAATAGTGTACAACTCGATCTAATTGACTTAATTTTACTGTAATGAGAAGGAGTAAACTTTAACGCATTCTAATAGATTCAAAACAACCAAATCGAACGTAAGGAACTTCAATAAACGAGAATTAACAACAATCCCTTGATTTTATTTACATTCGAATGATAACGAACGACCTTAAAAGCATTGAAATGGAATCAAATGAATTTAGTCGGATAGAATGAACTTTGATTATTTAGAATAGTGTACAACTCAATCTAATTGACTTGATTTGACTGTAATGAGAACGAGTAAACTTTAACGCATTCTAATAGATTCAAAACAACCAAATCGGAAGTAAGGAACTTCAATAAATAAGAACTAGCAACAATCCCTTTATTTCGTTTGCATTGGAACGACAACAAATGACCTTAAAGGCGTTCGAATCGAATCAACAGAATTCAGTCGGATAGAATGAACTTTGATTATTTAGAATAGTGTACAACTCAATCTAATTGACTTAATTTGACTGTAATGTGAACGAGTAAACTTTAACGCATTCCAATAGATTCAAAACAACCGAATCGGAGGTAAGGAACTTCAATAAATAAGAACTAGCAACAATCCCTTGATTTCTTTTACATTCGAACGACAACGGATGACGTTAAATGCATTCAAATCGAATCAAATGAATTGAGTTGGATAGAATGAACTTTGATTATTTAGAATAGTGTACAACTCAATCTAATTGACTTAATTTTACTGTAATGTGAACGAGTAAAATTTAACGCATTCTAATAGATTCAAAACAACCGAATCGGAGGTAAGGAACTTCAATAAATAAGAACTATCAACAATCCCTTGATTTCGTTTACATTCGAACGACAATGGAGGACGCTAAAGGCATTCAAATCGAATCAAACGCATTGAGTTGGATAGAATGAACTTTGATTATTTAGAATAGTGTACAACTCAATCTAATTGACTTGAATTTACTGTAATGTGAACGAATAAACTTTAACGCATTCCAATAGATTCAAAACAACCGAATCGGAGGTAAGGAACTTCAATAAATAAGAACTAGCAACTATCCCTTGATTTCGTTTACATTCGAACGACAACGGATGACGTTAAAGGCATTCAAATCGAATCAAATGAATTGAGTTGGATAGAATGAACTTTGATTATTTAGAATAGTGTACAACTCAATCTAATTGACTTGATTTTACAGTAATGTGAACGAATAAACTTTAACGCATTCTAATAGATTCAAAACAACAGAATCGGAGGTAAGGAACTTCAATAAATAAGAACTAGAAACAATCCCTTGATTTCATTTACATTCGAACGACAACGGATGACGTTAAAGGCATTCAAATCGAATCAAATGAATTGAGTCGGATAGAATGAACTTTGATTATTTAGAATAGTGTACACCTCAATCTAATTGACTTAATTTTACTGTAATGAGAACGAGTAAACCTTAACGCATTCTAATAGATTCAAAACAACAGAATCGGAGGTAAGGAACTTCAATAAATAAGAACTAGCAACAATCTCTTGATTTCGTTTACATTCGAACGACAATGGATGACCTTAAAGGCGTTTGAATCGAATCAAATGAATTGAGTCGGATAGAATGAACTTTGATTATTTAGAATAGTGTACAACTCAATCTAATTGACTTAATTTTACTGTAATGAGAATGAGTAAACTTTAACGCATTCTAATAGATTCAAAACAACCAAATCGAACGTAAGGAACTGCAATAAATAAGAACTAACAACAATCTCTTGATTTCGTTTGCATACGAACGACAACGGATGACGGTAAAGGCATTTAAATTGAATCAAATGAATTCAGTCGGATAGAATGAACTTTGATTATTTAGAATAGTGTACAACTCAATCTAATTGACTTAATTTGACTGTAATGAGAACGAGTAAACTTTAACACATTCTAATAGATTCAAAACAACCGAATCGGAAGTAAGGAACTTCAATAAATAAGAACTAGCAACAATCCCTTTATTTCGTATGCATTGGGACGACAACAAATGACCTTAAAGGCGTTCGAATCGAATCAACTGAATTCAGTCGGATAGAATGAACTATGATTATTTAGAATAGTGTACAACTCAATCTAATTGACTTAATTTGACTGTAATGTGAACGAGTAAACTTTAACGCATTCCAATAGATTCAAAACAACCGAATCGGAGGTAAGGAACTTCAATAAATATGAACTAGCAACAATCCCTTGATTTCGTTTACATTCGAACGACAACGGATGACGTTAAAGGCATTAAAATCGAATCAAATGAATTGAGTCGGATAGAATGAACTTTGATTATTTAGAATAGTGTACAACTCAATCTAATTGACTTAATTTTACTGTAATGAGAACGAGTAAACTTTAACGCATTCTAATAGATTCAAAACAACCTAATCGAACGTAAGGAACTGCAATAAATAAGAACTAACAACAATCTCTTGATTTCGTTTGCATACGAACGACAACGGATGACGGTAAAGGCATTTAAATTGACTCAAATGAATTCAGTCGGATAGAATGAACTTTGATTATTTAGAATAGTGTACAACTCAATCTAATTGACTTGATTTGACTGTAATGAGAACGAGTAAACTTTAACGCATTCTAATAGATTCAAAACAACCGAATCGGAAGTAAGGAACTTCAATAAATAAGAACTAGCAACAATCCCTTTATTTTGTTTGCATTGGGACGACAACAAATGACCTTAAAGGCGTTCGAATCGAATCAACTGAATTCAGTCGGATAGAATGAATTTTGAGTATTTAGAATAGTGTACAACTCAATCTAATTGACTTAATTTGACTGTAATGTGATCGAATAAACTTTAACGCATTCCAATAGATTCAAAACAACCGAATAGGACGTAAGCAACTTCAATAAATAAGAACTAACAACAATCCGTTGATTTCGTTTGCATACGAACGACAACGGATGACGGTAAAGGCATTCAAATCGAATCGAATGAATTGAGTTGGATAGAAGGAACTTTGATTATTTAGAATAGTGTACAACTCATTCTAATTGACTTGATTTGACTGTAATGAGAAGGAGTAAACTTTAACGCATTCCAATAGATTCAAAACAACCGAATCGGAGGTAAGGAACTTCAATAAATAAGAACTAGCAACAATCTCTTGATTTCGTTTACATTCGAACGACAACGGATGACCTTAAAGGCGTTCGAATCGAATCAAATGAATTCAGTCGGATAGAATGAACTTTGATTATTTAGAATAGTGTACACCTCAATCTAATTGACTTAATTTTACTGTAATGAGAACGAGTAAACTTTAACGCATTCTAATAGATTCAAAACAACCAAATCGAACGTAAGAAAGTTTCAATAAACAAGAATTAACAACAATCTCTTGATTTTATTTACATTCGAATGATAACGAACGACCTTAAAAGCATTGAAATTGAATCAAATGAATTTAGTCGGATAGAATGAACTTTGATTATTTAGAATAGTGTACAACTCAATCTAGTTGACTTGATTTGACTGTAATGAGAACGAGTAAACTTTAACGCATTCTAATAGATTCAAAAAAACCGAATTGGAAGTAAGGAACTTCAATAAATAAGAACTAGCAACAATCCCTTTATTTCGTTTGCATTGGAACGACAACAAATGACCTTAAAGGCGTTGGAATCGAATCAACTGAATTCAGTCGGATAGAATGAACTTTTATTATTTAGAATAGTGTACAACTCAATCTAATTGACTTAATTTGACTGTAATGTGATCGAATAAACTTTAACGCATTCCAATAGATTCAAAACAACCGAATAGGACGTAAGCAACTTCAATAAATAAGAACTAACAACAATCCCTTGATTTCGTTTGCATACGAACGACAACGGATGACGGTAAAGGCATTCAAATCGAATCGAATGAATTGAGTTGGATAGAAGGAACTTTGATTATTTAGAATAGTGTACAACTCAATCTAATTGACTTGATTTGACTGTAATGAGAACGAGTAAACTTTAATGCATTCCAATAGATTCAAAACAACCGAATCGGAGGTAAGGAACTTCAATAAATAAGAACTAGCAACAATCTCTTGATTTCGTTCACATTCGAACGACAACGGATGACCTTAAAGGCGTTCGAATCGAATCAAATGAATTCAGTCGGATAGAATGAACTTTGATTATTTAGAATAGTGTACAACTCAATCTAATTGACTTAATTTGACTGTAATGAGAACGAGTAAACTTTAACACATTCTAATAGATTCAAAACAACCGAATCGGAAGTAAGGAACTTCAATAAATAAGAACTAGCAACAATCCCTTTATTTCGTATGCATTGGGACGACAACAAATGACCTTAAAGGCGTTCGAATCGAATCAACTGAATTCAGTCGGATAGAATGAACTGTGATTATTTAGAATAGTGTGCAACTCAATCTAATTGACTTAATTTGACTGTAATGTGAACGAGTAAACTTTAACGCATTCCAATAGATTCAAAACAACCGAATCGGAGGTAAGGAACTTCAATAAATATGAACTAGCAACAATCCCTTGATTTCGTTTACATTCGAACGACAACGGATGACGTTAAAGGCATTAAAATCGAATCAAATGAATTGAGTCGGATAGAATGAACTTTGATTATTTAGAATAGTGTACAACTCAATCTAATTGACTTAATTTTACTGTAATGAGAACGAGTAAACTTTAACGCATTCTAATAGATTCAAAACAACCAAATCGAACGTAAGGAACTGCAATAAATAAGAACTAACAACAATCTCTTGATTTCGTTTGCATACGAACGACAACGGATGACGGTAAAGGCATTTAAATTGAATCAAATGAATTCAGTCGGATAGAATGAACTTTGATTATTTAGAATAGTGTACAACTCAATCTAATTGACTTGATTTGACTGTAATGAGAACGAGTAAACTTTAACGCATTCTAATAGATTCAAAACAACCGAATCGGAAGTAAGGAACTTCAATAAATAAGAACTAGCAACAATCCCTTTATTTCGTATGCATTGGGACGACAACAAATGACCTTAAAGACGTTCGAATCGAATCAACTGAATTCAGTCGGATAGAATGAACTATGATTATTTAGAATAGTGTACAACTCAATCTAATTGACTTAATTTGACTGTAATGAGAACGAGTAAACTTTAATGCATTCCAATAGATTCAAAACAACCGAATCGGAGGTAAGGAACTTCAATAAATAAGAACTAGCGACAATCTCTTGATTTCGTTCACATTCGAACGACAACGGATGACCTTAAAGGCGTTCGAATCGAATCAAATGAATTCAGTCGGATAGAATGAACTTTGATTATTTAGAATAGTGTACAACTCAATCTAATTGACTTAATTTGACTGTAATGAGAACGAGTAAACTTTAACACATTCTAATAGATTCAAAACAACCGAATCGGAAGTAAGGAACTTCAATAAATAAGAACTAGCAACAATCCCTTTATTTCGTATGCATTGGGACGACAACAAATGACCTTAAAGGCGTTCGAATCGAATCAACTGAATTCAGTCGGATAGAATGAACTTTGATTATTTAGAATAGTGTACAACTCAATCTAATTGACTTAATTTTACTGTAATGAGAATGAGTAAACTTTAACGCATTCTAATAGATTCAAAACAACCAAATCGAACGTAAGGAACTGCAATAAATAAGAACTAACAACAATCTCTTGATTTCATTTGCATACGAACGACAACGGATGACGGTAAAGGCATTTAAATTGAATCAAATGAATTCAGTCGGATAGAATGAACTTTGATTATTTAGAATAGTGTACAACTCAATCTAATTGACTTAATTTGACTGTAATGAGAACGAGTAAACTTTAACACATTCTAATAGATTCAAAACAACCGAATCGGAAGTAAGGAACTTCAATAAATAAGAACTAGCAACAATCCCTTTATTTCGTATGCATTGGGACGACAACAAATGACCTTAAAGGCGTTCGAATCGAATCAACTGAATTCAGTCGGATAGAATGAACTATGATTATTTAGAATAGTGTACAACTCAATCTAATTGACTTAATTTGACTGTAATGTGAACGAGTAAACTTTAACGCATTCCAATAGATTCAAAACAACCGAATCGGAGGTAAGGAACTTCAATAAATATGAACTAGCAACAATCCCTTGATTTCGTTTACATTCGAACGACAACGGATGACGTTAAAGGCATTAAAATCGAATCAAATGAATTGAGTCGGATAGAATGAACTTTGATTATTTAGAATAGTGTACAACTCAATCTAATTGACTTAATTTTACTGTAATGAGAACGAGTAAACTTTAACGCATTCTAATAGATTCAAAACAACCTAATCGAACGTAAGGAACTGCAATAAATAAGAACTAACAACAATCTCTTGATTTCGTTTGCATACGAACGACAACGGATGACGGTAAAGGCATTTAAATTGACTCAAATGAATTCAGTCGGATAGAATGAACTTTGATTATTTAGAATAGTGTACAACTCAATCTAATTGACTTGATTTGACTGTAATGAGAACGAGTAAACTTTAACGCATTCTAATAGATTCAAAACAACCGAATCGGAAGTAAGGAACTTCAATAAATAAGAACTAGCAACAATCCCTTTATTTTGTTTGCATTGGGACGACAACAAATGACCTTAAAGGCGTTCGAATCGAATCAACTGAATTCAGTCGGATAGAATGAATTTTGAGTATTTAGAATAGTGTACAACTCAATCTAATTGACTTAATTTGACTGTAATGTGATCGAATAAACTTTAACGCATTCCAATAGATTCAAAACAACCGAATAGGACGTAAGCAACTTCAATAAATAAGAACTAACAACAATCCGTTGATTTCGTTTGCATACGAACGACAACGGATGACGGTAAAGGCATTCAAATCGAATCGAATGAATTGAGTTGGATAGAAGGAACTTTGATTATTTAGAATAGTGTACAACTCATTCTAATTGACTTGATTTGACTGTAATGAGAAGGAGTAAACTTTAACGCATTCCAATAGATTCAAAACAACCGAATCGAAGGTAAGGAACTTCAATAAATAAGAACTAGCAACAATCTCTTGATTTCGTTTACATTCGAACGACAACGGATGACCTTAAAGGCGTTCGAATCGAATCAAATGAATTCAGTCGGATAGAATGAACTTTGATTATTTAGAATAGTGTACACCTCAATCTAATTGACTTAATTTTACTGTAATGAGAACGAGTAAACTTTAACGCATTCTAATAGATTCAAAACAACCAAATCGAACGTAAGGAAGTTTCAATAAACAAGAATTAACAACAATCTCTTGATTTTATTTACATTCGAATGATAACGAACGACCTTAAAAGCATTGAAATTGAATCAAATGAATTTAGTCGGATAGAATGAACTTTGATTATTTAGAATAGTGTACAACTCAATCTAGTTGACTTGATTTGACTGTAATGAGAACGAGTAAACTTTAACGCATTCTAATAGATTCAAAACAACCGAATTGGAAGTAAGGAACTTCAATAAATAAGAACTAGCAACAATCCCTTTATTTCGTTTGCATTGGAACGACAACAAATGACCTTAAAGGCGTTCGAATCGAATCAACTGAATTCAGTCGGATAGAATGAACTTTTATTATTTAGAATAGTGTACAACTCAATCTAATTGACTTAATTTGACTGTAATGTGATCGAATAAACTTTAACGCATTCCAATAGATTCAAAACAACCGAATAGGACGTAAGCAACTTCAATAAATAAGAACTAACAACAATCCCTTGATTTCGTTTGCATACGAACGACAACGGATGACGGTAAAGGCATTCAAATCGAATCGAATGAATTGAGTTGGATAGAAGGAACTTTGATTATTTAGAATAGTGTACAACTCAATCTAATTGACTTGATTTGACTGTAATGAGAACGAGTAAACTTTAATGCATTCCAATAGATTCAAAACAACCGAATCGGAGGTAAGGAACTTCAATAAATAAGAACTAGCAACAATCTCTTGATTTCGTTCACATTCGAACGACAACGGATGACCTTAAAGGCGTTCGAATCGAATCAAATGAATTCAGTCGGATAGAATGAACTTTGATTATTTAGAATAGTGTACAACTCAATCTAATTGACTTAATTTGACTGTAATGAGAACGAGTAAACTTTAACACATTCTAATAGATTCAAAACAACCGAATCGGAAGTAAGGAACTTCAATAAATAAGAACTAGCAACAATCCCTTTATTTCGTATGCATTGGGACGACAACAAATGACCTTAAAGGCGTTCGAATCGAATCAACTGAATTCAGTCGGATAGAATGAACTGTGATTATTTAGAATAGTGTGCAACTCAATCTAATTGACTTAATTTGACTGTAATGTGAACGAGTAAACTTTAACGCATTCCAATAGATTCAAAACAACCGAATCGGAGGTAAGGAACTTCAATAAATATGAACTAGCAACAATCCCTTGATTTCGTTTACATTCGAACGACAACGGATGACGTTAAAGGCATTAAAATCGAATCAAATGAATTGAGTCGGATAGAATGAACTTTGATTATTTAGAATAGTGTACAACTCAATCTAATTGACTTAATTTTACTGTAATGAGAACGAGTAAACTTTAACGCATTCTAATAGATTCAAAACAACCAAATCGAACGTAAGGAACTGCAATAAATAAGAACTAACAACAATCTCTTGATTTCGTTTGCATACGAACGACAACGGATGACGGTAAAGGCATTTAAATTGAATCAAATGAATTCAGTCGGATAGAATGAACTTTGATTATTTAGAATAGTGTACAACTCAATCTAATTGACTTGATTTGACTGTAATGAGAACGAGTAAACTTTAACGCATTCTAATAGATTCAAAACAACCGAATCGGAAGTAAGGAACTTCAATAAATAAGAACTAGCAACAATCCCTTTATTTCGTATGCATTGGGACGACAACAAATGACCTTAAAGACGTTCGAATCGAATCAACTGAATTCAGTCGGATAGAATGAACTATGATTATTTAGAATAGTGTACAACTCAATCTAATTGACTTAATTTGACTGTAATGAGAACGAGTAAACTTTAATGCATTCCAATAGATTCAAAACAACCGAATCGGAGGTAAGGAACTTCAATAAATAAGAACTAGCGACAATCTCTTGATTTCGTTCACATTCGAACGACAACGGATGACCTTAAAGGCGTTCGAATCGAATCAAATGAATTCAGTCGGATAGAATGAACTTTGATTATTTAGAATAGTGTACAACTCAATCTAATTGACTTAATTTGACTGTAATGAGAACGAGTAAACTTTAACACATTCTAATAGATTCAAAACAACCGAATCGGAAGTAAGGAACTTCAATAAATAAGAACTAGCAACAATCCCTTTATTTCGTATGCATTGGGACGACAACAAATGACCTTAAAGGCGTTCGAATCGAATCAACTGAATTCAGTCGGATAGAATGAACTTTGATTATTTAGAATAGTGTACAACTCAATCTAATTGACTTAATTTTACTGTAATGAGAATGAGTAAACTTTAACGCATTCTAATAGATTCAAAACAACCAAATCGAACGTAAGGAACTGCAATAAATAAGAACTAACAACAATCTCTTGATTTCATTTGCATACGAACGACAACGGATGACGGTAAAGGCATTTAAATTGAATCAAATGAATTCAGTCGGATAGAATGAACTTTGATTATTTAGAATAGTGTACAACTCAATCTAATTGACTTAATTTGACTGTAATGAGAACGAGTAAACTTTAACACATTCTAATAGATTCAAAACAACCGAATCGGAAGTAAGGAACTTCAATAAATAAGAACTAGCAACAATCCCTTTATTTCGTATGCATTGGGACGACAACAAATGACCTTAAAGGCGTTCGAATCGAATCAACTGAATTCAGTCGGATAGAATGAACTATGATTATTTAGAATAGTGTACAACTCAATCTAATTGACTTAATTTGACTGTAATGTGAACGAGTAAACTTTAACGCATTCCAATAGATTCAAAACAACCGAATCGGAGGTAAGGAACTTCAATAAATATGAACTAGCAACAATCCCTTGATTTCGTTTACATTCGAACGACAACGGATGACGTTAAAGGCATTAAAATCGAATCAAATGAATTGAGTCGGATAGAATGAACTTTGATTATTTAGAATAGTGTACAACTCAATCTAATTGACTTAATTTTACTGTAATGAGAACGAGTAAACTTTAACGCATTCTAATAGATTCAAAACAACCTAATCGAACGTAAGGAACTGCAATAAATAAGAACTAACAACAATCTCTTGATTTCGTTTGCATACGAACGACAACGGATGACGGTAAAGGCATTTAAATTGACTCAAATGAATTCAGTCGGATAGAATGAACTTTGATTATTTAGAATAGTGTACAACTCAATCTAATTGACTTGATTTGACTGTAATGAGAACGAGTAAACTTTAACGCATTCTAATAGATTCAAAACAACCGAATCGGAAGTAAGGAACTTCAATAAATAAGAACTAGCAACAATCCCTTTATTTTGTTTGCATTGGGACGACAACAAATGACCTTAAAGGCGTTCGAATCGAATCAACTGAATTCAGTCGGATAGAATGAATTTTGAGTATTTAGAATAGTGTACAACTCAATCTAATTGACTTAATTTGACTGTAATGTGATCGAATAAACTTTAACGCATTCCAATAGATTCAAAACAACCGAATAGGACGTAAGCAACTTCAATAAATAAGAACTAACAACAATCCGTTGATTTCGTTTGCATACGAACGACAACGGATGACGGTAAAGGCATTCAAATCGAATCGAATGAATTGAGTTGGATAGAAGGAACTTTGATTATTTAGAATAGTGTACAACTCATTCTAATTGACTTGATTTGACTGTAATGAGAAGGAGTAAACTTTAACGCATTCCAATAGATTCAAAACAACCGAATCGAAGGTAAGGAACTTCAATAAATAAGAACTAGCAACAATCTCTTGATTTCGTTTACATTCGAACGACAACGGATGACCTTAAAGGCGTTCGAATCGAATCAAATGAATTCAGTCGGATAGAATGAACTTTGATTATTTAGAATAGTGTACACCTCAATCTAATTGACTTAATTTTACTGTAATGAGAACGAGTAAACTTTAACGCATTCTAATAGATTCAAAACAACCAAATCGAACGTAAGGAAGTTTCAATAAACAAGAATTAACAACAATCCCTTGATTTTATTTACATTCGAATGATAACGAACGACCTTAAAAGCATTGAAATTGAATCAAATGAATTTAGTCGGATAGAATGAACTTTGATTATTTAGAATAGTGTACAACTCAATCTAGTTGACTTGATTTGACTGTAATGAGAACGAGTAAACTTTAACGCATTCTAATAGATTCAAAACAACCGAATTGGAAGTAAGGAACTTCAATAAATAAGAACTAGCAACAATCCCTTTATTTCGTTTGCATTGGAACGACAACAAATGACCTTAAAGGCGTTCGAATCGAATCAACTGAATTCAGTCGGATAGAATGAACTTTTATTATTTAGAATAGTGTACAACTCAATCTAATTGACTTAATTTGACTGTAATGTGATCGAATAAACTTTAACGCATTCCAATAGATTCAAAACAACCGAATAGGACGTAAGCAACTTCAATAAATAAGAACTAACAACAATCCCTTGATTTCGTTTGCATACGAACGACAACGGATGACGGTAAAGGCATTCAAATCGAATCGAATGAATTGAGTTGGATAGAAGGAACTTTGATTATTTAGAATAGTGTACAACTCAATCTAATTGACTTGATTTGACTGTAATGAGAATGAGTAAACTTTAATGCATTCCAATAGATTCAAAACAACCGAATCGGAGGTAAGGAACTTCAATAAATAAGAACTAGCGACAATCTCTTGATTTCGTTCACATTCGAACGACAACGGATGACCTTAAAGGCGTTCGAATCGAATCAAATGAATTCAGTCGGATAGAATGAACTTTGATTATTTAGAATAGTGTACAACTCAATCTAATTGACTTAATTTGACTGTAATGAGAACGAGTAAACTTTAACACATTCTAATAGATTCAAAACAACCGAATCGGAAGTAAGGAACTTCAATAAATAAGAACTAGCAACAATCCCTTTATTTCGTATGCATTGGGACGACAACAAATGACCTTAAAGGCGTTCGAATCGAATCAACTGAATTCAGTCGGATAGAATGAACTGTGATTATTTAGAATAGTGTGCAACTCAATCTAATTGACTTAATTTGACTGTAATGTGAACGAGTAAACTTTAACGCATTCCAATAGATTCAAAACAACCGAATCGGAGGTAAGGAACTTCAATAAATATGAACTAGCAACAATCCCTTGATTTCGTTTACATTCGAACGACAACGGATGACGTTAAAGGCATTAAAATCGAATCAAATGAATTGAGTCGGATAGAATGAACTTTGATTATTTAGAATAGTGTACAACTCAATCTAATTGACTTAATTTTACTGTAATGAGAACGAGTAAACTTTAACGCATTCTAATAGATTCAAAACAACCAAATCGAACGTAAGGAACTGCAATAAATAAGAACTAACAACAATCTCTTGATTTCGTTTGCATACGAACGACAACGGATGACGGTAAAGGCATTTAAATTGAATCAAATGAATTCAGTCGGATAGAATGAACTTTGATTATTTAGAATAGTGTACAACTCAATCTAATTGACTTGATTTGACTGTAATGAGAACGAGTAAACTTTAACGCATTCTAATAGATTCAAAACAACCGAATCGGAAGTAAGGAACTTCAATAAATAAGAACTAGCAACAATCCCTTTATTTCGTTTGCATTGGGACGACAACAAATGACCTTAAAGGCGTTCGAATCGAATCAACTGAATTCAGTCGGATAAAATGAATTTTGATTATTTAGAATAGTGTACAACTCAATCTAATTGACTTAATTTGACTGTAATGTGATCGAATAAACTTTAACGCACTCCAATAGATTCAAAACAACCGAATAGGACGTAAGCAACTTCAATAAATAAGAACTAACAACAATCCCTTGATTTCGTTTGCATACGAACGGCAACGGATGACGGTAAAGGCATTCAAATCGAATCGAATGAATTGAGTTGGATAGAAGGAACTTTGATTATTTAGAATAGTGTACAACTCAATCTAATTGACTTGATTTGACTGTAATGAGAATGAGTAAACTTTAACGCATTCCAATAGATTCAAAACAACCGAATCGGAGGTAAGGAACTTCAATAAATAAGAACTAGCAACAATCTCTTGATTTCGTTTACATTCGAACGACAACGGATGACCTTAAAGGCGTTCGAATCGAATCAAATGAATTCAGTCGGATAGAATGAACTTTGATTATTTAGAATAGTGTACACCTCAATCTAATTGACTTAATTTTACTGTAATGAGAACGAGTAAACTTTAACGCATTCTAATAGATTCAAAACAACCAAATCGAACGTAAGGAAGTTTCAATAAACAAGAATTAACAACAATCCCTTGATTTTATTTACATTCGAAAGATAACGAACGACCTTAAAAGCATTGAAATTGAATCAAATGAATTTAGTCGGATAGAATGAACTTTGATTATTTAGAATAGTGTACAACTCAATCTAATTGACTTGATTTGACTGTAATGAGAACGAGTAAACTTTAACGCATTCTAATAGATTCAAAACAACCGAATCGGAAGTAAGGAACTTCAATAAATAAGAACTAGCAACAATCCCTTTATTTCGTTTGCATTGGAACGACAACAAATGACCTTAAAGGCGTTCGAATCGAATCAACTGAATTCAGTCGGATAGAATGAACTTTTATTATTTAGAATAGTGTACAACTCAATCTAATTGACTTAATTTGACTGTAATGTGATCGAATAAACTTTAACGCATTCAAATAGATTCAAAACAACCGAATAGGACGTAAGCAACTTCAATAAATAAGAACTAACAACAATCCCTTGATTTCGTTTGCATACGAACGACAACGGATGACGGTAAAGGCATTCAAATCGAATCGAATGAATTGAGTTGGATAGAAGGAACTTTGATTATTTAGAATAGTGTACAACTCAATCTAATTGACTTGATTTGACTGTAATGAGAACGAGTAAACTTTAACGCATTCCAATAGATTCAAAAAAACCGAATCGGAGAGAAGGAACTTCAATAAATATGAACTAGCAGCAATCCCTTGATTTCGTTTACATTCGAACGACAACGGATGATGTTAAAGGCATTCAAATCGAATCAAATGAATTAAGTCGGATAGAATGAACTTTGATTATTTAGAATAGTGTACACCTCAATCTAATTGACTTAATTTTACTGTAATGAGAACGAGTAAACTTTAACGCATTCTAATAGATTCAAAACAACCAAATCGAACGTAAGGAAGTTTCAATAAACAAGAATTAACAACAATCCCTTGATTTTATTTACATTCGAATGATAACGAACGACCTTAAAAGCATTGAAATTGAATCAAATGAATTTAGTCGGATAGAATGAACTTTGATTATTTAGAATAGTGTACAACTCAATCTAATTGACTTGATTTGACTGTAATGAGAACGAGTAAACTTTAACGCATTCTAATAGATTCAAAACAACCGAATCGGAAGTAAGGAACTTTAATAAATAAGAACTAGCAACAATCCCTTTATTTCGTTTGCATTGGAACGACAACAAATGACCTTAAAGGCGTTCGAATCGAATCAACTGAATTCAGTCGGATCGAATGAACTTTGATTATTTAGAATAGTGTACAACTCAATCTAATTGACTTGATTTGACTGTAATGAGAACGAGTAAACTTTAACGCATTCCAATAGATTCAAAAAAACCGAATCGGAGGTAAGGAACTTCAATAAATATGAACTAGCAGCAATCCCTTGATTTCGTTTCCATTCGAACGACAACGGATGACGTTAAAGGCATTCAAATCGAATCAAATGAATTGAGTTGGATAGAATGAACTTTGATTATTTAGAATAGTGTACACCTCAATCTAATTGACTTGATTTTACTGTAATGAGAATGAGTAAACTTTAACGCATTCTAATAGATTCAAAACAACCGAATCGGAGGTAAGGAATTTCAATAAATAAGAACTAGCAATAATCCCTTGATTTCGTTTACATTCGAACGACAACGGATGACGTTAAAGGCATTCAAATCGAATCAAATGAATTAAGTCGGATAGAATGAACTTTGATTATTTAGAATAGTGTACAACTCAATCTAATTGACTTAATTTGACTGTAATGTGATCGAATAAACTTTAACGCATTCAAATAGATTCAAAACAACCGAATAGGACGTAAGCAACTTCAATAAATAAGAACTAACAACAATCCCTTGATTTCGTTTGCATACGAACGACAACGGATGACGGTAAAGGCATTCAAATCGAATCGAATGAATTGAGTTGGATAGAAGGAACTTTGATTATTTAGAATAGTGTACAACTCAATCTAATTGACTTGATTTGACTGTAATGAGAACGAGTAAACTTTAACGCATTCCAATAGATTCAAAAAAACCGAATCGGAGGTAAGGAACTTCAATAAATATGAACTAGCAGCAATCCCTTGATTTCGTTTACATTCGAACGACAACGGATGATGTTAAAGGCATTCAAATCGAATCAAATGAATTAAGTCGGATAGAATGAACTTTGATTATTTAGAATAGTGTACACCTCAATCTAATTGACTTAATTTTACTGTAATGAGAACGAGTAAACTTTAACGCATTCTAATAGATTCAAAACAACCAAATCGAACGTAAGGAAGTTTCAATAAACAAGAATTAACAACAATCCCTTGATTTTATTTACATTCGAATGATAACGAACGACCTTAAAAGCATTGAAATTGAATCAAATGAATTTAGTCGGATAGAATGAACTTTGATTATTTAGAATAGTGTACAACTCAATCTAATTGACTTGATTTGACTGTAATGAGAACGAGTAAACTTTAACGCATTCTAATAGATTCAAAACAACCGAATCGGAAGTAAGGAACTTTAATAAATAAGAACTAGCAACAATCCCTTTATTTCGTTTGCATTGGAACGACAACAAATGACCTTAAAGGCGTTCGAATCGAATCAACTGAATTCAGTCGGATCGAATGAACTTTGATTATTTAGAATAGTGTACAACTCAATCTAATTGACTTGATTTGACTGTAATGAGAACGAGTAAACTTTAACGCATTCCAATAGATTCAAAAAAACCGAATCGGAGGTAAGGAACTTCAATAAATATGAACTAGCAGCAATCCCTTGATTTCGTTTCCATTCGAACGACAACGGATGACGTTAAAGGCATTCAAATCGAATCAAATGAATTGAGTTGGATAGAATGAACTTTGATTATTTAGAATAGTGTACACCTCAATCTAATTGACTTGATTTTACTGTAATGAGAATGAGTAAACTTTAACGCATTCTAATAGATTCAAAACAACCGAATCGGAGGTAAGGAATTTCAATAAATAAGAACTAGCAATAATCCCTTGATTTCGTTTACATTCGAACGACAACGGATGACGTTAAAGGCATTCAAATCGAATCAAATGAATTGAGTTGGATAGAATGAACTTTGATTATTTAGAATAGTTATACACCTCAATCTAATTGACTTAATTTTACTGTAATGAGAACGAGTAAACTTTAACGCATTCTAATAGATTTAAAACAACCAAATCGAACGTAAGGAACTTTCAATAAACAAGAATTAAGAACAATCTCTTGATTTTATTTACATTCGAATGATAACGAACGACCTTAAAAGCATTGAAATTGAATCAAATGAATTTAGTCGGATAGAATGAACTTTGATTATTTAGAATAGTGTACAACTCAATCTAATTGACTTGATTTGACTGTAATGAGAACGAGTAAACTTTAAAGCATTCTAATAGATTCAAAACGACCGAATCGGAAGTAAGGAACTTCAATAAATAAGAACTAGCAACAATCCCTTTATTTCGTATGCATTGGGACGACAACAAATGACCTTAAAGGCGTTCGAATCGAATCAACTGAATTCAGTCGGATAGAATGAACTGTGTTTATTTAGAATAGTGTACAACTCAATCTAATTGACTTAATTTGACCGTAATGTGAACGAGTAAACTTTAACGCATTCCAATAGATTCAAAACAACCGAATCGGAGGTAAGGAACTTCAATAAATATGAACTAGCAACAATCCATTGATTTCGTTTACATTCGAACGACAACGGATGACGTTAAAGGCATTAAAATCGAATCAAATGAATTGAGTCGGATAGAATGAACTTTGATTATTTAGAATAGTGTACAACTCAATCTAATTGACTTAATTTTACTGTAATGAGAACGAATAAACTTTAACGCATTCTAATAGATTCAAAACAACCAAATCGAACGTAAGGAACTGCAATAAATAAGAACTAACAACAATCTCTTGATTTCGTTTGCATACGAACGACAACGGATGACGGTAAAGGCATTTAAATTGAATCAAATGAATTCAGTCGGATAGAATGAACATTGATTATTTAAAATAGTGTACACCTCAATCTAATTGACTTAATTTTACTGTAATGAGAACGAATAAACTTTAACGCATTCTAATAGATTCAAAACAACCAAATCGAACGTAAAGAAGTTTCAATAAACAAGAATTAACAACAATCCCTTGATTTTATTTACATTCGAATGATAACGAATGACCTTAAAAGCATTGAAATTGAATCAAATGAATTCAGTCGGATAGAATGAACTTTGATTATTTAGAATAGTGTACAACTCAATCTAATTGACTTGATTTGACTGTAATGAGAACGAGTAAACTTTAACGTATTCTAATAGATTCAAAACAACCGAATCGGAAGTAAGGAACTTCAAGAAATAAGAACTAGCAACAATCCCTTTTATTTCGTTTGCATTGGAACGACAAAAAATGACCTTAAAGGCGTTCGAATCGAATCAACTGAATTCAGTCGGATAGAATGAACTTTGATTATTTAGAATAGTGTACAACTCAATCTAATTGACTTAATTTGACTGCAATGTGATCGAATAAACTTTAACGCATTCCAATAGATTCAAAACAACCGAATCGGACGTAAGGAACTTCAATAAATAAGAACTAACAACAATCTCTTGATTTCGTTTGCATACGAACGACAACGGATGACGGTAAAGGCATTCAAATCGAATCAAATGAATTGAGTTGGATAGAATGAACTTTGATTATTTAGAATAGTGTACAACTCAATCTAATTGACTTCATTTGACTGTAATGAGAACGATTAAACTTTAACGCATTCTAATAGATTCAAAACAACCAAATCGAACGTAAGGAAGTTTCAATAAACAAGAATTAACAACAATCCCTTGATTTTATTTACATTCGAATGCTAACGAACGACCTTAAAAGCATTGAAATTGAATCAAATGAATTTAGTCGGATAGAATGAACTTTGATTATTTAGAATAGTGTACAACTCAATCTAATTTACTTGATTTGACTGTAATGAGAACGAGTAAACTTTAACGCATTCTAATAGATTCAAAACAACCGAATCGGAAGTAAGGAACTTCAATAAATAAGAACTAGCAACAATCCCTTTATTTCGTTTGCATTGGAACGACAACAAATGACCTTAAAGGCGTTCGAATCGAATCAACTGAATTCAGTCGGATAGAATGAACTGTGATTATTTAGAATAGTGTACAACTCAATCTAATTGACTTAATTTGACAGTAATGGGAACGAGTAAACTTTAACGCATTCCAATAGATTCAAAAAAACCGAATCGGAGGTAAGGAACTTCAATAAATATGAACTAGCAGCAATCCCTTGATTTCGTTCACATTCGAACGACAACGGATGACGTTAAAGGCATTCAAATCGAATCAAATGAATTGAGTTGGATAGAATGAACTTTGATTATGTAGAATAGTTTACAACTCAATCTAATTGACTTAATTTTACTGTAATGAGAACGAGTAAACTTTAACGCATTCTAATAGATTCAAAACAACCAAATCGAACGTAAGGAACTTCAATAAACAAGAATTAACAACAATCCCTTGATTTTATTTACGTTCGAATGATAACGAACGACCTTAAAAGCGTTGAAATAGAATCAAATGAATTCAGTCGGATAGAATGAACTTTGATTATTTAGAATAGTGTACAACTCAATCTAATTGACTTGATTTGACTGTAATGAGAACGAGTAAACTTTAACGTATTCTAATAAATTCAAAACAACCGAATCGGAAGTAAGGAACTTCAAGAAATAAGAACTAGCAACAATCCCTTTTATTTCGTTTGCATTGGAACGACAAAAAATGACCTTAAAGGCGTTCGAATCGAATCAACTGAATTCAGTCGGATAGAATGAACTTTGATTATTTAGAATAGTGTACAACTCAATCTAATTGACTTAATTTGACTGCAATGTGATCGAATAAACTTTAACGCATTCCAATAGATTCAAAACAACCGAATCGGACGTAAGGAACTTCAATAAATAAGAACTAACAACAATCTCTTGATTTCGTTTGCATACGAACGACAACGGATGACGGTAAAGGCATTCAAATCGAATCAAATGAATTGAGTTGGATAGAATGAACTTTGATTATTTAGAATAGTGTACAACTCAATCTAATTGACTTCATTTGACTGTAATGAGAACGATTAAACTTTAACGCATTCTAATAGATTCAAAACAACCAAATCGAACGTAAGGAAGTTTCAATAAACAAGAATTAACAACAATCCCTTGATTTTATTTACATTCGAATGATAACGAACGACCTTAAAAGCATTGAAATTGAATCAAATGAATTTAGTCGGATAGAATGAACTTTGATTATTTAGAATAGTGTACAACTCAATCTAATTTACTTGATTTGACTGTAATGAGAACAAGTAAACTTTAACGCATTCTAATAGATTCAAAACAACCGAATCGGAAGTAAGGAACTTAAATAAATAAGAACTAGCAACAATCCCTTTATTTCGTTTGCATTGGAACGACAACAAATGACCTTAAAGGCGTTCGAATCGAATCAACTGAATTCAGTCGGATAGAATGAACTGTGATTATTTAGAATAGTGTACAACTCAATCTAATTGACTTAATTTGACAGTAATGTGAACGAGTAAACTTTAACGCATTCCAATAGATTCAAAAAAACCGAATCGGAGGTAAGGAACTTCAATAAATATGAACTAGCAGCAATCCCTTGATTTCGTTCACATTCGAACGACAACGGATGACGTTAAAGGCATTCAAATCGAATCAAATGAATTGAGTTGGATAGAATGAACTTTGATTATGTAGAATAGTTTACAACTCAATCTAATTGACTTAATTTTACTGTAATGAGAACGAGTAAACTTTAACGCATTCTAATAGATTCAAAACAACCAAATCGAACGTAAGGAACTTCAATAAACAAGAATTAACAACAATCCCTTGATTTTATTTACGTTCGAATGATAACGAACGACCTTAAAAGCGTTGAAATAGAATCAAATGAATTCAGTCGGATAGAATGAACTTTGATTATTTAGAATAGTGTACAACTCAATCTAATTGACTTGATTTGACTGTAATGAGAACGAGTAAACTTTAACGTATTCTAATAGATTCAAAACAACCGAATCGGAAGTAAGGAACTTCAAGAAATAAGAACTAGCAACAATCCCTTTTATTTCGTTTGCATTGGAACGACAAAAAATGACCTTAAAGGCGTTCGAATCGAATCAACTGAATTCAGTCGGATAGAATGAACTTTGATTATTTAGAATAGTGTACAACTCAATCTAATTGACTTAATTTGACTGCAATGTGATCGAATAAACTTTAACGCATTCCAATAGATTCAAAACAACCGAATCGGACGTAAGGAACTTCAATAAATAAGAACTAACAACAATCTCTTGATTTCGTTTGCATACGAACGACAACGGATGACGGTAAAGGCATTCAAATCGAATCAAATGAATTGAGTTGGATAGAATGAACTTTGATTATTTAGAATAGTGTACAACTCAATCTAATTGACTTCATTTGACTGTAATGAGAACGATTAAACTTTAACGCATTCTAATAGATTCAAAACAACCAAATCGAACGTAAGGAAGTTTCAATAAACAAGAATTAACAACAATCCCTTGATTTTATTTACATTCGAATGCTAACGAACGACCTTAAAAGCATTGAAATTGAATCAAATGAATTTAGTCGGATAGAATGAACTTTGATTATTTAGAATAGTGTACAACTCAATCTAATTTACTTGATTTGACTGTAATGAGAACGAGTAAACTTTAACGCATTCTAATAGATTCAAAACAACCGAATCGGAAGTAAGGAACTTCAATAAATAAGAACTAGCAACAATCCCTTTATTTCGTTTGCATTGGAACGACAACAAATGACCTTAAAGGCGTTCGAATCGAATCAACTGAATTCAGTCGGATAGAATGAACTGTGATTATTTAGAATAGTGTACAACTCAATCTAATTGACTTAATTTGACAGTAATGGGAACGAGTAAACTTTAACGCATTCCAATAGATTCAAAAAAACCGAATCGGAGGTAAGGAACTTCAATAAATATGAACTAGCAGCAATCCCTTGATTTCGTTCACATTCGAACGACAACGGATGACGTTAAAGGCATTCAAATCGAATCAAATGAATTGAGTTGGATAGAATGAACTTTGATTATGTAGAATAGTTTACAACTCAATCTAATTGACTTAATTTTACTGTAATGAGAACGAGTAAACTTTAACGCATTCTAATAGATTCAAAACAACCAAATCGAACGTAAGGAACTTCAATAAACAAGAATTAACAACAATCCCTTGATTTTATTTACGTTCGAATGATAACGAACGACCTTAAAAGCGTTGAAATAGAATCAAATGAATTCAGTCGGATAGAATGAACTTTGATTATTTAGAATAGTGTACAACTCAATCTAATTGACTTGATTTGACTGTAATGAGAACGAGTAAACTTTAACGTATTCTAATAGATTCAAAACAACCGAATCGGAAGTAAGGAACTTCAAGAAATAAGAACTAGCAACAATCCCTTTTATTTCGTTTGCATTGGAACGACAAAAAATGACCTTAAAGGCGTTCGAATCGAATCAACTGAATTCAGTCGGATAGAATGAACTTTGATTATTTAGAATAGTGTACAACTCAATCTAATTGACTTAATTTGACTGCAATGTGATCGAATAAACTTTAACGCATTCCAATAGATTCAAAACAACCGAATCGGACGTAAGGAACTTCAATAAATAAGAACTAACAACAATCTCTTGATTTCGTTTGCATACGAACGACAACGGATGACGGTAAAGGCATTCAAATCGAATCAAATGAATTGAGTTGGATAGAATGAACTTTGATTATTTAGAATAGTGTACAACTCAATCTAATTGACTTCATTTGACTGTAATGAGAACGATTAAACTTTAACGCATTCTAATAGATTCAAAACAACCAAATCGAACGTAAGGAAGTTTCAATAAACAAGAATTAACAACAATCCCTTGATTTTATTTACATTCGAATGATAACGAACGACCTTAAAAGCATTGAAATTGAATCAAATGAATTTAGTCGGATAGAATGAACTTTGATTATTTAGAATAGTGTACAACTCAATCTAATTTACTTGATTTGACTGTAATGAGAACAAGTAAACTTTAACGCATTCTAATAGATTCAAAACAACCGAATCGGAAGTAAGGAACTTAAATAAATAAGAACTAGCAACAATCCCTTTATTTCGTTTGCATTGGAACGACAACAAATGACCTTAAAGGCGTTCGAATCGAATCAACTGAATTCAGTCGGATAGAATGAACTGTGATTATTTAGAATAGTGTACAACTCAATCTAATTGACTTAATTTGACAGTAATGTGAACGAGTAAACTTTAACGCATTCCAATAGATTCAAAAAAACCGAATCGGAGGTAAGGAACTTCAATAAATATGAACTAGCAGCAATCCCTTGATTTCGTTCACATTCGAACGACAACGGATGACGTTAAAGGCATTCAAATCGAATCAAATGAATTGAGTTGGATAGAATGAACTTTGATTATGTAGAATAGTTTACAACTCAATCTAATTGACTTAATTTTACTGTAATGAGAACGAGTAAACTTTAACGCATTCTAATAGATTCAAAACAACCAAATCGAACGTAAGGAACTTCAATAAACAAGAATTAACAACAATCCCTTGATTTTATTTACGTTCGAATGATAACGAACGACCTTAAAAGCGTTGAAATAGAATCAAATGAATTCAGTCGGATAGAATGAACTTTGATTATTTAGAATAGTGTACAACTCAATCTAATTGACTTGATTTGACTGTAATGAGAACGAGTAAACTTTAACGTATTCTAATAGATTCAAAACAACCGAATCGGAAGTAAGGAACTTCAAGAAATAAGAACTAGCAACAATCCCTTTTATTTCGTTTGCATTGGAACGACAAAAAATGACCTTAAAGGCGTTCGAATCGAATCAACTGAATTCAGTCGGATAGAATGAACTTTGATTATTTAGAATAGTGTACAACTCAATCTAATTGACTTAATTTGACTGCAATGTGATCGAATAAACTTTAACGCATTCCAATAGATTCAAAACAACCGAATCGGACGTAAGGAACTTCAATAAATAAGAACTAACAACAATCTCTTGATTTCGTTTGCATACGAACGACAACGGATGACGGTAAAGGCATTCAAATCGAATCAAATGAATTGAGTTGGATAGAATGAACTTTGATTATTTAGAATAGTGTACAACTCAATCTAATTGACTTCATTTGACTGTAATGAGAACGATTAAACTTTAACGCATTCTAATAGATTCAAAACAACCAAATCGAACGTAAGGAAGTTTCAATAAACAAGAATTAACAACAATCCCTTGATTTTATTTACATTCGAATGATAACGAACGACCTTAAAAGCATTGAAATTGAATCAAATGAATTTAGTCGGATAGAATGAACTTTGATTATTTAGAATAGTGTACAACTCAATCTAATTTACTTGATTTGACTGTAATGAGAACGAGTAAACTTTAACGCATTCTAATAGATTCAAAAGAACGGAATCGGAAGTATGGAACTTCAATAAATAAGAACTAGCAACAATCCCTTTATTTCGTTTGCATTGGAACGACAACAAATGACCTTAAAGGCGTTCAAATCGAATCAACAGAATTCAGTCGGATAGAATGAACTTTGATTATTTAGAATAGTGTACAACTCAATCTAATTGACTTAATTTGACTGTAATGTGAACGAATAAACTTTAACTGCATTACAATAGATTCAAAACAACCGAATCGGACGTAAGGAACTGCAATAAATAAGAACTAACAACAATCTCTTGATTTCGTTTGCATACGAACGACAACGGGTGACGGTAAAGGCATTAAAATCGAATCCAATGAATGGAGTCGGATAGAATGAACTTTGATTATTTAGAATAATGTACAACTCAATCTAATTGACTTGATTTGACTGTAATGAGAACGAGTAAACTTTAACGCATTCCAATAGATTCAAAACAACCGAATCGGAGGTAAGGAACTTCAATAAATAAGAACTAACAACAATCCCTTGATTTCGTTTGCATACGAACGACAACGGATGACGGTAAAGGCATTCAAATCGAATCAAATGAATTGAGTTGGATAGAATGAACTTTGATTATTTAGAATAGTGTACAACTCAATCTAATTGACTTGATTTGACTGTAATGAGAACGAGTAAACTTTAACGCATTCTAATAGATTCAAAAAAACCAAATCGAACGTAAGGAACTTCAATAAACAAGAATTAATAACAATCCCTTGATTTTATTTACATTCGAATGACAACGAACGACCTTAAAAGCATTGAAATCGAATCAAATGAATTCGGTCGAATAGAACGAACTTTGATTATTTAGAATAGTGTACAACTCAATCTAATTGACTTGATTTTATAGTAATGAGAATGAGTAAACTTTAACGCATTCTAATAGATTCAAAACAACCAAATCGGATGTAAGGAATTTTTAATAAACAAGAATTAACAACAATTCCTTGATTTTATATACATTTGAACGACAACGAACGACCTTAAAAGCATTGAAATCGAATCAAATGAATTTAGTCGGATAGAATGAACTTTGATTATTTAGAATAGTGTACAACTCAATCTAATTTACTTGATTTGACTGTAATGAGAACGAGTAAACTTTAACGCATTCTAATAGATTCAAAACAACCGAATCGGAAGTAAGGAACTTCAATAAATAAGAACTAGCAACAATCCCTTTATTTCGTTTGCATTGGAACGACAACAAATGACCTTAAAGGCGTTCGAATCGAATCAACTGAATTCAGTCGGATAGAATGAACTGTGATTATTTAGAATAGTGTACAACTCAATCTAATTGACTTAATTTGACAGTAATGGGAACGAGTAAACTTTAACGCATTCCAATAGATTCAAAAAAACCGAATCGGAGGTAAGGAACTTCAATAAATATGAACTAGCAGCAATCCCTTGATTTCGTTCACATTCGAACGACAACGGATGACGTTAAAGGCATTCAAATCGAATCAAATGAATTGAGTTGGATAGAATGAACTTTGATTATGTAGAATAGTTTACAACTCAATCTAATTGACTTAATTTTACTGTAATGAGAACGAGTAAACTTTAACGCATTCTAATAGATTCAAAACAACCAAATCGAACGTAAGGAACTTCAATAAACAAGAATTAACAACAATCCCTTGATTTTATTTACGTTCGAATGATAACGAACGACCTTAAAAGCGTTGAAATAGAATCAAATGAATTCAGTCGGATAGAATGAACTTTGATTATTTAGAATAGTGTACAACTCAATCTAATTGACTTGATTTGACTGTAATGAGAACGAGTAAACTTTAACGTATTCTAATAGATTCAAAACAACCGAATCGGAAGTAAGGAACTTCAAGAAATAAGAACTAGCAACAATCCCTTTTATTTCGTTTGCATTGGAACGACAAAAAATGACCTTAAAGGCGTTCGAATCGAATCAACTGAATTCAGTCGGATAGAATGAACTTTGATTATTTAGAATAGTGTACAACTCAATCTAATTGACTTAATTTGACTGCAATGTGATCGAATAAACTTTAACGCATTCCAATAGATTCAAAACAACCGAATCGGACGTAAGGAACTTCAATAAATAAGAACTAACAACAATCTCTTGATTTCGTTTGCATACGAACGACAACGGATGACGGTAAAGGCATTCAAATCGAATCAAATGAATTGAGTTGGATAGAATGAACTTTGATTATTTAGAATAGTGTACAACTCAATCTAATTGACTTCATTTGACTGTAATGAGAACGATTAAACTTTAACGCATTCTAATAGATTCAAAACAACCAAATCGAACGTAAGGAAGTTTCAATAAACAAGAATTAACAACAATCCCTTGATTTTATTTACATTCGAATGATAACGAACGACCTTAAAAGCATTGAAATTGAATCAAATGAATTTAGTCGGATAGAATGAACTTTGATTATTTAGAATAGTGTACAACTCAATCTAATTTACTTGATTTGACTGTAATGAGAACAAGTAAACTTTAACGCATTCTAATAGATTCAAAACAACCGAATCGGAAGTAAGGAACTTAAATAAATAAGAACTAGCAACAATCCCTTTATTTCGTTTGCATTGGAACGACAACAAATGACCTTAAAGGCGTTCGAATCGAATCAACTGAATTCAGTCGGATAGAATGAACTGTGATTATTTAGAATAGTGTACAACTCAATCTAATTGACTTAATTTGACAGTAATGTGAACGAGTAAACTTTAACGCATTCCAATAGATTCAAAAAAACCGAATCGGAGGTAAGGAACTTCAATAAATATGAACTAGCAGCAATCCCTTGATTTCGTTCACATTCGAACGACAACGGATGACGTTAAAGGCATTCAAATCGAATCAAATGAATTGAGTTGGATAGAATGAACTTTGATTATGTAGAATAGTTTACAACTCAATCTAATTGACTTAATTTTACTGTAATGAGAACGAGTAAACTTTAACGCATTCTAATAGATTCAAAACAACCAAATCGAACGTAAGGAACTTCAATAAACAAGAATTAACAACAATCCCTTGATTTTATTTACGTTCGAATGATAACGAACGACCTTAAAAGCGTTGAAATAGAATCAAATGAATTCAGTCGGATAGAATGAACTTTGATTATTTAGAATAGTGTACAACTCAATCTAATTGACTTGATTTGACTGTAATGTGAACGAGTAAACTTTAACGTATTCTAATAGATTCAAAACAACCGAATCGGAAGTAAGGAACTTCAAGAAATAAGAACTAGCAACAATCCCTTTTATTTCGTTTGCATTGGAACGACAAAAAATGACCTTAAAGGCGTTCGAATCGAATCAACTGAATTCAGTCGGATAGAATGAACTTTGATTATTTAGAATAGTGTACAACTCAATCTAATTGACTTAATTTGACTGCAATGTGATCGAATAAACTTTAACGCATTCCAATAGATTCAAAACAACCGAATCGGACGTAAGGAACTTCAATAAATAAGAACTAACAACAATCCCTTGATTTCGTTTGCATACGAACGACAACGGATAACGGTAAAGGCATTCAAATCGAATCAAATGAATTGAGTTGGATAGAATGAACTTTGATTATTTAGAATAGTGTACAACTCAATCTAATTGACTTGATTTGACTGTAATGAGAACGAGTAAACTTTAACGCATTCTAATAGATTCAAAAAAACCAAATCGAACGTAAGGAACTTCAATAAACAAGAATTAATAACAATCCCTTGATTTTATTTACATTCGAATGACAACGAACGACCTTAAAAGCATTGAAATCGAATCAAATGAATTCGGTCGAATAGAACGAACTTTGATTATTTAGAATAGTGTACAACTCAATCTAATTGACTTGATTTTATAGTAATGAGAATGAGTAAACTTTAACGCATTCTAATAGATTCAAAACAACCAAATCGGATGTAAGGAATTTTTAATAAACAAGAATTAACAACAATCCCTTGATTTTATATACATTTGAACGACAACGAACGACCTTAAAAGCATTGAAATCGAATCAAATGAATTCAGTCGGATAGAATGAACTTTGATTATTTTGAATAGTGTACAACTCAATCTAATTTACTTGATTTGACTGTAATGAGAACGAGTAAACTTTAACGCATTCTAATAGATTCAAAAGAACGGAATCGGAAGTATGGAACTTCAATAAATAAGAACTAGCAACAATCCCTTTATTTCGTTTGCATTGGAACGACAACAAATGACCTTAAAGGCGTTCAAATCGAATCAACTGAATTCAGTCGGATAGAATGAACTTTGATTATTTAGAATAGTGTACAACTCAATCTAATTGACTTAATTTGACTGTAATGTGAACGAATAAACTTTAACTGCATTACAATAGATTCAAAACAACCGAATCGGACGTAAGGAACTGCAATAAATAAGAACTAACAACAATCTCTTGATTTCGTTTGCATACGAACGACAACGGGTGACGGTAAAGGCATTAAAATCGAATCCAATGAATGGAGTCGGATAGAATGAACTTTGATTATTTAGAATAATGTACAACTCAATCTAATTGACTTGATTTGACTGTAATGAGAACGAGTAAACTTTAACGCATTCCAATAGATTCAAAACAACCGAATCGGAGGTAAGGAACTTCAATAAATAAGAACTAACAACAATCCCTTGATTTCGTTTGCATACGAACGACAACGGATGACGGTAAAGGCATTCAAATCGAATCAAATGAATTGAGTTGGATAGAATGAACTTTGATTATTTAGAATAGTGTACAACTCAATCTAATTGACTTGATTTGACTGTAATGAGAACGAGTAAACTTTAACGCATTCTAATAGATTCAAAAAAACCAAATCGAACGTAAGGAACTTCAATAAACAAGAATTAATAACAATCCCTTGATTTTATTTACATTCGAATGACAACGAACGACCTTAAAAGCATTGAAATCGAATCAAATGAATTCAGTCGAATAGAACGAACTTTGATTATTTAGAATAGTGTACAACTCAATCTAATTGACTTGATTTTATAGTAATGAGAATGAGTAAACTTTAACGCATTCTAATAGATTCAAAACAACCAAATCGGATGTAAGGAATTTTTAATAAACAAGAATTAACAACAATTCCTTGATTTTATATACATTTGAACGACAACGAACGACCTTAAAAGCATTGAAATCGAATCAAATGAATTCAGTCGGATAGAATGAACTTTGATTATTTAGAATCGTGTACAACTCAATCTAATTGACTTAATTTTACTGTAATGAGAACGAGTAAACTTTAACGCATTCTAATAGATTCAAAACAACCAAATCGAACGTAAGGAACTTCAATAAACAAGAATTAACAACAATCCCTTGATATTATTTACATTCGAATGATAACGAACGACTTTAAAAGCATTGAAATTGAATCAAATGAATTCAGTCGGATAGAATGAACTTTGATTATTTTGAATAGTGTACAACTCAATCTAATTTACTTGATTTGACTTTAATGAGAACGAGTAAACTTTAACGCATTCTAATAGATTCAAAAGAACGGAATCGGAAGTATGGAACTTCAATAAATAAGAACTAGCAACAATCCCTTTATTTCGTTTGTATACGAACGACAACGGATGACGGTAAAGGCATTAAAATCGAATCCAATGAATGGAGTCGGATAGAATGAACTCTGATTATTTAGAATAATGTACAACTCAATCTAATTGACTTGATTTGACTGTAATGAGAACGAGTAAACTTTAACGCATTCCAATAGATTCAAAACAACCGAATCGGAGGTAAGGAACTTCAATAAATAAGAACTAACAACAATCCCTTGATTTCGTTTGCATACGAACGACAACGGATGACGGTAAAGGCATTCAAATCGAATCAAATGAATTGAGTTGGATAGAATGAACTTTGATTATTTAGAATAGTGTACAACTCAATCTAATTGACGTGATTTGACTGTAATGAGAACGAGTAAACTTTAACGCATTCTAATAGATTCAAAACAACCAAATCGAACGTAAGGAAGTTTCAATAAACAAGAATTAACAACAATCCCTTGATTTTATTTACATTCGAATGATAACGAACGACCTTAAAAGCATTGAAATTGAATCAAATGAATTTAGTCGGATAGAATGGACTTTGATTATTTAGAATAGTGTACAACTCAATCTAATTTACTTGATTTGACTGTAATGAGAACGAGTAAACTTTAACGCATTCTAATAGATTCAAAACAACCGAATCGGAAGTAAGGAACTTCAATAAATAAGAACTAGCAACAATCCCTTTATTTCGTTTGCATTGGAACGACAACAAATGACCTTAAAGGCGTTCGAATCGAATCAACTGAATTCAGTCGGATAGAATGAACTGTGATTATTTAGAATAGTGTACAACTCAATCTAATTGACTTAATTTGACAGTAATGTGAACGAGTAAACTTTAACGCATTCCAATAGATTCAAAAAAACCGAATCGGAGGTAAGGAACTTCAATAAATATGAACTAGCAGCAATCCCTTGATTTCGTTTACATTCGAACGACAACGGATGACGTTAAAGGCATTCAAATCGAATCAAATGAATTGAGTTGGATAGAATGAACTTTGATTATGTAGAATAGTTTACAACTCAATCTAATTGACTTAATTTTACTGTAATGAGAACGAGTAAACTTTAACGCATTCTAATAGATTCAAAACAACCAAATCGAACGTAAGGAACTTCAATAAACAAGAATTAACAACAATCCCTTGATTTTATTTACGTTCGAATGATAACGAACGACCTTAAAAGCATTGAAATAGAATCAAATGAATTCAGTCGGATAGAATGAACTTTGATTATTTAGAATAGTGTACAACTCAATCTAATTGACTTGATTTGACTGTAATGAGAACGGGTAAACTTTAACGGATTCTAATAGATTCAAAACAACCGAATCGGAAGTAAGGAACTTCAAGAAATAAGAACTAGCAACAATCCCTTTTATTTCGTTTGCATTGGAACGACAAAAAATGACCTTAAAGGCGTTCGAATCGAATCAACTGAATTCAGTCGGATAGAATGAACTTTGATTATTTTGAATAGTGTACAACTCAATCTAATTGACTTGATTTGACTGTAATGAGAACGAGTAAACTTTAACGCATTCTAATAGATTCAAAAGAACGGAATCGGAAGTATGGAACTTCAATAAATAAGAACTAGCAACAATCCCTTTATTTCGTTTGCATTAGAACGACAACAAATGACCTTAAAGGCGTTCAAATCGAATCAACAGAATTCAGTCGGATAGAATGAACTTTGATTATTTAGAATAGTGTACAACTCAATCTAATTAACTTAATTTGACTGTAATGTGAACGAATAAACTTTAACTGCATTCCAATAGATTCAAAACAACCGAATCGGACGTAAGGAACTGCAATAAATAAGAACTAACAACAATCTCTTGATTTCATTTGCATACGAACGACAACGGATGACGGTAAAGGCATTAAAATCGAATCCAATGAATGGAGTCGGATAGAATGAACTTTGATTATTTAGAATAATGTACAACTCAATCTAATTGACTTGATTTGACTGTAATGAGAACGAGAAAACTTTAACGCATTCCAATAGATTCAAAACAACCGAATCGGAAGTATGGAACTTCAATAAATAAGAACTAGCAACAATCCCTTTATTTCGTTTGCATTAGAACGACAACAAATGACCTTAAAGGCGTTCAAATCGAATCAACAGAATTCAGTCGGATAGAATGAACTTTGATTATTTAGAATAGTGTACAACTCAATCTAATTAACTTAATTTGACTGTAATGAGAACGAGTAAACTTTAACGCATTCCAATAGATTCAAAACAACCGAATCGGAGGTAAGGAACTTCAATAAATAAGAACTAACACCAATCCCTTGATTTCGTTTGCATACGAACGACAACGGATGACGGTAAAGGCATTCAAATCGAATCAAATGAATTGAGTTGGATAGAATGAACTTTGATTATTTAGAATAGTGTACAACTCAATCTAATTGACTTGATTTGACTGTAATGAGAACGAGTAAACTTTAACGCATTCTAATAGATTCAAAACAACCAAATCGAACGTAAGGAACTTCAATAAACAAGAATTAACAACAATCCTTTGATTTTATTTACGTTCGAATGATAACGAACGACCTTAAAAGCATTGAAATAGAATCAAATGAATTCAGTCGGATAGAATGAACTTTGATTATTTAGAATAGTGTACAACTCAATCTAATTGACTTGATTTGACTGTAATGAGAACGAGTAAACTTTAACGTATTCTAATAGATTCAAAACAACCGAATCGGAAGTAAGGAACTTCAAGAAATAAGAACTAGCAACAATCCCTTTTATTTCGTTTGCATTGGAACGACAAAAAATGACCTTAAAGGCGTTCGAATCGAATCAACTGAATTCAGTCGGATAGAATGAACTTTGATTATTTTGAATAGTGTACAACTCAATCTAATTGACTTGATTTGACTGTAATGAGAACGAGTAAACTTTAACGCATTCTAATAGATTCAAAAGAACGGAATCGGAAGTATGGAACTTCAATAAATAAGAACTAGCAACAATCCCTTTATTTCGTTTGCATTGGAACGACAACAAATGACCTTAAAGGCGTTCAAATCGAATCAACAGAATTCAGTCGGATAGAATGAACTTTGATTATTTAGAATAGTGTACAACTCAATCTAATTGACTTAATTTGACTGTAATGTGAACGAATAAACTTTAACTGCATTCCAATAGATTCAAAACAACCGAATCGGACGTAAGGAACTGCAATAAATAAGAACTAACAACAATCTCTTGATTTCGTTTGTATACGAACGACAACGGATGACGGTAAAGGCATTAAAATCGAATCCAATGAATGGAGTCGGATAGAATGAACTTTGATTATTTAGAATAATGTACAACTCAATCTAATTGACTTGATTTGACTGTAATGAGAACGAGTAAACTTTAACGCATTCCAATAGATTCAAAACAACCGAATCGGAGGTAAGGAACTTCAATAAATAAGAACTAACAACAATCCCTTGATTTCGTTTGCATACGAACGACAACGGATGACGGTAAAGGCATTCAAATCGAATCAAATGAATTGAGTTGGATAGAATGAACTTTGATTATTTAGAATAGTGTACAACTCAATCTAATTGACGTGATTTGACTGTAATGAGAACGAGTAAACTTTAACGCATTCTAATAGATTCAAAACAACCAAATCGAACGTAAGGAAGTTTCAATAAACAAGAATTAACAACAATCCCTTGATTTTATTTACATTCGAATGATAACGAACGACCTTAAAAGCATTGAAATTGAATCAAATGAATTTAGTCGGATAGAATGAACTTTGATTATTTAGAATAGTGTACAACTCAATCTAATTTACTTGATTTGACTGTAATGAGAACGAGTAAACTTTAACGCATTCTAATAGATTCAAAACAACCGAATCGGAAGTAAGGAACTTCAATAAATAAGAACTAGCAACAATCCGTTTATTTCGTTTGCATTGGAACGACAACAAATGACCTTAAAGGCGTTCGAATCGAATCAACTGAATTCAGTCGGATAGAATGAACTGTGATTATTTAGAATAGTGTACAACTCAATCTAATTGACTTAATTTGACAGTAATGAGAACGAGTAAACTTTAACGCATTCCAATAGATTCAAAACAACCGAATCGGAGGTAAGGAACTTCAATAAATAAGAACTAACAACAATCCCTTGATTTCGTTTGCATACGAACGACAACGGATGACGGTAAAGGCATTCAAATCGAATCAAATGAATTGAGTTGGATAAAATGAACTTTGATTATTTAGAATAGTGTACAACTCAATCTAATTGACTTGATTTGACTGTAATGAGAACGAGTAAACTTTAACGCATTCTAATAGATTCAAAACAACCAAATCGAACGTAAGGAACTTCAATAAACAAGAATTAACAACAATCCCTTGATTTTATTTACGTTCGAATGATAACGAACGACCTTAAAAGCATTGAAATTGAATCAAATGAATTCAGTCGGATAGAATGAACTTTGATTATTTTTAATAGTGTACAACTCAATCTAATTGACTTGATTTGACTGTAATGAGAACGAGTAAACTTTAACGCATTCTAATAGATTCAAAAGAACGGAATCGGAAGTATGAAACTTCAATAAATAAGAACTAGCAACAATCCCTTTATTTCGTTTGCATTGGAACGACAAAAAATGACCTTAAAGGCGTTCGAATCGAATCAACTGAATTCAGTCGAATAGAATGAACTTTGATTATTTAGAATAGTGTACAACTCAATCTAATTGACTTAATTTGACTGCAATGTGATCGAATAAACTTTAACGCATTCCAATAGATTCAAAACAACCAAATCGAACGTAAGGAACTTCAATAAACAAGAATTAACAACAATCCCTTGATTTTATTTACATTCGAATGATAACGAACGACTTTAAAAGCATTGAAATTGAATCAAATGAATTCAGTCGGATAGAATGAACTTTGATTATTTTGAATAGTGTACAACTCAATCTAATTGACTTGATTTGACTGTAATGAGAACGAGTAAACTTTAACGCATTCCAATAGATTCAAAACAACCGAATCGGAGGTAAGGAACTTCAATAAATAAGAACTAACAACAATCCCTTGATTTCGTTTGCATACGAACGACAACGGATGACGGTAAAGGCATTCAAATCGAATCAAATGAATTGAGTTGGATAAAATGAACTTTGATTATTTAGAATAGTGTACAACTCAATCTAATTGACTTGATTTGACTGTAATGAGAACGAGTAAACTTTAACGCATTCTAATAGATTCAAAACAACCAAATCGAACGTAAGGAACTTCAATAAACAAGAATTAACAACAATCCCTTGATTTTATTTACGTTCGAATGATAACGAACGACCTTAAAAGCATTGAAATTGAATCAAATGAATTCAGTCGGATAGAATGAACTTTGATTATTTTTAATAGTGTACAACTCAATCTAATTGACTTGATTTGACTGTAATGAGAACGAGTAAACTTTAACGCATTCTAATAGATTCAAAAGAACGGAATCGGAAGTATGAAACTTCAATAAATAAGAACTAGCAACAATCCCTTTATTTCGTTTGCATTGGAACGACAACAAATGACCTTAAAGGCGTTCAAATCGAATCAACAGAATTCAGTCGGATAGAATGAACTTTGATTATTTAGAATAGTGTACAACTCAATCTAATTGACTTAATTTGACTGTAATGTGAACGAATAAACTTTAACTGCATTCCAATAGATTCAAAACAACCGAATCGGACGTAAGGAATTGCAATAAATAAGAACTAACAACAATCTCTTGATTTCATTTGCATACGAACGACAACGGATGACGGTAAAGGCATTAAAATCGAATCCAATGAATGGAGTCGGATAGAATGAACTTTGATTATTTAGAATAATGTACAACTCAATCTAATTGACTTGATTTGACTGTAATGAGAACGAGTAAACTTTAACGCATTCCAATAGATTCAAAACAACCGAATCGGAGGTAAGGAACTTCAATAAATAAGAACTAACAACAATCCCTTGATTTCGTTTGCATACGAACGACAACGGATGACGGTAAAGGCATTCAAATCGAATCAAATGAATTGAGTTGGATAGAATGAACTTTGATTATTTAGAATAGTGTACAACTCAATCTAATTGACTTGATTTGACTGTAATGAGAACGAGTAAACTTTAACGCATTCTAATAGATTCAAAACAACCAAATCGAACGTAAGGAACTTCAATAAACAAGAATTAACAACAATCCCTTGATTTTATTTACATTCGAATGATAACGAACGACTTTAAAAGCATTGAAATTGAATCAAATGAATTCAGTCGGATAGAATGAACTTTGATTATTTTGAATAGTGTACAACTCAATCTAATTGACTTGATTTGACTGTAATGAGAACGAGTAAACTTTAACGCATTCTAATAGATTCAAAAGAACGGAATCGGAAGTATGGAACTTCAATAAATAAGAACTAGCAACAATCCCTTTATTTCGTTTGCATTGGAACGACAACAAATGACCTTAAAGGCGTTCAAATCGAATCAACAGAATTCAGTCGGATAGAATGAACTTTGATTATTTAGAATAGTGTACAACTCAATCTAATTGACTTAATTTGACTGTAATGTGAACGAATAAACTTTAACTGCATTCCAATAGATTCAAAACAACCGAATCGGACGTAAGGAACTGCAATAAATAAGAACTAACAACAATCTCTTGATTTCATTTGCATACGAACGACAACGGATGACGGTAAAGGCATTAAAATCGAATCCAATGAATGGAGTCGGATAGAATGAACTTTGATTATTTAGAATAATGTACAACTCAATCTAATTGACTTGATTTGACTGTAATGAGAACGAGTAAACTTTAACGCATTCCAATAGATTCAAAACAACCGAATCGGAGGTAAGGAACTTCAATAAATAAGAACTAACACCAATCCCTTGATTTCGTTTGCATACGAACGACAACGGATGACGGTAAAGGCATTCAAATCGAATCAAATGAATTGAGTTGGATAGAATGAACTTTGATTATTTAGAATAGTGTACAACTCAATCTAATTGACTTGATTTGACTGTAATGAGAACGAGTAAACTTTAACGCATTCTAATAGATTCAAAACAACCAAATCGAACGTAAGGAACTTCAATAAACAAGAATTAACAACAATCCTTTGATTTTATTTACGTTCGAATGATAACGAACGACCTTAAAAGCATTGAAATTGAATCAAATGAATTTAGTCGGATAGAATGAACTTTGATTATTTAGAATAGTGTACAACTCAATCTAATTTACTTGATTTGACTGTAATGAGAACGAGTAAACTTTAACGCATTCTAATAGATTCAAAACAACCGAATCGGAAGTAAGGAACTTCAATAAATAAGAACTAGCAACAATCCCTTTATTTCGTTTGCATTGGAACGACAACAAATGACCTTAAAGGCGTTCGAATCGAATCAACTGAATTCAGTCGGATAGAATGAACTGTGATTATTTAGAATAGTGTACAACTCAATCTAATTGACTTGATTTGACTGTAATGAGAACGAGTAAACTTTAACGCATTCCAATAGATTCAAAACAACCGAATCGGAGGTAAGGAACTTCAATAAATAAGAACTAACAACAATCCCTTGATTTCGTTTGCATACGAACGACAACGGATGACGGTAAAGGCATTCAAATCGAATCAAATGAATTGAGTTGGATAGAATGAACTTTGATTATTTAGAATAGTGTACAACTCAATCTAATTGACTTGATTTGACTGTAATGAGAACGAGTAAACTTTAACGCATTCTAATAGATTCAAAACAACCAAATCGAACGTAAGGAACTTCAATAAACAAGAATTAACAACAATCCCTTGATTTTATTTACATTCGAATGATAACGAACGACTTTAAAAGCATTGAAATTGAATCAAATGAATTCAGTCGGATAGAATGAACTTTGATTATTTTGAATAGTGTACAACTCAATCTAATTGACTTGATTTGACTGTAATGAGAACGAGTAAACTTTAACGCATTCTAATAGATTCAAAAGAACGGAATCGGAAGTATGGAACTTCAATAAATAAGAACTAGCAACAATCCCTTTATTTCGTTTGCATTGGAACGACAACAAATGACCTTAAAGGCGTTCAAATCGAATCAACAGAATTCAGTCGGATAGAATGAACTTTGATTATTTAGAATAGTGTACAACTCAATCTAATTGACTTAATTTGACTGTAATGTGAACGAATAAACTTTAACTGCATTCCAATAGATTCAAAACAACCGAATCGGACGTAAGGAACTGCAATAAATAAGAACTAACAACAATCTCTTGATTTCATTTGCATACGAACGACAACGGATGACGGTAAAGGCATTAAAATCGAATCCAATGAATGGAGTCGGATAGAATGAACTTTGATTATTTAGAATAATGTACAACTCAATCTAATTGACTTGATTTGACTGTAATGAGAACGAGTAAACTTTAACGCATTCCAATAGATTCAAAACAACCGAATCGGAGGTAAGGAACTTCAATAAATAAGAACTAACACCAATCCCTTGATTTCGTTTGCATACGAACGACAACGGATGACGGTAAAGGCATTCAAATCGAATCAAATGAATTGAGTTGGATAGAATGAACTTTGATTATTTAGAATAGTGTACAACTCAATCTAATTGACTTGATTTGACTGTAATGAGAACGAGTAAACTTTAACGCATTCTAATAGATTCAAAACAACCAAATCGAACGTAAGGAACTTCAATAAACAAGAATTAACAACAATCCTTTGATTTTATTTACGTTCGAATGATAACGAACGACCTTAAAAGCATTGAAATTGAATCAAATGAATTTAGTCGGATAGAATGAACTTTGATTATTTAGAATAGTGTACAACTCAATCTAATTTACTTGATTTGACTGTAATGAGAACGAGTAAACTTTAACGCATTCTAATAGATTCAAAACAACCGAATCGGAAGTAAGGAACTTCAATAAATAAGAACTAGCAACAATCCCTTTATTTCGTTTGCATTGGAACGACAACAAATGACCTTAAAGGCGTTCGAATCGAATCAACTGAATTCAGTCGGATAGAATGAACTGTGATTATTTAGAATAGTGTACAACTCAATCTAATTGACTTAATTTGACAGTAATGTGAACGAGTAAACTTTAACGCATTCTAATAGATTCAAAAAAACCGAATCGGAGGTAAGGAACTTCAATAAATATGAACTAGCAGCAATCCCTTGATTTCGTTTACATTCGAACGACAACGGATGACGTTAAAGGCATTCAAATCGAATCAAATGAATTGAGTTGGATAGAATGAACTTTGATTATGTAGAATAGTTTACAACTCAATCTAATTGACTTAATTTTACTGTAATGAGAACGAGTAAACTTTAACGCATTCTAATAGATTCAAAACAACCAAATCGAACGTAAGGAACTTCAATAAACAAGAATTAACAACTATCCCTTGATTTTATTTACGTTCGAATGATAACGAACGACCTTAAAAGCATTGAAATAGAATCAAATGAATTCAGTCGGATAGAATGAACTTTGATTATTTAGAATAGTGTACAACTCAATCTAATTGACTTGATTTGACTGTAATGAGAACGAGTAAACTTTAACGTATTCTAATAGATTCAAAACAACCGAATCGGAAGTAAGGAACTTCAAGAAATAAGAACTAGCAACAATCCCTTTTATTTCGTTTGCATTGGAACGACAAAAAATGACCTTAAAGGCGTTCGAATCGAATCAACTGAATTCAGTCGGATAGAATGAACTTTGATTATTTAGAATAGTGTACAACTCAATCTAATTGACTTAATTTGACTGCAATGTGATGGAATAAACTTTAACGCATTTCAATAGATTCAAAACAACCGAATCGGACGTAAGGAACTTCAATAAATAAGAACTAACAACAATCCCTTGATTTCGTTTGCATACGAACGACAACGGATGACGGCAAAGGCATTCAAATCGAATCAAATGAATTGAGTTGGATAGAATGAACTTTGATTATTTAGAATAGTGTACAACTCAATCTAATTGACTTGATTTGACTGTAATGAGAACGAGTAAACTTTAACGCATTCTAATAGATTCAAAAAAACCAAATCGAACGTAAGGAACTTCAATAAACAAGAATTAATAACAATCCCTTGATTTTATTTACATTCGAATGACAACGAACGACCTTAAAAGCATTGAAATCGAATCAAATGAATTCAGTCGAATAGAACGAACTTTGATTATTTAGAATAGTGTACAACTCAATCTAATTGACTTGATTTTATAGTAATGAGAATGAGTAAACTTTAATGCATTCTAATAGATTCAAAACAACCAAATCGGATGTAAGGAATTTTCAATAAACAAGAATTAACAACAATCCCTTGATTTTATATACATTTGAACGACAACGAACGACCTTAAAAGCATTGAAATCGAATCAAATGAATTCAGTTGGATAGAATGAACTTTGATTATTTAGAATAGTGTACAACTCAATCTAATTGACTTAATTTTACTGTAATGAGAACGAGTAAACTTTAACGCATTCTAATAGATTCAAAACAACCAAATCGAACGTAAGGAACTTCAATAAACAAGAATTAACAACAATCCCTTGATTTTATTTACATTCGAATGATAACGAACGACTTTAAAAGCATTGAAATTGAATCAAATGAATTCAGTCGGATAGAATGAACTTTGATTATTTTGAATAGTGTACAACTCAATCTAATTGACTTGATTTGACTGTAATAAGAACGAGTAAACTTTAACGCATTCTAATAGATTCAAAAGAACGGAATCGGAAGTATGGAACTTCAATAAATAAGAACTAGCAACAATCCCTTTATTTCGTTTGCATTGGAACGACAACAAATGACCTTAAAGGCGTTCAAATCGAATCAACAGAATTCAGTCGGATAGAATGAACTTTGATTATTTAGAATAGTGTACAACTCAATCTAATTGACTTAATTTGACTGTAATGTGAACGAATAAACTTTAACTGCATTCCAATAGATTCAAAACAACCGAATCGGACGTAAGGAACTGCAATAAATAAGAACTAACAACAATCTCTTAATTTCATTTGCATACGGACGACAACGGATGACGGTAAAGGCATTAAAATCGAATCCAATGAATGGAGTCGGATAGAATGAACTTTGATTATTTAGAATAATGTACAACTCAATCTAATTGACTTGATTTGACTGTAATGAGAACGAGTAAACTTTAACGCATTCCAATAGATTCAAAACAACCGAATCGGAGGTAAGGAACTTCAATAAATAAGAACTAACAACAATCTCTTGATTTCGTTTGCATACGAACGACAACGGATGACGGTAAAGGCATTCAAATCGAATCAAATGAATTGAGTTGGATAGAATGAACTTTGATTATTTAGAATAGTGTACAACTCAATCTAATTGACTTGATTTGACTGTAATGAGAACGAGTAAACTTTAACGCATTCTAATAGATTCAAAACAACCAAATCGAACGTAAGGAAGTTTCAATAAACAAGAATTAACAACAATCCCTTGATTTTTTTTACATTCGAATGATAACGAACGACCTTAAAAGCATTGAAATTGAATCAAATGAATTTAGTCGGATAGAATGAACTTTGATTATTTAGAATAGTGTACAACTCAATCTAATTTACTTGATTTGACTGTAAATTAGAATGAGTAAACTTTAATGCATTCTAATAGATTCAAAACAACCAAATCGGATGTAAGGAATTTTCAATAAACAAGAATTAACAACAATCCCTTGATTTTATATACATTTGAACGACAACGAACGACCTTAAAAGCATTGAAATCGAATCAAATGAATTCAGTTGGATAGAATGAACTTTGATTATTTAGAATAGTGTACAACTCAATCTAATTGACGTGATTTGACTGTAATGAGAACGAGTAAACTTTAACGCATTCTAATAGATTCAAAACAACCAAATCGAACGTAAGGAAGTTTCAATAAACAAGAATTAACAACAATCCCTTGATTTTTTTTACATTCGAATGATAACGAACGACCTTAAAAGCATTGAAATTGAATCAAATGAATTTAGTCGGATAGAATGAACTTTGATTATTTAGAATAGTGTACAACTCAATCTAATTTACTTGATTTGACTGTAATGAGAACGAGTAAACTTTAACGCATTCTAATAGATTCAAAACAACCGAATCGGAAGTAAGGAACTTCAATAAATAAGAACTAGCAACAATCCCTTTATTTCGTTTGCATTGGAACGACAACAAATGACCTTAAAGGCGTTCAAATCGAATCAACAGAATTCAGTCGGATAGAATGAACTTTGATTATTTAGAATAGTGTACAACTCAATCTAATTGACTTAATTTGACTGTAATGTGAACGAATAAACTTTAACTGCATTCCAATAGATTCAAAACAACCGAATCGGACGTAAGGAACTGCAATAAATAAGAACTAACAACAATCTCTTGATTTCATTTGCATACGGACGACAACGGATGACGGTAAAGGCATTAAAATCGAATCCAATGAATGGAGTCGGATAGAATGAACTTTGATTATTTAGAATAATGTACAACTCAATCTAATTGACTTGATTTGACTGTAATGAGAACGAGTAAACTTTAACGCATTCCAATAGATTCAAAACAACCGAATCGGAGGTAAGGAACTTCAATAAATAAGAACTAACAACAATCCCTTGATTTCGTTTGCATACGAACGACAACGGATGACGGTAAAGGTATTCAAATCGAATCAAATGAATTGAGTTGGATAGAATGAACTTTGATTATTTAGAATAGTGTACAACTCAATCTAATTGACGTGATTTGACTGTAATGAGAACGTGTAAACTTTAACGCATTCTAATAGATTCAAAACAACCAAATCGAACGTAAGGAAGTTTCAATAAACAAGAATTAACAACAATCCCTTGATTTTTTTTACATTCGAATGATAACGAACGACCTTAAAAGCATTGAAATTGAATCAAATGAATTTAGTCGGATAGAATGAACTTTGATTATTTAGAATAGTGTACAACTCAATCTAATTGACTTAATTTGACAGTAATGTGAACGAGTAAACTTTAACGCATTCCAATAGATTCAAAAAAAACCGAATCGGAGGTAAGGAACTTCAATAAATATGAACTAGCAGCAATCCCTTGATTTCGTTTACATTCGAACGACAACGGATGACGTTAAAGGCATTCAAATCGAATCAAATGAATTGAGTTGGATAGAATGAACTTTGATTATGTAGAATAGTTTACAACTCAATCTAATTGACTTAATTTTACTGTAATGAGAATGAGTAAACTTTAACGCATTCTAATAGATTCAAAACAACCAAATCGAACGTAAGGAACTTCAATAAACAAGAATTAACAACAATCCCTTGATTTTATTTACGTTCGAATGATAACGAACGACCTTAAAAGCATTGAAATAGAATCAAATGAATTCAGTCGGATAGAATGAACTTTGATTATTTAGAATAGTGTACAACTCAATCTAATTGACTTGATTTGACTGTAATGAGAACGAGTAAACTTTAACGTATTCTAATAGATTCAAAACAACCGAATCGGAAGTAAGGAACTTCAAGAAATAAGAACTAGCAACAATCCCTTTTATTTCGTTTGCATTGGAACGACAAAAAATGACCTTAAAGGCGTTCGAATCGAATCAACTGAATTCAGTCGGATAGAATGAACTTTGATTATTTAGAATAGTGTACAACTCAATCTAATTGACTTAATTTGACTGCAATGTGATCGAATAAACTTTAACGCATTTCAATAGATTCAAAACAACCGAATCGGACGTAAGGAACTTCAATAAATAAGAACTAACAATAATCCCTTGATTTCGTTTGCATACGAACGACAACGGATGACGGTAAAGGCATTCAAATCGAATCAAATGAATTGAGTTGGATAGAATGAACTTTGATTATTTAGAATAGTGTACAACTCAATCCAATTGACTTCATTTGACTGTAATGAGAACGAGTAAACTTTAACGCATTCTAATAGATTCAAAAAAACCAAATCGAACGTAAGGAACTTCAATAAACAAGAATTAATAACAATCCCTTGATTTTATTTACATTCGAATGACAACGAACGACCTTAAAAGCATTGAAATCGAATCAAATGAATTCAGTCGAATAGAACGAACTTTGATTATTTAGAATAGTGTACAACTCAATCTAATTGACTTGTTTTTATAGTAATGAGAATGAGTAAACTTTAACGCATTCTAATAGATTCAAAACAACCAAATCGGATGTGAGGAATTTTCAATAAACAAGAATTAACAACAATCCCTTGATTTTATATACATTTGAACGACAACGAACGACCTTAAAAGCATTGAAATCGAATCAAATGAATTCAGTCGGATAGAATGAACTGTGATTATTTAGAATAGTGTACAACTCAATCTAATTGACTTAATTTGACAGTAATGTGAACGAGTAAACTTTAACGCATTCCAATAGATTCAAAAAAACCGAATCGGAGGTAAGGAACTTCAATAAATATGAACTAGCAGCAATCCCTTGATTTCGTTTATATTCGAACGACAACGGATGACGTTAAAGGCATTCAAATCGAATAAAATGAATTGAGTTGGATAGAATGAACTTTGATTATGTAGAATAGTTTACAACTCAATCTAATTGACTTAATTTTACTGTAATGAGAACGAGTAAACTTTAACGCATTCTAATAGATTCAAAACAACCAAATCGAACGTAAGGAACTTCAATAAACAAGAATTAACAACAATCCCTTGATTTTATTTACGTTCGAATGATAACGAACGACCTTAAAAGCATTGAAATAGAATCAAATGAATTCAGTCGGATAGAATGAACTTTGATTATTTAGAATAGTGTACAACTCAATCTAATTGACTTGATTTGACTGTAATGAGAACGAGTAAACTTTAACGTATTCTAATAGATTCAAAACAACCGAATCGGAAGTAAGGAACTTCAAGAAATAAGAACTAGCAACAATCCCTTTTATTTCGTTTGCATTGGAACGACAAAAAATGACCTTAAAGGCGTTCGAATCGAATCAACTGAATTCAGTCGGATAGAATGAACTTTGATTATTTAGAATAGTGTACAACTCAATCTAATTGACTTAATTTGACTGCAATGTGATCGAATAAACTTTAACGCATTTCAATAGATTCAAAACAACCGAATCGGACGTAAGGAACTTCAATAAATAAGAACTAACAACAATCCCTTGATTTCGTTTGCATACGAACGACAACGGATGACGGTAAAGGCATTCAAATCGAATCAAATGAATTGAGTTGGATAGAATGAACTTTGATTATTTAGAATAGTGTACAACTCAATCTAATTGACTTCATTTGACTGTAATGAGAACGAGTAAACTTTAACGCATTCTAATAGATTCAAAAAAACCAAATCGAATGTAAGGAACTTCAATAAACAAGAATTAATAACAATCCCTTGATTTTATTTACATTCGAATGACAACGAACGACCTTAAAAGCATTGAAATCGAATCAAATGAATTCAGTCGAATAGAACGAACTTTGATTATTTAGAATAGTGTACAACTCAATCTAATTGACTTGATTTTATAGTAATGAGAATGAGTAAACTTTAACGCATTCTAATAGATTCAAAACAACCAAATCGGATGTAAGGAATTTTCAATAAACAAGAATTAACAACAATCCCTTGATTTTATATACATTTGAACGACAACGAACGACCTTAAAAGCATTGAAATCGAATCAAATGAATTCAGTTGGATAGAATGAACTTTGATTATTTAGAATAGTGTACAACTCAATCTAATTGACTTAATTTTACTGTAATGAGAACGAGTAAACTTTAACGCATTCTAATAGATTCAAAACAACCAAATCGAACGTAAGGAACTTCAATAAACAAGAATTAACAACAATCCCTTGATTTTATTTACATTCGAATGATAACGAACGACTTTAAAAGCATTGAAATTGAATCAAATGAATTCAGTCGGATAGAATGAACTTTGATTATTTTGAATAGTGTACAACTCAATCTAATTGACTTGATTTGACTGTAATGAGAACGAGTAAACTTTAACGCATTCTAATAGATTCAAAAGAACGGAATCGGAAGTATGGAACTTCAATAAATAAGAACTAGCAACAATCCCTTTATTTCGTTTGCATTGGAACGACAACAAATGACCTTAAAGGCGTTCAAATCGAATCAACAGAATTCAGTCGGATAGAATGAACTTTGATTATTTAGAATAGTGTACAACTCAATCTAATTGACTTAATTTGACTGTAATGTGAACGAATAAACTTTAACTGCATTCCAATAGATTCAAAACAACCGAATCGGACGTAAGGAACTGCAATAAATAAGAACTAACAACAATCTCTTGATTTCATTTGCATACGGACGACAACGGATGACGGTAAAGGCATTAAAATCGAATCCAATGAATGGAGTCGGATAGAATGAACTTTGATTATTTAGAATAATGTACAACTCAATCTAATTGACTTGATTTGACTGTAATGAGAACGAGTAAACTTTAACGCATTCCAATAGATTCAAAACAACCGAATCGGAGGTAAGGAACTTCAATAAATAAGAACTAACAACAATCCCTTGATTTCGTTTGCATACGAACGACAACGGATGACGGTAAAGGCATTCAAATCGAATCAAATGAATTGAGTTGGATAGAATGAACTTTGATTATTTAGAATAGTGTACAACTCAATCTAATTGACGTGATTTGACTGTAATGAGAACGAGTAAACTTTAACGCATTCTAATAGATTCAAAACAACCAAATCGAACGTAAGGAAGTTTCAATAAACAAGAATTAACAACAATCCCTTGATTTTTTTTACATTCGAATGATAACGAACGACCTTAAAAGCATTGAAATTGAATCAAATGAATTTAGTCGGATAGAATGAACTTTGATTATTTAGAATAGTGTACAACTCAATCTAATTTACTTGATTTGACTGTAATGAGAACGAGTAAACTTTAACGCATTCTAATAGATTCAAAACAACCGAATCGGAAGTAAGGAACTTCAATAAATAAGAACTAGCAACAATCCCTTTATTTCGTTTGCATTGGAACGACAACAAATGACCTTAAAGGCGTTCGAATCGAATCAACTGAATTCAGTCGGATAGAATGAACTGTGATTATTTAGAATAGTGTACAACTCAATCTAATTGACTTAATTTGACAGTAATGTGAACGAGTAAACTTTAACGCATTCCAATAGATTCAAAAAAAACCGAATTGGAGGTAAGGAACTTAAATAAATATGAACTAGCAGCAATCCCTTGATTTCGTTTACATTCGAACGACAACGGATGACGTTAAAGGCATTCAAATCGAATCAAATGAATTGAGTTGGATAGAATGAACTTTGATTATGTAGAATAGTTTACAACTCAATCTAATTGACTTAATTTTACTGTAATGAGAATGAGTAAACTTTAACGCATTCTAATAGATTCAAAACAACCAAATCGAACGTAAGGAACTTCAATAAACAAGAATTAACAACAATCCCTTGATTTTATTTACGTTCGAATGATAACGAACGACCTTAAAAGCATTGAAATAGAATCAAATGAATTCAGTCGGATAGAATGAACTTTGATTATTTAGAATAGTGTACAACTCAATCTAATTGACTTGATTTGACTGTAATGAGAACGAGTAAACTTTAACGTATTCTAATAGATTCAAAACAACCGAATCGGAAGTAAGGAACTTCAAGAAATAAGAACTAGCAACAATCCCTTTTATTTCGTTTGCATTGGAACGACAAAAAATGACCTTAAAGGCGTTCGAATCGAATCAACTGAATTCAGTCGGATAGAATGAACTTTGATTATTTAGAATAGTGTACAACTCAATCTAATTGACTTAATTTGACTGCAATGTGATCGAATAAACTTTAACGCATTTCAATAGATTCAAAACAACCGAATCGGACGTAAGGAACTTCAATAAATAAGAACTAACAATAATCCCTTGATTTCGTTTGCATACGAACGACAACGGATGACGGTAAAGGCATTCAAATCGAATCAAATGAATTGAGTTGGATAGAATGAACTTTGATTATTTAGAATAGTGTACAACTCAATCTAATTGACTTCATTTGACTGTAATGAGAACGAGTAAACTTTAACGCATTCTAATAGATTCAAAAAAACCAAATCGAACGTAAGGAACTTCAATAAACAAGAATTAATAACAATCCCTTGATTTTATTTACATTCGAATGACAACGAACGACCTTAAAAGCATTGAAATCGAATCAAATGAATTCAGTCGAATAGAACGAACTTTGATTATTTAGAATAGTGTACAACTCAATCTAATTGACTTGTTTTTATAGTAATGAGAATGAGTAAACTTTAACGCATTCTAATAGATTCAAAACAACCAAATCGGATGTGAGGAATTTTCAATAAACAAGAATTAACAACAATCCCTTGATTTTATATACATTTGAACGACAACGAACGACCTTAAAAGCATTGAAATCGAATCAAATGAATTCAGTCGGATAGAATGAACTGTGATTATTTAGAATAGTGTACAACTCAATCTAATTGACTTAATTTGACAGTAATGTGAACGAGTAAACTTTAACGCATTCCAATAGATTCAAAAAAACCGAATCGGAGGTAAGGAACTTCAATAAATATGAACTAGCAGCAATCCCTTGATTTCGTTTATATTCGAACGACAACGGATGACGTTAAAGGCATTCAAATCGAATAAAATGAATTGAGTTGGATAGAATGAACTTTGATTATGTAGAATAGTTTACAACTCAATCTAATTGACTTAATTTTACTGTAATGAGAACGAGTAAACTTTAACGCATTCTAATAGATTCAAAACAACCAAATCGAACGTAAGGAACTTCAATAAACAAGAATTAACAACAATCCCTTGATTTTATTTACGTTCGAATGATAACGAACGACCTTAAAAGCATTGAAATAGAATCAAATGAATTCAGTCGGATAGAATGAACTTTGATTATGTAGAATAGTTTACAACTCAATCTAATTGACTTAATTTTACTGTAATGAGAACGAGTAAACTTTAACGCATTCTAATAGATTCAAAACAACCCAATCGAACGTAAGGAACTTCAATAAACAAGAATTAACAACAATCCCTTGATTTTATTTACGTTCGAATGATAACGAACGACCTTAAAAGCATTGAAATAGAATCAAATGAATTCAGTCGGATAGAATGAACTTTGATTATTTAGAATAGTGTACAACTCAATCTAATTGACTTGATTTGACTGTAATGAGAACGAGTAAACTTTAACGCATTCTAATAGATTCAAAACAACCAAATCGAACGTAAGGAACTTCAATAAACAAGAATTAACAACAATCCCTTGATTTTATTTACGTTCGAATGATAACGAACGACCTTAAAAGCATTGAAATAGAATCAAATGAATTCAGTCGGATAGAATGAACTTTGATTATTTAGAATAGTGTACAACTCAATCTAATTGACTTGATTTGACTGTAATGAGAACGAGTAAACTTTAACGTATTCTAATAGATTCAAAACAACCGAATCGGAAGTAAGGAACTTCAAGAAATAAGAACTAGCAACAATCCCTTTTATTTCGTTTGCATTGGAACGACAAAAAATGACCTTAAAGGCGTTCGAATCGAATCAACTGAATTCAGTCGGATAGAATGAACTTTGATTATTTAGAATAGTGTACAACTCAATCTAATTGACTTAATTTGACTGCAATGTGATCGAATAAACTTTAACGCATTTCAATAGATTCAAAACAACCGAATCGGACGTAAGGAACTTCAATAAATAAGAACTAACAACAATCCCTTGATTTCGTTTGCATACGAACGACAACGGATGACGGTAAAGGCATTCAAATCGAATCAAATGAATTGAGTTGGATAGAATGAACTTTGATTATTTAGAATAGTGTACAACTCAATCTAATTGACTTCATTTGACTGTAATGAGAACGAGTAAACTTTAACGCATTCTAATAGATTCAAAAAAACCAAATCGAATGTAAGGAACTTCAATAAACAAGAATTAATAACAATCCCTTGATTTTATTTACATTCGAATGACAACGAACGACCTTAAAAGCATTGAAATCGAATCAAATGAATTCAGTCGAATAGAACGAACTTTGATTATTTAGAATAGTGTACAACTCAATCTAATTGACTTGATTATATAGTAATGAGAATGAGTAAACTTTAACGCATTCTAATAGATTCAAAACAACCAAATCGGATGTAAGGAATTTTCAATAAACAAGAATTAACAACAATCCCTTGATTTTATATACATTTGAACGACAACGAACGACCTTAAAAGCATTGAAATCGAATCAAATGAATTCAGTTGGATAGAATGAACTTTGATTATTTAGAATAGTGTACAACTCAATCTAATTGACTTAATTTTACTGTAATGAGAACGAGTAAACTTTAACGCATTCTAATAGATTCAAAACAACCAAATCGAACATAAGGAACTTCAATAAACAAGAATTAACAACAATCCCTTGATTTTATTTACATTCGAATGATAACGAACGACTTTAAAAGCATTGAAATTGAATCAAATGAATTCAGTCGGATAGAATGAACTTTGATTATTTTGAATAGTGTACAACTCAATCTAATTGACTTGATTTGACTGTAATGAGAACGAGTAAACTTTAACGCATTCTAATAGATTCAAAAGAACTGAATCGGAAGTATGGAACTTCAATAAATAAGAACTAGCAACAATCCCTTTATTTCGTTTGCATTGGAACGACAACAAATGACCTTAAAGGCGTTCAAATCGAATCAACAGAATTCAGTCGGATAGAATGAACTTTGATTATTTAGAATAGTGTACAACTCAATCTAATTGACTTAATTTGACTGTAATGTGAACGATTAAACTTTAACTGCATTCCAATAGATTCAAAACAACCGAATCGGACGTAAGGAACTGCAATAAATAAGAACTAACAACAATCTCTTGATTTCGTTTGCATACGAACGACAACGGATGACGGTAAAGGCATTAAAATCGAATCCAATGAATGGAGTCGGATAGAATGAACTTTGATTATTTAGAATAATGTACAACTCAATCTAATTGACTTGATTTGACTGTAATGAGAACGAGTAAACTTTAACGCATTCTAATAGATTCAAAACAACCGAATCGGAAGTAAGGAACTTCAACAAATAAGAACTAGCAACAATCCCTTTATTTCGTTTGCATTGGAACGACAAGTAATGACCTTAAAGGCGTTCGAATTGAATCAACTGAATTCAGTCGGATAGAATGAACTGTGATTATTTAGAATAGTGTACAACTCAATCTAATTGACTTAATTTGACTATAATGTGAACGAGTAAACTTTAACGCATTCTAATAGATTCAAAACAACCGAATCGAACGTAAGGAAGTTTCAATAAACAAGAATTAACAACAATCCCTTGATTTTATTTACATTCGAATGATAATGAACGACCTTAAAAGCATTGAAATTGAATCAAATGAATTTAGTCGGATAGAATGAACTTTGATTATTTAGAATTGTGTACACCTCAATCTAATTGACTTGATTTTACTGTAATGAGAAGGAGTAAACTTTAACGCATTCTAATAGATTCAAAACAACCGAATCGGAGGTAAGGAACTTCAATAAATAAGAACTAGCAACAATCCCTTGATTTCGTTTGCATACGAACGACAATGGATGACGGTAAAGGCATTCAAATCGAATCAACTGAATTCAGTTGGATAGAATGAACTTTGATTATTTAGAATAGTGTACACCTCAATCTAATTGACTTAATTTTACTGTAATGAGAACGAGTAAACTTTAACGCATTCTAATAGATTCAAAACAACCAAATCGAACGTAAGGAAGTTTCGATAAACAAGAATTAACAACAATCCCTTGATTTTATTTACATTCGAATGATAATGAACGACCTTAAAAGCATTGAAATTGAATCAAATGAATTTAGTCGGATAGAATGAACTTTGATTATTTAGAATAGTGTACAACTCAATCTAATTGACTTGATTTGACTGTAATGAGAACGAGTAAACTTTAACGCATTCTAATAGATTCAAAACAACCGAATCGGAAGTAAGTAACTTTAATAAATAAGAACTAGCAACAATCCCTTTATTTCGTTTGCATTGGAACGACAACAAATGACCTTAAAGGCGTTCGAATCGAATCAACTGAATTCAGTCGGATAGAATGAACTGTGATTATTTAGAATAGTGTACAACTCAATCTAATTGACTTAATTTGACTGTAATGTGAACGAGTAAACTTTAACGCATTCCAATAGATTCAAAACAACCTTATCGGAGGTAAGGAACTTCAATAAATATGAACTAGCAACAATCTCTTGATTTCGTTTACATTCGAACGACAACGGATGACGTTAAAGGCATTAAAATCGAATCAAATGAATTGAGTCGGATAGAATAAACTTTGATTATTTAGAATAGTGTACAACTCAATCTAATTGACTTAATTTTACTGTAATGAGAACGAGTAAACTTTAACGCATTCTAATAGATTCAAAACAACCAAATCGAACGTAAGGAACTTCAATAAACAAGAATTAATAACAATCCCTTGATTTTATTTACATTCGAATGACAACGAACGACCTTAAAAGCATTGAAATCGAATCAAATGAATTCAGTCGAATAGAACGAACTTTGATTATTTAGAATAGTGTACAACTCAATCTAATTGACTTGATTTTATAGTAATGAGAATGAGTAAACTTTAACGCATTCTAATAGATTCAAAACAACCAAATCGGATGTAAGGAATTTTCAATAAACAAGAATTAACAACAATCCCTTGATTTTATATACATTTGAACGACAACGAACGACCTTAAAAGCATTGAAATCGAATCAAATGAATTCAGTTGGATAGAATGAACTTTGATTATTTAGAATAGTGTACAACTCAATCTAATTGACTTAATTTTACTGTAATGAGAACGAGTAAACTTTAACGCATTCTAATAGATTCAAAACAACCAAATCGAACGTAAGGAACTTCAATAAACAAGAATTAACAACAATCCCTTGATTTTATTTACATTCGAATGATAACGAACGACTTTAAAAGTATTGAAATTGAATCAAATGAATTCAGTCGGATAGAATGAACTTTGATTATTTTGAATAGTGTACAACTCAATCTAATTGACTTGATTTGACTGTAATGAGAACGAGTAAACTTTAACGCATTCTAATAGATTCAAAACAACCGAATCGGAAGTAAGGAACTTCAATAAATAAGAACTAGCAACAATCCCTTTATTTCGTTTGCATTGGAACGACAACAAATGACCTTAAAGGCGTTCGAATCGAATCAACTGAATTCAGTCGGATAGAATGAACTGTGATTATTTAGAATAGTGTACAACTCAATCTAATTGACTTAATTTGTCTGTAATGTGAACGAGTAAACTTTAACGCATTCCAATAGATTCAAAACAACCTTATCGGAGGTAAGGAACTTCAATAAATATGAACTAGCAACAATCCCTTGATTTCGTTTACATTCGAACGACAACGGATGACGTTAAAGGCATTAAAATCGAATCAAATGAATTGAGTCGGATAGAATGAACTTTGATTATTTAGAATAGTGTACAACTCAATCTAATTGACTTAATTTTACTGTAATGAGAACGAGTAAACTTTAACGCATTCTAATAGATTCAAAACAACCAAATCGAATGTAAGGAACTGCAATAAATAAGAACTAACAACAATCTCTTGATTTCGTTTGCATACGAACGACAACGGATGACGGTCAAGGCATTTAAATTGAATCAAATGAATTCAGTCGGATAGAATGAACTTTGATTATTTAGAATAGTGTACAACTCAATCTAATTGACTTGATTTGACTGTAATGAGAACGAGTAAACTTTAACGCATTCTAATAGATTCAAAACAACCGAATCGGAAGTAAGGAACTTCAATAAATAAGAACTAACAACAATCCCTTTATTTCGTTTGCATTGGAACGACAACAAATGACCTTAAAGGCGTTCGAATCGAATCAACTGAATTCAGTCGGATAGAATGAACTTTTATTATTTAGAATAGTGTACAACTCAATCTAATTGACTTAATTTGACTGTAATGTGTTCGAATAAACTTTAACGCATTCCAATAGATTCAAAACAACCGAATAGGACGTAAGCAACTTCAATAAATAAGAACTAACAACAATCCCTTGATTTCGTTTGCATACGAACGACAACGGATGACGGTAAAGGCATTCAAATCGAATCGAATGAATTGAGTTGGATAGAAGGAACTTTGATTATTTAGAATAGTGTACAACTCAATCTAATTGACTTGATTTGACTGTAATGACAACGAGTAAACTTTAACGCATTCCAATAGATTCAAAACAACCGAATCGGAGGTAAGGAACTTCAATAAATAAGAACTAGCAACAATCTCTTGATTTCGTTTACATTCGAACGACAACGGATGACCTTAAAGGCGTTCGAATCAAATCAACTGAATTTAGTCGGATAGAATGAACTTTGATTATTTAGAATAGTGTACACCTCAATCTAATTGACTTAATTTTACTGTAATGAGAACTAGTAAACTTTAACGCATTCTAATAGATTCAAAACAACCGAATCGAACGTAAGGAAGTTTCAATAAACAAGAATTAACAACAGTCCCTTGATTTTATTTACATTCGAATGATAACGAACGACCTTAAAAGCATTCAAATCGAATCAAATGAATTTAGTCGGATAGAATGAACTTTGATTATTTAGAATAGTGTACAACTCAATCTAATTGACTTGATTTGACTGTAATGAGAACGAGTAAACTTTAACGCATTCTAATAGATTCAAAACAACCGAATCGGAAGTAAGGAACTTCAACAAATAAGAACTAGCAACAATCCCTTTATTTCGTTTGCATTGGAACGACAAGTAATGACCTTAAAGGCGTTCGAATTGAATCAACTGAATTCAGTCGGATAGAATGAACTGTGATTATTTAGAATAGTGTACAACTCAATCTAATTGACTTAATTTGACTGTAATGTGAACGAGTAAACTTTAACGCATTCTAATAGATTCAAAACAACCGAATCGAACGTAAGGAAGTTTCAATAAACAAGAATTAACAACAATCCCTTGATTTTATTTACATTCGAATGATAATGAACGACCTTAAAAGCATTGAAATTGAATCAAATGAATTTAGTCGGATAGAATGAACTTTGATTATTTAGAATAGTGTACACCTCAATCTAATTGACTTGATTTTACTGTAATGAGAAGGAGTAAACTTTAACGCATTCTAATAGATTCAAAACAATCGAATCGGAGGTAAGAAACTTCAATAAATAAGAACTAGCAACAATCCCTTGATTTCGTTTGCATACGAACGACAATGGATGACGGTAAAGGCATTCAAATCGAATCAACTCAATTCAGTCGGATAGAATGAACTTTGATTATTTAGAATAGTGTACACCTCAATCTAATTGACTTAATTTTACTGTAATGAGAACGAGTAAACTTTAACGCATTCTAATAGATTCAAAACAACCAAATCGAACGTAAGGAAGTTTCAATAAACAAGAATTAACAACAATCCCTTGATTTTATTTACATTCGAATGATAATGAACGACCTTAAAAGCATTGAAATTGAATCAAATGAATTTAGTCGGATAGAATGAACTTTGATTATTTAGAATAGTGTACAACTCAATCTAATTGACTTGATTTGACTGTAATGAGAACGAGTAAACTTTAACGCATTCTAATAGATTCAAAACAACCGAATCGGAAGTAAGTAACTTTAATAAATAAGAACTAGCAACAATCCCTTTATTTCGTTTGCATTGGAACGACAACAAATGACCTTAAAGGCGTTCGAATCGAATCAACTGAATTCAGTCGGATAGAATGAACTGTGATTATTTAGAATAGTGTACAACTCAATCTAATTGACTTAATTTGACTGTAATGTGAACGAGTAAACTTTAACGCATTCCAATAGATTCAAAACAACCTTATCGGAGGTAAGGAACTTCAATAAATATGAACTAGCAACAATCCCTTGATTTCGTTTACATTCGAACGACAACGGATGACGTTAAAGGCATTAAAATCGAATCAAATGAATTGAGTCGGATAGAATGAACTTTGATTATTTAGAATAGTGTACAACTCAATCTAATTGACTTAATTTTACTGTAATGAGAACGAGTAAACTTTAACGCATTCTAATAGATTCAAAACAACCAAATCGAATGTAAGGAACTGCAATAAATAAGAACTAACAACAATCTCTTGATTTTGTTTGCATACGAACGACAACGGATGACGGTAAAGGTATTTAAATTGAATCAAATGAATTCAGTCGGATAGAATGAACTTTGATTATTTAGAATAGTGTACAACTCAATCTAATTGACTTGATTTGACTGTAATGAGAACGAGTAAACTTTAACGCATTCTAATAGATTCAATACAACCGAATCGGAAGTAAGGAACTTCAATAAATAAGAACTAGCAACAATCCCTTTATTTCGTTTGCATTGGAACGACAACAAATGACCTTAAAGGCGTTCGAATCGAATCAACTGAATTCAGTCGGATAGAATGAACTGTGATTATTTAGAATAGTGTACAACTCAATCTAATTGACTTAATTTGACTGTAATGTGATCGAATAAACTTTAACGCATTCCAATAGATTCAAAACAACCGAATCGGACGTAAGCAACTTCAATAAATAATAACTAACAACAATCCCTTGATTTCGTTTGCATACGAACGACAACGGATGACGGTAAAGGCATTCAAATCGAATCGAATGAATTGAGTTGGATAGAAGGAACTTTGATTATTTAGAATAGTGTACAACTCAATCTAATTGACTTGATTTGACTGTAATGAGAACGAGTAAACTTTAACGCATTCTAATAGATTCAAAACAACCGAATCGGAAGTAAGTAACTTTAATAAATAAGAACTAGCAACAATCCCTTTATTTCGTTTGCATTGGAACGACAACAAATGACCTTAAAGGCGTTCGAATCGAATCAACTGAATTCAGTCGGATAGAATGAACTGTGATTATTTAGAATAGTGTACAACTCAATCTAATTGACTTAATTTGACTGTAATGTGAACGAGTAAACTTTAACGCATTCCAATAGATTCAAAACAACCTTATCGGAGGTAAGGAACTTCAATAAATATGAACTAGCAACAATCCCTTGATTTCGTTTACATTCGAACGACAACGGATGACGTTAAAGGCATTAAAATCGAATCAAATGAATTGAGTCGGATAGAATGAACTTTGATTATTTAGAATAGTGTACAACTCAATCTAATTGACTTAATTTTACTGTAATGAGAACGAGTAAACTTTAACGCATTCTAATAGATTCAAAACAACCAAATCGAATGTAAGGAACTGCAATAAATAAGAACTAACAACAATCTCTTGATTTCGTTTGCATACGAACGACAACGGATGACGGTAAAGGTATTTAAATTGAATCAAATGAATTCAGTCGGATAGAATGAACTTTGATTATTTAGAATAGTGTACAACTCAATCTAATTGACTTGATTTGACTGTAATGAGAACGAGTAAACTTTAACGCATTCTAATAGATTCAATACAACCGAATCGGAAGTAAGGAACTTCAATAAATAAGAACTAGCAACAATCCCTTTATTTCGTTTGCATTGGAACGACAACAAATGACCTTAAAGGCGTTCGAATCGAATCAACTGAATTCAGTCGGATAGAATGAACTGTGATTATTTAGAATAGTGTACAACTCAATCTAATTGACTTAATTTGACTGTAATGTGATCGAATAAACTTTAACGCATTCCAATAGATTCAAAACAACCGAATCGGACGTAAGCAACTTCAATAAATAATAACTAACAACAATCCCTTGATTTCGTTTGCATACGAACGACAACGGATGACGGTAAAGGCATTCAAATCGAATCGAATGAATTGAGTCGGATAGAATGAACTTTGATTATTTAGAATAGTGTACAACTCAATCTAATTGACTTGATTTGACGGTAATGAGAACGAGTAAACTTTAACGCATTCTAATAGATTCAAAACAACCGAATCGGAGGTAAGGAACTTCAATAAATAAGAACTAGCAACAATCCCTTTATTTCGTTTGCATTGAAACGACAACAAATGACCTTAAAGGCGTTCGAATCGAATCAACTGAATTCAGTCGGATAGAATGAACTTTTATTATTTAGAATAGTGTACAACTCAATCTAATTGACTTAATTTGACTGTAATGTGTTCGAATAAACTTTAACGCATTCCAATAGATTCAAAACAACCGAATAGGACGTAAGCAACTTCAATAAATAAGAACTAACAACAATCCCTTGATTTCGTTTGCATACGAACGACAACGGATGACGGTAAAGGCATTCAAATCGAATCGAATGAATTGAGTTGGATAGAAGGAACTTTGATTATTTAGAATAGTGTACAACTCAATCTAATTGACTTGATTTGACTGTAATGAGAACGAGTAAACTTTAACGCATTCCAATAGATTCAAAACAACCGAATCGGAGGTAAGGAACTTCAATAAATAAGAACTAGCAACAATCTCTTGATTTCGTTTACATTCGAACGACAACGGATGACCTTAAAGGCGTTCGAATCGAATCAACTGAATTCAGTCGGATAGAATGAACTTTGATTATTTAGAATAGTGTACACCTCAATCTAGTTGACTTAATTTTACTGTAATGAGAACGAGTAAACTTTAACGCATTCTAATAGATTCAAAACAACCGAATCGAACGTAAGGAAGTTTCAATAAACAAGAATTAACAACAGTCGCCTTGATTTTATTTACATTCGAATGATAACGAACGACCTTAAAAGCATTCAAATCGAATCAAATGAATTTAGTCGGATAGAATGAACTTTGATTATTTAGAATAGTGTACAACTCAATCTAATTGACTTGATTTGACTGTAATGAGAACGAGTAAACTTTAACGCATTCTAATAGATTCAAAACAACCGAATCGGAAGTAAGGAACTTCAATAAATAAGAACTAGCAACAATCCCTTTATTTCGTTTGCATTGGAACGACAACAAATGACCTTAAAGGCGTTCGAATCGAATCAACTGAATTCAGTCGGATAGAATGAACTGTGATTATTTAGAATAGTGTACAACTCAATCTAATTGACTTAATTTGACTGTAATGTGATCGAATAAACTTTAACGCATTCCAATAGATTCAAAACAACCGAATCGGACGTAAGCAACTTCAATAAATAAGAACTAACAACAATCCCTTGATTTCGTTTGCATACGAACGACAACGGATGACGGTAAAGGCATTCAAATCGAATCGAATGAATTGAGTTGGATAGAAGGAACTTTGATTATTTAGAATAGTGTACAACTCAATCTAATTGACTTGATTTGACTGTAATGAGAACGAGTAAACTTTAACGCATTCCAATAGATTCAAAACAACCGAATCGGAGGTAAGGAACTTCAATAAATAAGAACTAGCAACAATCTCTTGATTTCGTTTACATTCGAACGACAACGGATGACCTTAAAGGCGTTCGAATCGAATCAACTGAATTCAGTCGGATAGAATGAACATTGATTATTCAGAATAGTGTACACCTCAATCTAATTGACTTAATTTTACTGTAATGAGAACGAGTAAACTTTAACGCATTCCAATAGATTCAAAACAACCGAATCGGACGTAAGGAACTTCAATAAATAAGAACTAACAACAATCCCTTGATTTCGTTTGCATACGAACGACAACGGATGACGGTAAAGGCATTCAAATCGAATCAAATGAATTGAGTTGGATAGAATGAACTTTGATTATTTAGAATAGTGTACAACTCAATCTAATTGACTTGATTTGACTGTAATGAGAACGAGTAAACTTTAACGCATTCTAATAGATTCAAAAAAACCAAATCGAACGTAAGGAACTTCAATAAACAAGAATTAACAACAATCCCTTGATTTTATTTACGTTCGAATGATAACGAACGACCTTAAAAGCATTGAAATAGAATCAAATGAATTCAGTCGGATAGAATGAACTTTGATTATTTAGAATAGTGTACAACTCAAATCTAATTGACTTAATTTGACTGTAATGTGAACGAGGAAACTTTAACGCATTCTAATAGATTCAAAACAACCGAATCGAACGTAAGAAAGTTTCAATAAACAAGAATTAACAACAATCCCTTGATTTTATTTACATTCGAATGATAATGAACGACCTTAAAAGCATTGAAATTGAATCAAATGAATTTAGTCGGATAGAATGAACTTTGATTATTTAGAATAGTGTACACCTCAATCTAATTGACTTGATTTTACTGTAATGCGAAGGAGTAAACTTTAACGCATTCTAATAGATTCAAAACAACCGAATCGGAGGTAAGGAACTTCAATAAATAAGAACTAGGAACAATCCCTTGATTTCGTTTGCATACGAACGACAATGGATGACGGTAAAGGCATTCAAATCGAATCAACTGAATTCAGTCGGATAGAATGAACTTTGATTATTTAGAATAGTGTACACCTCAATCTAATTGACTTAATTTTACTGTAATGAGAACGAGTAAACTTTAACGCATTCTAATAGATTCAAAACAACCAAATCGAACGTAAGGAAGTTTCAATAAACAAGAATTAACAACAATCCCTTGATTTTATTTACATTCGAATGATAATGAACGACCTTAAAAGCATTGAAATTGAATCAAATGAATTTAGTCGGATAGAATGAACTTTGATTATTTAGAATAGTGTACAACTCAATCTAATTGACTTGATTTGACTATAATGAGAACGAGTAAACTTTAACGCATTCTAATAGATTCAAAACAACCGAATCGGAAGTAAGTAACTTTAATAAATAAGAACTAGCAACAATCCCTTTATTTCGTTTGCATTGGAACGACAACAAATGACCTTAAAGGCGTTCGAATCGAATCAACTGAATTCAGTCAGATAGAATGAACTGTGATTATTTAGAATAGTGTACAACTCAATCTAATTGACTTAATTTGACTGTAATGTGATCGAATAAACTTTAACGCATTCCAATAGATTCAAAACAACCGAATCGGACGTAAGCAACTTCAATAAATAAGAACTAACAACAATCCCTTGATTTCGTTTGCATACGAACGACAACGGATGACGGTAAAGGCATTCAAATCGAATCGAATGAATTGAGTTGGATAGAAGGAACTTTGATTATTTAGAATAGTGTACAACTCAATCTAATTGACTTGATTTGACTGTAATGAGAACGAGTAAACTTTAACGCATTCCAATAGATTCAAAACAACCGAATCGGAGGTAAGGAACTTCAATAAATAAGAACTAGCAACAATCTCTTGATTTCGTTTACATTCGAACGACAACGGATGACCTTAAAGGCGTTCGAATCGAATCAACTGAATTCAGTCGGATAGAATGAACATTGATTATTTAGAATAGTGTACACCTCAATCTAATTGACTTAATTTTACTGTAATGAGAACGAGTAAACTTTAACGCATTCTAATAGATTCAAAACAACCAAATCGAACGTAAGGAAGTTTCAATAAATAAGAATTAACAACACTCCCTTGATTTTATTTACATTCGAATGATAACGAACGACCTTAAAAGCATTCAAATCGAATCAAATGAATTTAGTCGGATAGAATGAACATTGATTATTTAGAATAGTGTACAACTCAATCTAATTGACTTGATTTGACTGTAATGAGAATGAGTAAACTTTAACGCATTCTAATACATTCAAAACAACCGAATCGGAAGTAAGGAACTTCAATAAATAAGAACTAGCAACAATCCCTTTATTTCGTTTGCATTGGAACGACAACAAATGACCTTAAAGGCGTTCGAATCGAATCAACTGAATTCAGTCGGATAGAATGAACTGTGATTATTTAGAATAGTGTACAACTCAATCTAATTGACTTAATTTGACAGTAATGTGAACGAGTAAACTTTAACGCATTCCAATAGATTCAAAAAAACCGAATCGGAGGTAAGGAACTTCAATAAATATGAACTAGCAGCAATCCCTTGATTTCGTTTACATTTGAACGACAACGGATGACGTTAAAGGCATTCAAATCGAATCAAATGAATTGAGTTGGATAGAATGAACTTTGATTATGTAGAATAGTTTACAACTCAATCTAATTGACTTAATTTTACTGTAATGAGAACGAGTAAATTTTAACGCATTCTAATAGATTCAAAACAACCAAATCGAACGTAAGGAACTTCAATAAACAAGAATTAACAACAATCCCTGGATTTTATTTACGTTCGAATGATAACGAACGACCTTAAAAGCATTGAAATAGAATCAAATGAATTCAGTCGGATAGAATGAACTTTGATTATTTAGAATAGTGTACAACTCAATCTAATTGACTTGATTTGACTGTAATGAGAATGAGTAAACTTTAACGCATTCTAATAGATTCAAAATAACCGAATCGGAAGTAAGGAACTTCAATAAATAAGAACTAGCAACAATCCCTTTATTTCGTTTGCATTGGAACGACAACAAATGACCTTAAAGGCGTTCGAATCGAATCAACTGAATTCAGTCGGATAGAATGAACTGTGATTATTTAGAATAGTGTACAACTCAATCTAATTGACTTAATTTGACAGTAATGTGAACGAGTAAACTTTAACGCATTCCAATAGATTCAAAAAAACCGAATCGGAGGTAAGGAACTTCAATAAATATGAACTAGCAGCAATCTCTTGATTTCATTTACATTTGAACGACAACGGATGACGTTAAAGGCATTCAAATCGAATCAAATGAATTGAGTTGGATAGAATGAACTTTGATTATGTAGAATAGTTTACAACTCAATCTAATTGACTTAATTTTACTGTAATGAGAACGAGTAAATTTTAACGCATTCTAATAGATTCAAAACAACCAAATCGAACGTAAGGAACTTCAATAAACAAGAATTAACAACAATCCCTTGATTTTATTTACGTTCGAATGATAACGAACGACCTTAAAAGCATTGAAATAGAATCAAATGAATTCAGTCGGATAGAATGAACTTTGATTATTTAGAATAGTGTACAACTCAAATCTAATTGACTTGATTTGACTGTAATGAGAACGAGTAAACTTTAACGTATTCTAATAGATTCCAAACAACCGAATCGGAAGTAAGGAACTTCAAGAAAAAAGAACTAGCAACAATCCCTTTTATTTCGTTTGCATTGGAACGACGAAAAATGACCTTAAAGGCGTTCGAATCGAATGAACAGAATTCAGTCGGATAGAATGAACTTTGATTATTTAGAATAGTGTACAACTCAATCTAATTGACTTAATTTGACTGCAATGTGATCGAATAAACTTTAACGCATTCCAATAGATTCAAAACAACCGAATCGGACGTAAGGAACTTCAATAAATAAGAACTAACAACAATCCCTTGATTTCGTTTTCATACGAACGACAACGGATGAAGGTAAAGGCATTCCAATCGAATCAAATGAATTGAGTTGGATAGAATGAACTTTGATTATTTAGAATAGTGTACAACTCAATCTAATTGACTTGATTTGACTGTAATGAGAACGAGTAAACTTTAACGCATTCTAATAGATTCAAAAAAACCAAATCGAACGTAAGGAACTTCAATAAACAAGAATTAACAACAATCCCTTGATTTTATTTACATTCGAATGACAACGAACGACCTTAAAAGCATTGAAATCGAATCAAATGAATTCAGTCGAATAGAACGAACTTTGATTATTTAGAATAGTGTACAACTCAATCTAATTGACTTGATTTTATAGTAATGAGAATGAGTAAACTTTAACGCATTCTAATAGATTCAAAACAACCAAATCGAACGTAAGGAACTTCAATAAACAAGAATTAACAACAATCCCTTGATTTTATTTACGTTCGAATGATAACGAACGACCTTAAAAGCATTGAAATAGAATCAAATGAATTCAGTCGGATAGAATGAACTTTGATTATTTAGAATAGTGTACAACTCAAATCTAATTGACTTAATTTGACTGTAATGTGTTCGAATAAACTTTAATGCATTCCAATAGATTCAAAACAACCGAATAGGACGTAAGCAACTTCAATAAATAAGAACTAACAACAATCCCTTGATTTCGTTTGCATACGAACGACAACGGATGACGGTAAAGGCATTCAAATCGAATCGAATGAATTGAGTTGGATAGAAGGAACTTTGATTATTTAGAATAGTGTACAACTCAATCTAATTGACTTGATTTGACTGTAATGAGAACGAGTAAACTTTAACGCATTCCAATAGATTCAAAACAACCGAATCGGAGGTAAGGAACTTCAATAAATAAGAACTAGCAACAATCTCTTGATTTCGTTTACATTCGAACGACAACGGATGACCTTAAAGGCATTCGAATCGAATCAACTGAATTCAGTCGGATAGAATGAACTTTGATTATTTAGAATAGTGTACACCTCAATCTAATTGACTTAATTTTACTGTAATGAGAACGAGTAAACTTTAACGCATTCTAATAGATTCAAAACAACCGAATCGAACGTAAGGAAGTTTCAATAAACAAGAATTAACAACAGTCCCTTGATTTTATTTACATTCGAATGATAACGAACGACCTTAAAAGCATTCAAATCGAATCAAATGAATTTAGTCGGATAGAATGAACTTTGATTATTTAGAATAGTGTACAACTCAATCTAATTGACTTGATTTGACTGTAATGAGAACGAGTAAACTTTAACGCATTCTAATAGATTCAAAACAACCGAATCGGAAGTAAGGAACTTCAATAAATAAGAACTAGCAACAATCCCTTTATTTCGTTTGCATTGGAACGACAACAAATGACCTTAAAGGCGTTCGAATCGAATCAACTGAATTCAGTCGGATAGAATGAACTGTGATTATTTAGAATAGTGTACAACGCAATCTAATTGACTTAATTTGACTGTAATGTGATCGAATAAACTTTAACGCATTCCAATAGATTCAAAACAACCGAATCGGACGTAAGCAACTTCAATAAATAAGAACTAACAACAATCCCTTGATTTCGTTTGCATACGAACGACAACGGATGACGGTAAAGGCATTCAAATCGAATCGAATGAATTGAGTTGGATAGAAGGAACTTTGATTATTTAGAATAGTGTACAACTCAATCTAATTGACTTGATTTGACTGTAATGAGAACGAGTAAACTTTAACGCATTCCAATAGATTCAAAACAACCGAATCGGAGGTAAGGAACTTCAATAAATAAGAACTAGCAACAATCTCTTGATTTCGTTTACATTCGAACGACAACGGATGACCTTAAAGGCGTTCGAATCGAATCAACTGAATTCAGTCGGATAGAATGAACATTGATTATTTAGAATAGTGTACACCTCAATCTAATTGACTTAATTTTACTGTAATGAGAACGAGTAAACTTTAACGCATTCTAATAGATTCAAAACAACCAAATCGAACGTAAGGAAGTTTCAATAAATAAGAATTAACAACAATCCCTTGATTTTATTTACATTCGAATGATAACGAACGACCTTAAAAGCATTCAAATCGAATCAAATGAATTTAGTCGGATAGAATGAACATTGATTATTTAGAATAGTGTACAACTCAATCTAATTGACTTGATTTGACTGTAATGAGAATGAGTAAACTTTAACGCATTCTAATAGATTCAAAACAACCGAATCGGAAGTAAGGAACTTCAATAAATAAGAACTAGCAACAATCCCTTTATTTCGTTTGCATTGGAACGACAACAAATGACCTTAAAGGCGTTCGAATCGAATCAACTGAATTCAGTCGGATAGAATGAACTGTGATTATTTAGAATAGTGTACAACTCAATCTAATTGACTTAATTTGACAGTAATGTGAACGAGTAAACTTTAACGCATTCCAATAGATTCAAAAAAACCGAATCGGAGGTAAGGAACTTCAATAAATATGAACTAGCAGCAATCCCTTGATTTCGTTTACATTCGAACGACAACGGATGACGTTAAAGGTATTCAAATCGAATCAAATGAATTGAGTTGGATAGAATGAACTTTGATTATGTAGAATAGTTTACAACTCAATCTAATTGACTTAATTTTACTGTAATGAGAACGAGTAAACTTTAACGCATTCTAATAGATTCAAAACAACCAAATCGAACGTAAGGAACTTCAATAAACAAGAATTAACAACAATCCCTTGATTTTATTTACGTTCGAATGATAACGAACGACCTTAAAAGCATTGAAATAGAATCAAATGAATTCAGTCGGATAGAATGAACTTTGATTATTTAGAATAGTGTACAACTCAATCTAATTGACTTAATTTGACTGTAATGTGATCGAATAAACTTTAACGCATTCCAATAGATTCAAAACAACCGAATCGGACGTAAGCAACTTCAATAAATAAGAACTAACAACAATCCCTTGATTTCGTTTGCATACGAACGACAACGGATGACGGTAAAGGCATTCAAATCGAATCGAATGAATTGAGTTGGATAGAAGGAACTTTGATTATTTAGAATAGTGTACAACTCAATCTAATTGACTTGATTTGACTGTAATGAGAACGAGTAAACTTTAACGCATTCCAATAGATTCAAAACAACCGAATCGGAGGTAAGGAACTTCAATAAATAAGAACTAGCAACAATCTCTTGATTTCGTTTACATTCGAACGACAACGGATGACCTTAAAGGCGTTCGAATCGAATCAACTGAATTCAGTCGGATAGAATGAACATTGATTATTTAGAATAGTGTACACCTCAATCTAATTGACTTAATTTTACTGTAATGAGAACGAGTAAACTTTAACGCATTCTAATAGATTCAAAACAACCAAATCGAACGTAAGGAAGTTTCAATAAATAAGAATTAACAACAATCCCTTGATTTTATTTACATTCGAATGATAACGAACGACCTTAAAAGCATTCAAATCGAATCAAATGAATTTAGTCGGATAGAATGAACATTGATTATTTAGAATAGTGTACAACTCAATCTAATTGACTTGATTTGACTGTAATGAGAATGAGTAAACTTTAACGCATTCTAATAGATTCAAAACAACCGAATCGGAAGTAAGGAACTTCAATAAATAAGAACTAGCAACAATCCCTTTATTTCGTTTGCATTGGAACGACAACAAATGACCTTAAAGGCGTTCGAATCGAATCAACTGAATTCAGTCGGATAGAATGAACTGTGATTATTTAGAATAGTGTACAACTCAATCTAATTGACTTAATTTGACAGTAATGTGAACGAGTAAACTTTAACGCATTCCAATAGATTCAAAAAAACCGAATCGGAGGTAAGGAACTTCAATAAATATGAACTAGCAGCAATCCCTTGATTTCGTTTACATTCGAACGACAACGGATGACGTTAAAGGCATTCAAATCGAATCAAATGAATTGAGTTGGATAGAATGAACTTTGATTATGTAGAATAGTTTACAACTCAATCTAATTGACTTAATTTTACTGTAATGAGAACGAGTAAACTTTAACGCATTCTAATAGATTCAAAACAACCAAATCGAACGTAAGGAACTTCAATAAACAAGAATTAACAACAATCCCTTGATTTTATTTACGTTCGAATGATAACGAACGACCTTAAAAGCATTGAAATAGAATCAAATGAATTCAGTCGGATAGAATGAACTTTGATTATTTAGAATAGTGTACAACTCAAATCTAATTGACTTGATTTGACTGTAATGAGAACGAGTAAACTTTAACGTATTCTAATAGATTCCAAACAACCGAATCGGAAGTAAGGAACTTCAAGAAATAAGAACTAGCAATAATCCCTTTTATTTCGTTTGCATTGGAACGACGAAAAATGACCTTAAAGGCGTTCGAATCGAATGAACTGAATTCAGTCGGATAGAATGAACTTTGATTATTTAGAATAGTGTACAACTCAATCTAATTGACTTAATTTGACTGCAATGTGATCGAATAAACTTTAACGCATTCCAATAGATTCAAAACAACCGAATCGGACGTAAGGAACTTCAATAAATAAGAACTAACAACAATCCCTTGATTTCGTTTTCATACGAACGACAACGGATGACGGTAAAGACATTCCAATCGAATCAAATGAATTGAGTTGGATAGAATGAACTTTGATTATTTAGAATAGTGTACAACTCAATCTAATTGACTTGATTTGACTGTAATGAGAACGAGTAAACTTTAACGCATTCTAATAGATTCAAAAAAACCAAATCGAACGTAAGGAACTTCAATAAACAAGAATTAACAACAATCCCTTGATTTTATTTACATTCGAATGACAACGAACGACCTTAAAAGCATTGAAATCGAATCAAATAAATTCAGTCGAATAGAACGAACTTTGATTATTTAGAATAGTGTACAACTCAATCTAATTGACTTGATTTTATAGTAATGAGAATGAGTAAACTTTAACGCATTCTAATAGATTCAAAACAACCAAATCGGATGTAAGGAATTTTCAATAAACAAGAATTAACAACAATCCCTTGATTTTATATTCATTTGAACGACAACGAACGACCTTAAAAGCATTGAAATCGAATCAAATGAATTCAGTTGGATAGAATGAACTTTGATTATTTAGAATAGTGTACAACTCAATCTAATTGACTTAATTTTACTGTAATGAGAACGAGTAAACTTTAACGCATTCTAATAGATTCAAAACAACCAAATCGAACGTAAGGAACTTCAATAAACAAGAATTAACAACAATCCCTTGATTTTATTTACATTCGAATGATAACGAACGACTTTAAAAGCATTGAAATTGAATCAAATGAATTCAGTCGGATAGAATGAACTTTGATTATTTTGAATAGTGTACAACTCAATCTAATTGACTTGATTTGACTGTAATGAGAACGAGTAAACTTTAACGCATTCTAATAGATTCAAAACAACCGAATCGGAAGTAAGGAACTTCAATAAATAAGAACTAGCAACAATCCCTTTATTTCGTTTGCATTGGAACGACAACAAATGACCTTAAAGGCGTTCGAATCGAATCAACAGAATTCAGTCGGATAGAATGAACTTTGATTATTTAGAATAGTGTACAACTCAATCTAATTGACTTAATTTGACTGTAATGTGAACGAATAAACTTTAACTGCATTCCAATAGATTCAAAACAACCGAATCGGACTTAAGGAACTGCAATAAATAAGAACTAACAACAATCTCTTGATTTCGTTTGCATACGAACGACAACGGATGACGGTAAAGGCATTAAAATCGAATCAAATGAATCGAGTCGGATAGAATGAACTTTGATTATTTAGAATAGTGTACAACTCAATCTAATTGACTTGATTTGACTGTAATGAGAACGAGTAAACTTTAACGCATTCTAATAGATTCAAAACAACCGAATCGGAAGTAAGGAACTTCAACAAATAAGAACTAGCAACAATCCCTTTATTTCGTTTGCATTGGAACGACAAGTAATGACCTTAAAGGCGTTCGAATCGAATCAACTGAATTCAGTCGGATAGAATGAACTGTGATTATTTAGAATAGTGTACAACTCAATCTAATTGACTTAATTTGACTGTAATGTGTTCGAATAAACTTTAACGCATTCCAATAGATTCAAAACAACCGAATAGGACGTAAGCAACTTCAATAAATAAGAACTAACAACAATCCCTTGATTTCGTTTGCATACGAACGACAACGGATGACGGTAAAGGCATTCAAATCGAATCGAATGAATTGAGTTGGATAGAAGGAACTTTGATTATTTAGAATAGTGTACAACTCAATCTAATTGACTTGATTTGACTGTAATGAGAACGAGTAAACTTTAACGCATTCCAATAGATTCAAAACGACCGAATCGGAGGTAAGGAACTTCAATAAATAAGAACTAGCAACAATCTCTTGATTTCGTTTACATTCGAACGACAACGGATGACCTTAAAGGCGTTCGAATCGAATCAACTGAATTCAGTCGGATAGAATGAACTTTGATTATTTAGAATAGTGTACATCTCAATCTAATTGACTTAATTTTACTGTAATGAGAACGAGTAAACTTTAACGCATTCTAATAGATTCAAAACAACCGAATCGAACGTAAGGAAGTTTCAATAAACAAGAATTAACAACAGTCCCTTGATTTTATTTACATTCGAATGATAACGAACGACCTTAAAAGCATTCAAATCGAATCAAATGAATTTAGTCGGATAGAATGAACTTTGATTATTTAGAATAGTGTACAACTCAATCTAATTGACTTGATTTGACTGTAATGAGAACGAGTAAACTTTAACGCATTCTAATAGATTCAAAACAACCGAATCGGAAGTAAGGAACTTCAATAAATAAGAACTAGCAACAATCCCTTTATTTCGTTTGCATTGGAACGACAACAAATGACCTTAAAGGCGTTCGAATCGAATCAACTGAATTCAGTCGGATAGAATGAACTGTGATTATTTAGAATAGTGTACAACTCAATCTAATTGACTTAATTTGACTGTAATGTGATCGAATAAACTTTAACGCATTCCAATAGATTCAAAACAACCGAATCGGACGTAAGCAACTTCAATAAATAAGAACTAACAACAATCCCTTGATTTCGTTTGCATACGAACGACAACGGATGACGGTAAAGGCATTCAAATCGAATTGAATGAATTGAGTTGGATAGAAGGAACTTTGATTATTTAGAATAGTGTACAACTCAATCTAATTGACTTGATTTGACTGTAATGAGAACGAGTAAACTTTAACGCATTCCAATAGATTCAAAACAACCGAATCGGAGGTAAGGAACTTCAATAAATAAGAACTAGCAACAATCTCTTGATTTCGTTTACATTCGAACGACAACGGATGACCTTAAAGGCGTTCGAATCGAATCAACTGAATTCAGTCGGATAGAATGAACATTGATTATTTAGAATAGTGTACACCTCAATCTAATTGACTTAATTTTACTGTAATGAGAACGAGTAAACTTTAACGCATTCTAATAGATTCAAAACAACCAAATCGAACGTAAGGAAGTTTCAATAAATAAGAATTAACAACAGTCCCTTGATTTTATTTACATTCGAATGATAACGAACGACCTTAAAAGCATTCAAATCGAATCAAATGAATTTAGTCGGATAGAATGAACTTTGATTATTTAGAATAGTGTACAACTCAATCTAATTGACTTGATTTGACTGTAATGAGAACGAGTAAACTTTAACGCATTGTAATAGATTCAAAACAACCGAATCGGAAGTAAGGAACTTCAATAAATAAGAACTAGCAACAATCCCTTTATTTCGTTTGCATTGGAACGACAACAAATGACCTTAAAGGCGTTCGAATCGAATCTACTGAATTCAGTCGGATAGAATGAACTGTGATTATTTAGAATAGTGTACAACTCAATCTAATTGACTTAATTTGACAGTAATGTGAACGAGTAAACTTTAACGCATTCCAATAGATTCAAAAAAACCGAATCGGAGGTAAGGAACTTCAATAAATATGAACTAGCAGCAATCCCTTGATTTCGTTTACATTCGAACGACAACGGATGACGTTAAAGGCATTCAAATCGAATCGAATGAATTGAGTTGGATAGAAGGAACTTTGATTATTTAGAATAGTGTACAACTCAATCTAATTGACTTGATTTGACTGTAATGAGAACGAGTAAACTTTAACGCATTCCAATAGATTCAAAACAACCGAATCGGAGGTAAGGAACTTCAATAAATAAGAACTTGAAACAATCTCTTGATTTCGTTTACATTCGAACGACAACGGATGACCTTAAAGGCGTTCGAATCGAATCAACTGAATTCAGTCGGATAGAATGAACTTTGATTATTTAGAATAGTGTACATCTCAATCTAATTGACTTAATTTTACTGTAATGAGAACGAGTAAACTTTAACGCATTCTAATAGATTCAACACAACCGAATCGAACGTAAGGAAGTTTCAATAAACAAGAATTAACAACAGTACCTTGATTTTATTTACATTCGAATGATAACGAACGACCTTAAAAGCATTCAAATCGAATCAAATGAATTTAGTCGGATAGAATGAACTTTGATTATTTAGAATAGTGTACAACTCAATCTAATTGACTTGATTTGACTGTAATGAGAACGAGTAAACTTTAACGCATTCTAATAGATTCAAAACAACCGAATCGGAAGTAAGGAACTTCAATAAATAAGAACTAGCAACAATCCCTTTATTTCGTTTGCATTGGAACGACAACAAATGACCTTAAAGGCGTTCGAATCGAATCAACTGAATTCAGTCGGATAGAATGAACTGTGATTATTTAGAATAGTGTACAACTCAATCTAATTGACTTAATTTGACTGTAATGTGATCGAATAAACTTTAACGCATTCCAATAGATTCAAAACAACCGAATCGGACGTAAGCAACTTCAATAAATAAGAACTAACAACAATCCCTTGATTTCGTTTGCATACGAACGACAACGGATGACGGTAAAGGCATTCAAATCGAATCGAATGAATTGAGTTGGATAGAAGGAACTTTGATTATTTAGAATAGTGTACAACTCAATCTAATTGACTTGATTTGACTGTAATGAGAACGAGTAAACTTTAACGCATTCCAATAGATTCAAAAAAACCGAATCGGAGGTAAGGAACTTCAATAAATAAGAACTAGCAACAATCTCTTGATTTCGTTTACATTCGAACGACAACGGATGACCTTAAAGGCGTTCGAATCGAATCAACTGAATTCAGTCGGATAGAATGAACATTGATTATTTAGAATAGTGTACACCTCAATCTAATTGACTTAATTTTACTGTAATGAGAACGAGTAAACTTTAACGCATTCTAATAGATTCAAAACAACCAAATCGAACGTAAGGAAGTTTCAATAAATAAGAATTAACAACAATCCCTTGATTTTATTTACATTCGAATGATAACGAACGACCTTAAAAGCATTCAAATCGAATCAAATGAATTTAGTCGGATAGAATGAACTTTGATTATTTAGAATAGTGTACAACTCAATCTAATTGACTTGATTTGACTGTAATGAGAACGAGTAAACTTTAACGCATTCTAATAGATTCAAAACAACCGAATCGGAAGTAAGGAACTTCAATAAATAAGAACTAGCAACAATCCCTTTATTTCGTTTGCATTGGAACGACAACAAATGACCTTAAAGGCGTTCGAATCGAATCAACAGAATTCAGTCGGATAGAATGAACTTTGATTATTTAGAATAGTGTACAACTCAATCTAATTGACTTAATTTGACTGTAATGTGAACGAATAAACTTTAACTGCATTCCAATAGATTCAAAACAACCGAATCGGACTTAAGGAACTGCAATAAATAAGAACTAACAACAATCTCTTGATTTCGTTTGCATACGAACGACAACGGATGACGGTAAAGGCATTAAAATCGAATCAAATGAATCGAGTCGGATAGAATGAACTTTGATTATTTAGAATAGTGTACAACTCAATCTAATTGACTTGATTTGACTGTAATGAGAACGAGTAAACTTTAACGCATTCCAATAGATTCAAAAAAACCGAATCGGAGGTAAGGAACTTCAATAAATAAGAACTAGCAACAATCTCTTGATTTCGTTTACATTCGAACGACAACGGATGACCTTAAAGGCGTTCGAATCGAATCAACTGAATTCAGTCGGATAGAATGAACATTGATTATTTAGAATAGTGTACATCTCAATCTAATTGACTTAATTTTACTGTAATGAGAACGAGTAAACTTTAACGCATTCTAATAGATTCAAAACAACCGAATCGAACGTAAGGAAGTTTCAATAAACAAGAATTAACAACAGTCCCTTGATTTTATTTACATTCGAATGATAACGAACGACCTTAAAAGCATTCAAATCGAATCAAATGAATTTAGTCGGATAGAATGAACTTTGATTATTTAGAATAGTGTACAACTCAATCTAATTGACTTGATTTGACTGTAATGAGAACGAGTAAACTTTAACGCATTCTAATAGATTCAAAACAACCGAATCGGAAGTAAGGAACTTCAATAAATAAGAACTAGCAACAATCCCTTTATTTCGTTTGCATTGGAACGACAACAAATGACCTTAAAGGCGTTCGAATCGAATCAACTGAATTCAGTCGGATAGAATGAACTTTGATTATTTAGAATAGTGTACATCTCAATCTAATTGACTTAATTTTACTGTAATGAGAACGAGTAAACTTTAACGCATTCTAATAGATTCAAAACAACCGAATCGAACGTAAGGAAGTTTCAATAAACAAGAATTAACAACAGTCCCTTGATTTTATTTACATTCGAATGATAACGAACGACCTTAAAAGCATTCAAATCGAATCAAATGAATTTAGTCGGATAGAATGAACTTTGATTATTTAGAATAGTGTACAACTCAATCTAATTGACTTGATTTGACTGTAATGAGAACGAGTAAACTTTAACGCATTCTAATAGATTCAAAACAACCGAATCGGAAGTAAGGAACTTCAATAAATAAGAACTAGCAACAATCCCTTTATTTCGTTTGCATTGGAACGACAACAAATGACCTTAAAGGCGTTCGAATCGAATCAACTGAATTCAGTCGGATAGAATGAACTGTGATTATTTAGAATAGTGTACAACTCAATCTAATTGACTTAATTTGACTGTAATGTGATCGAATAAACTTTAACGCATTCCAATAGATTCAAAACAACCGAATCGGACGTAAGCAACTTCAATAAATAAGAACTAACAACAATCCCTTGATTTCGTTTGCATACGAACGACAACGGATGACGGTAAAGGCATTCAAATCGAATTGAATGAATTGAGTTGGATAGAAGGAACTTTGATTATTTAGAATAGTGTACAACTCAATCTAATTGACTTGATTTGACTGTAATGAGAACGAGTAAACTTTAACGCATTCCAATAGATTCAAAACAACCGAATCGGAGGTAAGGAACTTCAATAAATAAGAACTAGCAACAATCTCTTGATTTCGTTTACATTCGAACGACAACGGATGACCTTAAAGGCGTTCGAATCGAATCAACTGAATTCAGTCGGATAGAATGAACATTGATTATTTAGAATAGTGTACACCTCAATCTAATTGACTTAATTTTACTGTAATGAGAACGAGTAAACTTTAACGCATTCTAATAGATTCAAAACAACCAAATCGAACGTAAGGAAGTTTCAATAAATAAGAATTAACAACAGTCCCTTGATTTTATTTACATTCGAATGATAACGAACGACCTTAAAAGCATTCAAATCGAATCAAATGAATTTAGTCGGATAGAATGAACTTTGATTATTTAGAATAGTGTACAACTCAATCTAATTGACTTGATTTGACTGTAATGAGAACGAGTAAACTTTAACGCATTGTAATAGATTCAAAACAACCGAATCGGAAGTAAGGAACTTCAATAAATAAGAACTAGCAACAATCCCTTTATTTCGTTTGCATTGGAACGACAACAAATGACCTTAAAGGCGTTCGAATCGAATCTACTGAATTCAGTCGGATAGAATGAACTGTGATTATTTAGAATAGTGTACAACTCAATCTAATTGACTTAATTTGACAGTAATGTGAACGAGTAAACTTTAACGCATTCCAATAGATTCAAAAAAACCGAATCGGAGGTAAGGAACTTCAATAAATATGAACTAGCAGCAATCCCTTGATTTCGTTTACATTCGAACGACAACGGATGACGTTAAAGGCATTCAAATCGAATCGAATGAATTGAGTTGGATAGAAGGAACTTTGATTATTTAGAATAGTGTACAACTCAATCTAATTGACTTGATTTGACTGTAATGAGAACGAGTAAACTTTAACGCATTCCAATAGATTCAAAACAACCGAATCGGAGGTAAGGAACTTCAATAAATAAGAACTTGCAACAATCTCTTGATTTCGTTTACATTCGAACGACAACGGATGACCTTAAAGGCGTTCGAATCGAATCAACTGAATTCAGTCGGATAGAATGAACTTTGATTATTTAGAATAGTGTACATCTCAATCTAATTGACTTAATTTTACTGTAATGAGAACGAGTAAACTTTAACGCATTCTAATAGATTCAACACAACCGAATCGAACGTAAGGAAGTTTCAATAAACAAGAATTAACAACAGTACCTTGATTTTATTTACATTCGAATGATAACGAACGACCTTAAAAGCATTCAAATCGAATCAAATGAATTTAGTCGGATAGAATGAACTTTGATTATTTAGAATAGTGTACAACTCAATCTAATTGACTTGATTTGACTGTAATGAGAACGAGTAAACTTTAACGCATTCTAATAGATTCAAAACAACCGAATCGGAAGTAAGGAACTTCAATAAATAAGAACTAGCAACAATCCCTTTATTTCGTTTGCATTGGAACGACAACAAATGACCTTAAAGGCGTTCGAATCGAATCAACTGAATTCAGTCGGATAGAATGAACTGTGATTATTTAGAATAGTGTACAACTCAATCTAATTGACTTAATTTGACTGTAATGTGATCGAATAAACTTTAACGCATTCCAATAGATTCAAAACAACCGAATCGGACGTAAGCAACTTCAATAAATAAGAACTAACAACAATCCCTTGATTTCGTTTGCATACGAACGACAACGGATGACGGTAAAGGCATTCAAATCGAATCGAATGAATTGAGTTGGATAGAAGGAACTTTGATTATTTAGAATAGTGTACAACTCAATCTAATTGACTTGATTTGACTGTAATGAGAACGAGTAAACTTTAACGCATTCCAATAGATTCAAAAAAACCGAATCGGAGGTAAGGAACTTCAATAAATAAGAACTAGCAACAATCTCTTGATTTCGTTTACATTCGAACGACAACGGATGACCTTAAAGGCGTTCGAATCGAATCAACTGAATTCAGTCGGATAGAATGAACATTGATTATTTAGAATAGTGTACACCTCAATCTAATTGACTTAATTTTACTGTAATGAGAACGAGTAAACTTTAACGCATTCTAATAGATTCAAAACAACCAAATCGAACGTAAGGAAGTTTCAATAAATAAGAATTAACAACAATCCCTTGATTTTATTTACATTCGAATGATAACGAACGACCTTAAAAGCATTCAAATCGAATCAAATGAATTTAGTCGGATAGAATGAACTTTGATTATTTAGAATAGTGTACAACTCAATCTAATTGACTTGATTTGACTGTAATGAGAACGAGTAAACTTTAACGCATTCTAATAGATTCAAAACAACCGAATCGGAAGTAAGGAACTTCAATAAATAAGAACTAGCAACAATCCCTTTATTTCGTTTGCATTGGAACGACAACAAATGACCTTAAAGGCGTTCGAATCGAATCAACAGAATTCAGTCGGATAGAATGAACTTTGATTATTTAGAATAGTGTACAACTCAATCTAATTGACTTAATTTGACTGTAATGTGAACGAATAAACTTTAACTGCATTCCAATAGATTCAAAACAACCGAATCGGACTTAAGGAACTGCAATAAATAAGAACTAACAACAATCTCTTGATTTCGTTTGCATACGAACGACAACGGATGACGGTAAAGGCATTAAAATCGAATCAAATGAATCGAGTCGGATAGAATGAACTTTGATTATTTAGAATAGTGTACAACTCAATCTAATTGACTTGATTTGACTGTAATGAGAACGAGTAAACTTTAACGCATTCTAATAGATTCAAAACAACCGAATCGGAAGTAAGGAACTTCAACAAATAAGAACTAGCAACAATCCCTTTATTTCGTTTGCATTGGAACGACAAGTAATGACCTTAAAGGCGTTCGAATCGAATCAACTGAATTCAGTCGGATAGAATGAACTGTGATTATTTAGAATAGTGTACAACTCAATCTAATTGACTTAATTTGACTGTAATGTGTTCGAATAAACTTTAACGCATTCCAATAGATTCAAAACAACCGAATAGGACGTAAGCAACTTCAATAAATAAGAACTAACAACAATCCCTTGATTTCGTTTGCATACGAACGACAACGGATGACGGTAAAGGCATTCAAATCGAATCGAATGAATTGAGTTGGATAGAAGGAACTTTGATTATTTAGAATAGTGTACAACTCAATCTAATTGACTTGATTTGACTGTAATGAGAACGAGTAAACTTTAACGCATTCCAATAGATTCAAAACGACCGAATCGGAGGTAAGGAACTTCAATAAATAAGAACTAGCAACAATCTCTTGATTTCGTTTACATTCGAACGACAACGGATGACCTTAAAGGCGTTCGAATCGAATCAACTGAATTCAGTCGGATAGAATGAACTTTGATTATTTAGAATAGTGTACATCTCAATCTAATTGACTTAATTTTACTGTAATGAGAACGAGTAAACTTTAACGCATTCTAATAGATTCAAAACAACCGAATCGAACGTAAGGAAGTTTCAATAAACAAGAATTAACAACAGTCCCTTGATTTTATTTACATTCGAATGATAACGAACGACCTTAAAAGCATTCAAATCGAATCAAATGAATTTAGTCGGATAGAATGAACTTTGATTATTTAGAATAGTGTACAACTCAATCTAATTGACTTGATTTGACTGTAATGAGAACGAGTAAACTTTAACGCATTCTAATAGATTCAAAACAACCGAATCGGAAGTAAGGAACTTCAATAAATAAGAACTAGCAACAATCCCTTTATTTCGTTTGCATTGGAACGACAACAAATGACCTTAAAGGCGTTCGAATCGAATCAACTGAATTCAGTCGGATAGAATGAACTGTGATTATTTAGAATAGTGTACAACTCAATCTAATTGACTTAATTTGACTGTAATGTGATCGAATAAACTTTAACGCATTCCAATAGATTCAAAACAACCGAATCGGACGTAAGCAACTTCAATAAATAAGAACTAACAACAATCCCTTGATTTCGTTTGCATACGAACGACAACGGATGACGGTAAAGGCATTCAAATCGAATTGAATGAATTGAGTTGGATAGAAGGAACTTTGATTATTTAGAATAGTGTACAACTCAATCTAATTGACTTGATTTGACTGTAATGAGAACGAGTAAACTTTAACGCATTCCAATAGATTCAAAACAACCGAATCGGAGGTAAGGAACTTCAATAAATAAGAACTAGCAACAATCTCTTGATTTCGTTTACATTCGAACGACAACGGATGACCTTAAAGGCGTTCGAATCGAATCAACTGAATTCAGTCGGATAGAATGAACATTGATTATTTAGAATAGTGTACACCTCAATCTAATTGACTTAATTTTACTGTAATGAGAACGAGTAAACTTTAACGCATTCTAATAGATTCAAAACAACCAAATCGAACGTAAGGAAGTTTCAATAAATAAGAATTAACAACAGTCCCTTGATTTTATTTACATTCGAATGATAACGAACGACCTTAAAAGCATTCAAATCGAATCAAATGAATTTAGTCGGATAGAATGAACTTTGATTATTTAGAATAGTGTACAACTCAATCTAATTGACTTGATTTGACTGTAATGAGAACGAGTAAACTTTAACGCATTGTAATAGATTCAAAACAACCGAATCGGAAGTAAGGAACTTCAATAAATAAGAACTAGCAACAATCCCTTTATTTCGTTTGCATTGGAACGACAACAAATGACCTTAAAGGCGTTCGAATCGAATCTACTGAATTCAGTCGGATAGAATGAACTGTGATTATTTAGAATAGTGTACAACTCAATCTAATTGACTTAATTTGACAGTAATGTGAACGAGTAAACTTTAACGCATTCCAATAGATTCAAAAAAACCGAATCGGAGGTAAGGAACTTCAATAAATATGAACTAGCAGCAATCCCTTGATTTCGTTTACATTCGAACGACAACGGATGACGTTAAAGGCATTCAAATCGAATCGAATGAATTGAGTTGGATAGAAGGAACTTTGATTATTTAGAATAGTGTACAACTCAATCTAATTGACTTGATTTGACTGTAATGAGAACGAGTAAACTTTAACGCATTCCAATAGATTCAAAACAACCGAATCGGAGGTAAGGAACTTCAATAAATAAGAACTTGCAACAATCTCTTGATTTCGTTTACATTCGAACGACAACGGATGACCTTAAAGGCGTTCGAATCGAATCAACTGAATTCAGTCGGATAGAATGAACTTTGATTATTTAGAATAGTGTACATCTCAATCTAATTGACTTAATTTTACTGTAATGAGAACGAGTAAACTTTAACGCATTCTAATAGATTCAACACAACCGAATCGAACGTAAGGAAGTTTCAATAAACAAGAATTAACAACAGTACCTTGATTTTATTTACATTCGAATGATAACGAACGACCTTAAAAGCATTCAAATCGAATCAAATGAATTTAGTCGGATAGAATGAACTTTGATTATTTAGAATAGTGTACAACTCAATCTAATTGACTTGATTTGACTGTAATGAGAACGAGTAAACTTTAACGCATTCTAATAGATTCAAAACAACCGAATCGGAAGTAAGGAACTTCAATAAATAAGAACTAGCAACAATCCCTTTATTTCGTTTGCATTGGAACGACAACAAATGACCTTAAAGGCGTTCGAATCGAATCAACTGAATTCAGTCGGATAGAATGAACTGTGATTATTTAGAATAGTGTACAACTCAATCTAATTGACTTAATTTGACTGTAATGTGATCGAATAAACTTTAACGCATTCCAATAGATTCAAAACAACCGAATCGGACGTAAGCAACTTCAATAAATAAGAACTAACAACAATCCCTTGATTTCGTTTGCATACGAACGACAACGGATGACGGTAAAGGCATTCAAATCGAATCGAATGAATTGAGTTGGATAGAAGGAACTTTGATTATTTAGAATAGTGTACAACTCAATCTAATTGACTTGATTTGACTGTAATGAGAACGAGTAAACTTTAACGCATTCCAATAGATTCAAAAAAACCGAATCGGAGGTAAGGAACTTCAATAAATAAGAACTAGCAACAATCTCTTGATTTCGTTTACATTCGAACGACAACGGATGACCTTAAAGGCGTTCGAATCGAATCAACTGAATTCAGTCGGATAGAATGAACATTGATTATTTAGAATAGTGTACACCTCAATCTAATTGACTTAATTTTACTGTAATGAGAACGAGTAAACTTTAACGCATTCTAATAGATTCAAAACAACCAAATCGAACGTAAGGAAGTTTCAATAAATAAGAATTAACAACAATCCCTTGATTTTATTTACATTCGAATGATAACGAACGACCTTAAAAGCATTCAAATCGAATCAAATGAATTTAGTCGGATAGAATGAACTTTGATTATTTAGAATAGTGTACAACTCAATCTAATTGACTTGATTTGACTGTAATGAGAACGAGTAAACTTTAACGCATTCTAATAGATTCAAAACAACCGAATCGGAAGTAAGGAACTTCAATAAATAAGAACTAGCAACAATCCCTTTATTTCGTTTGCATTGGAACGACAACAAATGACCTTAAAGGCGTTCGAATCGAATCAACAGAATTCAGTCGGATAGAATGAACTTTGATTATTTAGAATAGTGTACAACTCAATCTAATTGACTTAATTTGACTGTAATGTGAACGAATAAACTTTAACTGCATTCCAATAGATTCAAAACAACCGAATCGGACTTAAGGAACTGCAATAAATAAGAACTAACAACAATCTCTTGATTTCGTTTGCATACGAACGACAACGGATGACGGTAAAGGCATTAAAATCGAATCAAATGAATCGAGTCAGATAGAATGAACTTTGATTATTTAGAATAGTGTACAACTCAATCTAATTGACTTGATTTGACTGTAATGAGAACGAGTAAACTTTAACGCATTCTAATAGATTCAAAACAACCGAATCGGAAGTAAGGAACTTCAACAAATAACAACTAGCAACAATCCCTTTATTTCGTTTGCATTGGAACGACAAGTAATGACCTTAAAGGCGTTCGAATCGAATCAACTGAATTCAGTCGGATAGAATGAACTGTGATTATTTAGAATAGTGTACAACTCAATCTAATTGACTTAATTTGACTGTAATGTGTTCGAATAAACTTTAACGCATTCCAATAGATTCAAAACAACCGAATAGGACGTAAGCAACTTCAATAAATAAGAACTAACAACAATCCCTTGATTTCGTTTGCATACGAACGACAACGGATGACGGTAAAGGCATTCAAATCGAATCGAATGAATTGAGTTGGATAGAAGGAACTTTGATTATTTAGAATAGTGTACAACTCAATCTAATTGACTTGATTTGACTGTAATGAGAACGAGTAAACTTTAACGCATTCCAATAGATTCAAAACGACCGAATCGGAGGTAAGGAACTTCAATAAATAAGAACTAGCAACAATCTCTTGATTTCGTTTACATTCGAACGACAACGGATGACCTTAAAGGCGTTCGAATCGAATCAACTGAATTCAGTCGGATAGAATGAACTTTGATTATTTAGAATAGTGTACATCTCAATCTAATTGACTTAATTTTACTGTAATGAGAACGAGTAAACTTTAACGCATTCTAATAGATTCAAAACAACCGAATCGAACGTAAGGAAGTTTCAATAAACAAGAATTAACAACAGTCCCTTGATTTTATTTACATTCGAATGATAACGAACGACCTTAAAAGCATTCAAATCGAATCAAATGAATTTAGTCGGATAGAATGAACTTTGATTATTTAGAATAGTGTACAACTCAATCTAATTGACTTGATTTGACTGTAATGAGAACGAGTAAACTTTAACGCATTCTAATAGATTCAAAACAACCGAATCGGAAGTAAGGAACTTCAATAAATAAGAACTAGCAACAATCCCTTTATTTCGTTTGCATTGGAACGACAACAAATGACCTTAAAGGCGTTCGAATCGAATCAACTGAATTCAGTCAGATAGAATGAACTGTGATTATTTAGAATAGTGTACAACTCAATCTAATTGACTTAATTTGACTGTAATGTGATCGAATAAACTTTAACGCATTCCAATAGATTCAAAACAACCGAATCGGACGTAAGCAACTTCAATAAATAAGAACTAACAACAATCCCTTGATTTCGTTTGCATACGAACGACAACGGATGACGGTAAAGGCATTCAAATCGAATTGAATGAATTGAGTTGGATAGAAGGAACTTTGATTATTTAGAATAGTGTACAACTCAATCTAATTGACTTGATTTGACTGTAATGAGAACGAGTAAACTTTAACGCATTCCAATAGATTCAAAACAACCGAATCGGAGGTAAGGAACTTCAATAAATAAGAACTAGCAACAATCTCTTGATTTCGTTTACATTCGAACGACAACGGATGACCTTAAAGGCGTTCGAATCGAATCAACTGAATTCAGTCGGATAGAATGAACATTGATTATTTAGAATAGTGTACACCTCAATCTAATTGACTTAATTTTACTGTAATGAGAACGAGTAAACTTTAACGCATTCTAATAGATTCAAAACAACCAAATCGAACGTAAGGAAGTTTCAATAAATAAGAATTAACAACAGTCCCTTGATTTTATTTACATTCGAATGATAACGAACGACCTTAAAAGCATTCAAATCGAATCAAATGAATTTAGTCGGATAGAATGAACTTTGATTATTTAGAATAGTGTACAACTCAATCTAATTGACTTGATTTGACTGTAATGAGAACGAGTAAACTTTAACGCATTGTAATAGATTCAAAAGAACCGAATCGGAAGTAAGGAACTTCAATAAATAAGAACTAGCAACAATCCCTTTATTTCGTTTGCATTGGAACGACAACAAATGACCTTAAAGGCGTTCGAATCGAATCTACTGAATTCAGTCGGATAGAATGAACTGTGATTATTTAGAATAGTGTACAACTCAATCTAATTGACTTAATTTGACAGTAATGTGAACGAGTAAACTTTAACGCATTCCAATAGATTCAAAAAAACCGAATCGGAGGTAAGGAACTTCAATAAATATGAAGTAGCAGCAATCCCTTGATTTCGTTTACATTCGAACGACAACGGATGACGTTAAAGGCATTCAAATCGAATCGAATGAATTGAGTTGGATAGAAGGAACTTTGATTATTTAGAATAGTGTACAACTCAATCTAATTGACTTGATTTGACTGTAATGAGAACGAGTAAACTTTAACGCATTCCAATAGATTCAAAACAACCGAATCGGAGGTAAGGAACTTCAATAAATAAGAACTTGCAACAATCTCTTGATTTCGTTTACATTCGAACGACAACGGATGACCTTAAAGGCGTTCGAATCGAATCAACTGAATTCAGTCGGATAGAATGAACTTTGATTATTTAGAATAGTGTACATCTCAATCTAATTGACTTAATTTTACTGTAATGAGAACGAGTAAACTTTAACGCATTCTAATAGATTCAACACAACCGAATCGAACGTAAGGAAGTTTCAATAAACAAGAATTAACAACAGTACCTTGATTTTATTTACATTCGAATGATAACGAACGACCTTAAAAGCATTCAAATCGAATCAAATGAATTTAGTCGGATAGAATGAACTTTGATTATTTAGAATAGTGTACAACTCAATCTAATTGACTTGATTTGACTGTAATGAGAACGAGTAAACTTTAACGCATTCTAATAGATTCAAAACAACCGAATCGGAAGTAAGGAACTTCAATAAATAAGAACTAGCAACAATCCCTTTATTTCGTTTGCATTGGAACGACAACAAATGACCTTAAAGGCGTTCGAATCGAATCAACTGAATTCAGTCGGATAGAATGAACTGTGATTATTTAGAATAGTGTACAACTCAATCTAATTGACTTAATTTGACTGTAATGTGATCGAATAAACTTTAACGCATTCCAATAGATTCAAAACAACCGAATCGGACGTAAGCAACTTCAATAAATAAGAACTAACAACAATCCCTTGATTTCGTTTGCATACGAACGACAACGGATGACGGTAAAGGCATTCAAATCGAATCGAATGAATTGAGTTGGATAGAAGGAACTTTGATTATTTAGAATAGTGTACAACTCAATCTAATTGACTTGATTTGACTGTAATGAGAACGAGTAAACTTTAACGCATTCCAATAGATTCAAAAAAACCGAATCGGAGGTAAGGAACTTCAATAAATAAGAACTAGCAACAATCTCTTGATTTCGTTTACATTCGAACGACAACGAATGACCTTAAAGGCGTTCGAATCGAATCAACTGAATTCAGTCGGATAGAATGAACATTGATTATTTAGAATAGTGTACACCTCAATCTAATTGACTTAATTTTACTGTAATGAGAACGAGTAAACTTTAACGCATTCTAATAGATTCAAAACAACCAAATCGAACGTAAGGAAGTTTCAATAAATAAGAATTAACAACAATCCCTTGATTTTATTTACATTCGAATGATAACGAACGACCTTAAAAGCATTCAAATCGAATCAAATGAATTTAGTCGGATAGAATGAACTTTGATTATTTAGAATAGTGTACAACTCAATCTAATTGACTTGATTTGACTGTAATGAGAACGAGTAAACTTTAACGCATTCTAATAGATTCAAAACAACCGAATCGGAAGTAAGGAACTTCAATAAATAAGAACTAGCAACAATCCCTTTATTTCGTTTGCATTGGAACGACAACAAATGACCTTAAAGGCGTTCGAATCGAATCAACTGAATTCAGTCGGATAGAATGAACTGTGATTATTTAGAATAGTGTACAACTCAATCTAATTGACTTAATTTGACAGTAATGTGAACGAGTAAACTTTAACGCATTCGAATAGATTCAAAAAAACCGAATCGGAGGTAAGGAACTTCAATAAATATGAACTAGCAGCAATCCCTTGATTTCGTTTACATTCGAACGACAACGGATGACGTTAAAGGCATTCAAATCGAATCAAATGAATTGAGTTGGATAGAATGAACTTTGATTATGTAGAATAGTTTACAACTCAATCTAATTGACTTAATTTTACTGTAATGAGAACGAGTAAACTTTAACGCATTCTAATAGATTCAAAACAACCAAATCGAACGTAAGGAACTTCAATAAACATGAATTAACAACAATCCCTTGATTTTATTTACGTTCGAATGATAACGAACGACCTTAAAAGCATTGAAATAGAATCAAATGAATTCAGTCGGATAGAATGAACTTTGATTATTTAGAATAGTGTACAACTCAAATCTAATTGACTTGATTTGACTGTAATGAGAACGAGTAAACTTTAACGTATTCTAATAGATTCCAAACAACCGAATCGGAAGTAAGGAACTTCAAGAAATAAGAACTAGCAACAATCCCTTTTATTTCGTTTGCATTGGAACGACGAAAAATGACCTTAAAGGCGTTCGAATCGAATGAACTGAATTCAGTCGGATAGAATGAACTTTGATTATTTAGAATAGTGTACAACTCAATCTAATTGACTTAATTTGACTGCAATGTGATCGAATAAACTTTAACGCATTCCAATAGATTCAAAACAACCGAATCGGACGTAAGGAACTTCAATAAATAAGAACTAACAACAATCCCTTGATTTCGTTTTCATACGAACGACAACGGATGACGGTAAAGGCATTCCAATCGAATCAAATGAATTGAGTCGGATAGAATGAACTTTGGTTATTTAGAATAGTGTACAACTCAATCTAATTGACTTGATTTGACTGTAATGAGAACGAGTAAACTTTAACGCATTCTAATAGATTCAAAACAACCGAATCGGAAGTAAGGAACTTCAAAAAATAAGAACTAGCAACAATCCCTTTATTTCGTTTGCATTGGAACGACAACAAATGACCTTAAAGGCGTTCGAATCGAATCAACTGAATTCAGTCGGATAGAATGAACTGTGATTATTTAGAATAGTGTACAACTCGATCTAATTGACTTAATTTGACTGTAATGTGAACGAGTAAACTTTAACGCATTCCAATACATTCAAAACAACCGAATCGGAGGTAGGGAACTTCAATAAATAAGAATTAGCAACAATCCCTTGATTTCATTTACATTCGAACGACAACGGATGACGTTAAAGGCATTCAAATCGAATCAAATGAATTGAGTCGGATAGAATGAACTTTGATTATTTAGAATAGTGTACAACTCAATCTAATTGACTTAATTTTACTTTAATATGAACGACTAAACTTTAACGCATTCTAATAGATTCAAAACAACCGAATCGGAGGTAAGGAACTTCAATAAATAAGAACTAGCAACAATCCCTTGATTTCGTTTACATTCGAACGACAACGGAGGACGTTAAAGGCATTCAAATCGAATCAAATGCAATGAGTTGGATAGAATGAACTTTGATTATTTAGAATAGTGTACAACCCAATCTAATAGACTTGATTTTACATTAATGTGAACGAATAAACTTTAACGCATTCCAATAGATTCAAAACAACCGAATCGGAGGTGAGGAACTTCAATAAATAAGAAATAGCAACAATCCCTTGATTTCGTTTACATTCGAACGACAACGGATAACGTTAAAGGCATTCAAATCGAATCAAATGAATTGAGTTGGATAGAATGAACTTTGATTATTTAGAATAGTGTACAACTCAATCTAATTGACTTAATTTTACTGTAATGAGAACGAGTAAACTTTAACGCATTCTAATAGATTCAAAACAACCAAATCGGATGTAAGGAATTTTCAATAAACAAGAATTAACAACAATCCCTTGATTTTATATACATTTGAACGACAACGAATGACCTTAAAAGCATTGAAATCGAATCAAATGAATTCAGTTGGATAGAATGAACTTTGATTATTTAGAATAGTGTACAACTCAATCTAATTGACTTGATTTGACTGTAATGAGAACGAGTAAACTTTAACGCATTCCAATAGATTCAAAACAACCGAATCGGAGGTAAGGAACTTCAATAAATAAGAACTAGCAACAATCCCTTGATTTCGTTTACATTCGAACGACAACGGATGACGTTAAAGGCATTCAAATCGAATCAAATGAATTGAGTGGGATAGAACGAACTTTGATTATTTAAAATAGTGTACACCTCAATCTAATTGACTTGATTTTATAGGAATGAGAACGAGTAAACTTTAACGCATTCTAATAGATTCAAAACAACCAAATCGGATGTAAGGAATTTTCAATAAACAAGAATTAACAACAATCCCTTGATTTTATATACATTTGAACGACAACGAATGACCTTAAAAGCATTGAAATCGAATCAAATGAATTCAGTTGGATAGAATGAACTTTGATTATTTAGAATAGTGTACAACTCAATCTAATTGACTTAATTTTACTGTAATGAGAACAAGTAAACTTTAACGCATTCTAATAGATTCAAAACAACCAAATCGAACGTAAGGAACTTCAATAAACAAGAATTAACAACAATCCCATGATTTTATTTACATTCGAATGATAACGAACGACGTTAAAAGCATTGAAATTGAATCAAATGAATTCAGTCGGATAGAATGAACTTTGATTATTTAGAATAGTGTACAACTCAATCTAATTGACTTGATTTGACTGTAATGAGAACGAGTAAACTTTAACGCATTGTAATAGATTCAAAACAACCGAATCGGAAGTAAGGAACTTCAATAAATAAGAACTAGCAACAATCCCTTTATTTCGTTTGCATTGGAACGACAACAAATGACCTTAAAGGCGTTCGAATCGAATCGACTGAATTCAGTCGGATAGAATGAACTGTGATTATTTAGAATAGTGTACAACTCAATCTAATTCACTTAATTTGACAGTAATGTGAACGAGTAAACTTTAACGCATTCCAATAGATTCAAAAAAACCGAATCGGAGGTAAGGAACTTCAATAAATATGAACTAGCAGCAATCCCTTGATTTCGTTTACATTCGAACGACAACGGATGACGTTAAAGGCATTCAAATCGAATCGAATGAATTGAGTTGGATAGAAGGAACTTTGATTATTTAGAATAGTGTACAACTCAATCTAATTGACTTGATTTGACTGTAATGAGAACGAGTAAACTTTAACGCATTCCAATAGATTCAAAACAACCGAATCGGAGGTAAGGAACTTCAATAAATAAGAACTTGCAACAATCTCTTGATTTCGTTTACATTCGAACGACAACGGATGACCTTAAAGGCGTTCGAATCGAATCAACTGAATTCAGTCGGATAGAATGAACTTTGATTATTTAGAATAGTGTACATCTCAATCTAATTGACTTAATTTTACTGTAATGAGAACGAGTAAACTTTAACGCATTCTAATAGATTCAAAACAACCGAATCGAACGTAAGGAAGTTTCAATAAACAAGAATTAACAACAGTACCTTGATTTTATTTACATTCGAATGATAACGAACGACCTTAAAAGCATTCAAATCGAATCAAATGAATTTAGTCGGATAGAATGAACTTTGATTATTTAGAATAGTGTACAACTCAATCTAATTGACTTGATTTGACTGTAATGAGAACGAGTAAACTTTAACGCATTCTAATAGATTCAAAACAACCGAATCGGAAGTAAGGAACTTCAATAAATAAGAACTAGCAACAATCCCTTTATTTCGTTTGCATTGGAACGACAACAAATGACCTTAAAGGCGTTCGAATCGAATCAACTGAATTCAGTCGGATAGAATGAACTGTGATTATTTAGAATAGTGTACAACTCAATCTAATTGACTTAATTTGACTGTAATGTGATCGAATAAACTTTAACGCATTCCAATAGATTCAAAACAACCAAATCGGACGTAAGCAACTTCAATAAATAAGAACTAACAACAATCCCTTGATTTCGTTTGCATACGAACGACAACGGATGACGGTAAAGGCATTCAAATCGAATCGAATGAATTGAGTTGGATAGAAGGAACTTTGATTATTTAGAATAGTGTACAACTCAATCTAATTGACTTGATTTGACTGTAATGAGAACGAGTAAACTTTAACGCATTCCAATAGATTCAAAACAACCGAATCGGAGGTAAGGAACTTCAATAAATAAGAACTAGCAACAATCTCTTGATTTCGTTTACATTCGAACGACAACGGATGACCTTAAAGGCGTTCGAATCGAATCAACTGAATTCAGTCGGATAGAATGAACATTGATTATTTAGAATAGTGTACACCTCAATCTAATTGACTTAATTTTACTGTAATGAGAACGAGTAAACTTTAACGCATTCTAATAGATTCAAAACAACCAAATCGAACGTAAGGAAGTTTCAATAAATAAGAACTAGCAACAATCCCTTTATTTCGTTTACATTCGAACGACAACGGATGACGTTAAAGGCATTCAAATCGAATCAAATGAATTGAGTTGGATAGAATGAACTTTGATTATGTAGAATAGTTTACAACTCAATCTAATTGACTTAATTTTACTGTAATGAGAACGAGTAAACTTTAACGCATTCTAATAGATTCAAAACAACCAAATCGAACATAAGGAACTTCAATAAACATGAATTAACAACAATCCCTTGATTTTATTTACGTTCGAATGATAACGAACGACCTTAAAAGCATTGAAATAGAATCAAATGAATTCAGTCGGATAGAATGAACTTTGATTATTTAGAATAGTGTACAACTCAAATCTAATTGACTTGATTTGACTGTAATGAGAACGAGTAAACTTTAACGTATTCTAATAGATTCCAAACAACCGAATCGGAAGTAAGGAACTTCAAGAAATAAGAACTAGCAACAATCCCTTTTACTTCGTTTGCATTGGAACGACGAAAAATGACCTTAAAGGCGTTCGAATCGAATGAACTGAATTCAGTCGGATAGAATGAACTTTGATTATTTAGAATAGTGTACAACTCAATCTAATTGACTTAATTTGACTGCAATGTGATCGAATAAACTTTAACGCATTCCAATAGATTCAAAACAACCGAATCGGACGTAAGGAACTTCAATAAATAAGAACTAACAACAATCCCTTGATTTCGTTTTCATACGAACGACAACGGATGACGGTAAAGGCATTCCAATCGAATCAAATGAATTGAGTCGGATAGAATGAACTTTGATTATTTAGAATAGTGTACAACTCAATCTAATTGACTTGATTTGACTGTAATGAGAACGAGTAAACTTTAACGCATTCTAATAGATTCAAAACAACCGAATCGGAAGTAAGGAACTTCAAAAAATAAGAACTAGCAACAATCCCTTTATTTCGTTTGCATTGGAACGACAACAAATGACCTTAAAGGCGTTCGAATCGAATCAACTGAATTCAGTCGGATAGAATGAACTGTGATTATTTAGAATAGTGTACAACTCGATCTAATTGACTTAATTTGACTGTAATGTGAACGAGTAAACTTTAACGCATTCCAATAGATTCAAAACAACCGAATCGGAGGTAGGGAACTTCAATAAATAAGAATTAGCAACAATCCCTTGATTTCATTTACATTCGAACGACAACGGATGACGTTAAAGGCATTCAAATCGAATCAAATGAATTGAGTCGGATAGAATGAACTTTGATTATTTAGAATAGTGTACAACTCAATCTAATTGACTTAATTTTACTTTAATATGAACGACTAAACTTTAACGCATTCTAATAGATTCAAAACAACCGAATCGGAGGTAAGGAACTTCAATAAATAAGAACTAGCAACAATCCCTTGATTTCGTTTACATTCGAACGACAACGGAGGACGTTAAAGGCATTCAAATAGAATCAAATGCAATGAGTTGGATAGAATGAACTTTGATTATTTAGAATAGTGTACAACCCAATCTAATAGACTTGATTTTACATTAATGTGAACGAATAAACTTTAACGCATTCCAATAGATTCAAAACAACCGAATCGGAGGTGAGGAACTTCAATAAATAAGAAATAGCAACAATCCCTTGATTTCGTTTACATTCGAACGACAACGGATAACGTTAAAGGCATTCAAATCGAATCAAATGAATTGAGTTGGATAGAATGAACTTTGATTATTTAGAATAGTGTACAACTCAATCTAATTGACTTAATTTTACTGTAATGAGAACGAGTAAACTTTAACGCATTCTAATAGATTCAAAACAACCAAATCGGATGTAACGAATTTTCAATAAACAAGAATTAACAACAATCCCTTGATTTTATATACATTTGAACGACAACGAATGACCTTAAAAGCATTGAAATCGAATCAAATGAATTCAGTTGGATAGAATGAACTTTGATTATTTAGAATAGTGTACAACTCAATCTAATTGACTTGATTTGACTGTAATGAGAACGAGTAAACTTTAACGCATTCCAATAGATTCAAAACAACCGAATCGGAGATAAGGAACTTCAATAAATAAGAACTAGCAACAATCCCTTGATTTCGTTTACATTCGAACGACAACGGATGACGTTAAAGGCATTGAAATCGAATCAAATGAATTGAGTGGGATAGAACGAACTTTGATTATTTAAAATAGTGTACACCTCAATCTAATTGACTTGATTTTATAGGAATGAGAACGAGTAAACTTTAACGCATTCTAATAGATTCAAAACAACCAAATCGGATGTAAGGAATTTTCAATAAACAAGAATTAACAACAATCCCTTGATTTTATATACATTTGAACGACAACGAATGACCTTAAAAGCATTGAAATCGAATCAAATGAATTCAGTTGGATAGAATGAACTTTGATTATTTAGAATAGTGTACAACTCAATCTAATTGACTTAATTTTACTGTAATGAGAACAAGTAAACTTTAACGCATTCTAATAGATTCAAAACAACCAAATCGAACGTAAGGAACTTCAATAAACAAGAATTAACAACAATCCCATGATTTTATTTACATTCGAATGATAACGAACGACGTTAAAAGCATTGAAATTGAATCAAATGAATTCAGTCGGATAGAATGAACTTTGATTATTTTGAATAGTGTACAACTCAATCTAATTGACTTGATTTGACTGTAATGAGAACGAGTAAACTTTAACGCATTGTAATAGATTCAAAACAACCGAATCGGAAGTAAGGAACTTCAATAAATAAGAACTAGCAACAATCCCTTTATTTCGTTTGCATTTGAACGACAACAAATGACCTTAAAGGCGTTCGAATCGAATCAACAGAATTCAGTCGGATAGAATGAACTTTGATTATTTAGAATAGTGTACGACTCAATCTAATTGACTTAATTTGACTGTAATGTGAACGAATAAACTTTAACTGCATTCCAATAGATTCAAAACAAACGAATCGGACGTAAGGAACTGCAATAAATAAGAACTAACAACAATCTCTTGATTTCGTTTGCATACGAACGACAACGGATGACGGTAAAGGCATTAAAATCGAATCAAATGAATTGAGTCGGATAGAATGAACTTTGATTATTTAGAATAGTGTACAACTCAATCTAATTGACTTGATTTTACATTAATGTGAACGAGTAAACTTTAACGCATTCTAATAGATTCAAAACAACCAAATCGAACGTAAGGAACTTCAATAAACAAGAATTAACAACAATCCCTTGATTTTATTTACATTCGAATGATAACGAACGACTTTAAAAGCATTGAAATTGAATCAAATGAATTCAGTCGGATAGAATGATCTTTGATTATTTTGAATAGTGTACAACTCAATCTAATTGACTTGATTTGACTGTAATGAGAGCGAGTAAACTTTAACGCATTCTAATAGATTCGAAACAACCGAATCGGAAGTAAGGAACTTCAATAAATAAGAACTAGCAACAATCCCTTTATTTCGTTTGCATTGGAACGACAACAAATGACCTTAAAGGCGTTCGAATCGAATCAACAGAATTCAGTCGGATAGAATGAACTTTGATTATTTAGAATAGTGTACAACTCAATCTAATTGACTTAATTTGACTGTAATGTGAACGAATAAACTTTAACTGCATTCCAATAGATTCAAAACAACCGAATCGGACGTAAGGAACTGCAATAAATAAGAACTAACAACAATCTCTTGATTTCGTTTGCATACGAACGACAACGGATGAGGGTAAAGGCATTAAAATCGAATCAAATGAATCGAGTCGGATAGAATGAACTTTGATTATTTAGAATAGTGTACAACTCAATCTAATTGACTTGATTTGACTGTAATGAGAACGAGTAAACTTTAACGCATTCTAATAGATTCAAAACAACCGAATCGGAAGTAAGGAACTTCAATAAATAAGAACTAGCAACAATCCCTTGATTTTATTTACATTCGAACGACAACGGATGACGTTAAAGGCATTCAAATCGAATCAAATGAATTGAGTTGGATAGAATGAACTTTGATTATTTAGAATAGTGTACAACTCAATCTAATTGACTTGATTTTACATTAATGTGAACGAATAAACTTTAACGCATTCCAATAGATTCAAAACAACCGAATCGGAGGTAAGGAACTTCAATAAATAAGAACTAGCAACAATCCCTTGATTTCGTTTACATTCGAACGACAACGGATAACGTTAAAGGCATTCAAATCGAATCAAATGAATTGAGTTGGATAGAATGAACTTTGATTATTTAGAATAGTGTACAACTCAATCTAATTGACTTAATTTTACTGTAATGAGAACGAGTAAACTTTAACGCATTCTAATAGATTCAAAACAACCAAATCGAACGTAAGGAACTTTCAATAAACAAGAATTAACAACAATCCCTTGATTTTATTTACATTCGAATGATAACGAACGACCTTAAAAGCATTGAAATTGAATCAAATGAATTGAGTCGGATAGAATGAACTTTGATTATTTAGAATAGTGTACAACTCAATCTAATTGGCTTGATTTGACTGTAATGAGAACGAGTAAACTTTAATGCATTCCAATAGATTCAAAACAACCGAATCGGAGGTCAGGAACTTCAATAAATAAGAACTAGCAACAATCTCTTGATTTCGTTTACATTCGAACGACAACGGATGACGTTAAAGGCATTCAAATCGAATCAAATGAATTGAGTTGGATAGAACGAACTTTGATTATTTAAAATAGTTTACACCTCAATCTAATTGACTTAATTTTACTGTAATGAGAACGAGTAAACTTTAACGCATTCTAATAGATTCAAAACAACCAAATCGAACGTAAGGAACTTTCAATAAACAAGAATTAACAACAATCCCTTGATTTTATTTACATTCGAATGATAACGAACGACCTTAAAAGCATTGAAATTGAATCAAATGAATTCAGTCGGATAGAATGAACTTTGATTGTTTAGAATAGTGTACAACTCAATCTAATTGACTTGATTTGACTGTAATGAGAACGAGTAAACTTTAACGTATTCTAATAGATTCGAAACAACCGAATCGGAAGTAAGGAACTTCAATAAATAAGAACTAGCAACAATCCCTTTATTTCGTTTGCATTGGAACGACAACAAATGACCTTAAAGGCGTTCGAATCGAATCAACTGAATTCAGTCGGATAGAATGAACTTTGATTATTTAGAATAGTGTACAACTCAATCTAATTGACTTAATTTGACTGTAATGTGAACGAATAAACTTTAACGCATTCCAATCGATTCAAAACAACCGAATCGGACGTAAGGATCTTCAATAAATAAGAACTAACAACAATCCGTTGATTTCGTTTGCATACGAACGACAACGGATGACGGTAAAGGCATTCAAATCGAATCAAATGAATTGAGTTGGATAGAAAGAACTTTGATTATTTAGAATAGTGTACAACTCAATCTAATTGACTTAATTTTACTGTAATGAGAACGAGTAAACTTTAACGCATTCTAATAGATTCAAAACAACCAAATCGAACGTAAGGAACTTTCAAAAAATAAGAATTAACAACAATCCCTTGATTTTATTTACATTCGAATGATAACGAACGACCTTAAAAGCATTGAAATTGAATCAAATGAATTGAGTCGGATAGAATGAACTTTGATTATTTAGAATAGTGTACAACTCAATCTAATTGACTTCATTTGACTGTAATGAGAACGAGTAAACTTTAACGCATTCCAATAGATTCAAAACAACCGAATCGGAGGTCAGGAACTTCAATAAATAAGAACTAGCAACAATCTCTTGATTTCGTTTACATTCGAACGACAACGGATGACGTTAAAGGCATTCAAATCGAATCAAATGAATTGAGTTGGATAGAACGAACTTTGATTATTTAAAATAGTGTACACCTCAATCTAATTGACTTAATTTTACTGTAATGAGAACGAGTAAACTTTAACGCATTCTAATAGATTCAAAACAACCAAATCGAACGTAAGGAACTTTCAATAAACAAGAATTAACAACAATCCCTTGATTTTATTTACATTCGAATGATAACGAACGACCTTAAAAGCATTGAAATTGAATCAAATGAATTCAGTCGGATAGAATGAACTTTGATTGTTTAGAATAGTGTACAACTCAATCTAATTGACTTGATTTGACTGTAATGAGAACGAGTAAACTTTAGCGCATTCTAATAGATTCAAAACAACCGAATCGGAAGTAAGGAACTTCAATAAATAAGAACTAGCAACAATCCCTTTATTTCGTTTGCATTGGAACGACAACAAATGACCTTAAAGGCGTTCGAATCGAATCAACAGAATTCAGTCGGATAGAATGAACTTTGATTATTTAGAATAGTGTACAACTCAATCTAATTGACTTAATTTTACTGTAATGAGAACGAGTAAACTTTAACGCATTCTAATATATTCAAAACACCCAAATCGAACGTAAGGAACTTTTAATAAACAAGAATTAACAACAATCCCTTGATTTTATTTACATTCGAATGATAACGAACGACCTTAAAAGCATTGAAATTGATTCAAATGAATTCAGTCGGATAGAATGAACTTTGATTATTTAGAATAGTGTACAACTCAATCTAATTGACTTGATTTGACTGTAATGAGAACGAGTAAACTTTAACGCATTCTAATAGATTCAAAACAACCGAATCGGAAGTAAGGAACTTCAATAAATAAGAACTAGCAACAATCCCTTTATTTCGTTTGCATTGGAACGACAACAAATGACCTTAAAGGCGTTCGAATCGAATCAACTGAATTCAGTCGGATAGAATGAACTTTGATTATTTAGAATAGTGTACAACTCAATCTAATTGACTTAATTTGACTGTAATGTGAACGAATAAACTTTAACGCATTCCAATCGATTCAAAACAACCGAATCGGACGTAAGGATCTTCAATAAATAAGAACTAACAACAATCCGTTGATTTCGTTTGCATACGAACGACAACGGATGACGGTAAAGGCATTCAAATCGAATGAAATGAATTGAGTTGGATAGAAAGAACTTTGATTATTTAGAATAGTGTACAACTCAATCTAATTGACTTAATTTGACTGTAATGTGAACGAATAAACTTTAACGCATTCCAATCGATTCAAAACAACCGAATCGGACGTAAGGATCTTCAATAAATAAGAACTAACAACAATCCGTTGATTTCGTTTGCATACGAACGACAACGGATGACGGTAAAGGCATTCAAATCGAATCAAATGAATTGAGTTGGATAGAAAGAACTTTGATTATTTAGAATAGTGTACAACTCAATCTAATTGACTTAATTTTACTGTAATGAGAACGAGTAAACTTTAACGCATTCTAATAGATTCAAAACAACCAAATCGAACGTAAGGAACTTTCAAAAAATAAGAATTAACAACAATCCCTTGATTTTATTTACATTCGAATGATAACGAACGACCTTAAAAGCATTGAAATTGAATCAAATGAATTGAGTCGGATAGAATGAACTTTGATTATTTAGAATAGTGTACAACTCAATCTAATTGACTTGATTTGACTGTAATGAGAACGAGTAAACTTTAACGCATTCCAATAGATTCAAAACAACCGAATCGGAGGTCAGGAACTTCAATAAATAAGAACTAGCAACAATCTCTTGATTTCGTTTACATTCGAACGACAACGGATGACGTTAAAGGCATTCAAATCGAATCAAATGAATTGAGTTGGATAGAACGAACTTTGATTATTTAAAATAGTGTACACCTCAATCTAATTGACTTAATTTTACTGTAATGAGAACGAGTAAACTTTAACGCATTCTAATAGATTCAAAACAACCAAATCGAACGTAAGGAACTTTCAATAAACAAGAATTAACAACAATCCCTTGATTTTATTTACATTCGAATGATAACGAACGACCTTAAAAGCATTGAAATTGAATCAAATGAATTCAGTCGGATAGAATGAACTTTGATTGTTTAGAATAGTGTACAACTCAATCTAATTGACTTGATTTGACTGTAATGAGAACGAGTAAACTTTAGCGCATTCTAATAGATTCAAAACAACCGAATCGGAAGTAAGGAACTTCAATAAATAAGAACTAGCAACAATCCCTTTATTTCGTTTGCATTGGAACGACAACAAATGACCTTAAAGGCGTTCGAATCGAATCAACAGAATTCAGTCGGATAGAATGAACTTTGATTATTTAGAATAGTGTACAACTCAATCTAATTGACTTAATTTTACTGTAATGAGAACGAGTAAACTTTAACGCATTCTAATATATTCAAAACACCCAAATCGAACGTAAGGAACTTTTAATAAACAAGAATTAACAACAATCCCTTGATTTTATTTACATTCGAATGATAACGAACGACCTTAAAAGCATTGAAATTGATTCAAAAGAATTCAGTCGGATAGAATGAACTTTGATTATTTAGAATAGTGTACAACTCAATCTAATTGACTTGATTTGACTGTAATGAGAACGAGTAAACTTTAACGCATTCTAATAGATTCAAAACAACCGAATCGGAAGTAAGGAACTTCAATAAATAAGAACTAGCAACAATCCCTTTATTTCGTTTGCATTGAAACGACAACAAATGACCTTAAAGGCGTTCGAATCGAATCAACTGAATTCAGTCGGATAGAATGAACTTTGATTATTTAGAATAGTGTACAACTCAATCTAATTGACTTAATTTGACTGTAATGTGAACGAATAAACTTTAACGCATTCCAATCGATTCAAAACAACCGAATCGGACGTAAGGATCTTCAATAAATAAGAACTAACAACAATCCGTTGATTTCGTTTGCATACGAACGACAACGGATGACGGTAAAGGCATTCAAATCGAATCAAATGAATTGAGTTGGATAGAAAGAACTTTGATTATTTAGAATAGTGTACAACTCAATCTAATTGACTTAATTTTACTGTAATGAGAACGAGTAAACTTTAACGCATTCTAATAGATTCAAAACAACCAAATCGAACGTAAGGAACTTTCAAAAAATAAGAATTAACAACAATCCCTTGATTTTATTTACATTCGAATGATAACGAACGACCTTAAAAGCATTGAAATTGAATCAAATGAATTTAGTCGGATAGAATGAACTTTGATTATTTAGAATAGTGTACTACTCAATCTAATTGACTTAATTTGACTGTAATGTGAACGAATAAACTTTAACGCATTCCAATCGATTCAAAACAACCGAATCGGACGTAAGGATCTTCAATAAATAAGAACTAACAACAATCCGTTGATTTCGTTTGCATTCGAACGACAACGGATGACGTTAAAGGCATTCAAATCGAATCAAATGAATTGAGTTGGATAGAATGAACTTTGATTATTTCGAATAGTGTACACCACAATCTAATTGACTTAATTTTACTGTAATGAGAACGAGTAAACTTTAACGCATTCTAATAGATTCAAAACAACCAAATCGAACGTAAGGAACTTCAATAAACAAGAATTAACAACAATCCCTTGATTTTATTTACGTTCGAATGATAACGAACGACCTTAAAAGCATTGAAATAGAATCAAATGAATTGAGTTGGATAGAATGAACTTTGATTATTTAGAATAGTGTACAACTCAATCTAATTGACTTAATTTTACTTTAATGTGAACGAGTAAACTTTAACGCATTCTAATAGATTCAAAACAACCGAATCGGAGGTAAGGAACTTCAATAAATAAGAACTAGCAACAATCCGTTGATTTCGTTTACATTCGAACGACAACGGAGGACGTTAAAGGCATTCAAATCGAATCAAATGAATTGAGTTGGATAGAATGAACTTTGATTATTTAGAATAGTTTACAACTCAATCTAATTGACTTAATTTTACTGTAATGAGAACGAGTAAACTTCAACGCATTCTAATAGATTCAAAACAACCAAATCGAACGTAAGGAACTTTCAATAAACAAGAATTAACAACAATCCCTTGATTTTATTTACATTCGAATGATAACGAACGACCTTAAAAGCATTGAAATTGAATCAAATGAATTTAGTCGGATAGAATGAACTTTGATTATTTAGAATAGTGTACAACTCAATCTAATTGACTTGATTTGACTGTAATGAGAACGAGTAAACTTTAACGCACTCGAATAGATTCAAAACAACCGAATCGGAGGTAAGGAACTTCAATAAATAAGAACTAGCAACAATCTCTTGATTTCGTTTACATTTGAACGACAACGGATGACGTTAAAGGCATTCAAATCGAATCAAATGAATTGAGTTGGATAGAACGAACTTTGATTATTTAAAATAGTGTACACCTCAATCTAATTGACTTAATTTTACTATAATGAGAACGTGTAAACTTTAACGCATTCTAATAGATTCAAAACAACCAAATCGAACGTAAGGAACTTTCAATAAACAAGAATTAACAACAATCCCTTGATTTTATTTACATTCGAATGATAATGAACGACCTTAAAAGCATTGAAATTGAATCAAATGAATTCAGTCGGATAGAATGAACTTTGATTGTTTAGAATAGTGTACAATTCAATCTAATTGACTTGATTTGACTGTAATGAGAACGACTAAACTTTAGCGCATTCTAATAGATTCAAAACAACCGAATCGGAAGTAAGGAACTTCAATAAATAAGAACTAGCAACAATCACTTTATTTCGTTTGCATTGGAACGACAACAAATCACCTTAAAGGCGTTCGAATCGAATCAACAGAATTCAGTCGGATAGAATGAACTTTGATTATTTAGAATAGTGTACAACTCAATCTAATTGACTTAATTTTACTGTAATGAGAATGAGTAAACTTTAACGCATTCTAATATATTCAAAACACCCAAATCGAACGTAAGGAACTTTCAATAAACAAGAATTAACAACAATCCCTTGATTTTATTTACATTCGAATGATAACGAACGACCTTAAAAGCATTGAAATTGATTCAAAAGAATTCAGTCGGATAGAATGAACTTTGATTATTTAGAATAGTGTACAACTCAATCTAATTGACTTGATTTGACTGTAATGAGAACGAGTAAACTTTAACGCATTCTAATAGATTCAAAACAACCGAATCGGAAGTAAGGAACTTCAATAAATAAGAACTAGCAACAATCCCTTTATTTCGTTTGCATTGGAACGACAACAAATGACCTTAAAGGCGTTCGAATCGAATCAACTGAATTCAGTCGGATAGAATGAACTTTGATTATTTAGAATAGTGTACAACTCAATCTAATTGACTTAATTTGACTGTAATGTGAACGAATAAACTTTAACGCATTCCAATCGATTCAAAACAACCGAATCGGACGTAAGGATCTTCAATAAATAAGAACTAACAACAATCCGTTGATTTCGTTTGCATACGAACGACAACGGATGACGGTAAAGGAATTCAAATCGAATCAAATGAATTGAGTTGGATAGAATGAACTTTGATTATTTAGAATAGTGTACAACTCAATCTAATTGACTTAATTTTACTGTAATGAGAACGAGTAAACTTTAACGCATTCTAATATATTCAAAACACCCAAATCGAACGTAAGGAACTTTCAATAAACAAGAATTAACAACAATCCCTTGATTTTATTTACATTCGAATGATAACGAACGACCTTAAAAGCATTGAAATTGATTCAAAAGAATTCAGTCGGATAGAATGAACTTTGATTATTTAGAATAGTGTACAACTCAATCTAATTGACTTGATTTCACTGTAATGAGAACGAGTAAACTTTAACGCATTCTAATAGATTCAAAACAACCGAATCGGATGTAAGGAATTTCAATAAATAAGAACTAGCAACAATCCCTTTATTTCGTTTGCATTGGAACGACAACAAATGACCTTAAAGGCGTTCGAATCGAATCAACTGAATTCAGTCGGATAGAATGAACTTTGATTATTTAGAATAGTGTACAACTCAATCTAATTGACTTAATTTGACTGTAATGTGAACGAATAAACTTTAACGCATTCCAATCGATTCAAAACAACCGAATCGGACGTAAGGATCTTCAATAAATAAGAACTAACAACAATCCGTTGATTTCGTTTGCATACGAACGACAACGGATGACGGTAAAGGCATTCAAATCGAATCAAATGAATTGAGTTGGATAGAATGAACTTTGATTATTTAGAATAGTGTACAACTCAATCTAATTAACTTAATTTTGCTGTAATGAGAACGAGTAAACTATAACGCATTCTAATAGATTCAAAACAACCAAATCGAACGTAAGGAACTTTCAAAAAACAAGAATTAACAACAATCCCTTGATTTTATTTACATTCGAATGATAACGAACGACCTTAAAAGCATTGAAATTGATTCAAAAGAATTCAGTCGGATAGAATGAACTTTGATTATTTAGAATAGTGTACAACTCAATCTAATTGACTTGATTTGACTGTAATGAGAACGAGTAAACTTTAACGCATTCTAATAGATTCAAAACAACCGAATCGGAGGTAAGGAACTTCAATAAATAAGAACAAGCAACAATCCCTTGATTTCGTTTACATTCGAACGACAACGGATGACGTTAAAGGCATTCAAATCGAATCAAATGAATTGAGTTGGATAGAATGAACTTTGATTATTTAGAATAGTGTACACCTCAATCTAATTGACTTAATTTTACTGTAATGAGAACGAGTAATCTTTAACGCATTCTAATAGATTCAAAACAACCAAATCGAACGTAAGGAACTTCAATAAACAAGAATTAACAACAATCCCTTGATTTTATATACATTTGAACGACAACGAACGACCTTAAAAGCATTGAAATCGAATCAAATGAATTCAGTTGGATAGAATAAACTTTGATTATTTAGAATAGTGTACTACTCAATCTAATTGACTTCATTTTACTGTAATGAAAACGAGTAAACTTTAACGCATTCTAATAGATTCAAAACAACCAAATCGAACGTAAGGAACTTTCAATAAACAAGAATTAACAACAATCCCTTGATTTTATTTACATTCGAATGATAACGAACGACCTTAAAAGCATTGAAATTGAATCAAATGAATTCAGTCGAATAGAACGAACTTTGATTATTTAGAATAGTGTACAACTCAATCTAATTGACTTGATTTTACATTAATGTGAACGAATAAATTTTAACGCATTCCAATAGATTCAAAACAACCGAATCGGAGGTAAGGAACTTCAATAAATAAGAACTAGCAACAATCCCTTGATTTCGTTTACATTCGAACGACAACGGATGACGTTAAAGGCATTCAAATCGAATCAAATGAATTGAGTTGGATAGATCGAACTTTGATTATTTAAAATAGTGTACACCTCAATCTAATTGACTTAATTTTACTGTAATAAGAACTAGTAAACTTTAACGCATTCTAATAGATTCAAAACAACCAAATCGAACGTAAGGAACTTTCAATAAATAAGAATTAAAAACAATCCCTTGATTTTATTTACATTCGAATGATAACGAACGACCTTAAAAGCATTGAAATTGAATCAAATGAATTTAGTCGGATAAAATGAACTTTGATTATTTAGAATAGTGTACAACTCAATCTAATTGACTTGATTTGACTGTAATGAGAACGAGTAAACTTTAACGCATTCCAATAGATTCAAAACAACCGAATCGGAGGTAAGGAACTTCAATAAATAAGAACTAGCAACTATCCCTTGATTTCGTTTACATTCGAACCGCAACGGATGACGTTAAAGGCATTCAAATCGAATCAAATGAATTGAGTTGGATAGAATGAACTTTGATTATTTAGAATAGTGTATACCTCAATCTAATTGACTTAATTTTACTGTAATGAGAACGAGTAAACTTTAACATTCTAATATATTCAAAACACCCAAATCGAACGTAAGGAACTTTCAATAAACAAGAATTAACAACAATCCCCTGATTTTATTTACATTCGAATGATAACGAACGACCTTAAAAGCATTGAAATTGAATCAAAAGAATTCAGTCGGATAGAATGAACTTTGATTATTTAGAATAGTGTACAACTCAATCTAATTGACTTGATTTGACTGTAATGAGAACGAGTAAACTTTAACGCATTCTAATAGATTCAAAACAACCGAATCGGAAGTAAGGAACTTCAATAAATAAGAACTAGCAACAATCCGTTGATTTCGTTTACATTCGAACGACAACGGATGACGTTAAAGGCATTCAAATCGTATCAAATGAATTGAGTTGGATAGAATGAACTTTGATTATTTAGAATAGTGTACACCTCAATCTAATTGACTTCATTTGACTGTAATGTGAACGAGTAAACTTTAACGCATTCCAATAGATTCAAAACAACCGAATCGGAGGTAGGGAACTTCAATAAATAAGAACTAGCAACAATCCCTTGATTTCATTTACATTCGAACGACAACGGATGACGTTAAAGGCATTCTAATCGAATCAAATGAATTGAGTTGGATAGAATGAACTTTGATTATTTAGAATAGTGTACAACTCAATCTAATTGACTTAATTTTACTTTAATGTCAACGAGTAAACTTTAACGCATTCTAATAGATTCAAAACAACCGAATCGGAGGTAAGGAACTTCAATAAATAAGAACTAGCAACAATCCCTTGATTTCGTTTACATTCGAACGACAACGGAGGACGTTAAAGGCATTCAAATCGAATCAAATGCAATGAGTTGGATAGAATGAACTTTGATTATTTAGAATAGTGTACAACTCAATCTAATTGACTTGATTTTACATTAATGTGAACGAATAAACTTTAACGTATTCCAATAGATTCAAAACAACCGAATCGGAGGTAAGGAACTTCAATAAATAAGAACTAGCAACAATCCCTTGATTTCGTTTACATTCGAACGACAACGGATAACGTTAAAGGCATTCAAATCGAATCAAATGAATTGAGTTGGATAGAATGAACTTTGATTATTTAGAATAGTGTACAACTCAATCTAATTGACTTAATTTTACTGTAATGAGAACGAGTAAACTTTAACGCATTCTAATAGATTCAAAACAACCAAATCGAACGTAAGGAACTTTCAATAAACAAGAATTAACAACAATCCCCTGATTTTATTTACATTCGAATGATAATGAACGACCTTAAAAGCATTGAAATTGAATCAAATGAATTGAGTCGGATAGAATGAACTTTGATTATTTAGAATAGTGTACAACTCAATCTAATTGACTTGATTTGACTGTAATGAGAACGAGTAAACTTTAACGCATTCTAATAGATTCAAAACAACCAAATCGAACGTAACGAACTTCAATAAACAAGAACTAACAACTATCCCTTGATTTTATTTACATTCGAACGACAACAAACGACCTTAAAAGCATTGAAATCGAATCAAATGATTTAATTCGGATAGAACGAACTTTGATTATTTAGAATAGTGTACAACTCAATCTAATTGACTTGATTTGACTGTAATGAGAACGAGTAAACTTTAACGCATTCCAATAGATTCAAAACAACCGAATCGGAGGTCAGGAACTTCAATAAATAAGAACTAGCAACAATCTCTTGATTTCGTTTACATTCGAACGACAACGGATGACGTTAAAGGCATTCAAATCGAATCAAATGAATTGAGTTGGATAGAACGAACTTTGATTATTTAAAATAGTGTACACCTCAATCTAATTGACTTAATTTTACTGTAATGAGAACGAGTAAACTTTAACGCATTCTAATAGATTCAAAACAACCAAATCGAACGTAAGGAACTTTCAATAAACAAGAATTAACAACAATCCCTTGATTTTATTTACATTCGAATGATAACGAACGATCTTAAAAGCATTGAAATTGAATCAAATGAATTCAGTCGGATAGAATGAACTTTGATTGTTTAGAATAGTGTACAACTCAATCTAATTGACTTGATTTGACTGTAATGAGAACGAGTAAACTTTAGCGCATTCTAATAGATTCAAAACAACCGAATCGGAAGTAAGGAACTTCAATAAACAAGAATTAACAACAATCACTTGATTTTATTTACATTCGAATGACAACGAACGACCTTAAAAGCATTGAAATTGAATCAAATGAATTCAGTCCGATAGAATGAACTTTGATTATTTAGAATAGTGTACAACTCAATCTAATTGACTTGATTTGACTGTAATGAGAACGAGTAAACTTTAACGCACTCGAATAGATTCAAAACAACCGAATCGGAGGTAAGGAACTTCAATAAATAAGAACTAGCAACAATCTCTTGATTTCGTTTACATTTGAACGACAACGGATGACGTTAAAGGCATTCAAATCGAATCAAATGAATTGAGTTGGATAGAACGAACTTTGATTATTTAAAATAGTGTACACCTCAATCTAATTGACTTAATTTTACTATAATGAGAACGTGTAAACTTTAACGCATTCTAATAGATTCAAAACAACCAAATCGAACGTAAGGAACTTTCAATAAACAAGAATTAACAACAATCCCTTGATTTTATTTACATTCGAATGATAATGAACGACCTTAAAAGCATTGAAATTGAATCAAATGAATTCAGTCGGATAGAATGAACTTTGATTGTTTAGAATAGTGTACAATTCAATCTAATTGACTTGATTTGACTGTAATGAGAACGACTAAACTTTAGCGCATTCTAATAGATTCAAAACAACCGAATCGGAAGTAAGGAACTTCAATAAATAAGAACTAGCAACAATCACTTTATTTCGTTTGCATTGGAACGACAACAAATCACCTTAAAGGCGTTCGAATCGAATCAACAGAATTCAGTCGGATAGAATGAACTTTGATTATTTAGAATAGTGTACAACTCAATCTAATTGACTTAATTTTACTGTAATGAGAATGAGTAAACTTTAACGCATTCTAATATATTCAAAACACCCAAATCGAACGTAAGGAACTTTCAATAAACAAGAATTAACAACAATCCCTTGATTTTATTTACATTCGAATGATAACGAACGACCTTAAAAGCATTGAAATTGATTCAAAAGAATTCAGTCGGATAGAATGAACTTTGATTATTTAGAATAGTGTACAACTCAATCTAATTGACTTGATTTGACTGTAATGAGAACGAGTAAACTTTAACGCATTCTAATAGATTCAAAACAACCGAATCGGAAGTAAGGAACTTCAATAAATAAGAACTAGCAACAATCCCTTTATTTCGTTTGCATTGGAACGACAACAAATGACCTTAAAGGCGTTCGAATCGAATCAACTGAATTCAGTCGGATAGAATGAACTTTGATTATTTAGAATAGTGTACAACTCAATCTAATTGACTTAATTTGACTGTAATGTGAACGAATAAACTTTAACGCATTCCAATCGATTCAAAACAACCGAATCGGACGTAAGGATCTTCAATAAATAAGAACTAACAACAATCCGTTGATTTCGTTTGCATACGAACGACAACGGATGACGGTAAAGGAATTCAAATCGAATCAAATGAATTGAGTTGGATAGAATGAACTTTGATTATTTAGAATAGTGTACAACTCAATCTAATTGACTTAATTTTACTGTAATGAGAACGAGTAAACTTTAACGCATTCTAATATATTCAAAACACCCAAATCGAACGTAAGGAACTTTCAATAAACAAGAATTAACAACAATCCCTTGATTTTATTTACATTCGAATGATAACGAACGACCTTAAAAGCATTGAAATTGATTCAAAAGAATTCAGTCGGATAGAATGAACTTTGATTATTTAGAATAGTGTACAACTCAATCTAATTGACTTGATTTCACTGTAATGAGAACGAGTAAACTTCAACGCATTCTAATAGATTCAAAACAACCGAATCGGATGTAAGGAATTTCAATAAATAAGAACTAGCAACAATCCCTTTATTTCGTTTGCATTGGAACGACAACAAATGACCTTAAAGGCGTTCGAATCGAATCAACTGAATTCAGTCGGATAGAATGAACTTTGATTATTTAGAATAGTGTACAACTCAATCTAATTGACTTAATTTGACTGTAATGTGAACGAATAAACTTTAACGCATTCCAATCGATTCAAAACAACCGAATCGGACGTAAGGATCTTCAATAAATAAGAACTAACAACAATCCGTTGATTTCGTTTGCATACGAACGACAACGGATGACGGTAAAGGCATTCAAATCGAATCAAATGAATTGAGTTGGATAGAATGAACTTTGATTATTTAGAATAGTGTACAACTCAATCTAATTAACTTAATTTTGCTGTAATGAGAACGAGTAAACTTTAACGCATTCTAATAGATTCAAAACAACCAAATCGAACGTAAGGAACTTTCAAAAAACAAGAATTAACAACAATCCCTTGATTTTATTTACATTCGAATGATAACGAACGACCTTAAAAGCATTGAAATTGATTCAAAAGAATTCAGTCGGATAGAATGAACTTTGATTATTTAGAATAGTGTACAACTCAATCTAATTGACTTGATTTGACTGTAATGAGAACGAGTAAACTTTAACGCATTCTAATAGATTCAAAACAACCGAATCGGAGGTAAGGAACTTCAATAAATAAGAACAAGCAACAATCCCTTGATTTCGTTTACATTCGAACGACAACGGATGACGTTAAAGGCATTCAAATCGAATCAAATGAATTGAGTTGGATAGAATGAACTTTGATTATTTAGAATAGTGTACACCTCAATCTAATTGACTTAATTTTACTGTAATGAGAACGAGTAATCTTTAACGCATTCTAATAGATTCAAAACAACCAAATCGAACGTAAGGAACTTCAATAAACAAGAATTAACAACAATCCCTTGATTTTATATACATTTGAACGACAACGAACGACCTTAAAAGCATTGAAATCGAATCAAATGAATTCAGTTGGATAGAATAAACTTTGATTATTTAGAATAGTGTACTACTCAATCTAATTGACTTCATTTTACTGTAATGAAAACGAGTAAACTTTAACGCATTCTAATAGATTCAAAACAACCAAATCGAACGTAAGGAACTTTCAATAAACAAGAATTAACAACAATCCCTTGATTTTATTTACATTCGAATGATAACGAACGACCTTAAAAGCATTGAAATTGAATCAAATGAATTCAGTCGAATAGAACGAACTTTGATTATTTAGAATAGTGTACAACTCAATCTAATTGACTTGATTTTACATTAATGTGAACGAATAAATTTTAACGCATTCCAATAGATTCAAAACAACCGAATCGGAGGTAAGGAACTTCAATAAATAAGAACTAGCAACAATCCCTTGATTTCGTTTACATTCGAACGACAACGGATGACGTTAAAGGCATTCAAATCGAATCAAATGAATTGAGTTGGATAGATCGAACTTTGATTATTTAAAATAGTGTACACCTCAATCTAATTGACTTAATTTTACTGTAATAAGAACTAGTAAACTTTAACGCATTCTAATAGATTCAAAACAACCAAATCGAACGTAAGGAACTTTCAATAAATAAGAATTAAAAACAATCCCTTGATTTTATTTACATTCGAATGATAACGAACGACCTTAAAAGCATTGAAATTGAATCAAATGAATTTAGTCGGATAAAATGAACTTTGATTATTTAGAATAGTGTACAACTCAATCTAATTGACTTGATTTGACTGTAATGAGAACGAGTAAACTTTAACGCATTCCAATAGATTCAAAACAACCGAATCGGAGGTAAGGAACTTCAATAAATAAGAACTAGCAACTATCCCTTGATTTCGTTTACATTCGAACCGCAACGGATGACGTTAAAGGCATTCAAATCGAATCAAATGAATTGAGTTGGATAGAATGAACTTTGATTATTTAGAATAGTGTATACCTCAATCTAATTGACTTAATTTTACTGTAATGAGAACGAGTAAACTTTAACATTCTAATATATTCAAAACACCCAAATCGAACGTAAGGAACTTTCAATAAACAAGAATTAACAACAATCCCCTGATTTTATTTACATTCGAATGATAACGAACGACCTTAAAAGCATTGAAATTGAATCAAAAGAATTCAGTCGGATAGAATGAACTTTGATTATTTAGAATAGTGTACAACTCAATCTAATTGACTTGATTTGACTGTAATGAGAACGAGTAAACTTTAACGCATTCTAATAGATTCAAAACAACCGAATCGGAAGTAAGGAACTTCAATAAATAAGAACTAGCAACAATCCGTTGATTTCGTTTACATTCGAACGACAACGGATGACGTTAAAGGCATTCAAATCGTATCAAATGAATTGAGTTGGATAGAATGAACTTTGATTATTTAGAATAGTGTACACCTCAATCTAATTGACTTCATTTGACTGTAATGTGAACGAGTAAACTTTAACGCATTCCAATAGATTCAAAACAACCGAATCGGAGGTAGGGAACTTCAATAAATAAGAACTAGCAACAATCCCTTGATTTCATTTACATTCGAACGACAACGGATGACGTTAAAGGCATTCTAATCGAATCAAATGAATTGAGTTGGATAGAATGAACTTTGATTATTTAGAATAGTGTACAACTCAATCTAATTGACTTAATTTTACTTTAATGTCAACGAGTAAACTTTAACGCATTCTAATAGATTCAAAACAACCGAATCGGAGGTAAGGAACTTCAATAAATAAGAACTAGCAACAATCCCTTGATTTCGTTTACATTCGAACGACAACGGAGGACGTTAAAGGCATTCAAATCGAATCAAATGCAATGAGTTGGATAGAATGAACTTTGATTATTTAGAATAGTGTACAACTCAATCTAATTGACTTGATTTTACATTAATGTGAACGAATAAACTTTAACGTATTCCAATAGATTCAAAACAACCGAATCGGAGGTAAGGAACTTCAATAAATAAGAACTAGCAACAATCCCTTGATTTCGTTTACATTCGAACGACAACGGATAACGTTAAAGGCATTCAAATCGAATCAAATGAATTGAGTTGGATAGAATGAACTTTGATTATTTAGAATAGTGTACAACTCAATCTAATTGACTTAATTTTACTGTAATGAGAACGAGTAAACTTTAACGCATTCTAATAGATTCAAAACAACCAAATCGAACGTAAGGAACTTTCAATAAACAAGAATTAACAACAATCCCCTGATTTTATTTACATTCGAATGATAATGAACGACCTTAAAAGCATTGAAATTGAATCAAATGAATTGAGTCGGATAGAATGAACTTTGATTATTTAGAATAGTGTACAACTCAATCTAATTGACTTGATTTGACTGTAATGAGAACGAGTAAACTTTAACGCATTCTAATAGATTCAAAACAACCAAATCGAACGTAACGAACTTCAATAAACAAGAACTAACAACTATCCCTTGATTTTATTTACATTCGAACGACAACAAACGACCTTAAAAGCATTGAAATCGAATCAAATGATTTAATTCGGATAGAACGAACTTTGATTATTTAGAATAGTGTACAACTCAATCTAATTGACTTGATTTGACTGTAATGAGAACGAGTAAACTTTAACGCATTCCAATAGATTCAAAACAACCGAATCGGAGGTCAGGAACTTCAATAAATAAGAACTAGCAACAATCTCTTGATTTCGTTTACATTCGAACGACAACGGATGACGTTAAAGGCATTCAAATCGAATCAAATGAATTGAGTTGGATAGAACGAACTTTGATTATTTAAAATAGTGTACACCTCAATCTAATTGACTTAATTTTACTGTAATGAGAACGAGTAAACTTTAACGCATTCTAATAGATTCAAAACAACCAAATCGAACGTAAGGAACTTTCAATAAACAAGAATTAACAACAATCCCTTGATTTTATTTACATTCGAATGATAACGAACGATCTTAAAAGCATTGAAATTGAATCAAATGAATTCAGTCGGATAGAATGAACTTTGATTGTTTAGAATAGTGTACAACTCAATCTAATTGACTTGATTTGACTGTAATGAGAACGAGTAAACTTTAGCGCATTCTAATAGATTCAAAACAACCGAATCGGAAGTAAGGAACTTCAATAAACAAGAATTAACAACAATCACTTGATTTTATTTACATTCGAATGACAACGAACGACCTTAAAAGCATTGAAATTGAATCAAATGAATTCAGTCCGATAGAATGAACTTTGATTATTTAGAATAGTGTACAACTCAATCTAATTGACTTGATTTGACTGTAATGTGAACGAGTAAACTTTAACGCATTCCAATAGATTCAAAACAACCGAATCGGAGGTAGGGAACTTCAATAAACAAGAACTAGCAACAATCCCTTGATTTCATTTACATTCGAACGACAACGGATGACGTTAAAGGCATTCTAATCGAATCAAATGAATTGAGTTGGATAGAATGAACTTTGATTATTTAGAATAGTGTACAACTCAATCTAATTGACTTAATTTTACTTTAATGTCAACGAGTAAACTTTAACGCATTCTAATAGATTCAAAACAACCGAATCGGAGGTAAGGAACTTCAATAAATAAGAACTAGCAACAATCCCTTGATTTCGTTTACATTCGAACGACAACGGAGGACGTTAAAGGCATTCAAATCGAATCAAATGCAATGAGTTGGATAGAATGAACTTTGATTATTTAGAATAGTGTACAACTCAATCTAATTGACTTGATTTTACATTAATGTGAACGAATAAACTTTAACGTATTCCAATAGATTCAAAACAACCGAATCGGAGGTAAGGAACTTCAATAAATAAGAACTAGCAACAATCCCTTGATTTCGTTTACATTCGAACGACAACGGATAACGTTAAAGGCATTCAAATCGAATCAAATGAATTGAGTTGGATAGAATGAACTTTGATTATTTAGAATAGTGTACAACTCAATCTAATTGACTTAATTTTACTGTAATGAGAACGAGTAAACTTTAACGCATTCTAATAGATTCAAAACAACCAAATCGAACGTAAGGAACTTTCAATAAACAAGAATTAACAACAATCCCCTGATTTTATTTACATTCGAATGATAATGAACGACCTTAAAAGCATTGAAATTGAATCAAATGAATTGAGTCGGATAGAATGAACTTTGATTGTTTAGAATAGTGTACAACTCAATCTAATTGACTTGATTTGACTGTAATGAGAACGAGTAAACTTTAACGCATTCCAATAGATTCAAAACAACCGAATCGGAGGTCAGGAACTTCAATAAATAAGAACTAGCAACAATCTCTTGATTTCGTTTACATTCGAACGACAACGGATGACGTTAAAGGCATTCAAATCGAATCAAATGAATTGAGTTGGATAGAACGAACTTTGATTATTTAAAATAGTGTACACCTCAATCTAATTGACTTAATTTTACTGTAATGAGAACGAGTAAACTTTAACGCATTCTAATAGATTCAAAACAACCAAATCGAACGTAAGGAACTTTCAATAAACAAGAATTAACAACAATCCCTTGATTTTATTTACATTCGAATGATAACGAACGATCTTAAAAGCATTGAAATTGAATCAAATGAATTCAGTCGGATAGAATGAACTTTGATTGTTTAGAATAGTGTACAACTCAATCTAATTGACTTGATTTGACTGTAATGAGAACGAGTAAACTTTAGCGCATTCTAATAGATTCAAAACAACCGAATCGGAAGTAAGGAACTTCAATAAACAAGAATTAACAACAATCACTTGATTTTATTTACATTCGAATGACAACGAACGACCTTAAAAGCATTGAAATTGAATCAAATGAATTCAGTCCGATAGAATGAACTTTGATTATTTAGAATAGTGTACAACTCAATCTAATTGACTTGATTTGACTGTAATGAGAACGAGAAAACTTTAACGCATTCTAATAGATTCAAAACAACCGAATCGGAAGTAAGGAACTTCAATAAATAAGAACTAGCAACAATCCCTTTATTTCGTTTGCATTGGAACGACAACAAATGACCTTAAAGGCGTTCGAATCGAATCAACTGAATTCAGTCGGATAGAACGAACTTTGATTATTTAGAATAGTGTACAACTCAATCTAATTCACTTAATTTGACTGTAATGTGAACGAATAAACTTTAACGCATTCCAATAGATTCAAAACAACCGAATCGGACGTAAGGAACTTCAATAAATAAGAACTAACAACAATCTCTTGATTTTGTTTGCATACGAACGACAACGGATGACGGTAAAGGCATTCAAATCGAATCAAATGAATTGAGTCGGATAGAATGAACTTTGATTATTTAGAATCGCGTACAACTCAATCTAATTGACTTGATTTTACTTTAATGAGAATGAGTAAACTTTAACGCATTCTAATAGATTCAAAACAACCAAATCGAACGTAACGAACTTCAATAAACAAGAACTAACAACTATCCCTTGATTTTATTTACATTCGAACGACAACAAACGACCTTAAAAGCATTGAAATCGAATCAAATGAATTAATTCGGATAGAACGAACTTTCATTATTTAGAACAGTGTACAACTCAATCTAATTGACTTGATTTGACTGTAATGAGAACGAGTAAACTTTAACGCATTCTAATAGATTCAAAACAACCGAATCGGATGTAAGGAACTTCAATAAATAAGAACTAGCAGCAATCCCTTTATTTCGTTTGCATTGGAACGACAAGTAATGACCTTAAAGGCGTTCGAATCGAATCAACTGAATTCAGTCGGATAGAATGAACTGTGATTATTTAGAATAGTGTACAACTCAATCTAATTGACTTAATTTGACTGTAATGTGAACGAGTAAACTTTAACGCATTCTAATAGATTCAAAACAACCGAATCGGAGGTAAGGAACTTCAATAAAAAAGAACTAGCAACAATCCCTTGATTTCGTTTACATTCGAACGACAACGGATGACGTTAAAGGCATTCAAATTGAATCAAATGAATTGAGTTCGATAGAATGAATTTTGATTATTTAGAATAGTGTACAACTCAATCTAATTGACTTAATTTTACTCTAATGAGAACGAGTAAACTTTAACGCATTCTAATAGATTCAAAACAACCAAATCAAACGTAAGGAACTTCAATAAACAAGAATTAACAACCATCCCTTGATTTTATTTACATTCGAACGACAACGAACGACCTTAAAAGCATTGAAATCGAATCAAATGAATTCAGTCGAATAGAACGAACTTTGATTATTTAGAATAGTTTACAACTCAATCTAATTGACTTGATTTTACAGTAATGAGAACGAGTAAACTTTAACGCATTCTAATAGATTCAAAACAACCAAATCGGATGTAAGGAATTTCCAATAAACAAGAATTAACAACAATCCCTTGATTTTATATACATTCGAACGACAACAAACGACCTTAAAAGCATTGAAATCGAATCAAATGAATTAAATCGGATAGAACGAACTTTGATTATTTAAAATAGTGTACAACTCAATCTAATTGACTTGATTTGACTGTAATGAGAACGAGTAAACTTTAACGCATTCTAATAGATTCAAAACAACCGAATCGGATGTAAGGAACTTCAATAAATAAGAACTAGCAACAATCCCTTTATTTCGTTTGCATTGGAACGACAAGTAATGACCTTAAAGGCGTTCGAATCGAATCAACTGAATTCAGTCGGATAGAATGAACTGTGATTATTTAGAATAGTGTACAACTCAATCTAATCGACTTAATTTGACTGTAATGTGAACGAGTAAACTTTAACGCATTCTAATAGATTCAAAACAACCGAATCGGAGGTAAGAAACTTCAATAAAAAAGAACTAGCAACAATCCCTTGATTTCGTTTACATTCGAACGACAACGGATGACGTTAAAGGCATTAAAATCGAATCAAATGAATTGAGTTGGATAGAATGAATTTTGATTATTTAGAATAGTGTACAACTCAATCTAATTGACTTAATTTTACTCTAATGAGAACGAGTAAACTTTAACGCATTCTAATAGATTCAAAACAACCAAATCAAACGTAAGGAACTTCAATAAACAAGAATTAACAACCATCCCTTGATTTTATTTACATTCGAACGACAACGAACGACCTTAAAAGCATTGAAATCGAATCAAATGAATTCAGTCGAATACAACGAACTTTGATTATTTAGAATAGTGTACAACTCAATCTAATTGACTTGATTTTACAGTAATGAGAACGAGTAAACTTTAACGCATTCTAATAGATTCAAAACAACCAAATCGGATGTAAGGAATTTCCAATAAACAAGAATTAACAACAATCCCTTGATTTTATATACATTCGAACGACAACAAACGACCTTAAAAGCATTGAAATCGAATCAAATGAATTAAATCGGATAGAACGAACTTTGATTATTTAGAATAGTGTACAACTCAATCTAATTGACTTGATTTGACTGTAATGAGAACGAGTAAACTTTAACGCATTCTAATAGATTCAAAACAACCGAATCGGATGTAAGGAACTTCAATAAATAAGAACTAGCAACAATCCCTTTATTTCGTTTACATTGGAACGACAACAATTGACCTTAAAGGCGTTCGAATCGAATCAACTGAATTCAGTCAGATAGAATGAACTGTGATTATTTAGAATAGTGTACAACTCAATCTAATTGACTTAATTTGACTGTAATGTGAACGAGTAAACTTTAACGCATTCTAATAGATTCAAAACAACCGAATCGGAGGTAAGGAACTTCAATATATACGAACTAGCAACAATCCCTTGATTTCGTTTACATTCGAACGACAACGGATGACGTTAAAGGCATTCAAATCGAATCAAATGAATTGAGTTGGATAGAATGAACTTTGATTATTTATAATAGTGTACAACTCAATCTAATTGACTTAATTTTACTGTAATGAGAACGAGTAAACTTTAACGCATTCTAATAGATTCAAAACAACCAAATCGAACGTAAGGAACTTCAATAAACAAGAATTAACAACAATCCCTTGATTTTATTTACATTCGAATGATAACGAACGACCTTAAAAGCATTGAAATTGAATCAAATGAATTCAGTCCGATAGAATGAACTTTGATTATTTAGAATAGTGTACAACTCAATCTAATTGACTTGATTTGACTGTAATGAGAACGAGTAAACTTTAACGCATTCCAATAGATTCAAAACAACCAAATCGAACGTAAGGAACTTCAATAAACAAGAATTAACAAGAATCCCTTGATTTTATTTACATTCGAATGATAACGAACGACCTTAAAAGCATTGAAATTGAATCAAATGAATTCAGTCCGATAGAATGAACTTTGATTATTTAGAATAGTGTACAACTCAATCTAATTGACTTGATTTGACTGTAATGAGAACGAGTAAACTTTAACGCATTCCAATAGATTCAAAACAACCGAATCGGAAGTAAGGAACTTCAATAAATAAGAACTAGCAACAATCCCTTGATTTCGTTTGCATTGGAACGACAACAAATGACCTTAAAGGCGTTCGAATCGAATCAACTGAATTCAGTCGGATAGAATGAACTTTGATTATCTAGAATAGTGTACAACTCAATCTAATTGACTTAATTTGACTGTAATGTGAACGAATAAACTTTAAGGCATTCCAATAGATTCAAAACAACCGAATCGGACGTAAGGAACTTCAATAAATAAGAACTAACAACAATCTCTTGATTTCGTTTGCATACGAACGACAACGGATGACGGTAAAGGCATTCAAATCGAATCAAATGAATTGAGTCGGATAGAATGAACTTTCATTATTTAGAATAGCGTACAACTCAATCTAATTGACTTGATTTTACTTTAATGAGAATGAGTAAACTTTAACGCATTCTAATAGATTCAAAACAACCAAATCGAACGTAATGAACTTCAATAAACAAGAACTAACAACTATCCCTTGATTTTATTTACATTCGAACGACAACAAACGACCTTAAAAGCATTGAAATCGAATCAAATGAATTAATTCGGATAGAACGAACTTTCATTATTTAGAATAGTGTACAACTCAATCTAATTGACTTGATTTGACTGTAATGAGAACGAGTAAACTTTAACGCATTCTAATAGATTCAAAACAACCGAATCGGATGTAAGGAACTTCAATAAATAAGAACTAGCAACAATCCCTTTATTTCGTTTGCATTGGAACGACAACAATTGACCTTAAAGGCGTTCGAATCGAATCAACTGAATTCAGTCGGATAGAATGAACTGTGATTATTTAGAATAGTGTACAACTCAATCTAATTGACTTAATTTGACTGTAATGTGAACGAGTAAACTTTAACGCATTCTAATAGATTCAAAACAACCGAATCGGAGGTAAGGAACTTCAATAAATAAGAACTAGCAACAATCCCTTGATTTCGTTTACATTCGAACGACAACGGATGACGTTAAAGGCATTCAAATCGAATCAAATGAATTGAGTTGGATAGAATGAACTTTGATTATTTAGAATAGTGTACAACTCAATCTAATTGACTTAATTTTACTCTAATGAGAACGAGTAAACTTTAACGCATTCTAATAGATTCAAAACAACCGAATCGAACGTAACGAACTTCAATAAACAAGAACTAACAACCATCCCTTGATTTTATTTACATTCGAAATACAACGAACGACCTTAAAAGCATTGAAATCGAATCAAATGAATTCAGTCGAATAGAACGAACTTTGATTATTTAGAATAGTTTACAACTCAATCTAATTGACTTGATTTTACAGTAATGAGAACGAGTAAACTTTAACGCATTCTAATAGATTCAAAACAACCAAATCGGATGTAAGGAATTTCCAATAAACAAGAATTAACAACAATCCCTTGATTTTATATACATTCGAACGACAACAAACGACCTTAAAAGCATTGAAATCGAATCAAATGAATTAAATCGGATAGAACGAACTTTGATTATTTACAAATAGTGTACAACTCAATCTAATTGACTTGATTTGACTGTAATGAGAACGAGTAAACTTTAACGCATTCTAATAGATTCAAAACAACCGAATCGGATTTAAGGAACTTCAATAAATAAGAACTAGCAACAATCCCTTGATTTCGTTTACATTCGAACGACAACGGATGACGTTAAAGGCATTGAAATCGAATCAAATGAATTGAGTTCGATAGAATGAACTTTGATTATTTAGAATAGTGTACAACTCAATCTAATTGACTTCATTTTACTGTAATGAGAACGAGTAAACTTTAACGCATTCTAATAGATTCAAAACAACCAAATCAAACGTAAGGAACTTCAATAAACAAGAATTAACAACCATCCCTTGATTTTATTTACATTCGAAATACAACGAACGACCTTAAAAGCATTGAAATCGAATCAAATGAATTCAGTCGAATAGAACGAACTTTGATTATTTAGAATAGTTTACAACTCAATCTAATTGACTTGATTTTACAGTAATGAGAACGAGTAAACTTTAACGCATTCTAATAGATTCAAAACAACCAAATCGGATGTAAGGAATTTCCAATAAACAAGAATTAACAACAATCCCTTGATTTTATATACATTCGAACGACAACAAACGACCTTAAAAGCATTGAAATCGAATCAAATGAATTAAATCGGATAGAACGAACTTTGATTATTTACAAATAGTGTACAACTCAATCTAATTGACTTGATTTGACTGTAATGAGAACGAGTAAACTTTAACGCATTCTAATAGATTCAAAACAACCGAATCGGATGTAAGGAACTTCAATAAATAAGAACTAGCAACAATCCCTTTATTTCGTTTGCATTGGAACGACAAGTAATGACCTTAAAGGCGTTCGAATCGAATCAACTGAATTCAGTCGGATAGAATGAACTTTGATTATTTAGAATAGTGTACAACTCAATCTAATTGACTTAATTTGACTGTAATGTGAACGAATAAACTTTAAGGCATTCCAATAGATTCAAAACAACCGAATCGGACGTAAGGAACTTCAATAAATAAGAACTAACAACAATCTCTTGATTTCGTTTGCATACAAACGACAACGGATGACGGTAAAGGCATTCAAATCGAATCAAATGAATTGAGTCGGATAGAATGAACTTTGATTATTTAGAATAGCGTACAACTCAATCTAATTGACTTGATTTTACTTTAATGAGAATGAGTAAACTTTAACGCATTCTAATAGATTCAAAACAACCAAATCGAACGTAACGAACTTCAATAAACAAGAACTAACAACTATCCCTTGATTTTATTTACATTCGATCGACAACAAACGACCTTAAAAGCATTGAAATCGAATCAAATGAATTAATTCGGATAGAACGAACTTTCATTATTTAGAATAGTGTACAACTCAATCTAATTGACTTGATTTGACTGTAATGTGAACGAGTAAACTTTAACGCATTCTAATAGATTCAAAACAACCGAATCGGATGTAAGGAACTTCAATAAATAAGAACTAGCAACAATCCCTTGATTTCGTTTACATTCGAACGACAACGGATGACGTTAAAGGCATTGAAATCGAATCAAATGAATTGAGTTCGATAGAATGAACTTTGATTATTTAGAATAGTGTACAACTCAATCTAATTGACTTAATTTTACTCTAATGAGAACGAGTAAACTTTAACGCATTCTAATAGATTCAAAACAACCAAATCGGATGTAAGGAATTTCCAATAAACAAGAATTAACAACAATCCCTTGATTTTATATACATTCGAACGACAACAAACGACCTTAAAAGCATTGAAATCGAATCAAATGAATTAAATCGGATAGAACGAACTTTGATTATTTAAAATAGTGTACAACTCAATCTAATTGACTTGATTTGACTGTAATGAGAACGAGTAAACTTTAACGCATTCTAATAGATTCAAAACAACCGAATCGGATGTAAGGAACTTCAATAAATAAGAACTAGCAACAATCCCTTTATTTCGTTTGCATTGGAACGACAAGTAATGACCTTAAAGGCGTTCGAATCGAATCAACTGAATTCAGTCGGATAGAATGAACTGTGATTATTTAGAATAGTGTACAACTCAATCTAATTGACTTAATTTGACTGTAATGTGAACGAGTAAACTTTAACGCATTCTAATAGATTCAAAACAACCGAATCGGAGGTAAGGAACTTCAATAAAAAAGAACTAGCAACAATCCCTTGATTTCGTTTACATTCGAACGACAACGGATGACGTTAAAGGCATTCAAATTGAATCAAATGAATTGAGTTGGATAGAATGAATTTTGATTATTTAGAATAGTGTACAACTCAATCTAATTGACTTAATTTTACTCTAATGAGAACGAGTAAACTTTAACGCATTTTAATAGATTCAAAACAACCAAATCAAACGTAAGGAACTTCAATAAACAAGAATTAACAACCATCCCTTGATTTTATTTACATTCGAACGACAACGAACGACCTTAAAAGCATTGAAATCGAATCAAATGAATTCAGTCGAATAGAACGAACTTTGATTATTTAGAATAGTGTACAACTCAATCTAATTGACTTGATTTTACAGTAATGAGAACGAGTAAACTTTAACGCATTCTAATAGATTCAAAACAACCAAATCGGATGTAAGGAATTTCCAATAAACAAGAATTAACAACAATCCCTTGATTTTATATACATTCGAACGACAACAAACGACCTTAAAAGCATTGAAATCGAATCAAATGAATTAAATCGGATAGAACGAACTTTGATTATTTAAAATAGTGTACAACTCAATCTAATTGACTTGATTTGACTGTAATGAGAACGAGTAAACTTTAACGCATTCTAATAGATTCAAAACAACCGAATCGGATGTAAGGAACTTCAATAAATAAGAACTAGCAACAATCCCTTTATTTCGTTTGCATTGGAACGACAAGTAATGACCTTAAAGGCGTTCGAATCGAATCAACTGAATTCAGTCGGATAGAATGAACTGTGATTATTTAGAATAGTGTACAACTCAATCTAATTGACTTAATTTGACTGTAATGTGAACGAGTAAACTTTAACGCATTCTAATAGATTCAAAACAACCGAATCGGAGGTAAGGAACTTCAATAAAAAAGAACTAGCAACAATCCCTTGATTTCGTTTACATTCGAACGACAACGGATGACGTTAAAGGCATTCAAATTGAATCAAATGAATTGAGTTGGATAGAATGAATTTTGATTATTTAGAATAGTGTACAACTCAATCTAATTGACTTAATTTTACTCTAATGAGAACGAGTAAACTTTAACGCATTTTAATAGATTCAAAACAACCAAATCAAACGTAAGGAACTTCAATAAACAAGAATTAACAACCATCCCTTGATTTTATTTACATTCGAACGACAACGAACGACCTTAAAAGCATTGAAATCGAATCAAATGAATTCAGTCGAATAGAACGAACTTTGATTATTTAGAATAGTGTACAACTCAATCTAATTGACTTGATTTTACAGTAATGAGAACGAGTAAACTTTAACGCATTCTAATAGATTCAAAACAACCAAATCGGATGTAAGGAATTTCCAATAAACAAGAATTAACAACAATCCCTTGATTTTATATACATTCGAACGACAACAAACGACCTTAAAAGCATTGAAATCGAATCAAATGAATTAAATCGGATAGAACGAACTTTGATTATTTAAAATAGTGTACAACTCAATCTAATTGACTTGATTTGACTGTAATGAGAACGAGTAAACTTTAACGCATTCTAATAGATTCAAAACAACCGAATCGGATGTAAGGAACTTCAATAAATAAGAACTAGCAACAATCCCTTTATTTCGTTTGCATTGGAACGACAAGTAATGACCTTAAAGGCGTTCGAATCGAATCAACTGAATTCAGTCGGATAGAATGAACTGTGATTATTTAGAATAGTGTACAACTCAATCTAATTGACTTAATTTGACTGTAATGTGAACGAGTAAACTTTAACGCATTCTAATAGATTCAAAACAACCGAATCGGAGGTAAGGAACTTCAATAAAAAAGAACTAGCAACAATCCCTTGATTTCGTTTACATTCGAACGACAACGGATGACGTTAAAGGCATTCAAATCGAATCAAATGAATTGAGTTGGATAGAATGAATTTTGATTATTTAGAATAGTGTACAACTCAATCTAATTGACTTAATTTTACTCTAATGAGAACGAGTAAACTTTAACGCATTTTAATAGATTCAAAACAACCAAATCAAACGTAAGGAACTTCAATAAACAAGAATTAACAACCATCCCTTGATTTTATTTACATTCGAACGACAACGAACGACCTTAAAAGCATTGAAATCGAATCAAATGAATTCAGTCGAATAGAACGAACTTTGATTATTTAGAATAGTGTACAACTCAATCTAATTGACTTGATTTTACAGTAATGAGAACGAGTAAACTTTAACGCATTCTAATAGATTCAAAACAACCAAATCGGATGTAAGGAATTTCCAATAAACAAGAATTAACAACAATCCCTTGATTTTATATACATTCGAACGACAACAAACGACCTTAAAAGCATTGAAATCGAATCAAATGAATTAAATCGGATAGAACGAACTTTGATTATTTAAAATAGTGTACAACTCAATCTAATTGACTTGATTTGACTGTAATGAGAACGAGTAAACTTTAACGCATTCTAATAGATTCAAAACAACCGAATCGGATGTAAGGAACTTCAATAAATAAGAACTAGCAACAATCCCTTTATTTCGTTTGCATTGGAACGACAAGTAATGACCTTAAAGGCGTTCGAATCGAATCAACTGAATTCAGTCGGATAGAATGAACTGTGATTATTTAGAATAGTGTACAACTCAATCTAATTGACTTAATTTGACTGTAATGTGAACGAGTAAACTTTAACGCATTCTAATAGATTCAAAACAACCGAATCGGAGGTAAGGAACTTCAATAAAAAAGAACTAGCAACAATCCCTTGATTTCGTTTACATTCGAACGACAACGGATGACGTTAAAGGCATTCAAATTGAATCAAATGAATTGAGTTGGATAGAATGAATTTTGATTATTTAGAATAGTGTACAACTCAATCTAATTGACTTAATTTTACTCTAATGAGAACGAGTAAACTTTAACGCATTTTAATAGATTCAAAACAACCAAATCAAACGTAAGGAACTTCAATAAACAAGAATTAACAACCATCCCTTGATTTTATTTACATTCGAACGACAACGAACGACCTTAAAAGCATTGAAATCGAATCAAATGAATTCAGTCGAATAGAACGAACTTTGATTATTTAGAATAGTGTACAACTCAATCTAATTGACTTGATTTTACAGTAATGAGAACGAGTAAACTTTAACGCATTCTAATAGATTCAAAACAACCAAATCGGATGTAAGGAATTTCCAATAAACAAGAATTAACAACAATCCCTTGATTTTATATACATTCGAACGACAACAAACGACCTTAAAAGCATTGAAATCGAATCAAATGAATTAAATCGGATAGAACGAACTTTGATTATTTACAAATAGTGTACAACTCAATCTAATTGACTTGATTTGACTGTAATGAGAACGAGTAAACTTTAACGCATTCTAATAGATTCAAAACAACCGAATCGGATGTAAGGAACTTCAATAAATAAGAACTAGCAACAATCCCTTGATTTCGTTTACATTCGAACGACAACGGATGACGTTAAAGGCATTGAAATCGAATCAAATGAATTGAGTTCGATAGAATGAACTTTGATTATTTAGAATAGTGTACAACTCAATCTAATTGACTTCATTTTACTGTAATGAGAACGAGTAAACTTTAACGCATTCTAATAGATTCAAAACAACCAAATCAAACGTAAGGAACTTCAATAAACAAGAATTAACAACCATCCCTTGATTTTATTTACATTCGAAATACAACGAACGACCTTAAAAGCATTGAAATCGAATCAAATGAATTCAGTCGAATAGAACGAACTTTGATTATTTAGAATAGTTTACAACTCAATCTAATTGACTTGATTTTACAGTAATGAGAACGAGTAAACTTTAACGCATTCTAATAGATTCAAAACAACCAAATCGGATGTAAGGAATTTCCAATAAACAAGAATTAACAACAATCCCTTGATTTTATATACATTCGAACGACAACAAACGACCTTAAAAGCATTGAAATCGAATCAAATGAATTAAATCGGATAGAACGAACTTTGATTATTTACAAATAGTGTACAACTCAATCTAATTGACTTGATTTGACTGTAATGAGAACGAGTAAACTTTAACGCATTCTAATAGATTCAAAACAACCGAATCGGATGTAAGGAACTTCAATAAATAAGAACTAGCAACAATCCCTTTATTTCGTTTGCATTGGAACGACAAGTAATGACCTTAAAGGCGTTCGAATCGAATCAACTGAATTCAGTCGGATAGAATGAACTTTGATTATTTAGAATAGTGTACAACTCAATCTAATTGACTTAATTTGACTGTAATGTGAACGAATAAACTTTAAGGCATTCCAATAGATTCAAAACAACCGAATCGGACGTAAGGAACTTCAATAAATAAGAACTAACAACAATCTCTTGATTTCGTTTGCATACAAACGACAACGGATGACGGTAAAGGCATTCAAATCGAATCAAATGAATTGAGTCGGATAGAATGAACTTTGATTATTTAGAATAGCGTACAACTCAATCTAATTGACTTGATTTTACTTTAATGAGAATGAGTAAACTTTAACGCATTCTAATAGATTCAAAACAACCAAATCGAACGTAACGAACTTCAATAAACAAGAACTAACAACTATCCCTTGATTTTATTTACATTCGATCGACAACAAACGACCTTAAAAGCATTGAAATCGAATCAAATGAATTAATTCGGATAGAACGAACTTTCATTATTTAGAATAGTGTACAACTCAATCTAATTGACTTGATTTGACTGTAATGTGAACGAGTAAACTTTAACGCATTCTAATAGATTCAAAACAACCGAATCGGATGTAAGGAACTTCAATAAATAAGAACTAGCAACAATCCCTTGATTTCGTTTACATTCGAACGACAACGGATGACGTTAAAGGCATTGAAATCGAATCAAATGAATTGAGTTCGATAGAATGAACTTTGATTATTTAGAATAGTGTACAACTCAATCTAATTGACTTAATTTTACTCTAATGAGAACGAGTAAACTTTAACGCATTCTAATAGATTCAAAACAACCAAATCGGATGTAAGGAATTTCCAATAAACAAGAATTAACAACAATCCCTTGATTTTATATACATTCGAACGACAACAAACGACCTTAAAAGCATTGAAATCGAATCAAATGAATTAAATCGGATAGAACGAACTTTGATTATTTAAAATAGTGTACAACTCAATCTAATTGACTTGATTTGACTGTAATGAGAACGAGTAAACTTTAACGCATTCTAATAGATTCAAAACAACCGAATCGGATGTAAGGAACTTCAATAAATAAGAACTAGCAACAATCCCTTTATTTCGTTTGCATTGGAACGACAAGTAATGACCTTAAAGGCGTTCGAATCGAATCAACTGAATTCAGTCGGATAGAATGAACTGTGATTATTTAGAATAGTGTACAACTCAATCTAATTGACTTAATTTGACTGTAATGTGAACGAGTAAACTTTAACGCATTCTAATAGATTCAAAACAACCGAATCGGAGGTAAGGAACTTCAATAAAAAAGAACTAGCAACAATCCCTTGATTTCGTTTACATTCGAACGACAACGGATGACGTTAAAGGCATTCAAATTGAATCAAATGAATTGAGTTGGATAGAATGAATTTTGATTATTTAGAATAGTGTACAACTCAATCTAATTGACTTAATTTTACTCTAATGAGAACGAGTAAACTTTAACGCATTTTAATAGATTCAAAACAACCAAATCAAACGTAAGGAACTTCAATAAACAAGAATTAACAACCATCCCTTGATTTTATTTACATTCGAACGACAACGAACGACCTTAAAAGCATTGAAATCGAATCAAATGAATTCAGTCGAATAGAACGAACTTTGATTATTTAGAATAGTGTACAACTCAATCTAATTGACTTGATTTTACAGTAATGAGAACGAGTAAACTTTAACGCATTCTAATAGATTCAAAACAACCAAATCGGATGTAAGGAATTTCCAATAAACAAGAATTAACAACAATCCCTTGATTTTATATACATTCGAACGACAACAAACGACCTTAAAAGCATTGAAATCGAATCAAATGAATTAAATCGGATAGAACGAACTTTGATTATTTAAAATAGTGTACAACTCAATCTAATTGACTTGATTTGACTGTAATGAGAACGAGTAAACTTTAACGCATTCTAATAGATTCAAAACAACCGAATCGGATGTAAGGAACTTCAATAAATAAGAACTAGCAACAATCCCTTTATTTCGTTTGCATTGGAACGACAAGTAATGACCTTAAAGGCGTTCGAATCGAATCAACTGAATTCAGTCGGATAGAATGAACTGTGATTATTTAGAATAGTGTACAACTCAATCTAATTGACTTAATTTGACTGTAATGTGAACGAGTAAACTTTAACGCATTCTAATAGATTCAAAACAACCGAATCGGAGGTAAGGAACTTCAATAAAAAAGAACTAGCAACAATCCCTTGATTTCGTTTACATTCGAACGACAACGGATGACGTTAAAGGCATTCAAATCGAATCAAATGAATTGAGTTGGATAGAATGAATTTTGATTATTTAGAATAGTGTACAACTCAATCTAATTGACTTAATTTTACTCTAATGAGAACGAGTAAACTTTAACGCATTCTAATAGATTCAAAATAACCAAATCAAACGTAAGGAACTTCAATAAACAAGAATTAACAACCATCCCTTGATTTTATTTACATTCGAACGACAACGAACGACCTTAAAAGCATTGAAATAGAATCAAATGAATTCAGTCGAATAGAACGAACTTTGATTATTTAGAATAGTTTACAACTCAATCTAATTGACTTGATTTTACAGTAATGAGAACGAGTAAACTTTAACGCATTCTAATAGATTCAAAACAACCAAATCGGATGTAAGGAATTTCCAATAAACAAGAATTAACAACAATCCCTTGATTTTATATACATTCGAACGACAACAAACGACCTTAAAAGCATTGAAATCGAATCAAATGAATTAAATCGGATAGAACGAACTTTGATTATTTAGAATAGTGTACAACTCAATCTAATTGACTTGATTTGACTGTAATGAGAACGAGTAAACTTTAACGCATTCTAATAGATTCAAAACAACCGAATCGGATGTAAGGAACTTCAATAAATAAGAACTAGCAACAATCCCTTTATTTCGTTTGCATTGGAACGACAACAATTGACCTTAAAGGCGTTCGAATCGAATCAACTGAATTCAGTCGGATAGAATGAACTGTGATTATTTAGAATAGTGTACAACTCAATCTAATTGACTTAATTTGACTGTAATGTGAACGAGTAAACTTTAACGCATTCTAATAGATTCAAAACAACCGAATCGGAGGTAAGGAACTTCAATAAATAAGAACTAGCAACAATCCCTTGATTTCGTTTACATTCGAACGACAACGGATGACGTTAAAGGCATTCAAATCGAATCAAATGAATTGAGTTGGATAGAATGAACTTTGATTATTTAGAATAGTGTACAACTCAATCTAATTGACTTAATTTTACTGTAATGAGAACGAGTAAACTTTAACGCATTCTAATAGATTCAAAACAACCAAATCGAACGTAAGGAACTTCAATAAATAAGAATTAACAACAATCCCTTGATTTTATTTACATTCGAATGATAACGAACGACCTTAAAAGCATTGAAATTTAATCAAATGAATTCAGTCGGATAGAATGAACTTTGATTATTTAGAATAGTGTACAACTCAATCTAATTGACTTGATTTTACTGTAATGAGAATGAGTAAACTTTAACGCATTCTAATAGATTCAAAACAACCAAATCGAACGTAACGAACTTCAATAAACAAGAACTAACAACTATCCCTTGATTTTATTTACATTCGAACGACAACAAACGACCTTAAAAGCATTGAAATCGAATCAAATGAATTAAATCGGATAGAACGAACTTTGATTATTTAGAATAGTGTACAACTCAATCTAATTGACTTGATTTGACTGTAATGAGAACGAGTAAACTTTAACGCATTCTAATAGATTCAAAACAACCGAATCGGAGGTAAGGAACTTCAATAAAAAAGAACTAGCAACAATCCCTTGATTTCGTTTACATTCGAACGACAACGGATGACGTTAAAGGCATTCAAATTGAATCAAATGAATTGAGTTGGATAGAATGAATTTTGATTATTTAGAATAGTGTACAACTCAATCTAATTGACTTAATTTTACTCTAATGAGAACGAGTAAACTTTAACGCATTCTAATAGATTCAAAACAACCAAATCAAACGTAAGGAACTTCAATAAACAAGAATTAACAACCATCCCTTGATTTTATTTACATTCGAACGACAACGAACGACCTTAAAAGCATTGAAATCGAATCAAATGAATTCAGTCGAATAGAACGAACTTTGATTATTTAGAATAGTTTACAACTCAATCTAATTGACTTGATTTTACAGTAATGAGAACGAGTAAACTTTAACGCATTCTAATAGATTCAAAACAACCAAATCGGATGTAAGGAATTTCCAATAAACAAGAATTAACAACAATCCCTTGATTTTATATACATTCGAACGACAACAAACGACCTTAAAAGCATTGAAATCGAATCAAATGAATTAAATCGGATAGAACGAACTTTGATTATTTAAAATAGTGTACAACTCAATCTAATTGACTTGATTTGACTGTAATGAGAACGAGTAAACTTTAACGCATTCTAATAGATTCAAAACAACCAAATCGAACGTAAGGAACTTCAATAAACAAGAATTAGCAACAATCCCTTTATTTCGTTTGCATTGGAACGACAAGTAATGACCTTAAAGGCGTTCGAATCGAATCAACTGAATTCAGTCGGATAGAACGAACTTTGATTATTTAGAATAGTGTACAACTCAATCTAATTGACTTGATTTGACTGTAATGAGAACGAGTAAACTTTAACGCATTCTAATAGATTCAAAAACACCGAATCGGATGTAAGGAACTTCAATAAATAAGAACTAGCAACAATCCCTTTATTTCGTTTGCATTGGAACGACAACAATTGACCTTAAAGGCGTTCGAATCGAATCAACTGAATTCAGACGGATAGAATGAACTGTGATTATTTAGAATAGTGTACAACTCAATCTAATTGACTTAATTTGACTGTAATGTGAACGAGTAAACTTTAACGCATTCTAATAGATTCAAAACAACCGAATCGGAGGTAAGGAACTTCAATAAAAAAGAACTAGCAACAATCCCTTGATTTCGTTTACATTCGAACGACAACGGATGACGTTAAAGGCATTCAAATTGAATCAAATGAATTGAGTTGGATAGAATGAATTTTGATTATTTAGAATAGTGTACAACTCAATCTAATTGACTTAATTTTACTCTAATGAGAACGAGTAAACTTTAACGCATTCTAATAGATTCAAAACAACCAAATCAAACGTAAGGAACTTCAATAAACAAGAATTAACAACCATCCCTTGATTTTATTTACATTCGAACGACAACGAACGACCTTAAAAGCATTGAAATCGAATCAAATGAATTCAGTCGAATAGAACGAACTTTGATTATTTAGAATAGTTTACAACTCAATCTAATTGACTTGATTTTACAGTAATGAGAACGAGTAAACTTTAACGCATTCTAATAGATTCAAAACAACCAAATCGGATGTAAGGAATTTCCAATAAACAAGAATTAACAACAATCCCTTGATTTTATATACATTCGAACGACAACAAACGACCTTAAAAGCATTGAAATCGAATCAAATGAATTAAATCGGATAGAACGAACTTTGATTATTTAGAATAGTGTACAACTCAATCTAATTGACTTGATTTGACTGTAATGTGAACGAGTAAACTTTAACGCATTCTAATAGATTCAAAACAACCGAATCGGATGTAAGGAATTCAATAAATAAGAACTAGCAACAATCCCTTTATTTCGTTTGCATTGGAACGACAACAATTGACCTTAAAGGCGTTCGAATCGAATCAACTGAATTCAATCGGATAGAACGAACTTTGATTATTTAGAATAGTGTACAACTCAATCTAATTGACTTGATTTGACTGTAATGAGAACGAGTAAACTTTAACGCATTCTAATAGATTCAAAACAACCGAATCGGAGGTAAGGAACTTCAATAAATAAGAACTAGCAACAATCCCTTGATTTCGTTTACATTCGAACGACAACGGATGACGTTAAAGGCATTCAAATCGAATCAAATGAATTCAGTCGAATAGAACGAACTTTGATTATTTAGAATAGTTTACAACTCAATCTAATTGACTTGATTTTACAGTAATGAGAACGAGTAAACTTTAACGCATTCTAATAGATTCAAAACAACCAAATCAAACGTAAGGAACTTCAATAAACAAGAATTAACAACCATCCCTTGATTTTATTTACATTCGAACGACAACGAACGACCTTAAAAGCATTGAAATCGAATCAAATGAATTCAGTCGAATAGAACGAACTTTGATTATTTAGAATAGTTTACAACTCAATCTAATTGACTTGATTTTACAGTAATGAGAACGAGTAAACTTTAACGCATTCTAATAGATTCAAAACAACCAAATCGGATGTAAGGAATTTCCAATAAACAAGAATTAACAACAATCCCTTGATTTTATATACATTCGAACGACAACAAACGACCTTAAAAGCATTGAAATCGAATCAAATGAATTAAATCGGATAGAACGAACTTTGATTATTTAGAATAGTGTACAACTCAATCTAATTGACTTGATTTGACTGTAATGTGAACGAGTAAACTTTAACGCATTCTAATAGATTCAAAACAACCGAATCGGATGTAAGGAATTCAATAAATAAGAACTAGCAACAATCCCTTTATTTCGTTTGCATTGGAACGACAACAATTGACCTTAAAGGCGTTCGAATCGAATCAACTGAATTCAGTCGGATAGAACGAACTTTGATTATTTAGAATAGTGTACAACTCAATCTAATTGACTTGATTTGACTGTAATGAGAACGAGTAAACTTTAACGCATTCTAATAGATTCAAAACAACCGAATCGGAGGTAAGGAACTTCAATAAATAAGAACTAGCAACAATCCCTTGATTTCGTTTACATTCGAACGACAACGGATGACGTTAAAGGCATTCAAATCGAATCAAATGAATTCAGTCGAATAGAACGAACTTTGATTATTTAGAATAGTTTACAACTCAATCTAATTGACTTGATTTTACAGTAATGAGAACGAGTAAACTTTAACGCATTCTAATAGATTCAAAACAACCAAATCGGATGTAAGGAATTTCCAATAAACAAGAATTAACAACAATCCCTTGATTTTATATACATTCGAACGACAACAAACGACCTTAAAAGCATTGAAATCGAATCAAATGAATTAAATCGGATAGAACGAACTTTGATTATTTAAAATAGTGTACAACTCAATCTAATTGACTTGATTTGACTGTAATGAGAACGAGTAAACTTTAACGCATTCTAATAGATTCAAAACAACCAAATCGAACGTAAGGAACTTCAATAAACAAGAATTAGCAACAATCCCTTTATTTCGTTTGCATTGGAACGACAAGTAATGACCTTAAAGGCGTTCGAATCGAATCAACTGAATTCAGTCGGATAGAACGAACTTTGATTATTTAGAATAGTGTACAACTCAATCTAATTGACTTGATTTGACTGTAATGAGAACGAGTAAACTTTAACGCATTCTAATAGATTCAAAACAACCGAATCGGAGGTAAGGAACTTCAATAAATAAGAACTAGCAACAATCCCTTGATTTCGTTTACATTCGAACGACAACGGATGACGTTAAAGGCATTCAAATCGAATCAAATGAATTGAGTTGGATAGAATGAACTTTGATTATTTAGAATAGTGTACAACTCAATCTAATTGACTTAATTTTACTGTAATGAGAACGAGTAAACTTTAACGCATTCTAATAGATTCAAAACAACCAAATCGAACGTAAGGAACTTCAATAAATAAGAATTAACAACAATCCCTTGATTTTATTTACATTCGAATGATAACGAACGACCTTAAAAGCATTGAAATTTAATCAAATGAATTCAGTGGGATAGAATTAACTTTGATTATTTAGAATAGTGTACAACTCAATCTAATTGACTTGATTTTACTGTAATGAGAATGAGTAAACTTTAACGCATTCTAATAGATTCAAAACAACCAAATCGAACGTAACGAACTTCAATAAACAAGAACTAACAACTATCCCTTGATTTTATTTACATTCGAACGACAACAAACGACCTTAAAAGCATTGAAATCGAATCAAATGAATTAATTCGGATAGAACGAACTTTCATTATTTAGAATAGTGTACAACTCAATCTAATTGACTTGATTTTACTGTAATGAGACTGAGTAAACTTTAACGCATTCTAATAGATTCAAAACAACCAAATCGAACGTAACGAACTTCAATAAACAAGAACTAACAACTATCCCTTGATTTTATTTACATTAGAACGACAACAAACGACCTTAAAAGCATTGAAATCGAATCAAATGATTTAATTCGGATAGAACGAACTTTGATTATTTAGAATAGTGTACAACTCAATCTAGTTGACTTGATTTGACTGTAATGAGAACGAGTAAACTTTAACGCATTCTAATAGATTCAAAACAACCGAATCGGATGCAAGGAACTTCAATAAATAAGATCTAACAACAATCCCTTGATTTCGTTTGCATACGAACGACAACGGATGACGGTAAAGGCATTCAAATCGAATCAAATGAATTGAGTTGGATAGAATGAACTTTGATTATTTAGAATAGTGTACAACTCAATCTAATTGACTTGATTTGACTGTAATGAGAACGAGTAAACTTTAACGTATTCTAATAGATTCAAAACAACCGAATCGGATGTAAGGAACTTCAATAAATAAGAACTAACAACAATCCCTTTATTTCGTTTGCATTGGAACGACAACAATTGACCTTAAAGGCGTTCGAATCGAATCAACTGAATTCAGTCGGATAGAATGAACTGTGATTATTTAGAATAGTGTACAACTCATTCTAATTGACTTAATTTGACTGTAATGTGAACGAGTAAACTTTAACGCATTCTAATAGATTCAAAACAACCGAATCGGAGGTAAGGAACTTCAATAAATAAGAACTAGCAACAATCCCTTGATTTCGTTTACATTCGAACGACAACGGATGACGTTAAAGGCATTCAAATCGAATCAAATGAATTGAGTTGGATAGAATGAACTTTGATTATTTAGAATAGTGTACAACTCAATCTAATTGACTTAATTTTACTGTAATGAGAACGAGTAAACTTTAACGCATTCTAATAGATTCAAAACAACCAAATCGAACGTAAGGAACTTCAATAAATAAGAATTAACAACAATCCCTTGATTTTATTTACATTCGAATGATAACGAACGACCTTAAAAGCATTGAAATTTAATCAAATGAATTCAGTTGGATAGAATTAACTTTGATTATTTAGAATAGTGTACAACTCAATCTAATTGACTTGATTTTACTGTAATGAGAATGAGTAAACTTTAACGCATTCTAATAGATTCAAAACAACCAAATCGAACGTAACGAACTTCAATAAACAAGAACTAACAACTATCCCTTGATTTTATTTACATTCGAACGACAACAAACGACCTTAAAAGCATTGAAATCGAATCAAATGATTTAATTCGGATAGAACGAACTTTGATTATTTAGAATAGTGTACAACTCAATCTAATTGACTTGATTTGACTGTAATGAGAACGAGTAAACTTTAACGCATTCTAATAGATTCAAAACAACCGAATCGGATGTAAGGAACTTCAATAAATAAGAACTAACAACAATCCCTTGATTTCGTTTACATTCGAACGACAACGGATGACGTTAAAGGCATTGAAATCGAATCAAATGAATTGAGTTGGATAGAATGAACTTTGATTATTTAGAATAGTGTACAACTCAATCTAATTGACTTAATTTTACTGTAATGAGAACGAGTAAACTTTAACGCATTCCAAACGATTCAAAACAACCGAATCGGATGTAAGGAACTTCAATAAATAAGAACTAGCAACAATCCCTTTATTTCGTTTGCATTGGAACGACAAGTAATGACCTTAAAGGCGTTCGAATCGAATCAACTGAATTCAGTCGGATAGAATGAACTGTGATTATTTAGAATAGTGTACAACTCAATCTAATTGACTTAATTTGACTGTAATGAGAACGAGTAAACTTTAATGCATTCCAATAGATTCAAAACAACCGAATCGGAAGTAAGGAACTTCAATAAATAAGAACTAGCAACAATCCCTTGATTTCGTTTGCATTGGAACGACAACAAATGACCTTAAAGGCGTTCGAATCGAATCAACTGAATTCAGTCGGATAGAATGAACTTTGATTATTTAGAATAGTGTACAACTCAATCTAATTGACTTAATTTGACTGTAATGTGAACGAATAAACTTTAAGGCATTCCAATAGATTCAAAACAACCGAATCGGACGTAAGGAACTTCAATAAATAAGAACTAACAACAATCTCTTGATTTTGTTTGCATACGAACGACAACGGATGACGGTAAAGCCATTCAAATCGAATCAAATGAATTGAGTCGGATAGAATGAACTTTGATTATTTAGAATAGTGTACAACTCAATCTAATTGACTTGATTTGACTGTAATGAGAACGAGCAAACTTTAACGCATTCTAATAGATTCAAAACAACCGAATCGGAAGTAAGGAACTTCAATAAATAAGAACTAGCAACAATCCCTTTATTTCGTTTGCATTGGAACGACAACAAATGACCTTAAAGGCGTTCGAATCGAATCAACTGAATTCAGTCGGATAGAACGAACTTTGATTATTCAGAATAGTGTACAACTCAATCTAATTCACTTAATATGACTGTAATGAGAACGAGTAAACTTTAACGCATTCCAAACGATTCAAAACAACCGAATCGGACGTAAGGAACTTCAATAAATAAGAACTAACAACAATCCGTTGATTTCGTTTGCATACGAACGACAACGGATGACGGTAAAGGCATTCAAATCGAATCAAATGAATTGAGTCGGATAGAATGAACTTTGATTATTTAGAATAGTGTACAACTCAATCTAATTGACTTGATTTTACTGTAATGAGAATGAGTAAACTTTAACGCATTCTAATAGATTCAAAACAACCAAATCGAACGTAACGAACTTCAATAAACAAGAACTAACAACTATCCCTTGATTTTATTTACATTCGATCGACAACAAACGACCTTAAAAGCATTGAAATCGAATCAAATGAATTAATTCGGATAGAACGAACTTTCATTATTTAGAATAGTGTACAACTCAATCTAATTGACTTGATTTGACTGTAATGAGAACGAGTAAACTTTAACGCATTCTAATAGATTCAAAACAACCGAATCGGATGTAAGGAACTTCAATAAATAAGAACTAGCAACAATCCCTTTATTTCGTTTGCATTGGAACGACAACAATTGACCTTAAAGGCGTTCGAATCGAATCAACTGAATTCAGTCGGATAGAATGAACTGTGTTTATTTAGAATAGTGTACAACTCAATCTAATTGACTTAATTTGACTGTAATGTGAACGAGTAAACTTTAACGCATTCTAATAGATTCAAAACAACCGAATCGGAGGTAAGGAACTTCAATAAAAAAGAACTAGCAACAATCCCTTGATTTCGTTTACATTCGAACGACAACGGATGACGTTAAAGGCATTCAAATTGAATCAAATGAATTGAGTTGGATAGAATGAATTTTGATTATTTAGAATAGTGTACAACTCAATCTAATTGACTTAATTTTACTCTAATGAGAACGAGTAAACTTTAACGCATTCTAATAGATTCAAAACAACCAAATCAAACGTAAGGAACTTCAATAAACAAGAATTAACAACCATCCCTTGATTTTATTTACATTTGAACGACAACGAACGACCTTAAAAGCATTGAAATCGAATCAAATGAATTCAGTCGAATAGAACGAACTTTGATTATTTAGAATAGTTTACAACTCAATCTAATTGACTTGATTTTACAGTAATGAGAACGAGTAAACTTTAACGCATTCTAATAGATTCAAAACAACCAAATCGGATGTAAGGAATTTCCAATAAACAAGAATTAATAACAATCCCTTGATTTTATATACATTCGAACGACAACAAACGACCTTAAAAGCATTGAAATCGAATCAAATGAATTAAATCGGATAGAACGAACTTTGATTATTTAAAATAGTGTACAACTCAATCTAATTGACTTGATTTGACTGTAATGAGAACGAGTAAACTTTAACGCATTCTAATAGATTCAAAACAACCGAATCGGATGTAAGGAACTTCAATAAATAAGAACTAGCAACAATCCCTTTATTTCGTTTGCATTGGAACGACAAGTAATGACCTTAAAGGCGTTCGAATCGAATCAACTGAATTCAGTCGGATAGAATGAACTGTGATTATTTAGAATAGTGTACAACTCAATCTAATTGACTTAATTTGACTGTAATGTGAACGAGTAAACTTTAACGCATTCTAATAGATTCAAAACAACCGAATCGGAGGTAAGGAACTTCAATAAAAAAGAACTAGCAACAATCCCTTGATTTCGTTTACATTCGAACGACAACGGATGACGTTAAAGGCATTCAAATCGAATCAAATGAATTGAGTTGGATAGAATGAATTTTGATTATTTAGAATAGTGTACAACTCAATCTAATTGACTTAATTTTACTCTAATGAGAACGAGTAAACTTTAACGCATTCTAATAGATTCAAAACAACCAAATCAAACGTAAGGAACTTCAATAAACAAGAATTAACAACCATCCCTTGATTTTATTTACATTCGAACGACAACGAACGACCTTAAAAGCATTGAAATCGAATCAAATGAATTCAGTCGAATAGAACGAACTTTGATTATTTAGAATAGTTTACAACTCAATCTAATTGACTTGATTTTACAGTAATGAGAACGAGTAAACTTTAACGCATTCTAATAGATTCAAAACAACCAAATCGGATGTAAGGAATTTCCAATAAACAAGAATTAACAACAATCCCTTGATTTTATATACATTCGAACGACAACAAACGACCTTAAAAGCATTGAAATCGAATCAAATGAATTAAATCGGATAGAACGAACTTTGATTATTTAGAATAGTGTACAACTCAATCTAATTGACTTGATTTGACTGTAATGAGAACGAGTAAACTTTAACGCATTCTAATAGATTCAAAACAACCGAATCCGATGTAAGGAACTTCAATAAATAAGAACTAGCAACAATCCCTTTATTTCGTTTGCATTGGAACGACAAGTAATGACCTTAAAGGCGTTCGAATCGAATCAACTGAATTCAGTCGGATAGAATGAACTGTGATTATTTAGAATAGTGTACAACTCAATCTAATTGACTTAATTTGACTGTAATGTGAACGAGTAAACTTTAACGCATTCTAATAGATTCAAAACAACCGAATCGGAGGTAAGGAACTTCAATAAAAAAGAACTAGCAACAATCCCTTGATTTCGTTTACATTCGAACGACAACGGATGACGTTAAAGGCATTCAAATCGAATCAAATGAATTGAGTTGGATAGAATGAATTTTGATTATTTAGAATAGTGTACAACTCAATCTAATTGACTTAATTTGACTGTAATGTGAACGAGTAAACTTTAACGCATTCTAATAGATTCAAAACAACCGAATCGGAGGTAAGGAACTTCAATAAATAAGAACTAGCAACAATCCCTTGATTTCGTTTACATTCGAACAACAACGGATGACGTTAAAGGCATTCAAATCGAATCAAATGAATTGAGTTGGATAGAATGAACTTTGATTATTTAGAATAGTGTACAACTCAATCTAATTGACTTAATTTTACTGTAATGAGAACGAGTAAACTTTAACGCATTCTAATAGATTCAAAACAACCAAATCGAACGTAAGGAACTTCAATAAATAAGAATTAACAACAATCCCTTGATTTTATTTACATTCGAATGATAACGAACGACCTTAAAAGCATTGAAATTTAATCAAATGAATTCAGTCGGATAGAATGAACTTTGATTATTTAGAATAGTGTACAACTCAATCTAATTGACTTGATTTTACTGTAATGAGAATGAGTAAACTTTAACGCATTCTAATAGATTCAAAACAACCAAATCGAACGTAACGAACTTCAATAAACAAGAACTAACAACTATCCCTTGATTTTATTTACATTCGAACGACAACAAACGACCTTAAAAGCATTGAAATCGAATCAAATGAATTAAATCGGATAGAACGAACTTTGATTATTTAGAATAGTGTACAACTCAATCTAATTGACTTGATTTGACTGTAATGAGAACGAGTAAACTTTAACGCATTCTAATAGATTCAAAACAACCGAATCGGAGGTAAGGAACTTCAATAAAAAAGAACTAGCAACAATCCCTTGATTTCGTTTACATTCGAACGACAACGGATGACGTTAAAGGCATTCAAATTGAATCAAATGAATTGAGTTGGATAGAATGAATTTTGATTATTTAGAATAGTGTACAACTCAATCTAATTGACTTAATTTTACTCTAATGAGAACGAGTAAACTTTAACGCATTCTAATAGATTCAAAACAACCAAATCAAACGTAAGGAACTTCAATAAACAAGAATTAACAACCATCCCTTGATTTTATTTACATTCGAACGACAACGAACGACCTTAAAAGCATTGAAATCGAATCAAATGAATTCAGTCGAATAGAACGAACTTTGATTATTTAGAATAGTTTACAACTCAATCTAATTGACTTGATTTTACAGTAATGAGAACGAGTAAACTTTAACGCATTCTAATAGATTCAAAACAACCAAATCGGATGTCAGGAATTTCCAATAAACAAGAATTAACAACAATCCCTTGATTTTATATACATTCGAACGACAACAAACGACCTTAAAAGCATTGAAATCGAATCAAATGAATTAAATCGGATAGAACGAACTTTGATTATTTAAAATAGTGTACAACTCAATCTAATTGACTTGATTTGACTGTAATGAGAACGAGTAAACTTTAACGCATTCTAATAGATTCAAAACAACCGAATCGGATGTAAGGAACTTCAATAAATAAGAACTAGCAACAATCCCTTTATTTCGTTTGCATTGGAACGACAAGTAATGACCTTAAAGGCGTTCGAATCGAATCAACTGAATTCAGTCGGATAGAATGAACTGTGATTATTTAGAATAGTGTACAACTCAATCTAATTGACTTAATTTGACTGTAATGTGAACGAGTAAACTTTAACGCATTCTAATAGATTCAAAACAACCGAATCGGAGGTAAGGAACTTCAATAAAAAAGAACTAGCAACAATCCCTTGATTTCGTTTACATTCGAACGACAACGGATGACGTTAAAGGCATTCAAATCGAATCAAATGAATTGAGTTGGATAGAATGAATTTTGATTATTTAGAATAGTGTACAACTCAATCTAATTGACTTAATTTTACTCTAATGAGAACGAGTAAACTTTAACGCATTCTAATAGATTCAAAACAACCAAATCAAACGTAAGGAACTTCAATAAACAAGAATTAACAACCATCCCTTGATTTTATTTACATTCGAACGACAACGAACGACCTTAAAAGCATTGAAATCGAATCAAATGAATTCAGTCGAATAGAACGAACTTTGATTATTTAGAATAGTTTACAACTCAATCTAATTGACTTGATTTTACAGTAATGAGAACGAGTAAACTTTAACGCATTCTAATAGATTCAAAACAACCAAATCGGATGTAAGGAATTTCCAATAAACAAGAATTAACCACAATCCCTTGATTTTATATACATTCGAACGACAACAAACGACCTTAAAAGCATTGAAATCGAATCAAATGAATTAAATCGGATAGAACGAACTTTGATTATTTAGAATAGTGTACAACTCAATCTAATTGACTTGATTTGACTGTAATGAGAACGAGTAAACTTTAACGCATTCTAATAGATTCAAAACAACCGAATCGGATGTAAGGAACTTCAATAAATAAGAACTAGCAACAATCCCTTTATTTCGTTTGCATTGGAACGACAACAATTGACCTTAAAGGCGTTCGAATCGAATCAACTGAATTCAGTCGGATAGAATGAACTGTGATTATTTAGAATAGTGTACAACTCAATCTAATTGACTTAATTTAACTGTAATGTGAACGAGTAAACTTTAACGCATTCTAATAGATTCAAAACAACCGAATCGGAGGTAAGGAACTTCAATAAATAAGAACTAGCAACAATCCCTTGATTTCGTTTACATTCGAACGACAACGGATGACGTTAAAGGCATTCAAATCGAATCAAACGAATTGAGTTGGATAGAATGAACTTTGATTATTTAGAATAGTGTACAACTCAATCTAATTGACTTAATTTTACTGTAATGAGAACGAGTAAACTTTAACGCATTCTAATAGATTCAAAACAACCAAATCGAACGTAAGGAACTTCAATAAATAAGAATTAACAACAATCCCTTGATTTTATTTACATTCGAATGATAACGAACGACCTTAAAAGCATTGAAATTTAATCAAATGAATTCAGTGGGATAGAATTAACTTTGATTATTTAGAATAGTGTACAACTCAATCTAATTGACTTGATTTTACTGTAATGAGAATGAGTAAACTTTAACGCATTCTAATAGATTCAAAACAACCGAATCGGAGGTAAGGAACTTCAATAAAAAAGAACTAGCAACAATCCCTTGATTTCGTTTACATTCGAACGACAACAAACGACCTTAAAAGCATTGAAATCGAATCAAATGAATTAATTCGGATAGAACGAACTTTCATTATTTAGAATAGTGTACAACTCAATCTAATTGACTTGATTTTACTGTAATGAGAATGAGTAAACTTTAACGCATTCTAATAGATTCAAAACAACCAAATCGAACGTAACGAACTTCAATAAACAAGAACTAACAACTATCCCTTGATTTTATTTACATTCGAACGACAACAAACGACCTTAAAAGCATTGAAATCGAATCAAATGATTTAATTCGGATAGAACGAACTTTGATTATTTAGAATAGTGTACAACTCAATCTAATTGACTTGATTTGACTGTAATGAGAACGAGTAAACTTTAACGCATTCTAATAGATTCAAAACAACCGAATCGGATGCAAGGAACTTCAATAAATAAGAACTAACAACAATCCCTTGATTTCGTTTGCATACGAACGACAACGGATGACGGTAAAGGCATTCAAATCGAATCAAATGAATTGAGTTGGATAGAATGAACTTTGATTATTTAGAATAGTGTACAACTCAATCTAATTGACTTGATTTGACTGTAATGAGAACGAGTAAACTTTAACGCATTCTAATAGATTCAAAACAACCGAATCGGATGTAAGGAACTTCAATAAATAAGAACTAGCAACAATCCCTTTATTTCGTTTGCATTGGAACGACAACAATTGACCTTAAAGGCGTTCGAATCGAATCAACTGAATTCAGTCGGATAGAATGAACTGTGATTATTTAGAATAGTGTACAACTCAATCTAATTGACTTAATTTGACTGTAATGTGAACGAGTAAACTTTAACGCATTCTAATAGATTCAAAACAACCGAATCGGAGGTAAGGAACTTCAATAAATAAGAACTAGCAACAATCCCATGATTTCGTTTACATTCGAACGACAACGGATGACGTTAAAGGCATTCAAATCGAATCAAATGAATTGAGTTGGATAGAATGAACTTTGATTATTTAGAATAGTGTACAACTCAATCTAATTGACTTAATTTTACTGTAATGAGAACGAGTAAACTTTAACGCATTCTAATAGATTCAAAACAACCAAATCGAACGTAAGGAACTTCAATAAATAAGAATTAACAACAATCCCTTGATTTTATTTACATTCGAATGATAACGAACGACCTTAAAAGCATTGAAATTTAATCAAATGAATTCAGTTGGATAGAATTAACTTTGATTATTTAGAATAGTGTACAACTCAATCTAATTGACTTGATTTTACTGTAATGAGAATGAGTAAACTTTAACGCATTCTAATAGATTGAAAACAACCAAATCGAACGTAACGAACTTCAATAAACAAGAACTAACAACTATCCCTTGATTTTATTTACATTCGAACGACAACAAACGACCTTAAAAGCATTGAAATCGAATCAAATGATTTAATTCGGATAGAACGAACTTTGATTATTTAGAATAGTGTACAACTCAATCTAATTGACTTGATTTGACTGTAATGAGAACGAGTAAACTTTAACGCATTCTAATAGATTCAAAACAACCGCATCGGATGTAAGGAACTTCAATAAATAAGAACTAGCAACAATCCCTTGATTTCGTTTACATTCGAACGACAACGGATGACGTTAAAGGCATTGAAATCGAATCAAATGAATTGAGTTGGATAGAATGAACTTTGATTATTTAGAATAGTGTACAACTCAATCTAATTGACTTAATTTTACTGTAATGAGAACGAGTAAACTTTAACGCATTCCAAACGATTCAAAACAACCGAATCGGACGTAAGGAACTTCAATAAATAAGAACTAACAACAATCCGTTGATTTCGTTTGCATACGAACGACAACGGATGACGGTAAAGCCATTCAAATCGAATCAAATGAATTGAGTCGGATAGAATGAACTTTGATTATTTAGAATAGTGTACAACTCAATCTAATTGACTTGATTTGACTGTAATGAGAACGAGTAAACTTTAACGCATTCTAATAGATTCAAAACAACCGAATCGGAAGTAAGGAACTTCAATAAATAAGAACTAGCAACAATCCTTTTATTTCGTTTGCATTGGAACGACAACAAATGACCTTAAAGGCGTTCGAATCGAATCAACTGAATTCAGTCGGATAGAACGAACTTTGATTATTCAGAATAGTGTACAACTCAATCTAATTCACTTAATATGACTGTAATGAGAACGAGTAAACTTTAACGCATTCCAAACGATTCAAAACAACCGAATCGGACGTAAGGAACTTCAATAAATAAGAACTAACAACAATCCGTTGATTTCGTTTGCATACGAACGACAACGGATGACGGTAAAGGCATTCAAATCGAATCAAATGAATTGAGTCGGATAGAATGAACTTTGATTATTTAGAATAGGGTACAACTCAATCTAATTGACTTGATTTTACTGTAATGAGAATGAGTAAACTTTAACGCATTCTAATAGATTCAAAACAACCAAATCGAACGTAACGAACTTCAATAAACAAGAACTAACAACTATCCCTTGATTTTATTTACATTCGATCGACAACAAACGACCTTAAAAGCATTGAAATCGAATCAAATGAATTAATTCGGATAGAACGAACTTTCATTATTTTGAATAGTGTACAACTCAATCTAATTGACTTGATTTGACTGTAATGAGAACGAGTAAACTTTAACGCATTCTAATAGATTCAAAACAATCGAATCGGATGTAAGAAACTTCAATAAATAAGAACTAGCAACAATCCCTTTATTTCGTTTGCATTGGAACGACAACAATTGACCTTAAAGGCGTTCGAATCGAATCAACTGAATTCAGTCGGATAGAATGAACTGTGTTTATTTTGAATAGTGTACAACTCAATCTAATTGACTTAATTTGACTGTAATGTGAACGAGTAAACTTTAACGCATTCTAATAGATTCAAAACAACCGAATCGGAGGTAAGGAACTTCAATAAATAAGAACTAGCAACAATCCCTTGATTTCGTTTACATTCGAACGACAACGGATGACGTTAAAGGCATTCAAATCGAATCAAATGAATTGAGTTGGATAGAATGAACTTTGATTATTTAGAATAGTGTACAACTCAATCTATTTGACTTAATTTTACTGTAATGAGAACGAGTAAACTTTAACGCATTCTAATAGATTCAAAACAACCAAATCGAACGTAAGGAACTTCAATAAATAAGAATTAACAACAATCCCTTGATTTTATTTACATTCGAATGATAACGAACGACCTTAAAAGCATTGAAATTTAATCAAATGAATTCAGTCGGATAGAATGAACTTTGATTATTTAGAATAGTGTACAACTCAATCTAATTGACTTGATTTCACTGTAATGAGAACGAGTAAACTTTAACGCATTCTAATAGATTCAAAACAACCGAATCGGAAGTAAGGAACTTCAATAAATATGAACTAGCAACAATCCCATTATTTCGTTTGCATTGGAACGACAACAAAGGACCTGAAAGGCGTTCGAATCGAATCAACTGAATTCAGTCGGATAGATTGAACTTTGATTATTTAGAATAGTGTACAACTCAATCTAATTGACTTAATTTGACTGTAATGAGAACGAATAAACTTTAAGGCATTCCAATAGATTCAAAACAACCGAATCGGACGTAAGGAACATCAATAAATAAGAACTAGCAACAATCCCTTGATTTCGTTTCCATTCGAACGACAACGGATGACGTTAAAGGCATTCAAATCGAATCAAATGAATTGAGTTGGATAGAATGAACTTTGATTATTTAGAATAGTGTACAACTCAATCTAATTGACTTAATTTTACTGTAATGAGAACGAGTAAACTTTAACGCATTCTAATAGATTCAAAACAACCAAATCGAACGTAAGGAACTTCAATAAATAAGAATTAACAACAATCCCTTGATTTTATTTACATTCGAATGATAACGAACGACCTTAAAAGCATTGAAATTTAATCAAATGAATTCAGTCGGATAGAATGAACTTTGATTATTTAGAATAGTGTACAACTCAATCTAATTGACTTGATTTCACTGTAATGAGAACGAGTAAACTTTAACGCATTCTAATAGATTCAAAATAACCGAATCGGAAGTAAGGAACTTCAATAAATATGAACTAGCAACAATCCCATTATTTTGTTTGCATTGGAACGACAACAAAGGATCTTAAAGGCGTTCGAATCGAATCAACTGAATTCAGTCGGATAGATTGAACTTTGATTATTTAGAATAGTGTACAACTCAATCTAATTGACTTAATTTGACTGTAATGTGAACGAATAAACTTTAAGGCATTCCAATAGATTCAAAACAACCGAATCGGACGTAAAGAACTTCAATAAATAAGAACTAACAACAATCTCTTGATTTCGTTTGCATACGAACGACAACGGATGACGGTAAAGGCATTCAAATCGAATCAAATGAATTGAGTCGGATAGAATGAACTTTGATTATTTAGAATAGCGTACAACTCAATCTAATTGACTTGATTTTACTTTAATGAGAATGAGTAAACTTTAACGCATTCTAATAGATTCAAAACAACCAAATCGAACGTAACGAACTTCAATAAACAAGAACTAACAACTATCCCTTGATTTTATTTACATTCGAACGACAACAAACGACCTTAAAAGCATTGAAATCGAATCAAATGAATTAATTCGGATAGAACGAACTTTGATTATTTAGAATAGTGTACAACTCAAACTAATTGACTTGATTTGACTGTAATGAGAACGAGTAAACTTTAACGCATTCTAATAGATTCAAAACAACCGAATCGGATGTAAGGAACTTCAATAAATAAGAACTAGCAACAATCCCTTTATTTCGTTTGCATTGGAACGACAAGTAATGACCTTAAAGGCGTTCGAATCGAATCAACTGAATTCAGTCGGATAGAACGAACTTTGATTATTTAGAATAGTGTACAACTCAATCTAATTCACTTAATATGACTGTAATGAGAACGAGTAAACTTTAACGCATTCAAAACGATTCAAAACAACCGAATCGGACGTAAGGAACTTCAATAAATAAGAACTAACAACAATCCGTTGATTTCGTTTGCATACGAACGACAACGGATGACGGTAAAGGCATTCAAATCGAATCAAATGAATTGAGTCGGATAGAATGAACTTTGATTATTTAGAATAGTTTACAACTCAATCTAATTGACTTAATTTTACTGTAATGTGAACGAGTAAACTTTAACGCATTCTAATAGATTCAAAACAACCAAATCGGAGGTAAGGAACTTCAATAAAAAAGAACTAGCAACAATCCCTTGATTTCGTTTACATTCGAACGACAACGGATGACGTTAAAGGCATTCAAATCGAATCAAATGAATTGAGTTGGATAGAATGAATTTTGATTATTTAGAATAGTGTACAACTCAATCTAATTGACTTAATTTTACTCTAATGAGAACGAGTAAACTTTAACGCATTCTAATAGATTCAAAACAACCAAATCAAACGTAAGGAACTTCAATAAACAAGAATTAACAACCATCCCTTGATTTTATTTACATTCGAACGACAACGAACGACCTTAAAAGCATTGAAATCGAATCAAATGAATTCAGTCGAATAGAACGAACTTTGATTATTTAGAATAGTTTACAACTCAACCTAATTGACTTGATTTTACAGTAATGAGAACGAGTAAACTTTCACGCATTCTAATAGATTCAAAACAACCAAATCGGATGTAAGGAATTTCCAATAAACAAGAATTAACAACAATCCCTTGATTTTATATACATTCGAACGACAACAAACGACCTTAAAAGCATTGAAATCGAATCAAATGAATTAAATCGGATAGAACGAACTTTGATTATTTAGAATAGTGTACAACTCAATCTAATTGACTTGATTTGACTGTAATGAGAACGAGTAAACTTTAACGCATTCTAATAGATTCAAAACAACCGAATCGGATGTAAGGAACTTCAATAAATAAGAACTAGCAACAATCCCTTTATTTCGTTTGCATTGGAACGACAACAATTGTCCTTAAAGGCGTTCGAATCGAATCAACTGAATTCAGTCGAATAGAATGAACTGTGATTATTTAGAATAGTGTACAACTCAATCTAATTGACTTAATTTGACTGTAATGTGAACGAGTAAACTTTAACGCATTCTAATAGATTCAAAACAACCGAATCGGAGGTAAGGAACTTCAATAAATAAGAACTAGCAACAATCCCTTAATTTCGTTTACATTCGAACGACAACGGATGACGTTAAAGGCATTCAAATCGAATCAAATGAATTGAGTTGGATAGAATGAACTTTGATTATTTAGAATAGTGTACAACTCAATCTAATTGACTTAATTTTACTGTAATGAGAACGAGTAAACTTTAACGCATTCTAATAGATTCAAAACAACCAAATCGAACGTAAGGAACTTCAATAAATAAGAATTAACAACAATCCCTTGATTTTATTTACATTCGAATGATAACGAACGACCTTAAAAGCATTGAAATTTAATCAAATGAATTCAGTCGGATAGAATGAACTTTGATTATTTAGAATAGTGTACAACTCAATCTAATTGACTTGATTTTACTGTAATGAGAATGAGTAAACTTTAACGCATTCTAATAGATTCAAAACAACCAAATCGAACGTAACGAACTTCAATAAACAAGAACTAACAACTATACCTTGATTTTATTTACATTCGAACGACAACAAACGACCTTAAAAGCATTGAAATCGAATCAAATGATTTAATTCGGATAGAACGAACTTTGATTATTTAGAATAGTGTACAACTCAATCTAATTGACTTGATTTGACTGTAATGAGAACGAGTAAACTTTAACGCATTCTAATAGATTCAAAACAACCGAATCGGAAGTAAGGAACTTCAATAAATAAGAACTAGCAACAATCCCTTTATTTCGTTTGCATTGGAACGACAACAAATGACCTTAAAGGCGTTCGAATCGAATCAACTGAATTCAGTCGGATAGAACGAACTTTGATTATTTTGAATAGTGTACAACTCAATCTAATTCACTTAATATGACTGTAATGAGAACGAGTAAACTTTAACGCATTCCAAACGATTCAAAACAACCGAATCGGACGTAAGGAACTTCAATAAATAAGAACTAACAACAATCCGTTGATTTCGTTTGCATACGAACGACAACGGATGACGGTAAAGGCATTCAAATCGAATCAAATGAATTGAGTTGGATAGAATGAACTTTGATTATTTGGAATAGTGTACAACTCAATCTAATTGACTTAATTTTACTGTAATGAGAACGAGTAAACTTTAACGCATTCTAATAGATTCAAAACAACCAAATCGAACGTAAGGAATTTCAATAAATAAGAATTAACAACAATCCCTTGATTTTATTTACATTCGAATGATAACGAACGACCTTAAAAGCATTGAAATTTAATCAAATGAATTCAGTCGGATAGAATGAACTTTGATTATTTAGAATAGTGTACAACTCAATCTAATTGACTTGATTTGACTGTAATGAGAACGAGTAAACTTTAACGCATTCTAATAGATTCAAAACAACCGAATCGGAAGTAAGGAACTTCAATAAATAAGAACTAGCAACAATCCCTTTATTTCGTTTGCATTGGAACGACAACAAATGACCTTAAAGGCGTTCGAATCGAATCAACTGAATTCAGTCGGATAGAACGAACTTTGATTATTTTGAATAGTGTACAACTCAATCTAATTCACTTAATATGACTGTAATGAGAACGAGTAAACTTTAACGCATTCCAAACGATTCAAAACAACCGAATCGGACGTAAGGAACTTCAATAAATAAGAACTAACAACAATCCGTTGATTTCGTTTGCATACGAACGACAACGGATGACGGTAAAGGCATTCAAATCGAATCAAATGAATTGAGTCGGATAGAATGAACTTTGATTATTTAGGATAGTGTACAACTCAATCTAATTGACTTGATTTTACTGTAATGAGAATGAGTAAACTTTAACGCATTCTAATAGATTCAAAACAACCAAATCGAACGTAACGAACTTCAATAAACAAGAACTAACAACTATCCCTTGATTTTATTTACATTCGAAGGACAACAAACGACCTTAAAAGCATTGAAATCGAATCAAATGAATTAATTCGGATAGAACGAACTTTGATTATTTAGAATAGTGTACAACTCAATCTAATTGACTTGATTTGACTGTAATGAGAACGAGTAAACTTTAACGCATTCTAATAGATTCAAAACAACCGAATCGGATGTAAGGAACTTCAATAAATAAGAACTAGCAACAATCCCTTTATTTCGTTTGCATTGGAACGACAACAATTGACCTTAAAGGCGTTCGAATCGAATCAACTGAATTCAGTCGGATAGAATGAACTGTGATTATTTAGAATAGTGTACAACTCAATCTAATTGACTTAATTTGACTGTAATGTGAACGAGTAAACTTTAACGCATTCTAATAGATTCAAAACAACCGAATCGGAGGTAAGGAACTTCAATAAATAAGAACTAGCAACAATCCCTTGATTTCGTTTACATTCGAACGACAACGGATGACGTTAAAGGCATTCAAATCGAATCAAATGAATTGAGTTGGATAGAATGAACTTTGATTATTTAGAATAGTGTACAACTCAATCTAATTGACTTAATTTTACTGTAATGAGAACGAGTAAACTTTAACGCATTCTAATAGATTCAAAACAACCAAATCGAACGTAACGAACTTCAATAAACAAGAACTAACAACTATCCCTTGATTTTATTTACATTCGAAGGACAACAAACGACCTTAAAAGCATTGAAATCGAATCAAATGAATTAATTCGGATAGAACGAACTTTGATTATTTAGAATAGTGTACAACTCAATCTAATTGACTTGATTTGACTGTAATGAGAACGAGTAAACTTTAACGCATTCTAATAGATTCAAAATAACCGAATCGGATGTAAGGAACTTCAATAAATAAGAACTAGCAACAATCCCTTTATTTCGTTTGCATTGGAACGACAACAATTGACCTCAAAGGCGTTCGAATCGAATCAACTGAATTCAGTCGGATAGAATGAACTGTGATTATTTAGAATAGTGTACAACTCAATCTAATTGACTTAATTTGACTGTAATGTGAACGAGTAAACTTTAACGCATTCTAATAGATTCAAAACAACCGAATCGGAGGTAAGGAACTTCAATAAATAAGAACTAGCAACAATCCCTTGATTTCGTTTACATTCGAACGACAACGGATGACGTTAAAGGCATTCAAATCGAATCAAATGAATTGAGTTGGATAGAATGAACTTTGATTATTTAGAATAGTGTACAACTCAATCTAATTGACTTAATTTTACTGTAATGAGAACGAGTAAACTTTAACGCATTCTAATAGATTCAAAACAACCAAATCGAACGTAAGGAACTTCAATAAATAAGAATTAACAACAATCCCTTGATTTTATTTACATTCGAATGATAACGAACGACCTTAAAAGCATTGAAATTTAATCAAATGAATTCAGTCGGATAGAATGAACTTTGATTATTTAGAATAGTGTACAACTCAATCTAATTGACTTGATTTCACTGTAATGAGAACGAGTAAACTTTAACGCATTCTAATAGATTCAAAATAACCGAATCGGAAGTAAGGAACTTCAATAAATATGAACTAGCAACAATCCCATTATTTTGTTTGCATTGGAACGACAACAAAGGATCTTAAAGGCGTTCGAATCGAATCAACTGAATTCAGTCGGATAGATTGAACTTTGATTATTTAGAATAGTGTACAACTCAATCTAATTGACTTAATTTGACTGTAATGTGAACGAATAAACTTTAAGGCATTCCAATAGATTCAAAACAACCGAATCGGACGTAAAGAACTTCAATAAATAAGAACTAACAACAATCTCTTGATTTCGTTTGCATACGAACGACAACGGATGACGGTAAAGGCATTCAAATCGAATCAAATGAATTGAGTCGGATAGAATGAACTTTGATTATTTAGAATAGCGTACAACTCAATCTAATTGACTTGATTTTACTTTAATGAGAACGAGTAAACTTTAACGCATTCTAATAGATTCAAAATAACCGAATCGGATGTAAGGAACTTCAATAAATAAGAACTAGCAACAATCCCTTTATTTCGTTTGCATTGGAACGACAACAATTGACCTCAAAGGCGTTCGAATCGAATCAACTGAATTCAGTCGGATAGAATGAACTGTGATTATTTAGAATAGTGTAGAACTCAATCTAATTGACTTAATTTGACTGTAATGTGAACGAGTAAACTTTAACGCATTCTAATAGATTCAAAACAACCGAATCGGAGGTAAGGAACTTCAATAAATAAGAACTAGCAACAATCCCTTGATTTCGTTTACATTCGAACGACAACGGATGACGTTAAAGGCATTCAAATCGAATCAAATGAATTGAGTTGGATAGAATGAACTTTGATTATTTAGAATAGTGTACAACTCAATCTAATTGACTTAATTTTACTGTAATGAGAACGAGTAAACTTTAACGCATTCTAATAGATTCAAAACAACCAAATCGAACGTAAGGAACTTCAATAAATAAGAATTAACAACAATCCCTTGATTTTATTTACATTCGAATGATAACGAACGACCTTAAAAGCATTGAAATTTAATCAAATGAATTCAGTCGGATAGAATGAACTTTGATTATTTAGAATAGTGTACAACTCAATCTAATTGACTTGATTTCACTGTAATGAGAACGAGTAAACTTTAACGCATTCTAATAGATTCAAAATAACCGAATCGGAAGTAAGGAACTTCAATAAATATGAACTAGCAACAATCCCATTATTTTGTTTGCATTGGAACGACAACAAAGGATCTTAAAGGCGTTCGAATCGAATCAACTGAATTCAGTCGGATAGATTGAACTTTGATTATTTAGAATAGTGTACAACTCAATCTAATTGACTTAATTTGACTGTAATGTGAACGAATAAACTTTAAGGCATTCCAATAGATTCAAAACAACCGAATCGGACGTAAAGAACTTCAATAAATAAGAACTAACAACAATCTCTTGATTTCGTTTGCATACGAACGACAACGGATGACGGTAAAGGCATTCAAATCGAATCAAATGAATTGAGTCGGATAGAATGAACTTTGATTATTTAGAATAGCGTACAACTCAATCTAATTGACTTGATTTTACTTTAATGAGAATGAGTAAACTTTAACGCATTCTAATAGATTCAAAACAACCAAATCGAACGTAACGAACTTCAATAAACAAGAACTAACAACTATCCCTTGATTTTATTTACATTCGAACGACAACAAACGACCTTAAAAGCATTGAAATCGAATCAAATGAATTAATTCGGATAGAACGAACTTTGATTATTTAGAATAGTGTACAACTCAAACTAATTGACTTTATTTAACTGTAATGAGAACGAGTAAACTTTAACGCATTCTAATAGATTCAAAACAACCGAATCGGATGTAAGGAACTTCAATAAATAAGAACTAGCAACAATCCCTTTATTTCGTTTGCATTGGAACGACAAGTAATGACCTTAAAGGCGTTCGAATCGAATCAACTGAATTCAGTCGGATAGAACGAACTTTGATTATTTAGAATAGTGTACAACTCAATCTAATTCACTTAATATGACTGTAATGAGAACGAGTAAACTTTAACGCATTCCAAACGATTCAAAACAACCGATTCGGACGTAAGGAACTTCAATAAATAAGAACTAACAACAATCCGTTGATTTCGTTTGCATACGAACGACAACGGATGACGGTAAAGCCATTCAAATCGAATCAAATGAATTGAGTCGGATAGAATGAACTTTGATTATTTAGAATAGTGTACAACTCAATCTAATTGACTTGATTTGAATGTAATGAGAACGAGTAAACTTTAACGCATTCTAATAGATTCAAAACAACCGAATCGGAGGTAAGGAACTTCAATAAATAAGAACTAGCAACAATCCCTTGATTTCGTTTACATTCGAACGACAACGGATGACGTTAAAGGCATTCAAATCGAATCAAATGAATTGAGTTGGATAGAATGAACTTTGATTATTTAGAATAGTGTACAACTCAATCTAATTGACTTAATTTTACTGTAATGAGAATGAGTAAACTTTAACGCATTCTAATAGATTCAAAACAACCAAATCAAACGTAAGGAACTTCAATAAACAAGAATTAACAACCATCCCTTGATTTTATTTACATTCGAAATACAACGAACGACCTTAAAAGCATTGAAATCGAATCAAATGAATTCAGTCGAATAGAACGAACTTTGATTATTTAGAATAGTTTACAACTCAATCTAATTGACTTGATTTTACAGTAATGAGAACGAGTAAACTTTAACGCATTCTAATAGATTCAAAACAACCAAATCGGATGTAAGGAATTTCCAATAAACAAGAATTAACAACAATCCCTTGATTTTATATACATTCGAACGACAACAAACGACCTTAAAAGCATTGAAATCGAATCAAATGAATTAAATCGTATAGAACGAACTTTGATTATTTAGAATAGTGTACAACTCAATCTAATTGACTTGATTTGACTGTAATGAGAACGAGTAAACTTTAACGCATTATAATAGATTCAAAATAACCGAATCGGATGTAAGGAACTGCAATAAATAAGAACTAGCAACAATCCCTTTATTTCGTTTGCATTGGAACGAAAACAATTGACCTTAAAGGCGTTCGAATCGAATCAACTGAATTCAGTCGGATAGAATGAACTGTGATTATTTAGATTAGTGTACAACTCAATCTAATTGACTTAATTTGACTGTAATGTGAACGAGTAAACTTTAACGCATTCTAATAGATTCAAAACAACCGAATCGGAGGTAAGGAACTTCAATAAATAAGAACTAGCAACAATCCCTTGATTTCGTTTACATTCGAACGACAACGGATGACGTTAAAGGCATTCAAATCGAATCAAATGAATTGAGTTGGATAGAATGAACTTTGATTATTTAGAATAGTGTACAACTCAATCTAATTGACTTAATTTTACTGTAATGAGAACGAGTAAATTTTAACGCATTCTAATAGATTCAAAACAACCAAATCAAACGTAAGGAACTTCAATAAACAAGAATTAACAACCATCCCTTGATTTTATTTACATTCGAAATACAACGAACGACCTTAAAAGCATTGAAATCGAATCAAATGAATTCAGTCGAATAGAACGAACTTTGATTATTTAGAATAGTTTACAACTCAATCTAATTGACTTGATTTTACAGTAATGAGAACGAGTAAACTTTAACGCATTCTAATAGATTCAAAACAACCAAATCGGATGTAAGGAATTTCCAATAAACAAGAATTAACAACAATCCCTTGATTTTATATACATTCGAACGACAACAAACGACCTTAAAAGCATTGAAATCGAATCAAATGAATTAAATCGGATAGAACGAACTTTGATTATTTAGAATAGTGTACAACTCAATCTAATTGACTTGATTTGACTGTAATGAGAACGAGTAAACATTAACGCATTCTAATAGATTCAACACAACCGAATCGGATGTAAGGAACTTCAATAAATAAGAACTAGCAACAATCCCTTTATTTCGTTTGCATTGGAACGACAACAATTGACCTTAAAGGCGTTCGAATCGAATCAACTGAATTCAGTCGGATAGAATGAACTGTGATTATTTAGAATAGTGTACAACTCAATCTAATTGACTTAATTTGACTGTAATGTGAACGAGTAAACTTTAACGCATTCTAATAGATTCAAAACAACCGAATCGGAGGTAAGGAACTTCAATAAATAAGAACTAGCAACAATCCCTTGATTTCGTTTACATTCGAACGACAACGGATGACGTTAAAGGCATTCAAATCGAATCAAATGAATTGAGTTGGATAGAATGAACTTTGATTATTTAGAATAGTGTACAACTCAATCTAATTGACTTAATTTTACTGTAATGAGAACGAGTAAACTTTAACGCATTCTAATAGATTCAAAACAACCAAATCGAACGTAAGGAACTTCAATAAATAAGAATTAACAACAATCCCTTGATTTTATTTACATTCGAATGATAACGAACGACCTTAAAAGCATTGAAATTTAATCAAATGAATTCAGTCGGATAGAATGAACTTTGATTATTTAGAATAGTGTACAACTCAATCTAATTGACTTGATTTTACTGTAATGAGAATGAGTAAACTTTAACGCATTCTAATAGATTCAAAACAACCAAATCGAACGTAACGAACTTCAATAAACAAGAACTAACAACTATCCCTTGATTTTATTTACATTCGAACGACAACAAACGACCTTAAAAGCATTGAAATCGAATCAAATGATTTAATTCGGATAGAACGAACTTTGATTATTTAGAATAGTGTACAACTCAATCTAATTGACTTGATTTGACTGTAATGAGAACGAGTAAACTTTAACGCATTCTAATAGATTCAAAACAACCGAATCGGATGTAAGGAACTTCAATAAATAAGAACTAGCAACAATCCCTTGATTTCGTTTACATTCGAACGACAACGGATGACGTTAAAGGCATTGAAATCGAATCAAATGAATTGAGTTGGATAGAATGAACTTTGATTATTTAGAATAGTGTACAACTCAATCTAATTGACTTAATTTTACTGTAATGAGAACGAGTAAACTTTAACGCATTCCAAACGATTCAAAACAACCGAATCGGACGTAAGGAACTTCAATAAATAAGAACTAACAACAATCCGTTGATTTCGTTTGCATACGAACGACAACGGATGACGGTAAAGCCATTCAAATCGAATCAAATGAATTGAGTCGGATAGAATGAACTTTGATTATTTAGAATAGTGTACAACTCAATCTAATTGACTTGATTTGACTGTAATGAGAACGAGTAAATTTTAACGCATTCTAATAGATTCAAAACAACCGAATCGGAGGTAAGGAACTTCAATAAATAAGAACTAGCAACAATCCCTTGATTTCGTTTACATTCGAACGAAAACGGATGACGTTAAAGGCATTCAAATCGAATCAAATGAATTGAGTTGGATAGAATGAACTTTGATTATTTAGAATAGTGTACAACTCAATCTAATTGACTTAATTTTACTGTAATGAGAATGAGTAAACTTTAACGCATTCTAATAGATTCAAAACAACCAAATCAAACGTAAGGAACTTCAATAAACAAGAATTAACAACCATCCCTTGATTTTATTTACATTCGAAATACAACGAACGACCTTAAAAGCATTGAAATCGAATCAAATGAATTCAGTCGAATAGAACGAACTTTGATTATTTAGAATAGTTTACAACTCAATCTAATTGACTTGATTTTACAGTAATGAGAACGAGTAAACTTTAACGCATTCTAATAGATTCAAAACAACCAAATCGGATGTAAGGAATTTCCAATAAACAAGAATTAACAACAATCCCTTGATTTTATATACATTCGAACGACAACAAACGACCTTAAAAGCATTGAAATCGAATCAAATGAATTAAATCGGATAGAACGAACTTTGATTATTTAGAATAGTGTACAACTCAATCTAATTGACTTGATTTGACTGTAATGAGAACGAGTAAACTTTAACGCATTATAATAGATTCAAAATAACCGAATCGGATGTAAGGAACTGCAATAAATAAGAACTAGCAACAATCCCTTTATTTCGTTTGCATTGGAACGACAACAATTGACCTTAAAGGCGTTCGAATCGAATCAACTGAATTCAGTCGGATAGAATGAACTGTGATTATTTAGATTAGTGTACAACTCAATCTAATTGACTTAATTTGACTGTAATGTGAACGAGTAAACTTTAACGCATTCTAATAGATTCAAAACAACCGAATCGGAGGTAAGGAACTTCAATAAATAAGAACTAGCAACAATCCCTTGATTTCGTTTACATTCGAACGACAACGGATGACGTTAAAGGCATTCAAATCGAATCAAATGAATTGAGTTGGATAGAATGAACTTTGATTATTTAGAATAGTGTACAACTCAATCTAATTGACTTAATTTTACTGTAATGAGAACAAGTAAATTTTAACGCATTCTAATAGATTCAAAACAACCAAATCAAACGTAAGGAACTTCAATAAACAAGAATTAACAACCATCCCTTGATTTTATTTACATTCGAAATACAACGAACGACCTTAAAAGCATTGAAATCGAATCAAATGAATTCAGTCGAATAGAACGAACTTTGATTATTTAGAATAGTTTACAACTCAATCTAATTGACTTGATTTTACAGTAATGAGAACGAGTAAACTTTAACGCATTCTAATAGATTCAAAACAACCAAATCGGATGTAAGGAATTTCCAATAAACAAGAATTAACAACAATCCCTTGATTTTATATACATTCGAACGACAACAAACGACCTTAAAAGCATTGAAATCGAATCAAATGAATTAAATCGGATAGAACGAACTTTGATTATTTAGAATAGTGTACAACTCAATCTAATTGACTTGATTTGACTGTAATGAGAACGAGTAAACATTAACGCATTCTAATAGATTCAACACAACCGAATCGGATGTAAGGAACTTCAATAAATAAGAACTAGCAACAATCCCTTTATTTCGTTTGCATTGGAACGACAACAATTGACCTTAAAGGCGTTCGAATCGAATCAACTGAATTCAGTCGGATAGAATGAACTGTGATTATTTAGAATAGTGTACAACTCAATCTAATTGACTTAATTTGACTGTAATGTGAACGAGTAAACTTTAACGCATTCTAATAGATTCAAAACAACCGAATCGGAGGTAAGGAACTTCAATAAATAAGAACTAGCAACAATCCCTTGATTTCGTTTACATTCGAACGACAACGGATGACGTTAAAGGCATTCAAATCGAATCAAATGAATTGAGTTGGATAGAATGAACTTTGATTATTTAGAATAGTGTACAACTCAATCTAATTGACTTAATTTTACTGTAATGAGAACGAGTAAACTTTAACGCATTCTAATAGATTCAAAACAACCAAATCGAACGTAAGGAACTTCAATAAATAAGAATTAACAACAATCCCTTGATTTTATTTACATTCGAATGATAACGAACGACCTTAAAAGCATTGAAATTTAATCAAATGAATTCAGTCGGATAGAATGAACTTTGATTATTTAGAATAGTGTACAACTCAATCTAATTGACTTGATTTTACTGTAATGAGAATGAGTAAACTTTAACGCATTCTAATAGATTCAAAACAACCAAATCGAACGTAACGAACTTCAATAAACAAGAACTAACAACTATCCCTTGATTTTATTTACATTCGAACGACAACAAACGACCTTAAAAGCATTGAAATCGAATCAAATGATTTAATTCGGATAGAACGAACTTTGATTATTTAGAATAGTGTACAACTCAATCTAATTGACTTGATTTGACTGTAATGAGAACGAGTAAACTTTAACGCATTCTAATAGATTCAAAACAACCGAATCGGATGTAAGGAACTTCAATAAATAAGAACTAGCAACAATCCCTTGATTTCGTTTACATTCGAACGACAACGGATGACGTTAAAGGCATTGAAATCGAATCAAATGAATTGAGTTGGATAGAATGAACTTTGATTATTTAGAATAGTGTACAACTCAATCTAATTGACTTAATTTTACTGTAATGAGAACGAGTAAACTTTAACGCATTCCAAACGATTCAAAACAACCGAATCGGACGTAAGGAACTTCAATAAATAAGAACTAACAACAATCCGTTGATTTCGTTTGCATACGAACGACAACGGATGACGGTAAAGCCATTCAAATCGAATCAAATGAATTGAGTCGGATAGAATGAACTTTGATTATTTAGAATAGTGTACAACTCAATCTAATTGACTTGATTTGACTGTAATGAGAACGAGTAAATTTTAACGCATTCTAATAGATTCAAAACAACCGAATCGGAGGTAAGGAACTTCAATAAATAAGAACTAGCAACAATCCCTTGATTTCGTTTACATTCGAACGAAAACGGATGACGTTAAAGGCATTCAAATCGAATCAAATGAATTGAGTTGGATAGAATGAACTTTGATTATTTAGAATAGTGTACAACTCAATCTAATTGACTTAATTTTACTGTAATGAGAATGAGTAAACTTTAACGCATTCTAATAGATTCAAAACAACCAAATCAAACGTAACGAACTTCAATAAACAAGAACTAACAACTATCCCTTGATTTTATTTACATTCGAACGACAACAAACGACCTTAAAAGCATTGAAATCGAATCAAATGAATTAAATCGGATAGAACGAACTTTGATTATTTAGAATAGTGTACAACTCAATCTAATTGACTTGATTTGACTGTAATGAGAACGAGTAAACTTTAACGCATTCTAATAGATTCAAAACAACCGAATCGGATGTAAGGAACTTCAATAAATAAGAACTAGCAACAATCCCTTTATTTCGTTTGCATTGGAACGACAACAATTGACCTTAAAGGCGTTCGAATCGAATCAACTGAATTCAGTCGGATAGAATGAACTGTGATTATTTAGAATAGTGTACAACTCAATCTAATTGACTTAATTTGACTGTAATGTGAACGAGTAAACTTTAACGCATTCTAATAGATTCAAAACAACCGAATCGGAGGTAAGGAACTTCAATAAATAAGAACTAGCAACAATCCCTTGATTTCGTTTACATTCGAACGACAACGGATGACGTTAAAGGCATTCAAATCGAATCAAATGAATTGAGTTGGATAGAATGAACTTTGATTATTTAGAATAGTGTACAACTCAATCTAATTGACTTAATTTTACTGTAATGAGAACGAGTAAACTTTAACGCATTCTAATAGATTCAAAACAACCAAATCGAACGTAAGGAACTTCAATAAATAAGAATTAACAACAATCCCTTGATTTTATTTACATTCGAATGATAACGAACGACCTTAAAAGCATTGAAATTTAATCAAATGAATTCTGTCGGATAGAATGAACTTTGATTATTTAGAATAGTGTACAACTCAATCTAATTGACTTGATTTCACTGTAATGAGAACGAGTAAACTTTAACGCATTCTAATAGATTCAAAATAACCGAATCGGAAGTAAGGAACTTCAATAAATATGAACTAGCAACAATCCCATTATTTCGTTTGCATTGGAACGACAACAAAGGATCTTAAAGGCGTTCGAATCGAATCAACTGAATTCAGTCGGATAGATTGAACTTTGATTATTTAGAATAGTGTACAACTCAATCTAATTGACTTAATTTGACTGTAATGTGAACGAATAAACTTTAAGGCATTCCAATAGATTCAAAACAACCGAATCGGACGTAAGGAACTTCAATAAATAAGAACTAACAACAATCTCTTGATTTCGTTTGCATACGAACGACAACGGATGACGGTAAAGGCATTCAAATCGAATCAAATGAATTGAGTCGGATAGAATGAACTTTGATTATTTAGAATAGCGTACAACTCAATCTAATTGACTTGATTTTACTTTAATGAGAACGAGTAAACTTTAACGCATTCTAATAGATTCAAAACAACCGATTCGGACGTAAGGAACTTCAATAAATAAGAACTAACAACAATCCGTTGATTTCGTTTGCATACGAACGACAACGGATGACGGTAAAGCCATTCAAATCGAATCAAATGAATTGAGTCGGATAGAATGAACTTTGATTATTTAGAATAGTGTACAACTCAATCTAATTGACTTGATTTGACTGTACTGAGAACGAGTAAACTTTAACGCATTCTAATAGATTCAAAACAACCGAATCGGAGGTAAGGAACTTCAATAAATAAGAACTAGCAACAATCCCTTGATTTCGTTTACATTCGAACGACAACGGATGACGTTAAAGGCATTCAAATCGATTCAAATGAATTGAGTTGGATAGAATGAACTTTGATTATTTAGAATAGTGTACAACTAAATCTAATTGACTTAATTTTACTGTAATGAGAATGAGTAAACTTTAACGCATTCTAATAGATTCAAAACAACCAAATCAAACGTAAGGAACTTCAATAAACAAGAATTAACAACCATCCCTTGATTTTATTTACATTCGAAATACAACGAACGACCTTAAAAGCATTGAAATCGAATCAAATGAATTCAGTCGAATAGAACGAACTTTGATTATTTAGAATAGTTTACAACTCAATCTAATTGACTTGATTTTACAGTAATGAGAACGAGTAAATTTTAACGCATTCTAATAGATTCAAAACAACCAAATCGGATGTAAGGAATTTCCAATAAACAAGAATTAACAACAATCCCTTGATTTTATATACATTCGAACGACAACAAACGACCTTAAAAGCATTGAAATCGAATCAAATGAATTAAATCGGATAGAACGAATTTGATTATTTAGAATAGTGTACAACTCAATCTAATTGACTTGATTTGACTGTAATGAGAACGAGTAAACTTTAACGCATTCTAATAGATTCAAAACAACCGAATCGGATGTAAGGAACTTCAATAAATAAGAACTAGCAACAATCCCTTTATTTCGTTTGCATTGGAACGACAACAATTGACCTTAAAGGCGTTCGAATCGAATCAACTGAATTCAGTCGGATAGAATGAACTGTGATTATTTAGAATAGTGTACAACTCAATCTAATTGACTTAATTTGACTGTAATGTGAACGAGTAAACTTTAACGCATTCTAATAGATTCAAAACAACCGAATCGGAGGTAAGGAACTTCAATAAATAAGAACTAGCAACAATCCCTTGATTTCGTTTACATTCGAACGACAACGGATGACGTTAAAGGCATTCAAATCGAATCAAATGAATTGAGTTGGATAGAATGAACTTTGATTATTTAGAATAGTGTACAACTCAATCTAATTGACTTAATTTTACTGTAATGAGAACGAGTAAATTTTAACGCATTCTAATAGATTCAAAACAACCAAATCAAACGTAAGGAACTTCAATAAACAAGAATTAACAACCATCCCTTGATTTTATTTACATTCGAAATACAACGAACGACCTTAAAAGCATTGAAATCGAATCAAATGAATTCAGTCGAATAGAACGAACTTTGATTATTTAGAATAGTTTACAACTCAATCTAATTGACTTGATTTTACAGTAATGAGAACGAGTAAACTTTAACGCATTCTAATAGATTCAAAACAACCAAATCGGATGTAAGGAATTTCCAATAAACAAGAATTAACAACAATCCCTTGATTTTATATACATTCGAACGACAACAAACGACCTTAAAAGCATTGAAATCGAATCAAATGAATTAAATCGGATAGAACGAACTTTGATTATTTAGAATAGTGTACAACTCAATCTAATTGACTTGATTTGACTGTAATGAGAACGAGTAAACATTAACGCATTCTAATAGATTCAAAACAACCGAATCGGATGTAAGGAACTTCAATAAATAAGAACTAGCAACAATCCCTTTATTTCGTTTGCATTGGAACGACAACAATTGACCTTAAAGGCGTTCGAATCGAATCAACTGAATTCAGTCGGATAGAATGAACTGTGATTATTTAGAATAGTGTACAACTCAATCTAATTGACTTAATTTGACTGTAATGTGAACGAGTAAACTTTAACGCATTCTAATAGATTCAAAACAACCGAATCGGAGGTAAGGAACTTCAATAAATAAGAACTAGCAACAATCCCTTGATTTCGTTTACATTCGAACGACAACGGATGACGTTAAAGGCATTCAAATCGAATCAAATGAATTGAGTTGGATAGAATGAACTTTGATTATTTAGAATAGTGTACAACTCAATCTAATTGACTTAATTTTACTGTAATGAGAACGAGTAAACTTTAACGCATTCTAATAGATTCAAAACAACCAAATCGAACGTAAGGAACTTCAATAAATAAGAATTAACAACAATCCCTTGATTTTATTTACATTCGAATGATAACGAACGACCTTAAAAGCATTGAAATTTAATCAAATGAATTCAGTCGGATAGAATGAACTTTGATTATTTAGAATAGTGTACAACTCAATCTAATTGACTTGATTTTACTGTAATGAGAATGAGTAAACTTTAACGCATTCTAATAGAATCAAAACAACTAAATCGAACGTAACGAACTTCAATAAACAAGAACTAACAACTATCCCTTGATTTTATTTACATTCGAACGACAACAAACGACCTTAAAAGCATTGAAATCGAATCAAATGATTTAATTCGGATAGAACGAACTTTGATTATTTAGAATAGTGTACAACTCAATCTAATTGACTTGATTTGACTGTAATGAGAACGAGTAAACTTTAACGCATTCTAATAGATTCAAAACAACCGAATCGGATGTAAGGAACTTCAATAAATAAGAACTAGCAACAATCCCTTGATTTCGTTTACATTCGAACGACAACGGATGACGTTAAAGGCATTGAAATCGAATCAAATGAATTGAGTTGGATAGAATGAACTTTGATTATTTAGAATAGTGTACAACTCAATCTAATTGACTTAATTTTACTGTAATGAGAACGAGTAAACTTTAACGCATTCCAAACGATTCAAAACAACCGAATCGGACGTAAGGAACTTCAATAAATAAGAACTAACAACAATCCGTTGATTTCGTTTGCATACGAACGACAACGGATGACGGTAAAGCCATTCAAATCGAATCAAATGAATTGAGTCGGATAGAATGAACTTTGATTATTTAGAATAGTGTACAACTCAATCTAATTGACTTGATTTGACTGTAATGAGAACGAGTAAACTTTAACGCATTCTAATAGATTCAAAACAACCGAATCGGAGGTAAGGAACTTCAATAAATAAGAACTAGCAACAATCTCTTGATTTCGTTTGCATACGAACGACAACGGATGACGGTAAAGGCATTCAAATCGAATCAAATGAATTGAGTCGGATAGAATGAACTTTGATTATTTAGAATAGCGTACAACTCAATCTAATTGACTTGATTTTACTTTAATGAGAATGAGTAAACTTTAACGCATTCTAATAGATTCAAAACAACCAAATCAAACGTAAGGAACTTCAATAAACAAGAACTAACAACTATCCCCTGATTTTATTTACATTCGAACGACAACAAACGACCTTAAAAGCATTGAAATCGAATCAAATGAATTAATTCGGATAGAACGAACTTTGATTATTTAGAATAGTGTACAACTCAAACTAATTGACTTGATTTGACTGTAATGAGAACGAGTAAACTTTAACGCATTCTAATAGATTCAAAACAACCGAATCGGATGTAAGGAACTTCAATAAATAAGAACTAGCCACAATCCTTTTATTTCGTTTGCATTGGAACGACAACAATTGACCTTAAAGGCGTTCGAATCGAATCAACTGAATTCAGTCGGATAGAATGAACTGTGATTATTTAGAATAGTGTACAACTCAATCTAATTGACTTAATTTGACTGTAATGTGAACGAGTAAACTTTAACGCATTCTAATAGATTCAAAACAACCGAATCGGAGGTAAGGAACTTCAATAAATAAGAACTAGCAACAATCCCTTGATTTCGTTTACATTCGAACGACAACGGATGACGTTAAAGGCATTCAAATCGAATCAAATGAATTGAGTTGGATAGAATGAACTTTGATTATTTAGAATAGTGTACAACTCAATCTAATTGACTTAATTTTACTGTAATGAGAACGAGTAAACTTTAACGCATTCTAATAGATTCAAAACAACCAAATCGAACGTAAGGAACTTCAATAAATAAGAATTAACAACAATCCCTTGATTTTATTTACATTCGAATGATAACGAACGACCTTAAAAGCATTGAAATTTAATCAAATAAATTCTGTCGGATAGAATGAACTTTGATTATTTAGAATAGTGTACAACTCAATCTAATTGACTTGATTTCACTGTAATGAGAACGAGTAAACTTTAACGCATTCTAATAGATTCAAAATAACCGAATCGGAAGTAAGGAACTTCAATAAATATGAACTAGCAACAATCCCATTATTTCGTTTGCATTGGAACGACAACAAAGGATCTTAAAGGCGTTCGAATCGAATCAACTGAATTCAGTCGGATAGATTGAACTTTGATTATTTAGAATAGTGTACAACTCAATCTAATTGACTTAATTTGACTGTAATGTGAACGAATAAACTTTAAGGCATTCCAATAGATTCAAAACAACCGAATCGGACGTAAGGAACTTCAATAAATAAGAACTAACAACAATCTCTTGATTTCGTTTGCATACGAACGACAACGGATGACGGTAAAGGCATTCAAATCGAATCAAATGAATTGAGTCGGATAGAATGAACTTTGATTATTTAGAATAGCGTACAACTCAATCTAATTGACTTGATTTTACTTTAATGAGAATGAGTAAACTTTAACGCATTCTAATAGATTCAAAACAACCAAATCAAACGTAAGGAACTTCAATAAACAAGAACTAACAACTATCCCCTGATTTTATTTACATTCGAACGACAACAAACGACCTTAAAAGCATTGAAATCGAATCAAATGAATTAATTCGGATAGAACGAACTTTGATTATTTAGAATAGTGTACAACTCAAACTAATTGACTTGATTTGACTGTAATGAGAACGAGTAAACTTTAACGCATTCTAATAGATTCAAAACAACCGAATCGGATGTAAGGAACTTCAATAAATAAGAACTAGCCACAATCCTTTTATTTCGTTTGCATTGGAACGACAACAATTGACCTTAAAGGCGTTCGAATCGAATCAACTGAATTCAGTCGGATAGAATGAACTGTGATTATTTAGAATAGTGTACAACTCAATCTAATTGACTTAATTTGACTGTAATGTGAACGAGTAAACTTTAACGCATTCTAATAGATTCAAAACAACCGAATCGGAGGTAAGGAACTTCAATAAATAAGAACTAGCAACAATCCCTTGATTTCGTTTACATTCGAACGACAACGGATGACGTTAAAGGCATTCAAATCGAATCAAATGAATTGAGTTGGATAGAATGAACTTTGATTATTTAGAATAGTGTACAACTCAATCTAATTGACTTAATTTTACTGTAATGAGAACGAGTAAACTTTAACGCATTCTAATAGATTCAAAACAACCAAATCGAACGTAAGGAACTTCAATAAATAAGAATTAACAACAATCCCTTGATTTTATTTACATTCGAATGATAACGAACGACCTTAAAAGCATTGAAATTTAATCAAATAAATTCTGTCGGATAGAATGAACTTTGATTATTTAGAATAGTGTACAACTCAATCTAATTGACTTGATTTCACTGTAATGAGAACGAGTAAACTTTAACGCATTCTAATAGATTCAAAATAACCGAATCGGAAGTAAGGAACTTCAATAAATATGAACTAGCAACAATCCCATTATTTCGTTTGCATTGGAACGACAACAAAGGATCTTAAAGGCGTTCGAATCGAATCAACTGAATTCAGTCGGATAGATTGAACTTTGATTATTTAGAATAGTGTACAACTCAATCTAATTGACTTAATTTGACTGTAATGTGAACGAATAAACTTTAAGGCATTCCAATAGATTCAAAACAACCGAATCGGACGTAAGGAACTTCAATAAATAAGAACTAACAACAATCTCTTGATTTCGTTTGCATACGAACGACAACGGATGACGGTAAAGGCATTCAAATCGAATCAAATGAATTGAGTCGGATAGAATGAACTTTGATTATTTAGAATAGCGTACAACTCAATCTAATTGACTTGATTTTACTTTAATGAGAATGAGTAAACTTTAACGCATTCTAATAGATTCAAAACAACCAAATCAAACGAAAGGAACTTCAATAAACAAGAACTAACAACTATCCCTTGATTTTATTTACATTCGAACGACAACAAACGACCTTAAAAGCATTGAAATCGAATCAAATGAATTAATTCGGATAGAACGAACTTTGATTATTTAGAATAGTGTACAACTCAAACTAATTGACTTGATTTGACTGTAATGAGAACGAGTAAACTTTAACGCATTCTAATAGATTCAAAACAACCGAATCGGATGTAAGGAACTTCAATAAATAAGAACTAGCCACAATCCTTTTATTTCGTTTGCATTGGAACGACAACAATTGACCTTAAAGGCGTTCGAATCGAATCAACTGAATTCAGTCGGATAGAATGAACTGTGATTATTTAGAATAGTGTACAACTCAATCTAATTGACTTAATTTGACTGTAATGTGAACGAGTAAACTTTAACGCATTCTAATAGATTCAAAACAACCGAATCGGAGGTAAGGAACTTCAATAAATAAGAACTAGCAACAATCCCTTGATTTCGTTTACATTCGAACGACAACGGATGACGTTAAAGGCATTCAAATCGAATCAAATGAATTGAGTTGGATAGAATGAATTTTGATTATTTAGAATAGTGTACAACTCAATCTAATTGACTTAATTTTACTCTAATGAGAACGAGTAAACTTTAACGCATTCTAATAGATTCAAAACAACCAAATCAAACGTAAGGAACTTCAATAAACAAGAATTAACAACAATCCCTTGATTTTATTTATATTCGAACGACAACGAAGGACCTTAAAAGCATTGAAATCGAATCAAATGAATTCAGTCGAATAGAACGAACTTTGATTATTTAGAATAGTTTACAACTCAATCTAATTGACTTGATTTTACAGTAATGAGAACGAGTAAACTTTAACGCATTCTAATAGATTCAAAACAACCAAATCGGATGTAAGGAATTTCCAATAAACAAGAATTAACAACAATCCCTTGATTTTATATACATTCGAACGACAACAAACGACCTTAAAAGCATTGAAATCGAATCAAATGAATTAAATCGGATAGAACGAACTTTGATTATTTAGAATAGTGTACAACTCAATCTAATTGACTTGATTTGACTGTAATGAGAACGAGTAAACTTTAACGCATTCTAATAGATTCAAAACAACCGAATCGGATGTAAGGAACTTCAATAAATAAGAACTAGCAACAATCCCTTTATTTCGTTTGCATTGGAACGACAACAATTGACCTTAAAGGCGTTCGAATCGAATCAACTGAATTCAGTCGGATAGAATGAACTGTGATTATTTAGAATAGTGTACAACTCAATCTAATTGACTTAATTTGACTGTAATGTGAACGAGTAAACTTTAACGCATTCTAATAGATTCAAAACAACCGAATCGGAGGTAAGGAACTTCAATAAATAAGAACTAGCAACAATCCCTTGATTTCGTTTACATTCGAACGACAACGGATGACGTTAAAGGCATTCAAATCGAATCAAATGAATTGAGTTGGATAGAATGAACTTTGATTATTTAGAATAGTGTACAACTCAATCTAATTGACTTAATTTTACTGTAATGAGAACGAGTAAACTTTAACGCATTCTAATAGATTTGAAAACAACCAAATCGAACGTAAGGAACTTCAATAAATAAGAATTAACAACAATCCCTTGATTTTATTTACATTCGAATGATAACGAACGACCTTAAAAGCATTGAAATTTAATCAAATGAATTAATTCGGATAGAACGAACTTTGATTATTTAGAATAGTGTACAACTCAAACTAATTGACTTGATTTGACTGTAATGAGAACGAGTAAACTTTAACGCATTCTAATAGATTCAAAACAACCGAATCGGATGTAAGGAACTTCAATAAATAAGAACTAGCCACAATCCTTTTATTTCGTTTGCATTGGAACGACAACAATTGACCTTAAAGGCGTTCGAATCGAATCAACTGAATTCAGTCGGATAGAATGAACTGTGATTATTTAGAATAGTGTACAACTCAATCTAATTGACTTAATTTGACTGTAATGTGAACGAGTAAACTTTAACGCATTCTAATAGATTCAAAACAACCGAATCGGAGGTAAGGAACTTCAATAAATAAGAACTAGCAACAATCCCTTGATTTCGTTTACATTCGAACGACAACGGATGACGTTAAAGGCATTCAAATCGAATCAAATGAATTGAGTTGGATAGAATGAATTTTGATTATTTAGAATAGTGTACAACTCAATCTAATTGACTTAATTTTACTCTAATGAGAACGAGTAAACTTTAACGCATTCTAATAGATTCAAAACAACCAAATCAAACGTAAGGAACTTCAATAAACAAGAATTAACAACAATCCCTTGATTTTATTTATATTCGAACGACAACGAAGGACCTTAAAAGCATTGAAATCGAATCAAATGAATTCAGTCGAATAGAACGAACTTTGATTATTTAGAATAGTTTACAACTCAATCTAATTGACTTGATTTTACAGTAATGAGAACGAGTAAACTTTAACGCATTCTAATAGATTCAAAACAACCAAATCGGATGTAAGGAATTTCCAATAAACAAGAATTAACAACAATCCCTTGATTTTATATACATTCGAACGACAACAAACGACCTTAAAAGCATTGAAATCGAATCAAATGAATTAAATCGGATAGAACGAACTTTGATTATTTAGAATAGTGTACAACTCAATCTAATTGACTTGATTTGACTGTAATGAGAACGAGTAAACTTTAACGCATTCTAATAGATTCAAAACAACCGAATCGGATGTAAGGAACTTCAATAAATAAGAACTAGCAACAATCCCTTTATTTCGTTTGCATTGGAACGACAACAATTGACCTTAAAGGCGTTCGAATCGAATCAACTGAATTCAGTCGGATAGAATGAACTGTGATTATTTAGAATAGTGTACAACTCAATCTAATTGACTTAATTTGACTGTAATGTGAACGAGTAAACTTTAACGCATTCTAATAGATTCAAAACAACCGAATCGGAGGTAAGGAACTTCAATAAATAAGAACTAGCAACAATCCCTTGATTTCGTTTACATTCGAACGACAACGGATGACGTTAAAGGCATTCAAATCGAATCAAATGAATTGAGTTGGATAGAATGAATTTTGATTATTTAGAATAGTGTACAACTCAATCTAATTGACTTAATTTTACTCTAATGAGAACGAGTAAACTTTAACGCATTCTAATAGATTCAAAACAACCAAATCAAACGTAAGGAACTTCAATAAACAAGAATTAACAACAATCCCTTGATTTTATTTATATTCGAACGACAACGAAGGACCTTAAAAGCATTGAAATCGAATCAAATGAATTCAGTCGAATAGAACGAACTTTGATTATTTAGAATAGTTTACAACTCAATCTAATTGACTTGATTTTACAGTAATGAGAACGAGTAAACTTTAACGCATTCTAATAGATTCAAAACAACCAAATCGGATGTAAGGAATTTCCAATAAACAAGAATTAACAACAATCCCTTGATTTTATATACATTCGAACGACAACAAACGACCTTAAAAGCATTGAAATCGAATCAAATGAATTAAATCGGATAGAACGAACTTTGATTATTTAGAATAGTGTACAACTCAATCTAATTGACTTGATTTGACTGTAATGAGAACGAGTAAACTTTAACGCATTCTAATAGATTCAAAACAACCGAATCGGATGTAAGGAACTTCAATAAATAAGAACTAGCAACAATCCCTTTATTTCGTTTGCATTGGAACGACAACAATTGACCTTAAAGGCGTTCGAATCGAATCAACTGAATTCAGTCGGATAGAATGAACTGTGATTATTTAGAATAGTGTACAACTCAATCTAATTGACTTAATTTGACTGTAATGTGAACGAGTAAACTTTAACGCATTCTAATAGATTCAAAACAACCGAATCGGAGGTAAGGAACTTCAATAAATAAGAACTAGCAACAATCCCTTGATTTCGTTTACATTCGAACGACAACGGATGACGTTAAAGGCATTCAAATCGAATCAAATGAATTGAGTTGGATAGAATGAACTTTGATTATTTAGAATAGTGTACAACTCAATCTAATTGACTTAATTTTACTGTAATGAGAACGAGTAAACTTTAACGCATTCTAATAGATTTGAAAACAACCAAATCGAACGTAAGGAACTTCAATAAATAAGAATTAACAACAATCCCTTGATTTTATTTACATTCGAATGATAACGAACGACCTTAAAAGCATTGAAATTTAATCAAATGAATTAATTCGGATAGAACGAACTTTGATTATTTAGAATAGTGTACAACTCAAACTAATTGACTTGATTTGACTGTAATGAGAACGAGTAAACTTTAACGCATTCTAATAGATTCAAAACAACCGAATCGGATGTAAGGAACTTCAATAAATAAGAACTAGCCACAATCCTTTTATTTCGTTTGCATTGGAACGACAACAATTGACCTTAAAGGCGTTCGAATCGAATCAACTGAATTCAGTCGGATAGAATGAACTGTGATTATTTAGAATAGTGTACAACTCAATCTAATTGACTTAATTTGACTGTAATGTGAACGAGTAAACTTTAACGCATTCTAATAGATTCAAAACAACCGAATCGGAGGTAAGGAACTTCAATAAATAAGAACTAGCAACAATCCCTTGATTTCGTTTACATTCGAACGACAACGGATGACGTTAAAGGCATTCAAATCGAATCAAATGAATTGAGTTGGATAGAATGAATTTTGATTATTTAGAATAGTGTACAACTCAATCTAATTGGCTTAATTTTACTCTAATGAGAACGAGTAAACTTTAACGCATTCTAATAGATTCAAAACAACCAAATCAAACGTAAGGAACTTCAATAAACAAGAATTAACAACAATCCCTTGATTTTATTTATATTCGAACGACAACGAAGGACCTTAAAAGCATTGAAATCGAATCAAATGAATTCAGTCGAATAGAACGAACTTTGATTATTTAGAATAGTTTACAACTCAATCTAATTGACTTGATTTTACAGTAATGAGAACGAGTAAACTTTAACGCATTCTAATAGATTCAAAACAACCAAATCGGATGTAAGGAATTTCCAATAAACAAGAATTAACAACAATCCCTTGATTTTATATACATTCGAACGACAACAAACGACCTTAAATGCATTGAAATCGAATCAAATGAATTAAATCGGATAGAACGAACTTTGATTATTTAGAATAGTGTACAACTCAATCTAATTGACTTGATTTGACTGTAATGAGAACGAGTAAACTTTAACGCATTCTAATAGATTCAAAACAACCGAATCGGATGTAAGGAACTTCAATAAATAAGAACTAGCAACAATCCCTTTATTTCGTTTGCATTGGAACGACAACAATTGACCTTAAAGGCGTTCGAATCGAATCAACTGAATTCAGTCGGATAGAATGAACTGTGATTATTTAGAATAGTGTACAACTCAATCTAATTGACTTAATTTGACTGTAATGTGAACGAGTAAACTTTAAAGCATTCTAATAGATTCAAAACAACCGAATCGGAGGTAAGGAACTTCAATAAATAAGAACTAGCAACAATCCCTTGATTTCGTTTACATTCGAACGACAACGGATGACGTTAAAGGCATTCAAATCGAATCAAATGAATTGAGTTGGATAGAATGAATTTTGATTATTTAGAATAGTGTACAACTCAATCTAATTGACTTAATTTTACTCTAATGAGAACGAGTAAACTTTAACGCATTCTAATAGATTCAAAACAACCAAATCAAACGTAAGGAACTTCAATAAACAAGAATTAACAACAATCCCTTGATTTTATTTATATTCGAACGACAACGAAGGACCTTAAAAGCATTGAAATCGAATCAAATGAATTCAGTCGAATAGAACGAACTTTGATTATTTAGAATAGTTTACAACTCAATCTAATTGACTTGATTTTACAGTAATGAGAACGAGTAAACTTTAACGCATTCTAATAGATTCAAAACAACCAAATCGGATGTAAGGAATTTCCAATAAACAAGAATTAACAACAATCCCTTGATTTTATATACATTCGAACGACAACAAACGACCTTAAAAGCATTGAAATCGAATCAAATGAATTCAGTCGAATAGAACGAACTTTGATTATTTAGAATAGTTTACAACTCAATCTAATTGACTTGATTTTACAGTAATGAGAACGAGTAAACTTTAACGCATTCTAATAGATTCAAAACAACCAAATCGGATGTAAGGAATTTCCAATAAACAAGAATTAACAACAATCCCTTGATTTTATATACATTCGAACGACAACAAACGACCTTAAAAGCATTGAAATCGAATCAAATGAATTAAATCGGATAGAACGAACTTTGATTATTTAGAATAGTGTACAACTCAATCTAATTGACTTGATTTGACTGTAATGAGAACGAGTAAACTTTAACGCATTCTAATAGATTCAAAACAACCGAATCGGATGTAAGGAACTTCAATAAATAAGAACTAGCAACAATCCCTTTATTTCGTTTGCATTGGAACGACAACAATTGACCTTAAAGGCGTTCGAATCGAATCAACTGAATTCAGTCGGATAGAATGAACTGTGATTATTTAGAATAGTGTACAACTCAATCTAATTGACTTAATTTGACTGTAATGTGAACGAGTAAACTTTAACGCATTCTAATAGATTCAAAACAACCGAATCGGAGGTAAGGAACTTCAATAAATAAGAACTAGCAACAATCCCTTGATTTCGTTTACATTCGAACGACAACGGATGACGTTAAAGGCATTCAAATCGAATCAAATGAATTGAGTTGGATAGAATGAACTTTGATTATTTAGAATAGTGTACAACTCAATCTAATTGACTTAATTTTACTGTAATGAGAACGAGTAAACTTTAACGCATTCTAATAGATTTGAAAACAACCAAATCGAACGTAAGGAACTTCAATAAATAAGAATTAACAACAATCCCTTGATTTTATTTACATTCGAATGATAACGAACGACCTTAAAAGCATTGAAATTTAATCAAATGAATTCAGTCGGATAGAATGAACTTTGATTATTTAGAATAGTGTACAACTCAATCTAATTGACTTGATTTGACTGTAATGAGAACGAGTAAACTTTAACTCATTCTAATAGATTCAAAACAACCGAATCGGAAGTAAGGAACTTCAATAAATATGAACTAGCAACAATCCCTTTATTTCGTTTGCATTGGAACGACAACAAAGGACTTTAAAGGCGTTCGAATTGAATCAACTGAATTCAGTCGGATAGATTGAACTTTGATTATTTAGAATAGTGTACAACTCAATCTAATTGACTTAATTTGACTATGATGTGAACGAATAAACTTTAACACATTCCAATAGATTCAAAACAACCGAATTGGACGTAAGGAACTTCAACAAATAAGAACTAACAACAACCCCTTGATTTCGTTTGCATACGAACGACAACGGATGACGGTAAAGGCATTCAAATCGATCAAATGAATTAAGTTGGATAGAATGAACTTTGATTATTTAGAATAGTGTACAACTCAATCTAATTGACTTAATTTTACTGTAATGAGAACGAGTAAACTTGAACGCATTCTAATAGATTCAAAACAACCGAATCGGAAGTAAGGAACTTCAATAAATAAGAACTAGCAACAATCCCTTTATTTCGTTTGCATTGGAACGACAAGTAATGACCTTAAAGGCGTTCGAATCGAATCAACTGGATTCAGTCGGATAGAATGAACTGTGATTATTTAGAATAGTGTACAACTCAATCTAATTGACTTAATTTGACTGTAATGTGAACGAGTAAACTTTAACGCATTCCAATAGATTCAAAACAACCGAATCGGAGGTAAGGAACTTCAATAAATAAGAACTAGCAACAATCCCTTGATTTCGTTTACATTCGAACCACAACGGATGACGTTAAAGGCATTCAAATCGAATCTAATGAATTGAGTTGGATAGAATGAACTTTGATTATTTAGAATAGTGTACAGCTCAATCTAAATGACTTAATTTTACTGTAATGAGAACGAGTAAACTTTAACGCATTCTAATAGATTCAAAACAACCAAATCGAACGTAAGCAACTTCAATAAATAAGAATTAACAACAATCCCTTGATTTTATTTACATTCGAATGATAACGAACGACCTTAAAAGCATTGAAATTGAATTAAATGAATTCAGTCGGATAGAATGAACTTTGATTATTTAGAATAGTGTACAACTCAATCTAATTGACTTGATTTGACTGTAATGAGAACGAGTAAACTTTAACGCATTCTAATAGATTCAAAACAACCGAATCGGAAGTAAGGAACTTCAATAAATAAGAACTAGCAACAATCCCTTGATTTCGTTTACATTCGAACGACAACGGATGACGTTAAAGGCATTCAAATCGAATCAAATGAATTGAGTTGGATAGAACGAACTTTGATTATTTAGAATAGTGTACAACTCAATCTAATTGACTTAATTTTACTGTAATGAGAACGAGTAAACTTTAACGCATTCTAATAGATTCAAAACAACCAAATCGAACGTAAGGAACTTCAATGAACTAAAATTGACAACAATCCCTTGATTTTATGTACATTCGAACGACAACGAACGACCTTAAAAGCATTGAAATCGAATCAAATGAATTTTATCGAATAGAACGAACTTTGATTATTTAGAATAGTGTACAACTCAATCTAATTGACTTGATTTTACAGTAATGAGAACGAGTAAACTTTAACGCATTCTAATAGATTCAAAACAACCAAATCGAACGTAAGGAACTTCAATAAACTAGAATTAACAACAATCCCTTGATTTTATTTACATTCGAACGACAACGAACGACCTTAAAAGCATTGAAATAGAATCAAATAGATTTTGTCGAATAGAACGAACTTTGATTATTAAGAATAGTGTACAACTCAATCTAATTGACTTGATTTTACAGTAATGAGAACGAGTAAACTTTAACGCATTCTAATAGATTCAAAACAACCGAATCGGATGTAAGGAACTTCAATAAATAAGAACTAGCAACAATCCCTTTATTTCGTTTGCATTGGAACGACAAGTAATGACCTTAAAGGCGTTCGAATCGAATCAACTGAATTCAGTCGGATAGAATGAACTGTGATTATTTAGAATAGTGTACAACTCAATCTAATTGACTTAATTTGACTGTAATGTGAACGAGTAAACTTTAACGCATTCTAATAGATTCAAAACAACCGAATCGGAAGTAAGGAACTTCAATAAATAAGAACTAGCAACAATCCCTTTATTTCGTTTGCATTGGAACGACAACAAATGACCTTAAAGGCGTTCGAATCGAATCAACTGAATTCAGTCGGATAGAATGAACTTTGCTTATTTAGAATAGAGTACAACTCAATCTAATTGACTTGATTTGACTGTAATGAGAACGAGTAAACTTTAACGCATTCTAATAGATTCAAAACAACCGAATCGGATGTAAGGAACTTCAATAAATAAGAACTAGCAACAATCCCTTTATTTCGTTTGCATTGGAACGACAAGTAATGACCTTAAAGGCGTTCGAATCGAATCAACTGAATTCAGTCGGATAGAATGAACTGTGATGATTTAGAATAGTGTACAACTCAATCTAATTGACTTAATTTGACTGTAATGTGAACGAGTAAACTTTAACGCATTCTAATAGATTGAAAACAACCGAATCGGAGGTAAGGAACTTCAATAAATAAGAACTAGCAACAATCCCTTGATTTCGTTTACATTCGAACGACAACGGATGACGTTAATGTTGGTCCCGAGTTGATGGCTAAACCCAAGAGGGGAGGGGTGAATTGGGTTCTTTAAAGAAATTTTTGGTAAATTCAAAGATCTTAACCCCTTGAAAAAGTTAATCCCCTTTTTTAAGCGAATGGAGAGCAAATAAGATAAAGCAGTAAAAATAAGTAGAACACAAGATTTATAGTGGTTCGGGCAAACCTTCCCTACTCCACTCTTCCAAGCTCACACTCCGTTGTGACTTGGGTTCCACTATGTATTCCACGAATACACTTAGAGTCACCGCTCTCTTCTAGATTCAAAGCTCTAGGGGGCATACACAACTTAGAGCCACTTGCTCTCTTCTAGATTCAAAGCTCTAGGGGGCATATACAACTAGAGCCACTTGCTCTCTTCTAGATTCAAAGCTCTAGGGGGCATATGCAACTACTTGCACAAGTAGGTGATGAGTCTCACTCCAATCACACCCTACTTTGCATATACTTGATCTTAGCTACCCAAGCTAAATCAAGATTTATACAACAAGACAATGAAATAAATGAAACTACACTTTACAGATTTGTGTAGGCAGATTGAGCTCGAGGAAGAAATCAAAGGCAGCTTGGATGATGATCGTTGAAGCAACTTGCAGTTTGAAGCTCTTTCTTCCTTTGAATCACTCAAATATGGAGAAAAGGAATTTGAAAGTCTTTCTTGCACTTCTTTTCTCTCTATGATCCTTAGTGTAGTGTGTATTGTATCTTCTCACGTTCATTTGAATGTCTTTTTATAGAGTGAGGAAGATTGGAACGTTGTAGGAGTGGTTGTCGCGCAATAAATGAACTCCAACGTTCAAAAATTCGAACGTTATACTCCAAGTCGAAGATGGAGTCGACTTGGCCTGCGACTTGGCTTCCAAGTCGCACCTGGAGTCGACTTGGCCTGCGACTCCAGTTCTTCCAGATTCCAAGTCTGAGTCTTTGGTCGACTTGGCTTTGGACTTCGACTCAAGTCGATCCTGAAGTCGACTTGACTTGCGACTTGACTCGACTTTTGCTGGAAATGCTTTGAGCTTCTTTTGATCTGCTTTTTCATCCTTGGTTTTCTTTCTTTTGAATAAGCTTGAGAACTTGTGGTTGACTTGATAGACTTGATTTGATGTTGATCTTGAATCCTTGCTTTGATCTTCGAGAACCTTGAGTTGTTCTTGAAAATGGTCCTTGCATCCTTTTTGGATTTGATTATTCTCAATTTGATCTTTTGGATAAGCTTGGAAATACAAACTTCAAGTCTGAAATCCTCAAGTCGAAGTTGGAGTCGACTTGGTCTGCGACTTCGCCCAAGTCGCACATGGAGTCGACTTCGTCTGCGACTTCGCCATGTTCGTGAACCAGATTTCAGCGCTGGACACTTTTGGTCGTTTGAGGTCGATTCCGAAGTCGACTTCGTCTGCGACTTGACTACCCAAGTCGCAAGTGGAGTCGACTTGACTTGCGACTTCACCTGTCAGTCCTTCCATTTTCAAATCTGTCCACCTGTGGCCATTCCAAGTCCCTAGAGAAGTCGACTTGGGTATCGACTTCGTACCAAGTCGAAGTCCGAGTCGACTTGGTGATCGACTTGGTCTCTTTGCTTTCCTTAAACACTTGGCAAACTTATTAGTATTCTTTTTAACCTCAAATTAGTTCTTGTTAATCATCAAAACTTACACTTTGGTCAATTTTGTTTTGAGTCATTGTTTCCAACAATCTCCCCCTTTTTGATGATTGACAAAACTACATTTGAGTTGATACCTCTTTGAGTATTTAAGCAAGTTCATGTAAAAAACAGAGCATTCAAACATATTACCATAGAAAGCAGAGCATATACATATTCATGACAGAGCATTATTTTCATAATTCACTCAAAATATTAATGTCAAGCATAAAACATCTTTCATGTATATCTGTTTCATTTTTACAAAATGCAATGAAAAACAAAATGAAACCTAGATACAAGTTACCCAACCCAAAACGAAAGGAAACTCTAACTCTTAAACCGATCTTTTCTCCCCCTTTTTGTCAATCAAGCAAAAATAACGATTTGATAAACTGAAATTGAGAGATTTGATATGGAATAGGTTTGATGGGACAATGGTGGGCCGAGGAGTAGACAAGAGAAGCGTGATCGGGAGTTGCCTCTCTATGAACTGAACCCGACTCGTAGGGATCGAGTTCAGGCATGGGTCTCTTCTTATGTCGGCCTGAGGCAAGATGGTAGCGGATAGTCCGCATTTCCCGCTCGATTCTGTCTTGCCGGGAGTGCATATCCTCGAGCGCATTTAGAACGCCGGTGACAAGACTTGTCATCCGGTCTTCTTTGTAATCCATTTCTGCCCTCATTGCAACTATTTCTTCCTTTAATTCCTTTAGGGTGACCTCCTCAGAGGAGGTTGGAGGCACCCGTTCTCTTGCAGCAGACCCTTGTGGAGAGTAGGATCCGTGCGATGGTGGAGAAGCGGCCCGTGCCGGTGATGCTATGGGAGGTTGCTCCCCCTCAGCTTGTGCATCGTCGTCTCGCTCTTCTTCTGGAGCTTCCGGTCTAAGTTGAAGCACATTGATCTTCATTCTTTGGATGAGTGCTTTGTTAATGGCATTTGTGGTTTTGAGTACTTCGAAAGGCTCACCTTCAATATCCACTTTGTAATGTTCAAGGATTTTTGTGATCCAGGTGCCATATGGGAGAACTCCTCGTGGATTTTCCTTTCTGGATGCTAGGGCTTCAAGAAATAACTTAGGTAAGCTTACCCTAACTTTGTTTGCCACTTTCCATAATATTTCCGCTTCTTGTGGATTTACTTGATTTCTTCCCCCGCCTTTTGGGTATATGCAGTGGGCAATTAGAAGTCTGAGTACCCGTAGCCTGGGTGATAGATCCATGTATCGAAGAAATCTAATTCCCGGATGATACTTGTTGCTCCGAGTGAGCTGGTTATACATTTTATCCATTGTGAGATCTTCTGGTAAAGGCTCATTCACAAATGGGACTCCAAATATTTCTCCTAAATCAATCCTTGCTCCCTTCTTGCTTGGAGTTATCCCAATTCCAAGTTTGATTTCTACTCCCTTGACAAAAGTTGCATATTTTTCGTCATCCCATAGATAATAGAAAATCCGAGTAAGATCTGGATAAACCTTTTCATCCTCTTTTAGCAACTTGGTCCATCCTTGAAAATCCAATAGATCTTCTATATCGGATTCATAATCTTTCAAAAATTTGAAATCTATAATCTTGGGTATAAATACCTTCCGTTCATAGAAGCTTTTGTAAAAACGACTGTGCTGGAGTTCGGTTTGGAAGTAAGTGGTAGGCATCTTCAATACTTGAGTTTTCCTAGCCGGAGTACCCCTTTTGCTTGCTCCAGATTGTGTACTCTGTGAGGTTTTGGCTTGTTGTTGACTAGGTGCTCGATCGGATGATTGAGTGGTTTGGAATCGCACCCGTCTACCCGTAGAAGTTGATGGTTCTTCTCTGGCCCTTTTTGCCGGTGTCCTAGCTTTCCTAGGAACATCCTCTGCAGTATTGGATGAAGGTTGTGAGGGAACCCGTTTGGGGTATGGTTTTGAGACAGCTTTCTTTGGTGCCATTTGGGATGGTTTGGAGTTGGAATTTGAACTTTTTTTTTTTTTTTTTTTTTTTTTTTTGAGAGAGAGAGGAAATGAGATGAAGCGGTATTTCAGAAATGTAGAGACGGAGGAACTTCTGAGAGGAAAAAAGGAGAAAACTTGAGAGACTAGGGAGAAAGAAAGAGAGTGAGAGAGAGAGCAAGAGAGAAAGGAATAGAGAGAGAGAGAAACGAAGAGGGAGTTACCGGAGCCGGAAATGGAGTTTGCCGGTCGGAGGAGTTTCCGGAGATGAGGAGAAAGAGAGAAAAACAGAGAGAGAGAGAGAAGAAAACAGTGAGGGAGAGAGAGAAAAAAGAAACGGAGAGGAAAATCGGAGAGAGAGAAAAGGAAATCGCCGGAAAGGTTAGCCGGAGATGGAGAAGAAAGAAAATCGCCGGAGGGGAGAGGGAAAAGAGAAAAATAGGGAGGCCGGAGAGAAATGAGGAAGAAAAGAGAGAAAAGGGAAGAAAAAGATGAAATGGGCGGCCGAATGTGAATCGTCGCGCGCGGAGTCGACTTTGCCCTAGGCGAAGTCGACTTCGATCCTTCTGGAGTCGACTTCTCCTGGGGCGGAGTCGACTTCGACCCTAACGGAGTCGACTTCGCTTCTGAAGCGGAGTCGACTTAGCGTCCCTGGAGTCGACTTGACTCATCGACTTGATATTTTCCAATTTTAATTTTCTTATTTGTTTTTCCTAGTTTAGCTCTATCATCCCCATATCATTTCTAATCTTATAAAATGAATCCTTGGCTAGAGGTTTGGTAAAAATATCAGCAATTTGGTCTTCTGTTTTCACATATTCTAAGCATACATCATGATTCTCAACATGTTCACGAATAAAGTGATGTCTCACATCAATATGCTTGGTTCTTGAATGCAGTACAGGATTTTTAGTTAAACAAATTGCACTTGTATTATCACATCTAATAGGAATATTAACATAATCAATACCATAATCTTTCAACTGTTGTTTCATCCAAAGTAACTGGGCACAGCAACTACCGGCGGCTATGTATTCGGCTTCTGCAGTAGATAGGGCAACACTTGTTTGTTTTCTTGAATACCATGAAACCAACATATGTCCAAGAAACTGACAAGTTCCACTAGTACTCTTTCTATCTACTTTATAGCCGGCAAAATCTGCATCCGAATAGCCGATTAGATCAAAGGTTTTCTCCTTTGGATACCATAGTCCAAGATTGGCAGTTTTTATCAAATACTTAAAAATTCTTTTTACAGCAAGTAGATGTGATTCTTTTGGACATGCTTGAAATCTAGAACACATACAAACACTGAACAAGATATCGGGTCTAGAAGCAGTTAAATATAACAAGGATCCTATCATGCTTCTATAAAGCTTTTGATCGATACTTTTACCGTTTTCGTCCGTGTCGATCTTGATTGTCGAACTCATTGGAGTGTTTGCTCCTTTGCTATTTTGCATTCCAAATTTCTTGAGCATTTCTTTGACATATTTGGACTGGTTTAGAAATATTCCTTCATTTTGTTGCTTGATTTGAAGTCCAAGGAAGAAATTTAATTCTCCCATCATGCTCATTTCGAACTCGCTCTGCATTATCTTAGAAAATTCTTGACAAAGATTTTCGTCAGTAGCACCGAATATTATGTCATCCACATAAATCTGTACAATCAAAATATTTTTATTTTTGTACTTGATGAATAAAGTAGTGTCTACTTTCCCTCTTTGAAACTCATGATTAATCAAGAATCTATTTAACCTTTCATACCAAGCTCTTGGTGCTTGTTTTAGTCCATATAATGCTTTGGTTAATTTATAAACAAACTTTGATTGATCCTTTTCTTCAAAACCAGGGGGTTGTTCAACATATACTTCTTCATTCAAATAACCATTCAAAAATGCGCTTTTTACATCCATTTGAAACAATTTGAAGTTCATATGAGAAGCAAATGCTAGTAGGATGCGTATGGCTTCTAATCTAGCCACGGGTGCATATGATTCTTCAAAATCAATTCCTTCTTCTTGGGAATACCCTTTGGCTACTAATCTTGCCTTGTTTCTAATTACAAGACCGCTTTCGTCTAATTTGTTCCTAAATACCCATTTGGTACCAATGACGGTATGAGTGTTTGGTCTAGGAACTAAATGCCATACATTGTTTCTTTCGAATTGATTTAGCTCTTCTTGCATTGCAATAACCCAATTTTCATCATTAAGAGCTTGTTCAATGGTATTTGGTTCAATTTTCGATACAAACGCATATTGGCCATAAACGTTTTGTTTTGATCTTCTAGTTTTTACTCCTTCATATATATTTCCAATAACTTGTTCAATTGGATGGGCATTTTTGAACTTTAAATCAGTTTGAGGTTTGTAAGAGTTATTACCTTTACTTACCTCTTCCTCCACTAGATTTTCTGGCTTGAGCTCAAGTTCCTTTGGTTGTTCTTTGCTTTTTGTCTCATCTGCATCACTTAGTTCATCCTCCTTTCTCGGACTTTGGTTAATTTCATCAAATACAACATGTATGGATTCTTCTACAACTTGGTTTCGTTTGTTGAATACTCTATATGCTTTGCTATTTGATGAATAACCAAGGAATATAGCCTCATCGCTTTTGGCATCTAATTTGCCCAAATTGGTTTTTCCATTCTTCAAAACATAACAAGTACATCCAAAAGCATGAAAGTATGAGATATTTGGTTTCCTTCCTTTCCATAGTTCATATGGGGTCTTTTTCAAGATTGCTCGAATGGTAACTCGGTTCAAAACATGACAAGCTGTACTCACAGCTTCACCCCAAAATTTCTTGGATAGATTGCTCTCATTTAGCATAGTTCTAGCCATCTCTTGTATAGTTCTATTTTTCCTTTCAACTACTCCATTTTGTTGTGGAGTTCTTGGTGCAGAAAATGTGTGGTGAATTCCTTTTTCATTACAAAGTTCCATGAATCGCTTATTTTCGAATTCGCCACCATGATCGCTTCTTATGGTCACAATAGTACTCTGTTTTTCATTTTGCACCAAATTTACAAAAGTTGCAAACATAGAGAAGGCTTCATCTTTACTAGCTAAGAGAATTATCCATGTGAATCTTGAAAAATCATCAACTATGACAAATACATATTTCTTTCCACCAATGGTTAGAATGTCGGATGGCCCGTATAGATCCATGTGTAGTAGTTCAAGTGGCCTAGTGGTGGAAATTTCCTTTTTGGTAGAGAAAGGCATCTTTGGTTGTTTAGATAATTGACATGCCTTGCAAATCTTGTCTTTGTCATATTTTAATTTTGGTAATCCCTCTACCAAACTCTTTTTCCATAGGGTCTTTATGTTGCCCATGTTTATATGTCCAAGCCTCTTGTGCCAAACCCATGGATCGTTATCAATGGCCATTAGACATTGACCATCTAATTTATCAAGTGAAACCAAATAAACATTTCCATGTCTTTTGCCGCTAAACATGATATGTTCTCCATCAAATACATTACATATAGATGATTCAAACACAACTTTGTATCCCTTATCACATAATTGGCTAATACTCATTAAATTGTGTTTGAGTCCTTCAACAAACAAAACATCTTCCATGCAAGCATTTGAAATACTATGTATATTTCCTTTACCTTTAATCTTACCTTTTTCATTATTGCCAAAGGCAACCATTCCATCGTTGCAAGGCTTAAGTTTGTGAAACAAGCTTCTTTCACCGGTCATATGCCTTGAGCAACCGCTATCCATGAACCATTCATTGTTTGCCTTTGCCTTAAAACATGTCTGAAAAATAAACAAATAAATCTTATCTCCTTGGTACCCATTTTATGGGTCCATTTGGGTTAGTAATAAAATCCAATCTAAGTTGATCTAACTTGGAAAACCCAAATCTTGTGTTTCTTGGAACCCAAACTAATTTAGCACCATGGTCATATAATTTCTTAAAGTTACATTTGTAAGTTTTATGACCCATCCTGTTGCAGAAATTACAAGCCATAGGTAATCTTGGAGTAGGTCTCCAAACATGCAAAGGTTCAATCATTGGTCTTCTAGTCCACTTAAAGTTTTTCTTTTGTGGCTTGTAAAAAGATGCAGCTTTAGTTTGATATTTCTCAAGTGTTTGCACATTTGATTTGCTACTTTCTCCATGCTCAAATGTATGATACACAAGACCTCTTTTATGTGTTTGGGAGGTCATATTCAGAAACATTTTAACACTTTCTCCTGGATTAGAGAACTTAGCTAATGATTCATTTAATGATTTGTTCTCCATTTTCAGCAATTCATTTTCATCTTTCAATTTGTCTAATCTTTCTGCAAGTTTACCATTTACAATTATTGTTGCATCACATTGTCTCTTCTTAATTGTAAACTTGCTTCCTAATTTCTTCATTTCTTCATATAATGAATCATATGCAGTTTGTAGTTCATCTAATTCAGTACATTTGAGGCACTCTTGAAAGGAAGAATAATTTGATTCAGAAAGAGAGAGTTTAGAGCTTACCTCTTCATTGCTTGTGTCTTTTGTTGAGGTAATTTGTTCTCCTTGCTCGATTTGTGCCATGCAGCAAATTCTTGCACATTCTTCCGCCTCTATGTCGTCGGCTGAGGAGCTACTTGTCGTAGAATCTTCATCATTCACGTACATGCCTCTTCCTTTGTATTTCTGGAATCTTCTATTGTCCCCTCGATCCTTTCTTTGTTCTTTTGCCTTGTTTTCTTCGGGAGTTGGACATTGAGCCTGCATATGTCCCGAACCGCCGCATCGGTAGCACTTGGTTGATTCTTTCTTCTTCTCTCTGGGAGTTCTTTCTTTGAAACTTCTGAAATTTTTGCCTTTTCTCACAAATTTTTTGAACCGTTTTGTGAGTAGGGCAATTTCATTGTCGTCTTGAGAAGAAGATGTGTCATCGGTGTCTTGTGCGGCTTTTAAGGCAATTACTCTTTTGCCCCTGTGTTGATCTTCATTCCTTTTCTTAATTAGCTCATGTGACATAAGTGAGCTAATTAAGTCTTCAAGCTTCAGCGTGTTGAGGTCTTTGGCTTCTTCAATTGCAGTGATCTTTGGAGTCCATGATTCGGGTAGAGCTCTTAAAATCTTCATGACCTGCTCAGATTCAGATATTGCTTTTCCAAGACCTTTTAAAGCATTAGTAATCTTAGAGAATCTAGCAAACATTTCAGAAATATTTTCTGTTTCTAACATTCTAAAGTTCTCTAGTTCTCCAATCAAAATATTCCTTCTCGTCCCTTGGACTTGAGAAGTTCCTTCATAGATAGAGGTTAGCGTATCCCATATTTCTTTGGCGGTCAAGCAAGAGGATACTCTATCATATTCAGAAGCATTAAGAGCACAAAATAAAGAGTTCATAGCTTTGGCGTTGCTCTTAACAGTTCTTACTTCCTCGTCGGTCCATTTGGAAGCTCTTTCATCGGTAGGCAAGGTTACACCATCTTGGATAGCAATCCAAGAGTCCATGTCGGTAGCCATGATGAGTTGCTTCATACGAAGCTTCCAATATCCAAAATTGTTCCCATCAAACAACGGTGGCCTTGTAAAGGATTGGCCTTCAGCAAATGCGGGAACGGAAGTAGATTGGGATGCCATTTCAATAAGATCTCTTTGATAAACTCAAAGACCTGCTCTGATACCACTTGTTGGTCCCGAGTTGATGGCTAAACCCAAGAGGGGAGGGGTGAATTGGGTTCTTTAAAGAAATTTTTGGTAAATTCAAAGATCTTAACCCCTTGAAAAAGTTAATCCCCTTTTTTAAGCGAATGGAGAGCAAATAAGATAAAGCAGTAAAAATAAGTAGAACACAAGATTTATAGTGGTTCGGGCAAACCTTCCCTACTCCACTCTTCCAAGCTCACACTCCGTTGTGACTTGGGTTCCACTATGTATTCCACGAATACACTTAGAGTCACCGCTCTCTTCTAGATTCAAAGCTCTAGGGGGCATACACAACTTAGAGCCACTTGCTCTCTTCTAGATTCAAAGCTCTAGGGGGCATATACAACTAGAGCCACTTGCTCTCTTCTAGATTCAAAGCTCTAGGGGGCATATGCAACTACTTGCACAAGTAGGTGATGAGTCTCACTCCAATCACACCCTACTTTGCATATACTTGATCTTAGCTACCCAAGCTAAATCAAGATTTATACAACAAGACAATGAAATAAATGAAACTACACTTTACAGATTTGTGTAGGCAGATTGAGCTCGAGGAAGAAATCAAAGGCAGCTTGGATGATGATCGTTGAAGCAACTTGCAGTTTGAAGCTCTTTCTTCCTTTGAATCACTCAAATATGGAGAAAAGGAATTTGAAAGTCTTTCTTGCACTTCTTTTCTCTCTATGATCCTTAGTGTAGTGTGTATTGTATCTTCTCACGTTCATTTGAATGTCTTTTTATAGAGTGAGGAAGATTGGAACGTTGTAGGAGTGGTTGTCGCGCAATAAATGAACTCCAACGTTCAAAAATTCGAACGTTATACTCCAAGTCGAAGATGGAGTCGACTTGGCCTGCGACTTGGCTTCCAAGTCGCACCTGGAGTCGACTTGGCCTGCGACTCCAGTTCTTCCAGATTCCAAGTCTGAGTCTTTGGTCGACTTGGCTTTGGACTTCGACTCAAGTCGATCCTGAAGTCGACTTGACTTGCGACTTGACTCGACTTTTGCTGGAAATGCTTTGAGCTTCTTTTGATCTGCTTTTTCATCCTTGGTTTTCTTTCTTTTGAATAAGCTTGAGAACTTGTGGTTGACTTGATAGACTTGATTTGATGTTGATCTTGAATCCTTGCTTTGATCTTCGAGAACCTTGAGTTGTTCTTGAAAATGGTCCTTGCATCCTTTTTGGATTTGATTATTCTCAATTTGATCTTTTGGATAAGCTTGGAAATACAAACTTCAAGTCTGAAATCCTCAAGTCGAAGTTGGAGTCGACTTGGTCTGCGACTTCGCCCAAGTCGCACATGGAGTCGACTTCGTCTGCGACTTCGCCATGTTCGTGAACCAGATTTCAGCGCTGGACACTTTTGGTCGTTTGAGGTCGATTCCGAAGTCGACTTCGTCTGCGACTTGACTACCCAAGTCGCAAGTGGAGTCGACTTGACTTGCGACTTCACCTGTCAGTCCTTCCATTTTCAAATCTGTCCACCTGTGGCCATTCCAAGTCCCTAGAGAAGTCGACTTGGGTATCGACTTCGTACCAAGTCGAAGTCCGAGTCGACTTGGTGATCGACTTGGTCTCTTTGCTTTCCTTAAACACTTGGCAAACTTATTAGTATTCTTTTTAACCTCAAATTAGTTCTTGTTAATCATCAAAACTTACACTTTGGTCAATTTTGTTTTGAGTCATTGTTTCCAACAATCTCCCCCTTTTTGATGATTGACAAAACTACATTTGAGTTGATACCTCTTTGAGTATTTAAGCAAGTTCATGTAAAAAACAGAGCATTCAAACATATTACCATAGAAAGCAGAGCATATACATATTCATGACAGAGCATTATTTTCATAATTCACTCAAAATATTCATGTCAAGCATAAAACATCTTTCATGTATATCTGTTTCATTTTTACAAAATGCAATGAAAAACAAAATGAAACCTAGATACAAGTTACCCAACCCAAAACGAAAGGAAACTCTAACTCTTAAACCGATCTTTTCTCCCCCTTTTTGTCAATCAAGCAAAAATAACGATTTGATAAACTGAAATTGAGAGATTTGATATGGAATAGGTTTGATGGGACAATGGTGGGCCGAGGAGTAGACAAGAGAAGCGTGATCGGGAGTTACTCGTTCTCCTTACAGTCAAATCAAGTCAATTAGATTGAGTTGTACTCAATTCTTACTAATCAAAGTTGATTCTATCAAACTCAATTCATTTGATTCGATTTGAATGCCTTTAAGGTCATCCGTTGTCGTTAGAATGTAAATGAAATCAAGGCATTGTTGTTAATTGTTGTTGATTGAAGTTCCTTTCGTCCAATTCAGTTGTTTTGAATCTATTAGAATGCGTTAAAGTTTACTCGTTCTACTTACAGTCAAATCAAGTCAATTAGATTGAGTTCTACAAAATTCTAACTAATCAAAATTTATTCTATCAAACTCAATTCATTTGATTCGATTTGAATGCCTTTAGGGTCATCTGTTGTCGTTCGAATGTAAATGAAATCAAGGAATTGTTGTTAATTGTTGTTGATTGAAGTTCCTTTCGTCCAATTCAGTTGTTGAAATGCTTTAAAGTTTACTCGTTCTCCTTACAGTCAAATCAAGTCAATTAGATTGAGTTGTACTCAATTCTTACTAATCAAAGTTGATTCTATCAAACTCAATTCATTTGATTCGATTTGAATGCCTTTAAGGTCATCCGTTGTCGTTAGAATGTAAATGAAATCAAGGCATTGTTGTTAATTGTTGTTGATTGAAGTTCCTTTCGTCCAATTCAGTTGTTTTGAATCTATTAGAATGCGTTAAAGTTTACTCGTTCTACTTATAGTCAAATCAAGTCAATTAGATTGAGTTATACTAAATTCTTACTAATCAAAGTTGATTCTATCAAACTCAATTCATTTGATTCGATTTGAATGCCTTTAGGGTCTGCCGTTGTCGTTAGAATGTAAATGAAATCAAGGCATTGTTGTTAATTGTTGTTGATTGCAGTTCCTTTCGTCCAATTCAGTTGTTTTGAATCTATTAGAATGCGTTAAAGTTTACTCGTTCTACTTACAGTCAAATCAAGTGAATTAGATTTAGTTGTACTCAATTCTATCTAATCAAAGTTCATTCTATCAAACTCAATTCATTTGATTCTATTTTAATGCCTTTAGGGTCATCCGTTGTCGTTCGAATGTAAATGAAATCAAGGGATTGTTGTTAATTGTTGTTGATTGAAGTTCCTTTCGTCCAATTCAATTGTTTTGAATCTATTAGAATGCGTTAAAGTTTACTCGTTCTACTTACAGTCAAATCAAGTCAATTAGATTGAGTTATACTAAATTCTTACTAATCAAAGTTGATTCTATCAAACTCAATCATTTGATTCGATTTGAATGCCTTTAAGGTCATCCGTTGTCGTTCGAATGTAAATGAAATCAAGGGATTGTTGTTAATTGTTGTTCATTGAAGTTCCTTTCGTCCAATTCAGTTGTTTTGAATCTATTGGAATGCTTTAAAATGTACTCGTTCTACTTACAGTCAAATCAAGTCAATTAGATTGAGTTCTACAAAATTCTAACTAATCAAAGTTGATTCTATCAAACTCTATTCATTTGATTCGATTTGAATGCCTTTAAGGTCATCCGTTGTCGTTCGAATGTAAATGAAATCAAGGAATTGTTGTTAATTGTACTTCATTGAAGTTCCTTTCGTCCAATTCAGTTGTTTTGAATCTATTGGAATGCTTTAAAGTTTACTCGTTCTACTTACAGTCAAATCAAGTCAATTAGATTTCAATTCTAACTAATCAAAGTTCATTCTATCAAACTCAATTCATTTGATTCGATTTGAATGCCTATAAGGTCATCCGTTGTCGTTGGAATGTAAATGAAATCAAGGAATTGTTGTTAATTGTTGTTCATTGAAGTTCCTTTCGTCCATTTCAGTTGTTTTGAATCAATTGGAATTTTTTGAAGTTTACTCGTTCTACTTACAGTCAAATCAAGTTAATTAGATTGAGTTCTACTAAATTCTAACTAATCAAAATTTATTCTATCAAACTCAATTCATTTGATTCGATTTGAATGCCTTTAGGGTCATCTGTTGTCGTTCGAATGTAAATGAAATCAAGGGATTGTTGTTAATTGTTGTTGATTGAAGTTCCTTTCGTCCAATTCAGTTGTTGAAATGCTTTAAAGTTTACTCGTTCTCCTTACAGTCAAATCAAGTCAATTAGATTGAGTTGTACTCAATTCTTACTAATCAAAGTTGATTCTATCAAACTCAATTCATTTGATTCGATTTGAATGCCTTTAAGGTCATCCGTTGTCGTTAGAATGTAAATGAAATCAAGGCATTGTTGTTAATTGTTGTTGATTGCAGTTCCTTTCGTCCAATTCAGTTGTTTTGAATCTATTAGAATGCGTTAAAGTTTACTCGTTCTACTTACAGTCAAATCAAGTGAATTAGATTTAGTTGTACTCAATTCTATCTAATCAAAGTTCATTCTATCAAACTCAATTCATTTGATTCTATTTGAATGCCTTTAGGGTCATCCGTTGTCGTTCGAATGTAAATGAAATCAAGGGATTGTTGTTAATTGTTGTTGATTGAAGTTCCTTTCGTCCAATTCAATTGTTTTGAATCTATTAGAATGCGTTAAAATTTACTCGTTCTACTTACAGTCAAATCAAGTCAATTAGATTGAGTTATACTAAATTCTTACTAATCAAAGTTGATTCTATCAAACTCAATCATTTGATTCGATTTGAATGCCTTTAAGGTCATCCGTTGTCGTTCGAATGTAAATGAAATCAAGGGATTGTTGTTAATTGTTGTTCATTGAAGTTCCTTTCGTCCATTTCAGTTGTTTTGAATCTATTGGAATGCTTTAAAGTGTACTCGTTCTACTTACAGTCAAATCAAGTCAATTAGATTGAGTTCTACAAAATTCTAACTAATCAAAGTTGATTCTATCAAACTCTATTCATTTGATTCGATTTGAATGCCTTTAAGGTCATCCGTTGTCGTTCGAATGTAAATGAAATCAAGGAATTGTTGTTAATTGTACTTCATTGAAGTTCCTTTCGTCCAATTCAGTTGTTGAAATGCTTTAAAGTTTACTCGTTCTCCTTACAGTCAAATCAAGTCAATTAGATTGAGTTGTACTCAATTCTTACTAATCAAAGTTGATTCTATCAAACTCAATTCATTTGATTCGATTTGAATGCCTTTAAGGTCATCCGTTGTCGTTAGAATGTAAATGAAATCAAGGCATTGTTGTTAATTGTTGTTGATTGAAGTTCCTTTCGTCCAATTCAGTTGTTTTGAATCTATTAGAATGCGTTAAAGTTTACTCGTTCTACTTACAGTCAAATCAAGTCAATTAGATTGAGTTCTACAAAATTCTAACTAATCAAAATTTATTCTATCAAACTCAATTCATTTGATTCGATTTGAATGCCTTTAGGGTCATCTGTTGTCGTTCGAATGTAAATGAAATCAAGGGATTGTTGTTAATTGTTGTTGATTGAAGTTCCTTTCGTCCAATTCAGTTGTTGAAATGCTTTAAAGTTTACTCGTTCTCCTTACAGTCAAATCAAGTCAATTAGATTGAGTTGTACTCAATTCTTACTAATCAAAGTTGATTCTATCAAACTCAATTCATTTGATTCGATTTGAATGCCTTTAAGGTCATCCGTTGTCGTTAGAATGTAAATGAAATCAAGGCATTGTTGTTAATTGTTGTTGATTGAAGTTCCTTTCGTCCAATTCAGTTGTTTTGAATCTATTGGAATGCTTTAAAGTTTACTCGTTCTACTTACAGTCAAATCAAGTCAATTAGATTGAGTTCTACAAAATTCTAACTAATCAAAGTTGATTCTATCAAACTCAATTAATTTGATTCGATTTTAATGCCTTTAAGGTCATCCGTTGTCGTTCGAATGTAAATGAAATCAAGGAATTGTTGTTAATTGTACTTCATTGAAGTTCCTTTCGTCCAATTCAGTTGTTTTGAATCTATTGGAATGCTTTAAAGTTTACTCGTTCTACTTACAGTCAAATCAAGTCAATTAGATTGAGTTGTACTCAATTCTAACTAATCAAAGTTCATTCTATCAAACTCAATTCATTTGATTCGATTTGAATGCCTATACGGTCATCCGTTGTCGTTCGAATGTAAATAAAATCAAGGAATTGTTGTTAATTGTACTTCATTGAAGTTCCTTTCGTCCAATTCAGTTGTTTTGAATCTATTGGAATGCTTTAAAGTTTACTCGTTCTACTTACAGTCAAATTAAGTCAATTAGATTAAGTTGTACTCAATTCTATCTAATCAAAATTTATTCTATCAAACTCAATTCATTTGATTCGATTTGAATGCCTTTAGGGTCATCTGTTGTCGTTCGAATGTAAATGAAATCAAGGGATTGTTGTTAATTGTTGTTGATTGAAGTTCCTTTCGTCCAATTCAGTTGTTGAAATGCTTTAAAGTTTACTCGTTCTCCTTACAGTCAAATCAAGTCAATTAGATTGAGTTGTACTCAATTCTTACTAATCAAAGTTGATTCTATCAAACTCAATTCATTTGATTCGATTTGAATGCCTTTAAGGTCATCCGTTGTCATTCGAATGTAAATCAAATCAAGGAATTGTTGTTAATTGTACTTCATTGAAGTTCCTTTCGTCCAATTCAGTTGTTTAGAATCTATTGGAAAGCTTTAAAGTTTACTCGTTCTACTTACAGTCAAATCAAGTCAATTAGATTGAGTTCTACAAAATTCTTACTAATCAAAGTTGGTTCTATCAAACTCGATTCATTTGATTCTATTTGAATGCCTTTAGGGTCATCCGTTGTCGTTCGAATGTAAATGAAATCAAGGGATTGTTGTTAATTGTTGTTGATTGAAGTTCCTTTCGTCCAATTCAATTGTTTTGAATCTATTAGAATGCGTTAAAGTTTACTCGTTCTACTTACAGTCAAATCAAGTCAATTAGATTGAGTTGTACTCAATTCTAACTAATCAAAGTTCATTCTATCAAACTCAATTCATTTGATTCGATTTGAATGCCTATACGGTCATCCGTTGTCGTTCGAATGTAAATAAAATCAAGGAATTGTTGTTAATTGTACTTCATTGAAGTTCCTTTCGTCCAATTCAGTTGTTTTGAATCTATTGGAATGCTTTAAAGTTTACTCGTTCTACTTACAGTCAAATCAAGCCAATTAGATTGAGTTCTACAAAATTCTAACTAATCAAAATTTATTCTATCAAACTCAATTCATTTGATTCGATTTGAATGCCTTTAGGGTCATCTGTTGTCGTTCGAATGTAAACGAAATCAAGGGATTGTTGTTAATTGTTGTTGATTGAAGTTCCTTTCGTCCAATTCAGTTGTTGAAATGCTTTAAAGTTTACTCGTTCTCCTTACAGTCAAATCAAGTCAATTAGATTGAGTTGTACTCAATTCTTACTAATCAAAGTTGATTCTATCAAACTCAATTCATTTGATTCGATTTGAATGCCTTTAAGGTAATCCGTTTTCGTTAGAATGTAAATGAAATCAAGGCATTGTTGTTAATTGTTGTTGATTGAAGTTCCTTTCGTCCAATTCAGTTGTTTTGAATCTATTGGAATGCTTTAAAGTTTACTCGTTCTACTTACAGTCAAATCAAGTCAATTAGATTGAGTTCTACAAAATTCTAACTAATCAAAGTTGATTCTATCAAACTCAATTAATTTGATTCGATTTTAATGCCTTTAAGGTCATCCGTTGTCGTTCGAATGTAAATGAAATCAAGGAATTGTTGTTAATTGTACTTCATTGAAGTTCCTTTCGTCAAATTCAGTTGTTTTGAATCTATTGGAATGCTTTAAAGTTTACTCGTTCTACTTACAGTCAAATCAAGTCAATTAGATTGAGTTGTACTCAATTCTAACTAATCAAAGTTCATTCTATCAAACTCAATTCATTTGATTCGATTTGAATGCCTATACGGTCATCCGTTGTCGTTCGAATGTAAATAAAATCAAGGAATTGTTGTTAATTGTACTTCATTGAAGTTCCTTTCGTCCAATTCAGTTGTTTTGAATCTATTGGAATGCTTTAAAGTTTACTCGTTCTACTTACAGTCAAATTAAGTCAATTAGATTAAGTTGTACTCAATTCTATCTAATCAAAATTTATTCTATCAAACTCAATTCATTTGATTCGATTTGAATGCCTTTAGGGTCATCTGTTGTCGTTCGAATGTAAATGAAATCAAGGGATTGTTGTTAATTGTTGTTGATTGAAGTTCCTTTCGTCCAATTCAGTTGTTGAAATGCTTTAAAGTTTACTCGTTCTCCTTACAGTCAAATCAAGTCAATTAGATTGAGTTGTACTCAATTCTTACTAATCAAAGTTGATTCTATCAAACTCAATTCATTTGATTCGATTTGAATGCCTTTAAGGTCATCCGTTGTCGTTAGAATGTAAATGAAATCAATGCATTGTTGTTAATTGTTGTTGATTGAAGTTCCTTTCGTCCAATTCAGTTGTTTTGAATCTATTAGAATGCGTTAAAGTTTACTCGTTCTACTTACAGTCAAATCAAGTCAATTAGATTGAGTTATACTAAATTCTTACTAATCAAAGTTGATTCTATCAAACTCGATTCATTTGATTCGATTTGAATGCCTTTAAGGTCATCCGTTGTCGTTAGAATGTAAATGAAATCAAGGGATTGTTGTTAATTGTTGTTGATTGAAGTTCCTTTCGTCCAATTCAATTGTTTTGAATCTATTAGAATGCGTTAAAGTTTACTCGTTCTACTTACAGTCAAATCAAGTCAATTAGATTGAGTTATACTAAATTCTTACTAATCAAAGTTGATTCTATCAAACTCAATCATTTGATTCGATTTGAATGCCTTTAAGGTCATCCGTTGTCGTTCGAATGTAAATGAAATCAAGGGATTGTTGTTAATTGTTGTTCATTGAAGTTCCTTTCGTCCAATTCAGTTGTTTTGAATCTATTGGAATGCTTTAAAGTTTACTCGTTCTACTTACAGTCAAATCAAGTCAATTAGATTGAGTTCTACAAAATTCTAACTAATCAAAATTTATTCTATCAAACTCAATTCATTTGATTCGATTTGAATGCCTTTAGGGTCATCTGTTGTCGTTCGAATGTAAATGAAATCAAGGGATTGTTGTTAATTGTTGTTGATTGAAGTTCCTTTCGTCCAATTCAGTTGTTGAAATGCTTTAAAGTTTACTCGTTCTCCTTACAGTCAAATCAAGTCAATTAGATTGAGTTGTACTCAATTCTTACTAATCAAAGTTGATTCTATCAAACTCAATTCATTTGATTCGATTTGAATGCCTTTAAGGTAATCCGTTGTCGTTAGAATGTAAATGAAATCAAGGCATTGTTGTTAATTGTTGTTGATTGAAGTTCCTTTCGTCCAATTCAGTTGTTTTGAATCTATTAGAATGCGTTAAAGTTTACTCGTTCTACTTACAGTCAAATCAAGTCAATTAGATTGAGTTATACTAAATTCTTACTAATCAAAGTTGATTCTATCAAACTCAATTCATTTGATTCGATTTGAATGCCTTTAAGGTAATCCGTTGTCGTTAGAATGTAAATGAAATCAAGGCATTGTTGTTAATTGTTGTTGATTGAAGTTCCTTTCGTCCAATTCAGTTGTTTTGAATCTATTAGAATGCGTTAAAGTTTACTCGTTCTACTTACAGTCAAATCAAGTCAATTAGATTGAGTTATACTAAATTCTTACTAATCAAAGTTGATTCTATCAAACTCAATCATTTGATTCGATTTGAATGCCTTTAAGGTCATCCGTTGTCGTTCGAATGTAAATGAAATCAAGGGATTGTTGTTAATTGTTGTTCATTGAAGTTCCTTTCGTCCAATTCAGTTGTTTTGAATCTATTGGAATGCTTTAAAGTTTACTCGTTCTACTTACAGTCAAATCAAGCCAATTAGATTGAGTTCTACAAAATTCTAACTAATCAAAATTTATTCTATCAAACTCAATTCATTTGATTCGATTTGAATGCCTTTAGGGTCATCTGTTGTCGTTCGAATGTAAATGAAATCAAGGGATTGTTGTTAATTGTTGTTGATTGAAGTTCCTTTCGTCCAATTCAGTTGTTGAAATGCTTTAAAGTTTACTCGTTCTCCTTACAGTCAAATCAAGTCAATTAGATTGAGTTGTACTCAATTCTTACTAATCAAAGTTGATTCTATCAAACTCAATTCATTTGATTCGATTTGAATGCCTTTAAGGTAATCCGTTTTCGTTAGAATGTAAATGAAATCAAGGCATTGTTGTTAATTGTTGTTGATTGCAGTTCCTTTCGTCCAATTCAGTTGTTTTGAATCTATTAGAATGCATTAAAGTTTACTCGTTCTACTTACAGTCAAATCAAGTGAATTAGATTTAGTTGTACTCAATTCTATCTAATCAAAGTTCATTCTATCAAACTCAATTCATTTGATTCTATTTGAATGCCTTTAGGGTCATCCGTTGTCGTTCGAATGTAAATGAAATCAAGGGATTGTTGTTAATTGTTGTTGATTGAAGTTCCTTTCGTCCAATTCAGTTGTTTTGAATCTAATGGAATGCTTTAAAGTTTACTCGTTCTACTTACAGTCAAATCAAGTCAATTAGATTGAGTTATACTAAATTCTTACTAATCAAAGTTGATTCTATCAAACTCAATCATTTGATTCGATTTTAATGCCTTTAAGGTCATCCGTTGTCGTTCGAATGTAAATGAAATCAAGGGATTGTTGTTAATTGTTGTTGATTGAAGTTCCTTTCGTCCAATTCAGTTGTTTTGAATCTATTAGAATGCGTTAAAGTTTACTCGTTCTACTTACAGTCAAATCAAGTCAATTATATTGAGTTATACTAAATTCTTACTAATCAAAGTTGATTCTATCAAACTCGATTCATTTGATTCGATTTGAATGCCTTTAAGGTCATCCGTTGTCGTTAGAATGTAAATGAAATCAAGGGATTGTTGTTAATTGTTGTTGATTGAAGTTCCTTTCGTCCAATTCAATTGTTTTGAATCTATTAGAATGCGTTAAAGTTTACTCGTTCTACTTACAGTCAAATCAAGTCAATTAGATTGAGTTATACTAAATTCTTACTAATCAAAGTTGATTCTATCAAACTCAATCATTTGATTCGATTTCAATGCCTTTAAGGTCATCCGTTGTCTTACGACTGTAATTGAAATCAACGGATTGTTGTTAATTGTTGTTGATTCAAGTTCCTTTCGTCCAATTCAGTTGTTTTGAATCTATTGGAATGCTTTAAAGTTTACTCGTTCTACTTACAGTCAAATCAAGTCAATTAGATTGAGTTCTACAAAATTCTAACTAATCAAAGTTGGTTCTATCAAACTCAATTCATTTGATTCGATTTGAATGTCTTTAACGTCATCCGTTGTCGTTCGAATGTAAAGGAAATCAAGGCATTGTTGTTAATTGTTGTTGATTGAAGTTCCTTTCGTCCAATTCCGTTGTTTTGAATCTATTAGAATGCGTTAAAGTTTACTCGTTCTACTTACAGTCAAATCAAGTCAATTAGATTGAGTTGTACTCAATTCTAACTAATCAAAGTTCATTCTATCAAACTCAATTCATTTGATTCGATTTGAATGCCTATAAGGTCATCCGTTATCGTTCGAATGTAAATGAAATCAAGGAATTGTTGTTAATTGTTGTGCATTGAAGTTCCTTTCATCCAATTCAGTTGTTTTGAATCTATTGGAATGCTTTAAAGTTTACTCGTTCTACTTACAGTCAAATCAAGTCAATTACATTTAATCAAAAAAAAAAAAAAAGTCAATTACATTGAGTTGTACTCAATTCTAACTAATCAAAGTTGATTCTATCAAACTCAATTCATTTGATTCGATTTGAATGCTTTTAAGGTCATCCGTTATCGTTCGAATCTAAATGAAATCAAGGCATTGTTGTTAATTGTTGTTCATTGAAGTTCCTTTCGTCCAATTCAGTTGTTTTGAATCTATTGGAATGCTTTAAAGTTTACTCGTTCTACTTACAGTCAAATCAAGTCAATTAGATTAAGTTGTACTCAATTCTATCTAATCAAAGTTCATTCTATCAAACTCAATTCATTTGATTCTATTTGAATGACTTTAGGGTCATCCGTTGTCGTTCGAATGTAAATGAAATTAAGGGATTGTTGTTAATTGTTGTTGATTAAAGTTCCTTTCGTCCAATTCAGTTGTTGGAATGCTTTAAAGTTTACTCGTTCTCCTTACAGTCAAATTAAGTCAATTAGATTGAGTTGTACTCAATTCTAGCTAATCAAAGTTCATTCTATCAAAATCAATTCATTAGATTCGATTACAATGCCTTCAAGGTCACCCCATGTCGTTCGAATGTAAATGAAATCAAGGCATTGTTGTTAATTGTTGTTGATTGAAGTTCCTTTCGTCCAATTCCGTTGTTTTGAATCTATTAGAATGCGTTAAAGTTTACTCGTTCTACTTACAGTCAAATCAAGTCAATTAGATTGAGTTCTACAAAATTCTAACTAATCAAAGTTGATTCTATCAAACTCAATTCATTTGATTCGATTTGAATGCCTTTAAGGTCCGTTGTCGTTCGAATGTAAATGAAATCAAGGAATTGTTGTTAATTGTACTTCATTGAAGTTCCTTTCGTCCAATTCAGTTGTTTTGAATCTATTGGAATGCTTTAAAGTTTACTCGTTCTACTTACAGTCAAATCAAGTCAATTAGATTTCAATTCTAACTAATCAAAGTTCATTCTATCAAAATCAATTCATTAGATTCGATTACAATGCCTTCAAGGTCACCCCATGTCGTTCGAATGTAAATGAAATCAAGGCATTGTTGTTAATTGTTGTTGATTGAAGTTCCTTTCGTCCAATTCAGTTGTTTTGAATCTATTGGAATGCTTTAAAGTTTACTCGTTCTACTTACAGTCAAATCAAGTCAATTAGATTTCAATTCTAACTAATCAAAGTTCATTCTATCAAACTCAATTCATTTGATTCGATTTGAATGCCTATAAGGTCATCCGTTGTCGTTGGAATGTAAATGAAATCAAGGAATTGTTGTTAATTGTACTTCATTGAAGTTCCTTTCGTCCAATTCAGTTGTTTTGAATCTATTGGAATTTTTTGAAGTTTACTCGTTCTGCTTACAATCAAATCAAGTTAATTAGATTGAGTTCTACTAAATTCTAACTAATCAAAGTTCATTCTATCAAACTCAATTCATTTGATTTGATTTGAATTCCTTTAGGGTCATCCGTTGTCTTACGAATGTAAATGAAATTAAGGGATTGTTGTTAATTGTTGTTGATTAAAGTTCCTTTCGTCCAATTCAGTTGTTGGAATGCTTTAAAGTTTACTCGTTCTCCTTACAGTCAAATTAAGTCAATTAGATTGAGTTGTACTCAATTCTAGCTAATCAAAGTTCATTCTATCAAAATCAATTCATTAGATTCGATTACAATGCCTTCAAGGTCACCCCATGTCGTTCGAATGTAAATGAAATCAAGGCATTGTTGTTAATTGTTGTTGATTGAAGTTCCTTTCGTCCAATTCAGTTGTTTTCATTCTATTAGAATGCGTTAAAGTTTACTCGTTCTACTTACAGTCAAATCAAGTCAATTAGATTGAGTTATACTAAATTCTTACTAATCAAAGTTGATTCTATCAAACTCAATTCATTTGATTCGATTTGAATGTCTTTAACGTCATCCGTTGTCGTTCGAATGTAAAGGAAATCAAGGCATTGTTGTTAATTGTTGTTGATTGAAGTTCCTTTCGTCCAATTCCGTTGTTTTGAATCTATTAGAATGCGTTAAAGTTTACTCGTTCTACTTACAGTCAAATCAAGTCAATTAGATTGAGTTATACTAAATTCTTACTAATCAAAGTTGATTCTATCAAACTCAATTCATTTGATTCGATTTGAATGCCTTTAAGGTCATCCGTTGTCGTTCGAATGTAAATGAAATCAAGGAATTGTTGTTAATTGTTGTGCATTGAAGTTCCTTTCGTCCAATTCAGTTGTTTTGAATCTATTGGAATGCTTTAAAGTTTACTCGTTCTACTTACAGTCAAATCAAGTCAATTACATTTAATCAAAAAAAAAAAAAAAAAAAAAGTCAATTACATTGAGTTGTACTCAATTCTAACTAATCAAAGTTGATTCTATCAAACTCAATTCATTTGATTCGATTTGAATGCTTTTAAGGTCATCCGTTATCGTTCGAATCTAAATGAAATCAAGGCATTGTTGTTAATTGTTGTTCATTGAAGTTCCTTTCGTCCAATTCAGTTGTTTTGAATCTATTGGAATGCTTTAAAGTTTACTCGTTCTACTTACAGTCAAATCAAGTCAATTAGATTAAGTTGTACTCAATTCTATCTAATCAAAGTTCATTCTATCAAACTCAATTCATTTGATTCTATTTGAATGACTTTAGGGTCATCCGTTGTCGTTCGAATGTAAATGAAATTAAGGGATTGTTGTTAATTGTTGTTGATTAAAGTTCCTTTCGTCCAATTCAGTTGTTGGAATGCTTTAAAGTTTACTCGTTCTCCTTACAGTCAAATTAAGTCAATTAGATTGAGTTGTACTCAATTCTAGCTAATCAAAGTTCATTCTATCAAAATCAATTCATTAGATTCGATTACAATGCCTTCAAGGTCACCCCATGTCGTTCGAATGTAAATGAAATCAAGGCATTGTTGTTAATTGTTGTTGATTGAAGTTCCTTTCGTCCAATTCAATTGTTTTGAATCTATTAGAATGCGTTAAAGTTTACTCGTTCTACTTACAGTCAAATCAAGTCAATTAGATTGAGTTATACTAAATTCTTACTAATCAAAGTTCATTCTATCAAACTCAATTCATTTGATTCGATTTGAATGCCTATACGGTCATCCGTTGTCGTTCGAATGTAAATAAAATCAAGGAATTGTTGTTAATTGTACTTCATTGAAGTTTCTTTCGTCCAATTCAGTTGTTTTGAATCTATTGGAATGCTTTAAAGTGTACTCGTTCTACTTACAGTCAAATCAAGTCAATTAGATTGAGTTCTACAAAATTCTAACTAATCAAAGTTGATTCTATCAAACTCTATTCATTTGATTCGATTTGAATGCCTTTAAGGTCATCCGTTGTCGTTCGAATGTAAATGAAATCAAGGAATTGTTGTTAATTGTACTTCATTGAAGTTCCTTTCGTCCAATTCAGTTGTTGAAATGCTTTAAAGTTTACTCGTTCTCCTTACAGTCAAATCAAGTCAATTAGATTGAGTTGTACTCAATTCTTACTAATTAAAGTTGATTCTATCAAACTCAATTCATTTGATTCGATTTGAATGCCTTTAAGGTCATCCGTTGTCGTTAGAATGTAAATGAAATCAAGGCATTGTTGTTAATTGTTGTTGATTGAAGTTCCTTTCGTCCAATTCAGTTGTTTTGAATCTATTAGAATGCGTTAAAGTTTACTCGTTCTACTTACAGTCAAATCAAGTCAATTAGATTGAGTTCTACAAAATTCTAACTAATCAAAATTTATTCTATCAAACTCAATTCATTTGATTCGATTTGAATGCCTTTAGGGTCATCTGTTGTCGTTCGAATGTAAATGAAATCAAGGGATTGTTGTTAATTGTTGTTGATTGAAGTTCCTTTCGTCCAATTCAGTTGTTGAAATGCTTTAAAGTTTACTCGTTCTCCTTACAGTCAAATCAAGTCAATTAGATTGAGTTGTACTCAATTCTTACTAATCAAAGTTGATTCTATCAAACTCAATTCATTTGATTCGATTTGAATGCCTTTAAGGTCATCCGTTGTCGTTAGAATGTAAATGAAATCAAGGCATTGTTGTTAATTGTTGTTGATTGAAGTTCCTTTCGTCCAATTCAGTTGTTTTGAATCTATTGGAATGCTTTAAAGTTTACTCGTTCTACTTACAGTCAAATCAAGTCAATTAGATTGAGTTCTACAAAATTCTAACTAATCAAAGTTGATTCTATCAAACTCAATTAATTTGATTCGATTTTAATGCCTTTAAGGTCATCCGTTGTCGTTCGAATGTAAATGAAATCAAGGAATTGTTGTTAATTGTACTTCATTGAAGTTCCTTTCGTCCAATTCAGTTGTTTTGAATCTATTGGAATGCTTTAAAGTTTACTCGTTCTACTTACAGTCAAATCAAGTCAATTAGATTGAGTTGTACTCAATTCTAACTAATCAAAGTTCATTCTATCAAACTCAATTCTTTTGATTCGATTTGAATGCCTATACGGTCATCCGTTGTCGTTCGAATGTAAATAAAATCAAGGAATTGTTGTTAATTGTACTTCATTGAAGTTCCTTTCGTCCAATTCAGTTGTTTTGAATCTATTGGAATGCTTTAAAGTTTACTCGTTCTACTTACAGTCAAATTAAGTCAATTAGATTAAGTTGTACTCAATTCTATCTAATCAAAATTTATTCTATCAAACTCAATTCATTTGATTCGATTTGAATGCCTTTAGGGTCATCTGTTGTCGTTCGAATGTAAATGAAATCAAGGGATTGTTGTTAATTGTTGTTGATTGAAGTTCCTTTCGTCCAATTCAGTTGTTGAAATGCTTTAAAGTTTACTCGTTCTCCTTACAGTCAAATCAAGTCAATTAGATTGAGTTGTACTCAATTCTTACTAATCAAAGTTGATTCTATCAAACTCAATTCATTTGATTCGATTTGAATGCCTTTAAGGTCATCCGTTGTCGTTAGAATGTAAATGAAATCAATGCATTGTTGTTAATTGTTGTTGATTGAAGTTCCTTTCGTCCAATTCAGTTGTTTTGAATCTATTAGAATGCGTTAAAGTTTACTCGTTCTACTTACAGTCAAATCAAGTCAATTAGATTGAGTTATACTAAATTCTTACTAATCAAAGTTGATTCTATCAAACTCGATTCATTTGATTCGATTTGAATGCCTTTAAGGTCATCCGTTGTCGTTAGAATGTAAATGAAATCAAGGGATTGTTGTTAATTGTTGTTGATTGAAGTTCCTTTCGTCCAATTCAATTGTTTTGAATCTATTAGAATGCGTTAAAGTTTACTCGTTCTACTTACAGTCAAATCAAGTCAATTAGATTGAGTTATACTAAATTCTTACTAATCAAAGTTGATTCTATCAAACTCAATCATTTGATTCGATTTGAATGCCTTTAAGGTCATCCGTTGTCGTTCGAATGTAAATGAAATCAAGGGATTGTTGTTAATTGTTGTTCATTGAAGTTCCTTTCGTCCAATTCAGTTGTTTTGAATCTATTGGAATGCTTTAAAGTTTACTCGTTCTACTTACGGTCAAATCAAGTCAATTAGATTGAGTTCTACAAAATTCTAACTAATCAAAATTTATTCTATCAAACTCAATTCATTTGATTCGATTTGAATGCCTTTAGGGTCATCTGTTGTCGTTCGAATGTAAATGAAATCAAGGGATTGTTGTTAATTGTTGTTGATTGAAGTTCCTTTCGTCCAATTCAGTTGTTGAAATGCTTTAAAGTTTACTCGTTCTCCTTACAGTCAAATCAAGTCAATTAGATTGAGTTGTACTCAATTCTTACTAATCAAAGTTGATTCTATCAAACTCAATTCATTTGATTCGATTTGAATGCCTTTAAGGTAATCCGTTGTCGTTAGAATGTAAATGAAATCAAGGCATTGTTGTTAATTGTTGTTGATTGAAGTTCCTTTCGTCCAATTCAGTTGTTTTGAATCTATTAGAATGCGTTAAAGTTTACTCGTTCTACTTACAGTCAAATCAAGTCAATTAGATTGAGTTATACTAAATTCTTACTAATCAAAGTTGATTCTATCAAACTCAATTCATTTGATTCGATTTGAATGCCTTTAGGGTCTGCCGTTTTCGTTAGAATGTAAATGAAATCAAGGCATTGTTGTTAATTGTTGTTGATTGCAGTTCCTTTCGTCCAATTCAGTTGTTTTGAATCTATTAGAATGCGTTAAAGTTTACTCGTTCTACTTACAGTCAAATCAAGTGAATTAGATTTAGTTGTACTCAATTCTATCTAATCAAAGTTCATTCTATCAAACTCAATTCATTTGATTCTATTTGAATGCCTTTAGGGTCATCCGTTGTCGTTCGAATGTAAATGAAATCAAGGGATTGTTGTTAATTGTTGTTGATTGAAGTTCCTTTCGTCCAATTCAGTTGTTTTGAATCTAATGGAATGCTTTAAAGTTTACTCGTTCTACTTACAGTCAAATCAAGTCAATTAGATTGAGTTATACTAAATTCTTACTAATCAAAGTTGATTCTATCAAACTCAATCATTTGATTCGATTTTAATGCCTTTAAGGTCATCCGTTGTCGTTCGAATGTAAATGAAATCAAGGCATTGTTGTTAATTGTTGTTGATTGAAGTTCCTTTCGTCCAATTCAGTTGTTTTGAATCTATTAGAATGCGTTAAAGTTTACTCGTTCTACTTACAGTCAAATCAAGTCAATTATATTGAGTTATACTAAATTCTTACTAATCAAAGTTGATTCTATCAAACTCGATTCATTTGATTCGATTTGAATGCCTTTAAGGTCATCCGTTGTCGTTAGAATGTAAATGAAATCAAGGGATTGTTGTTAATTGTTGTTGATTGAAGTTCCTTTCGTCCAATTCAATTGTTTTGAATCTATTAGAATGCGTTAAAGTTTACTCGTTCTACTTACAGTCAAATCAAGTCAATTAGATTGAGTTATACTAAATTCTTACTAATCAAAGTTGATTCTATCAAACTCAATCATTTGATTCGATTTCAATGCCTTTAAGGTCATCCGTTGTCTTACGACTGTAATTGAAATCAACGGATTGTTGTTAATTGTTGTTGATTCAAGTTCCTTTCGTCCAATTCAGTTGTTTTGAATCTATTGGAATGCTTTAAAGTTTACTCGTTCTACTTACAGTCAAATCAAGTCAATTAGATTGAGTTCTACAAAATTCTAACTAATCAAAGTTGGTTCTATCAAACTCAATTCATTTGATTCGATTTGAATGTCTTTAACGTCATCCGTTGTCGTTCGAATGTAAAGGAAATCAAGGCATTGTTGTTAATTGTTGTTGATTGAAGTTCCTTTCGTCCAATTCCGTTGTTTTGAATCTATTAGAATGCGTTAAAGTTTACTCGTTCTACTTACAGTCAAATCAAGTCAATTAGATTGAGTTGTACTCAATTCTAACTAATCAAAGTTCATTCTATCAAACTCAATTCATTTGATTCGATTTGAATGCCTATAAGGTCATCCGTTATCGTTCGAATGTAAATGAAATCAAGGAATTGTTGTTAATTGTTGTGCATTGAAGTTCCTTTCATCCAATTCAGTTGTTTTGAATCTATTGGAATGCTTTAAAGTTTACTCGTTCTACTTACAGTCAAATCAAGTCAATTACATTTAATCAAAAAAAAAAAAAAAAGTCAATTACATTGAGTTGTACTCAATTCTAACTAATCAAAGTTGATTCTATCAAACTCAATTCATTTGATTCGATTTGAATGCTTTTAAGGTCATCCGTTATCGTTCGAATCTAAATGAAATCAAGGCATTGTTGTTAATTGTTGTTCATTGAAGTTCCTTTCGTCCAATTCAGTTGTTTTGAATCTATTGGAATGCTTTAAAGTTTACTCGTTCTACTTACAGTCAAATCAAGTCAATTAGATTAAGTTGTACTCAATTCTATCTAATCAAAGTTCATTCTATCAAACTCAATTCATTTGATTCTATTTGAATGACTTTAGGGTCATCCGTTGTCGTTCGAATGTAAATGAAATTAAGGGATTGTTGTTAATTGTTGTTCATTAAAGTTCCTTTCGTCCAATTCAGTTGTTGGAATGCTTTAAAGTTTACTCGTTCTCCTTACAGTCAAATTAAGTCAATTAGATTGAGTTGTACTCAATTCTAGCTAATCAAAGTTCATTCTATCAAAATCAATTCATTAGATTCGATTACAATGCCTTCAAGGTCACCCCATGTCGTTCGAATGTAAATGAAATCAAGGCATTGTTGTTAATTGTTGTTGATTGAAGTTCCTTTCGTCCAATTCCGTTGTTTTGAATCTATTAGAATACGTTAAAGTTTACTCGTTCTACTTACAGTCAAATCAAGTCAATTAGATTGAGTTCTACAAAATTCTAACTAATCAAAGTTGATTCTATCAAACTCAATTCATTTGATTCGATTTGAATGCCTTTAAGGTCCGTTGTCGTTCGAATGTAAATGAAATCAAGGAATTGTTGTTAATTGTACTTCATTGAAGTTCCTTTCGTCCAATTCAGTTGTTTTGAATCTATTGGAATGCTTTAAAGTTTACTCGTTCTACTTACAGTCAAATCAAGTCAATTAGATTTCAATTCTAACTAATCAAAGTTCATTCTATCAAAATCAATTCATTAGATTCGATTACAATGCCTTCAAGGTCACCCCATGTCGTTCGAATGTAAATGAAATCAAGGCATTGTTGTTAATTGTTGTTGATTGAAGTTCCTTTCGTCCAATTCAGTTGTTTTGAATCTATTGGAATGCTTTAAAGTTTACTCGTTCTACTTACAGTCAAATCAAGTCAATTAGATTTCAATTCTAACTAATCAAAGTTCATTCTATCAAACTCAATTCATTTGATTCGATTTGAATGCCTATAAGGTCATCCGTTGTCGTTGGAATGTAAATGAAATCAAGGAATTGTTGTTAATTGTACTTCATTGAAGTTCCTTTCGTCCAATTCAGTTGTTTTGAATCTATTGGAATTTTTTGAAGTTTACTCGTTCTGCTTACAATCAAATCAAGTTAATTAGATTGAGTTCTACTAAATTCTAACTAATCAAAGTTCATTCTATCAAACTCAATTCATTTGATTTGATTTGAATTCCTTTAGGGTCATCCGTTGTCTTACGAATGTAAATGAAATTAAGGGATTGTTGTTAATTGTTGTTGATTAAAGTTCCTTTCGTCCAATTCAGTTGTTGGAATGCTTTAAAGTTTACTCGTTCTCCTTACAGTCAAATTAAGTCAATTAGATTGAGTTGTACTCAATTCTAGCTAATCAAAGTTCATTCTATCAAAATCAATTCATTAGATTCGATTACAATGCCTTCAAGGTCACCCCATGTCGTTCGAATGTAAATGAAATCAAGGCATTGTTGTTAATTGTTGTTGATTGAAGTTCCTTTCGTCCAATTCAGTTTCTATTAGAATGCGTTAAAGTTTACTCGTTCTACTTACAGTCAAATCAAGTCAATTAGATTGAGTTATACTAAATTCTTACTAATCAAAGTTGATTCTATCAAACTCAATTCATTTGATTCGATTTGAATGTCTTTAACGTCATCCGTTGTCGTTCGAATGTAAAGGAAATCAAGGCATTGTTGTTAATTGTTGTTGATTGAAGTTCCTTTCGTCCAATTCCGTTGTTTTGAATCTATTAGAATGCGTTAAAGTTTACTCGTTCTACTTACAGTCAAATCAAGTCAATTAGATTGAGTTATACTAAATTCTTACTAATCAAAGTTGATTCTATCAAACTCAATTCATTTGATTCGATTTGAATGCCTTTAAGGTCATCCGTTGTCGTTCGAATGTAAATGAAATCAAGGAATTGTTGTTAATTGTTGTGCATTGAAGTTCCTTTCGTCCAATTCAGTTGTTTTGAATCTATTGGAATGCTTTAAAGTTTACTCGTTCTACTTACAGTCAAATCAAGTCAATTACATTTAATCAAAAAAAAAAAAAAAAAAAAGTCAATTACATTGAGTTGTACTCAATTCTAACTAATCAAAGTTGATTCTATCAAACTCAATTCATTTGATTCGATTTGAATGCTTTGAAGGTCATCCGTTATCGTTCGAATCTAAATGAAATCAAGGCATTGTTGTTAATTGTTGTTCATTGAAGTTCCTTTCGTCCAATTCAGTTGTTTTGAATCTATTGGAATGCTTTAAAGTTTACTCGTTCTACTTACAGTCAAATCAAGTCAATTAGATTAAGTTGTACTCAATTCTATCTAATCAAAGTTCATTCTATCAAACTCAATTCATTTGATTCTATTTGAATGACTTTAGGGTCATCCGTTGTCGTTCGAATGTAAATGAAATTAAGGGATTGTTGTTAATTGTTGTTGATTAAAGTTCCTTTCGTCCAATTCAGTTGTTGGAATGCTTTAAAGTTTACTCGTTCTCCTTACAGTCAAATTAAGTCAATTAGATTGAGTTGTACTCAATTCTAGCTAATCAAAGTTCATTCTATCAAAATCAATTCATTAGATTCGATTACAATGCCTTCAAGGTCACCCCATGTCGTTCGAATGTAAATGAAATCAAGGCATTGTTGTTAATTGTTGTTGATTGAAGTTCCTTTCGTCCAATTCCGTTGTTTTGAATCTATTAGAATGCGTTAAAGTTTACTCGTTCTACTTACAGTCAAATCAAGTCAATTAGATTGAGTTATACTAAATTCTTACTAATCAAAGTTGATTCTATCAAACTCAATTCATTTGATTCGATTTGAATGCCTTTAAGGTCATCCGTTGTCGTTCGAATGTAAATGAAATCAAGGAATTGTTGTTAATTGTTGTGCATTGAAGTTCCTTTCGTCCAATTCAGTTGTTTTGAATCTATTGGAATGCTTTAAAGTTTACTCGTTCTACTTACAGTCAAATCAAGTCAATTACATTTAATCAAAAAAAAAAAAAAAAAAAAAGTCAATTACATTGAGTTGTACTCAATTCTAACTAATCAAAGTTGATTCTATCAAACTCAATTCATTTGATTCGATTTGAATGCTTTTAAGGTCATCCGTTATCGTTCGAATCTAAATGAAATCAAGGCATTGTTGTTAATTGTTGTTCATTGAAGTTCCTTTCGTCCAATTCAGTTGTTTTGAATCTATTGGAATGCTTTAAAGTTTACTCGTTCTACTTACAGTCAAATCAAGTCAATTAGATTAAGTTGTACTCAATTCTATCTAATCAAAGTTCATTCTATCAAACTCAATTCATTTGATTCTATTTGAATGACTTTAGGGTCATCCGTTGTCGTTCGAATGTAAATGAAATTAAGGGATTGTTGTTAATTGTTGTTGATTAAAGTTCCTTTCGTCCAATTCAGTTGTTGGAATGCTTTAAAGTTTACTCGTTCTCCTTACAGTCAAATTAAGTCAATTAGATTGAGTTGTACTCAATTCTAGCTAATCAAAGTTCATTCTATCAAAATCAATTCATTAGATTCGATTACAATGCCTTCAAGGTCACCCCATGTCGTTCGAATGTAAATGAAATCAAGGCATTGTTGTTAATTGTTGTTGATTGAAGTTCCTTTCGTCCAATTCCGTTGTTTTGAATCTATTAGAATGCGTTAAAGTTTACTCGTTCTACTTACAGTCAAATCAAGTCAATTAGATTGAGTTCTACAAAATTCTAACTAATCAAAGTTGATTCTATCAAACTCAATTCATTTGATTCGATTTGAATGCCATTAAGGTCCGTTGTCGTTCGAATGTAAATGAAATCAAGGAATTGTTGTTAATTGTACTTCATAGAAGTTCCTTTCGTCCAATTCAGTTGTTTTGAATCTATTGGAATGCTTTAAAGTTTACTCGTTCTACTTACAGTCAAATCAAGTCAATTAGATTTCAATTCTAACTAATCAAAGTTCATTCTATCAAAATCAATTCATTAGATTCGATTACAATGCCTTCAAGGTCACCCCATGTCGTTCGAATGTAAATGAAATCAAGGCATTGTTGTTAATTGTTGTTGATTGAAGTTCCTTTCGTCCAATTCCGTTGTTTTGAATCTATTAGAATGCGTTAAAGTTTACTCGTTCTACTTACAGTCAAATCAAGTCAATTAGATTTCAATTCTAACTAATCAAAGTTCATTCTATCAAACTCAATTCATTTGATTCGAGTTGAATGCCTATAAGGTCATCCGTTGTCGTTGGAATGTAAATGAAATCAAGGAAATTTTGTTAATTGTACTTCATTGAAGTTCCTTTCGTCCAATTCAGTTGTTTTGAATCTATTGGAATTTTTTGAAGTTTACTCGTTCTGCTTACAATCAAATCAAGTTAATTAGATTGAGTTCTACTAAATTCTAACTAATCAAAGTTCATTCTATCAAACTCAATTCATTTGATTTGATTTGAATTCCTTTAGGGTCATCCGTTGTCTTACGAATGTAAATGAAATTAAGGGATTGTTGTTAATTGTTGTTGATTAAAGTTCCTTTCGTCCAATTCAGTTGTTGGAATGCTTTAAAGTTTACTCGTTCTCCTTACAGTCAAATTAAGTCAATTAGATTGAGTTGTACTCAATTCTAGCTAATCAAAGTTCATTCTATCAAAATCAATTCATTAGATTCGATTACAATGCCTTCAAGGTCACCCCATGTCGTTCGAATGTAAATGAAATCAAGGCATTGTTGTTAATTGTTGTTGATTGAAGTTCCTTTCGTCCAATTCAGTTGTTTTCATTCTATTAGAATGCGTTAAAGTTTACTCGTTCTACTTACAGTCAAATCAAGTCAATTAGATTGAGTTATACTAAATTCTTACTAATCAAAGTTGATTCTATCAAACTCAATTCATTTGATTCGATTTGAATGTCTTTAACGTCATCCGTTGTCGTTCGAATGTAAAGGAAATCAAGGCATTGTTGTTAATTGTTGTTGATTGAAGTTCCTTTCGTCCAATTCCGTTGTTTTGAATCTATTAGAATGCGTTAAAGTTTACTCGTTCTACTTACAGTCAAATCAAGTCAATTAGATTGAGTTATACTAAATTCTTACTAATCAAAGTTGATTCTATCAAACTCAATTCATTTGATTCGATTTGAATGCCTTTAAGGTCATCCGTTGTCGTTCGAATGTAAATGAAATCAAGGAATTGTTGTTAATTGTTGTGCATTGAAGTTCCTTTCATCCAATTCAGTTGTTTTGAATCTATTGGAATGCTTTAAAGTTTACTCGTTCTACTTACAGTCAAATCAAGTCAATTAGATTGAGTTATACTAAATTCTTACTAATCAAAGTTGATTCTATCAAACTCAATTCATTTGATTCGATTTGAATGCCTTTAAGGTCATCCGTTGTCGTTCGAATGTAAATGAAATCAAGGAATTGTTGTTAATTGTTGTGCATTGAAGTTCCTTTCATCCAATTCCGTTGTTTTGAATCTATTGGAATGCTTTAAAGTTTACTCGTTCTACTTACAGTCAAATCAAGTCAATTAGATTTCAATTCTAACTAATCAAAGTTCATTCTATCAAACTCAATTCATTTGATTCGAGTTGAATGCCTATAAGGTCATCCGTTGTCGTTGGAATGTAAATGAAATCAAGGAAATTTTGTTAATTGTACTTCATTGAAGTTCCTTTCGTCCAATTCAGTTGTTTTGAATCTATTGGAATTTTTTGAAGTTTACTCGTTCTGCTTACAATCAAATCAAGTTAATTAGATTGAGTTCTACTAAATTCTAACTAATCAAAGTTCATTCTATCAAACTCAATTCATTTGATTTGATTTGAATTCCTTTAGGGTCATCCGTTGTCTTACGAATGTAAATGAAATTAAGGGATTGTTGTTAATTGTTGTTGATTAAAGTTCCTTTCGTCCAATTCAGTTGTTGGAATGCTTTAAAGTTTACTCGTTCTCCTTACAGTCAAATTAAGTCAATTAGATTGAGTTGTACTCAATTCTAGCTAATCAAAGTTCATTCTATCAAAATCAATTCATTAGATTCGATTACAATGCCTTCAAGGTCACCCCATGTCGTTCGAATGTAAATGAAATCAAGGCATTGTTGTTAATTGTTGTTGATTGAAGTTCCTTTCGTCCAATTCAGTTGTTTTCATTCTATTAGAATGCGTTAAAGTTTACTCGTTCTACTTACAGTCAAATCAAGTCAATTAGATTGAGTTATACTAAATTCTTACTAATCAAAGTTGATTCTATCAAACTCAATTCATTTGATTCGATTTGAATGTCTTTAACGTCATCCGTTGTCGTTCGAATGTAAAGGAAATCAAGGCATTGTTGTTAATTGTTGTTGATTGAAGTTCCTTTCGTCCAATTCCGTTGTTTTGAATCTATTAGAATGCGTTAAAGTTTACTCGTTCTACTTACAGTCAAATCAAGTCAATTAGATTGAGTTATACTAAATTCTTACTAATCAAAGTTGATTCTATCAAACTCAATTCATTTGATTCGATTTGAATGTCTTTAACGTCATCCGTTGTCGTTCGAATGTAAAGGAAATCAAGGCATTGTTGTTAATTGTTGTTGATTGAAGTTCCTTTCGTCCAATTCCGTTGTTTTGAATCTATTAGAATGCGTTAAAGTTTACTCGTTCTACTTACAGTCAAATCAAGTCAATTAGATTGAGTTATACTAAATTCTTACTAATCAAAGTTGATTCTATCAAACTCAATTCATTTGATTCGATTTGAATGCCTTTAAGGTCATCCGTTGTCGTTCGAATGTAAATGAAATCAAGGAATTGTTGTTAATTGTTGTGCATTGAAGTTCCTTTCGTCCAATTCAGTTGTTTTGAATCTATTGGAATGCTTTAAAGTTTACTCGTTCTACTTACAGTCAAATCAAGTCAATTACATTTAATCAAAAAAAAAAAAAAAAAAAAAGTCAATTACATTGAGTTGTACTCAATTCTAACTAATCAAAGTTGATTCTATCAAACTCAATTCATTTGATTCGATTTGAATGCTTTTAAGGTCATCCGTTATCGTTCGAATCTAAATGAAATCAAGGCATTGTTGTTAATTGTTGTTCATTGAAGTTCCTTTCGTCCAATTCAGTTGTTTTGAATCTATTGGAATGCTTTAAAGTTTACTCGTTCTACTTACAGTCAAATCAAGTCAATTAGATTAAGTTGTACTCAATTCTATCTAATCAAAGTTCATTCTATCAAACTCAATTCATTTGATTCTATTTGAATGACTTTAGGGTCATCCGTTGTCGTTCGAATGTAAATGAAATTAAGGGATTGTTGTTAATTGTTGTTGATTAAAGTTCCTTTCGTCCAATTCAGTTGTTGGAATGCTTTAAAGTTTACTCGTTCTCCTTACAGTCAAATTAAGTCAATTAGATTGAGTTGTACTCAATTCTAGCTAATCAAAGTTCATTCTATCAAAATCAATTCATTAGATTCGATTACAATGCCTTCAAGGTCACCCCATGTCGTTCGAATGTAAATGAAATCAAGGCATTGTTGTTAATTGTTGTTGATTGAAGTTCCTTTCGTCCAATTCCGTTGTTTTGAATCTATTAGAATGCGTTAAAGTTTACTCGTTCTACTTACAGTCAAATCAAGTCAATTAGATTGAGTTCTACAAAATTCTAACTAATCAAAGTTGATTCTATCAAACTCAATTCATTTGATTCGATTTGAATGCCTTTAAGGTCCGTTGTCGTTCGAATGTAAATGAAATCAAGGAATTGTTGTTAATTGTACTTCATAGAAGTTCCTTTCGTCCAATTCAGTTGTTTTGAATCTATTGGAATGCTTTAAAGTTTACTCGTTCTACTTACAGTCAAATCAAGTCAATTAGATTTCAATTCTAACTAATCAAAGTTCATTCTATCAAAATCAATTCATTAGATTCGATTACAATGCCTTCAAGGTCACCCCATGTCGTTCGAATGTAAATGAAATCAAGGCATTGTTGTTAATTGTTGTTGATTGAAGTTCCTTTCGTCCAATTCCGTTGTTTTGAATCTATTAGAATGCGTTAAAGTTTACTCGTTCTACTTACAGTCAAATCAAGTCAATTAGATTGAGTTCTACAAAATTCTAACTAATCAAAGTTGATTCTATCAAACTCAATTCAATTGATTCGATTTGAATGCCTTTAAGGTCCGTTGTCGTTCGAATGTAAATGAAATCAAGGAATTGTTGTTAATTGTACTTCATTGAAGTTCCTTTCGTCCAATTCAGTTGTTTTGAATCTATTGGAATGCTTTAAAGTTTACTCGTTCTACTTACAGTCAAATCAAGTCAATTAGATTTCAATTCTAACTAATCAAAGTTCATTCTATCAAAATCAATTCATTAGATTCGATTACAATGCCTTCAAGGTCACCCCATGTCGTTCGAATGTAAATGAAATCAAGGCATTGTTGTTAATTGTTGTTGATTGAAGTTCCTTTCGTCCAATTCAGTTGTTTTGAATCTATTGGAATGCTTTAAAGTTTACTCGTTCTACTTACAGTCAAATCAAGTCAATTAGATTTCAATTCTAACTAATCAAAGTTCATTCTATCAAACTCAATTCATTTGATTCGAGTTGAATGCCTATAAGGTCATCCGTTGTCGTTGGAATGTAAATGAAATCAAGGAATTGTTGTTAATTGTACTTCATTGAAGTTCCTTTCGTCCAATTCAGTTGTTTTGAATCTATTGGAATTTTTTGAAGTTTACTCGTTCTGCTTACAATCAAATCAAGTTAATTAGATTGAGTTCTACTAAATTCTAACTAATCAAAGTTCATTCTATCAAACTCAATTCATTTGATTTGATTTGAATTCCTTTAGGGTCATCCGTTGTCTTACGAATGTAAATGAAATTAAGGGATTGTTGTTAATTGTTGTTGATTAAAGTTCCTTTCGTCCAATTCAGTTGTTGGAATGCTTTAAAGTTTACTCGTTCTCCTTACAGTCAAATTAAGTCAATTAGATTGAGTTGTACTCAATTCTAGCTAATCAAAGTTCATTCTATCAAAATCAATTCATTAGATTCGATTACAATGCCTTCAAGGTCACCCCATGTCGTTCGAATGTAAATGAAATCAAGGCATTGTTGTTAATTGTTGTTGATTGAAGTTCCTTTCGTCCAATTCAGTTGTTTTCATTCTATTAGAATGCGTTAAAGTTTACTCGTTCTACTTACAGTCAAATCAAGTCAATTAGATTGAGTTATACTAAATTCTTACTAATCAAAGTTGATTCTATCAAACTCAATTCATTTGATTCGATTTGAATGTCTTTAACGTCATCCGTTGTCGTTCGAATGTAAAGGAAATCAAGGCATTGTTGTTAATTGTTGTTGATTGAAGTTCCTTTCGTCCAATTCCGTTGTTTTGAATCTATTAGAATGCGTTAAAGTTTACTCGTTCTACTTACAGTCAAATCAAGTCAATTAGATTGAGTTATACTAAATTCTTACTAATCAAAGTTGATTCTATCAAACTCAATTCATTTGATTCGATTTGAATGTCTTTAACGTCATCCGTTGTCGTTCGAATGTAAAGGAAATCAAGGCATTGTTGTTAATTGTTGTTGATTGAAGTTCCTTTCGTCCAATTCCGTTGTTTTGAATCTATTAGAATGCGTTAAAGTTTACTCGTTCTACTTACAGTCAAATCAAGTCAATTAGATTGAGTTATACTAAATTCTTACTAATCAAAGTTGATTCTATCAAACTCAATTCATTTGATTCGATTTGAATGTCTTTAACGTCATCCGTTGTCGTTCGAATGTAAAGGAAATCAAGGCATTGTTGTTAATTGTTGTTGATTGAAGTTCCTTTCGTCCAATTCCGTTGTTTTGAATCTATTAGAATGCGTTAAAGTTTACTCGTTCTACTTACAGTCAAATCAAGTCAATTAGATTGAGTTATACTAAATTCTTACTAATCAAAGTTGATTCTATCAAACTCAATTCATTTGATTCGATTTGAATGCCTTTAAGGTCATCCGTTGTCGTTCGAATGTAAATGAAATCAAGGAATTGTTGTTAATTGTTGTGCATTGAAGTTCCTTTCGTCCAATTCAGTTGTTTTGAATCTATTGGAATGCTTTAAAGTTTACTCGTTCTACTTACAGTCAAATCAAGTCAATTACATTTAATCAAAAAAAAAAAAAAAAAAAAGTCAATTACATTGAGTTGTACTCAATTCTAACTAATCAAAGTTGATTCTATCAAACTCAATTCATTTGATTCGATTTGAATGCTTTTAAGGTCATCCGTTATCGTTCGAATCTAAATGAAATCAAGGCATTGTTGTTAATTGTTGTTCATTGAAGTTCCTTTCGTCCAATTCAGTTGTTTTGAATCTATTGGAATGCTTTAAAGTTTACTCGTTCTACTTACAGTCAAATCAAGTCAATTAGATTAAGTTGTACTCAATTCTATCTAATCAAAGTTCATTCTATCAAACTCAATTCATTTGATTCTATTTGAATGACTTTAGGGTCATCCGTTGTCGTTCGAATGTAAATGAAATTAAGGGATTGTTGTTAATTGTTGTTGATTAAAGTTCCTTTCGTCCAATTCAGTTGTTGGAATGCTTTAAAGTTTACTCGTTCTCCTTACAGTCAAATTAAGTCAATTAGATTGAGTTGTACTCAATTCTAGCTAATCAAAGTTCATTCTATCAAAATCAATTCATTAGATTCGATTACAATGCCTTCAAGGTCACCCCATGTCGTTCGAATGTAAATGAAATCAAGGCATTGTTGTTAATTGTTGTTGATTGAAGTTCCTTTCGTCCAATTCCGTTGTTTTGAATCTATTAGAATGCGTTAAAGTTTACTCGTTCTACTTACAGTCAAATCAAGTCAATTAGATTGAGTTCTACAAAATTCTAACTAATCAAAGTTGATTCTATCAAACTCAATTCATTTGATTCGATTTGAATGCCTTTAAGGTCCGTTGTCGTTCGAATGTAAATGAAATCAAGGAATTGTTGTTAATTGTACTTCATAGAAGTTCCTTTCGTCCAATTCAGTTGTTTTGAATCTATTGGAATGCTTTAAAGTTTACTCGTTCTACTTACAGTCAAATCAAGTCAATTAGATTTCAATTCTAACTAATCAAAGTTCATTCTATCAAAATCAATTCATTAGATTCGATTACAATGCCTTCAAGGTCACCCCATGTCGTTCGAATGTAAATGAAATCAAGGCATTGTTGTTAATTGTTGTTGATTGAAGTTCCTTTCGTCCAATTCCGTTGTTTTGAATCTATTAGAATGCGTTAAAGTTTACTCGTTCTACTTACAGTCAAATCAAGTCAATTAGATTGAGTTCTACAAAATTCTAACTAATCAAAGTTGATTCTATCAAACTCAATTCAATTGATTCGATTTGAATGCCTTTAAGGTCCGTTGTCGTTCGAATGTAAATGAAATCAAGGAATTGTTGTTAATTGTACTTCATTGAAGTTCCTTTCGTCCAATTCAGTTGTTTTGAATCTATTGGAATGCTTTAAAGTTTACTCGTTCTACTTACAGTCAAATCAAGTCAATTAGATTTCAATTCTAACTAATCAAAGTTCATTCTATCAAAATCAATTCATTAGATTCGATTACAATGCCTTCAAGGTCACCCCATGTCGTTCGAATGTAAATGAAATCAAGGCATTGTTGTTAATTGTTGTTGATTGAAGTTCCTTTCGTCCAATTCAGTTGTTTTGAATCTATTGGAATGCTTTAAAGTTTACTCGTTCTACTTACAGTCAAATCAAGTCAATTAGATTTCAATTCTAACTAATCAAAGTTCATTCTATCAAACTCAATTCATTTGATTCGAGTTGAATGCCTATAAGGTCATCCGTTGTCGTTGGAATGTAAATGAAATCAAGGAATTGTTGTTAATTGTACTTCATTGAAGTTCCTTTCGTCCAATTCAGTTGTTTTGAATCTATTGGAATTTTTTGAAGTTTACTCGTTCTGCTTACAATCAAATCAAGTTAATTAGATTGAGTTCTACTAAATTCTAACTAATCAAAGTTCATTCTATCAAACTCAATTCATTTGATTTGATTTGAATTCCTTTAGGGTCATCCGTTGTCTTACGAATGTAAATGAAATTAAGGGATTGTTGTTAATTGTTGTTGATTAAAGTTCCTTTCGTCCAATTCAGTTGTTGGAATGCTTTAAAGTTTACTCGTTCTCCTTACAGTCAAATTAAGTCAATTAGATTGAGTTGTACTCAATTCTAGCTAATCAAAGTTCATTCTATCAAAATCAATTCATTAGATTCGATTACAATGCCTTCAAGGTCACCCCATGTCGTTCGAATGTAAATGAAATCAAGGCATTGTTGTTAATTGTTGTTGATTGAAGTTCCTTTCGTCCAATTCAGTTGTTTTCATTCTATTAGAATGCGTTAAAGTTTACTCGTTCTACTTACAGTCAAATCAAGTCAATTAGATTGAGTTATACTAAATTCTTACTAATCAAAGTTGATTCTATCAAACTCAATTCATTTGATTCGATTTGAATGTCTTTAACGTCATCCGTTGTCGTTCGAATGTAAAGGAAATCAAGGCATTGTTGTTAATTGTTGTTGATTGAAGTTCCTTTCGTCCAATTCCGTTGTTTTGAATCTATTAGAATGCGTTAAAGTTTACTCGTTCTACTTACAGTCAAATCAAGTCAATTAGATTGAGTTATACTAAATTCTTACTAATCAAAGTTGATTCTATCAAACTCAATTCATTTGATTCGATTTGAATGTCTTTAACGTCATCCGTTGTCGTTCGAATGTAAAGGAAATCAAGGCATTGTTGTTAATTGTTGTTGATTGAAGTTCCTTTCGTCCAATTCCGTTGTTTTGAATCTATTAGAATGCGTTAAAGTTTACTCGTTCTACTTACAGTCAAATCAAGTCAATTAGATTGAGTTATACTAAATTCTTACTAATCAAAGTTGATTCTATCAAACTCAATTCATTTGATTCGATTTGAATGTCTTTAACGTCATCCGTTGTCGTTCGAATGTAAAGGAAATCAAGGCATTGTTGTTAATTGTTGTTGATTGAAGTTCCTTTCGTCCAATTCCGTTGTTTTGAATCTATTAGAATGCGTTAAAGTTTACTCGTTCTACTTACAGTCAAATCAAGTCAATTAGATTGAGTTATACTAAATTCTTACTAATCAAAGTTGATTCTATCAAACTCAATTCATTTGATTCGATTTGAATGCCTTTAAGGTCATCCGTTGTCGTTCGAATGTAAATGAAATCAAGGAATTGTTGTTAATTGTTGTGCATTGAAGTTCCTTTCGTCCAATTCAGTTGTTTTGAATCTATTGGAATGCTTTAAAGTTTACTCGTTCTACTTACAGTCAAATCAAGTCAATTACATTTAATCAAAAAAAAAAAAAAAAAAAAAAGTCAATTACATTGAGTTGTACTCAATTCTAACTAATCAAAGTTGATTCTATCAAACTCAATTCATTTGATTCGATTTGAATGCTTTTAAGGTCATCCGTTATCGTTCGAATCTAAATGAAATCAAGGCATTGTTGTTAATTGTTGTTCATTGAAGTTCCTTTCGTCCAATTCAGTTGTTTTGAATCTATTGGAATGCTTTAAAGTTTACTCGTTCTACTTACAGTCAAATCAAGTCAATTAGATTAAGTTGTACTCAATTCTATCTAATCAAAGTTCATTCTATCAAACTCAATTCATTTGATTCTATTTGAATGACTTTAGGGTCATTCCGTTGTCGTTCGAATGTAATGAAATTAAGGGATTGTTGTTAATTGTTGTTGATTAAAGTTCCTTTCGTCCAATTCAGTTGTTGGAATGCTTTAAAGTTTACTCGTTCTCCTTACAGTCAAATTAAGTCAATTAGATTGAGTTGTACTCAATTCTAGCTAATCAAAGTTCATTCTATCAAAATCAATTCATTAGATTCGATTACAATGCCTTCAAGGTCACCCCATGTCGTTCGAATGTAAATGAAATCAAGGCATTGTTGTTAATTGTTGTTGATTGAAGTTCCTTTCGTCCAATTCCGTTGTTTTGAATCTATTAGAATGCGTTAAAGTTTACTCGTTCTACTTACAGTCAAATCAAGTCAATTAGATTGAGTTCTACAAAATTCTAACTAATCAAAGTTGATTCTATCAAACTCAATTCATTTGATTCGATTTGAATGCCTTTAAGGTCCGTTGTCGTTCGAATGTAAATGAAATCAAGGAATTGTTGTTAATTGTACTTCATAGAAGTTCCTTTCGTCCAATTCAGTTGTTTTGAATCTATTGGAATGCTTTAAAGTTTACTCGTTCTACTTACAGTCAAATCAAGTCAATTAGATTTCAATTCTAACTAATCAAAGTTCATTCTATCAAAATCAATTCATTAGATTCGATTACAATGCCTTCAAGGTCACCCCATGTCGTTCGAATGTAAATGAAATCAAGGCATTGTTGTTAATTGTTGTTGATTGAAGTTCCTTTCGTCCAATTCCGTTGTTTTGAATCTATTAGAATGCGTTAAAGTTTACTCGTTCTACTTACAGTCAAATCAAGTCAATTAGATTGAGTTCTACAAAATTCTAACTAATCAAAGTTGATTCTATCAAACTCAATTCAATTGATTCGATTTGAATGCCTTTAAGGTCCGTTGTCGTTCGAATGTAAATGAAATCAAGGAATTGTTGTTAATTGTACTTCATTGAAGTTCCTTTCGTCCAATTCAGTTGTTTTGAATCTATTGGAATGCTTTAAAGTTTACTCGTTCTACTTACAGTCAAATCAAGTCAATTAGATTTCAATTCTAACTAATCAAAGTTCATTCTATCAAAATCAATTCATTAGATTCGATTACAATGCCTTCAAGGTCACCCCATGTCGTTCGAATGTAAATGAAATCAAGGCATTGTTGTTAATTGTTGTTGATTGAAGTTCCTTTCGTCCAATTCAGTTGTTTTGAATCTATTGGAATGCTTTAAAGTTTACTCGTTCTACTTACAGTCAAATCAAGTCAATTAGATTTCAATTCTAACTAATCAAAGTTCATTCTATCAAACTCAATTCATTTGATTCGAGTTGAATGCCTATAAGGTCATCCGTTGTCGTTGGAATGTAAATGAAATCAAGGAATTGTTGTTAATTGTACTTCATTGAAGTTCCTTTCGTCCAATTCAGTTGTTTTGAATCTATTGGAATTTTTTGAAGTTTACTCGTTCTGCTTACAATCAAATCAAGTTAATTAGATTGAGTTCTACTAAATTCTAACTAATCAAAGTTCATTCTATCAAACTCAATTCATTTGATTTGATTTGAATTCCTTTAGGGTCATCCGTTGTCTTACGAATGTAAATGAAATTAAGGGATTGTTGTTAATTGTTGTTGATTAAAGTTCCTTTCGTCCAATTCAGTTGTTGGAATGCTTTAAAGTTTACTCGTTCTCCTTACAGTCAAATTAAGTCAATTAGATTGAGTTGTACTCAATTCTAGCTAATCAAAGTTCATTCTATCAAAATCAATTCATTAGATTCGATTACAATGCCTTCAAGGTCACCCCATGTCGTTCGAATGTAAATGAAATCAAGGCATTGTTGTTAATTGTTGTTGATTGAAGTTCCTTTCGTCCAATTCAGTTGTTTTCATTCTATTAGAATGCGTTAAAGTTTACTCGTTCTACTTACAGTCAAATCAAGTCAATTAGATTGAGTTATACTAAATTCTTACTAATCAAAGTTGATTCTATCAAACTCAATTCATTTGATTCGATTTGAATGTCTTTAACGTCATCCGTTGTCGTTCGAATGTAAAGGAAATCAAGGCATTGTTGTTAATTGTTGTTGATTGAAGTTCCTTTCGTCCAATTCCGTTGTTTTGAATCTATTAGAATGCGTTAAAGTTTACTCGTTCTACTTACAGTCAAATCAAGTCAATTAGATTGAGTTATACTAAATTCTTACTAATCAAAGTTGATTCTATCAAACTCAATTCATTTGATTCGATTTGAATGTCTTTAACGTCATCCGTTGTCGTTCGAATGTAAAGGAAATCAAGGCATTGTTTGTTAATTGTTGTTGATTGAAGTTCCTTTCGTCCAATTCCGTTGTTTTGAATCTATTAGAATGCGTTAAAGTTTACTCGTTCTACTTACAGTCAAATCAAGTCAATTAGATTGAGTTATACTAAATTCTTACTAATCAAAGTTGATTCTATCAAACTCAATTCATTTGATTCGATTTGAATGCCTTTAAGGTCATCCGTTGTCGTTCGAATGTAAATGAAATCAAGGAATTGTTGTTAATTGTTGTGCATTGAAGTTCCTTTCGTCCAATTCAGTTGTTTTGAATCTATTGGAATGCTTTAAAGTTTACTCGTTCTACTTACAGTCAAATCAAGTCAATTACATTTAATCAAAAAAAAAAAAAAGTCAATTACATTGAGTTGTACTCAATTCTAACTAATCAAAGTTGATTCTATCAAACTCAATTCATTTGATTCGATTTGAATGCTTTTAAGGTCATCCGTTATCGTTCGAATCTAAATGAAATCAAGGCATTGTTGTTAATTGTTGTTCATTGAAGTTCCTTTCGTCCAATTCAGTTGTTTTGAATCTATTGGAATGCTTTAAAGTTTACTCGTTCTACTTACAGTCAAATCAAGTCAATTAGATTAAGTTGTACTCAATTCTATCTAATCAAAGTTCATTCTATCAAACTCAATTCATTTGATTCTATTTGAATGACTTTAGGGTCATCCGTTGTCGTTCGAATGTAAATGAAATTAAGGGATTGTTGTTAATTGTTGTTGATTAAAGTTCCTTTCGTCCAATTCAGTTGTTGGAATGCTTTAAAGTTTACTCGTTCTCCTTACAGTCAAATTAAGTCAATTAGATTGAGTTGTACTCAATTCTAGCTAATCAAAGTTCATTCTATCAAAATCAATTCATTAGATTCGATTACAATGCCTTCAAGGTCACCCCATTCGTTCGAATGTAAATGAAATCAAGGCATTGTTGTTAATTGTTGTTGATTGAAGTTCCTTTCGTCCAATTCCGTTGTTTTGAATCTATTAGAATGCGTTAAAGTTTACTCGTTCTACTTACAGTCAAATCAAGTCAATTAGATTGAGTTCTACAAAATTCTAACTAATCAAAGTTGATTCTATCAAACTCAATTCATTTGATTCGATTTGAATGCCTTTAAGGTCCGTTGTCGTTCGAATGTAAATGAAATCAAGGAATTGTTGTTAATTGTACTTCATAGAAGTTCCTTTCGTCCAATTCAGTTGTTTTGAATCTATTGGAATGCTTTAAAGTTTACTCGTTCTACTTACAGTCAAATCAAGTCAATTAGATTTCAATTCTAACTAATCAAAGTTCATTCTATCAAAATCAATTCATTAGATTCGATTACAATGCCTTCAAGGTCACCCCATGTCGTTCGAATGTAAATGAAATCAAGGCATTGTTGTTAATTGTTGTTGATTGAAGTTCCTTTCGTCCAATTCCGTTGTTTTGAATCTATTAGAATGCGTTAAAGTTTACTCGTTCTACTTACAGTCAAATCAAGTCAATTAGATTGAGTTCTACAAAATTCTAACTAATCAAAGTTGATTCTATCAAACTCAATTCAATTGATTCGATTTGAATGCCTTTAAGGTCCGTTGTCGTTCGAATGTAAATGAAATCAAGGAATTGTTGTTAATTGTACTTCATTGAAGTTCCTTTCGTCCAATTCAGTTGTTTTGAATCTATTGGAATGCTTTAAAGTTTACTCGTTCTACTTACAGTCAAATCAAGTCAATTAGATTTCAATTCTAACTAATCAAAGTTCATTCTATCAAAATCAATTCATTAGATTCGATTACAATGCCTTCAAGGTCACCCCATGTCGTTCGAATGTAAATGAAATCAAGGCATTGTTGTTAATTGTTGTTGATTGAAGTTCCTTTCGTCCAATTCAGTTGTTTTGAATCTATTGGAATGCTTTAAAGTTTACTCGTTCTACTTACAGTCAAATCAAGTCAATTAGATTTCAATTCTAACTAATCAAAGTTCATTCTATCAAACTCAATTCATTTGATTCGAGTTGAATGCCTATAAGGTCATCCGTTGTCGTTGGAATGTAAATGAAATCAAGGAATTGTTGTTAATTGTACTTCATTGAAGTTCCTTTCGTCCAATTCAGTTGTTTTGAATCTATTGGAATTTTTTGAAGTTTACTCGTTCTGCTTACAATCAAATCAAGTTAATTAGATTGAGTTCTACTAAATTCTAACTAATCAAAGTTCATTCTATCAAACTCAATTCATTTGATTTGATTTGAATTCCTTTAGGGTCATCCGTTGTCTTACGAATGTAAATGAAATTAAGGGATTGTTGTTAATTGTTGTTGATTAAAGTTCCTTTCGTCCAATTCAGTTGTTGGAATGCTTTAAAGTTTACTCGTTCTCCTTACAGTCAAATTAAGTCAATTAGATTGAGTTGTACTCAATTCTAGCTAATCAAAGTTCATTCTATCAAAATCAATTCATTAGATTCGATTACAATGCCTTCAAGGTCACCCCATGTCGTTCGAATGTAAATGAAATCAAGGCATTGTTGTTAATTGTTGTTGATTGAAGTTCCTTTCGTCCAATTCAGTTGTTTTCATTCTATTAGAATGCGTTAAAGTTTACTCGTTCTACTTACAGTCAAATCAAGTCAATTAGATTGAGTTATACTAAATTCTTACTAATCAAAGTTGATTCTATCAAACTCAATTCATTTGATTCGATTTGAATGTCTTTAACGTCATCCGTTGTCGTTCGAATGTAAAGGAAATCAAGGCATTGTTGTTAATTGTTGTTGATTGAAGTTCCTTTCGTCCAATTCCGTTGTTTTGAATCTATTAGAATGCGTTAAAGTTTACTCGTTCTACTTACAGTCAAATCAAGTCAATTAGATTGAGTTATACTAAATTCTTACTAATCAAAGTTGATTCTATCAAACTCAATTCATTTGATTCGATTTGAATGTCTTTAACGTCATCCGTTGTCGTTCGAATGTAAAGGAAATCAAGGCATTGTTGTTAATTGTTGTTGATTGAAGTTCCTTTCGTCCAATTCCGTTGTTTTGAATCTATTAGAATGCGTTAAAGTTTACTCGTTCTACTTACAGTCAAATCAAGTCAATTAGATTGAGTTATACTAAATTCTTACTAATCAAAGTTGATTCTATCAAACTCAATTCATTTGATTCGATTTGAATGCCTTTAAGGTCATCCGTTGTCGTTCGAATGTAAATGAAATCAAGGAATTGTTGTTAATTGTTGTGCATTGAAGTTCCTTTCGTCCAATTCAGTTGTTTTGAATCTATTGGAATGCTTTAAAGTTTACTCGTTCTACTTACAGTCAAATCAAGTCAATTACATTTAATCAAAAAAAAAAAAAAAAAAAAAGTCAATTACATTGAGTTGTACTCAATTCTAACTAATCAAAGTTGATTCTATCAAACTCAATTCATTTGATTCGATTTGAATGCTTTTAAGGTCATCCGTTATCGTTCGAATCTAAATGAAATCAAGGCATTGTTGTTAATTGTTGTTCATTGAAGTTCCTTTCGTCCAATTCAGTTGTTTTGAATCTATTGGAATGCTTTAAAGTTTACTCGTTCTACTTACAGTCAAATCAAGTCAATTAGATTAAGTTGTACTCAATTCTATCTAATCAAAGTTCATTCTATCAAACTCAATTCATTTGATTCTATTTGAATGACTTTAGGGTCATCCGTTGTCGTTCGAATGTAAATGAAATTAAGGGATTGTTGTTAATTGTTGTTGATTAAAGTTCCTTTCGTCCAATTCAGTTGTTGGAATGCTTTAAAGTTTACTCGTTCTCCTTACAGTCAAATTAAGTCAATTAGATTGAGTTGTACTCAATTCTAGCTAATCAAAGTTCATTCTATCAAAATCAATTCATTAGATTCGATTACAATGCCTTC